>OU862926.1:43180469-45580469 GCA_917880885.1 Limnephilus marmoratus
TCCCCCTTCCCCCCTGCCCTCCCCCTTCCCCCCTCCCCCCTCCCCCTTCCCCCTTCCCTTCCCCCTTCCCCCTTCCCCTTTCCCCTTCCCTTTCCCCTTTCCCCCTTTCCCCTTTCCCCCTTTTCCCCTTTCCCCTTTCCCCTTTCCCCCTTTCCCCTTTCCCCTTCCCCCCTCCCCCTTCCCCCTTCCCCCTTCCCCCTTCCCCCTTCCCCCTTCCCCCTTCCTCCCTTCCCCCCTTCCCTGATGCGTCCCCTTCCACCTTCCCTTTCCCGCTCCATCGTCCCGCCAACCCTCCTCCCGCGTTCCATATATTCAATCCCAGTGCATTCAGTTTTTAAACAGCCCGCGTGCCACCTTTTACAATTTTTATTGAAATTTCCATTTTTCATAAATATATTAAATTTGTTACCTAACATTGGTACCTTTTTAAAATATCTACAATTCTTGATTCGATTCAAACTATTAGGGGAGTACCTACTTTAAATAAATTTATCAACTAAGGATTTTCAAAAATAGAATCCTGATATAATAAATAATCATTGTTTGGCAAAATGTCATTCTCAAATACGCAATCTGTCAAACGTGCGATGTTTTCTGAAATTATCCAATTTTCTGCGCAATTTTCTTAATTTTTCTCTACGTAAAAACCATCCTCGTACTTCAAGGAATATTCTAAAAAAAGAATTAGCGAAATCGGTTCAGCTGATCTCGAGATTTGCGCTTACCAACAAATTTAGCGATTCGTTTAATTTATAGATTACTGGAAATTTAGGACTCTTTAGGAATGAAGCCTTTTTTTGAAGTTACATTAAAAGGTCTCTTTTACAGGGTATAACATATTTATGTTATATTACATTCCGGCGACATTAAACCATTACACTGAATTAACCTTTTTGACCGTAATCCATCCGTGATACGTAGATTTGTTAAATATTCTTCTTACATCTTTCGTGAAAAATACACCACCATTTTATTGGTTTTAGTAAGTACTTACCTTTAATCTTTGCCATGGGAAAAAAATTAAAACATCAAATTAACACAATCCAAAAACAGAAAAAAAAATTTCATTCTTAAAAAAAATACAACCAAACGACATTATGTGATAACTATTGCGCCATTTATTTATTTATTTATACTGGGTTTTACAGATGTTTACACTTATATGAGAACTATCCAGTTATAAAAACTCAGTTATTTCACAATTATAAAAATCTAAAATTACATTCAATTAAATACAGATACATACAATTACAAAAACAAAAACATTACAAAAACATAAAAATACAGAATTATATACAAGGTCACTCGAGTAACAAACACATTACAATGAGTGGTAAGAGACATGTGAAATACGCGAGGCATGCATAGAGAGACAATTCACACAATATAATCAGTTAGTTATATTTTTTTAACAGCGCCAGAACTTTTTTTTTGAACCCGTACAAATTATCAACGAAAATATCCACTTCAGCACACTCTATCTTGTTATATAGTCGACACATCTGGGTCAGAGGGCTGAAGTATGCGATATTATTTTAAAATGTATTCAAGTGAAAAATGTTATGGCGTCTTAAACAATGGGAATTATTGGGGACATTTATTTCAATACTGCTAAGACATAATGTAGTATCAAGGTGGCCGTGAATAATTTTGTGTAAACATATTAGATCAGTCAATAATTGCCTTCTAGTTTTAAGTGTATCAATCTTGAATTAATCACGACGTACGTCGTATGATCTGAGATGGTCATGTAGTCCACATAGAACTGATTCTACAATGTTTTCATATTTGCAGTAATGTGGAAACTTTCAGCTTGTGGAAACCATCTTGTAGAAACCATCACGGGCACATTAAATCCCATCGCAATTGAATGAATAATTTAGAAACGCTTAAAGGATAAATAAAGAATTTTTTATATATTAAGGTTATGACGATAAAGAAATGTTTCTAATTGCAAATATCATTCACTCCAGTAAAGGAATGCCTAACACTACTAGCATTAACGTTTCCTGAAAAATATTTCATGCTTACCGCCATCTGTTGATTTGCAAAGCAAAGAATTTTCAAATCTTCAAGGTTACAACCGACGATTTAATGCTATTATATTTACTGAAACAAAGAGACGTTACAATATTCCGATAGAATTCCATGTATTTATGAACTGGCTTGATTTGACTGCTGTGAATTATTTAAATAGTATTTTCAAAATTTATGACACTAGCCTATGTTTCTATATTTTGTGATCGTGTCATCATTTCAAAATACAGTTTTATTTGTAAAAACAAACTAGATCATGATACCTACGAAGGAGTAATTTTCTAACATGGTGAAAACTTCACAAATATCGATTGTTGGCCTATTTTAACAAATATTGCCGTACATAAATATTATAGTGCTAACTCAACTCAGTCATACATGGAAAGTTATCTGTTCCCATAGAACTATCGCTAGACGTTGCGAAGTAAAAGGTAACATCGCTAGATGGTGCGAAATATGTAACGTTGATAACCTTCGCAATGCTATTGGAGGTTTCGGCTACGATAATTTTTAAAAAATTGTCGACGGGGTGGCGGTAGCTATCTCAGGAAGGTTCTACTGCATATAGATTTTGCGGAGTCTGACAGACGTAACTTCAGTGGTAGAGGGTTAAATTAAGGCTCTGCAACCGGGCCCGAAAAGAAGAAGATGGAGAGATACGAAATTACGAATGTTATAGGAGAGCGCTAACATTTACAGCGACAAAATCGATGCGAAAATTGCGAAAATGTTTAATAAAACACGACTCGTTTAAAATAGAGCAAAAATCTCGCGGGCATTATCTTAAACAGCATTAAAAAAAACTCTGTGAATTTTTTCATATATATAACTTGTAAAATAACTGAAACAAACGTGTTAATAATAATTTTTGGAGCATACTTTGCGACTTTTTTCTATCAAGGGAATTTTATATAATTTGCGTTTAGGCGCGGGCAAAGTCTAGATATTATTTTCAAGAATAACATATATTTTTTAAGAGCTTTAAAACTTACCGTGTTTAAGGAAAATATGTAATAAATCGGTACAAATCCGGGTTGCGGGCCTTTAAAATGATGCCCCAAAAGCGATCAGTGAATAAAAAAATCAATGCTTTCGCTATAACTAAATATTCTACAAGGTATTCAGCACCGCACATATTATTTTAAGTAAGCATCTGTCTTCCACTAAACATATGTGTATTTTAATTTATTCTAACAGACTTGCAATAAAAACTCTTATTTGCAGTCTTCTCCTATACAACATTAGTAACACACATTTGAAGTGGTGAGTCCGGAGCAAAAAATATTAGCTCAAGTTGATTTTTTAATTGTGTCAGTAAACGGTGGCAGCAAGTACTTTTTTAAATTGCAAAATGCGGATAAAAAATTACGTATGCTAGATTTTCTATTATTGTGTTATTTAAACTCTGGGAGAAAGTGCACAGTTAGTGCGTTAATGAAATTTTGATTTTGTCGGTATGAATTTTGATACTAATAATGCCAATCTGTAACGGGATTATTAAATAAATGCACATTTTTAACTGTGAACAAAATTAGTGCCTCTGTACACGACACTACTTACAAGCTACTCGATCCTCGTGTGCGTATCATGCGCGCCGATCGTAAGTACCCCCCGTACGATTTTGCTGGTTCTCGTACACGGCGCTACGCGACGGCTGTCGGTTTCAAATCTGTTGCACTCTACCGACGATGTTGTTCGTACGCGACGCGTCGCAACATCTGTGTCTGCTACTTATTCGACGTTTGACAGAAATGGCGTCGGAACGTGAAAGTGATGTTAGATTTTCGTTATTTGTTTTTGGGGTGTTATGCCGTGTTGCGCTACCTCCTTCTTTAGCCAACGTTTCAGACAGCGTTGCAGTGTCCATCATTAGGGAGATCGTAGCATCGTGATTGTAGAAACACAATTTTACCTGTATGGATTCGTGATTCCCGCATATTGTGTTTCCACCTTTTTAAAACATCTAGTCAAATAGAATATTGCTTTATTTACCAGTATTATTCTAAGAAACCTTTACATTAGTGAATGTTTTTATTCACGAAATTTCACCATAATTTTGCCGTTTTGAACAACGCGAATAATTGCACTTTAATGTGGATTATTGTCTATTAATCTAGTTTACTTGGGTTGGAATATACACGTGATGGTTAAGAATGTACATTGCATTGCCGATTAAGCGATTTACTAGAGAAATACCTCGGTAACGACCAGTATTAAATACATTCTTTCCTTATATATGTCAGTGTCTGCGGTATATTCGCAGCCCGTGCATGATTTAATTTAACGGTTAACGTGCAAATACACACACAATAATCCGTAAGTGTTTTGCAGTCAATTTACCTGCATGCATGGCTTACTAACTACGCTAGATGAAACTATATCTTTTTTATACGTATCACCACCGCGCAATACACGTAATTCTTAGTTTTCCTAAGGACTAAAATCTTTTGTGAAGATTCAATTCAATTCAATTCAAAATAATTGGAGTGAATTTGAGCCAAGAAGAGAATTGTGAGAGGGAGGAAACACTAAAGCTGACAAATCATTCCATAGCCGAGTTCTTGAGAACAATACTGCTATCGCACTCAAAAAGGTAGTCACTTGAGGTAATGAGTGACAGTGACAATTTGACTTTGGTGAATCCACAGCTACCTTTTGTTTATGAGTAATAAATTCAGAATATGTGGTAATAAATACGATTCATTATCATGCGGAACCAGCTAAGACAGTTTACTTTGCGATGTAAAAAAATATTATAAAGAAAAATTCAAATATCATTCATTTTTCTTCAGTATACAGGGTGTTAAGGGACGTACTTGACTTACTTTAACCAGCGATTCCTGACATTATTTCGAGTAAAAAATATAAATGAAATTTTGGTCTCCGGTGACATTTTTGATGTTTTTTTTTTCTACAAAAACATAAAAAATGGTAGTTGTTGAACAGTTGAAGGCGGTGTAAGGGGTTTGTCGGACACCCGGCTGAGTGACCAGTGACGACATGGGGAAGAATTTTTTTTTGCTTGATTTTGAAGAAAAAAAAATTGAAAAAAAAAAGTCGTCTAAAAAAGTCACCGGAGACCAAAATTTCATTTACATTTTTTACTCCAAATAATGTCAGGAATCACTGGTTAAAGTAAGTCAAGTACGTCCCTTAACACCCTGTATGCTGCAGACAAGTCTGAATCTGACATAATTGCATAATATCAATTTGATAATTAGCACAGCGCTATTTTTATGAAAAAATCGCTTCCAAGTCGTACCTACATATTTATAACAATAAATTTGAATGAAAAAAGGTGTATGTGAACTAGTACTGGGCGTTGACGATAATTCTATCCAACGCCAACGTCGTTATCGTTGGCAATTTTCAACTGTTGAAAATAGCTGTTGAAAATAACGTCGACGTTGACACAACTATAATAAGAGATCGGCACGATACTAACAAAAAAACAAACAAAAAATGTATCAAAATCGTAATAAGGAATCCCTTTTAACGGGTGGTTCCTCGAATCATTGATGTATTATTAATTATTATTATCTCTATGCCCCACGCCCCACACACGTAATAATAATCCTATAATAACGTTGAAAGTTGAAACTGTTGGAAGACGTTGGTTTCGGTGTTGAAAATATTACCCTGTTGAAATAATATTATAACGCTGAAGATATATTTTGCTTGTCACTGATAAATTCGTTTGTTGCTTGGCGCTACGGATCGGCCGTATTGGACGGGAAAATTAAAAAAACGTGCAGTAGGTACGTACATTACCAAAAGACCATGTCTAATTGGGTATAATATCGTTCACGAAGTGTGATCTCTTGACCCTTTTGATTTTATCATTCCAACTCCGTTGAAAACAAGGTACGACCGGCGCGGCGTTGATAATTATCAATAGTTTATTTTTTGCTTGTCGTTGATAAATTTGATTGTTCCCTGGCGCTGCGTATCGGCCGTATTGGATGGGAAAATTAAAAAAAAAAACGTTCAGTAGGTACGTACATTACCAAAAGACCATTTAAAATATCGATTAATGTTATTCACGAAGTACAAACTCTTAACCCTTTTTATTTATTAGGCAGTTGAATCGTTGACTGCGTTTAATAATGTTCGCATGTAGGTATTATTTTTCAACTGTTGGCGCTAATTATTTTCAACAGCGTTGGACGTTGAAACAATATAACTATTGTTTCCAACGGCTAGTTATATTTTAATACAGTACTAATGTGAACACACAGAGTAGAGTGACGCTCTATCCATTCTGTCTACCCCTGGGTAAATTTGAATGGTGGTTAGTCTACGGGTTATAGTTATGTAGTTAGTCAGTTATATAAATTAACTTTTTTTCGATTTATATCCACGCTTGAATTCGTGCAAGCAATCAATCAAATCTTTAACTATCATATTGATCCATGTAAAAACCTTTAAAAAAACAGAGAAAGTTTAACTGTCGGTATTTTTTTGTAGCTATAATAGTTGTAAATGGTTTCAAGAACTCACAATAAATAATTGAAAGTAAGATGTATTAATGATAGTACGATTGCGGCCTGGTTTTCCAAATTGGATGCTAGCACGTTTGTCCTAGAAGTTGTGCCGATATTCGGAAGGTGGAAACAAACTATACGCGGGAATCACGAATCCATACAGGTAAAATTGTGTTTCTACAGTCACGATGCTCACATACTCCCATCTTGTGTTTGTTGTCGCTTCAACTTATCTGTTTGAAAATTCACCATTAAAGATATATAATTTATGTGCTGATTCGTGTAAATATCGGAATGATAAGTCTTGTATTATATATCTGATCTTGTACAGTTTCTAGTACTAAACCAGTACTAGAAACTGTACAAGATCAGATTAAAGTAGATGGGACATCCAGAGAAATACGAGATCTCGCATCTCATAATGCAGGGAAAGATTGCCGGAAGACGGGGCCCTGGAAGAAGGATAACCTTATGGCTATTGGACTTTTCCACGGCGTTCTAAGGAAACAGATAGTTTCCTCCTTCACCGTACACGTCAAGACTTTTTTGTTTATAAAAAAGCTACTTTTTTATTTAAAATGACTCTAGACCTCCAATGTCCGGGCATACATTGTTTGCAGGCAGTATGCATGTTCTTAGTTATTTATTTCACAGTATCACGTCTCATCTCCGCCACTTGATGTAGCTGAAATAAAAGATTATCAATAAGTAGGAAGAAAAGTTAATAAAAATTAGAAAAAAAAACATATTATGATGAGATTGTTTGACTTAACTAAAGCAGCTGAGCTACAGTCGTCTGGCAGTCCCGCCGAGAATAAGCGGAGCCATCAGTCCAGTCGCAAGCGAGACTCGGTGTCCGCGCCCCTAAGCCGGCTTCCCGGTAGGTCCTCGAAGAAGGTATTGAGATTAAGGGGGAAAGACTTGAAGACACTCGGGATAAAAGTGTGCATCGGGTCACTGGAGGCAGGGCGGAAGCGCACCGGTCCGCTACGGTTGGTCTTCAGGCCCGCTCATGGCGTCGGGGGAGGCGCGGGCGGGTTATGGAACGGCTGTCTTGGGAGTCATGTCCTTGGTTCTTGCATGGACATAGGTCTAGTCCACCCCCTTGATGGGGTGTAGGACAATACGAAAATGAGATCAGCTTTTATCAGACCAGTAGATTCAGCTCAGGTTCCTTGAATGATACACGTCAAGATGTGAAATCAGGCCCGGACTGGCCAGGTCCGCAGGTCCGCGATCGCGGAGGGCCCCCGGCGTGAAAAATCAAAAGATGAAACTGACTCTATTTCAACAGTTCAACATTAAAAAATTGTATATTTTTATATTTTAGACTGTGCGAGGATGAGTGTTGAAATATTTTGCGCAAACAAAGACGTTTTTACAGGATTGCTCTTGGTTGGACCCAGTACCGGATTATCCCCAAGGCAGAGTAGGCAACTGCCTAGGGGCCCCGCATCGGCTAGGGGCCCCGCGTCCCGAGAAAAACTGACTTGCTTCAATTGGTGAGCAACGAAGTTTCGGAAAAAGTCAGTTTTCAAGATGTTTTCATTTTTTTTATTAGAAACATTTACAGGTTAATAACATTAGGTACACGCATTAAAGAAAACAACAAATTATAATAATAATTAGCTTATAACCCAATAAATAACTCATGTTCGTATCATGCACAAACAATAAATAAAAAGTCTATAATTAAAACAAATATATAATCATAGTTGTATTTTACTTTTCTTTCCTTCTTATTATTGCAACATTACTTAGTATCTGAAGTGATTGAAGGTGCCGTGTGTGGTTTATATTGGCATTTGTTTTGTTTTATTTCTAATTATACCTATGGTTAAAATATAAATGTTGCACAAGCTTCCCCCCTTAGTGAAGTTGATGTAATTTTACAAGTTTTTATTCAGTTCACACGGGCCTCTGACTCTGGGGGGCCTCCAAACGCCACCATGTTCCCTTGGTCAAATCCTAAACAAGGCTTTAAGGACACTGCAATAAAAATATTTTTATTTAATTTTCTGAAAGATGCATTGTTAATAATGCTCTCACTATTTGAGGAAATTGGTAAAATTGATGGAGATACAGCATTTTATATGAAACCGTTTTAAACAGTTTGTATGTTGAATTATCCTCAGCAAAACGTTGAAAGCGTTTTTCTCGAAAGTTTTTTAACACGTTTTTCAACCTGGTTGACAACATATTATAAAAAACTATACATTCGATTTACATGCACCAAGTAACGTAATATGTTTTCCTAGGTAGTCAGAGGGAGTTTTTTTTTCAATTTATTTTTTTTTATTTTTGGCAGCATTTTGAAGTAAAAAACGCGATTTTCGCTAAAAAATTTCGGTGAATTTGTTATTATAAAATGGTAAAAAAAACTCATCGCATCGGTCAAGTCAAGTCAAGTCAAGTCAAGATTTTGAATTATAATAGTTATGATGTTCACAAACTTCAGAAATATTGTTTGCTAGAAAACCGACCCGAGACGTGCGTTGCCTAGGGGCCCCGACATGGTTAATCCGGCCCTGGTTGATCCCAAAAAGTTTGACTTTATCTTGAAAATCCAAACATTTCCCACAGAAGCTGTGCACATTGTTTCTAAACTGTGTAAAATTGAAAGAAGTCGACTGTTGATAGAGCTGCGACGGTTTGCACAACAATACAGCAACTTCATAGCGGCAGAGTCCACTGAGAACTACGGAGACAGATGCAGTGACGAAGAAGACGATTTGGACCCAACGGCAGCGGAAACAAATGCTGACATTTACTGCTCTGAAAATAGACAATGTTTCCAGTGTTTGACATGTGTTTTTTCTGTTCTGTTTGAACTTACTCAATCTGGACTGTTTACCAACCTGTATATTGTATATAAATTTGTTCTTTCCATACCTTGTACCCAAGTCACATGTGACCGAGTTTTTTCTAAACTTAAAATCGTCAAAAATCGACTTCGGTCGTCCCTAGGCCAAAACCTTATGTCCAGTCTGCTTTTTATTAATGTTGAGAGGGATTTATTTTATAATTTGGAAAAAAATTAAATAATAGATAAAGTAGCTTTAACAAGTGAGTTGCTTACAAAGAAACTGTTACTTTAGGACTAGGGAAGCAAAATGTCGAATCATTTCAGTTAAGTTAAGCCCCTTCTATTCTAGTATACAACATTGTAAACTGTTAAACAGGTTTTTTTTAATGTTAGTATTATTTTTCTAATCCCTAAAATCCGTTTGTCATTATTTTTACTACACAAATAATTTTGACATAATTCATTAATGCTTTGTAGTGAATAAAATCCCGCCCTTTATTTTGATCTCAGTTATAATTATTGGCAATTCTACAGCATGTGTTTAGTAGTGTTGTGGAATCCTAAAAATACTGTGAATTTCTTATTTCAATAAATAATAAAGTCAACATAAGTCGAAAATCATAATATTCGTATAAAAACCTATCTGAATTTCTTCTTCTTTATAGGTGCCAATATAGCGTAGAAAAGCTTTTTCATTGTTTTCAAGCACCTAATTTTCAAAAATTATCCGGGGGAGGCCCCCGGACCCCCCGTTTTCTGGACCCCCCCCCCCCCGCCCCCTTCCACCACACGTTAGGGGGCCCCTTTACAGGTTTTAGCGGAGGTCCCCAAATGGTCCCAGTCCAGGCCTGTGTGAAATACTTGTTGATATGTATCTTAGATTTAGGAAAAGAACACAAAAAAAATGCAAGACTTGCATATAACCTTACGCGTATCCTAACTACACTTGGTTGGGATACGCTTAAGGTTATTGATAATATCTAGTTAATCGAAAAAAAAACAAGGATTTAAAAAGGTTTTTATGCAGCAATTTGAACCATATCCGAGTGCTTTATATGTTATCTTTCGTGTCTCCCAAATGCGCACACGAAGTTAAAGCATTTTTTTTTAGATTGTTATTTTTAACATGAACACATACATAGATAAAAATAAACAAAATAATGTTAACAAGAACAAAAGTTAAACAAAAAAAAGAAAACATTTGTGCAGTTCACATGCGTTAGAAGTGAAACCTTCGGATAACTAAACTTCGTAAGAATGAGACGAATGCAGAGTGTCAGGAGTAGGATAATTGTTATTTTTTACAATATTGTTACCAAATTTAAAAATTATTTAACATTTTATACTGCACCGCACAAAGAGGACACATATTAATCTATCTCATTCTTTCGCAGGCTAAATCTTATAAATTTATATGTTTGTCTCTTTTTAGTGTCGCTCGTTTCCGTTTCACATAGTTTCAAAACACAAAGGTTCTAAAAAAGTTTTCACTTCAACAAATATTTACCGGAAGAAAAACACAAATTTGGAGTAGGTAATACAAAATACGTGATAGGGACGGGTGAGGTTTGTGCGGAGAAATTAAAGGGACTTACCAGGAAGATAAAATTGTAAGAACTTTTATAATTGGGTCAAGGAAGTGGTCGGGGAAGTCCGATCAAGACATGACACGACCAAGTGAATCGAATAAAATAAGAAGACATACCTGAACATAAGTTAAGCAAGAAGTTTGTGGCAAAAAAAAAATGTTCTTCACAAACCCTGCAGAGAAATAAGTATTAAGTTATTGTAAATTAAAAAATATATATTTGGCTATTTTTGCTCTAGAACGAAGAAAAGCTCAATGAACAAAAGAAAATTATCAACCACTTTAAATGCGAATTTTTTTCAGGTCATTATCAAAACAAGATTTTAAACTCACCAAGAATTGATTATTTTATGTCCCATTAGGTTATCATCACTATAATCACGATAATCTGATAAAACATCAGTTAATAGAGCAAAGCACGCAATAAACTTTAACAAAGTTACCGTTATATGAATTCACTCACTGTTTTTTTTTCCATTTCAATGCGTTATTAGCGTTAATTCGTTGAATCTCCATTATTTTTATTCATCTTCAAACAGTTCCCATGCCCCGGAAGTGCTTGTTCCGATACAAGTTGGCAGTATTGTTGTCGGCTTGTGAGAATTCCTAATGGTTTAACAAATAGGCTTCCGTTTTATCAGTGACGTGCATCGGTGAAATAGTTTTTTAATGTTTTTTTTCTTCTTCTTCTTCTTCTTCTTGTGGCCTGTCCGTTCAACGGACGTTGGCTATGCGAACTTTGTTTACTGCGGCCCGGAACAGCTCCACGGTAGACTGGCCAAACCACTGTCTCAGGTTTTTCAGCCATGAGGCTCTCCTTCTTCCAGGGCCCCGTCTTCCGGCAATCTTTCCCTGCATTATGAGATGCAGGATCTCATACTTTTCTGGATGTCTCATCACATGTCCAAGATATTGAAGTTTTCGGATTTTTATAGTTTTAATTACTTCCTTTTCTTTATTCATCCGAACCATAACATCTTCGTTTGTAACCCTGTCCATCCAGCTTATTTTAAGTATTCTTCTGTAGATCCACATCTCGAATGCCTCGAGTCGCCTAATTAGTTCTTCAGTAAGCGTCCATACTTCCATTCCATAAAATAATATCGAATACACGTAGCATCTGACCATTCGCATTCGTAATCCAAGGTTGAGATCATGACTGCAGAACATTTTTTTCATGCGGATAAAGGTTGCACGAGCTTGCTCAATGCGGCATTTGATTTCAACTGAAGGATCCCATCTATCATTTACATTGCAGCCCAAGTTTTGCCATTGTTTTTTTGATGAATTATATTATTTTTTATGGATAAAGGCTTCAGAAGAAGTAGTTGATATTCTTATTTTTCACTTTGTACGGAGTGAACCTCGTTCCTAAAAGGATAATTTCCAAATGATGAATTTCCCATTTTTCTTTCGGCCCAAGTGCCAACTATTTGAAGTCAGTGGAACTATGTAATCATTATTTTTGGGGAACGCTAGAAGGCTGAAGTGAGTAGGGGAAGGAAAATATGCAAGGGAAAAGCAGGATTTGGAAATTTTGGAAGCTGATTTCTCAAAGGTGATCACTTAACTCTACTATTTCCATTTCTTGCAACATTATGTTTTATTTTTCAGCGGTGGTTTAACCTTCGACAAAAACAAAACTTCGGTTACCATGAGGGGTGACTCGGTTACCCCATGCAATTTTGGAATAAGAATTTTCTTATGAATTTTGGCAATTTTGCATTTATTTACAAATTCAAGGCAAATAATTTTATTTTTTATTATATTTAGGTATTTCTATTGTTGAATATACATTTTACATATGATTACGGTAGTAAAAAAATGTTCATATTCAGTAGTTGTATAAAAAAAGGTTATTAGTAGCATTTTATGAACACCTCACTGGGAGAACCTGTGCTGAGGTGTTCTCATGTTTAGGATTAAGTGCTATTCTGTCTACACAAGTAAAAACACAGTATTTTCCTTGATGTTATCAAGAAAGGCACTGTGGGTCGGCCAATGGCGGCGGTATAGTATACATAAATTTAAGATTAGTAGCGGTTAAAGTTATATCAATAATTATCTTGAAAAGCAAGTGGGGATATTTTATTTATTTATTACAGCATTATAATTCTAATGTTATTTTGTTTTCTTGAAATAATTATTCTAATAGAAATCGGCTAAGTTGATTTTGAGATCTTTTCATATATCAACGAACCTGGCCTCCGGCCGATAGTTAGGTTGGGCTAAATTACCGCGTATTATGAGCAGCGATGGACGGCAGGAGACGTAAGTAGATTTTAACTTACCCCCTCACGCAGCTTTATTAACCCTTAATTACTCGCATGAGGTCAAAGTATTTTCAGATTAAAAAATGAAGCACTTGGCGCGGCCCGATTCCCCCCACGCCCTCGCTAGCTTCGCACGTCTAATTTTGTATTTTAGTAGCGATCATGTCACGGGAGTGAAAGGACGCGTCTCTGCTCTCATGCTCTTGAGCAGTGACCCCGTGCGAGTAATTAAGTTACTTTTTTGGAAGAGGTAAGTTTTATCGCAAAGTACCAACAAAATGCAAGAAATGTACAAGATTTGTGTGCAATGATCACTCTGAAATATACTGTCAACAGTGTAACAAGAGTGATTCGGAGAGTTCCTAAAAATACGAGTACTAACTATGAGCACAGTATACCTAAGTACAAATAGTTAATTATTGATAATTATTTTAGTGTAACTTGTTTTTGAATAATTAGTTAGAAATTCAAGTTATTACTTATAGATATTACAGAATAAACAAAGCACTTTAATAGTAAAATAGTTTCATTAACTTATATATTTCAATATATATTAAAAACTACTCATACTATTTGGGGTCGTCTGTGACACCATGCGAGCAGTTATGTAATGTTCTTTGTGCGAGTAATTAAGGGTTAATTATTTATTTTATTTATTTTACTCTTTTTTATGTCAATGGGGTTTTTAAATTTGTTGTATTTATTTACACAAGAGTTAGTAATATTAATAACAATAATTTCTTACACCACAGTGCAATTGAAAAATTTGAATAAAATAAAATGTTAACAATAATAATAAGCTGACACCTGAGACCCTAGACTTACTCGCAGACCCAGATGTCCCCCTCTGACCCCCCAGCATACGAAAGAAGAAGAACTGTAATTATCATAAATCATACGTTGATATAAAAAAATTGTGTGTGTTTTAAACACAGAAATGATTAAAAATATATTAAAAAACTAGCAGACCCGGAAACGCATTGCTGTGGCTAACGAAACCTTTATAACCAACGCCATATGTTAAATCAAATCCACACCATTTGTCAGTCCGTTGCCCGCTGCCGCTTGGCCTGATATATTATGTATTTCAACTAATTTACACAAAACCTTGACAAATTATTTACATACTTAAAAACCTTCCTCATGAATCACTCTATCTATTCGTGAAAATAGCATTAATCCGTTGGGTAGTTTAAAAGATCTAAGCGCACATACAGCGTGAGCGACTTCATTTTATACTTAGTAAAGATAAAGATAAAGATACATTAAAAATTTTGATATAATTTTTATATACATTTTGTATATTAGCTTTGGTAATACCGTGAGCAAGTGGGAGATCGCGCATCACCGAGGTAGTCACGGTGCTAGTAGAGTGACGTATTTTTTCTACCCGTATTTTAGCTGAGTATGGCAAAAAATTATAACAATATATTAAAATATTAAGAGTACAAAAAAACTCCAATACCATAATCAGGTCTTCATTAAGAATTATACACAAAGGAGAGTAATTTCAGAGATTTTGTGTACCCCTGCTGGTTCTGGAAAGGTTAAATACAACAGAAGATTTGGTTTACCCCTACTGGTGCTGGAAAGGTTGAATAAGACAGAAGATTTTGTGTACCCCTGCTGGTGCTGGAAAGGTTAAATAAGACAGAATATTTTGCGAAATTCTAAGGAAGACAACTTCAGAGGTAGTAATAAAAAACCTCAATGGCCTGGCTTAGAGAAATTCAGCATTCCTTTATCGGCATTCATAGTTCTGTCGGTCACTTTAAAAAATCATGTCAGTCGATCGCGAGAGTATAAAGGCGCTATGGTTTAGAAAGCCCCCAGGTCGAGGGTTCAATCTACGAGTCAATCAACTTAATGCCTGATGCATTTACATTATTACTTATAGGGAGTGAAAATATTATCATTTTGGCATGTCACGGTCAGAGATGGTAGGCGTTTTTGGAAACAAACTTGTGGGTTATAATATGTGTTTGTTCTTGAGATTCGAACTTAATGTTAGCATATCCTACGATAACTAGCAATAGAACCTCCTACCGAATTTTTTGCTGCTAGGCCCTGCGAGCGGCTCTTGGTTCGGCTTTGCCCTGTCGATCATTAGTTAAATTTTAGTTTAGGGTTTTGTACTTTAAATAAAACCAAAATAATTATAAAAAATACATTTTAATTTATAAAATAACAACATTCTGTAAAACTCTTAAAAATCAACTACAAAATATTGTCTTTTTTTAAACGAAAAATAATGTTTCAATTCATGTGTAAATCGCATAATTTTTATAAGTTAGAAAAGTTTAAATTTTAATCAGTCGTCATACATAATATTTTTTATTAATATTTATACACGTTTATACGAACAAGTCTGCAAGTTACACAAAAGATAATCATACGTCTTTCGGTCGTATGGTGTATGTAATTCTCTGTAATTATTGTACTTACCGTGGCGACAGAGCCGCTCCGCGCAAGCACTGCTTGGCAACTGAGCTTACTGAGATAAACAGCGCGCTACGCTGCGAAATAAAAAAAAAGTCAGCAATTCTTGTGTATCACTTACGCCTCAAAGACGTAGATTATCTTTCTAGGGTTAAAAAAATAAAAAATAAAACAATTTTCACTATTTTCTCCCAAATTATAGCCAACTTTAAAAACTCGTACTAATTACATCAGTATTGTTTAAGATTTGATTATAATTCACACGGAAGTAAGATGGCCCAATAAAACAACGTGCTTGCAAACTTAGTTCGATGCTTTGAGCAGTCCTAACATTATGACTTACGTTGACCTAGAAATATCTAGCTTTTAAAGGTCACTCTGAAGAAGATGATCTCGGTACTGTTGGAATGGCGTGTATCAAAAACTTATACAAATAGGTACACAGTAATGATGAATTATTGTAAAAGTGTTTTCTAATGATTAATTGACGACCTCCATAGTCCAGTGGCTAAGACTCTTGACTCACATTCCGGAGGTCGCGGGTTCGAACCCGGCATGCGCAAATAAATTTTATTTGATTAATTTGTGTTATTTCACAATTAATTCATTTAAAATAATATATAGTATATTTGCGGCATGTTGCAGAGTGGAAGATACTATTAGTATCGCCCTGGTGTAAGACCACCATTCAGAATTGAAACGTTGCTTGAAAATGGCTTTAGCCGTGTTTAGTGACCAGATCTGAATAGCCAGGTACTTCCCAACCTTCCTCTTCCCCACCTCCTTCCCCTCCCCACTACCTTCAGCCTCACAACATACCCCAATTGGGGATGCCATAGTCTCACTGGCTCCAGACGGGAGCAGTTGAGATTCTTGTGCGGTATTCACTGTAAAAAAAAAAAAAAAAAAAAAAAAAAAAAAAAAAAAAAAAAAAAAAAAAAAAAAAAAAAAAAAAATTGATTTTTAATAACTTTATTCCGAAAAACAGCATTTACAACTTCATAACACTGTTTGCGTGAAGATGCGCTGATTGAGTTCTTTTGGAGGTGTGTATTATAAACCATTGTAAACACAATTACTACAAACTATTAGTAATAATTAATACAAATTTTTAAAAAAAATCTAAAAAAGTTGATAAAAAAAGGCTTTTAATTATTTTCCGCCTCCAGCTTGCGGAGACTGTTGATATTGTGGGACGTGAATACGGTATAAAAGGGAGGCAAAGAAGTTCTAGGTTTGGAGATAAAATTCAGGATAAAGATTACTAAATTACTACTAAACTATAATAATTTAAACGATTTTTATACCGAAGTGGGAAGACCCAGGCTGAGGAGGGAAGACAAAGTAAGAGGGGATGCAGCACAGCTTCTCCAGATAACAAACTGAAAGTAAAATACAAAAAAAGAGTGCCGGAGGACAGGAGAGAGGCGAATGTGGCGGGAGGCCGAGGCTCGATATGGACTGTAGCGCCATTGGAGATAGAGAGAGATTATTGATACTAAGATATAATATTCCTTTGTCCAGAATTTAATTTCATCAAATATTTGCTAGAGTCGCAAAGCAAATATTTTGTTCAGTGAATTTGAGAACGTACACCAATCCTTCATTCTTTTTTTATCGAATGTCAAAAATCATTTAGAATTACACCAAAAATTTCAAAGCTTTGACTTAAATTGACAAAATGGATATATGAGAATGAGAGTGTTGATTGAGGAACAGCAAATAATTATTTCAAAGTCCTCGGAAAGCGATATCGAAATGTAATAAAGAAGGTGAGTCAATAATACACAGTTGAATAATCCTAGTTAGTTCAGGACAATTCAACCTTTTTCTAAAGAAGAAAGGTTTAAATTTTGCTCAAGTTCTAACCTCCAAGTAAATCGTCATAAGAAGAGATGTTGTACGGATTCAATAATACGATTAATGTGGACAGCTAGAAAGGAGACCAAATGACACTGGCATATTCAAGATCAGGGAGAACCACAATTTTATTACAAACACTTGATCTTGCCATCCCACTCCAAAATGCCTATAAAGCTTAAAGGAAAGATATACCAGACTATGTATGGCTCCGAATGCTGGACTATGTACAACTCCTACTCTAGGCAACTTGAAACAGCAGAATTGCGAATGCTTAGATGGTCGGCAGGAGTATCACTAAAAGATAAGATCAAAAGTTCATGCATTCGTGGTAGCCTGGGTGTCACAGTCATAAATAGTAAGCTGGAGGAACGACAGTTGAGATGGTATAGACACATAAGACGGAGACCATCAGACCACACAGTGAGGCAGTCAATGTTTATGGAGCTTCATCGACAGTCATCCAGAGGAAGACCAAAGAACTCCTGGATGACTCAATGCTCCAAAATTCTTCAGAGAAACGGCCTGGATGAAGGCGATACCCAGAACAGAAGAAATTACAACCCGAGAACGAGAAGAGCCGACCCCAACAGCCTACCTAGGCAATGAGTTGGGACAGCGCAAGGAAGAAGAAGACTTGATCTTGCCATGCTTTCCGAATTAACCTTCACTGTTTTTACGCAGTACTTATCATCATAATATATTATCAAAAGCACTAGATGTACATGATAACGATTGACTGTCAACTAACCTATAATATTGATGATTGGACGTGTTAAATCTAGTCGCACGTATTACCAGTCAGAAAATTCTCGTAGATTTTTATCCGATAAAGTTATTTTGCTTAGTCACCGTAGGCAGATTCTTGTCGATAAGTAAAGACCGAGGATTTTTTTTTTTGAACGACAATGATATGTTAATTGATATTTTATTAACGTTTATATTTCAGCAAGCAAACATTCAAAAAAATTTCTACCCTGCCTCTTTATCATTATAATTATTAAATCATGGATTTATCTTAAGTTCATAGAGTTTAACTATTTTCTTTCTAATTTTACTCGGCATAACGCACACCGCATCGAAGACTAATTACAATCGCGACGTTGATCGTTTATGTTGTTAGAAATTAATTATTGTGAGAACGCATTCATTTTACATTCCACAACATTGTGTTTTATCAATTAACTACGATTTAATTTACGTTTGCTTATATTTCAATCAAGAATATCGATCTTTCATGGGGGGAAAGGGTCTTAAGAAACTTTAGTCAATAATTTTAAGTATTATTGTTTAGGACTGTCAAATTATGAAGAAGCCTGTCTGTAAAATACTTGGTTGTGCATCACCGAGATTGTAAATTTAGTTTACCTAAACTGGGTGTAGTTTTAAGTTGGAAATAATTTTATACCAACCATGTCTTCCTCAGGTTTCCTTGACTCATTCAACCATTTTCTTCTACGTCATAAATTCTTCTTCCAACCCTCCCTTTGCTCATAACATACGCATTTCACGATAAATCGGTATTTGATTCACTTGAATGCGCCATATCTTCCTCGGGTGTCCTCAACTTTATCTACCATTCACTTCATACATTCTCCTTACACTCCTGTCTTCGCTCAACACGTAAGCCTCATTTTACCATAAATAATTATTTGATTCGTGTATTTCTGGGGTATTCCCGACTACTAAGACATTGTACTTTATCACATCGTATTCATTCGCTACTATTTGTCATATTGTAACTGATAAAAAAAATAATTCATATCTAATTTAATTCGACTTTGTATCTCATTCACACTCAAATAATTGCAAACAAAATAAGAAAAACCATGCACTTTTTCAGAACGATAAGAAAATTTCTCGACTTACAACACTTGAAAATGATTTATTTTGCAATCTGTTAATCTATTATTGAATGTGGTATCATTGCATGGGGAGGCGGTACCGCATCAGCACTAGACCCAATCATAAAGGCACAGAAAACTATTATAAAATTGATTCTTAGACTACCTCTAATTACAGACTCGAACTTAATCTTCAATATTATGAATGTGTTTGACGTTCGGCAGATATATGCAAAAACAATCCTTACTCATCTATACACAAATATACATAAATACTATGAAAAAAGATTAAATACTCGCTGTACTCGAAACAATGACAAAGACTTACTACAAATCCCCAAAACGCATACTACTTTTGGTCAACGAAATTTCAGATACCTTGCAACAAGACTTTACAACATTCTTCCAGATAGAATAAAAAAATGGGTTTCCCAAAAAAATTTCAAAAATAACATAAAAATTTGGATCAAAACTAATGATAGGGCCTTTACTGGTGCACTCACCCAAATTCTAAATTATTAATGATTTGGTATTATACAGTGGAAATATACAAGCAATGTATTGGTTGCACCAGATTTAAATGTCGGGGTTAAATTTTCCCCAAAAAAAAAAAAAAAAAAAAAAAGGAAAAAAAAGAAGGAAAAACTAAACCCTTTCACACACTTCCCCAAATTCACCGACTCCAGATATTTTCATATCAGAGGGTTCGGCTCTGTGGCATTTCTAATTGAACCTATAAATCCTACCGATCCCTCAATATAAATATTTAAAAAATCCTTTGTAATCCTACATGTATTTAAAATGACTGATTTTTGCATTTTTATATACAAATTCTTTGACAAATCTAATATGCTTAAATTTTGAATCAGATTCCTAGGTATTATGCCAGTGGCCGAAATAACAAATGGCAATATTTTTATAGTCCGAGAATGCCAAATTCTTTTAATCTCATTTCCTAAATCTGTGTATTTTCTTATTTTTTCAGAAATAGTTTTTTGAATATTACAGGAATTTGGAATATCTACATCAATGATATAAGTTATTTTTTTAATTTTGTCATGTAAAACTATATCAGGTCTATTATGACTAATTGTTCTGTCTGTTAGTATAGTTTTATCATAATATATTTTATAAAATTCATTTTCTAAAAATGAATTTGGTTCATATTCATAATATGGTACTATATTACGGCAGTCAATCAAGTTATGTTTAATTACCAAACTTTGGTGAATTATTTTTAAAACCTGATTGTGCCTAAATGTATACTCGGAAGGCGCTAATATAGAACATCCCGATATAATATGTTCTATAGTTTCGGGAAAAGCCAAACATTTTCTACATATATCATCAATTTGATTTATATCTTTGATTATATGCTTTCTATAATTTTTAGTATTAATGACTCTATCTTGAATGGCAAGCATAAATCCTTCTATTTCTGCGCTCAACTCTCCAATACTCAACCATTTGTTTGACGAAAGTTTGTCAACATACGTTTGGTTGAGATAATTGAAGTGTTTTGCGTGAATAATTTTATTTGACCAGGAATCTAATAATTCCTGGTTAGTATTTATAATTAAAATTATTATTAATGTAACCAATCTATTATCTGATTACTTTTTTTAATTAAAGTGTAGGTATGTTTATAAGTATTATAAATTGATTGAAAAATTACTGCCTCAACACAGGCTAGCCTAGTGAGGCAGATTTACTGTAAAACCAAAATTTATAACTATTTTCTATTTTTCATTTATCTACTGTTCATATTTATATTTTCTTCTGTTGATATCCTTTTGTACATATGTAATTTTAAACCACTGTAAACATAACACTGAATATGTACTTTTTAGTTATAATCGTGCAAATTTCATTCAATAAAGATATATTATTATTATTTTTATTCTGGTTCAGAGATAATGCGTTATAATAAAACAAACATTCATCGTTACATTGCATTGTTATAAATAATCATCGAGAAACATATATATGGTTATAAGGGACCTACATACATACTCGACTTACAGTGATTTTTTAACATTATTTGGAGTAAAAAATGTGAACGAAATTTTTGTCTCCGGTAACATTTTTTTATCTCTTTATTTTTGCGGCAGCATAACTTCCTTTATTTAAATGCGCGCTATTCAGTCGGTTGATGTCGTAGCGGAGCGCTAGTGATCTCGTTCGAGAAGCGGAACTTTAAAGTTTTGTCCCGACACAGTTTAGTCGCCATCATGCGTTGGAACAATGAGGAGCTTACGTTTGCCGTTGAAGCCTATTTTTTTAATTGATGTTCTGTGATCGAAACCCAGCGGGCCTTTCGGAAACACTTTAATTTAGCCTCTGTCCCGGACCGGAAATCAGTTGTTATATGGGTCACTACGTTCAGACAAATTGCAAGTGCGACAAGAAGATGAACTGGAGTCCCTTGTCCCATTAGATCACCGAGCATTGATAGCCTGTTACGAGGGAACACTTCGCAGAATGCCTCATCTCAGTTAGGGGTGATTTGGAGTGGCTGACCCGCTCTCCCAATTTGTCCCCTTGTGATTTTTTTCTATGGGTTTTTTTGAAACTCCATGTTTATGTGAACTGTCCAAGAACTCTACAAGATTTGGAGACCAACATCCAGAAATAAATTGCCAGGACAACGCACGATGTGCTGGCAAGAGTCATGATAAACGCCAGAAATGGGTTTACTCAGTGTATGGAGAATGTGGGACGTCCCTTCCTGATTTGATCTTCAAAAACTAAGTAAAACAAAACTTTAGGTATATGCCTACATTAAACAACAAATTGAGAGATGGGAGGATGATGTCAGGAAGGATGCAAGAGGATTACTCCATGTTGCAGATTGGAAGACGACGGCCGAGGACAGAGGGCGGTGGAGGCTTATTTTGAAGGAGTCCAAGGCTCGAAATGGGCTGTAGCGCCATTGAAGAAGAAACAACAAATAAAAATTTTCTGATTCATACAAAGGGTTTTATTAAGTTTTAAAAAAAGGAAGATATGCTGCCGCACCCCTTAAAACATAAAAAAATCAGTAACTATTGGACAGTTAAAGTTGGGTAAGGCGTGAAAGTTTTTGAAGTGAAAACTTATTTAGCATAGTTGTTATTTGAAACTCGATGAAACCAAAAAGCGACACTAAAAAGAGACAAATCTATAGGATTTAGTCTGCGAGAGAATGAGATCAACACTCGGCCTCCTCTTTGTGCGATGCTTCATAAATTATCGAACTCCTCTTTGTGCTCACCCTCACTCTTGTCTAGTTTTCTGAAGGTTTCACTTCTACCGCGTGTGAACTGCACACATGTTGTTTTGTTTGTTTTGAAGAAAAAAATATAATTTTTTAGGCTTTACTTACTGTAAGTAAAATAAAGAGACATGTGTTATGAATGAGATGCTTACAAAAACCATTTTTCCTCATTTTTTTACTTCTATTTTTAAGGTCGACTGTATTAACATAATATCGCTGACTTGCGCATCTTGCATCGGATCTCGGTCATTCCGAGTAACCCAGAAGTTAATACAATATACTTCGCCTTACCGTCAAGTCATGGTAGCATGATGTGGTCGAATCAGTGTGTTACGAATCAGCGGGAATGTATTTCGTTACGACTGCAAATATTTTTTTTATGCAATGCCACACTGGCCCACAAATACAATTTTCTATTGCCTTTTGGAAAATGAGGTTGGCTTTTGGTAAATTAGGCTGGCATCGCTAAATTACTTGCACAAGTAAATACTTTTAATCAAGATTATCAAATAATGCTCAGTACTGCGGAATTAATCGTCATCTACTTTTTTTATGTGAATACCTCACAAGAGTCCCGTCTAGAGCCAGTTACACTAAGGCATCCCCAATTGTATAGGGGTTAGTTGTAAGGCTGAAGGTAAGTGGGGAGGGAACGAGATGGGAAGAAAGGAAAGTGGGTAAGTACCTCTCTATTCAGATCTAGTCACCAAACATTGCTAAAGCCATTTCAAGCAACGTTTCAATTCTGAATGGTGGTCTTACACCAGGGCGATACTGAGATTATCTTCCATTCTGGAACGTGCCGCAAATATACCTGATATTATTTTAAATGATTAAAGTGTAAAAGCACAAATCAATCAAATAAAATTTATCTGCTGGGATTTGAACCCGCGACCTTTGGATCGCTATTTGAAGGCCTTGCCCTTCGACCACGAAGGCCGTCAATGGGTGTAATTAACGATGCATCAGAATCATGAGTCACAGATTTGGTGTAACGAACTTTAAGACAGATTATTATTTGCGAGAAAAAAATAATATGTAACTTAAATAATATTGATTTCAAATACAAATCGATGGATTTTTATCCGTACTACAACCTTTGGAGAATCTTGTCTGCGGTCAAGGAACACCTCCTCTAGTTAAGATTAGCCTGGAGTGACATGGCAAAATCAAATGTCACAGTATTGTAACAGCAGAAAAAATCTTCCTCATGTCATCAAACTTCTTTAAAAGTAAATAGGTACCTATTTTAGTTCTATATCTCGAATTTTAAATCACTGTTGCAAATATATATGTAGGTCCTGTATATCACTAGTCAAGTCAGTAGTACTAACTCAATGGCTATTACACATTTTATTTTATTTTTGAAGTAAAACTTCTTAAGCTGGTGAATGCGTTACAAAAAGTGGTGATGTGCTATGAAAAGTAATAATGTGTTACGAAAAGTGTGATGCGAACGGTAATCGATGCGAACGGGGATCATTGACGCTTGACTTGGGGAGTGATAAGGATAAGGATAAGGAAAAGGAAAAGGATGAGGATGAGGATGAGGATGAGGATGAGGATGAGGATGAGGATGAGGATGAGGATGAGGATGAGGATGAGGATGAGGATGAGGATGAGGATGAGGATGAGGATGAGGATGAGGATGAGGATGAGGATGAGGATGAGGATGAGGATGAGGATGAGGATGAGGATGAGGATGAGGATGAGGATGAGGATGAGGATGAGGATGAGGATGAGGATGAGGATGAGGATGAGGATGAGGATGAGGATGAGGATGAGGATGAGGATGAGGATGAGGATGAGGATGAGGATGAGGATGAGGATGAGGATGAGGATGAGGATGAGGATGAGGATGAGGATGAGGATGAGGATGAGGATGAGGATGAGGATGAGGATGAGGATGAGGATGAGGATGAGGATGAGGATGAGGATGAGGATGAGGATGAGGATGAGGATGAGGATGAGGATGAGGATGAGGATGAGGATGAGGATGAGGATGAGGATGAGGATGAGGATGAGGATGAGGATGAGGATGAGGATGAGGATGAGGATGAGGATGAGGATGAGGATGAGGATGAGGATGAGGATGAGGATGAGGATGAGGATGAGGATGAGGATGAGGATGAGGATGAGGATGAGGATGAGGATGAGGATGAGGATGAGGATGAGGATGAGGATGAGGATGAGGATGAGGATGAGGATGAGGATGAGGATGAGGATGAGGATGAGGATGAGGATGAGGATGAGGATGAGGATGAGGATGAGGATGAGGATGAGGATGAGGATGAGGATGAGGATGAGGATGAGGATGAGGATGAGGATGAGGATGAGGATGAGGATGAGGATGAGGATGAGGATGAGGATGAGGTTGAGGATGAGGATGAGGATGAGGATGAGGATGAGGATGAGGATGAGGATGAGGATGAGGATGAGGATGAGGATGAGGATGAGGATGAGGATGAGGATGAGGATGAGGATGAGGATGAGGATGAGGATGAGGATGAGGATGAGGATGAGGATGAGGATGAGGATGAGGATGAGGATGAGGATGAGGATGAGGATGAGGATGAGGATGAGGATGAGGATGAGGATGAGGATGAGGATGAGGATGAGGATGAGGATGAGGATGAGGATGAGGATGAGGATGAGGATGAGGATGAGGATGAGGATGAGGATGAGGATGAGGATGAGGATGAGGATGAGGATGAGGATGAGGATGAGGATGAGGATGAGGATGAGGATGAGGATGAGGATGAGGATGAGGATGAGGATGAGGATGAGGATGAGGATGAGGATGAGGATGAGGATGAGGATGAGGATGAGGATGAGGATGAGGATGAGGATTATCACCCGAAGGTCGTAGTTCACACCAAGGTCGTAGGTCACCCCAAGGTCGTAGGTCACCCCAAGATCGTAGGTCACCCCAAGGTCGTAGGTCACCCTAAGGTCGTAGGTCACCCTTAGTCGTAGGACACCCCACGGTCGTAGGTCACCCCAGGGTCGTAGGACACCCCATGGTCATATGTCACTCCAATGTCAATGACATATGTTATTTTATAAGTTAGTGAAGTTTTACTTCAGTCGTGTGGTCTAAAGCACAGTAGTTTTTTTTAAATTTTTACTATATGAGTAAAACTTCAAATTGTAATATTTAATTAAATGAAGACAATATTTGCGAAACTCAATCGAAAATCTGAAAACAAAAATCAGAAAAAAATATTGACACCTCTGGGACTCGAACCTAGGACCCATCCCAGAGGTGCCATTATCTTTTCAAGATTTATCTGTTTTCAGATTTTTGATTGAGTTTTGCTTATATTGTCTTCATTTAATTAAATATCACATTATATCTCTGAAAAGTAAAGTGATTGTGATTATGCGTGCCCCACAAAAGCCGTATTTAATTTAAAGCGTGTTGTTTTCTCTTTCTAAAACCACGTAAGGGAGACACAACGATTTTTGTATGAGTTGTTCCAAAAAGCGAACAAATAAGCCTGAGGAATTAAAAATTAGACTAAAAAATCGAAAAGATTGTATTGATTTTACAAAAGAAAAATTTAATTCCTTTCGATTTGATCCTTGGTCCGCAAAATGCCTGCAAAGATTCGTTAGGCGCTTTATACCACTTCACCAAAGGAGACTTGCGCGGGACTGTGGATTTATGTTATTATATTGGAACTTAAATAATAACGCCTGTTTGAAGAATTTCAAATACCCACATTTAAAGATTTATATATTAAAAATTCATTAAATCAAATTATAAAAGAAAAAGATAAATATCCATTTTTAAATGAAAACAGAACTCGACTTAAACATGTTTTTCTTTGCCCAAAACTAAATACGTCTTTTGCACAGCATCATTATACTTACCAGGGAACTTTTTTCAATCGTCTACCAGAAGAAATCAGAAGCATTAATGACAAAATCCGAATACTGCTCTCTGTCAAGAGACATTTCAAAAATATTCTTAAGAAAAAAACTACTGTCACTGAATTAATCTTACAAATATCTATCCATAGTTTTCCATAACATTCTTTCAATTTTTAAATACACACCATTATCAAAATAAATACTGCAGCACACATATATTTATGTACAATGAATTATTTAAGTACTAATTAATAACTAATAGCATTTATGTACACTCCCCTTCCATACACAAGCAAATACTTTAAATGGAAGGGTAGTAAAAAAAAAACTTGAGATGTAAAATTATCATGTAAATACCATGTAAAACATATTATCAAAAATAAAAAATTAATTATTAAAAAAAAAAATAAGAATAAAAATTATATTTCGTTGCCATCTCATTCTCTCGCAGGCTAAATCCTATAGATGTATGTGTTTGTCTCTTTTTAGTGTCGCTCATTTCCGTTTCATCGAGTTTAAACTGTGCTAAAGAAATTTTCACTTCAAAAAGTTTGCATTGCATTCAAATTCCATAACGAAAAGCAGTGTAAACTTCATGACACCAAAGAACACCGTAAGAAAGTTTTTGCTACTGCATACAATCGGATCAATAGATTAAAGTTAAGATTTCTAACATGACAAGTGCGTCAGCAAATCACAGATCTAGTCACTCCAGTGCGTTTTCCACGCAGGTACAAACATGATTACGTTTATCAATCTTTCCGTAAGTTCACAGAGTCCCATTGTATTTGACACATTTACGAGGTGACCCACTGAGTAGGCAGATGAATAATGACACGTGGTTGATGACAGCTGACCCCGGCTTCATAATAGCATCACCCCGGGCTCAGTTCACATCCCAGATGAGGCTGTATTGTGTTGGCTGGCTGCATTTGCCGGAGGTTCTACTAAACTTGTAGGTTGTAGATAATTAATGCGTGTAGTCGTATCTTATCAAACCATTGTTCGGATTCTTACACATAATGCTTGTTTAAATCGAGGAAACGGTAAACAATGTGACTCGTAAATAAGGTTATTCTTTGGAAATGGAATGCCTACGTGCAATGCCTTGTTAACTGCGTTTTTTTAATCTTTTCTATGTATGTATAAAATTGAATGTTTGCTTGTTTATTTATTAGTTATTCATTATATGAAAAATGATGCCACAAAATAAATTTGCGAAGTTTGAAGAAGTTTGCTTGTTTGTTTGAAACATTCAAAATATCTTCTCTCCACCCTAGCGAAGGTTTCTGGATTATTACAACCTAATGACAATACATCTGAAAAGTTTTTTAAACATTACAAAAACTCTTACGAAACTGCCAACTATGTTGCGAATAACATTTTGCAATCCATCGATTGTTCTTAATCAAAATTCAGTTTTCGAATGATCTCTTTAAATTAATAAATTTAATTGTGGTACCTACTCACTATGTATGATTCTCTCCGAAATCGAATACTTATTATACTTATGAATGTAATCAAGAATTGTAGGTATTTTAAATAGGTAGGAAGGTGAACAGAACGTGTGATGGAAAGGGAAGGCAGAGGGGGAACGGGGACGAATGCGAAAGGACACGCAGGGATAAACTACTTCTTCATTTAAGTATCATAGCAACGCATGCCGGGAATTCCCCAGTTGTTTATAATTTTTAAGATTAATTTTGTAGAACTTCGTATCGTATTTTTTTTAATAATCACTATTATTATTTAATTTTACAGAGACATTTTTGGAAAAGACAAAACGGTTTAAAGGAAGGCGAAACAGCTTTCACGCCTTTTAATAGTTATCTACAGAACTTCTTTTTGAAGCGAAAACTTCTTTAGCACCGTTGTGTTATGAAACTGGGTGAAACGAAAAAGTGACACTAAAAAGAGACAAACAAATACATATATGCCTGCAAGAAAATGAGATAGAATAAACGGTCTTCTCCTTGTGCGGTGCTTCGTAACCTCCCCATTAGCCTTTCAACTACAATGATCAGTCTTTTTTTATACTTCCTCTTCGATTTCTATGAAGAAATAAGAAGAATCCGACAAATATTATGAAGGAGAAAGTCTGTATGGATGTATGGATGTTTGTTCCTCTTTCACGCAAAAATACTGAATGGACTTTAAAAATTCTTTCACTAATAGAAAGCTACTGCGAGTAATATTGGCTTTATAGAAATGGTAAGCTCTGGCGTTATGTAATTATTTATCATGCATTTTCTGTCCCTTACAAAATCGGGTTTTTGCAAATATCAGAAGAACAGAAAACAAATTGTTGCATTGTATTTGCCTAATTAAAAAAAAACGATGTTTTTCTTTGAATTAGGCAATTCTCCCTGAAAGGAGTGCTTTGTTGGCGTCATAGTTAACATCTATCTCTAAAAATGAATCGCCAAAATGTGTGTATGCGCGTAACTTCCGAACGACTGCACCAAATAGGATTTTTTTTGTTCATTATTTTTGTTCACTAAATGTACCGGGAATGAATGTGTGGAATGCTGGAGGTAGGAGGGTGCAGTAGGGAGGGGGGAGGGGGAGGGGAAAGAGGGTGGGGTGGAGGGGGTGGGGGGAGGGGGGGATGGGGGAGGGGAAAGAGGGTGGGGTGGAGGGGGTGGGGGGAGGGGGGGATGGGGGAAGTGGAGTGACGAGAGGGAAGGAATCCCCCTAATACCATGCGAGCGAAGCGGGAAAAAGCTATCTATCTAATTGATACCCGAGTAGTACGTCAATGATTCGTTCCTATGTTAATTAGGAATGCATACACAAAACAACACAAATTTCCAGATGTTATTAATGTATATCACTTCTTGCTGTTAAGTCAATAGTTATAATTTGGGAGGCGGGTATGGGTACCGTTGCCCCGGGAATCGTTTATTGAATAACACACACCTCTGCCATCGGCCACCCCAAGTGGCGAGCTACCTTTGATGACTTTGCAGGTGTGCCTGGGTTCATGAGTCATTTGAATATATCTTGGATACTGATGTGTTTGCCCACCTACTGCGTGGCTAGCCGGATCAGGAGAGACTGGTTGAGGGAGACCTTTTGATCAGAACTGAATGATTTGCCGGCCTCTGTGTTTCCTCCTTCCTACAACATGGGTCTCTTCAAGACCAATGTTCATGCCTTCCTCTCCTCAAAAAGACCCTCCACACAGCATCCCAGATGACATAGGCCCTGAGGGAAATTATTTTCCTCAAGGCCTCCTGTGTGGAGTTAATATAAAAAAAAGAACTTCTCTTCTCCACTCCTTCCTTTCCATAAAAAGACCCGCTTCAAAGTATCCCCTTAGATGACACAGGCACTGTGGTGCATATGTAAAAAAAAGCTGCGTTGTCGCTAGTTATAGGTGCCTTATTAGTGTTAAGTGCTAGATTTGATAAATTAAATTGTTGGTTGCCCTTGAGTTGATATTTTCATGAAGAATTAGTCGAAGAAATGTACAAACATTATTTTAAAGAATTATTTGTTTTTGACGTACCAAAATTATTTGAAAGTGCAAGCTAGTTTACTCAGTATTTTTGTCAACCATCTTTTCAATTGATACTCCAAACGGGAGTCAAATTCTTCCCACAGATTTAACTCGTATGCCACTTAACACTATAAAACGTGTACTCTTCATACACTTAAGCAGTCAGTGTATCCTATTATGAAAGTGGAAGAGAGTTTTTTTTTCTGGAAAACTTTAACAAGTATCTACTGATGTTTACAGAAGCTGCTTAGAGTGGAACTTGACCACAATACAACCATCAGAAATTAGAATTATTGTCAAAGGCAACATTACTTGATTTAAAATGAAGATATTATTTTGTTTGCATTCGATTTAAAAACATACGTTACTGCAAATGGTTAAAAATAAGAAGAGATTTCACGTTCTCGATATGAGATTCCTGAAAAAAAACTTAGGATAAAGTAAGATTTTTCGGAAGGAATGGATAATTTAGGAGGCTGTTTTGGATACTATCGCCCCGGGTATCGTTTACCATGTGGTTTGATACGTTTAATAATCAGGGGTGCCTAGGTTAATGAGGTGAGGTTTGTCTGTGATATCGGATGCGTTTTCACACCTGGTAAAGTTGAGGGATATCTGTTAAAATCTCCAGCCAAACTCTCTCCACCATCCACTCTCTCCTGTTGTTCCTTTCCAAATAGGTTCCACATTAACTTTTTTATCTAAAATATTATAATCCAAATTTTACAGTTCCGCACTCCTGCAACTTGCAAAGGTACAGGCGGTACCATCGATACAGCGGTTTGGCACTGTGCGAAACTAATACTTAGGTATTATTAGACACGGTTAATGTTGCAATTTTGTAAACCTTTCTTACTTTTAAATGTTTGTATTGTTTGTATTTTTATATTATGTATGTATTTTTTTCATAACTTATTGTTTTTATATCACACTGTACTTTAAATTTTTGTTGCATATATTTTTATTTCCATCGTAACTTTATTTATTTTTTCTCATGTTAAAGATGTACTACCTTTATTATTTATGTAAAAGTCCTCTGGGCGTAAAATAAAATAAATAAATGAATAAATAACTTATTCTCTTTCCATTCCCTAAAAAGACCCTCCACTCCATTCTCAAACATCCCGGACCATTATGCCTCCTGGTGTTATTATGTAACATATTTTATATTTGAACCACAGACAAATGTAGATAATATTTGATTTTTGGTGAACATGTTACATAAAAATATTTGTAACAAACTGCACCCTCTTATACATACTTTATTTATGGTTTCGGTGTGTGGCACCTCTAGTGCTTGCCCATTGACATACGGGCATTGGTAATATTGCGAGCCGTGCAATAATTTTGAATGCAATAGTTGTTGATCCTGGACAAATTCAAATCAGCAGATTTGAAAAGAGAGCTGGTCATTCTTTGTGTCACAGCCGAGAGCTTAGGGCGGTTCTCTCGACCGCAACACGACGGATTCTTTTTGAAGACTGCTACGATCGTGCTTGTAAATTTTGCACGTCATACTCGCCATCTTGAGAGCTGACTGGAAGTCATCCTGGAGGGATGATTGGCACTGAGAATCATCCGCCTTTGTTGTTTCTGGATGGTCCTTTTGTGGCTGGGAGCCATTTCTCTGGAGTCCTACCCATCACACGATGTGAGAATCATTTCACAAAAGAAGATTTCATCATTCATCGTCATTTCAACTTACCATGGTATTAAAATGAACTATTGAATCCTAAACAAGCCCAAGCAAGACAGCCTTAGTTTCAGGATGTCACCTTTTAGTCTAATATATATTTTTGTATTTCTAATACATTATTTTCTTTGAAAATCATTAACCTATTCCTTACATCTGCTATTCGAGTCATTTTTGTTCATAATAATTTACCTTACATTGTTGCCACCTCATCCCCGGCAACAAGCATTAAAATATTCTTCATCTCAAAATTTAGTATCTGGAGATGTCTGACTAATCAATTAGACGATCGATTATGCTGACAAAAAATAAATAACGGATTACAATCACAACGACTAAGACTTGAGATAGTTATCTTGGTAGGTAAACTTGAAAAATGTTATTTCTCACTTTGTCAAAGAAAACAATACAAGAAATTATAGAGACCGCAGATAGCATATAGGTATGAACTCGAGAATAGCTACTAATTACACCTTACATATTATTAAAATTTCCTTCTGGGATCTGGTGAATCACTGGTTGACGAAAACGAGAGCATGTAATATGATAATTGCAGATTTGGACAATAATGAATGAAGAAAGTCTGGAGAGAAAATACTAATTCTATGGAATGAAAGGGGAAATTATACAACAGGCTCACATAAAACTTGCTGTTGGCTCTCTTTACGGTTTATTTTAAGAAGACAAGATAATAGCATAAAAAAGTCGAGAAATAAGTTAATGTTTGTTGTTTAAGGCTCTGCAACCGGGCCCGAAAAGAAGAAGGTGGAGAGATATGAAATTACGAATGTTAGAGAAGAGCGCTAACATTTACAGCGACAAAATCGATGCGAAAATTGCGAAAATTTTTAATAAAACACGACTCGTTTAAAATACGGGCATTATCTTAAACAACCAGCTGAAATTAAAAACTGTACCCAAAACAAACAATTGGTGAACTTACTGAAGACTTGGCTTACGGAAAAAATTAATTTGTATTAGCTTACAATAACATATTATTTATTCTAAAGACTTTAAAATAGTTATTCATGTTTTCATAATTTTTCTTTTATCTAAGTATATTTCTGTAAAAAAAATTATTTTATTTTATATCTATAATTGTAATAATGTAACTAAGTATATTTCTGTAAAAAAATTAATTTAATTTTATATCTATAATTGTAAAAATGTAACTATTAAATCACTCTAATAAGATCTTTAATGTAAAGAACCCGTTAGGCAAACTGCGAAAAAGTAGTTTATCGGGACTTTTTGTCTTATATTGTAAAATGTATAAAATAAATAAAAATAAAAAAATAACATTTAAAGAAACGCTGTGAATTTTTTCATACATATTGTAACGTAATTATTTTAATGGTAGTTATTCAGTCGGTTCTTGCTCAGAATGAGTATTATTAATTTCGTTGGAACGACAGAACAAATTCAAATTTCCTGGACGGGCGACGTCATGACATAATAATGAATTTGTCGGAAGTTTGATTTGTAAAGAGTTATATTATGAAGTGTGATTTTGAGTTTAATCTCAGCACGAGAAATATTATTACTCGTAAATGATTGTGTTAATTTCTCTATCAGCGACTTTGCTTCGTAACAGAGTGGTTGCTTGATGTAGTCCGGGTTTTTGTTCAACAAGCCAGGGAGGTTAATGCGAACACCTACAAATTGGTGCTGTTAAGAAGTATTGCTTGACGCTCGTGATGAGGGGAAAAACAATCGACCGAGAATAATAGCCATCGGGATAATTGAATACAGCTGGATACATTGATTTTTTGGTCGGGCGTGTTTACAGCCTATGACGTTATATAAAACAGCCACGTACAATCCAATATCACCGAGGACAACTTTGATGAAGATTGTAGGCGCTTCTTAAATGACATCAACAATCTAGAACTGCGGGTTATATCCTTTCAATGCTCAGAGATGGCCATCAGCGGACCTTTGTGGATGGACTGGAATCTCAGCTGCTTCACGGTGTCATGGGCTTGCGAAGCGGCAGCTCTGGGGCTCTTCTCCAGCTATCTGGAGCCCTTGTCGCTGAGGTTAGAAGAGGTGCGCTATATTAACTATCACAAGCTATGAATGATCATTTGGAGTGGATTCTACTAAATAACTGAATTATCTCTCTCTCCCTCTCTCTATATTTTTTTGAGTTTACAAAGGTATTTATGTAGATTATGTTTTTTGATGTTAATAATAACAAGTACATTTAGTTTAATGTGAGTTCTTTTATTAACATCAGATAGTAGCTTTCTTTTATCCCACGCAGGACCCTGAGATGATGATGAGAGCTCATGCATACGGAATTTCTTTGCTAACTGAGAAAGGTACGTATCAATATAACTTGTAAAATAACTGAAACAAACGTGTTTATAATAATTTTTGGAGCATACTTTGCGATTTTTTTCTATCAAGGGAATTTTATATAATTTGCGTTTCGGCACAGGCAAAGTTTAGATATTACATTCAAGAATAACATATATTTTTGAAAGCTTTAAAACTTACCGTGTTTAAGGGAAATATGTAATAAATCGGTACAAATCCGGGTTGCGGGCCCTTAAGCTTTGAAAATATCGTCAACTACTCTATTGTTGTCGATTAATTAAAAATATTATGTATACCTATTTTGTTGCATTCATTGAAACTTTTGTTTGCTTGGCTCCTAACGGAATGCAGTTTTTTGTATCTTTCAATGGCATTTTAGTTTTATACATTAGCTCCACACAGAAGGCCTCGAGAAAAACAATTTACGTAGGGGCCTTTGCCATCTTTGAGGATGCTGTGTGGAGGGCTTTTTTAGGGAAAGGAAGGAGAAGAAGATGTGGGAAGGAAAAGGGTATGAGGGGTGGGTAGGAATCTGGGGGTCAGTGTGCTCAGGAGTGACGGATGTATGTTTCTATTCCTCACACTTTGGTGAAAGGAGATGGGTCGGGAGAGTTCAGCTGGAGATGTCAAAAGGCCTCCCTTAATCAGTCTTCTCCGATCCAGCCCGCCACGCAGTGGTAGGTCAAACGTATTCGCCAACACGACCTAGACAAACCTCACTTCGTGAACCCGGGCACTCCTTCTAAATCACCAAACTTAACGAACCACTTGGGGTGACCTGTGGCAGGGGTGTTGGTTAACCAATAAATGTTTCACGGGGCGGCGGTACCCATACTCGCCTCCCAAATTGAATTAATTATAAGAAACAATAAAAAGTTGATGAAAAGCTTAAGATATCGGGCATTTTCAGAGTAATGATGTATTTAGAAATATTTCTGGTTGATTTTAATTGACGACCTCCGTAGTCCAGTGGGTAAGACTCTTGACTCACAATCCGGAGGTAGCGGGTTCGAACCCGGCATGCGCAAATAAATTTTGTTTGATTAATTTGTGTTATTTCACAATTAATTCATTTAAAATAATATATAGTATATTTGCGGCATGTTCCAGAGTGGAAGATGCTATCAGTATCGCCCTGGTGTAAGACCACCATTCAGAATTGAAACGTTGCTTGAAAATGACTTTAGCCCTGTTTGGTGACCAGATCTGAATAGCCAGGTACTTCCCAACCGTCCTCTTCCCCACCTCCTTCCCCTCCCCACTACCTTCAGCCTCACAACATACCCCAATTGGGGATGCCATAGTCTCACTGGCTCCAGACGGGAGCAGTTGAGATTCTTGTGCGGTATTCACTTAAAAAAAAAAAAAAATTAAGATAGATTCGCTGTTTTCGATTTTATACCAAAATGGAATTGTATAGAATGTAACAAGAATTTTTTTTAAAAGCAATTTTGTTTTTATTTATATTTGTCGACCGGTTTCGGTTGAACTCAACCTTCTTCAGGACAATAAACACATAAACTAAATTACAGCTCAGAGTTTAGATTCTAAGATTAACACTTTTTCTTTCTTTTGTGTTCCTCAGGACAATAAACATATAAACTAAATTCAGTACAGAGTTAAGATTCTAAGGTTAACACCACGGACATATGAATATATCTGGACCTGCCCTAAGTGATAAAAACGTATTATTTCCCCCTCCACATGGCGCCGGCTGTAGCTCTTCCTTGGAACCGGCTCGCTCCATGGGGAGGGGATATAGCCTCGCTTGAATCTAAAATGTGTGACGTCATCATTCTTGCCGTGAACAGCGAGAAGCTGACATCCATACATTTAACGAAATAACGGCAGCTTGTGCTATACAATATATCTACGTATCAATGTGTACATAGCTAATGTGGGCGGTACTCCAATGTGCTCGTCGCTGGTTACAGGGGTAAGTAAATTATGAAACATTTCTAAAAGTGTTTTAACTAAACACGGTAACAAAATATTGATATGTGTATTGGCGCGAGTCTTTTTGGGGCGAGCATTTGGCCTTAGCAAATATGTTTTGAACGTGGCAAGCAATTCGCGCTCAAGGTCTATTCATTCAAAGCAGATTTTGCTTTTAAGAACTAAATGGTGATATTGTAATGCGAGATGCCTATATACTGTCAGATTGATTGTTCAACGAATGACAGTCATCTTTCCCCTCTTCGCTCTTCATAGTTTGGTTTTACCCCTCATCTGTAATTGCTGGATTTGGATGTCTATGGTTAACACTTTTTCTTTCTTTTGTGTTAACCTTAGAATCTTAACTCTGTACTGTAATTTGGTTTAAATGTTTATTGTTCTGAAGAAGGTTGAGTTCAACTGAAACCGGTCGACAAATATAAATAAAAATAAAGTGATTTTTAAAAAAAAGTACTTGTTTCATTCCATATAATGTCAAGCCACAATGTGTTTGCTTTCTACGATAAAATGAAATTGTATTTATAAAAGCAGATAAATTTTTCTTCCAGATTTAAAAAAAAGTGGAATAAAATGTTTTAATTTTTTTAATGATGGTTTTTTCTTCTTGTAAATTGTAAAAATATCAATCTTCACGAATATGAAATGTTCATTTCACAAAACGTATCGCAAACGTAATTATCTCTTCACGTTTTATCATTTCACATGAAAATTATTTGTAACAAAATTTTACAAATCTTTCGCAAATACGCAAAATTTTACAATGGATGACTTTTTTGGAATTTATTATCATACTCGTTAATTCGGATGTGTATAGTAAACATTTAGATCCAAATGCAAAGCTGCCTTTTTCTAACACCGCTTAATTCATTTATCTCACTGAAATACAAAAGGAGATAGAACGGGTTTTTTATGACCATCTCAGTACACAAATAAATACACCCATTGGGATAATAAACTTGTTTGAAATGGCAAATAGTGCATCATCTTCTTCTTCTTGTGCCTTGTCCGTTCAACGGACGTTGGCTATCATGTTGGCTATGCGGACTTTGTTTACTGCGGCCCGGAACAGCTCCACGGTAGACTGGCCAAACCACTGTCTCAGGTTTTTCAGCCATGAGGTTCTCCTTCTTTCAGGGCCCCGTCTTCCGGCAATCTTTCCCTGCAATATGAGATGCAGGATCTCATACTTCTCTGGATGTCTCATCACGTGTCCAAGATATTGAAGTTTTCGAATTTTTATAGTTTTAATTACTTCCTTTTCTTTATTCATCCGAACCATAACATCTTCATTTGTGACCCTGTCCATCCAGCTTATTTTAAGTATTCTTCTGTAGATCCACATCTCGAATGCCTCAAGTCGCCTAATTAATTCTTCAGTAAGCGTCCATGCTTCCATTCCATAAAATAATATTGAAAATACGTAGCATCTGACCATTCGCATTCGTAATCCAAGGTTGAGATCATGACTGCAGAACATTTTTTTCATGCGGATAAAGGTTGCAAGAGCTTGCTCAATGCGGCATTTGATTTCAACTGAAGGATCCCATCTATCATTTACATTGCAGCCCAAGTATACAATACTTTGTTCCTTCTCCAGTTTTGTTCCAGCAATATAAAGATGTTCATCCAATGCGTTATTTTTGCTTATGAGCATGTATTTTGCATCATCGTCGAACTATATTAAAAATGTTGCATTTGGCATGAATGGCATTTCTACTAAAGAAGATTCTGAAAAAAACATGATCACCTACTAGCATATCTAGCAAATCTCACTTTTCAAACATACTTAAGGTACATTGTATGAAACATGATTGAATGTCAGACCAATCTCGAAACATTACTTGGGAATGAGCCCACGTTTTTAATGCCCATCTTCGCTTGAGGCACTTTCCACAAATTATTTTGCGAACATACGAACAAGTAAGCATCCAATAATGATAATTGAACATCATTTTCTAAAACACTACTTTCGTTGCTGTGATAAATCCAAGTGATGACCGGAGAAGGATCCAGAACAGCGTTGAAAATGTGTAATAAAATTACTGAATGAAATACGAGTACAATATACAGGGTGTTAAGGGACGTACTTGACTTACTTTAACCAGTGATTCCCGACATTATTTGGAGTAAAATATGTAAATGAAATTTTGGTCTCCGGTGACATTTTTGATGTTTTTTTTTTTTGTTTTTTTCTACAAAATCATAAAAAAATAGTAGTTGTTGAACAGTTTGAGGCGGGGTAAGGGGTTCATCGGACATCCGGCTGAGTGACCAGTGATGACATGCGAAAGATTTTTTTTTTGTTTGATTTTGAAGAAAAAATTTTTGAAAAAAAAAAAAAAGTCGTCAAAAAAAATCACCGGAGACAAAAATTACATAAACATTTTATACTCCAAATAATGTCAGGAATCACTGGTTAAAGTAAGTCAAGTACGTCCCTTAACACCCTGTATAAGGGAGATAAGGGTCAAAAGGTCTTATTTCATAATATTCGTACGTTTTTCAAATAATTATTTTTTTAATTTCTGTGGTCTACCGAAAGATGCATAAGGCGTATATTTTTACATTAACTCAGATAAATCTGTAGGGATGCCGTGTGGAGATTCTTCTTGAGGAGAGCAAGGCAGTGAACACGGTGAACACATAAGTGACAGGAAGCACAGAAGCCGAGCTGTTGAACTCAAGAACCTGAACTGAAAATGTCAATATTGCCCAAATATTATATGTTACAAAATCCAACAGCTCGTAGGGCTTTGAAGCAAAGAATGGACGGTTACCTCGAGAGTGTTTTCTCTTGTGGTAAAAATAATCTCGTTGAATTTAATGTTTCAAAGACCCAATCTTGTCTGATTACGTCTAAAAGGGATCGAAATGAAAATCTAGTATCTTTCAACGGAAGCAATCTTCCGAACAGGCCCTCCATTGATATGCTTGGTGTAACCCTAAGTGACCAGCTCAGGTATGGGGGCTCCATCGAAGCCAGAGTAAAGTTAGCCTCCCAAAAACTGGGCGTACTGTACAGGGCCCGCAGATATTTTAATAGTATTCAACTGCTAACCCTGTACAAATCGCCAGTGCGCCCCACGGTTGAATTTGGCAGTCAGCTCTGGTCTGGAGCTCCAAAATACCTGAAAAATACCCACGACTCTGTGCAGAAACGGGCGGTCCATTTTATAGATTCTCCCATCTTAACAGACGGATTGCAATCTTTAGAGCACAGGCGTCGGGTGGGAATGCTATCCTTGTTCTACCTGTATTACAATGGAAGATGCTCCGAGGAACTAGCATCATTGGTCCCTTCGGCACCGTTGCATAGTCGGGAAACACGCCAAACGCGTGCCCAACATTTGTACACGGTTGACATTTGTCACATGAGAACGGGTTGATCCTTCGACTCGTTCTTGTGTTCAACATCTCGGCTGTGGAATGATTTGCTGGCCTCTGTGTTTCCTCCTTCCTACAACATGGGTCTCTTCAAGACAAATGTTCATTCCTTCCTCTCCTCAAAAAGACCCTCCACACAGCATCCCAGATGACATAGGCCCTGAGGGAAATTATTTTCCTCAGGGCCTGCTGTGTGGAGTTAATGTTAAAATAAATATTGAGAGCGCGTTTGGTGGGTTTCCCGCCTATGCATCAGTAACGAAGTGATAAATGATGCTAGTTCCTTGGAGAACCCTCCATTGAAACACTAGTAGAACAAAGATGACATTCCCACCTCACCTCTGCGCACCAAAGAATTATTTTTCAATAGCTTTTAAGTTTGTACCGAAATGTCAGCATGCATAAGTATTTTATCCGTTATTCTGATATTCGTTATCCCTTCCAAAGCCGGCTTCGAAAATTGTTTAAAATTGAAATACAAGGCATGCACATTTTTCTAAAGTGGTGTCTACTCGCAGCTCCTACCGTTGCCGTGTGTGACCTTCAATCAGAATTCAATTTCTGAATTGGTTAAAACGGCTTTTGTCTATTTAGTCTATACACCAAACTTTCTTCTCCCCATTTCCTAGACACAACAAAATTCTGGAAGAGCTAGACATCCACAATAGGCTTTAAACCGTCTGTCAACGGAATATTTTAAAATATATCGGACGCGTTGCTCGTCAAACTGAGGACTCCAACTTGGAGAGGTTCACGGTCACTTGCAAAGTGGTAGCCAACAAAAGCTAGAGAAAGGCTATTCTTACTAATGTTAAGTTAGGTTAGTTACTAATATTAGGTGATGCTAAAATTGCCAATCCTTAGCTGGATTGCTTTAAAAATACTTCGTTAAAAAACACAAAGCCGATAATGTGGACGGCAATACCTACTACTGATACGTACGCGAAAATATTATTTCATATTGCGGGTACCTTCATAGATAGATACATCACGCACGCTATTCGTTTTTTTTTTAATATGTAATTATTTTTGCGGTAGATATAATATATACCAAAGAAGATTAGCGTGGTCACGATATAGAAAAAAAGTGAAGAAAGTGCAATTATAAAGCAAATTTAACAACAAAAAATGTACTCGATCCATGTGACATAAATGCAAATAGGGTGTTTAACTTTTTTTTACAATTTTTTTGTAGAAAATTTCCTTTTTTAAATCTCGACCTGCGTAACAAATCGGTATATTCTTTGCTGTTTGTCACTTAGATTTATTGTTGAGAAAAATCTCGTTGAATTGATAAATAAAAATTAAAAAATTAAATAGGTAAATAATTGTGAAATAATTAAATCATATCCCAATATTCACAAATGTCTGGTGCCATATTCCAATTGTCTTTAATTAAATAATTTTAAAAATTCAGGTAATTATTTATTAAAAAAAAGGTTTAAATTAGACAGCATTAGGCCGACCGTAAAAAACTCGGTTATTTGTTTATTTTTTTTACGTTCGTAGGTTTTTCAGTTGGAGGCCTTGAGAAAAATAATTTCCTTGAGGGCCCCTTTCATATTAAGAGATGCTGTGTGGAAGGTATTTTTAAGGAAAGGAAGAAGAGGAAGTTCTGGGAAGGAAAAAGGTATGAGGGATGGGTAGGAATATGAGGGTCATTGTTCAGAGCGACAGACGTATGAATTAATCCCTTCAATTGCGGTGCAAGTCGGTGAGTTGAGAGAGTCCGGCAAGAGAAGTCAAAAGGCTTCCCTCCACCAGTCTCTCTCGATCCGGCCTGCCACGCAGCTGTAGGGCAAACGCATCTGCCGCCAAGACCCGGACAAACCTCACCCCATGGGAAGTCAGAACACATAGCGAACCACTTGGGGTGGCCTATGGCAGAGTTATTGGTTATCCAATAAACAGTTCCCCGGTCGGCGGTACCCATATCAGTCTCCGAATATTAACAATGAAGGAAAAAATATTAATGTTAAAACAATGTATGATCGTGTGAGAAATGTGGATATCCTCAAAGAATGTAAGGCTGATGTAAGCATAATGAGTAAGATTAAAAAAAGGGACCCTCAGACGGTTTGGGCATGTAGAGCGAATGAACGAAGAAAGTAGCGAAAGAAGAATATACGACGCGAATGGGACGCCCGAGGAAGACATGGCATGATCAAATGAATCAGATACTTGGGTCGGGCCATGTCAAAAGTCAGAATAATAGAAGAGAATGGAGAGAGAGACGATGTATGAATGTGAGTGAGGCAAAGAGTGTGTGCCAAGACCGAGTTGTTTGGCGTTCCGTCCTCTCTGCCTACCCCTGCGGGGAAACTGCGTGATGGTTAGTTAGTTAGTTGTTTCGCTTACTGAACGTACGTACGCTCACCCATATTTTTTTATGTTAATATGAGTAAAAAAGAACATATTTGACTTAATCTTGTTTTTCTTTAGAAACTACGTTTTAAAATTACTTTCGATAATACGTTTTTTGTCGCCAAAATAATGCGCTAAAAAGTAAAAATGATAGTGTTCTTTTTTTTATTAATGTCATGTATATTATCGAGGCTTCTGACTCACACAATGTTGTCATTTTTGGCACATCTGTTTTTAAATTATAATATTATCATTATAATCTCTGATGATCTTTAAAAGATACTTGGTCCTTTTATATTAATTTTATGTAAAAATTCACTTTCAAATATTTTCCAGTTTACATGATCTAATAAATGTTATTATTCTCGATATGGCATGAAACTCGGTTGAGGCTATTCTGAACTTCCGTTGAGTTCGAGGTCATTAGTATTGTCACTCTCTGTCGTTCATATTTAATGCACTTCGATAATATAATGTGTGCTCGACATCTTCAATTTGTTCACATATCGAGCACATTGGAGAATCAGAGAGGCCTATAAAACACAATATTCTTCCCATTAGTGCATGTCCGGATCTTAATCTAAAAATGTTTCTCATTTCCGATCTTTTCAGATTAACCTCAGTGAACCATGGTCTTTTAAACGGTTCGTTTTGGAGCTCTCTGTACCATATTTCCTTATTGGTAGACAACGTTTCAAAATGATTATTACACATGGAATTTATTTTTGGGCAGTAATCTTCAGCGTCTGGCGTCAATGATATTATTATTTTTACTTAAATAAACGTTCGCAAGTTCACTGAATGAGCAATTTATGAAGTAAATATTAGCAATCAACAGTAATAATGGTTTAAAGTGTTTAACAAAGAAGCCCAGTCCACGGCTAATGATTTTCATGGGAATTGTGAGGCTTCTATAATAATGATTCAGTCATGGCAAAGACCCATTGTTCACCATTGGTTTTAATTGAAGTTTAACAGCCGAAAAGTGAAGAATGAACATGAACTCGTGTGAGAAAGTGATACATTTAAGTAGGACGAGATTCGGGATGGCTTATTTACTGATAACTAATACAAAAGAACTGTGAACTAATTATCAACCATGGTTTTTCAAAACTGTAATTCTGTTAAAGATTATAAGTATGGTGAGGTGAATAAGTCCCGTCTGCTTGTTTCAATATATTCGTACCTCACAATCCGGAAGTTTGGATTTCGCGCGTAAATTCTGAAACCGTCACTTTGGATCGAGATTGTAAAATATCTATGCAAGATAGCTTTCATAATTCACAGACAATAATAAGCATTATTTAGTTCTCTTTCTGGTTACAAGAAAAACACATATGATTGCGTGAGAGGAAGAGGGATATTTAGTTTTATGAAAAATTGTTTGAAAATCGTTATTTTTTTAAGTGAAAACTTCTTTAGCACCATTGTTTTTTGAAACTCGATGAATCGAAAAAGTGACACTAAAAAGAGACAAACACGTGCATCTGTATGATTTAGCCTGCCAGAGAATGAGATAGAATAAGTGGTCTCCTCTTTGTGCGGTGCTTAGCAGCCTTCCCTCTCCTGTTTACTTTAGTTTTCTGAAGGTTTCACTTCTACCGCGTGTGTACTGCACACTTTTTGTTTTGTTTTTTTATTTTTATTTAATTAGCTCTTTTAAGAGGCCCAGAGGAAAATAATATTCGTCAGAGCCTATGTCATCTTAGGTGATGCTGTGTATAGGGTTTTTTTTATTTTTTATATGAATATCACACAAGAGTCCCAACTGCTCCCGTTTGAAGCTAGTGAGACTATGGCATCCCCAATTGGGGTATGTTGTGAGGCTGAGGGTAGTGGGTAAGGGAAGAAGATAGGGAAGAGAAAGGTGTGGAAGTACCTGGCTATTCAGATATGGTCACCAAACACGGCTAATGCCATTTCAAGCAACGTTTCAATTCTGAATGGTGGTCTTCACCAGGGCGATACTGAGAGTATCTTCCACTCTGGAACGTGCCGCAAATGTAGATACTATATATTATTTTAAATTAATAAATTGTGAAATAACACAAATTAATCAAATAAAATTTATTTGCCACGCCGGGATTCGATCCCGCGACCTTCGGTGTGCGAGTCAAGAGCCTTACCTTTGGACTACGCCGGCGGTCACACTGAGTATTTTTAAAGAAAGGAAGAAGAGGAAGTTCTGGGAAAGAAAAGCGTAGTAGGGCTGGGTAAGAATCTGGGGTCAGTGTGTCTATAAATCTATCCCTCACACTGCGGTTCAAGGCGGTGTGGGTCGAGAAAGTCCGGCTGGTCGATGTCAGGTCTGGAGAGAGGTCAAACGGTCTCCCTTAACCAGTCTCTATCGATATGGCCCACCACGCAGCAGGAGGGCAGACGCATCCGCCGCCAAGACTCGAAAAACCCTCAACATGTGAACCCGGTACCCCTGCTAAGTATTCACTTGGGGTGACCTAGAGCAGAGGTGTTGGTTATTCAATAAATGGTTTCTGTGGCGACTGTACCCGCTTCCCAAATTGAGTCGTTTAGAGCTAAACTTTAAAAAATATTATTATAAAATGATTTTTAATTTATTGAAATAAAGCAAAATAATATGGAAAATAAACCTTGTACTCGAATTATAAAAATATAAAAAAGTGATTTGATGTTGTCACTGATTCGGTTATTTTTTGTTCACTATCAAATTTAAAAGTGAAAACGTTAAAATCCTTTTCTAGGTAAATTATTGCATTTTTTGCAGTCAAAATAATATTATGACGATAATAACTGCATAAAGGCACAATTATTATATTTATATTATAAATTATAAGTACAGATTGACATCAATGCTAGCAGCCGCATTCTGTTTTAATATATGGAAAGTATGTCGACAGTGTAAATAGTAATTTGAATCAATTCACATTTAACCATAGTTCTATCAATATAAAAATAATTTATTTTACATTTTCTCCGCACTGGAGGCCCTGATGAATATAATTTCCATCAGTGCGTATGTCATCTTTGGGGATGTTGTGAGGAGGATCTTTTTAGGAAAAGAAGGAGAGGAAATACTGGGAAGGAACAGGTATCAGGGGTGGGTAGGAATCTGGGAGTCAGGGTGTCCAGAAGTTATGGATATATGAGTCTATCCCTCCTACTGCGCTGCAAGTCGATGTTATGAGAGAGTCCTCTTGGAGAAGTCAACCAGTCTCTCCCGATCTGGCCTGCCATGTTGGTGGGTAGACGCATCTGCTGCCAAGTTTCGGACACACCTCACCCCATGAACCCGGGTACCTCTGCTAAGTCACCAAACGTATCGAACCTCTCAGGGTGGTCACAACCAGTTATAATATAGAAAAAGCATTTTAGGAGAACAGGTATAATTTTTTTTCTCGTTCATCTTTAAGAGTGGAAGATACTCTCAGTATCGCTCTGGTGTAAGACCACCATTCAGAATTGAAACGTTGCTTGAAATGGCTTCAGCCGTGTTGTGATCAGATTTGAATAGCCAGGTACTTCCTCACCTTCCTCTTCCCCATCTCCTTCCCCTCTTCACTAACTCCAGTCTCACAATATACACCAATTGGGGATGCCATTGTCTCACTGGCTCCAGACGGGAGCAGTTGGGACTCTTGTGCGGTGTTCATATAAAAAAATATATTAAAAAAACTTTTTTTTTTTACATGAGCTCCACACAGGAGGGAAATTATTTTCCTCGGGGCCTATGTCATCTTTGGAGATGCTGTGTGGAGGTTTTTTTTAGGTAGAAGGAGAAGAGAGTTCTGGCAAGGAAAAGGGTTTAAGGGGTGGGCAGGAATCTGGGGTTCTGTGTGTTCTGGTCATCCATCTCAAAGACCTAGACAAACCTCACCCCATGAATCCGGGCACCTCTGCTAAATCACCAAACGTAGCTAACCACTTGGGGTGACCTATGGCAGAGGTGTTGGCTATCCAATAAAGGTTCCTGGGGCGGCGGTACCCATACCCGCCTCCCAAATTGAAAATGTATATTCATTGATTTATGGTGAGCAATCGGATATTGGTATTCTCGTTGTATCAAAAAATATTATTAATTGGGAACTATTTATTGGATACTTAACGCTTCTGCCATAGGTCACCCCAAGTTGTTCGTTACGTTTGGTTATTTAGCAGGGATGCCCTGATTCATAGGTTGAGGTTTGTCTAGGTCTTGGTGATGGATGGGTTTACTCACTGCGTGGCGGGCCTGGATCAGTAGAGATTGGTTAAGGGAGACCATTTAACCTCTCCAATAGGACTCGCTCTACCCATTTTGCACCGCTGTGGCAGGGTTGGATTCATACGTACATAACGTCTTGGACCACTGATCCCTAGATTCGCATTTAGACAAAAAAAATTTTTTGAAAAGTAATGTAATACGCTTTAAAATTTTGTTATTCGAAATCAATACATTTTTTATTTAAATATAAATTTTTTGAATGCAAAGATAATTTCTAAAAAACATTTTACTTAGCAAATGTATTAAAAACGTTATCGTCACTTTTATTAATACTTTTTGTCGTTTCGTGCAAAAATATATATTTTTTAAATTTCTTTTTTTTCCAAATTTTTTTCGGAAACTTTGGTTTCATTTGGTGTACATTTTTAACTTTTTTGCGATAAACTTTTAGATTTGAACATAAAGCATGGTGTTTTTTCTTTCTAAAACAGATTTTCTATTTCTAACCGTTGTTTTAAGGGGGGACATAACGATTTATATAAGACCTACACGAGTTACTCTGAATAAATTAGCCTGAGGAGCTAGACAATCGAAATGTATTTTTTCATACACAACCTTTTAGAAGATTGAAATCACATATTATCATTGGTATCTGTAGGTTCTTCGTGAGTACTTAAATAATCGAAGTTACTTACCCATAATACGAGTAGGTACCTAAATCACAACGTTTCTTGTATCAAAACTCAATTTCCTACAAATAGACCTCTTAAAATGGTGAAAACCTTTATTTTATGTAACAATATGTAATTAATATAATTTGAATTATTTTATTGAAAGCCCTTGGTCGAAAACACTAATTTGTAAATAATTATTGTTATTGCAGTTTGAAGTCTGCGGTGAAGCGAAAATAGTATAATTTTAATAAAAATAATTGCAAGTGAAATGTTCAAGTACGTTTATGTATTTATTAGTAAGACATGCTTTTCATGTCAAACGAAAGTGTTATAATTAGTGGTTTAGTTGGAAGCTTTTAGAAAACATTTCTACAGGTAGTCACATTTTTATTTCTTAATTCGTAATGAGTGTTTTTTATTAAATAAATGTTACTGCCGGAACAACGGATAAGTATTTACTGTAAAATTTTAATATTTTCTTCACGCTCAAAAACATAATTCAATGTAATATAGTTTGATTCAGAGAAACTGCGTAAAAATTAGTAATTGAAAATGTGAAACTTACAAAGAATTTAATCCATTGGCATCACATGTATATTATTTATGGCGCTGTAATATTATGTTTACGTTTACCATATTATTATATGCTCTAAAGACCGGATTACATGTAACAAAAACAGCCCAAAATATGCAATAAAAATAGCTAAAATATGCACGAAAATCCATAAAAAGGGCCAAAATATGCAATTTGCAATAATACAGGAAGTTGTATTTTTAAATCCTTTTTATTTTAGTAAGCTAGTTCTCAAGGATAACAATCGTATTTTCAAAAATATCAATTACAAAATGTATTTTACAATTTACCTTTAATAATATATATGACTAAGTATCTACTGTTCTAAATTTTTTGTAGACAAATTGTGTCTACAATCGATTAATATAGTTTTGTAAGCGGAAAAGGTGCGTTCTACGTCTACTGATGTGACTGAACAGAATTTAAATTTGGGTGCGATTTTTGAACTTATTGCGCAGGGCAAAATTTAACCTGCCCCGTTGATGAAGCTATCAATTTGGCACAAGGGTTACAACCTTGGGTTTTTGTTCAGTAAGTTTTCAAACTTTTCATTGAGTTTACTCGGGAATAGGTTTGGCAACGAGGACTTCATAAGGCAAATTTTCTTCATAAACTTATTTTTATACTAAGGCAAAAAGCGACCAGTTCGCTAGCCGCGCGCTTAGCTATCTGACTTTTGTAGTGTGCATGTTAAATTTTGTATGTTATGCATCTGAATGATGAACGAGATCGAGTGTAAATATGCAAGATCTCAAATTTTTTTGCCAAAATATGCAACTACCCCTGAAAAGGGTCTAAATATGCAATTGCATATGCAAATATGCATTTACATATAATCCGGTCTTTATTTATAAGTAAATATGAACTGAAAGCTATTCCTTGCGGAGAGTCTGGTTGAGCCGAGTTTTTTTCATTGCGTTTTTTTTTTAAAGATAAAATTTATTTTCGTTCACGAAACTTTAGTTACTTGTAAATGTACATTTAAACAAGATAAAGCACTATTGAAAGTTTGATTTGAATAATATATACGAACAGATACAGTAGCGGCCGTAAGCGGAGGGTCCGACCAAATCGGCCGACGACCGGTAAGGCTCTTGACTCGCACACCGAAGGTCGCGGGATCGAATCCCGGCGTGGCAAATAATTTTTTTTGATTAATTTGTGCTATTTCACAATTTATTCATTTAAAATAATATATAGTATATTTGCGGCACGTTCCAGAGTGGAAGATACTCTAAGTATCGCCTTGGTGTAAGGCCACCATTCAGAGTTGAAACGTTGCTTAAAATGGCATGAGCCGTGTTTGGTGACCAGATCTGAATAGCCAGGTACTTCCCCACCTTCCTCTTTCCTATCTCCTTCCCCTCCTCACTACCTTCATCCTCACAACATACAACAATTGGGGATGCCATAGGCTTCAGACGGGAGTAGTTGGGACTATTGGGCGGTATTCATTAAAAAAATAATAAAAAATCGACTGGAATCCTGGCGTCCTTGGAAATCATTTGAAACATGATTTTAAAAAATATATAGTTATAGGTTATAGCTATAGTATAATGAACCACAGTTTGAGAAAAAAGTTGTTGATTGCAAAAATGGTGGAAATTAAATGAAAATTGATGAAAAAAACGTTGTTAATTTTGCAAAAACTTGGTCTCATAATAATATTTTTTTCATAATTCGAGGTTTATCCGCATGAATTTTCTTTAATTTAAACTTTCAATGAAGTGAATGGGATGAAAATTCGATGAACCATGATTCCAGCCAACTTGAATAATGTGGTTTTAAGAAAAAACGAGATAAAAGTTTTCGCCTTAAACCCGGCCGCTCCATTTTTCGCTCGCTTTTTCTATGCTTGACGCGCACCTTTCCTAACTGTATTTAAAGATCGAATTTGATGCTATAACTTTAGGAATGTATTCTCTACTTGTGTAGGAAGATTGTTAGACGACAAAAAGTTGATTTTTTTGAATCGGCTGGACCAGAATCCCCTTTAAGTCATTTGAAGCACTTTTGTTTTCTCCATAATTTTTTGACATAATATTTAATACATTTTCATAAAAAAGCAGATGCTTGTGCTTTGTAGAGGATCACTTATATATTATTACAACTATTTTAAAAGTTACAGTGTGAAGTAAAATAATAATTTTTTTTTCTAATGTGGATCTGATCTAAAATCTGGCCGGCGGCCGAGTTGGCACGGCGTTTGGGTCCCACCCGGGCGTCGCGTGTTCAATTGCTCGGCAGGCTAAGTCCTTCATCACAACACAACGCAACATTTTCTGCTTTCTGTGTTGGTAGCAGGAGATTTTCATATATTGTCAAGTTATTCATACCCGGGAATAATTGTTCTTCTTTATAAATTACTAAAAAAAAATTACGTTTTACATGGCAAAAAAGAGGCAACATATTCTTTAGAAAAGATATTGTAATTTTGATAAAAATATAGATACGTTGTACATAATTCATTAGAAAATGATAAATAAACAACAATGTACTGAAATAAATTAAAATTATATGGTGGTACTACGAAATTTATATTTTTTTTAAGTGTCATAGTTCTCTTGGGTTTATATAAAGGTAGAGTAATTCCCTTACAGTGAGGGGAATAAATTTATTCAATCCATTACCCCTTGATACGAACTGAAAAAAACTATAGTATATATACAAATATAAATGTATTTTAATAATTAATTATAAATATAAATGTATTTTAATAATATTTTAATAATTTGGTAGTACCACCGTTTAATTTTTATACGTAGTGGTGCTGTTCGTACGAGTGGTACAGTTGATCGAATAACAGAACTATGTCTCATGGTAACATTTAATTCTGGGATAAAAGAAAATCTTAAAGAAATCTTTACGTAATTTCTGTTATACATATATATGGAGAAATTAAAAATATTTTCGCTTGAAAACTCAGATTAAATAGAATCAACGGTGTACACTTCTCAGGGAAAATGCTATAGCTTCAAAAATTAATCAAAATATAGAACGACTTCAGAGAAGACGGACATATCATTCCATTCATTTCTGTTTCACAACCTCCTTCGTTACTTATGGATGAACCTAGATATATATAAAATCGTTCACCATTAATCCATCCTAATAATAAACCTAATCCTAATAATAAACTTATTTAACCCGTAGAAGTAATATTTACTCAGCAGATGAAAAGAGGATTGGAGATACCAAAAGGGCAATGGAAGCAAAAACAGCTTGAGCACGTTTGAGTTGTTACTGCATCCATCTCCTCAATTATGATTGTTGACTTAACAACTTACTGGAGCCCAGAACTTACGGTTTAAATCCGGTAAGGCTTCTGATTTATTGAAAGTTAAAACCTCAAGCGAAGTCCATCATAAACTTCTATTGCCTCTCTCTAAAAGTACTCTCATTTTTAAACATTTTTTTAAACATTCATTAAACATCGCACGAGAAAGAAATTCGGCCACTTTTGCGTTGTGCTTGTAATCTGGTCGCTTGTCTAGACTTTTAACAACCCTAGACAAAGTTTTATATTTTTTTTATCTTTTGATAACCTCAACCATCAGACTAACAAAACCATACAATAATATTTATGAAATTGAGATTTAAAAAAAATCCCAACATTTGCAGACTATTTTATCAATCTCGGACCAAACAAAATATTTTTCTTCTATAAATTCTAAAAATATGGTGTTCAGTGTTCAGTCAAATTTGGCAAAAAATACGTATTCCAATATTTATTTATTTATTTGTTATGTGAATACCTCATAAAAGTCCCAGCTGCTCCCGTCTGGAGCCAGTGAGACAATGGAAACTCTAATTAGGATGTTGCGAGGATGAAGGTATTGATGAGGGAAAGGAGATGGGGAAAAGGAAGGTAGGAAAGCACCCGACTGTTCATATCTGGTCACTAAACATGGCTAAAGCCATTTCAAGCAACGTTCAAATTCTGAATGGTGATCTTTGATCTTACACCAGGACGATACTGAGAGTATCTTCCACCCTCAATTAAGTAGCGTATGATGGAAATTATCTTGTTAATTGAATATAGTTGCGTGAATCTATTGATTAAAAATTTTTTTTTTGTACTTCAAGAAGCCAAATCCAAGTTGCTAATATCATGATTAAACCGCGTATTTTTTTATCATGATTAAACCGCGTAATTTTTAAGCTGTTCAATTAATTAATAGTTTTTTATCTGAAGAGTTTTACGTTCCACGTACATTTGTCATTTAAATTATAATTTATCTGCTACCGGTTTTGACACATCCGTGTCATTCACTAACAAACTTAAAACTAACTTACTAATTTAAGTAACAAATTTATAAGGAAAGTAAAACTATAAAACAAATTGTCTAGAAATTGTTACATAATTAATACCCAAAATTCCCAAGAAATATAAAATATTGCACTATTGGAAAGGAGAAATTGAAAATTAAGGACGTTGATAGAAATTTATTAAGATAATTAATCATTTTCTTTCAGTTTTTATGTTCATAATACGGCAATCAAATGAACATAGAAAATAATGTGTAACGCTTAAGAATCAGCGGGATTCACATTAAAGTAATCAGTTTAATTGTCCGTGTGAATGAAAGAAATTATTCTATTAAGTTGGGCATCTTTTATTGCCTATCTTTATATGCAAAACTGAAATTAAAAATCTCATCAAATGTTTACGTAGCGTGACGCCTTTACTTCTAAAAAAAAAATCGCAATTTTTTCAAGTAATAAATTTTGGAATCTATTGTCTTGCTATTAAACAACCGACAGAAAATAAGTTAAAGACCTACTTTTAAAAAAAAAATTAATATCGCACAAAAGTCCCAACAGTTCCCATCTGGAGCCAGTGAGGCTGTGGCATCTTTAATTGGGGAATGTTGGGAGGCTGAAGGTAGTGAGAAGGAGGAGATGGGTAAGAGGATGGTGGGTAAGCACCTGGCTATTCAGATCTGGTCACAAAACATGGCTAAAGCAATTTCAAGCAATGCTTCAATTCTGCATAATTGTCTTACACCAGGGCGATACTAATAGTGTCTTCCACTCTGGAACGTTCCGCAAATTTAGTTAAAATTATTTTTAATAAATTGATTGTAGAATAACACAAATTAATCAAATTCAATTTATTTGCGAACGGCGGGATTCGATCCCGCGATCTTTGGATTACTCTTAACCACAGAGGCCTGAATTGATGAATTGAAGACATTCACCACCAAAAAATAAAGAAAAATACCAATTTTACAAGACAAATCACAATTTTAACGATTCTTGGCCACCTTTAGAGAATGTTTCTACACTACTTTTTCCTACTAGTTCCTTATTCCAATTTTCGTAGTCGCGTACGCATTAGTCATGGGTCGTGATCGATCCGATCATTTTGACCCGGTCACGAACAATCAATGATTGATGTCAGCTCAATCAGCACCCGAGATGGACGTGGCGGGCGACCACGGATGATGTGTAAATTTTTTGCACTAGGTATCTGGAATCTCATTTTTGTAACAGATAAATAGAGATGGTAATTACCTGAAATCTGAATTAAACTGCATTTGCGGTTCCAGAGTGATCCATTTCGGATATTTTCTCTATTTCTGTGTCACGAGAACGAGACTCCAGATGCCTGGTCTAGACAGTTTGTATATATACATATGGTCTACTGTATACCTAAACACGACGGCAGTACATCAACATTTTTCTATATTTGAAAGTACCCACTGAAAGATCGGGTAGTTTTGAACAGATCATTACGGGATTTTACACGAATTGATCGATCCAGAACTGCCAACTCTACATATTATAGAGTGGGGAATATGTCTTGATTGAGAGAAATTACTAATTGAACCGAGGCTTAAATGGCTTATCCGTGATTGGTGATCAGATCTGAAAGATCGGGTTCTTTTGAACCGATCACTACGGGATTTTACACGAATTGATCGATCCAGAACTGCCTACTCCACATATAATAGAGTGAGGAATATGTCTCGGTTGAGAAAAATTACGACCGTCGATTAAATGGCTTTAGCCGTGTTTGGTGATCAGACCTGAATAACCATGGATTTCTCAGCCTCCGTCATCATTCACCTTTAAAACGATATTTTTCCTAATAGCATTCTCCAAATGGGGATTCCATAGATTCACTAGCTTCATGCAGTTATAACCCATGTGAAGGTTCACAGAAAAGCATGAAAACGGGAATCATTTTACTAAACGCGATTTCAATTTTTGGAGCGGCCTTGGGGCCTCCTATCCTCAGTTAAAAGTTTAACCACTACTGTTTTATTTCTTCATATAATTAGTTCTATAGAATATTTATTTATAATATTTTGACGTATATACGTGCAATTATTAGGGGAATTATTACAAATTAAAATAAAATCATGTTTTGTACTTGATAGTATGTGGATACTTAGTGGGCGCTTGATGTAAACATTTCATCCTCTACAAAAAATAAAACATTGATTTTCAAGTTAAATTTATTCTGTAAGATTAATAACGTGGTCAGAAAAACTAATTTTTCAATTTCATGTGGCACGTCAACGAAGAATCATACTTGTAAACATATCATTAAAAAAACGTGAGACTAAAAATGAAGAATACGTTTACGTTGACCTACCTTACCTCTCAGAAGGTTGCCTGCAAATCACTTCTCTCACGTGTCTATTCTTCTTTCTCTCCCTCGCATCTCGCATGCAGCGAATTTGTTACAGAGCCTACATCTTATTTCGCCAAACCTCAAAACGGACACGACCAAGTATAAATATCTCCCGAAGACTCCACATCCGACAGTCTTATTCAAGTCTCGCTCCAACGATCACCCTCCTCGAAAGCCTCCCGTGAAAGTAAATCGCTACCTTAGTGAACCGACTTCCGTTTACCCGTAAGCATTCTCAGTGATTTTGCCGGGAGTTAGTGACGCTTGCTTCAATTCGATCTGAGACATCAACGCGTTTAAGTTGCAACCTGAAACGCTTGACACATCGAGAAGTTTCAGGCAAATATATTATATTTTTGCATCAATATGTATTGCAAGATGTTTTTAAAAGCAACATTATTAGCGCTTATGCTGATTGCAGTATCAGCGGATGAGGATATCACATCCGCAGGATTCAAGACAGTTTTACGCGTATACGACGAGTGCAACAAATCCGTTGGAGGATTCACACCATGCCTGAAGAAAAAAGCTATCAGTTTCATCGATAGGTTGTCAAAAATTGATAAATTCCCCGTTGGTGAAGGACTTTACGTTGTGAAAGCTTCAGAAATGAACGTGAAATCCGTGACGGAGAACGAGCTGGAAAGCTCACTGCCACGAGGATTGGAAGAAAGGGATGCAGCTTTATCAAGCCTTTTGATGAGCAGGGTGGTTGCTTTCTTCAACTCAAGAACCTTTCAAATAAACTTCCCTAAACTGGATACTGAACAGCTGGGACGTAGTTTGGAAGAAGGTATGGAGCTTTTAAATTATTAATTTGTGGTTGCTTGATAAGGTCAACTACCCAAAAACAAATAATCTCATTTTACTGCCGCATTCACCTAAAGCAATATAAATATTAACATAATTGGATCATTTAAATGAAAGGTTACGTTCTTTAGATCTTATTATTTGTTTGTGGTAACTTTATTTCATGTCGCTAATAAAGTAATGAGTAGCTCGGTAGTAAAACTGATTTGCAGACCTTTCACTCGTAAAAACATAAAGTAAATATACGAGAAAATGTTTTACCTTAAATGAACATTGAGTTGATGGGTTTTAGCAATATGTTGTAATATTGTGTTTAGTTCGTATTTCATAGGAAGGAAAAGCTGCAGTTATATTATGTTAACGATACAATTTACCTGTTTACTGACAAAACTGTGAAGTAAGTTTATTATGACATTAAACTTAAGGAAAACAGTAGTGCCAAGTACACATTTACGATAAATAGGTAATTTAAATTCATCAATTATTCAATTGTGCGATGATCAAATGTGGCAATATGTTAACGTAGAATGAGCTTTAAATTTTGCAAAGCTTAAAAATAATTCGGAAAAAAAAACCTCCACAAAGTTAAAAGAAGTGTCGTAGCGATCCTTTGTGGCAACTGAAAAATCGAATAAGAACCTAATCAATTAAAGAAATCTAAGTGTTAATTTATTTGATGACCGTGAGCTGAATACTGTTCATGGTCCTGTGCTTTGCGATAGAAGGGTTTGGCAAATGTTACTACTACTGGAACCTGTGCCGGGTTAGTCATAGTCTCCAGCATGTATTTTATCTTAGAATGTTTTTTTTATTATTCTTGTAAGTACGATCGTGATTACTAACTTATTTATTTTCTAAGTAACTTCAGAAAAACTCACATTTCCGTCTCTTTGAAAAGTTTCAATCGTAATGATACAGCTAACTGAAGAATTTTACAATAAATTTTTCAAGTGAACAAGTTGAATAATAAAATTTATTCATTGAAGTTTGAAAAAAAACTGAAAATTTGACATAATCATATTAAATAGACCCTATTTTTCGTTTGATGACCAATTATCTTATTTTTATCCATGACGTATAGGAAATCACCTGAAAACTGTAATTTAGTTTCACGTTAAGGGTGCTTTAGAAAGGGTACCTTCTTCTTATGTGTTTTGCATGATGTTTAAACCGAAATCGTCATTGTTATTTATTTAGGTAAATTTTGAAAAATTTATTAGTAAATGCCATGATGATCTTCGATGTTGACCTTTGATATTCTTAGGTAATCACAGTCCACGGTACAACTTTTATACTACAAGATTCTCGAATTCGTTCGTTGAATTTGGGGAATATTAGGTATGAATGATATTTTTATGGTGTGTTTAAGGTCGCGGAAAGATGAAGAAGATGATGGGAATGATGGGAATGGGAATGGCGATGAAGATGGCAGCTATGGTTCCTATGGCGATGGCAGCCCTCTTCATGTTGGCTGGTAAAGCCCTGATTACAGCAAAGGTAAGAACATCTTAATATTTTTTCTGTGAATTGAACTCTTTCATAAAAACATTTCTAAAATATTCAATTTTCAGTTGTTGGGGAATTTATGGAAATATAATGGTGGACATAGATCGGATTTTAATGGGGATATTTCTTTCCATTAAGTTTTACAAGGATGTAATCATTTGCAATAATGTAAGTGACAACGATATACGATATGAACAAACAAAATAATTTACGAACCGTTAAATCACTGAAGTTTCCACCCGTTATTTGATCGAATATGTCTTTATATAACATCGTCCTTGAAACAATATATCGCTAAAGGATAATATTATTATTATAATGCTTCGTATTATTTTTCTTTTTTATTATTAGGCTGATGTAAGCGTAATAAATAAGATTAAGAAAGGGATGCTTAGATGATTAGGGCGTATAGAGATAATGAATGAAGAAAGGAGCGTGAAGAGAATGTATGTACGACGTAAATGAATATAGAAATGTGAATGGTAGAAAAAGTCGAGGACTCTCGAGAAAGACATGACACGTTTAAGTGAATCAGATACTTGAGTCGGGCCGTGTCAAGAGTCAGAATAATAGAAGCGTTTGTAAGACAATTAATGAATTTGAATGAAGCAAGGTCCGTCGTCCGTCGTTCTCGGTCCGTCCTCTCTGCCTACCCCTGCGGGGAAACGACGTGATGGTTAGTGAGTCAGTTAGTTTTAGTTATTATTTTTCTTATGGTAAATCAGAAAAAAAATCTCCGAAGGCATATAAATAAAGACTAAGTTACATCGCTCACAACTGGAAACCTCTATGCATTCAATAATTTTAATAGACTATTTGAACAGTTCGTTGAAATGATTTAGGAACGCATCAGGGATGAACAAAGAAACATTCATTTTTTATGTTTTACTAGCTGACCCAGCAAACTTTGTTCTATCACATAAATGATAGTTCGATGAGAGAGACGTAGCGCCATCTGTCATTCAATAACATAAATAATTTCGTTCTGTTTGAAATACGAACGACGCCGACGCACGGTTAAATTTGTTTATACAAAAATACTAAAACGCAATAAAAAATGGGAAAGTGGGGGTAGGAGGGTGAAAAATTGGGGTTATTGTATTTTTTTATGCCAAATTAAAAAATTGTACAAATAACAATTTGACAAAAAAAAATTTTTTTTCTGGAGAGGGACACCCTAATCACCTAGCGGTTTGAAATATACTTTATGACCTATTTTCATATGTACCAAATATACATACATACAAAAATTCATAAAAATCGGTCCAGCTGTGTCGGTGGAGTGCGACCACAAACACCGTGACACGAGATTTTTATATATAAGATTAGGAACAATCAATCAAATTTATTACCACATATATTAAAAATACCTACAAATTCTTGATTAGATTCAAAATATTCGATTTGTGAGAGTATCGTAGGTGAGTACTTCAATTAAATTCATTTATTTAAAGAGTTTATTCTAAAATTGAATTTTGATTAAGATTTTGGTTTGCAAAATGTGTGACATGGTATCGCGTATGTGACGCATGTTTGGGGGCGATTCTTGGAACGTTTCTTTGAGACCCAAACGGTTGCACTGGACATTTCCAAGGCCTTTGACCGGGTTTGGCACCGAGGACTTATCAACAACCTGCCTTCTTACGGACTTCCCGCATCCTTTTGTACGTGGATTGCCGACTTCTTGAGGGAGAAGTCGATTCAGACGGTAGCCGATGGTTTCACTTCTTCCTCACACTCGATAAATGCTGGCGTCCCACAGGGATCGGTTCTGTCTCCGACTTTGTTTTTGTTGCACATCAACGACCTTTTGTCATGTGCACCAATTCATTGTTACGCGGATGACAGTACAGTTCATGATAGCTTTTTGTTTGACAAGCCCCCAAAGGGCTCACAAACTCCAATAGCTCGTAGGGCTTTGAAGCAAAGAATGGACGGTTACCTCGAGAGTGTTTTCTCTTGGGGTAAAAATAATCTCGTTGAATTTAATGTTTCAAAGACCCAGGGATCGAAATGAAAATCTAGTCTCTTTCAACGGAAGCAATCCATTGATATGCTTGGTGAAACCCTAAGTGACCAGCTCAAGTATGGGGGCTCCATCGAAGCCAGAGTAAAGTTAGCCTCCCAAAAACTGGGCGTAATGTACAGGGCCCGCAGATACTTTAATAGTACACAACTGCTAACCCTGTACAAATCACAAGTGCACCTCACGGTTGAATTTGGCATCCACCTCTGGTCTGGAGCTCCAAAATACCTGAAAAATACCCTCGACTCTGTGCAGAAACGGGCGGTCCGTTTGATAGATTCTCCCTTCTTAACAGACGAATTGCAATCTTTAGAGCACAGGCGTCGGGTGGGAATGCTATCCTTATTCTACCGGTATTACAATGGAAGATGCTCCGAGGAACTAGCATCATTGATCCCTTCAGCACCGGTGCATAGTCGGGAAACACGCCAAACGCGTGCCAAACATTTGTACACAGTTGACATTTGTCACATGAGAACAGGTCGTTTCTTCGACTCGTTCTTGTTTTCAACAGCCCGGCTGTGGAATGATTTGCCGGCCTCTGTGTTTCCTTCTTCCTACAACATGGGTCTCTTCAAGACCAATGTTCATTCCTTCCTCTTCTCAAAAAGTCCCCCCACACAGCATCCCAGATGACATAGGCCCTGAGCGAAATTATTTTCCTCAGGGCCTCCTGTGTGGAGTTAATGTAAAAAAAAAAAAAAACATGGTTGGAAGTTTCGTAAGAGTTTTGATAACGAATTCTTCAAGTAATGTTGAAATAAGAGTACGTTTGTACAATAAAACTGTATTTATGCTTCATATAAAACGTGAATTCGTTTCAAGAACTCATTATTCAATCGTGGTGTCAATCAATCAAAAAGTAATACTATTATATATGCAGTTATGTTTCTATCAATCGTGATTAGCTTGTAGTATGGTGATTATATTCATAATTGCAAGCAATGAATCATAAAACCTACTTACACACTTTTGAATGAACTGTTGTAAAAAACTACTCAACCCAAATAGTGTTAAATATTGATACATACGTATATAATAATTATTGTATCTTGGTCTTAGCCTGATTCTGAAATTATGGAAGTTTATTTCGAGTGCGTTGAACTTCTGCGCGTCCAATTGATTTAAACAGTTTTTTACAAGTGCAATGGGTACTGTAACTAGCCGACGCATCATTAATTTTCCTTTATTAAACCCCCATAGGGCTTTTGCAGACATAATATTTGATTTAACAAACAATATTCAGAAAGTCATATCAGTACATATATAAACACTGGATCAAATCTGCTTTATGTAATTAAAAAATAACAAAAACTCAATTTTTTTACAACTTTAACCTGTCTGCTTGTTTAGGAATAAATACATCTCAAAACACATAATCGCGTTAATATCAAAAACATCCCCAGCGACCTTATATTTTAAAAGCTGTATATCTATCTTACTCTCATGCAAACATATGTATTTTTCTTTTAACCAGAAAGAGAACGAAATAATGCTTCTTATTGTCTTTGAAATTAAAAGCTATCTTTTATAGATATTTTACAATCTCGATCCAAAGTGACGGTTTCAGAATTTACGCGCGACACCGAGGCTTGTGAGGTGCGAATATATTGAACCAAGCAGACGGGTACTCTTTGATCAAATCATTATCACATCTGTGCACGATAAACACGATATTTTCAAATCAAATCACACGCATCCTGAAATGTGAGATTGGCGCAATCAATATTAATGAATTTTCGGTCTTTTTTAACTCCGTGGGGAGATAAGGGTGATACTAAAATAAATATCCCTACCGAATACATGTGAAAAACTTAATTTACAATTTTTGCTCAATAAATAAAGAAGTATTGTAGAAAGTAAACACTTTGTGGCTTGACATTATATAGAATGAAACAAGTACTTAGTTTAAAAACCACTTTATTTTAAAAATAAAGTGGTTTTTAAACTAAGTACTTGTTTCTGGAAGAAGAAGTATCTGGTATCTGGTATCTGGTACTCGTCATCCGATAGTACTCCGGAAAAGTAATACGTTGTTCAATTTAATTGACTATATTCCTAATGCTCCTACAAAGCTCTTGTTGTCTTTACAAGCTTGACTCTACCTGAATAACTCAGGAATCAAGGATTCCAAAAATATCGGTACCATTTTGAATTTATAGTATTTTTGCGGGCTCCACTAACTTGTCCCGAAAATATCGAAAAGATCTGTATAGTATTAAGAATTCAGTGAAATCGCACTAGCGGTCAATTATACGTCTAATTAGTGCTATGATTGTCACGGTGACCGGCCAACTCAGAATGAAACTAACTCAGAAGCACCTCAGAAAGGTCCTTAAGAGTGATGATAAAAAAATATTTAAAAAATGGTTAAATCAGTTAAGTTAGGTTAGGGTTACCGGCTATTTAAATGTTTTTTTTTCAAAGCTTTCAATTACCTTTCTGAGGTGTTTCTGAGTTGGTTTCGTTCTGAGTTGGCATGGAACCGGTTGTCACAGTAAAAAATATAGTGGAGTCGAGTAGATTTAACAGGGACACCAACATTTATATTTGAGGGCAGTCTGTGAGGCTTTTCAGTAATTTAAAAAGTATGAGAATATCATTTCTAGTTCTCCAGTATTGAATGAAACCGTTGAAATGCACCTAGTGTAGAATTTAATACTTACTATTTTTATTGGGCTCTATGTAAAAAAATAATACTCATATATCAATGGAGATAACTCTAAATCGGTTAATCTTGAAAAAGCTGGCAAATATTAACGTTGTTATTTTATACAATTTTAGCAATTGCAAAGGAATGTTTATAATAACAATATGACAATCTTTATATTTTACTACTCTACGGAATGTTTCAGAATTTTCACAGAGTCCGTCAATCTATCATGTGCGAGGAAGCATTCACCTATAATGTAATTAGCGAATGCATCGACCATTAGTGTATATTTATATCAATGGAAAATGGGATAATGGTCGATCACTATGAATGCCAAGTTACTGAGACCATGAGGCAAAATACATTACCTTAACGACATTTCTTTACCAATGTCAGTTTCCCAGATAAGTAATCGTCATTGTTTGTAACTGAATATATTGAAGAAAGTGTGGGAAAAAACATTGCACGGGCATCATTTTTGTGAGGAATCAATTTTTTTTCATGGTTGAGGCACTCAACAACGGAGTTCTGAGAGGATAATTCGGTTTTAAGGACATGCAATTGTCCTTAACCAAAAAAATTGAGAACTCTAATCGCAGTTAACGAAATAATAGTCGCTCATTGTAAGGTTGGACTATTCTTTATCCATAAGTAGAACCGGAATCGCACCTTGATAACGAAATAGTCGTTCATTTTATAGTTGGACTATTCACTATCCATAGGCAGAACCGGAATAGCTCCTACTTAATGATAAAGTCGTTCATTATAAAATTAATTCCTTACGATAATGGTAGAGAAATGACGAAATTAGAAGACAGTAGAATTAAGTCCCTTAAAACCGCCAACCGTTGTAAAACTAAAACATATACACAAACTTCGATTAAGAACAAAAAAAATTCAAGAGTGTTAATTATATGTATACATAAATTGATTCGTGACGATGCACGGGGGTATAGAATAACCTTGCGGCCACTCCTTGCAAAATAAAACGCTTATGGACTCGATACGAATTATGCCCGATCACCAAACAAGATCCGATATACACAATTAAGCAGTACTCATTGTTGTGTCTCGTGGCTTGGTCTCCATTCGGCGATGGTTACAGGTGTATCCAAAAGCGTACGATAAGATTGTTCGGTTATTAGAACCACGATAAAGTTGAGTCATGAGACGAATAAGCGGTTCACATGAAGCATTCGATGAAAGACGGCGATATAATGCTTCATATTACACGCTTCCGATTGATAAATAACATTTTAACGTAGAGCGAAACGTCACGTTACAATTTGTTACGATGGTTGTTGACAGACTGGGGATATTGCGGTACTTGACTAATATCCACCGTGTAGGTAGATACACTTAATGTGCGGAAGTCCAAAATCTGGATTCCTCCGATCTGCTAGGCTGATTGGAACACAAATACGAATGAAATCTATCAGCGTTATGAAACATAAATCTTTTAATGGTTAAATATAGTAGGCACCTATACCAAATAAAAGTTTCATTTATTCACAGTCCTCTTCACTCGGGATTCCTGTTCCGGGGCAGACTGTGGGCTGTTGTATTGATGTGATACCAAAAACTCTCTTTTTTTTAATTTCCTCAACTTCATATTTACTTCGCCATACTTCGATGTATTTCTAAATTGATTTATCTAAAGGGTATTTTAATTTTACAAATTCTTAAATTTGAGATTTTTGACTTACAGTGCAGGTGTGTTTGTCAGTAAGATATGCAGATTTTTTTCAAAAGTGGTGAAGAGCTTTTTTAATAGAGTTTTGTTTTATAGTATGTGCTTTTAGTGGCAACAATCACTTTATCTCTTCTTCAAGTTCTTATAAATTGCTTCAAAATCTATAGTCTTAGCAATCATAACTCACGTTACAAGTGAGATGCATCCATGTTAGATATTATAAAGTCATCAAATCAAAGTTTTCCATGCTTCATCAACAACTAACTACAGCACAGACAGCTGAGTAACAAGTATAACACACTGGCATTATAAGACACCGTAAATCGAGGCTAATGACATAGAACTTTTTTGACCAATTGTCTACACTTTACTTTTCATAATTCATTTCCGCTATAAACAACAGAAAACCGTTTGCAACACCTGGTAAGCTTTATTTATGTGGACTTCTCGGTGATTTTCTTTGATTTAATCAAATAATCATTGTATTTTATCTAGCGCGCTTTATAGTGGGATTAAACTTAGCCTTAGCGGGATTAAACTTTATAAACGCTGCACAGTTAGTACTGTAATTTGTAGATTCTTGGTCCATCATTGTCTAAGAAGAAAGTTTAGCCGTCAGTACTGCCCTGATTCTGAAACATAACATGAATTATGACAGCTTAACAACGGTCAAGAAATATAGAGCTTTGTCAGTTTAATCGCGTCCATTTTAAATCTGACATAAAACATTTTATGGGATATTCATTGTTTTAAATATTCCCTGTGACTATTCGTTGGATTTTACTTAAAGAGTTTACATTTTACATTACATTTTTACGGAAGTATTCGAGTAAAAGGTTTTGGTAAATTTATACAAAGCCGGGACCAGCTCATTTTGGACAAAAATATATATACATATATATATGTACCCCAGTAGATAGGTAATAATTAGATGTAATTAATTCCGTGAGCGGAATTGAAAAAAATGTATATTATCCTCAATTTCTTAAATTTAAAAATACGAAAATGTCATTTTTCAATGACCTCCATGTTGTTATCTTTATTTAAAAAAACAGCCTATGTTTTTAAATGGTTTGTTTGACAAAGCAGGGTTTGTCTAGAGGGCTTGTGAATATTATCTTTATTTTAAAAAACAGCCTACGTTTTTAAATGGTTTGTCTGGCTACGCAAGGTTTGTCTAGCGGGCTTGTGTGACAGATTGGCCGCGCCATGTCGGTTCACGAAGACGCGAAGTGAATTTTGATTTTACGCAATTGAAATTTAAAATGCATTATTTTCCGCCTCCCCCAATGCAAAAAGTTTCCGAAATGCGTAATTCTAACAATTATTCAACTTCTGCAAAGTGTTTTTTCGTGAAAAAGTGCTGTAATTTGCACTTTGAAAAATGACATTTTCGTATTTTTAAATTTAAGAAATTAACGATAATGTACATTTTTTTCAATTTCCGCTCACGGAATTAATTACATCTAATTATTACCTATCTACTGGGGTAAAAATTTATTTTTTTAGTGTAAAATGAGCTGGTCCCGGTTTTGTATAAAATTAATAAGGTTTTCAAACAAAATATCTTTCTTAGCTTATTTTGATTTTTTTTAAATATTTTTACACCATCACAGTAACTCTTTCATGTGAATGGCATAAAATCTCTTGACATGAAACTAACGAATCGCTGTGTATATGACGTGTATTACCGAATTGAGAAAATTATGGTTTTAAGTTGCTCGTTGAACAAACCTTAGTTTTGAGCGTTCCCTATTCTATCATAATGAAATGATTGCAATCTTTAGAGCACAGGCGTCAAGTGGGAAAGGTGACCGAGTTTTCTCGGTACTTCAACGGAAGATGTTCCGAGGAACTAGCGTCATTGACACCTTCTGCATCAATACATAGTCGGGAAACACGCCGAACTTGAAAGCAACATTATTTGTTGATTAGTTTTTGAATTCAATGTATTGGCCTTGGAATTGGATTAGCCGGTCCCTGTGCTTCCCCCCTCCTAAAACACGGGTCTCTTCAAGATCTATGTTCCCTCCTTCCTCTCCTAATTGACCTGAAGAAAATTATTTTCTACAGGTCGTGATTTGTGAAGTAAATATAAAACTAATATACCTATACGTAGCCACAAAATAATTTTGTAAGTTTAGAATTGATTTATTATTAGAGTATTACATTAAAAAAACGGTTTTTTTTACATGAGCCCCACACAGGAGGTCCACAAGAAAATAATTTTCCTTAGGGCCTATGTAATCTTTAGGGATGCTGTGTGGAGGGTTTTTTTAAAGGAAAGGAAGGAGAGGAGAGTTCTGGGAAGGAAAAGGGTATAAGGGGTGGGTAGGAATATGGGGTTCAGTGTGTCCAGGTCATCCGCCTCCAAGACCTAGACAAACCTCACCCTTTCCTCACCAGCTCCTTTCTCTCCTTAAACGGACCCTCCACACAGCACCACCTCCAAAGATGACACAGGTCCTGAAGAAAATTATTTTCCACAGGTCATGATTTGTGAAGTAAATATAAAACTAATATACCTATACGTAGCCACAAAATAATTTTGTTAGAAACTATTTAGTATTGATTTATTATTAGAGTATTGTATTAAAAAAATCAAATTGCTTAATGCACAACAAAACCATCTAATATAATGGAAACAATGTGTTTTAAAATTGATATTCGTAAACATACATTTCACCATATCAACATGAACCAAATAAATTTTACGTTTTTAACAATTAAATTTTAAAACACAGGGATGAATGCGTTTTTTTTATATTTGATTAGCACTTCTTAAATGTTGATTACCTCAAAACTGGTAAGTTAAATAGTAATGCGTTGGTTTTGAATAAAAATTGCTATTAAATCAACTAATTATGGGCAAACTAAGCGTTACAACGTTTTAATTTAATTTACATGTAGTGCGCTGGTTTTATATAATTAATTCTCACTGTTTATAACCTCTAAACCCAATTACCTACTCCGAAAGGGTGCGAAATGGAGTAAAAATAATACACCATTGTTTGTTTTTACTCTGCTTTTTTTTAAGAGTGACTGAACTTCACATCGCATATTGGTTTTTTATAATGAATTTTTCATTTATCACTGATTGAATCATCGAGAACCAAAACAGTTCACTTCTCTTTTTTAATTTTTATTTTATTCCTTTTAATTTATTTAAATTTTCAACGAACATCAAATTCAGGCCGGATCGGAAGGGACTTGTTGAGGGAGACATTTTAATCTCTCCAGCAAGCCTCACCGTAATGGAAGGGGTGGATTCATTTGTTCGTCACTTCTGTCCTTCCTTTACTAAAAAGACCCTCCACCCCCAAGCATCCCCAAAAAGGACATAGGCCCTAGGGTTTTTTTTTACTTCAGGGCATCCTGAACGGAGCTATTGTAAAAGAAAGAACGATTATAATTTTCAGATAATTTATAATTTAAAAAAAAAATATTATTATTTTCTATCTTAATGAAACACTTTTTTTATTTTTTTTTTATTTATTTATTTTATACATTTTACAAATATAAGACAAAAAGTCCCGATAAACTTATTTTTAGCAGTTTGTCTAACGGGTTCTTTACATTAAAGATCTTATTATAGAGATTTAATAGTTACTTACTTACTAATAAATGTGTTTTAAATTAAATTAAACTAAATAGCCGTGTAAATTTTAAGTAAAATAAGTAAGGTCTTCTATTTTACTACTGTTTATTAATATCACGGACCCGATTTACAGTCTCGGGATAAAATGTACACTAAAATTATAATTACATTTATGAACATAAACAAATCTGCGAAAATGTGTGACGGAAGAAGATTAAAGGGAGACGGTTACATAAAAGTGTTTTATTATTATTTATATAAAAATGGTGGCAAAAAGTAATTTTACGAGTATTTATAAAATTTTTGTAACGTTTTAAATTATCGACATTCGTTTTTAGTGCCGACATCCTATTTCTTTAGATATTTCCCAAATTCTGACATATTTTTTATTATAGCGACTATATAAAAAATTTTACATACAAAATATAATGGTAAAATTAAGAATAAAATATTGTATTTCTTAGTCCTCCTCACTAGGGGGTCCTGTGCCGAGGCGGACTAAAGTTATTTAAATATAGTTCATTTCTCTTCTATGTCGTTTTTAGCGTCTTCGCTAGGGTTTTCTCATTGACCTCTTTAAGCCATATTTTTATTCTTGATTTGTATTCAATTGGATTTTTTATTAGTTTTATGTCTTGGGGAAGTATGTTATGAAGTTTTGTTGCAAAGTATGTATAGTTTCTTTGTCCAAATGTGGTTTTGTAACTTGGAATATTTTTTATATCATTTTTATTCGATCTAGTGTTATGCATACACGGTCTAGTAGAGGATTCATTATTTTTGAAGAGCTTCAATAATATATTTTTGGCATATATTTGCTGTACATTTGGTACGTCAAAGTTATTGAAAATTTCAATTGAAGGCGTTCTAATTGGTACTTTCAATATGGTCTTTATGATTCCTTTTTGAATCGTATTCAGGTTTTGTAGGTACGTTTGTGTAGCAGATCCCCATCCTATGATTCCATATTCAATTCGAGAATGACATAACGCGTAGTAGACCTTTTTCATATCCTTTTTATTTAACACATTTCTTAAATTTTTAAAAAAATATACAAGGCTAGTGAGTTTTTCCGTAATACCTTTGATGTGTAGGTCCCATCTAAGATTTTCGTCAATTATTACTCCGAGATATTTAATGTTTTGTGTTTTTTCGATAACAGGGCAGTAACATTGTGTATTATTTCCATGGCATTCATGTAATTTTAGTTCTAGTGATTTTATTGGTTGGCCCCTTGAGTTCATTGAAAATGTTATATATTTTGTTTTGCTTATATTAAGGGTAAGCGAGTTGATTTAAGCCAATTTTGAAGTGCACTAAGCCCCTTTTCAGCCTCCTTAAATGTATCCGTCCAATTTTCTTCTTGAAATAATAAAACAGTATCATCAGCAAAACTGATTATGTTTCCTTTAATGGTAAGGTTAGTTAAGTCGTTGATGTAGATAATGAACAGAATCGGTCCCAGTACACTCCCTTGAGGGACGCCATAGTTTAAAGATAGAAGTTTGCTCTTTTGTTTGCCAATTTGTACTTGTTGTTCTCGCCCTGTTATATATGACTCCAATAAGTTCATTGTTGATTCGGCCATTCCAATTTTTTTTAGTTTAGTTAGTAATATTTTATGGTCTATTGTGTCAAAAGCTTTTTGTAGATCTATGAATAAAGCTAAACATTTTTTCCCATCATCTATGTTTTTTATGGCCATGCTTGTTAGATTTTCTATGGCATCATTGGTGCTCAGATTTTCTCTAAAGCCATATTGGGATGGTGATAATAATTTGTTTTGTTCAAGAAATTGAACAATTTGCTTCTTCATTACAGTTTCCAAGATTTTTGAAAAGGAGCTTAAGAGACTTATGGGTCGGTAATTATATACATCCTTTTTGTTACCACTTTTATGTATGGGTACAACTGTAGCTTTTTTAAGACATGAAGGGAACACATTTGTAGATATAGACAGATTGACCAAGTATGTCAATGGGAAGGTCAGTTCTTTTTGTAGTTGTTTTATTGTTTTATTTGAGATTACATCATTTCCCGATGATTTATTAATATTAAGGGATGCAATTGCGTTACTGATTTCAGTATTGGTTACTTCAGTTAACTTTAATTTTTCTATCTGGTTCATATTTTCCTTTTCTTCTGGTAGAATGCTAGTTTTTGGTTGTCTGATTTTCTTTGCTAATTGTGACCCTATATTAGTAAAAAATTCATTAACATATTCGAGAATTTTGTCCGGATGCTTTGCGAAAGAGATTTGGGTATTTTCAATTGTTAATTCCTCCATGTTCTTGTACTGGGATGATTTTGCATTTGTAATTTCATTAATGATCTTCCATAATTTGCGCGGGTCATTGTTACATTCGTCTATTTTCTTCTTATAATAATTTTCTTTGACATTTCGTATAACATTTTTGCAAATATTTCTGTACCTTTTATAGTATCGTTGTATAAAAATATCACAATGATTCAATTTAACTTTCCTATGTAATTCATCTCTTTTTCTAATGCAATTTATAACGCTTTGAGTTATCCATGGTTTAAGATGTTGGTTTTTATGCAAAATCTTTTTTTCTGTCGATTTGGTATTTGACATGATGGTGAATGTTATATATTCAATGAATTTACTCCAGGCATTATTTGCATCAAGGTTCTCCAGTAGGCTTATCCAGTTTGTATTGAGTAACTGTTGTTTTACATCATTCCATTTGGTTTCTTTCTTTTGCACGGTAATTGGGTACGGCTGCGATCTTTGTATTTTCTTTTTTGTAATAGATAAAATTGTTGTATAGTGGTCGGTTATAGTAGAGGTGAATATGATAGATTTGGTTGATTTAATAGTCTTACTGAACATGTGATCGATGCAAGATTTGCTGTCATTGGTTACACGCGTAGGTTTATTTATCATACTTTTGAGTCCATGGGAGGCCAGTGTTTGTAGATAATCAGTTCTATTGGGATGACCGTTTTCCAATATGTCAATATTTATATCTCCGATAAGGAAGACATTTTTTGTGTTTTTTAGAAGATTGAGTTCATTAGAAAGCGTTTCAAGAAACTGATTAATATTAGTTATAGCTGGTGATCGGTACAGAGCTAATATCGTGGTTTCATCACCCACTTTGATTTTCAAACAGTTTGCATTTGGGAATTTTATTTCTTCGACTTCAGTTTTAATGTCATCTTTAATGTACGCTATCACACCATCATTTTTTGTGTAATTCAATTTGGTTGCATATGAGGTGTAATTATTATTAATATGCAAGGGTGAATATTTATCCTTTATCCAGCATTCAGTGAGGATAATTATATCTAGATTTATTTTTAGATTCTTAATTAGTATTTGAGTTCATCAAAATTTTTGTTGATACTTCGTATATTTTTATTTAATATGTTATAATTGTTTTTAAGAGTTGACAGTTCATCCGGATTGTTTGTAGTTATTGTTTCATTATCCATGTTCTCAGTAATTTAGTTTGGCTTATTCAAGTAAGTGATTTTTTATATTAATTTATCGAGGTCGTCCAGATGATTTACGTACAAAATTTTTTGATCATGACCTTTACGAACCATTATTTTCCCATTTTTTATCCAAACAAATTCATATTTTTTATTTTTTGCTATTTGTTTTGTTTTCCATAGCAACTCTTTTTTGTAGGGACTAATTACTTCTCCAATGTAAATTTTTTCATTTGTCAGATCCTTTAGTATATCATGGTCTAGTTCTCTTTTTTTTGATAGAAGGATATCTTTTTGTTTAATATCCGTAAATGTTACGAGAATTTTTGGCGGAGCATTAAGTCTTCGGTCTATAGTTCTGGTAACATTGCTTATATCAGCGTGTTTAATTTGCATTCCAGCTGCAGATGCGACTATTTTAATAATTTCCACCAGCTGTTCACCATTTTTTTGTGGAATTCCTGCAATTTCTAGATTGTTGAGATTAGATTTAAATTCAATTTCATCTAGTCTTTGTTCCATTTTTTTAATTGTAGCATTTTTTTCCATTTGCTCTTTTTTGATATTTTCAAGTTCATTTTGAATTGATTTATTTTGGTTGTTATTCAAATCCAATTTTTTTATAATTTCGTCGTATTGAGCACTAATGTACTCGATACTTTTTACAGATTCCGTATTCTGACATTCAATTTTTTGAACTATATCCTTTTTTAAAGAATCAAACTTTTTGTGGATATAATCAAAAATTTTATCCATCGTTTGTTTGTCCTCTTTATCAAGGTTTGATTTATTGCTACGTGTTTGGGTATTAGACATTTTGTTCGCAGTTTACAAAAAAGTCGGTTCAAAAATGCCCCCACTCTAATTAGAATTTAAAAATTGTCTCTTGTTGTAGTAACAGCTAGAACAATATTTCATTAAATTTTTGTCTATGGCTTCAAATGTCACTTGTCATGCTAAATAAGATTTTGTTTTTAATTTCACTATTAGAATAGGTCTGTTTCCACTATGATTATTTAATAATTGGAACACGATCCACTTTTATAATGGGATACAATTAGTTTTTGTTTGAAAAGCACAATGTAGATAACGATTTTTAAAACTTTTTGTAGGACAAAATATTAGCCTGCTTAAATGAGAACTATCATTTAATATACTTATATGAGAATAATATAGTTCTATCCCTACAGTATATCTTTCCACATCACAAGCATTCCGGATTTTTTTTTAAATTTTATTTGGACCTTTGAAAACAATTTGAACAATTGCTATTTTACTTATTTAGCATATAATGCATTAAGATGATGTAATAATTTGCATCCATGTTCATGTTCAAATATCTTAATAACATTCTTCCATGGAAGCATTAGCTTGTGTCTGGAAGAGTATTGTACATTTTTTAATGCTATATTATATTATAAGTACTTAAATTTCAAGGTGAATGTAAAAAACAATAAGTTGTAAGTTCTAGTGTTGGGTAGGACACGATATCAGGATGAGTTTGTATGAGGTACTCAAATATTGAAATGTGGTGTTGAGATGTCCCACCTCATTTGAGGTGAGGTGTTACAAAATATTTTCGCTTACGGGGGGGGTGGGGGGTGGCTGGTTTTTTTCCTTCAGCTTGATTTTCTTGGTTCAGAGGTGTTAGTTTTCTAATAAATACCGGGGTGGCGGTACCCATACCCGCCTCCCGTGTCTGTTATTTTTGTAATACGAAAAATGAATATAAAAAAGGTCTACCCCCTCCCCACCTTCACCATCTGATCCCCTCCCTGCACCTCCCCTCTGATCCCCCCCCCCCTGCACCGCCCTCCCTGCACCCCCCCCCTCTTATCCCTCCCCCTCCTCAGCAACCCCTTCCACCTCATCACAACACTGCCTCATCCTCCCTCCCTTGGGAGCTGTTGGGAATCTTGTGCGGTATTTACATAACATATAACAATAATTTAAAATAAAAATATATTAAAAAAAATAAAAAAAATTTGGCACAGTTGGTATTGTTGTGCGGTATTCACTTATCAATACAAAATTTACAATAAAAAATATTTATAATAAAAAAGCAGTTGGGACTCTTGTGCTCATAAATTATTGTTTTGTGTATTCACATAACAATAATTTAAAATTTCAAAAAAATTTTTTTTTGGAGCACTTGGGACTCTTGTGCTCATAAATTATTGTTTTGTTTATTCACATAACAATAATTTACAATAAAAAAAAAATTCAAAAAAAATTTTTTTTCGAGCAGTTGGGACTATTGTGCTCATAAATTATTATTTTGTGTATTCACATAACAATAATTTACAACAAAAAAAAATTGAAAATTTTTTTTTTGAGCAGTTGGGACTCTTGTGCTCATAAATTATTGTTTTGTTTATTCACATAACAATAATTTACAATAAAAAAAAATTAAAAAAAAAAAAAAAATTTTGAGCAGTTGGGACTATTGTGCTCATAAATTATTATTTTGTGTATTTACATAACAATAATTTACAATAAAAAAAATTTTCAAAAAATATTTTTTTTGGGAGCAGTTGGTACTCTTGTGCTCATAAATTATTGTTTTGTGTATTCACATAACAATAATTTTCAACAAAAAAATATTTAAAATTTTTTTTTCGAGGAGTTGGTACTCTTGTGCGGTATTCACTTAACAATAATTTAGAATAAAAAAAAAATAAAAAAAATAAAAAATTAATAAAAATTTAAAAAAAATTCGGAGCAGTTGGGTCGCTTCTGCGGTATTCACAATATATGAATTGACTTACCCGATCACCACCTCACGGTTCTAATACAAAAATGTCATAGAATATACAAACACTTCACGCCTCACCACCTCATACATTTGTCCCAAACTATGCGTGACATGACATGTAGTTTAATACATCAACCACCTCACACCTCACCTCATATTTATCCCATACGTGACAACGTGACATGACATGTAGTCCAATACACCAACCACCTCACACCTCACCTCATATTTGTCCCGTACATTACATGAATGTAGTCCAACAAAACAAACCACCTCACACCTCATGTTTGTCCCTCCTTCATAATGTCCCCCCTTCATATTTGTAGTAATACAAAGAAAAAGAGTTGGTACAAATACATATTGTGAGGTGGGGGGACATTTTACGTGTTTGTATGGGACATTTGAGGTGCCTCTTGTATGAGGTACTCAACACTAGTAAGTTCGGTGTTATGTAATTATAAGTATTTATCTACAACCCAACAATTTTACTATTCGGATAATTTATCTAGTTATTGTAATTGGTTGTTAAAAACAAAACAAAATTTAACTTATAACAGTTATAATATTCTCCTGACAAAGGAAGGGTGCTTCTGAAACCGGTAGTGTTTATAAAATTAAAGTAGTCTACAATAAATTTATATGTGTTTTAATTGTAAAATTTAACTTATTTAAATAATGAAGTATCACTTGGAAACTGAGTTATAAGTTATTCTTAAGATTAAATTAGACGGAAACTTTTCTTTTTGAGATTATCTTTAAAATATTTTGTGTTTTATTGATTGGATTTTATCGTTAATTTTTCTAATTTCATCCGGTAGTCGGTTGAAAAAAAGTCTTCCTTGATAAGTATAATAATTTTGTTTGAAGAATTGTTTAATTTTGGGCATGGAAAAATATATTTATGTCTAGTACGGTTTTCAGTTATAAATTGATACTTTTCTTTATCTTTTATAATTTGAATCAATGCATTTGAATCACAAGCATCAATCAATTTGGTTTTACAAAGTCTTCTTTGCTTTGGACTGAAAGAATCTTGTAATTTGTGATGTGTTAGTTTTTTACGTCTCCAAGGTACATACCAATCGGCTTTAGCTAGGAGCTCACTATCATTATTCAAATGGAGATAAAATTTATCATTTTCCATGAGAAACATATAAATGAGCTTTCGTTATTTCTAGAGATATTTTAGTAGATAATAATAAAGCATTTTCATGAAGTGTTCGATCCTTTCCAAAACAAGAAGTCTGTTGATTGAAATAACGTCAAGACTAACGAGTATAAGTTCTGAATGAAAAGCTCTGCATTTTTAAGTACGCTTCAGTCATCAGTGTAATATTTCTACTGCTTCAGTAAAAGTCTTGAGTCTTTCTGCTTCACAGTCAAGTTGCGTTATTTGTTTTGAGCGCACGAGACAATGTAGGTTCCCATATTATATTGAATCTGTCGGTTCACGCTTTGCACTCACGACTTGCAGGTACGATACGTAAATGATTGACCTTTTCCCATTCCAAAGCCTTAACATTCAGCTTTCTTCCGTCAATATGTGTCAGTATCATTACTGAGGCACTACAATAATAATGCTTCGCAATGCTCGGAGGCAGGTCGATTTTAATTGTGGACAATACTACCAGACTTTCGTGTGCATTATACAAGCCTATTTATACATTCCATATCCATGATTGAATGTTATCCCATCTTCTTCAACTTTCTCAGGTCACGACCAAATTGCTTGTAAATAATTTTCATGCACAATCCTCTTGAGAATTTAATTCGCACGTCATGTCGTAAAATGAAAGGATTTGAACACTCACGGAGGTCGAGTTCCAATATGGTACCTAATTTGGTCAATGGTATCTCTATTTAAGAGGCGGTTGTGGGTACCGCCGCCCGGGAACTGTTTATTGGATAACCAAAACCTCTTTCATAGGTCACCCCAAGTGGTTCTCTACGTTTAGCAGGGAGCCCGGGTTCACGGGGCGAGATTTGGCAAGGTCTGGGCAGCCGATGCGTCTGCCCACCTGTTACGTGGTGGGCCAGATCGAGATTGTTTGAACTCTCCAGCCTAAATTTCTTGACCCACCGCCTTGCACCGCAGTTGGAGGGATGGAATCGTAAGTCCATCACTCCTGGACACACTGACGCTCATATTCCCAGCCACCCCTCATACCTATTTCCAAACCAGAACTTTCTCTCCTTCCTTTCCTTAAACGACCCTCCACACAGCATCCCCTAAGATGATATAGGGCTTGAATAGGAAGTTATTTACTTCAGGGCAATCTTTCTTTTTAAAACATAGGGTGCATCTGATCCATAAAGTTGGTAAAAAACAAATAAACATTGTTTTGTTTAAAATTTCTCGAAGACTCTTCCAAATATATTTTAGAGTGTTAATTCAAATTGTTATGCTATTGAAACCGATAGAGCTGCAATTATTACTAAACCTGCTACATTTTACGAGTCCACGATTGGTTCGTAAAGTTGATTATATTTCAAAGCATGCTTTTTAAACCGATTTTATCAAAATCATATAAAAATCACGGGTCCTGGTTTATTTCAAACTCAAAATTCGTGCAAAAACTCACCATGTCTGCGCCTACAATTTGGATTCTTCAAATTTGTTTTCTTCTTAGTTTCTCGAATACCAGAATTCTCTTCAGACCATCAAGAAATTTTACTAATACGAATTCGAAATTTCATCCAATTCAAACCCATGAAGCCGACCATCTTAGCGATGCCTGAAGGCAAGTCGACTATAATAATGCACAATAGCACCATGCTGTCATTAATAATTCCTTCGTGCATATCCCATGCCTATAACTGGACTCGTCTCCCACCGTCTTTAACTTTCTCAGGTCACGATGTCTTGTTGAAACTATCAACTTGTCAAATACGCTTTCTTCTTAAACTGTTCTATTATTTGGCTATTCTTCTCTTTGTTCATTCACGTCATGTTTTTATAGGTACTTGCTCATTATTAAAGTCATTATTGTTTGTCAAACTAATTGAGCTTAATGGCGTTTAAAGATTTTGTGTGAGGTCTGTTAGGTTCTTTTCGGCTTTGAAGGGCTTTATTAGGGTCAGACAGATCAATGGTTGTTATTTCAAAGCATGTCTTTATACGACGGTTTATAACGTGAACTTGAACTAGGTACCCATTTACTTTTGTATTTTACTTATATTCAAGAGCCGGTTAAAATGAAGTTTATTGTCACTAGTTGAATTAAATTGAAGGTAAAATGTGACCAGTTTTAAACATTTGTGTATTTTTACCAGTAGTTCTGTGAACAGTATCTAGACCTCGCGACCAAAAAGTATGTTTCTAATTTTCTCATCTTTTAAATAAAAAAACAAAATTTTCTTTGACATCACAGATTTGTAAGTAGGTACATAAATATTTACATACTTCATTATAAAACATATTATTGGAATATTTCCAATTTAGTCCAAAAACCGAATTCTTTTTTAATTTTTTTTTATTAAAATATTTTTATTAGTAAGAAACATACCAATAATTTTAAAATTTTGAATACAAACATAAATAGTTTAAAAATGTCTAACTACGTTTTTTCTTATTAAAATTACTGACAAAGAAAATTAAAACGAAAACATGTACACATTTTTTTAGAAAAATTATTTATTAACGTTATCATTGTGTTACTTTTGGTCGTTTTATATGAAAAAAAAATTAATAAGAAATTTACGAAATTTCATATTTTTTCTCAAATTGTGGTCATAAACTTTGATTTAATAGGTACATATTATATAGAAAGTTAACTTAAGAGCGTGTTGTTTTTTGTCCTTATAACACTGCTTAGAATTATGTAAGATTAAAAAAAATAGTGTGAGGGGCTGCTACCACCAGGGTATAGATTATCGTGGTAACAGCTAACCGTGACATGAATGCATTTTACAGTGCATACATTATTGAACTTTGAAAGGCCATTGAACCGAGTTGTTTGTTACGTAAAAAGTATAACAGTTATTTCATCCAAGAGATCATGACTAAGACTTATTTTTAACCATGGGTTCACCTAATTCACAATTTAAATTCGAACGAAGTTTTTGAATTAACATTTTTTCGCGAAGTCGAGCATTTTTGATTAAACAGTATTCCAAGCACTATTATTTGTTGGTTTGCTGTTATATTAGGTTAACTGCATACAAATCGGTAGATTACCTAAGTCTCGTATCGGATTTAGTGGACCAAATGATTGTTTTCTTTAATTTTTATTTCTATAATAAACCATCGCCGAAATGCGTATTTTATTTATTTTGTGAAGTTCGGACACAAATTATTATTAAAATGTTTCAATTATAATCTAAAGAACTTAATTTGCCCATTACACAATAAAACTATTACCAAAATGGTTTCATAAATTTGAGATTTGCACTTCAAACTATTTTTTAAGCTCTAAGTCAGGGCTTCCCTAACTGTGAGTCGCGACGCCCCGGGGCGCCGCGGGATCATCGCAGAGGCAATCTTTGTAGCGTCTCCCGCGACCGAGTCCCGCGCCACTTCAGGCCGCCGGCCGCGCAGAAAAGTCTCACAGAGAACTGCGCTGTAAACCTATCGGTCTTTACTCTTCTGCCCTTTCCAGTCGACCTCACAATCAACACTTTCGACAGCAGAAGAAGAACAATTAATAGAATTGTCCTGTGACTCCAGCCTTGAGCTGCAATATAATAAGGATAAGCTACTTGAATTTTGGAGCTCAGTTTATCAAAAATATCGTTCTATCAGTACTGCAGCGTTAAGGGTTTTATTACCGTTTGCGACATTATACTTGTGTGAGACATTTTTCTCTGCAGTTGCAGTAATTAAGAACAATTACAGATCAAAAATAAATTTAGAGGCAGAGACGAGAGTGGCAATTTCGAAACTTCAACCTCGTTTTGAGAAACTATGCTCAGAAAAGCAAGCACATCCTTCTCACTTCTCATTCCAAAGAAAAAAATGCTTTTTTTATCTTTTTTGTTTGCTTCCATTTTTGTTTTTATGTGGTGTTCTTAATTTTCTAATAAAAAATTTAGATTCTAGGGAACGTATCCATACCACGTGACCCGTTCAGGGGGGGTTCTTCTAAATACTACGCTTGGTACAAATGAGCGGCGGGGGGCTTAGATTTTTAGTCACCGGGGGAGGGGGGGGGCATCGCAAAAATATGGCAACTTCCCAAGGGCGTCACAGATGAAATAAGTTTGGGAAGCCCTGCTCTAAGCAATATTTAATTAAAACATCGATTATTTTTCTAAGATATCAAAATTTCTAACCAAAAACACTTCGCATTGTATCGTAATATATGGGTTTCTTTTACATTAGTTCCATAATAAAAGATCTGGGAAAGAAATATAAATGGGGGCTAATGTCATCTGTGGGGATGCTGGGTGGAGAGTATGTTTTGGGAAAGGATGGAGAGGAAGTTCTTGGAAGGAAAAGGGTGTGAGAGGTGGGTTGAAATCTGGGGGTCAATGTGTCTAGGAGTGACGGGCGTATGAATCCATCCCTCCCACTGCGGTGCTAGGCGATGGGTCAAGAGAGTTCGGCTGGAGAGGTCCAGGTTAAGTCTCCCTCAACCGATCTCTCTCGACCACCACGCAGTAGGTGGGCAAATGCATAGCCACCAAGACCTCGACAAAACTCACTCCATGAACCCGACCACCTCTGCTATTTTTTTTGTTTTTTATATGAATATCGCACAAGAGTCATAACAACTGCTCCCGTCTGAAGCCAGTGAGACTATGGCATCCCCAATTGGGGTAGATATGTTGTGAGGCTGAAGGTAGTGGGGAGGGGAAGGAGATAGGGAAGAGGAAGATGGGGAAGTACCTGGCTATTCAGATCTGGTCACCAAACACGGCTAATACCATTTCAAGCAACGTTTCAATTCTGAATGGTAGTCTTACACCAGGGCGATAATGAGAGTATCTTCCACTCTGGAACGTGCCTCAAATATACTATATATTGTTTTAAATTAATAAATTGTGAAATAACACAAATTAATCGAATAAAATTTATTTGCCACGCCGGGATTCGATCCCGCGACCTTCGGTGTGCGAGTCAATAGCCTTATCGCTGGACTACGCCGATCGTCAAGACTCATGACCAAATGTAGCAAACCACTTGAGGTGACCTATGACAAGAGTCTTGGTTAGGCAATAAATGGTTCCCACACCCACCTCCCAAATTGAAAATCCAAAAATCTATAGTATATTTACCGTTGTTTTTTTTCTATTTCCAGATCGCTCTTCTCCTCTCCGGAATCATTGCTCTGAAGAAGCTGCTCTCCAAGAAGGAGTCCGGCGGCCATGAATCTCACGGATGGTCCAGCTCGGGAGGGTCGGGAGGCGGTGGCTGGGACAGAAGAAGCATCGCTCAACCACAATCCGCTGCCCACAAACTGGCATACAACTCATACCTCCCTCAATAATAACATCAAAACTAATAAATTAATGTTATAAAGGCTCTACTGAAGCTTTTACCTGTGTAACCATTTTTCCAGTATTTGACCATTGTTTTAAACATCCCTAAAAGAGGTTGTCGAGGTAAATTATTTTTTAAAGCAGTCTAATAATAAATTATTTTTATATAGTTTTAATAACACGTCAAAAGGCCAAGTTGCAATTTTTAATTCTAGATATAACAATTTTGGTCAAACTAAACATTTTTGTAATTTTTGTATATTTATTATATAATTTTTTTGACGTTAACGTTACCTACCCCTTTCACAAGAAGTATTCGAAGAAATTTACTTCAATTAAATTCACTAAAATAAATTTCTTAAGTTATAATAAATTAGGATAAGATGTATTTCAAACATGAAATTCATGTTTGGAAAATTACTTAACAGTTTAGTATTTTTTATAAAAATATATTTTTAACATTCCAAAAGTACCTACCTACATGAATCATAATGTTTCATAACGATTTTTATTTTACAATTTTTTTTTTTATTTTTTTTTTAAGCAAACAGTCTACACCCCTTTATTTATTATTAAGTTACCTACCTGAGTTGTTTTTAGTTTATGTTCGTTAAGTTTTTGTGATTTTAGTTTATATTATTTATTTGGCGCCATTGACAAAATGTCGACTGATTATTTATAATTTTTTGTTGTTTTATTTTCATTTTTTGTTTCAAGTGCAATCTCGTCACTAAGTTAATGTTTTTTTGTTTTTTTTTTATTTATTTATTTATTTTATTATTAATTGTTCTTCGATCGATTGTTAATTTATACAGAGTAACTTATTTCCAAAATGATAATATAATTTTAACCTATTTAATTATTTTTTAACTAATTTATTTTTGCCATTGTACGAGTAGGTAGTGTTGTTAATTTTAACTATTTATTTGCATTATTTAACTGCGTATTTATTACTTATTCAAAGTGCGGAACAGAACGGGTCCAATTGTACTAAAACAAACAGAGATTGTTCAAACCTAACCTTGCAATCAAGTATTTATTTATTTGTGAAATATAAGTATTATACTTTGGCAGACTTTCATGTAATGAGTCTTAAACAAATATTTGACCTAATGAATATTTTTAAATTTTGAAATTACATGCATATTATTATATTATTACAAATACACCACATTGTTTTATTTTATTGAAGATGAGTGCCGTATTATTCCAAAAATACTACCTTTATTATCTTTCATTCGTTTTCGTTTGACTTAGCAGGGGTGCCCGTCATGAGGTGAGGTTTGTCGAAACCTTGGGGGAGGATGCATCTGCCCACCAGCTGCATGACAGGCCGGATTGGGAGAGAATGGTTGAAGGGGTCTCTTTGACTTCTCCAGCAGTACTCTCTCTGAACATCGCCTTGCACCGTAGTAGGGAGGGATGGATTCATACTCTCGTCACTCCTGGACACACGGATCCCCAGATATCCACCCTCCTCTCATACCTGTTTCCTTCCTAGAACGTCCTCGCCCTGCTTTCTTTAAAAAGACTCTCCACACATCATCCCTTAAGATGATATAAGCCGTGATTGAAATTAGTTTCTTCAGGGCTTCCTGTGTTGAACAGATGTGAAAAAGCACAACATAAAAAAACTGCAGGTCATGTTTACAGATTTTTACAGCTCTTTCAAATCCATTATTACCAAAAATGACAGATGAGTATGCATTTGGTTTGAATAACTGTCATCAAAATTTGCATTTTGTAAGAAATCGCTAAGAGAAAGTACTTCGATTTATGAAAAAAACTGTCTTATACACATGAATTATTATTAGACGACGTAAAATAGCAAAAAGGCAGTAAATCCGATTAAGGTATTTTTCGCCATGATTATAGCGTATTACTTACAACATAATCATTTACTAGCTGACCCGACAAACGTTGTTGTGCCATGTAAATTATTTCTAGTGAAATTTTGGTTGTAAAATAAAAAAAATACCGGACGTATTGTAAGTGTGTTGGGATGGTATCTACGACAGAAAAGGGAACGGAGCGCTGTAGACGCCAACTAAAGTAGGAAAATGAAATAAAGAAATCGATATGAATTTCGAAGAGTAATTGAGTGTACTTTTTGTCAGTCTGTCTTTAGCCAACACAAATAAACTCGACGGTTTGCCCACGCGAGAACATGATGCCGAATGAAATATCAAAATGACGCTTCTCGTGAATGTCTTACGCATGGTTGAAAGTTCGATGAGGCGAACTTAGCGCCATCTGTTATTCAACAACATAAATAATTTCGTTCTGTTTGAAATACGAAAGACTGTTAAATTTGTTCATACAAAAATACTAAAATCGCGATTATAAAATGGGAGGGTAGGGGTAGGAAGGAAGCTAAAATTTTGGGTTATAGGTATTTTTTGATGACATAAAAAAAATAAAAAAATAAAAAAATAAAAATTGTGAAAAAAATTGTTTTTTTTTTCTGGATAATAAATAACCTAGCGGTATGAAATATATTTTAAAACCTTTTCTCATTTCTACCACATATTCATAAAAAATTTCATAAAAATCGGTCAAGCCGTTTCGGAGGAGTGACACGAGATTTTTAAATGTAAGATTTATTTACGCCATGGGGGGCTTTTATATGAAATCAAATTCCCTTTAATTAATTTACAAATCATATATATTTTTTAATGATTTTTTATAGGTGCCAATATATATTAATGAATTTTTATAGGTGCCAATATATTTTAAAGATTTTTCATAGGTGACAATATATTTTAATGATTTTTCTGTTTCCAAATTTTCGATTTGGTTTCGCTCACAATATCTTTATTTAATTAAATTTTTCAATTTCAGGTTTTAGTCATAAAGTTATAATAAAACTAGCTGATCCGGCGAACTTCGTACCGCCTCAGAATCAAAAACCGTTGTCAACTTATTAGCTGAATTGAACTAAATTGTTTCTCCCTGCGTATCCTTTCCCCTCTCGCGTTCCCTCTCCCTCTCCCCACTCCACTTCTCCCCTTCCCCCATCCCGCTAACCCCCCTTCCTGAGTTCCTTTCCCCCCTCCCCCCTCCCCCCTCCCCCGGTTCACAGTTCAATATTATACCCCTTACAATATTGCTGCAGTTCTTTCAAAATACGAGAATTCGTTCCATACAAAATGTATGGGGAAAATAATTTTCTTCGGAGTGGAACACCCTTTACTTTTAGGGGTATGAAAAATAGATGCTGTTCGATTCTCAGACCTTCCAGATAAGCACACAAAATTTCATCAAAATTGGTCCAGCCGTTTCGGAGGAGTATGGTAACAAACACCGTGACACGAGAATTTTATATATTAGATTAAAAATACATAACGTAGAAGTTAAACGCACGGGTAATGTAATTTCTTTTAAATAACGTCTTTAAAATAAAATTAGTTATTTTCTTTAGCTCCGCACATGGGAAAGAAATTCTTCTCGGGGTCTAAATCATTTAAGGGGATTCTGTGTGGAGGGTATTAATAGGGTTTGGTAGGAATCTGGAGGTGAGCGCGTCCAGGAATGATGGACATATGAATCCAATGCTCCCACTACGGTTTTCGAGAAAGTCCTGCTGACGAGGTCAAAACGTCTTCCTCAACCAGTCTTCCTGCCGCGCAGTTGGTGGGCGCAGACACAACCCGTTAGTCACCAAACACATCGAACCACTGGGGGTGACCTACGGTAGAGTTGATAAACAAATATTGTGCCACCAGTGTAAAATACAGGATGTCCGGGGGTAAAATGCATCAACTTCGGGAGGTGATTCTACATTATGGTAGGAGTTAAAAAGATTAATAACTTTTTCTGAATTTCCAACTTTTATTCCCATACAAAATGATATACTTACCTACTAAATATCCTCAGTGTAAGGTAAAATTTACTCGATAACATTACTGTTAGCTTGCCAGGCGCGATTGTTACAACGTTGCTTGGTAATAATAATGCTGCCCGCACACGCCGCGCCCGCGCCGGTCTAATTTTATCTTTTTACCACAAAACTACCCCGAAAATTTGGAATTTCGAAAAAAGTTATTCATCTTTTTTACTTATACTGTCGTGTAGAAACACTTCCCGAAGTTAATGCACTTTACCCCCGGACACCCTGTGTGAATAAATTATTAATGTACTTGAAACGGAAGTGTTTCTTCAACGTCTAACAAACATTAAATTTTGCAAAACTTAAAATTTGCACTTTTGAGAAATTTAATTTGCAAGTGAGCACTATAATTGAATTTGGCAGCCACCTGTGGTTTGGAATTAAAAAAAAAATTCAGAAAAGGGCTGTCCGTTTGATAAATTTGCCTGACAAACGGATTGCTATCTTTAGAGTACAGGCATCAGTGTCCTTGTTCTATTGTATTTGAATGGAAGATGTTCCGAGGTACTAACGACATTACTCCCTTCGGCAGCTGTACATAGACGAAAAAAGCCTAACATGCACCCAACATTTTGTACGTGGTTTACATTTGATCAACGACAGCTTGGCTGTATCTGTATAATGATTTTCCTACTTCTGTTTCCCTCCACCACAAAGTGGGTCTCATCAAGACCTGTGATTGATGACAAACTCTGCTAATCGGGATTCATGTAGACCTATATTTAAAAAATTGAAAATTCTTACAGTCACCGACATATATATATAATAGAGTTATGCATGTTAGTGCGATCATCTCCAGAAAAGTTTCCGCAAAAAAACTCTACACATAAACACGCTACAAGGTTTACAGAAAATTTATTAATACCAAGAGCAAACAAAACAATTTTCCAAAAAGGACCCTTTTACATGGCCATTAAAGTATACAACAACCTTCCACACGACATTAAACAAATACAAGATACACTCAGATTTAAGCCATCACTAAAAACATTCCTCCTGAACAGGTCTCATTACACATTAAGTGAATACCTCACATAGGTACAACTGTTTTATGTTTACGTTTATATAAAAAATTAAAACAATTTCCCTTTGTATTACACCACTTTTATATTTTTTGTGTTCAAATCTGTACAACATGTTAGGTTAACTGGAAGAAATAGGATATAGGTACCTATAAGTTATACCTTTTGTACTAAATGTTAATTTTGTACAATAAATGGTTTTGATTTTGATTTTGATTTTGATTCAAGTTCCAAAGATGAAATAAGCCCTGAAGTAAATTATTTTCCTTGGGACCTCATGCGTAAAAAAGATATATTATGTTAAGTTCAACGGTCTCAACAAACAATGTCCGTTGTAACTTTTTTGTAACTTTGTAACCATTTTGTAACTTTGCATTAAAGCTGTTTAAAGGGTGACCGGACAACTCAGAATGAAACCAACTCAGAAGCACCTCAGAAAGGTCATTAAGAGTAATGATTTTTTTTTTAAATCGGTTAAATTGGTTCAGTTAGATTAGGGTTACCGGCTATTTTAAAATTATTTTTTTCATAGCTTTTAATGACCTTTCTGAGGTTAACATTATTTCTTACAAAAATAATTACTACCTACTTATTGTATATTATATGTATTCCAGGTACTTACGGTAGCTACTAATCGTCACTTCATTTGGATAGGGTTCTAACTTCGCTTGACCTTGTTCTGAGATATGAGGTGTCAAAGTTTGCAAAGATGATTTCTCATAATCTGTTTACAAATTTCCGATTTTGATGTTGAACCTTGTGTAAAGCATTTTAATTGAACATATTTTAAATGAAAGTATTTAAACAGGACGTAAGCTTACCCTTTTAGAACATACCTAAACATACAAATAGAACCCTGTGCAACCAGCTAGAGCATAATAATTCATTGCACAAGGTTCTAATTACATTACCCTAATGCTATTCCTAGCTAGGGCCAAGCCCTATTAAAATATTTTCCATTTAAATATGATAAACTAAAATACATAAACTAAAATTCTTACGTAGATTTCGAAAATTCGTCTTTGGAAACTTAGAAACCTTAGAAAATGGTAAGGCGTAGTTAGAACCCTATCCAAATGAAATGACGGACCATAATGCGCCTCGTATTTAAGATCAACTGTCAGATACAAACAAAATAGAGAGTGTAAGTAATGTTAGAACCTTGTGAAATGAATTATTATTGAAAAAGCTTGAAGTTAGAACTTTGTCATACTTATATCTACGAAAATACAACATAGATGGTTCTGAAAATTATTTTGGTTACAGAAATAAGCAAAAGAAATGCTTTGGCATTCAAAGGTCATTTTTGAAAAAAATGTCAGTTAGAACCCTATCCAAATTAAGTGACGTAATACTAATTTAAAAAAATTACGTTTACTCCACACAGGAGGACCTAAGGAAAATAATTCCACTCAGGGCCTATGATAACTTTGGGGATGCTGTGAGGAGGGACTTTTTAGGAATGGAAGAAGAGGAAGTTCTGGGAAGGAAAACGGTGGGAGGGGTTGGTAGAAATCTGGGGGTCAGTGTGTCCAGGAGTGACGGACCTGTGCATCTATCCCTCATGCGGTGCAAGGTTATGTTGCGAGAGAGTCCTGCTGGAGAATTCAAATAGTCTCCCTCAACCAGTCTCTACTGATCTGGCCCACCACGCAGTAAGTGAGCAAACTCATCCATCTCCAAGACCTAGACAAACCTCGACCCATGAATACAGGCATCTCTACTAAGTAACCATTCGAAGCGGACCACTGGCAGATGAGTTGGTTTTAATCCCAAAATCGGCCTTCCAAAATGAAAGTCATAGTTGACATGAAAATAACAATTTGCGCACCCAAAAAATTTTCATTAGAACAGTCGATTAGGTCTTTGACGATCTAAAATGTAACCAAAATAACTTCGTTATCATACTGGCGTGTACATTTAAAAAGGTGCCATTCCTTATTTTAATATTAAATATCCTTTGCAACACAAGTCTTTAAAACCACGTCTGTAACCGCATGAATAATAATAATACGCTTCTGCTGTTTGGGCCCCATACCAGAAAAAATACAAGGATTTATTGGAACAAATCCAAAATAATTTCTACGGTCTCTTTATATGAAAATGTATGGTGAATATCAGCGATTTATGCATCATATGGATTTGTTATCTGAAACGAGCTTTGAAAGTCTCCAATCCAGAAGGAATGGAACCCTAACAGTAACAGCTTTCAAAATTATGAACTATTACATTTTTTTTTATTTTTATTTATTTATTTTTTTTTTTATTTCGTACAATTTTTGAAAATACACTTTTATGTTTTTTTCTTGATTACCATACTAGGCTAATGCCCGTGTTAAGGTAATCAAACATGATATAAATTATACAATGTGTGAACTAGAACAAAATATAGGTTTGAAATAGAAATTATAAGATATTAGAAACAAGAGAAAGAAAAAAGATAAAAATATTTAAGGTAAAATATAACAAGATATATGTATACGTATGCACATACAAATACATACAAACACACATACATACATATATATATATATATACACTTACATACACATACACATATATACATATACATATATAATTATAAAAAAGAAAATGTTTGAAAGAAGTTAAAAATAAAATACTATATAAAATATACATAAAAAATAAAATACTAAAATATAAACTTATAACTATATAAAATACTAAAATATAACTATATAAAAATATAAAATACTAAGAAGTAAGATTTAAATATGTTAATCTATAATTTATTTTTTTTTATGAAAGCTAAAAAATTTTCTGGAGGTTTGACAAGGTAGGTAATTAATCACCTAGAAGAGTATATATTTAGGTTAGATTAGATTTCAGTGAAGTCAGGTTAGAAAAAGATGTGAAGTATGATATTTTATTTAGTTAATTTAATTATTTTCTATTCCTTTATAATGGTTAGGAAGTCAGATATTCTTTAAAGAAATCTCGTCCCCTTTCGAATATCCAATTTTGAACATGAATAGTAAAAAGAGGTATGGTAATACTTGATTTTATATCGGTGCTCAATGCATTGTATATTTTGGGGGCAATGAACCAAAATTGTCGGTGAGCGAATGTGGTTCTAGTTTTAGGAACCATGCATCCCAGATTTGATGAAAAGCGGGTTTTGGCTTGATTTTGTGGAGCCACCAGTAGGTTATTTTTCCGTACGTAGGATAGGCTTGTCTTAGTGAATAGTTGGCGAATATCTAAGACCTTAAATTTAGTAAATAGCACATTAGAGGGGTGGGTAGGTTGGCATTTAAATATGATTCTCAGTATTAGTTTTTGAACTGTAATTATTGGATTAATGACGGATTCTGTGCAACCACCCCATCCCAAAATACCGTAAGTTGCAATGGATTGAAAAAGGGCAAAATATACGCTTCTAAGGGTTTTTAGGTCTAAGATGGATCTAAGAGAGCAGAATATATGGCAGAGCTTACGGAGTCTTTTCACTGTGTCACTTATGTGTGCTTCCCAACGTAGTTAGTCATCTATGATTATGCCCAGATATTTAACTTCCTTAGATGATTTAAGGGTAGGACACGTGCAATTTGTAATAGGTGGGGTTCCGGGTGGGTGTGGGTGCATGTTTAGTGAACACGAGTGAATTATTGGTTTAGGGCAGTTGTTGGGAAAATTATGTTTGCGTATGGAAAACGTCATATATTGTGTTTTGTCAATATTGAGTGTAAGGAGATTTGTGTCAAGCCAATGCCTCACTTTTATTAGGCCATTATTAGTTTTATTAATAACTGCTTGCCATGTTTCATCTTCGAATATTAAGAATATTAAGACTCGAATATTAAGAACATTGACAGCCCATACCTCTTAGAATGCTATAAATTGTTCATACCGAACAACTACTGCCAGGGTCGCCACCACGACTTGCTCTGTATCCCACATGGCAGAACAGATGTTCTGGCCCAGCACATAATGACAAGAGGTATGATACTGCTCAATGATATCTCTACGTCCCTTGACATTTTCAACATTAGTCTTGAACGTTTCAAGAGTAATTTTAGGCAAGAGCTCTAAAATATGTACTATTGTAATTTTGTTTATGCAATCAGATGATGTGATACACAATAATATATTTATGTTGTATGTACAATGTACCTACATATACATTATCCAATCGAATATTCTATGTATATTGTAATAAGATTATATTAATCTGTAATGCAAAAAAAAAAGTTTTATTTAATGACCGAGTTTCAAGCACCAGAGTCCCTGCTGAACTCAAGACCAATAGGGCGAAGGAGCTTGGGAAGACCAAGATTAAGATAGAGTGACAACGTCCTCAAAGACATGTCTATCTTGGAGCTTCTAAACTGGAGAGAGCTGGCACAAAACCGAAATGAGTGGAGGAAGACTCTTAAAGAGGCCAAGACCCACCAGGGGTGTAGAGCCAATAGTGATGATGATGATGAATGTTTTATTTATTCCTTACCAGCAAGTAACCGATAAGAAATGATTTCGTCCTGCGTGTCCTTTCCCATGCGATCCCGCTCCTGCCCGCGATACCTCATCCTTCATTCTCCTCCTCCTACTAGATTTCCCTCCTCCTCCCTTTACTCCCTGCCGCTAAACTATATGAAATGCATACATTTTTCAAATAACTCGCGCGCCACCTATTGTTAATTTTTTATGCACATTTCATTACGCCAATATATATATATATATATATATATATATATAGGAACCTTCGCGGGCATGCCTACAACAAACCACCAAAGTTTCAGCTCAATTGGTGGAATAGTTTAGGAAAGCATACGAGACAATCATTTTTATATTTATAAGACAGCCAGAGAAATGCAATTTTTTTTTAATTTTTTTTTTACGCAAACAGTCTACACCCCTTTATTTATTATTAAGTTACCTACCTGAGTTGTTTTTAGTTTATGTTCGTTAAGTTTTTGTGATTTTAGTTTATATTATTTATTTGGCGCCATTGACAAAATGTCGACTGATTATTTATAATTTTTTGTTGTTTTATTTTCATTTTTTGTTTCAAGTGCAATCTCGTCACTAAGTTAATGTTTTTTTGTTTTTTTTTTATTTATTCATTTATTTTATTATTAATTGTTCTTCGATCGATTGTTAATTTATACAGAGTAACTTATTTCCAAAATGATAATATAATTTTAACCTATTTAATTATTTTTTAACTAAATTATTTTTGCCATTGTACGAGGTAGTAGGTAGTGTTGTTAATTTTAACTATTTATTTGCATTATTTAACTGCGTATTTATTACTTATTCAAAGTGCGGAACAGAACGTGTCCAATTGTACTAAAACAAACAGAGATTGTTCAAACCTAACCTTGCAATCAAGTATTTATTTATTTGTGAAATATAAGTATTATACTTTGGCAGACTTTCATGTAATGAGTCTTAAACAAATATTTGACCTAATGAATATTTTTAAATTTTGAAATTACATGCATATTATTATATTATTACAAATACACCACATTGTTTTATTTTATTGAAGATGAGTGCCGTATTATTCCAAAAATACTACCTTTATTATCTTTCATTCGTTTTCGTTTGACTTAGCAGGGGTGCCCGTCATGAGGTGAGGTTTGTCGAAACCTTGGGGGAGGATGCATCTGCCCACCAGCTGCATGACAGGCCGGATTGGGAGAGAATGGTTGAAGGGGTCTCTTTGACTTCTCCAGCAGTACTCTCTCTGAACATCGCCTTGCACCGTAGTAGGGAGGGATGGATTCATACTCTCGTCACTCCTGGACACACGGATCCCCAGATATCCACCCTCCTCTCATACCTGTTTCCTTCCTAGAACGTCCTCGCCCTGCTTTCTTTAAAAAGACTCTCCACACATCATCCCTTAAGATGATATAAGCCGTGATTGAAATTAGTTTCTTCAGGGCTTCCTGTGTTGAACAGATGTGAAAAAGCACAACATAAAAAAACTGCAGGTCATGTTTACAGATTTTTACAGCTCTTTCAAATCCATTATTACCAAAAATGACAGATGAGTATGCATTTGGTTTGAATAACTGTCATCAAAATTTGCATTTTGTAAGAAATCGCTAAGAGAAAGTACTTCGATTTATGAAAAAAACTGTCTTATACACATGAATTATTATTAGACGACGTAAAATAGCAAAAAGGCAGTAAATCCGATTAAGGTATTTTTCGCCATGATTATAGCGTATTACTTACAACATAATCATTTACTAGCTGACCCGACAAACGTTGTTGTGCCATGTAAATTATTTCTAGTGAAATTTTGGTTGTAAAATAAAAAAAATACCGGACGTATTGTAAGTGTGTTGGGATGGTATCTACGACAGAAAAGGGAACGGAGCGCTGTAGACGCCAACTAAAGTAGGAAAATGAAATAAAGAAATCGATATGAATTTCGAAGAGTAATTGAGTGTACTTTTTGTCAGTCTGTCTTTAGCCAACACAAATAAACTCGACGGTTTGCCCACGCGAGAACATGATGCCGAATGAAATATCAAAATGACGCTTCTCGTGAATGTCTTACGCATGGTTGAAAGTTCGATGAGGCGAACTTAGCGCCATCTGTTATTCAACAACATAAATAATTTCGTTCTGTTTGAAATACGAAAGACTGTTAAATTTGTTCATACAAAAATACTAAAATCGCGATTATAAAATGGGAGGGTAGGGGTAGGAAGGAAGCTAAAATTTTGGGTTATAGGTATTTTTTGATGACATAAAAAAAATAAAAAAATAAAAAAATAAAAATTGTGAAAAAAATTGTTTTTTTTTTCTGGATAATAAATAACCTAGCGGTATGAAATATATTTTAAAACCTTTTCTCATTTCTACCACATATTCATAAAAAATTTCATAAAAATCGGTCAAGCCGTTTCGGAGGAGTGACACGAGATTTTTAAATGTAAGATTTATTTACGCCATGGGGGGCTTTTATATGAAATCAAATTCCCTTTAATTAATTTACAAATCATATATATTTTTTAATGATTTTTTATAGGTGCCAATATATTTTAATGAATTTTTATAGGTGCCAATATATTTTAAAGATTTTTCATAGGTGACAATATATTTTAATGATTTTTCTGTTTCCAAATTTTCGATTTGGTTTCGCTCACAATATCTTTATTTAATTAAATTTTTCAATTTCAGGTTTTAGTCATAAAGTTATAATAAAACTAGCTGATCCGGCGAACTTCGTACCGCCTCAGAATCAAAAACTGTTGTCAACTTATTAGCTGAATTGATCTAAATTGTTTCTCCCTGCGTATCCTTTCCCCTCTCGCGTTCCCTCTCCCTCTCCCCACTCCACTTCTCCCCTTCCCCCATCCCGCTAACCACCCTTCCTGAGTTCCTTTCCCCCCTCCCCCCTCCCCCCTCCCCCGGTTCACAGTTCAATATTATACCCCTTACAATATTGCTGCAGTTCTTTCAAAATACGAGAATTCGTTCCATACAAAATGTATGGGGAAAATAATTTTCTTCGGAGTGGAACACCCTTTACTTTTAGGGGTATGAAAAATAGATGCTGGTCGATTCTCAGACCTTCCAGATAAGCACACAAAATTTCATCAAAATTGGTCCAGCCGTTTCGGAGGAGTATGGTAACAAACACCGTGACACGAGAATTTTATATATTAGATTAAAAATACATAACGTAGAAGTTAAACGCACGGGTAATGTAATTTCTTTTAAATAACGTCTTTAAAATAAAATTAGTTATTTTCTTTAGCTCCGCACATGGGAAAGAAATTCTCCTCGGGGTCTAAATCATTTAAGGGGATTCTGTGTGGAGGGTATTAATAGGGTTTGGTAGGAATCTGGAGGTGAGCGCGTCCAGGAATGATGGACATATGAATCCAATGCTCCCACTACGGTTTTCGAGAAAGTCCTGCTGACGAGGTCAAAACGTCTTCCTCAACCAGTCTTCCTGCCGCGCAGTTGGTGGGCGCAGACACAACCCGTTAGTCACCAAACACATCGAACCACTGGGGGTGACCTACGGTAGAGTTGATAAACAAATATTGTGCCACCAGTGTAAAATACAGGTGTCCGGGGGTAAAGTGCATCAACTTCGGGAGGTGATTCTACATTATGGTAGGAGTTAAAAAGATTAATAACTTTTTCTGAATTTCCAACTTTTATTCCCATACAAAATGATATACTTACCTACTAAATATCCTCAGTGTAAGGTAAAATTTACTCGATAACATTACTGTTAGCTTGCCAGGCGCGATTGTTACAACGTTGCTAGGTAATAATAATGCTGCCCGCACACGCAGCGCCCGCGCCGGTCTAATTTTATCTTTTTACCACAAAACTACCCCGAAAATTTGGAATTTCGAAAAAAGTTATTTATCTTTTTTACTTATACTGTCGTGTAGAATCGCTTCCCGAAGTTAATGCACTTTACCCCCGGACACCCTGTGTGAATAAATTATTAATGTATTTGAAACGGAAGTGTTTCTTCAACGTCTAACAAACATTAAATTTTGCAAAACTTAAAATTTGCACTTTTCAGACAAAGCGCATTAGCAATGTTTGCAATTAATTAAAACATTAATGTAATAATTTTTTATTTCAGGTTTAAGAGTTTACGCAGCTACACAAAATAAGATTGACCAAAAAATAAATCACGATCATTTTTAGTGAGTTCATTGAAACATAGAGTACCTAGAACAGAATTCATTTTTCGAAAGCAAAATAGCTGTCACGCTTAATAATAATTAAAAACCTTGATCTGTTTTTTTTATAATTAACCCAATTATTAAAATTATTTTGCGGAACATTTTAAATCTAAACGAAAAAACCCTTAAAATACCTTTGGAGCGTCATTTTAAATCTAAATAAATATTCACGGACACGGCGTCATTTAACGCCTAAATGAAAATACGTTTAAAATTACCGCAGGTGATTGTTTTATTTTTTTGACATCAGTAATTTTTTCCCAAATTTCCATAATGTTCCTTTCTTACTATTTTTTTTTCATAGTAGATCACAAAATTTCTAAGATTCAACCGCTATCCTTCAGTTATATGTACACTATTTTTTTTCGCATGTAATTTTTTTGGTAACTTGAAAATTAATATTATACAAATTTCAAGGCACTTGTATAAAAAAGACTAAAAGGTGACATTCAAATGGTATTTTGTAAAAATAATTGACTTTTGAAATTTTAAAATGTATCGTAATGACAATAATTAAATGAGGCACCGGTCTTAATAAATTACTGATAGCAGGGTGAAATAGCAGTTCCAAAAAACTATCTAAGAGAAGCACAATCACTCTAAATATCAAGATTTTAATCAAAAGATTTTAATAATTATTTTTTCTTGAACTGCCACCATTAAAAAATCATAAGTAAGTTTAAGCATTATTATAACGAAAATATTTCACCACCACAAAAAAACACTTGCATTTTAAGCAGTGAGAACGGGTTAATTTACTTGCAAAGAATCTGATTTCTTGTTAAGTCGTTCTTGTCGGATCGTTAATGCTTACTTGATTTTCCATGGTAGACAAGGCTACTCCACTCTTCACAGTTCTGCGCTGCGTTGAGAGACAAGGACACCAACATACTCTAATCCAAATCCAACCCCCATAAAAAAATGATCAGGCCAGTTCTGAGCAGTATCAAGATATTGGGTCTTCGGAAGAAGGCGAAATGTTGTTTGTTATTAGAGAGGAAGAAAATAAGCGAGATGATAGGAACATTGGTATGGCCTATTATGCCTGTGATAGACTATTATAAAAGCACCATCTCTCGACAAAAGCCATAAATATTTGTACAATAAGCAAGCATGGGAAAAACACGTACTGAAAATGACACACATATAAAAGTAACTATTTTTACAAAATACAAAACATCACTTATAAAAAGTAACAATTTTTTATTTTTTTTAATGAATTAACCTTCTAAGTTATATAACTACATATATATATATATATATATATTTTTTTTTTTAATTAGTTTTAATAGTTAAAATGATTGTCAAAGTTTTAATTTTTCAAGGTCCCCGAAAACCACCGTATGCATGGTGAATCGTGTGACGTCATCACTCCTGAAAAGTTACTATAGGATCGGACAATCAGCTGATCAACTGCCGCCATTTTGAAATTCGTTGTTCGAAGTGTCCTCCCTACAAATAGCATTACTAGTTGTTTTGTGCAGTAGTTTTTGAATAATTTCAATAATAAAGATAAACTAATAAGAGATACTAATGTTTCAATAAACACAACAACTAAATCTCTATATACAGTACGTAAATAAACGAATAAATTAATACGAAGGCTTGTGTCATACCTACATTCCCATACAACGACTTTCGGTGACGTCACGACACGAGGAACAGTGACGTCACCACTAAACATTTTAATAATTGCGTGTTTCTAAGACCCGATGAATAATGGACTATTTAATAATTTTTAATATTATTAAATAAAACTTATCTATTCAGAATTAGCGTTTATTGGTCTATATAAACATATATTTTTAAATCATAATTTTTTCACTGGAGTTCCTTATTATAAAATAACCCATCACCCACACCGTCACACGCAGAATCTCAGCTTAACTATGGGGTTAATCGTTGATGTAAGGTTTGTAAATAATTATTATTAAAAAAATACTTATATACACAGTAATATAATTTTTAAGTAAATCAATGATTCACAAATTTAAAAAAAATGGAATCGGTCAGTTTGACTTCATTAAAAATAAAATTAGTATACAATAAATTAATACACAATATAGATACTTTGTTAATCCTTAACCGTTGATCCTGTAATTTGCAAGTGAGCACTATAATTGAATTTGGCAGCCACCTGTGGTTTGGAATTAAAAAAAAATTTCAGAAAAGGGCTGTCCGTTTGATAAATTTGCCTGACAAACGGATCGCTATCTTTAGAGTACAGGCATCAGTGTCCTTGTTCTATTGTATTTGAATGGAAGATGTTCCGAGGTACTAACGACATTACTCCCTTCGGCAGCTGTACATAGACGAAAAAAGCCTAACATGCACCCAACATTTTCTACGTGGTTGACATTTGATCAATGACAGCTTGGCTGCATCTGTATAATGATTTTCCGACTTCTGTTTCCCTCCACCACAAAGTGGGTCTCATCAAGACCTGTGATTGATGACAAACTTTGCTAATCGGTATTCATGTAGACCTATATTTAAAAAATTGAAAATTCTTACAGTCACCGACATATATGTAATAGAGTTATGCATGTTAGTGCGATCATCTCCAGAAAAGTTTCCACAAAAAAACTCTACACATAAACACGCTACAAGGTTTACAGAAAATTTATTAATACCAAGAGCAAACAAAACAATTTTCCAAAAAGGACCCTTTTACATGGCCATTAAAGTATACAACAACCTTCCACACGACATTAAACAAATACAAGATACACTCAGATTTAAGTCATCACTAAAAACATTCCTCCTGAACAGGTCTCATTACACATTAAGTGAATACCTCACATAGGTACAACTGTTTTATGTTTACGTTTATATAAAAAAATAAAACAAATTCCTTTTGTATTACACCACTTTTATATTTTTTGTGTTCAAATCTGTACAACATGTTAGGTTAACTGGAAGAAATAGGATATAGGTACCTATAAGTTATACCTTTTGTACTAAATGTTAATTTTGTACAATAAATGATTTTGATTTTGATTTTGATTTTGATTCAAGTTCCAAAGATGAAATAAGCCCTGAAGTAAATTATTTTCCTTGGGACCTCATGCGTAAAAAAGATACATTATGTTAAGTTCAACGGTCTCAACAAACAATGTCCGTTGTAACTTTTTCGTAACTGTGTAACCATTTTGTAACTTTGCATTAAAGCTGTTTAAAGGGTGACCGGACAACTCAGAATGAAACCAACTCAGAAGCACCTCAGAAAGGTCATTAAGAGTAATGATTTTTTTTTTAAATCGGTTAAATTGGTTCAGTTAGATTAGGGTTACCGGCTATTTTAAAATTATTTTTTTCATAGCTTTTAATGACATTTCTGAGGTTAACATTATTTCTTACAAAAATAATTACTACCTACTTATTGTATATTATATGTATTCCAGGTACTTACGGTAGCTACTAATACTAATTTAAAAAAATTACGTTCACTCCACACAGGAGGACCTAAGGAAAATAATTCCACTCAGGGCCTATGATATCTTTGGGGATGCTGTGAGGAGGGACTTTTTAGGAATGGAAGAAGAGGAAGTTCTGGGAAGGAAAACGGTGGGAGGGGTTGGTAGAAATCTGGGGGTCAGTGTGTCCACGAGTGACGGACCTATGCATCTATCCCTCATGCGGTGCAAGGTTATGTTGCGAGAGAGTCCTGCTGGAGAATTCAAATAGTCTCCCTCAACCAGTCTCTACTGATCTGGCCCACCACGCAGTAAGTGAGCAAACTCATCCATCTCCAAGACCTAGACAAACCTCGACCCATGAATACAGGCATCTCTGCTAAGTAACCATTCGAAGCGGACCACTGGCAGATGAGTTGGTTTTAATCCCAAAATCGGCCTTCCAAAATGAAAATCATAGTTGACATGAAAATAACAATTTGCGCACCCAAAAAATTTTCATTAGAACAGTCGATTAGGTCTTTGACGATCTAAAATGTAACCAAAATAACTTCGTTATCATACTGGCGTGTACATTTAAAAAGGTGCCATTCCTTATTTTAATATTAAATATCCTTTGCAACACACGTCTTTAAAACCACGTCTGTAACCGCATGAATAATAATAATACGCTTCTGCTGTTTGGGCCCCATACCAGAAAAAATACAAGGATTTATTGGAACAAATCCAAAATAATTTCTACGGTCTCTTTATATGAAAATGTATGGTGAATATCAGCGATTTATGCATCATATGGATTTGTTATCTGAAACGAGCTTTGAAAGTCTCCAATCCAGAAGGAATGGAACCCTAACAGTAACAGCTTTCAAAATTATGAACTATTACATTGACAGCCCATACCTCTTAGAATGCTATAAATTGTTCATACCGAACAACTACTGCCAGGGTCGCCACCACGACTTGCTCTGTATCCCACATGGCAGAACAGATGTTCTGGCCCAGCACATAATGACAAGAGGTATGATACTGCTCAATGATATCTCTACGTCCCTTGACATTTTCAACATTAGTCTTGAACGTTTCAAGAGTAATTTTAGGCAAGAGCTCTAAAATATATACTATTGTAATTTTGTTTATGCAATCAGATGATGTGATACACAATAATATATTTATGTTGTATGTACAATGTACCTACATATACATTATCCAATCGAATATTCTATGTATATTGTAATAAGATTATATTAATCTGTAATGCAAAAAAAAAAGTTTTATTTAATGACCGAGTTTCAAGCACCAGAGTCCCTGCTGAACTCAAGACCAATAGGGCGAAGGAGCTTGGGAAGACCAAGATTAAGATAGAGTGACAACGTCCTCAAAGACATGTCTATCTTGGAGCTTCTAAACTGGAGAGAGCTGGCACAAAACCGAAATGAGTGGAGGAAGACTCTTAAAGAGGCCAAGACCCACCAGGGGTGTAGAGCCAATAGTGATGATGATGATGAATGTTTTATTTATTCCTTACCAGCAAGTAACCGATAAGAAATGATTTCGTCCTGCGTGTCCTTTCCCATGCGATCCCGCTCCTGCCCGCGATACCTCATCCTTCATTCTCCTCCTCCTACTAGATTTCCCTCCTCCTCCTCCCTTTACTCCCTGCTGCTAAACTATATGAAATGCATACATTTTTCAAATAACTCGCGCGCCACCTATTGTTAATTTTTTATGCACATTTCATTACGCCAATATATATATTTATAGGAACCTTCGCGGGCATGCCTACAACAAACCACCAAAGTTTCAGCTCAATTGCTGGAATAGTTTAGGAAAGCATACGAGACAATCATTTTTATATTAATAAGACAGCCAGAGAAATGCAATCGTTTTAAAAATATGTATACAGAGTAATAAATCAAATTGTGCGCTCTTGCAGATAAAAACATGATTAATATCTATAAATTAACAATATGTAAGCGTGTGATTTTAGAAATTTTAACCAATTTAGTCAACTTTTACTCAAGAGTGATTTATTTTAAATCCGTTGAAGTGAAAACAAGAGTAACATATTATATTCTTCCATTTCTTAGATTATAGACAGTGGTAAATTGAGCACTTGAATGTTGGAATCATTTAGATAAATGTTAGAATTAGAGCGGAAATAGTAATACATTTAAATGCTTGTAGATATTAATAATATGAAGTAGGCGAAAACAACATTTATTTTTAATAAAAGGGAAAATAACATAGCTGTATTTTAGTCAATTAAATCTGAGAGTTGATGTAATATTATGGAAAATAATAATTCTAAGAAAATTTTCACATTTCCAATTTCTCGCTCGCTTTTTATTGCACTTAACCAAATCATGATTGATTTTAATTCCAAGAATCACAAGTTGTATCTATTAAATAATTATTCATGGCAGAAGGTACCTATCTACACAGTTTTGAACTTAAAACGGCTTATAGTTAGTAAAAGACATTTTTTATATACCTAAGTGCCTCCGTTCACGGAGATACTTACATGATACTCGATCCTCGTGCGCGTATCATACGCGTCGATCGTAAGTATAGTTTGGCAAGAAAGTGTAGAAATTAAATAAATTGGAACTAAACGTTTTCATTACTATGGCAGCACCGAATTATATGACGTTTCCTATGGCTGTTATGTCATCGCATGTTACGGTTGATTTATTGTCTTAAATCTGAGTAGAAGATCGCTGATTTGATAATATTTTTATTCATTCTTTGCCTGAATTTAATTAAAATGAATAAACCATTACATAGTGATGCAAGAGGGGTTATATTCTGCGTTTTTCAACGCTGCCTAGCCGAGTGTCACGCGAGAAGCTTCTATCTGATTTAGATGTTTACAAACGAACTGCAGAAATGACTGGTACGTGGTATAGTTTGTTTAATAAATTTCATTAGTATTACAAGATTTATGTCAATTTTCGAGCGATAATAACCATTACAATCTGATTTGAGGTTATGTTAAAAAATTCGAATTTGACATTTCGATTTGACAGTTAATATGCGGCCACAAGAAAAAGGGAATAACTCAATAAAAAAATAATAATATGCGACTTCTTTAAACTCGTAGAAAAGTTACTTTTTTCTCGTTTTCTCTTTTTTTCTTTCTAAGTGAATATTATCTAGTGTGTGTTTTTAAAACTACCTTCTATAATAATAATTTTAATGATGTTTTTCACACATAAGTAAATCTGAAACAACGGTAAGACGAATCGTCAAGGAAGGGGAAAAGGCAAATGGAAAATTTGAAACACTGGGAAAACGGAAAATGGGCATAATAATAATAATATGTAATAGCATAAGTGCTGATGATTGGAAAAATTGTTGCAAACACGTTATGAAAATTGAGGCAGAATATTATGCACGAGGCAGTACTATATATGATGATATCGATGAACTGCGTTTAGATAAAGATGAAGATTCGGAAGAAGAAGAATCACACGAGGACAAAGACAATAATTACATGTCGGGTGTTGAATTAACAGACTTAAATTTTTAAGTACCTACGTTTTTATATCGAAATAAACGCCCACTTAAAACTTGTTTTGTTTTATTTTGCTTCTATTAAATTACAGTTTTTTGTGCAAATTTTTTGAAAATACAAATACGCTATGAAATATGAATTTTGCCAGAAATGTTTTTTAAAACATACATTCTTTGTCTTATGAGCCATCTTGGTGTTGCCATTTAAAACTAGAAAACGATCGCAGCGCCATCATTTATTTTCTACACTTAATTGCCAAACTGTACCACCCGTACGATGTTGCTGGTGCCCGTTCACGGCGCTTTGCGGTGGCTGTCGATTTCAAAATCAGTATCACTATACCAGGCGGGTATAACTCCGATCCAAAAAGTGAACCGAATCTTTGGTGATATCATAAGTCCCCTTCGATTTGTTTATGGTCCCCAGCTACTACCTCCACCAATAGGAATCTTGGATTTTTGTTGCATTTTTCTGCTTTACTTTCGTTTGACATTTACATTGCATTCACATTTCCGACGCAATAAGATGGCAATAAGTGACATAAGTGCGAATATGGATTTTGGGAATTCGCGATCGAATGAAAAATGGAAGAAAGGACTCGTAATTGGAACAAAATTACAGGTGGGAAACTTCCTTTGGTTGATATTTCAGTGTTCCTAAAGTAGGTATGTTATTTAAGTTGCATTTTAATCGGTGTTGTACATGTTTCCGTTTTCAGAACATATTTATCCACCGGAATCTAATAATTGACGCAGCCGAACATCACGATTACATCTTAAAAAGGTATACATGTTTTGTATATTGCATCGACCTATCTCATTAATTTAATCTTCCCCAATTTCCTCTGGATTTTGACAATAGTGCTTAGGTATGTTTTTTTATTATATAAAATAGATTTTAACAATTAGCATTTCATTTACTTTTTTCACAAGTTACTTATAGGAGTTAGGTTTCTAAAATACCTATTATGATTTTCACGGCAAAAAGTGTTAAAGAGATTTTTTTGAGGGTCTTGTGCCGTTTTACACATCACCCTGATGATAAGAACAACACATTTATCACTACTTTACTACATTTGTACTTTCTGTTCTTATTTTTAACATTTTTTTTATATTTTTATCAGTATTAATAAATGTATTCCTATTTTTCAGTGGAATCTGAACCGACAAAACTTTACTTGTTTACAATAAGTATAACATTTTATATCCACATCCCAATACATTCGCTTCTGTTTCTGGAGATGGTTAGATGAGGTTAAGGGAAATACTATCAGTCATTGGTCATTGAGAATGATGCAGAGGTAATTATTATTTTTATTACTTACTCTTATTTTACAAAAATGTAATAACGTCAGACAAATTTAATGCATTTGAGTAGGTTTCTTTATATAAGTAAGTAGGTATCCTAGAACTTGGTTTAGTATGAGAGTAATCATAAATTAAATGACATGAGAGGAAATGTAACTACATACATACATACATAGATATGTACATGTACACAAATAAAATAATAATTTAATTTTTTAACTAATTTCCATATACACAATACATGTACCATACCGTGTACATGTACCATACCATACATGAACCATATACATGTACACAAATAAAATAAAAATTCAATTTTTTAACTAATTTCCATAAGTGAACCAATATAGTTTTTATAAAATATAACTTCTTTAGTAATATTTTTTGTTTTTGTTTTGAAGAGTTTTAATTTTCAATGTACATTTGTTACATTAATTTTAATGATTTCAGGAAAAATATGATGAACTGAACTAAACTAAACTCCAAATTAATAAATATCATACATATTTGAGCCCCGAATGAAACATCAAACATCTTATGCAAACTAATGTCTCCATGGACCTTGGTTATATTTTGGCAATATGATAAATTTATTTTACACCTGACAAAAGATATAATAGGTACGTTAAGTAATTTATCTTTAAAACAATGTCTTCGTGTGGCAATTTGCTACAGAAATATAACCTGCTTACATTGTATTCTTGTTTAAAATATGTGCATGTAATTCTGAGTTTTTAATTTTTCTGTTATAAAATGAAATTTTTTAAAATTCAGTAGTTTTGTAGGAACGCACAATCATATTTTAATTACATGTATTTCCTGTTGGTATTTCAGTTTTTAATAAAATTTCTATTTTTGTAATTACGAGTTTTATTTTTAAAATAATATTTAAGGCTAATAATTTGGGCGGTACTGGGTAGGCCCCGAAAGAAAATAATATCGTCTATGGTCGCGCCTTTTTTTTGTTGCTTGCTCTATCTTCGTCTATGGTGTGTGACGTCACGAATCCCCGTCATCATCATCATCATTCGAAAAATTATTGCATTTTGATGGTGAAATAGTGACCAAATTTTTCTCGAACAAAAGCCTGAAGTTATCAATCTAGTGGGTGGTTTGTATATTTATGCACTATACCGACAGTGCTGATCGCACGCGACGTGTCGCATCATTTGTGTCTGATACTTATTCGTTTGACGTTTGACAGAAATGGCGTCGGAACATGAAGGTAATGTTAGATTTGTTCTGGAAGTGGAAAAAATGCATGTTTGTATAACTGTACTTTACCAGAATACGAAAGAAAGGATTTAGTGGAGAAGGCATGGATTGATGTTGGAAAAAAGTCATAAGACATCGCTTGGTAGCGTGTTAACTCCACGGCTGCACGTGAAAAATGATCAAGTTCGGTATATTTCGAATAGCGCCGTGTACGGAGACTAGCATTAAAAAGTAGTATATTAGCAGGGTACTTGTGGTTCGTCACAATTACGTAGATTGTAGGTAACTCCGAGAACGGAGGGCCTTAATTAAAACGGTACCTGTTAATGCATTTTTTTTTTTTACAGTGAATACCGTACAAGAATCTCAACTGCTCCCGTCTGGAGCCAGTGAGACTATGGCATCCCCAATTGGGGTATGTTGTGAGGCTAAAGGTAGTGGGGAGGGGAAGGAGGTGGGGAAGAGGAAGGTTGGGAAGTACCTGGCTATTCAGATCTGGCCACTAAACACGGCTAAAGCCATTTTCAAGCAACGTTTCAATTCTGAATGATGGTCTTACACCAGGGCGATACTAATAGTATCTTCCACTCTGGAACATGCCGCAAATATACTTTATATTATTTTTAATGAATTAATTGTGAAATAACACAAATTAATCAAATAAAATTTATTTGCGCATGCCGGGTTCGAACCCGCGACCTCCGGAATGTGAGTCAAGAGTCTTAGCCACTGGACTACGGAGGTCGGCATTAGTACAATGGTTCAATTTGGAAGGCGGGTAGGGGTTCCAGCGCCGCAGGAACTAATTTTTGAATAAGCAACACCTGTGCCATTGTTGTCACCCCAAGTTGTTCGCTGTATTTGGTGAATTAGGGTGCCCGGGTTGCGTATTTACAATCCCTAACGCGTTTGAGTCGCTTTAAATTTTCAATATCAAAATTTAAATATTTAGAAATAAAATTATTTATTTCTAATATACACATTGGAAAGATTATTTTATCTAGATTTTAGAACATTTTTTTTCGTTTTTGCAAAGTGATAAAAATTATCAATATAGAGGTGTATTTACAATATATGGGAATAATATTAAAATTTAAATATTTAGAAATAAAATTATTAATTTCTAATATACACATCAGAAAGATTATTTTATCTAGATTTTAGAACATTTTTTGTTTTTGCAATGTGATTAAAAATAACCAATATAGAAGTATATTTAAAATGTAAATTGTCGTTACCGCGACTGAATCGGTATAGGTTTTGTAAATACGCGCCCGGGTTCATAGGGTGAGGTTTGTGTTGGTTTTGGTGGCGGATGCGTCTGCCTACCTACTGCGTGGTGGCTCGGATGGAGATAAATTGATTGAGGGAAGCCTTTTGTGCTCTCCAGCCGTACTCTATCGACCCGTCACCTTGCACTGCAGTTGAAAGGATGGATTCACTCGTTCATCATTCCTGCACACACTGGCCTCTAGATTCGTACCCACCCCTCTTACATTTTTCCTTCCCAGAACTTTATCTCCTGCCAAATCCATTTTTCCGCTTACTGATGGTAGTCGGAGGTTTTTAAATATTGTCAGGTAATTCAAATCCTGGGATTGTTTGTGTTTCTTTAAAAAAATAAATACAACCTACCAAATATAGACTAAATGGAAGGAAGCCCACAGACCGATTAATCGTTCCACGAGAAGCACAAGCATCTGTGCATTGTCTCTCGACCATGGAGCATTTTCCGTTGCAATGCCGGTTGAACAAACGCAGCATTTCCACCTGTCGCCTATTTTCCAGTTATTGCAAATTGCAATTTGTTCGCTAAGACAAAAGAATTATCCCGTTGGTAAAGATACTCTTGGTTATGCAGCAGGTCCAAACCAGAGGTAACAATCCGTGTAAAAAGCTAGGTGCTAAGTATTAAAGTTCTTTTTAATAAACTTATTTGAAGGTTTGTCACAATATTATGTTCAATAAAGTACTTACCTGGACTATCCTTAATACAGGAAAAAATCAGCTTTCTTTAGCAGTTGTACAAAGAGAGATGTAAAAAATCTACCAAAAGTTAACTAATCAAATGATTTTTTTCTAAATCCTGAAATCACTGCTATTTTACAACATAATTTATATTCTCTTTTGCGATAATACGATCGTAAAATAAGCTTCATAATAATTCTAAATTAAAATATCCAACTACATAAAATCGTCTACAAAGAAGGGAAATTTGAAAATCACCTTTACCTTTCGATTTAGGAAGCGGGTGGGGTACCACCGCCCCGGGAATTATTTATTGAGATATTAACACCTCTGCCACAGGTAACCAACTACACAAAATCGTCTACAAAATAGGGGAAATATGAAAACTACTTTACCTTTCGATTTTGGAAGCGGGTGTGGGTACCGCCACTACGGGAATCATTTATTGGTATACCAACACCTCTGCCACAGGTAACCACCACTTAACAGAGGTGCCCGGGTGCATGAGATGAGATTTGTTCGGGTCTTGGCATCAGATGCGTCAGAGCAGCAACTGCGGGATCTTTTGACCTCTCCAGCTGGACTCTCTCGGAACATTTCCTTGCACTGCAGTGGAGGAAGGTAGATTCATTCATCTGTCACTCCTGGACACTCTGAACTCCAGATTCCTAACCACCCCTCAAACCTTTTCCGTCTTAGAATTTTCTTTCCTTCCTTTCCTTAAAATATTCTCCACACAGCATCCCCAAAGATGACATAGGCTCTGAGGGGAGTTATGTTCCTCAGGGCTTCCTGTGAGGAGCAAATTAATGTTAAAAAAAACATGTTTTTTAATACTTTCTTCAATTTTTTCTACACCCATCTTAGAATTGATTTAGGTAAGTTATGGAAAATCCGTTATTCTAAACCATATGCAAAAAAAAAACTACAACGATGAGATTTTGAATGAGTTTAATTGGATTCCTCCTTAATCGAGTTCGGAGAATAATTCGGTAACATTTACCATTAATGTTTTCCAGTAAGTGGTTATACACCAAGTAACTATCAACCTAAATGGACTGTGACTGTTTTGAAGTATTATTTCTGCTCCAAATGCTAACCTAATAACACATCTCAAAAAAATATAATTGAGATAGTTCACTTTTTCTCCCAAATCAAAAAATCATTATTTTTCAATTCTGCTAATTATCCATCTAAATTAATCTACTTTGTTACTGGGCAAAAACTTAATGAGGATAAATTGGTTTGGAATTTTTACTTGTTAAACAATTATTATTTTATTAGGCTTTCGCGGTTTTATTATTGCACTTATTGTTTATGGCAGGCGATTAACTGCCTTGTTTCTGAGATTAGTTGGTACAATTTGTGAAAATTAATTTTTGGCAAAAGCTTTCTTTTAGTTGCATATTTTGTGAGATTCTATAAAAAAGTTTTTTGGTACCCAATTGATTTAGATTTCAAATATTCATGAGAATCGTTTTACAGCTGCTAATTTGCTGCAAAAAATTGAAGAAAATTTGGAGGCCTTGAGGAAAATAATATCCCTTGGGGCCTGTGGCTTCATTTTGGGGGATGCTATGTGTAGGGTCTTTTTAAGAAAATGAAGGGGAGGAAGTTCTAGGAAGGAAAAAGGTACGAGAGGTGGTTAGGAAACTGATGGTCAGTGTGTCCAGGAGTGACAGACGTATAAATTCTTTAACTGCGTTGCAAGGCGACGCGACGGGTCGAGAGAATCCGGCTGGAGAGTTAAAGGGCCTTCCTCAACCAGTATCCGGCACGCCACGCAGTAAGTGAGCAGATGTATAGATGTATCTGTCGCCAAGACCCGCTCAAACCTCTCTTCTTTTTTTTTTCATAAGTTTTTATTCCAGTAAAAAAGAAAATAACATTTCCACTTACTTAACTAGAATATTGAATTATGTACTTTTTACATTGTATTACATAGTTTTTACATTACATTGTTTTTACATTTCATAACCTTAGATTACATTAGATTGCAATACTAACATTTACATGATATTATATTACCATACGATATTATTCACTATCACTGCTTTGTTTTTTGTGAATAAACATGAACAATTTTTTTTTGAATTTGCACACACTTTTTTCGTTTTTGATTCTTGAACCCGGACACCCCAGCTCCAGTGATATAATGATTAATTACAACGTTGATAACAATGCACTTCAGATATTAACACAAATTAAAGACTTAGGCATCATTTTTCAATCAAATCTTTCATTTGTTTATCATATAACAGAAATCTCTAATAAGGGCTTAAAAATCTTGGGATTTATAACTAGACTAACTAGAAATTTTAACAAAATAAAGTGTATTAAACTGTTATACTTTGCCTATGTTAGAAGTCAACTTGAGGACAATTCTCTCGTCTGGAACCCACATTATAGTATACATGTACAAGCTGTTTAAAGAATACAAAAAAATCTTACGTTTTCTAAATTTTAAAATGGGTATTCCAGCAATTATGTTGAACTACAACACTATTTTAAATGATATGAATATGCTCAAATTGTCAGACAGAAGAATTCTCACTTACTTGGTATTTCCATATAAAATTCTAAATGACTTAGTTGATAGTCCGGTATTGCTTGAATTGATAAGCTTCCGGATTCCAAAACGTAATACTAGAAGTCAGGATTTATTTCAGTGCAGAAATTCCGGGACTAACTGCCATATGTATTCCTTTTTGTCCAGAATACTTATGGAGGGAAACAATTATACCAAGTCATTGGACATCTTCAACTTGTGTTTAAACAAATATAAAACATTGTTACTGAGACGGTTCAGTTGTGTATAATGAATGCTGTGTTTTTCTTACTATTCATATGTAACGTAAAAGCCCCGAAAAAGGACGTTAATAAATAAATAAGTCACCAAACGTAACGAAACACTTGTGGTGACCTATAGCAGAGGTGTTGGTTATATATATGTAACCATACATACAGTGCATTAGACGAATGTCAAAATGTAAAAAAATATACAGGACCATACTCACGAGTGAGTCAAGGCAAATTTGGGTTGCGGTTCATCCTTTCCCATTTCCCATCCAGAAAAGGCGTAATGATTAGTTAATTGTTTATCTGTTTTTTCTTCCATTCCAAACTTCTAGCCATCCGATTAAAATGATATACATTACATAATAACATTACACATTATTTACCATTTTAAATAAAAGTTACAAAATTTACGAATAAAAAATCACCAAAAAACTTTAGTTCGATGTTTCACGATGCATATTATTTTTCAATCATAATTAATCAGAATAATTAAAAATTGTCTTTTGCTTCGAAATGAATCACTTTAACTTGTTACATAAAAGTATTTGTAACAAGGTGTGTGCATCCTCTTATACACACATTATTTATAGTTTCGGGTGCGGCACCTCTAGTGCTTGCCTATTGATGTTTGGGCTTTGGTAATATTGCGAGCCCTGCAATATTTTGGATTGCAACAGTTGTTGATCCTGCACACATTCAAATCAGCAGATTTTGAAAAGAGAGCACGCTATTCTTCGTGGAGCAGTCGGGAGCTTAGAGCGGTCCTCTCGACATAACACTAAGGATCCTTTTTGTTGTTGTGAACCTTGGACGTTATACTCGCTATCTTGGGAGCTGACTGGAAATCATACTGCAACGATGATTGGCATCGAGAATCATCCGGTCCTCCTGTTTCTGGAGGGTCCTTTTGGCTGGGAGCCAATTCTCTGGAATCCTGCCCTTCTCACGATAAGAATCATCCGCCTTTGCTGTTTCTGGAGGCTCCTTTTGGTAGGGATCCATTTCTCTGGGGTCCTGCCCATCTTTCGATGCGAGAATCGTTTCACAAAAGAAGATTTCATCATGCATCATTTCAACATACCGCGGTATCAACATGAACCATTTAAACCCAAGCAAGCCCAAGCCAAACAGCCTTATTTTCAGGATGTCATTTTTTTAGTTTAATATATTCTTCTTTGAGTTTGTATACCTCGGGAGGAAAATAACATGGGACGGTCGGTCTAAGAGCGAGGTCGATAGCCGTATACACCAGGCTAGGCTTGCATTCAATAAAAGGTCGAAATTAATAGAATCGAATAACAAACCTAAAACTGAGAAAACTCCTCATTAAAACCTATGTATGGAGTATCTTGATGTACGGCTGCGAAACATGTTGCCAATCCGAAAGCGATAAATGGAGACTAGAGGCTTTTGAGATGTGGTCCTATAGAAGACTATTAGGAATTTCCTGGAGAGACCACATTACAAATGAGGAGGTTCTCCAAAGAATCGAAGGAGGAACGCATCTGCTCAGGACCTTGTCCGGAAGGCGTGCAAGATGAATCGGCCATGTAATACGACAAGAAGGCCTTTTGCGTGCCATAATGGAGGGTATGACCGAGGGGACAAACTCTAGGGGACCCCCACGCCGAGAATACCTGGAGGACCTGCTGGTGGACGTGCGCTGCTCATCATATGCAGACTTCAAAAGAGCCGCACAAGATAGGGAAGAGTAGAAGAGACGAATTGAGGAAATTGCTGCAAACCAATCCCAGGATTGAAACCAGAGAGAGAGATATATTCTTTTGTATTTCTGATACCTTCTTTTCTTTGAAAATTATTAACCTATTCGTTACGCCATGCGAGTCATTTTTGCTGATAATAATCTACCTTCTACATTGTTGCCCCCTCATCCCCGGTAAAAAACGGAATCAATATTAAAAACAGTATATTTACACCATTGTTTTATTCGTCCATGCACATGAAGGTTTGAAAAAGTAAAAATTGGTGACAGTTTCAACTTTTACTGCACTTTCACGATTTATTTTTACGTGAGTGACGTTTGGCAGTTTCTGATTTTGACACGTTGAGGTTTTTTTTTTAAGTTTTAATATTATTTAATTTTTTATGCGAGTAAGGTAGAGTAGGCAGAGCTTATGTGACTATACAAAATGCACGCCTCTGAAACAAACTGATTTAGGGGAATTTTAATAAATGACAAAGTGGAGGACGTCAACGTTTTCGCATCCCTTCAAAACACTTATGTAACTGACTTGAGTGCAGTTTGTTTAAGTTGTTGCGGAGCAAAAACCACTCTCGCCAGCATTTGACAGGGGGGGGGAGAGCAAGTGTATTTTAAGTACTGTGATGAACCTGCTTTGTCGAATGGTTGGCGAATAATTTTTTTCTTATAACAAATATGAGCATACTACCGACACCGGTGGGGTAGATTCGATAGCGGAAATAAAGGGGTCTGCAGCAATTGGGGCTGGTCTTTCGAAGAAGGATTTATCTACTAGGGTAACGAAAGCATTCAACAAATCAGAATAGGTATCGAACCATATTAGGGGCGTCCCATCAATCACAGGAAAGGGCCAAATCTGATGCCTCTTGGTGGATTTAGAACAAAATATTGTCCCACGTTTTAGGGGGTAGTGATGTTAAGTGGAAGGAACCACTTCGCTCGAGTCATAAATCGAGTTTTGTAGGAAAGAGAACGGAGTCGGCAACGAGTGGTTTCACGTTTGAAATCAGCGAGAAAAAGGCTCAGGTTTCGGATTGGATTTTGGGTTATTTAGATAAAGCAGATGAAAAATGTGATCGATCCCTTGTATTTGAGTGGGTTGTCAAGATCGCTACATTAAAGCTGAATTTATCTCTTGATTTTACGTGTACGAGATTCAAGAAAGTAATTAGTGAAACTAATAAAAATTAATGTCCTGTCAGAACTTTAAATTATGTGCAAATTCAAGTATTTTTCTGAGTGCAGTTCACATAACTCCGAGAAATTATGAGTGATAAATTAAAGTAAAAAACGTTGGAAAGTAGGTTTGACATGGGACCTACGAGATGGAAAGAGGGTAGATTGGACAGACATCCTTGAGTCGGAGAATAGGCTGGTCGTGGAATTTCGAAAAGAGTGTTGTGGCTCGCTGTGGACTTAGCGAAAACGAGAAGTGTTTGTTAAAACTAACTTCAGTGAAGATTTGGCATTTATGGTGTAAGATAAAGAAGTTCGGTGTTGTGTTACTTAATAAAGATAATCGTTGTTAAAATTCGCGATTGCCGCGCGATAAACATTTAAATTTGGGAATAGAGACTTATTAAAGTATTGGACTCCTGTCATAATTAATAATAATAACAATAATATCCTTATTGAACGAGATCTGCGAGATAATAATAAAAAAAATATAGACTCAGTGTTAATGCTTACAGTGGTTTTAAAATTACATAAGTACAAAAAGGGATATCAACTGAAAACCCTAAATACCAACACTAGATAAGTGAAGAATATAAAACGGTTATAAATATAGGTTTTCCCAATAATCCGCCACTGGACTAGCCTGTGTTGAGGCCGTAAATTTTAAGTTGACTTATAATTCTCATAAACAGGCCTACATTGAAATGTAATCACATAATAGATTGGTTACATAAATAGTAATTGCGACGTATCATTCATTATATAGAGAGAAAAAAAATACTCGTATAACAATAATAATAATCCCGTAGAAAACTTTCCATCCTTCAGTTAAAGACATTACAACGATTAAAATAATGATAATAATAAAAATAATTTAAAATGGTGTTAATTCGGTTGAGAACTTTTAATCAGAATAATTGAGGTGTGTAGAATCAAATCCAGCATTCTCCACTTTTTTTCAAAAATGGACTAATGATGCAACTTTGTTAATGATTCACTCCTTTACCTAGAAAAGCAGTTATTTGGCATTAAAACCAACTCTTTATGCTTTAAAAATCCATTTTAAAAACTGTGTTAGTATCAAAGGCAGCAATCTCCAACGCAGTTAAGAAACAAAACTAGCATTCTCCAATTTGACCAATGGTAAGCCTCCATTTGATCACGTGACAACATGGCCGCCCATACAAAATTGTATGGTCGTGTGTTGAATCTGTCGCTCTAATTTTACTGTTTTAAATAGTTTGGAGTGAATTTAGAAATAAAAACATGATGCCAGTGTGATTATGGACTCTCACCCTTCATCCGTGCCCAAGAAAAACGCAAGGAAGAAGTCAAGGAATCCAGAAAAATGGAAAGCAAAAGTAGTCAAAATTCTAAGATGAGCTGTCATAAAATACCGTTTATTTCAGAGGCGTGGAGTGGCAAAAGATTTTTTTAGGTGTTAATTAAAATTCATAAATTAAATTAATATGCATAGACATGTTTTACTTTTATAATTAAATCTAGGATTCATAGCCTTGCACATAAACATTCCGAATTACATGTTTAGTGTTGAAAATTTTGCGAGTTTCAAGCCAATTTTGATCAAAATAATTAACCTTCATTATTTTTCTTCTTTTTTTTAAATTTTCTCTGTTAATATTATTATTTTTTGAAGTGGCTTCTTTAGCACCGTTGTGATTTGAAACTCGATGAAACAAAAAAGCGACACTAAAAATAGACAAACGCATACATCTATAGGATTAAGGCTGCGAAAGAATAAGATAATAATTGATCTCCTCTTCGTGCAGTGCTTATTCCCACTCTTGTCTACTTTAGTTTTCTGCAGGTTTCATTTGTACCGCGTGCGAACTGCACACTTGTATTTTTTACATTAGCTCCACACAGGAGGCCCTGAGGAAAATAATTCCACTCAGGGCCTTTGTCCTCTTTGGGGATACTGTGTGAAGGATCTTTTTAGGAAAAGAAGGCGAGAAGGTTCTGGGAAGGAAAAGGGTATTACGGGTGGGTAGGAATCTGGGGATCAGTGTATCCAGAAGTGACGGATGTATAAATCTATCCCTCTCACTGCGATTTTTCAAGATATCACAGCTGGAGAAGTCAAAGGGACTCCCACAACTATTCTCTACCGATCCGGCCTGCAATCCAGCAGGTGGGCAGACGCATCCGCCGCCAAGACCCGGACAAACCTCACTCCATAAACCCGGGCATCCTAGCTAAGTTACTAAACGTAGCGAACCACTTGAACAGAGGTTTTCGTTATTTGTTTTTGGGGTGTTATGCCGTGTTGCGCTACCTCCTTCTTTAGCCAAAGTGCCAAAGCAAATGTTTGGGACAGCGTTGCAGTGTTCGAAACTTTGACTAAAGAAGGAGGTAGCACTACACGGCATATCACCCCAATAACAAATAACGAAAATACTTTTGGCTGTGAAAATCTAAAGTCATATCTATGGCAGAGGTAGATATTGTTTATCCAATAAATGGTTCCCGAGGTGGCGGTACCCATACACACCTCCCAAATTCAATACTGTATTAGTACATTGCAAAACCTATTTTTATTTTAATAATACTAAAATTAAAATCATAATAATAATCACGAACTTCCCTGTGATTTGGTCGGTCCATTATTGTGACGTCATATTTATTTGTCAGTATCAAAGTCAGCTTTCTCCACACGTGTGAGAAACAAAAGCAGCATTCTCCTTAGGTGAGTATCAAATGCAGCAATCTCCATAATTAAATCCGCTATAACTAATCAATCAATACAATAAACAAATTCTACTTTGGAAATTATAATAGATACGCAGTTTCCCCTTTTGAATAAAATTATAAACTTATAAATACGTGAAAATTGTTGAAATGAAACGTTTTTTTTGGTTTTCTCAAAATAACACTTTTTGGAGAATGCTGCCTTTGATTCTATACCCCTCAATTTAAGTTCGGATATAAAATGTACGGTCAGTCGAAAGCTAAAAATGCAGTTTAGAAAGGAGGCTTTTTTTTTAAATTTAAAGTAGGTCTGAAGTTACCGTGTACAATTAGGAAGGGGGGGTTTAGTAGTTACAATTGTGCAATATTCTGGTAAGGGGCCGCAGGACGTGAGAGAAGATCTTCCCACAATGCAGTTTAGGAAAAAAGGGGGTTTAAAATTACAGTACCTATATTAAGACCTTATATGGTGAAAAGGAAAGCAAGTAGGGAGTTTGAGCCTTTATAGGGAGGACGCGTGATTAAGATGCGGAGTCGCGTTTACCCAACCGGGAGTCGCGATTTTAGCAACCACGTTCTTGGTAAGTCAAATAACTTTAACCTATATTACAGGACCTCACTGCTCGCAGGGGGAGAGGAGTGAAGAGAACGCTTACCCTGAATTGCACCAGCGTTGAATGAACTGATGTTGTGATTATTCCAGAATAGGTACCAGGCATAATTCACAGATGTTATCAACAAGAACAGCTACCTTTTCTCGGCAGACAACTGATGCCAAGCTAGACCAAAAGGGGTTGACACGTGCGGAACCAGCGTAGAGGATACCTGGCTCTCGCCCAGTGGGCTCGGGTTCGATTCCCGGTACCGGAACCTATAAATCTATAATTGAATTAGGTACATGTACTTGTTTGCAGAGTGACGTGAATAGAACGCGAATCTTGGACAGTTAATTGCATGAGTGTCTGTATCGAATAGATTGATGTACTTTTTATCCCAGAATAGGTACTAGGCGTATTTCACAGATGTTACCAGTCACCACCCTGGACAGTGACCTTTTCTCGGCACACGGCTGATGCCGAGCTGACACAAAAAATGAACCTGACACAGAGAATACAGTCAACCAAATGGGGAGCGACTCGAGAGTACGACATATCAAATTGAAGGCGATTACCTGCAACCCGAACAGACATCTTTAGACAAGGGAGCAGAAGAGCAGAATCACGATATAAAATATGAAACAAATAAAACTAACAGGTACTGAATTCCTACTTCTTGAATTACGCTTTTTAAATCTTTACCATTGGGCAATGTGATGACGGCACCGAGGCCACACATACACACAATTGGTGGTCCCCCGGTAAGGGTCTTTCTGCATTGTCATGTTGGAGGATGCTCACCATAGACTGATCGGGTCTCGCGAGGTGCTGGAAGCAATTCCCTTTCGCGGAACTATGTCGAGCGGATGGGCGCGATAGGTCGTACAAAATGAGATGCCAACAGTATGAAAGGGCATGGTTCGCTGACGGAGGCGTCTTGACCAAAAGCATCTCGAGTTACCGGCAAGGTAGTGTGGATGGAGGCATAGGCATGGCCTCTTGTGGAGAGATTCCTGCAGCATCATCACATTTTTTAATCCTATCGACCTGGAAGCAAACGTATCTCTTACAAGGGTGGGGATAAGTCGGTTTCCAGAGGTGGTCTGTAACGCTAGGTCGGTCACGTGGGAGAAGGATCTGCCTGTCACAAGCTTACGCCACTTTGTACCGTGAATAGAGTCTTGATAAGGGACGAAATGGATTACCCCTTCTAGAGCCAGTAAAGTAGTTCCGGAGGTGTTCGATACTGGAGTTGTCTGGGAAAGGTTTGAAGGCATGCCGTTCTTTTTTTGTTATGGAGGGGTCCGGGTATCTGGTTTATCGTCAAGAGATTTTCTGGGTGCCATGGGTATAGCCTCATCATGCATTGGTCGGAGGGTCGTGTCCTGAGAGCTGACCACCTAGTCAATTTGGTCAAGTGGAGGAGCCAGTATTAGCTTGCAAAGAATTCCTTTCCCGTCACCATCCATCCTATCCTCTATCCCGTCTTTATGCTTCCATCCTAGGTATAAATTTGTGTTTACTAACAACAGAACATATTATCACGATTATGTATAGGATATAGCCATGGAGAGTGGTGCAGAGAATCGCCAATTATCCACATGAAATGAAACATTCCAGGTACGTACATTAAAACTTATTAGGAAGTAGAGGGGGAGAGATCAATTTTATAGCCTAGCGAGAGTAATAACAACAGTGCTCATTATGTGAATATTGGAGCAGTGTATATCATTAGAATCATAGCGGGGACCAATTTAGGATTGTTTAGACAGGGCGTGTCCTTCAGACGTCTAAGAGATACATAGTAATTCTTCCACAACTTACCTAAAAGAACCGAAAGTTACCACGAAAGACATTAAATACCTATCCTAGATGTTCTAGGTGCTCCGAAAAAAAAAATCACACAACGTGGAGAAAAGGGTTTATTGTAAGAATTTCCCGGAAAACTACCTTTTACTGTGTTCAGTCACAGGGGTGAGAAAAATAAGTCATGATTCAAAAAATTAATGGCGAATCATTCAGTAGGTACGAGAGGAAGATCTGCCAACCGGAGATCTGAACGCACGAGAAGAAGAAATATTATAAAGTTTTCGTTAGGGGGGGGGGGGTTGACCATCACAGTACTGGGTCGCTACCTCCTTCCTTCTTGTATTTTTGATATAGTGTCAACTTTAAATAATATTAATACACGTAAGGTGATAATATTAGTAGTAAATATATTTTTTTCTTGTCATCCAATTTAATTTACATATTGAATGTAATGGAATCTTTCAGTTCAATTTTCATCCACTTCCCGAACTACCGAAATAGATAAATTTTCGCATACTTAATAAAAATTATTTCAATACAAACAATAACAAAAATTAACCAATATTAAAATTTACTTTGCTTTATTAGTAGATACGTGATTAGCGTGTTTTTGTCCGTTTTACACAATATTTCTTTTACCTGCCCACGCCCTCTGTGTAGGTACCATCTCAATGCCCCCTAATTTTCTCTGGGTCTTCTATTGCCCCACTGAAAGCCTCAAACGCAAACCTATGACGTACATTATGCGTTGAGAACCTATGTCGTACGTTTAAAATCGACTTAGGATACGTTCATAAATCAACTTAGGATTCATAAACCAGTGGGGGTTTTAAAATCAAAAGAATAATCGATAGAACTATGAGCGCTGGATGCCAGGTTCTTTGTGATTCAAGTTTTTTTTTTTTAATTTAAGAGCGTTTAACCAGCCAGCGGACGAAAATCCACATTTCGTCGAAAGTTGTTCTTACGATCGTGCAGGGCGGTTACAATGAGAAAGATTAATTATTTTCCGTACCAGCTTTTTTAAATTATAACTCAATATCGAATTTATTTCAATCCAAATTAGCTTTAATTTATACCTTCATCCAAAAATGCTGAAAGGCGTGATGATAAAACTATTAAAATAATGTACTTTTTGTAGTTATTTTTTGATTATAAGTATTTATCATTTTTTAATAATGTCTAAATTTAATAAGAATGTTAAAAAAATCTGAAATATATTAGTTTGTAAGTGCGCAAATAAATACACAAACGGACCAATTTTCGCCAAGAAACACATGTAGTACATATTTTTTAATGATTTTATTGAAACCAAAATTAAAATTCTAAAACATACGTTTGCTAGATAATGTATTGATTTATTTTACTGCATGATTTTATTATTTGAAATGGGTGTGGTATAATACAAAAACTTTTTTGAAAATTGAACAAATCTGCCAACGACCTATGGAATAACCTTACTATACTAAAAATTAAAAAATTTTCTCAAAATTTATTACATACGAATGCTAGATAAAAGAACAATCTTTCGAAATCCATTTATAATTTTTTGTGAAAAAGAGTCAATACGTCTAAAAACTTTTTTGAAAATGACGTATTTCCGGTTTTCTCTGGTAATGCCCTCTTAACAAATAAATTACGATCTTGGCGCCCCGTAAAATTGCAGCCCGGGGCAGGTGCCCCAAGTTCGTAGATCACCCCAAGGTGGTAGGTCACCCTAAGGTCGTAGGTCACCCCAAGGTCGTAGGTTACCCCAGGGTCGTAGGTCACCCTATGGTCATATGTCACCCCAATGTCATATGTCACCCCAATGTCAATGTCAATGTCAATGTCGACGTCATAATATGTTCTTTTATAAGTTAGTGAAGTTTTACTTCAGTCGTGTGGTTTAGAGCACACTCTTTTTTTACATAAAAGTACAAACACATTATTAGAAAGCTTTGACTGCTAAACTAGGAGATTTCCCATTTTAGGACAGTCAATTTTTGGTAACAACATATTCCAATCTATGGGCGGGTATGGGTAGCGCCTCCCCTGGAATTTATAGAATAACTAACACCTCTGCCGTAGATCATCCCATGTAGTTGTCTATATTTGGTGACTTAGCAGGGGTTCCCGGGTTTATCGTGTGAGGTGTGTGTTGTACCGCCTGCGCAGCCAATCCGGATCGGGAGGGGCCGGTTTGGGGAGACCCTTTGACCTCTCCCATCTCGACCCACCGACTTGCAAATCAGCATGAATTCGTACATGAATCCGTTACTCCTGAGAACATTGAACCCTAAATTCCTACCCACCCCTTATACCTTTTTCATTCCCAGAACCTTTTCTTAAAAAGACCCTCCACATAGCATTCTCAAAGATGACACAGGCCCCGAGTGAAATGGTATTTGTATAAAAAGAATTGCGTTGAATCTTAAGAGGGAATAACCAGACAAAACCGGAAATACGTCATTTTTAAATAAAATTTTAGACGTATTGGCTCTTTTCCACAAAAAATTATAAATTGATTTCGAAAGACCGTTATTTTATCCAGTAAAGCTGTGTTTTAAATTTTGAGAAAATATGTTTATTTTTAGTACAATAAGGTGTTATCGCAGGTCGTTGGCAGATTTGTTAAATTTTCAAACAAAATTTTGTATTATACAACACGCATTTCAAATCAGCAGTAAAATAAATCAATAAATTATCTGAAAAAACTGTTTCAGAATTTTAATTTTAGATTAAATAAAATCTTTTAAAAAAAGATCCGCACACGTGTTTTGTGACGAAAATACTTCAGTTTGTCTATTTATTTACGGTCCTTACAAACTAATATATTTAAGTTTTTTTTTACATTCTTATTTTGCTTAGACATTATTGAAAAATTATAAATGCTTAAGATCAAAAAATAATTACATAAAGTAGATAATTTTAATAGTTTTATCAACTCGCCTTTTAGCATTTTGAAGGTAGGTATAAATTAAAGCAAATTTTGAATGAAATAAAATCGATATTGAGTTATTATTTTAAAAAGCTGGTATGGAGAACAATTAATCTATCTCATTGGAACCGCCTTGTACGATCGTAAGACATCTTTCGACGAAATTTAGATTTTAGAATCGCTGGCTGGTTAATGGCCCTTAACCCATTGGCCACAGAATTAATGAGCAAAAATATTGGCCTTCACCACTGAATTAATTTTGTACCAAAAATTGAAAACCTGCAATAGTGTACGTAAGGATACAAATATAATCGTTTCTTTTTTCGTAAGTTTTTTTCCACATTTTTGTTCAAAAAGTTACAAAAAAAATAATATTCATAAATCGAACAATAATAAGTTTTGTTTTTTACATACATGTATACCAATAACTAATAAAATAATTTGGTATGATAGTCCTCAAAGCAATCAAGGACGTTCAGGGTCACTACCAAAAGCCTAGAACCACTCGCAATTTTGAAGAAATTAAATGGCGGCTGGCTGCATACAAAACTTGGAACACAAATATCAGGGAAAAAAACATAAGAAACATTTGATTGCAAATTGTAAGAAATGAATGATTAATTACCTACAGAATGTTCGGCATCTAAAAATTTTATTCAAAAATGTCATTGTTGAGCTCGTTCTTTATTTTTTGGCGGACCTACTCTAGCCCGTCAGCGTGCCGGGGTTTGTGGTTAAGTACCAGAGCTGCACACCCGGCAAGCTGCCGGGGTTTGTGGCCAATGGGTTAATATTCTCAGCGGTCTTTAAATCGAAAAAAAAATAATAAAACTATTTCGTTCCGCTCCGTCATGTTGAAGGTTTATTATAATAATATTATAGTGCTTTAATAATACGTGATCAGCTGTGCGGCGTGCGCATGCAATAATGTTTATATTATAGTTTATAAGATTTCATTGTCCACTAAATCACTTTGACAAATTTCTATTAAAATAAATAGATTATTTTTATTTTTAACTTAATGAATAAAAACTCAAATTTTAGTACTTTAATTGATGAAGACAATATTAGCGAAACTAAATCGAAAATCTGAATCAGAAAAATTATAAAAAGTCCTAGAAGTGATTTTTTATTGACATTTTGAATTATCTCGTGACATGAATAATAACTCAAATTTGAATATATTAATTGATGAAGACAATATTAGTGAAACTAAATCGAAAATCTGAATCAGAAAGGCAGAAAAAGTCCTAGATGTGGCTTTTTATTGGCATTTTGAATTATCTCGTGACGTGAATAATAACTCAAATTTGAATATATTAATTGATGAAGACAATATTAGCCAAACTATATCGAAAATCTAAATCAGAAAAGCAGAAAAAGTCCTAGATGTGGCTTTTTATTGGCATTTTCAATTATCTCGTGACATGAATAATAACTCAAATTTGAATATATTTATTGATTAAGACAATATTAGCGAAACTATATCGGAAATCTGAATCAGAAAAGCAGAAAAAGTCCTAGATGTGGCTTTTTATTGGCATTTTCAATTATCTCCTGACATGAAATTTGAAAATAAAATTAAAAATAATAATAAATAAATTATTAATAAAATTACTCAAATTTGAATATATTAATTGATGAAGACAATATTAGCGAAACTAAATCGAAAATCTGAATCAAAAAAATCAGAGAAAGTCCTAGATGTGGCTTTTTATTGGCATTTTGAATTATCTCATGACATATTCGAGATAGTAATTATTTTATTGAATTCCGTTGAAAACACGAAAACGTTTTTCAGTGAGGTCCAGCTTTTAATTAATGAAAATTCAATTTATTAAAAATTTGAATATAAATCGTCCGAGGGCGTAATAATTTTTTCATGCCCAGTCAAGTGACGAGAAGTGGATTTTCTCCAGAAGATTAATTCTTTTCAAAATATGTTTACGAAAGGCCAACGATCGCGAGCCGTTATAATCAATTATCAAGACATTAATACTCGGAGGGCCTTACAATTGTTAAAATTTTATAACAACCATTCAAAAATGGTTGTATATCAGTCGTGTAAAATTTAAAATACGTTTATTAAAAGGGAGGTAAGAATCTTAATTACGAGTAAATATATTACTTCAGTAGAACATCAACATAAAAGCCCATCAGGGCGTTGAAAATTAATAAAAAAAAAAAAACAAAACAAAAAAAAAACTAATAATATTTTGTACAAATACCTAGATCTATGACAAACAAATAATACTGTGAACGAATAGGTACCTAGATCTTTTAACCATTGTTCAAAATAAAATAATTATTATAATAAGCATTATAATAATTAGTTAAGTATTTTAATATTATTATATTATTACTAGATAGGTATTACGCACCAAAATATCAAACATTTTATTATATTGTAAGTAAATAAATAGGAAAAATGAGAGATTTTTTACAATCAAACTGATTGGTCAGTTTTGTAAGATTTAAGTAAGATAAATTATTATACAATTAATAACTAAATAAACATATTTAAAAAAAAGAAAAACATGTTTTTTTATCTTTTTAATGGTGTTACATGCAGAACTAAAAAATAATAATTATATAGTATGTAATATAAAACATACGTGCAACATTTTCCAAACTCAATTTGGGAGGCGGGAATGGGTACCACCGACCCGGGAACCTTTATTGGATAACCAATACCTCTGCCATAGGTCACCCCAAGTGGTTCGCTACGTTTGGTGATTTAGCAGGGGTGCCCGGGTTCATGGGGTGAGGTTTGTCTAGGTCTTGGAGGCGGATGACCAGGACACACTAACCCCAGATTCCTACCGACCCCTTAAACTCTTTTCCTTCCCAGAACTCTCCTCTCCTCTCTTTCCTTAAAAAAACCCTTCACACAGAATCCCCAAAGATGACATAGGCCTTGAGGAAAATTATTTTCCTCAGGGCCTCCTGTGTGGAGCTCATGTAAAAAAAAGAACTAAAAAATCATTTTTCGAAACTCGAATATGTTACCATATTATTACTCTGGTGGAAGACCGCCATTAGAAAATGATACATTGCGTGAAATAGCCTAAGCTGTGAAAAGCCAACAGATTTGATTATGGTCGTATACTTTCCAACCTCCTTTTTGACTAATCTCCTTCCCCGACCTCATTTTTTTCATCCACAAAACAACTCCTAAACGAAGATGTCATAAATCCACAGTACCCGGGCAGTAAAAATTCGTAATCTGTGAAAAAGTGAGATATTTTATTTTAAACTATTCGAATAGGTTTCATGAAAAATTTCTTCCCTGCTAATCAAAGTTATATTTTTACTACATGAAATAGAGCAGTGAACGTTCATTTTCACTATCCCAGTCAAGAAAAGCTCGCTGATGCGGAAAAATTGAATAAACACCCGAGTCGATACTAGAATCACCTCAGATATCGTCAGTCCATAGTCGAGTGATACAGTACTTAGCCGCTGTTCCGCTAACAGAAATTACATAGACTTATCGCTGAAAATAGTAATCAAACTTCAAAGTGGAATACATAAATAATCCAGACCTATAATAAAAACCATAGCAGATTATGGTACGCTATTACTGATCTGAAACGAACGAATAGTCTTCTTCGGTTTCTTAGACCCGAAGGACGGTTGACTGCGTTACGCTCGATGGTCACATATGCCAAAATTTATGTCAATCTAATTGGCATCAAATTACCTTTGTTAACATGCCACCGAATCCATATAAAAAGATATCGATCTAGTTGTTTTTATCAGTTCTAATTCAATCGCATTGGCGGCAACATCTCGAGACAATGCTTTGAGGCGTAGTGAAAGTAAAAATTATATATGGTACACATTAATATTGATTGTGTTTTGGATTGATTAGTGGAATGCGTCTCTCTCTAGTGTGATATTCTTGAATTGTTCTACCTTAAAAGTGAAATCATGAAGCCACTTAAGTGTTGTTGTTTTGCTGACAGTTGTTGCTTTCTCATTCTGACATTTCTATTTTGGTGCAGCTTTAGTCCTTACGTCAGTTCGCAAGGAGCTTTAAACGCCAACTCTTTAACAAGGCTTTGGGAAATGTCTAATGTTAACAACAGCGTAATTAAGCCGATAGATCGAATTCAAAGACGAATTGACAATAGTTTAAGAGCATCAAGTTTTAGTGCTTCGCCACAATTTTTCCCAGAAGTAAATAAACGTGAATCCACAATATCCAATACTGGATACACTCCAAGTAGTGTAAACACTCCTCTGAATGGTGCAAATCAATTTGGAAGTTCATCGCCATGGATTGGAAGAACATCAACAATCTCTCAAGATTCATCAAATATGCAATCAAAATGGTATTCAAACACAGCAACACCAATATATGCAACAAATGTTGGAGGTTTCAAGAGTCCAACTGAAAGATATAATAACCAACATCACGTTACTCGGAGGAGAGACGAAATTACATCAAGAAGTTCAGTACCAATCGCTCATTCTTCAGAATCAAAAAAATTGAGTGAAAATTTAAAAGTTAAAAATGACACTTCCTTCGTGAACAGTAGAGCTTTCAAACCTGAGATGATCCCTATAGGGAACAATCAAAATATTGTTGAAGTGCAAAATTCACAACGCAGTTCAATGAGTACTGGTTTTAATCATTTGTCCATCGGAAGGAGATTGACAAACTCTAAAATTCTACACAATGATCCTTTGAAAGTTCAAGACATTCACAATCATCCAACATCAATAAAAAATGCAGGTAATGTCAAAATTCAATTACGATATATAAATGATTAATGATTATTGTTAAATGTTCACATAACTTGTAATGCATTTCTATTCCTCTCATTTTTGTACTATTCCTACTAGCTGCTTAGAATATTGACATTTTGCAATGGTACTACTTGTATAATCATAATCGTATGTTATATAGTTACTAGTGTAGAAACCACTGAAAATAATTATATGCATTGTATCAATTCGCACATTTTTCAGCACCAATATTATCATATTTAAATATCTACGATCACTCTCAGTTTTACGAGGATACTTCCACACCGTGTTCATAAAATAAGTTTTTTAATGTTGGTATATTTTTGTGTGCATCATTACAATAGTACGTATGTTAAGATAACTAACAATATTTTTAACTGACTATGGACGAGGGATAACCTTTGTAAGTAACTAGTTTGCCATTGAAAACATTACTGTTTAGCGTAATTAGCTATCGATAATCGTAACCACGAAGGTACCTATTTCAGTTATTCAACTTTTTAATAGAAGAAATAATTAACGAATTCATAATTTTTCAATTATAGACTGTCACGGTCTGATTGTGGTACAACGATTTTAGCAATTATTATATTAAAAATACTCCATTATTAGGTTTGAAACTCGTCATTCCGCATAGTTTATTATTTGTTGTATTTTCGAATAATCTCGGAATACTTTTTAAATTCTATTGTTTAAATTATGTATTTACCGAAAAGGTAAACTGTCCCAGTACCAACACATCTGCCGGAACTGCCCTGATGATGGACACTGCAACGCTGTCCGAAAAGTTTGCTAAAAAAGGAGGTAGCTCAATATGGCATAATACCCAAAAAAATATAACGAAAATGTACCAGTATGTATAATATCACAGAATGTGTTGAATTGAATACATAATTTGTAAAGGGCGCCATTTCACTGCAATGAATTATGAATATTGCATTTTAAAGTGATTTTGAGTTACTCCCTTGAGATAAACATAAGCAACTAAGCAGATGTGTTCTTCTTCTTTCGTATGGTTGGAGTCAGAGAGAGACATCGAGGTATGCAAGACATTCTGGCTTCAGGTATCCTGTGGACCTGATTAATCCCGCCGAAGGATGAATGGAGCGGGAATTTGTTGACCACATATTTGGTGGTCTTCATCTGATTCACGTGAACACTTCTGCCTTTTTCTTCCATAGAATTAGTGTTTTCCTTTCGAGCGGACTAAAGCAATAATTACAATTTAACATGCTCTCATTTACGCCAACCTTTGACGTACCAGAACGAATGAACGATTGTAATGGGTTGAGTATAATTATAGTAAATTTCTGAGTAGGTTATAGGAGATTCAGGAGAAAGACATACCGACATACACGCATACAGAGGTTATCCGGGAGAAAAGTGCCCTAAATTCAGAAGGTGATTCTACGCGACGATAGAAGTAAAAAATATTAACGAGTTTTTCGGAAATTTCAATGCTTTTTCCAATACAAAAATATTTTTCCACCTGGTCACTAAAAGCCTTCTTAAGAAATAACAAGCAACGTAAAGTTCCGATTTTGAGAGATGATCTTACACTGGGGTGAATAACTGCTATTATATTGAGAAATTACACTATACCTGCAGGGATAAATGAATATACCTATAGTTATCCCTCAATATAAAATGTAAAGGAATGTAGGCATGTCTTGCGTTTCTTGAAATTACGGATTCAGTGTTATTCGTATGTAAACAACTATGTTCGTCATTAAAATGGTGTACTAAAGCACTGTGTATTAAGGTAGGTCATTTAAAAAGATTTTTTTTTTATTCTAAGAGCGATAAAATGGTGACAAGTGGGTTCAAAACAACGCGACGTGCTTAAATTTTTGATTTGATCTTCTTCCTCCGGATTTACTTTAAATTTTTGAAAACTTTCATATTTCTAGTGTATATAAAAGTTACTATGAATTCTTTAAATCATATTTTACGTAATCTTCCATATCAAATACAGTATATTTTTACGAAACCATTTACAATAGTCCCAAAATTGAATCTCGCAAAATAATGCCAAAATTTGAGAGTAAGAAGGATTTTACTGGTATTTGAATACACTGCCTTGAGATAATTTGAATTATATTCATATTTTTTTTAAATAAATAATTTAAACTATTCCCTCTATTTCATGTTTATTAAAAGTAGTTCATTTTTAATGATTTATCTAATATTATTAAAAAATTACATGATATTTTACCTCTATTTAACACCCTTTTATCACTATTAGACAAATCAAAACAAGAAAAATTTTCCCCATATGGATTGACAGAAATTAACATACCTAAAATAATTAAATGCATTTCATACTTCCCCGTCGCGAATACGCGAGATTGCCCGTCAAAAAAGCAGAAAATAAGGGATTCTGATTTTATCATTGACGAGAAGATAATACTAATAAATCTCATAGGTAACGGGTAGTAACAAGAAATCGAAACCAAATTCTTTTATCCTACAGGGTAAACCGCCTTAACCAACTCGGTCATTAGAATTTATTTTTTTTACGTCAGTTTTGTCTACCTCTTATTCTGTATTCAGAATTAACAAAACCACCTTCAACTATTTTTTCCCATGTTTATTGCTGCTATCTTTATTTAAAATGATGACAAAGTTCTAACAATTTGTAACCCAGATAGTGTCTCAGAAAAACATATCCGATTTTATTTATATGGGATACCTACGACGTATTTTATTTACATAACTCTAACCCTCAAAAGTTGTTAAAAGGTTATTCCAATAAATTTGATAATAATTTTGTTTTTCGTGATATAATGGGTACCAAACCACCGAAAATATGTTGATTCGTGTTGAAGAAGACAGAAATTCCTCTGGTATGTCTAAATGCGGACGCATGGAACCTAACCAAGGTTCATGCACTATATTTACTTACTTGAAGGAACTGATTCTGTGAATCTGGTAACTAGGCAGAAAGCAAGTCCATATATTATTTCTTTCAAAATTCGGAACAATTTTATTGATAGCACATTACTCTTCTGATCCTATGATTTATATATTATGTATGAAAGTAATTTGACATTTCGTCCTCATATGGCTACTGTGGCTGTCGGCCATACAATTTTTTTTTTTTTTTTTTTTTGTATTTTTATTTAATGAAAAGATACATGATTTTATGAAATTCTACGCCAATGAAGAGTACTAGCTCTTGAGCTTGGCGTAGGAGTTATTTTACAGCTAGTTCATTTTTATAACATACATTTTACTTACAGTTTCCAATAAATATAAACTATATATAAATATAACATATAAACTACTATTTTTCACTTTTATAACATACATTTTACTTAGTGTATACAATAAATATAAACTATGTTGTGATGTTAATTTTGATATGCTATGAATTGAGGTTATAACATTTTGATTGGTGTTGTTATGGTTGTTGATTTTTTTTAAAGATTGATTTGACCTTTTTCTTGAATGATACGAAATCTGTTATTTTTTTTAATTTCTTCGGGAAGACTATTAAAATATTTTATGCCTTTGTAAATATAATTGTTGTGCATTTGTTGTGTTGAAAATAGAGGAATTTGGATGTTAAATTTATGCCTTATTGATGAGTTCAGTTTAAATTTTTTAGTTACATTTTCTTTGAATATTTGTAGTATTGAATCTTTTTTATAGAGGTCTTCATTTTTTGGTACTTCGAAAATTTTGAACAATGATGCTGAAGGGAATGTTGGTTGTTTTGTTCTCCGAACCATCAGAGTTTTTCGTGATACCCGTGCTTTGAAGATTTTATACTTCTACCTGGTCCGCAGTAGGCTGGAGAGTGGTTCGCTTATCTGGAATCCTCGTGAGGTGGGGTGCTCCCTCATGTTGGAGAGGGTTCAAAAAAATTTTCATAGATTTTACTACATGAGGGAGTTTGGTCACTATCCATGGCTCTACCCAATGAACTTTCTTCTGGGCATGCTGGGAGTTCACTCCCTGCAGCTATTGCTATATTGAGAACTCAGCCATTTTGGAGCGCATGAGTCTCTATGTTCCAGATGACTCGCATCATCATAGATTATTCTATCTTCCTTCCTGTAGGACTAACCTGCCAATGGTTCTACCGATAGGGAGGAGTATATGAGGAGCTAATGTAAAAAAGAGACCATTACAGCCGAATTAGATAGACATTAGCTCCTCACAGGAGGCCTTGAGGATATTATGTTGAGGATTTTTTTAAAGGAAAGTAAGAGGATGTTCTGTTGAATTCAGAGTACCGAACGTCAGAACAGACGTCCTGCAAAATTTTACATGACGAGGGGACTGGTGATGATAAATGAACTTACAAGCTTTTTGGGTTTAAGTGATTGTTCTCTAAATGCCTTGAAAATATTATTGATGAGTCATGCTATCCTGTCGTAATGAACTTGAAATAATGAAATAAAAAATGAAAGCTCACGAAAAAAACTTAATGTATTATTAATCCATGATTTTTTTACAAATATTGAACTAATGACTACCACGGACTGCTCAGCAAGAAAAATGTTCATTTTTTCTTGTTCATGCGACCACAAAATAAAATAATCATTATAATCTTGTACTGGGATAATAAAATCAGTTATTATAATCTTGTACTGGGTGTCCGACATTATTGGCTTGCGGTAAGCGGAAATAAACCCGTCTAAAAATGCTGTTTTAGAAATTTGTGGTCAACATTTCAATTCAATTTATTTATCAATTTCCCTGCGGCGATCATAACAATTAACATCGTAATTTACTTACCCGCCTGCGTCCATAATTGCCACTTTTTTATGTTCTTTGTGTAGAAAATGCAAGTATGCACAAGCAAAATATTTCCGCTTTAAAATAAAATTCAAATAAAGGGAATATTTCTAAACGTATCCAAAGACTAAAAACTGTTCAGAATAATATAAATTGAAATAAACATATAATTTGCGAAGCATAAATTTTTTGCATGAAATATAAATTTAAAAAAATGGCTCACCTTACGTTTTTAGTAACTAAAATTACTGACAGTGAAAGGCGCCACTACCCGAATTTCTACCGATTTCTTACATATCTCCCTTAAATATTTGAAGTTTTTAAGCTCTTGAAAAAATATATGTTATTTTTGAAGATAATAAACCCGTTCCACGCCGAAACGCAAATTATATGAAATTCCCGCGATAGAAAAAAATCACAAAGTGTGCTCCGAAAATTATTATAAACACGTTTGTTTCAGTTATTTTACACGTTATAGTTGTGAAGAAATTCACAATATTTCTTTAAATGATATCTACTTAAGAGAAATGAGTCGTGTTTTATTAAGGAGGTAAACAACCCTAATAATTTTGGTTTGCTCAAAACTCACATTTTAACCATTTACGGCGAATCCGTAACTATAATAACTTTTTTATTTCCATGCCGCACAAGAAATGCGAGTTATTTATATATTACATTAATAAAAACAGAACCTTATCCTTAATATATTTTACGTACAACGATTTCAAAACTTTATAACCCGTTTTTTCAACTATAAAATTAGCGGTAAGCACCAGATTTTATTTTTCTAGACGATGAATTAATAACTTCGGAAGGACAACATGGATACATATTATAAATATTTGTAACACGTTCTTCAGAATTAATTAAAATGAACACGGCAGAAAGGTCGAATCTCCAGGCCTGCTAGGGTGAATTCGACCGTACAATCGTACAATATGCCGTGCCGCTGCGTATATTTGTTTACACGCCTTCTTCACTTACGTCGTTAAGATTCCCATATTATTTATCTTCTTCTTCTTTTCTTTGATACGGCAAATTCGATAGTAGGTCCGTCCAGCGCACGGGTCCCTTGGCGCAATTTGTATACGTATTTTAGGGTATATTGTCGTCTTTTTCGCAATTTACGCATCGATTTTGACGCTTTAAATGTTAGCGCTCTCCTCTAACATTCGTAATTTCATATCTCTCAATCTTCTTCTTTTTGTGCGCGGTTGCGGGGTCTTAAGCTAATATATTAGGATCTATTTCTCAAACCAAATGCAATACTGATTTAAATAATTGGGCAATATTTTTGTGCCGAATCGTTATTGTTTGCTGCATTTTACGATAATAATAATAAAAATAATTGGATAATTTATAGAGCGCCGTTTTTGTGAAAAATTACCTCAAGGACACTGTAAAATAGATAGTACAAAACCATCCTGGCAGGTCACTTCCGATCGACACACTTTAATTAGAAGGTTTATGCATGGAGAATACACCGCTTTGCGTGCGGAGGACATTATGTTTGGACATTGATTGCATGATTTTACATGTTGTATTACATGTTGTATTACATTAATGGGAAGATTAGTGCCAAAAGTACAATTTATTTTTATTTTGAAAGTCTGAAGAATTTAGGACCCTTTATGGGTGGAGAATTTTTATGAAATGATTTTTACAAAAGCTAAAAAAAAAACAGTTTTTTACATACGATTTTAGATTTTCACGGCCAAGAGTATTTTTGGGGTGTGAAGCCGTGCTGCGCTACCTCCTCTTTTAGTCAACTTTTCGAATAGCGTTAGAGTGTCTATCATCACATACACATCTGCCCTGATGATGGATACTGTAACGCTTGCAATCTTGCCTGATTACGTCTAAAAGGGATCGAATTGAAAATCTAGTCTCTTTCAACGGAAGCAATCTTCCGAACAGGCCCTCCATTGGTGTAACCCTAAGTGACCAGCTGAGGTATGGGGGCTCCGTCTAAGCCAGAGTAAAGTTAGCCTCCCAGAAACTGGGCGTACTGTACAGGGCCCTCAGATACTTTAATAGTACACAACTGCTTACCCTGTACAAATCACAAGTGCGCCCCACGGTTGAATTTGGCAGTCACCTCTGGTCTGGAGCTCCAAAATACCTGAAAAATACCCTCGACTCTGTACAGAAACGGGCGGTTCGTTTGATAGATTCTCCCATCTTAACAGACGGATTGCAATCTTTAGAGCACAGGCGTCGGGTGGGAATGCTATCCTTGTTCTACCGGTATTACAATGGAAGATGCTCCGAGGAACTAGCATCATTGATCCCTTCGGCACCGGTGCATAGTCGGGAAACACGCCAAACGCGTGCCCAACATTTGTACACAGTTGACATTTGTCACATGAGAACGGGTCGTTTCTTCGACTCGTTCTTGTGTTCAACAGCTCGGCTGTGGAATGATTTGCCAGCCTCTGTGTTTCCTTCTTCCTACAACATGGGTCTCTTCAAGACCAATGTTCATTCCTTCCTCTTCTCAAAAAGACCCTCCACACAGCATCCCAGATGACATAGGCCCTGAGGGAAATTATTTTCCTCAAGGCCTCCTATGTGGAGTTAAAAAAAATGTTAAAAAAATAACACGGCATAACACCCCAAAAATAAATAACTTTTTTTTTTACATTTTTACAAAATTGATTATTTACAGTGTCGCGGGCAGTGAGGGTGAAGGTGACATGAAGGTGAAATGAATGAATGATGTCTGTAAACCGAACAGATAATCAATAACTAATCAGTGCCAACCGAACCAACCATCGTAGTGAGAATTGATTGTTGCCTGTGGAAGGTGTTTATTCCATTTCAGAGATAATTGTGATAATGGGAAATTAACTCAAATTGTTGGTTTAGTAATTATCGATATTCCTGATACAATTACCACGGTAATGATTAGGTACGCATACACTTTAGATGTCCTTTAAAAATTTGTTAAATATTGACTTCTCGATTAGGGAGAACACATTCGCTCACCGACAATTTTGGTTCATTGCCCCCAAAATATACAATGCATTGAGCACCGATATAAAATCAAGTACTATTCGTGTTCAAAATTGGATATTCGAAAGGGGACGAGATTTCTTTAAAGAATATCTGACTTCCTAACCATTATAAAGGAAAAGAAAATAATTAAATTAACTAAATAAAATATCATACTTCACATCTTTTTCTAACCTGACTTCACTGAAATCTAATCTAACCTAAATATATACTCTTCTAGGTGATTAATTACCTACCTTGTCAAACCTCCAGAAAATTTTTTAGCTTTCATAAAAAAAAAAAAATTATAGATTAACATATTTAAATCTTACTTCTTAGTATTTTATATTTTTATATAGTTATATTTTAGTATTTTATATAGTTATAAGTTTATATTTTAGTATTTTATTTTTTATGTATATTTTATATAGTATTTTATTTTTAACTTCTTTCAAACATTTTCTTTTTTATAATTATATATATATATATATATATATGTATATGTATATATGTGTATGTGTATGTAAGTGTATATATATATATATATATGTATGTATGTGTGTTTGTATGTATTTGTATGTGCATACGTATACATATATCTTGTTATATTTTACCTTAAATATTTTTATCTTTTTTCTTTCTCTTGTTTCTAATATCTTATAATTTCTATTTCAAACCTATATTTTGTTCTAGTTCACACATTGTATAATTTATATCATGTTTGATTACCTTAACACGGGCATTAGCCTAGTATGGTAATCAAGAAAAAAACATAAAAGTGTATTTTCAAAAATTGTATGAAATAAAAAAAAAATAAAATAAAAAATAAAATAAAATAAAATACTTTCTCGTTTAAAAACGTATATTTATTAGAAGACCAGTTGACCCGACGAACTTCGTATTGCGTCAGAATCAATAATATTGGCTCCACCCCTACCATAATAAAACATTGTTCGAAACTGTCAAATTAGTATAAGCTTTCCCTGACGAAGGAACGTTTGTTCCGAAACCGGTCGGATTTGCGCATCATATAAGTTGTTTATACAAAGTTGTATTATTTCATTTTTCAATAATATTGAATTAAATTCAGTTTTTTTATAATGTTAAAAATTACACAAGGAAGTAATCATCAATGCGCAACTGTCCGTGTTTTGTTTTTGTCAGTAACAGCGATGGCTTTGTGTACGGATTTATATATTTTGTGATCTTATTTTTCCACTTACTTACGGGAATTTGGGAGGCGGATATGGGTGACGCCGCCCCGGGAACCATTTATTGGATAACCAACACCTCTGTTATACGTCACCCGTAACGGTTCAAACGGTCACCCCAAATGGTTCGCTACGTTTGGTGATTTAGCAGGGGTGCCCGGGTTCATGGGGGTGATGTTTGTCCGGGTCTTGACGGTGGATGCGTCTGCCCACTGGCTGCGTGGCGGGCCGGATTGGGAGAAGGGGGAGGCCTTTTGACCTTACCAGCTGGACTCTCTCGAATCATCGCCTTGCACCGCAGTTGGAGGGATGGATTCATACGTTCGTCACTCCCGGACGCACTGACCAGATTCCAACCCACCCCTCATACCTTTTTCCTTCCCAGAACTTCCTATCCTTCCCTTCCTTAAAAAGACCCCCCACACAGCATCCCCCAAGATGACATAGGCCCTGAGGAAAATGATTTTCTTCGGGGCCTCATGTGTTGTGGAGCTGATGTAAAAAAAAATTTGCTTTTCATTTTCTTTATACGTGTGAGGGATTTTTATTATAATCATTGTATCTTTTCTTTGGATGGGTGGAGACATACGTTCACTGTTTGTCTCATTTACGACCATTGACATTTAGTGTGTAAGAAAGAGAGGCAGCATTATATGCTTAAGAATGAAAGCAAAACAATCAGCGCATTAACATTTGACGTTTTTGAATTTTTGGAATTCCTCACTACTACTCAATATAATATACTTTTCACGAAATTCCCACAGCTCTTTCAAAATATCAGAATTAATTCCATACAAAATGAATGGGGAAAAGAATTTTCTTAATAACTATTTTTTGCAATGTTTTATGCTATTCTGCTATTCGGGGCGGAGACAAATACAACAAATCAAATATCATCATCGACTTTAGTAAAACTTTTTTTGTTTTAATTTAAAATATTAAAATTCAAATTGAACAGTTCCTAACTCCTGCAACTTACGAACCTACACCTACACATAGCGGTTTCACGCTATGAGAAACCAATAAGTACTTAGGTGTTTGTTATTCATGATTATTGTTGAAAATTTGTAAACACATCTGATCACCTTACTTTAAAATTTTGGTTCCTTGTGTATTTATATCATGCATGTGTTTTTTTTTTATTTGTATCGCAACTTTATTGTTTTTATTTCTCTCTGTGCTTTTAAATTTTTGTTGCTTTTATTTTTATTTCATGTTTGTATTTTTGTTTTCTATAGTAACTTGTAATTATTTAATTTTTTTGGCGTGTTGAAATTGTACAGTTTTTATATATTTATGCAAAAGCCCTCTGCGCGTAAATTAAATAAATGAATAAATAACTAAATATCATAAAAATTGGTCCAGCCGTTCTCGAGTTATAAATGGTGTAACTAACCCGAATTTGTAAAATCTTTGCAAATTCACTTTGTGGCGTCATTGTTAATTAAATGTAAACAAATCGCTTTGGAAAGATCTAAGTCAAGGAGCATCTAGGGTGTAAAATAAAAATTATTATTCTGAATTTACCAACCACATTTTGGAAACAAATCATTCTTTTGACATAGATACAGGGATAAAAAATTTCACACAAACCCAACGGGTGTACAATTAGATAGCTTAGTAATTTTAGAAATTAGAAAAGGTGCTGATCTGTTAAATATTATTAATAACCAAATGTTTTTTTAACACAGCCATCTCTCAATTTTTTTTTAAAATTAATTCTTACAATTACAATAATGTATTTTCATTATTTATATACTTTTAAATAATTAATCACCACTCCCTATAATATTTTTGTCAATAGCTCTTATTTGTCTATATTTGTTTTTTTTTGTTATTTTTATTAATATTAATCTTATCCTGACGAAGAAACCTTTTGTTTTGAAACATGTAGATAATTTTTATTAAATAAATGGTGCTTTACCAAGCGATTTATTTTAATCTAATTAAAAACGTATATTTATTGCTACCCAATATTATTTAATAATGCCTTACTTTTGATCTATTATAATAAATTATTAAACTTCTGAAATTTGTTTTGTTTGGTTGTGAAAAATCAGACATTTCCCAATCAATTAATATTGATAAAACTTATAAAGTATGTAGGTAAATTACAATAAAAAACAACAATATTAAAAAAATATATATTTATTTATTTATTGTGAAAAACAGTTAACATGTATATCCAATTACATTTCACAATTTTTAGTTAATAGTGTAAAACATTAATTATATAGGAACATTAATAATGACAGGTGCTAAAGAATACCTTTATTTCGCTCTTGAAATGATTGTAGTTCGATCGAAAAATGTCAATTTCAGAAGAAAGGTTTAAAAGTGAGGTCATTCTCCCCAGAGGCATAACCATTGGTAGGTTGGTCCTGCCTCTAGGAAAAGTAAAAAGTATTATTATTAAGTATTATTATGACTAAATTAATAACATCCCCCCTTGCCCATACACGCAATGGTTTATAACGTATGGGGTATAACTTTAAATTAATATTTAGGTGAAACGTAAAAAAAAATATTTCGTGTAAGAGTGTCAATGAATTGAATTGTGCTTATTTATGTTTTTTTATTTGAAATGAAAAAAAGTTTGTCCGCCTTCTACTAGCGGGCTGCAAATGTAAACCACTTTTCCGCGTATTTCGAATTATGTTAACCAAAATCAATCTTCTGATATTACATTATTATATTTTGACGCTCCATTGAACAAGAAAAATATCTATTTGCGTAGAATTTGATGCGTAAATCATTCGTAAGGTTTGGCACAATAAGGAACTCCAGTGAAAAATACTATGGCTTTAAAAAATATGTTCATTCAGACCAATAAACGCTGATTCTGAATATATAAGTTTTATTTTATAATATTAAACGCAGAGTTTTTAAAAAAATATTAAAAAGTCCATTTTTAATCGGGTCATGGAAACACGCCGTCAAGTTGGTATATAATTGAAATGTTTAGTGGTGACGTCACTGAACGCCGTAAAGTCAAAGTATGGGAATGTTCGTATGACACAAGCCATCATATTAACAACGTTTCATCTATTCGTTTATTTACATACTGTTTATAGAGATTTAGTTATTGTGTTTCTCTCTCTATGGTTTCAATCCTGGGATTGGTTTGCAGCAATTTCATCTATTCGTCTCTTCCACTCTTCCCTGTCTTGTGCGGCTCTTTTAAAGTCTGCATATGATGAGCAGCGCATGTCCACCAGCAGGTCCTCCAGGTACTCTCGGCGTGGGCGTCCCCTAGAGTTTGTCCCCTCGGTCATACCCTCCATTATGGCATGCAAGAGGCCTTCTTGTCTTATTACATGGCCGATCCATCTTGCACGCCTTTCGGACAAGGTCCTGAGCAGGTGCCTTCCTCCTTCGATTCTTTGGAGAACCTCCTCATTTGTAATGTGGTCTCTCCACGAAATTCCTAATAATCTTCTATAGGACCACATCTCAAAAGCCTCTAATCTCCGTTTATCTCTTTTGGATAGGCACCATGTTTCGCAGCCGTACATCAAGATACATAGGTCTTGATGAGGAGTATTCTCAGTTTTAGGTCTATATTATTCGATTCTATTGTTTTCGACCTTTTATTGAATGCAAACCTAGCCCGGTGTATACAGCTGTCGACCTCGCTCTTAGACCGACCGTCCCATTTGACCGTCCTATTTTGTTCCCGAGGTAGACAAACTCCTTGGTGTTCTTTAGTGGAACTCTAGACATCTCTACCCTCATCTGATGTTGCGTTCGGCCTACAGTCAGCAGCTTTGTTTTGTCTTTATTTATCTTCATGTTGTAATTGTTTTAAGGAATGCTTTGCATGGTTGTTAAGGCCTCTTGCAGTTCTTCTTCGCTTTTAGCAACCATAGCAATATCGTCAGCAAACCTTATCATATCCACCTTTTGCCCGTGTATCTTTACACCTTTTCTGTGACTCATTCTCTCTCTCAAGTCATAATTGTGTTTATTGAAACATTATTTAGGCATTATAATTCAGTTTCAAAAATAGTATCTCTTATTATTTTACCTCTATTATTGATAATATTCAAAAACTACTGCACAAAAAAATAGTAATGCTTCTCTGGGGAGAATACTTCCAACTCTGAATTTCTCGTGATCCATAGCAGAGGTATTGGTTATCCAATAAATGCTTCCCGGGTGGCGGTACCCATACCCTCCTCCCAAAATGTACTTATTTTGATTGCAGGTGTTTTATTGCCATTTATTTAATTCATTTAATTTTCTCTTTTTTTATTGCGCACACCAAAATATCACGTTTAAATAAACAAATTATATAAGTATCTTCTATTTTATTGTTGGGAGAAAGTGACATAGTTTAACCGTCGTACTATTATATCCGCTCTCACTTTTACCCCATAGTTTCGAACATTAAATTTTTATGTGCCTACCTGTTCATTTTCCGCATAAATTGATTTCATCGATGATTGTTATGCTGGTCACTCAATTTGATAAAATTGATATATCTGCGTACTGACCATTAAGCTCCACATAATCAAATAATAACTCTAACGCTTTTGTACATGTCTTATATATATTTTCGAACTCAATAGCTCTACCTTTAGAAGGATATTTTAAGGAGCCTGGGAAGACCAAGACTAAGATGGAGCGACAACGTCCTCAAAGACATATCTATCTTGGAGCTTCTAAACTGGAGAGAGCTGGCACAAAACCGAGATGAGTGGAGGAAGACTCTTGAGGAGGCCAAGACCCACCAGGGGTTGTAGAGCCAATAGTGATGATGATGACCTTTAGAAGGAACTATACTTGCATAATATACCTGACGATCTCCTCACTTAGAGCCAGCTGTAATTATCGAATCATTCATCTACTTATGCATTGGCTCTATAATAAGTGTACATGTGTATACGTTTGTGTGTGTACATGTATCATATATATGTGTAGAATGTGCACATGTGTATTATTTTATAATTTACAAATATTTGATTTTGGTCCATTCTTTTTTTAAGTACCTACTTTTAATTAAATTTATTAATTTTTAATAATATAATTTGTAGTCATGCTAAGAATGTTGAGATGAATGGTATACTCAGCAATAGTTATTGAAACCATCACTATGACTATATTGAAAATGTAAATTAATGCAATAATTATAGTGTTATGTGTTCTGTTGGCAAGCCACTAAATATAACTAAATATAAGAACATCAAGGTTTCATGGCCAATTTTTGAACAAACTGTTTTCTTTAATGAATTGCTGTTGTTTGTAAGTATCTTTGATAATGTGTATTTTAAATTCACGCAATTGCCAACTTTAAAAAAGTATAATAACTTATCCCTTGTAGTACTGATGTAGATCCGTTGTTCTAGTAACAAAGACTACAAATCAAAATATTCACCGTTGAAAAAATATATCAAAGGGTAGGTGATTTTCATGGACGAAGAACATTTAATTTGTGAGCTAAAACGTTTCAGGTTACATCAGAACTGGGAGTGGGTTGAAAGATGATTTTCGACAATCTTTAAAAGAATAGCAGTATTATAAACTGCAAAACTTAACACTCTAACTGCGACTAATATATGTAATAATACGTACGAGGGCTGTCCGTAAAATAAGGTCTCCAAGGCGCTGCAGATGAATAATTTTACGCGCCATCCTGCAGCACTGTCGTGTAGCTTGGTTTCCCCTTGTGAAATCCCCACTACGTTGCACTCTCTGTGACGTTTAGTGTCGGCGTGGCAGCCTTTCGCGATGGAGCTTCCACTTGCCGCACCCGTCAGGTGTGAATTACGCTCCGTAATTTGTTTTTAAACTTGGCTTCGGCGAATCTGAATGATGCTACCGGGATTGCTCCTTTGTCTCTGGGGTCGTGTAGTGTATCCGGTTCTCGTCCACAGTCACAATTGAATAAAAGAATACCTCGCCATCGAGGTCGTAGCCATCCAGGAAATCGTGGGCTGCTTCAACCCGTTGTTGTTTGTGATATTCGGTGAACATTTTGGAGCCCACCTTGGACAGACTTTGTGGTATCTCAATTTTTTTGTAAAAATCTTGTCTACATTGGTCTTATTGACATAAGGGATCCTATCACAGAGCTCTCGAAGCGTCACCCGTCAATTTGCAATCATTGTTTTTTCCACTTTAGAATTTTTTTCATCTGAAACCGATGGCCGTCCGGCACGCTTTTAAATTCTCTGCACCATCAGCACCACGTTTTAGCACTCATATACTATTTCCGTACTAGCTGAGAATGAATTCGTACCGGGGTTTTGTTCTTCATACGAAAAACTAATTATAAAGCGTAATTCACACCTGGCGGGTGCGGCGAGCGGAAGCTTCATCGCGAACGGCTGCCACGCCGAGACTAAGTGTCACAGAGAGTGCAGCGTTGTGGGGACTAGGCGTAGGGAAAAAAGGCTACATGCAAGTTTTCCTGGATCTCGCGTAAAATTGTTCCTTGCGACCGCAGCACCTTGGAGACTTTATTTACATTTAAAAAATTATTATTACGCAATAAATAATTACTATTTTTGTTTATTGTCTTCTTATTGTATTATAATATTATGGTTATTTTATTTATAATTCGGTTATTAATTCTGTTCATTTCTTAATAGGTTGGAAATCGTATATGTTTTTGGTATAACATAAAAATTGTAAAAACATGATAATATTCAACTATTAATTTCCCAAAAAATAATACATAAAAATAGGAGTATAATATTACCACATCATGCGTACATGTTGTGATTTATGTAGGTAGGTACGTTAAGTTGAAAATTGTACGAAACGACTGCAATACAATAATATCACTCATCAACATGTTCCTTCACACTAAAAAACTAAACGTATTTAGCACCTTCCTTACCAAAATTGTGCCCTTCAAAGAAAAACTTTTTTGACTCTTGAGTTTCTTGATTCTTTCACCACATTCCTTCTGCTTTGTACATTGTAGTAACACTTTCTTCTCATTTCTTTTCAGAACACCCTTCTCAAACAGCAATTTCACCACGTTCTTTTTATCCTTCAACACTCTCAGAAGGATTCACCGAGGAAGCAAGAGAAAAGCCACTCGTCAAAAAGAAATACCGACGGTTCATGCTGCCATTGCTCCTGGCCTACAAGTTGAAGTTTTTTACTCTGATCCCACTTCTAATGGGAGGACTGGTGCTACTCGCCGGGTCCACTGGACTTGCGGGTTTCTTCTTCGCACTGTTTGCAGCAGTCATGGGTCTTAAAAGTTCAGGAAATGTTCATTAAGAATGTTTTTAAATTTGATTTCACTATAAATCTACCAAAATATTTTCAGACATTTTTACAATTTTTGTAATTACACATTATTTCTACCATCTGCATTAAACTCAAAATCGTTGTTCCTCCGTTATTAGGGGTCATCCATTATTTACGTGAGGCTCGAAAGGGGAGGGGGTTCGAAAAAAATCTCGAAATATCACCAGGGGGGGGGGGGGTATAATGAGATATCACGTGTATATTTTTCGTGATAATATTCTGATAATTACAAAATACTTTGTACTAAAAAAATACACGTGATTTGGGGGGGGGGGTATAGTCTAAAACTTCACCACATATCACCACGGGGGGGGGGGGGGGTTAAAAAGTTTCTAAAAAAACATCACGTGATTAATGGACGACCCTTTAACAATTATGAAAGACGGCCTCCGTGGTTGAGGGGTAAGGTTCTTGACTCGCAATCCGGTCAGGATTAATCCGGCGTGCGGAAAGAAATTGTATATTATTAATTTGCGATATTTCACAATTAATCGATTTATAATTTTGGAGGCGGGAATGGGTACCGCAGCCCCGGGAAGCTTTATTGGATAACAACACCTCTGCCAGAGGTCACCCCAAGTGGTTCGCTACATTTGGTGATTTAGCAGGGATACCCGGATCCATGGGGTGAGGTTTGTCTAGGTCTTGGAGGCGGATGACTAGGATACACTGAACCCTATATTCCTACCCACCCCTTTAATATTTTTCCTTCCCAGAACTCTCCTCTCCTTCCTTTCCTTAAAAAAACCCACACAGCATCCCCAAAGATAACATAGGCCCTGAGGGAAATTATTTTCCTCTGGCCCTCCTGTGTAGAGCTCATGTAAAAAAATAATATTACGAATTACAGAGTAACAGAGTGTTAAAAGGAAATACGTAAGAAAGTGAGAGAGCATCAACTTGATGATTAGGTGAGAGAGGATGGGTGAGGGAGAGGTACCTCAATGGTATATTTACGACACGTTTTAGAGTGGAAGGTACCCTCATTATCGCACGGGTGTAAGATCATTTCAATTCTATTGAACACGAAATCAAGCATGATCCAAACATGTTTTGGGACTACGTCAAATCACTGAGAAAAGATGGTGGTATTCAAGACACCATGACGCATTGTGATCGGGAAGTTGGTGGAGTAGACGTAGCTAACGCTTTTGCAACACACTTCCAATCCGTATATAGTAATGAGTCTCCATTACTAAATACAAATATTGCTGCCAAGTTGATTATAAAGGGAGCCCAGAATATCGATATTAATCAAATTGATGAATCAGATATAGAAACTTCCATTAGAAAAATGAAAAATACATATTCACTTGGTCCAGATTTTCTTCCAGTATTCTTCCTTAAAGGTTGTGCCGAGTTTTTAAAAAAGCCACTTAGTTTCTTATTTAATCTTTCCCTGGAAACCGGTGTATTTCCTGATTCCTGGAAAATTTCGAAGATTTGTCCGATTTATAAAAGCGGTACAAAGACCTCTGTAGAAAATTTTAGGCCAGTAGCAATACTATCTGCACCGGCCAAACTGTTCGAATTGATTATTCATAAATACACACTGCCACAAGTGGAGCCGTACTTAATTTCAGAACAGCACGGATTTAGAAAAGGTCGATCTACAGAAACCAACTTATTGGTGTTTACTGATTACGTATCAAAATCTTTAGATAAAGGCCATCAGGTAGATTGTTCGTATAACGACTTTTCAAAGGCCTTCGATACTGTTAATCACGACGTCTTACTCAATAAGCTGGCTGAAATAGGATTCTCAATGAGACTACTCACCTTTTTTGCTAGCTATCTTGCAGACAGGAAACAGTTTGTATCTCATGGACTATTCCAGTCTATTCTATTTTTTGTACAATCAGGAGTACCCCAAGGTTCTAATTTAGGCCCACTCCTTTTTTCCATATTTATTAATGATATTTCAGAAGTAATTCTGCACTCCAGGTTTCTTCTTTTTGCTGATGACCTGAAACTATTCTTAGAAATACTAACCCTAGAGGACTGCAATCGACTCCAGTCAGATATTGATAGAATTATTGACTGGAGTAAAAGAAATCGGATTGAGTTCAATATATCTAAATGTTTAATTTTGTCATTCACTAGGGCGTGTCATACCTGGTATTACCGGTATACGATGGACGCCCGAAGTCTAAAACGTGTCTCCACCATGAAGGACCTTGGAATCATGTTTGATAGTAGGCTGACATTTCATACTCACATTCAGATGGCTTGTAGCACTTCATTGAGAATGCTGGGCTTTGTTCTGCGTACTGCAAGGAATTTTAAAGACACCCGGGTTCTCATAATTCTATTCAATTCCTTAGTAAGGAGTAGACTTGAAAGTGGGTCGATAATTTGGAGTCCGCACCAAGCAAAATATTCCCTCATGTTGGAGAGAGTTCAGAAAAAATTTCTGAGATTTCTGTACATGAGGGAGTACGGCTATTATCCGTGGCTCTATCCTACCGACTTTCTTTTGGGTATGCTCGGAATGAACCATCTACGTGTCAGAAGGGATGTACACATTGCTACGCATTTCTTCAGATTGATTCGTGGATGGCTTGAGAACTCAGCTATCTTGGAGAATATTCATTTTTATATTCCCGATGGTTATCTTCGCCATCGACAGCATAGGCTGTTCTATCTTCCGGCCTGCAGGACTAACTTGCCAATGGTCATGCCGATCGGGAGAGCAATTTTGCTGTTGAACAGAATTAATTCGGATATCGACATATTTAGCGTCAGTGAAGCTGCCTTTAAAAGGCAAGCTCAATTAATGCTCATATAGTTTTTTTTTTTGCTTACCATTTATATTTATGTTTAATGTAATACTGTTACAAATGTATTTTAAAAACGCATTGAAATTTTAAATTTTGTAATGTTTTTGAAAGAATAAAATAAATTGAATTGAATTGAATTGAATCATTTTTCAGAATTCAAACGTTGCTTGAAATGTCTTTAGTCGTGTTTGGTGACCAGATCTACCTAGCCAGGTACTTCCCCACCTTCCTCGTACCCATCTCCTCTCCCTCCCCACTTCCTTCAGCCTCACAACACATCCCAATCGGGGTGCCATAGTCTCACTGACTCCGGAGCAATAATGCAAAAAGTAAATAAAAATCGTGAAATAATCAATAATTTAAACAAAATAATCGATATGTTTCAAAACTAATTATTTCTCCGTAAGAACAAACAAAATTTCTCAAATAAAAGCATAAAATGTTGTTACATTAAACGATTATAGTATGTAGCTACTTTTACATTATGAAAGCTTGTTTTATAAGTATATATTTATTGCATTCGCATTATACAATCTACAATACGAAAACCTCAGTCCACAAGACGAGAATTGGCTTTTAAAAATGATATTAGGTCAATTTTTTAAGATAAAAAATTGTAGTTAAAGAATGTAAAAAGTATTTAACAATTTTGAAACTTTGCACTATTGCTATTTTTTACTCTTACCTGGTACCAGTGGTACCTAAGTTGCAAGGATGCAGATAGTAGGAAGATAGGGTAAATGAAGGTCGGAAAGTAAAGTACCTGGCTATTTATATATGGTCACTAAACATGGCTAAAGACATTTCAAGCTATTTTCATAAAGGCGAAGCGCGATGTGCCGCAGATGTACCAACTATTTTTTTTTAATTTTATAAATTGTGAAATAACCCAAATCAATCAGGTAAAATTTATCTGCGCATGACGATATTTGAACCAACGACCTACAGGAATCGTATATCTGTAGAATCGTATCCATTTAACCACTGTTTGTGTGGAAAAATGACAATCTTTTATATATCTACCTCATTGTCGTGGTACAAAACCCATTAACTTTTTTTACAGTGCTCTACTGTGTGTTCCATGTAAGATAATCAATAAATTAAATATTATCATTGAAGTAGAAGATAACACTGAAAATGTAAACGAAAATATGAATAAAAAACAAGACACAGAAAGACAAAACGATAATGCTCGCAACTGGGATAATTTGGACTTTTACAATAGGTTTTCCGTATAAATAAAATCGGATATACATATTTTTCCGGGATACAATCTAGTTTATAACCCAGTTCTTCGAACACTTGTTTCCAATGAAAAAAGGTAGCTGCCAATAATATTGAAATATAAGAAGAAACGAAAAATTGTTTGTTCTGAAATATGAGATGGATAAAAGTGATATTTAAAAAGAGGTCGCTGGGTTCATGTCTCAATTGCGACTGTTATCACGTTTTATCAGTTCTCGTATTTTCGTTTAGATTATGAGTATTTTCTTTTTCTTCAATCATATAAAACATTTATGGTAATAACTATCAAAAGTTATGAAAAAAGAGTTGTTCTAATTAAAATTGATTAAATTATATTCTTAGTAATAGTCTACCAACCCTAAATCCGACTACATTACGTCATCTAAAATAATGCCATATTATCATAAACCTCAATGAATTGTGCTGAATTAATTATAGCATTTTGAATGATAGTATTAATTCTTCTAATATTATAATTAACTAAATTAAGGTAACATTTAAGTAATTTATCAAAAAAAACCCACTGTTCATATTTTAAATTAATAAAGTTACTTAAAATCCTACTTAAGTAACACGTACCTACACCTACAATTTATAATAATTTTAAACCTCAAACACCCCTTTTCATTTACCATAATTATTGTAAAGCTGCTAATATATTTTTGGATAAATTAATTAATTTAGTATGGAAATAATTTCTCTCCACATCGTTATTACGGGTTATTTTTGCTGGACAAACTTCTTATTGCTTAGTTTCTAGAAATATGTAAGCATATCATATCGATAACTGAAATTTGAAATACTATAATGGACAAAATGTTTTTTTTTTTTTAAATTTTATTGTTTTTATTTCTTGCTAGAGCAATCCCGATGAGTTATAATGTTATTTTTCTGGAGAGGAAAAATAAAGTTTTTTTTTCAAATGTCATCTCCTATTTTTGTTAACTTATAATTATGAATTTTATTCTAAAATTAACATTAAATAGATCTTTTGGAATATTTGACATTTTTGTAAATTATTTAATAACAGAATTCAATATATTTTTATTTTTTCGGGAAAAAAATCGATTTTTCAGGAAAATGAGTGTTCTTTACGACGTACATTTTACGTCGTAAAGAACACTCATTTTCCTTCAAAATATTTCGAAGACGCTGATCGAAAGAGAAGACAAAATGGATAAAAATGACTCATTTTTGGATTTCTTGTCCTTATTGTCAGCATTTCAAAATTTCGTTATCAATATAATATAAACCTATGCTTTGAATCTTTTAGGTATTTAATTAATTAAGATACAGGAATATTATTCTGTGACATGAAACCTATAAATATATTTATTTTCATTATCATTTTAATACTTAACTATCATCCTATTTATTTAAGTATAATAAATAAATTTTGATAATTTATATCACTCATAATTTGCTTCCGTTTGTTATTTATTTTTATTCCGTATTCCACTTTCATGTTTGTATTTTAAGTCAAAATATGTATTTATTTTTAGGTCTTAATTGAATAAAATATGTCTTTTTGATATAAATTGCAAAATGATTTCGTTTTGTTTTCTGAAACCATATTTAATTATTCATAAAATATAAGTTATTCACATCGATACATAATTGCAATCGATAAGCAATCTCATATTTAATGTCAATCTAAAAATTGTTTCATAACACAACCCCCATCTAATAAGCTTGTACAAGCTTCTAATAAGTAAAATTTTCAAAAATTTAGATAACCCCCGACACAAAAAAGAGCTGATGACCTTGGAACACCTGAACGGATTTTCATGAAGTGTAACTAAGAACAATCTCGATCACGTCAGCTTTCAAACCATATACGGGCATGTTCCTAGTGTGGTAGTCGAAAAACTTGTAAAAACTGTATACCACTATTTTTATGAATAAAGAATAATAATAAAAAAAATAAAAAAAACCGCATCATAATCGGTCCATTCGTTTAGGAGCTACGATGCCACAGATAGTAACACAGACGGCGGTCAAACTTATAAGACCGCTCCTTGCGTCGCGTCGGGGGTTAAAAACGAACGCGAAACCAGCGACGATCCTTTATTTTATGACACAAAGTATTGTTGTAATTTGTTGCGTGACGTAGTTGTTTCACTCGAAATAAATGAAAGATTTTCATCAATTGTTACTGGCGCAGTTGCCTCAAATCCACTTATAAAATATTCATATAGCCAATTAAATATTTAATGACAAAGTCCGCAAGAAAACTTTCCTAAAATCTTTCTAACTGCCTCAAATTCGCGTTTGAAAATGTTCTTAACAGAAAGTCTACTGAGTGATATGACGAACTTGCTGGAATACAAATTTGCTCCACGCAGACCAGCAAAGGATAAAAAACGATGTTTCTTCCGATCTTTTGACCGCAAAATAATTCTTTTTGATACTATTTTTTTTAAACCAAAATGTTTGGTTTCACGGTTAATTTTAAGGTTCACGCATCTCGTCTAGATAATAATTGGTAAACGGTTATTAATTATTTTTCATTTCTCTTTCATTAAACCATGACGTTCTTAGATTGAAGAGGGCATTACCAGAGAAAGCCGGAAATACGTCATTTTCAAAAAAGTTTTTAGACGTATTGACTCTTTTCCACAAAAAATTATAAATGGATTTCGAAAGATTGTTCTTTTATCTAGCATAGTTATGTAATAAATTTTTAGATTTTTTTAAAATTTTTAGTATAATAAGGTTATTCCATAGGTCGTTGGCAGATTTGTTAAATTTTCAAAAAAGTTTTTGTATTATACCACACCCATTTCAAATAATGTAATCATGCAGTAAAATAAATCAATACATTATCTAGCAAAGTTATGTATTAGAATTTTAGTTTTAGTTTCAATAAAATCATTAAAAAATATGTACGTACATGTGTTTCTTGACGAAAATTGGTCCATTTGTGTATTTATTTGCGCACTTACAAACTAATATATTTCAGATTTTTTTAACATTCTTATTAAATTTAGACATTATTGAAAAATGATAAATACTTATAATCAAAAAATAAGTACAAAAAGTACACTATTTTAATAGTTTTATCATCACGCCTTTCAGCATTTTTGGATGAAGGTATAAATTACAGCTAATTTGGATTGAAATAAATTCGATATTGAGTTATAATTTAAAAAAGCTGGTACGGAGAATAATTAATCTTTCTCATTGTAACCGCCCTGCACGATCGGAAGAACAACTTTCGACGAAATGTGGATTTTCGTCCGCTGGCTGGTTAAACGCTCTGAAGCAAATAGCTTTTGAAAATGGTCCAATTATAATTTTTGAATTCCCGCTGCTATATTATTACAAGTCACGACTTACGAATATTCTACTCTGAACGTAGTGTCAGAGTCGTTGTTTATCAGGGCATATGATCTAGTTATTAAAAGTAAATTATATAAGATATCATCAGATACAATGCTCATGAAGTTACTAATGATCACGACCTACCACAAATTTAATTTTAGAAAACATCTCAAACGTCACCAAATTCGGACTACCTAATAAAAAAATGGAGCAAACAAGGTAAAATAATTCCTTTATCAACAGTATGAAGATGAAATAGGGAAAATTCGTTATCAAAAGCTCCACAATGTTCTTAGATCGATTGATCATATCTTTACATCAGTATTTACGTGAATACTTTGTAACCTTGAAACCCTTTTATGATAAGAATGGGTTTTTTAATAGGAAGAACACAAATATAAGCATTTCTTCAATAAATGTACGTACACGTATATGTCAAGATTATTGCCCAGGGTGTCAAAAAACTTGCTGAGATCAAGCAATTACAAATATGCAAATAAATACATACTACTAATCTCGACATTTTTATGGAATGCTTCAGCGGGGATTTACTCAAGTTTCACAAACTCACAGTCGATGACTACACATACCTTAAAGCAAAACTATGACGGATAATTAAATAAATGCACAATTTTAACGGGGAGCACAATTTATCTTTATTTTGGGTACAATCAATCTGAAGTATGACACGTATTTATAACAGTTCAATAACAGCAAGACAGTATAACAAGGGTTTAATAATAACTTTATGGGTTCAGTCCCAAAGGAAACCTAATTGTTCCCTTAACCGTTCGTTTTACCAAAAGGGTTTCAATGAGTATATTCACTCTGGGTTAGCTAAACTCCGAAACCGACAGTTTACAATGCATATCTTGGTTCAATATTTCCAGAGTTTTTTCCTGAAGGTGCGCGGTAAAAACCGGAAAGCAACTTGCTTAAACTTAAAACGTAACCTTGTATCGGTCATCCAAGTTTTTTTTAAAGAAAGCAATTTCTACTACCACCACAGTAAGCAGAAAATGTTGCTTTTGTCGTTATGTAGGACTTAGCAAGCCGAGAAATCAAATACGAGATGCCTGGATCGCAAACGCGATGCCAACTCAGCTACTGACCAGTGTGACAGCCCTTCCAGGGTTTACATTTTGTAAGCCTCAGCGGCGAAGTGAAAACTAACAAATAGCCTCCCTCGTCCTGATTAACAAGAGACGAAGTGTTGTGTGAATTATAAAGTATTCGAGATCGAAGAACTGATCAATGTTGGCTCGGAAATCTTCATCACAATTAGATGTTTTATTATGAAATCCTGTAATACTCATAATACGCCCAACTTCAGTGCTAAAATAACTTGCTTACATAAAAAAACTTTATTAATTAAAAAATCGTGATTGCTAATTTTTGATCTTATTAGTAAAATGTACTTACTAGTATTATGACTGGTCAGTGGTTGAGTGGGCATAGCGCTTGGGTCCCACCCGAGCGCCGCGTGTTCGATTCCTCGGCTGTCTAAGTCCTCCATCACAACGCAAGCAACATTTTCGGCTTTCTGTGGTGGAAGTAGGAGATTTTCAAACATTGTTGGGTTATTCGTAACCCGGGAATGTTTGTCTTACTTTAATTTTATATTAAAATTAAATTATATTAAAATATATTTATTATTAATATATAAAACAAAGTCGGGTTGGTTACATTATTTATAACTCGAGATCGGCTGGACCGATTTTGATGATCTTTGATTTATTGGATTTGTCTCTGCCCCGGATAACATAATAACCATTAAAACATCGCAAAAATTCACGAAAAAGAAAGTTATGAAGAAAATTAAATTTTTCATACACTTTGTATGGAACGAATTCTCATATTTTGAAAGAACTGCAGCAATATTGTGATAAGTATAATATTTAACTGTGCGTGAATTCCGAAAATTCAAAAACGTCAAATGTCAATGTGATGATTGTTTTGCTTTTGTTCTTAATCATATAATGCTGCCCCTCTTTTTTACACACTAAATTTCAATAGACGAAAATGAGACAATAATAAATCTCTGAAATGAAATGCATTTTTTTTACGTAAGCTCCACTCAGGACATATGAATCTTAGGGAATGCTGTGAGAAGGGTCTCTTTAAGGAAGGGTAGGATAGGAAGTTCTGGGAAGGAAAAAGACATGAGGGGTGGGTAGGAACTGGAAGTTAGTGTATCCGGGAGTGAACCCATCCCTCCAACTGCGGTGCAAGGCCATTGCCTTGACCGGAATTGACCTTTTACCTTGACCTTTCCAGCCGGACTCTTTCGACCCATTGGTTGAGAGAATCCGGCTGGAAAGGTCAAAAGGCCTCCCTCAACCAGTCTCTCTCGATCCGGCCCGCCACGCAGCAGGTGGGCAGACGCATCCACCACCAAGACCTGCACAAGAGTCACCCCATGAACCCGAGCACCCCTGCTAAATCACCAAACGTAGCGAACCACTTGGGGTGACCTATGGCAGAGGTGTTGGTTATCCAATAAATGCACCCGTACCCGCTTCCTTTCGAAAATTCCCGTAAGTAAGTGGAAAAGTAAGCAAATCACAAAAAATATAAATCCGTACACAACGCCATCTCTGATACTGACAAAAACAAAACACGGACAGTTCGGCATCGATAATTGCTTCATTGTGTAATTTTTAACTTAACAAAAAAACTTAATTCAATTCAACAGTTATTGATTCTGAGGCGGTACGAAATTCGTCGGGTCAGCTAGTATTAAATATATTAATCACGACAAACTAAAAACAACCCTTTTTTATTGTAATAATTCAAAAATTATAATTTCTACCATCATTGTTATAATATATACAATTTTTTTAAATTCTTCTAAAAGTTCAAATGCGATCACGTACCTATATATTTTTTTTTATTATTATTATCAAGTTTAATTTGTAGAACACCATTTTATTAATTTCTTTTAGTAAAATAATCATTATTTTATCGAAGGAAGCAAATACTGTGTGGTGTGACATTATATATTAAATGAATGTTAAATATTAATACAAATAAAAGCGGTGTTTTACAATGTGTATGTGTGTTTTTAAAATTAATATACATAGAATAATTAATAAACCTGAAGAAATAGGTTATTGATTTTAGTATTTTTTTCTAGGTTCTCCACCAGCCAAGGTTTCTAAAGAATCAGCCGGTCGCTCCATCATTCCAGACTACTTAAAGATGTTGACAGATGTAACAGAAGATGTCCTTGAATCCAGAAAAAAGCCTCGTTTGAAGAAAAAATACATAAAGCAATACCTTCTACCTTTGCTGCTAGCGTACAAACTGAAATTCTACAACATAGTTCCGTTAATGATTGGAGGCTTAGTGCTACTTGTAGGCTCTACGGGACTAGCGGGATTCTTCTTTGCCCTCTTTGCAACAGTGATAGTGTTGAAAACGCCATCGTAATGAGAAAGATATTTAAAAAAAAATTGTGCCACTGTACCAGAAAAAAATTCGCATCAGATGTCGTCGTACAGTGCGCGATGACGTTCTGGGTGGCGTTATTAATAATCTAAACAAAGATATGAAAGAGAACAAGACACATAAAAAAATAGAAAAATATAACGGTCGCAAGGTAATGTCAATATGGAAAAATTAGTCGAAGATAATATTGTTAATATTGATAATATAAAATTTGATATATGAGATTGACAATTATGACGGGTTGACGGAAGGTGACAATGGCCGAATTGGTAAAGGCGCCCGTCCCGGTTAATAATAAATTAATATTCGTTAATATAGTAGTGATTATAAGGTAATTTGTTGTCAATAAAGCAATAATGACGCCAAAAAATGTATTTGCGAAGGTACGTTTTTAGATTTTCACGGCCAAAAGTATGTTCGTTACTGTTTTTGGGATGTTATGCTGTGTTGCGCTATCTAAGCCAAGTTGCACTACTTAAGCCAACGTTTCGGACACGTTACAGTGTCCATTATCAAGGCAGATGATGGACACTGTAATAATTATGGACACTGTAACGCTGTCCGAAACGTCGGCTAAAGAAGGAGGTAGCGCAACATGGCATAACACCCCAAAAACAAATAACGAAAATGTATTTGCGATGTTTGACTAAGTACTTTTTTATTTTACTTTATTTAAGCAGGGTAATGTAGAAGTACAGTTTGGAAATTAAGTGTAGAAAATAAATGATGGCGCTGCGATCGTTTTCTAGTTTTAACACCAAGATGGCTCATAAGACAAAGAATGTATGTTTTAAAAAAACACTTCTGGCAAAATGCATATTTCATAGCGTATTTGTATTTTCAAAAAATTTACACAAAAAACTGTAATTTAATAGAAGCAAAATAAAACAAAACAAGTTTTAAGTGGGCGTTTATTTCGATATAAAAACGTAGATACTTAAAAATTTAAGTCTGTTAATTCAACACACCCGACATGTAATTATTGTCTTTGTCCTCGTTCTTCCGTATCTTCATCTTCATCTAAACGCAGTTCATCGATATTATCATATATAGTACTGCCTCATGCATAATATTCTGCCTCAATTTTCATCACGTGTTTGCAACAATTTTTCCAATCGTCAGCACTTATGCTATTACATATTATTATTATTATGCCCATTTTCCGTTTTCCCGGAATTTCAAATTTTCCATCTGCTTTTTCCCCTTCCTTGACGATTCGTCTTACCGTTGTTTCAGATTTACCTGTGTGTGAAAAACATCATTAAAATTATTATTATAGAAGGTAGTTTTAAAAACACACACTAGATAATATTCACTTAGACAGAAAAAAAGAGAAAACGAGAAAAAAGTAACTTTTCTACGAGTTTAAAGAAGTTGCATATTATTATTTTTTATTGAGTTATTTCCTTTTTCCTATGGCCGCATATTAACTGTCAAATTCGAATTTTTTAACATAACCTCAAATCAGATTGTAATGGTTATTATCGCTCGAAAATTGGCATAAATCTTGTAATACTAATGAAATTTATTAAACAAACTATACTACGAACCAGTCATTTCTGCAGTTCGTTTGTAAATATCTTCTAAATCAGATAGAAGCTTCTTCGCGTGACACTCGGCTAGGCAGCGTTGAAAAACGCAGAATATAACCCCTCTTGCATCACTATGTAATGGTTTATTCATTTTAATCAAATTCAGGCAAACAATGAATAAAAATATTATCAAATCAGCGATCTTCTACTCAGATTTAAGACAATAAATCAACCGTAACATGCGATAACATGACAGCCATAGGAAACGTCATATAATTCTGTGCTGCCATAGTAATGAAAACGTTTAGTTCCAATTTATTTTATTTCTACACTTTCTTGCCAAACTTTTATACGAAATAGAATTCTTTTACTTGATTTTATTGTACGTCGGTACCTATGTATATTTTACAAAGCATTAAATATTTGTCTTATAATAAATATTTTTAAGAACACGCTTTTACAATTTTTTTGACAATTGCTTTCCCTTTTTCTTTCTGTTGAAAACTAGAGTTCTTCCTTTAAAATATTAAAAAAAATAATGAAGTAAGTGTAATGATATTTTAAATCATTTGGGGTTCAAAAAAATGAACGTTAGGCACGACTATTCATTCTAATGAAAAACATACAGTGATACCTTGTCCTTCATGGGATGTAAAATAATTGTGAATAAATATCCAATTTTAATATTGATAGCCTATTGAAAATATGTATTGTTATATATTTGTATAAATTATTCAATTTGTTTGTCTTCTTCTACATAAATATTAGAAAACGAATGCACCCACCTGCATATCTATTGATTTAGCAACGATGCCAGTATAATATCATATTATTTAGTTTAATGTTTAAGGTCTCATCGTGTCTACGGAAGAGTTATTTATAATATAAAACATTTGAACTGAGCGTGCGGAAACTAATTTCATGCTCGAAGAGTCCACCGTATATTTACGACTTTCATCTACTTTGGATTAGTAAAGGGAAATTATACGAATAATTTTGAAAATAATATTTCCAAATAATAGAATTTCAAAACACGTTATTTCCCATGAGGAAAGGCGATCAAATTGAGCGTTACAAAATTTCGATTCATATGTTATATTTGTATTAAATAAGATATTATCGACTAATCCATGTTCACATTTTATTTCAACTCTTGACTTTCAAGTTTTTATTTTGTTCACTCAATCGAGTCATGACTTCTTGAGGCATCCCCGGAGGTCTAGGATGAACGATCGATAAAACTCTATATCAATATGATATTGTTTAAATCTAACATCTATGGTCAATTATCAATATTTGCGATCACTATCTACAATTGGTATAAGACTTTTTTTTAGTTCATCACACTTCCTCTTTTATTTTAGCAGTTCGATCTTGAATAAAATCACTTTTTCAAAGATATTATTGATATCCATTAAAATTTAAATCTAAACCTTGAAAATTTCAAGAAACATCTTTTGAAGATTTATATGTATGAAGGTGCACTTTATCAGAATAGAACCTTCTAACTTAAATAACTGCATTTTTATTTTTTATTTTTAGAGTTAGTTTTAATAGTTAAAATAATTGTCAAAGTTTTAATTTTTCAAGATCCCCCGAAAACCACCGTATGTATGATGAATCGTGTGACGTCATCAACCCTGAAAAATTACTAAAGGATCGGACCATCATCTCATTAACTGCCGCTATTTTAAATTCCGTTGTTTGAAGTATTCTCCCTAGAAATAGCATTACTATTTTTTTGTGCAGTAGTTTTTGAATATTTTCAAGAATAGAGATAAACTAATAAGATATACCTTTATTCGTGAAACATTATTTAGGCCTAAATTATTTAGGCCTAAATACATTATTTAGGCCTAAATAATGTTCAATAAACACAACAACTAAATCTCTATAAGCAGTATGAAAATAAACGAATAAATTAATTCGATGACTTGTGTCATATCATACACTCCCATACACCCTCATACCATACAATGACTTTACGGGGACGTCACGACATGTCGAACAGTGACGTCACCACTAAAATTTCAATAATGCCAACTTGACGGCGTGTTTTTACAACCCGATTAAAAACGAACTTTTTAATATATTTTTTAAAAACTCTGCATTTAATATTAATAAATAAAATTTAAATTTTCAGAAACAGCGTTTATTAGTCTGTATGAAAATATTTTTTTAAAGCCATAATATTTTTCACTGGAGTTCCTTATTGTTTATATTAGGTACATTGTTGTGTCATTTTTTATTACGGTCCTAAATTTCAATATCGTTAGTCAGTGACATAAATAATCTCATCGCTGCCATACATGAATCTATAAAGACTGTATATAATGCAAATAAATAAAATTAAATTAAATTTAAATTATTATGTTCGATCTTCGAGAAACGAAAGGGGTCGAAAGACGACTAAACACCATAAATTCCCGTTAGGTGTCAAAAAGTAAATGCGGACTGCCAATGCTACAATTTAATAAGGTTAATATTACAATTTAACATTGCCAATTCATTAATATTTTTACGTAATTGTTTGGCGTTTGATGTTTCGAATGTCAATTCATCGAAAAATACCTCCAGTGTTATGTAACAATTTCTTATTTATTTCTTTTCATTATCGGTTCGGCTATCAACAGAGAAACGGTGGTCGGCACATTGATATAAATTCATCTTAAGTTTCGCTTATCGACCCGATATTGTTACGTTATCAATTTCACCGTGCTAGACCTCCAGACATCTTGTTCCATCTACTTGTTCTTCATATTATAGGTATATTCTGAAGTCCTAAACCTGCTTTATACCATCAGTATTTCCGTCCTTCCTCTACCAACTCCATGCCTCAATGCCACAGTTTAATAAAACACTTCCAATCGCATTAAAGGCTCCAGCGGAAGAATTGCATCGATTTTATGTGCCTTTAATTGCCTTTATTAACATAACACTGCCATCGATCTTTTTGTATTCAAATTCCGGCGCTACGAATTGATGATTTCACGAATGAAAAAACGTAGGCAGGGATAGGTAACATTTGAAAGATTGAGTACCTTTAAAAAAAAATACCTTCACGGCCTTTGTCACCTTTGGGGATACTGTTTTTATTTCCTTTTTAAGGAATGGAAGTAGAGGAAGTTTTGGAAATGAAACAGGTCTGAGGGTAAGTAGGGATCTGAGGGACAGTCTGTCCAGGAATGACGGGCGTATGAATCCATCCCTGCGGTGCGAGGTGATTAGCTAAGTCCTGTACAATCTGGACAAACCTCATTTCCCCAATTGGGGTATGTTGTGAGGTTGGAGATAATAGGGAAGTAAAATATATGTGGATGATCAAGGTGGGGAAATACACGGCTACTCAGATCTGGTCACTAAATACGGGTAAACCCATTTCAGGCATTGAATGGTGGTCTTACACCAGGGCGATACTGAAAGCATCTTCTTATTTTAAATTACAAAATTGCATGATTTAGGCAACAAGTTTGGTGGTATTGTAGATGTATTCGCTGATTCCCTTTACATTCTAATATGCAATTTAAACCAACACTTTGTGAAATCCTACAAATTATAGAAACGTGGGTATAATATATTTTACGATTTGATGTGTTATTGTAATGTTTAATATTATATTTTGTTCTATGTTATTGTCAAATATTACATTGTTTAAAATATTTCACGGTTTTACGCAAGAATATACAAGTGGTTTTTTCTTCAATAACTACTTGTATATTCTTAAAAATTTTTCACTTTTATAACTTTTGGTATAAATTCTATGTACCTATGTGTAATCCTCGATAACATAAATATTATTTTATAATCTATGTAAAAGCCTCTACGGGCGTATGACAACAATAACTAAATAATTGATTGAATTGTGAAATACAACAAATAAAACCTATTTACGCACGCCAGGTTTTGAACCTGCGACCTTCGGATTGATATCTGACTATACGAAATCAGAGAATAATAATATAGTCAACGATATCATACAATTTAAAATGCGATAAATAATTACCAATAGCGAATACCAGAATGGCACAAGCGTAGAGTGTCAGGGGACGTATTTCACTTATTTTAACCAGTGATTCCAGACATTATTCACATTAAAGCATGAAACGAAATTTTGATATCTTGTGTCTTCTTCGATGGTTTTTCTTTTTTCTTCATATCAAACAAGAACAAAACATCTTCTACATGTAATCACTCAGACGAGTAACCGGCCAACCTCTCACCCTCCCCGAACTGTAAAATATCTACTGACTTTTAATGTTTTAGTTGAAAAATAACAAAAAATGTCACCAGAGACCAAAATTTCTCTTACATTTTTTACTCCAAATAATGTCAGGAATCACTGGTTAAAATAAGTCAAGTACGTCCCTTAACACCCTGTACCTTACAGCAGGTGTCAGTGCTGAGTACGCACTTATTTAAAATATTATCTAATGATGTTATTATGTTAGTGGATACCTACTGCGTATTTACCTATCGACACTAGTAGGGAGTATTGTAAAAATTTGTCTGGTGATAATATCTATATGTAGTATGCCCCAGATAAGCAGCAAAATAATGGATTTTGAAATGTACTTATTACGCTTTTTCTGGAAGAAAAACTACGGAATCACTATTGTATTTTGAAGACTACGGGACTGGTTCACCATTACTGCAACGCACTATAATAGTCATTGATATAAACCTGTGTACGCATATATTATTTGATGCGTGCATTCACAAAGATGTCAATCGCCTACCCTTTAAATAAAGCATGTCAGACTAAAATAAAGCCACACGACATCCCATCACCTTAATTACCAAATCACAGCTTTTAAATAATGCTCGTGCCTAAATTCGTCGCAATGACTTATTTTGCTTAAAGCTCGCAGAGTATAAATAAATATATCCGTGAATCTAATAAGACATTTGTAATCTAGCGTTTAACCGATAAGCACCGCATAAGAAATAATTAAAAACGAATCTGTTTTAAAGTATTTGACTTCCAAAGTTAAAGTTTCATTGAGCAAAGCTCTCAAATTATAGGTTATGTTGAGTTTAAGCTAATTAAGCTCTCCGCAAAGTGTCATTGGCCAAAGTCAACTTTCTCTACCAAATAATGTTTATTTTCGTGTGCTTTTGTTTTCGAAGTTCTTCTTGGATTCATTAAAGATGAGTAGTGTAGTGTGGCAAAGTTTAAGTTCTAGTAAGTTACCTACGTTGTATAGCAACGATAATAGTTTTGCAGTTTCGCCAAGCTATTCAAAGTTTATTAATAATGATGCACACAAGTCTAGTGGTGCTGTTGACAACAAAATGAGAATAATAACAAACAATGACACAGTGAGGATCGAGAAATCTAGCCTTCCCATCACAGTCATTGAGAAAGCTAAAGAAAATACCAAGATTAAAGATGATTCAAGAGGAGGTAAGTCATATTTTTATGGATTGATTAAGTAATACTGCATCGGTTTGTTTTTTTTTAATTTTAGAGAATTTTATAATTACCGTGACGATTCACGATATAAATAGATAATAAACATACGTTCCTCGTCATTATAATGCTGCTGTTCTTTCTTATACATTAAATAATGGTGAGACACAAAAAATACGAGTGACCGTTTAATATTGGCTGTTTAAATGTTGAAAATACGGGCGTAACTGTTTCCTCCAAGGTACTACTTTCTTTGTGTTTTGTCTAATTGTGTTTCATTTTATTTATATGTGTGAGGGAGATGTATGACAATGATTGCATTTTTCCTTTGGGGAATGCAGACGTTCACCGTTAGTCTCATTTTCGACTGTTGTTATTTAGTGTGTGAGAAAGAGCTGCAGCATTATATGTTTAAGAACAAAAACAATACCATCAGCGCACTGACATTTGACGTTTTTGAATTTTTGGATTCACTCACCCTTCAATATTATCCTTAAAACTTTATTCCGTGCTTTCAAAATTATTGTTATGGTAAGTAGCATTGGTAGGGATCTACGGAGCTCTTGGTGCGGTGCGTGAGAGAGATGCATGAAAATGATGACTTTTTTCCTTTGGAGGAAACTTGTTGAGGAACGTATGTTTTTACATTTTTTTGCCTTCACGGTACCATAACCGTAAATCGTCACGGTAATAATAGAAGGGCACAATGGAAGTTGGGTTGGGAAGTAAGTAAATCGCTATTCAGACCTCTCAAGCAAAACACATGTTAAAGTGTACACTTTTACATGTACCCATATTTTTCCATTATTTTTTATTAATTGTGCAAATTTTTTACACTATTATTATTATAATTTATAATCTTAAGATATTAGTCACAATGATCCCATATTTTTTCAGCTGAAAAACTCGTTAAATATAACTATGGAAATGACCACGTGCAGGAACCATTATTTGATGCATTATCCTGGACGTACGACAAAGACGACCGCGACAAAAAGAAGAAGAAAAGGAAAAGACATACCAAGAAACATAAATTTGGACATGGAGGAGCACACGGAGGTGGAGGCGGAGGTGACAAAGGGTCTGCAGAAAAGTACTGCAATGGCAAGGAACATAAGCACGGACACCATGAGATGTCCCATAAAGAGTACATAATGCCGATGATGATCGGTGTGATGACAGCCAAAGCAGTGATTTTACCAATTGTGCTGAAAATGTTGGCAATATTTTCTGTGAAAGGTAAGCTGATAAGGGTACCACAGTCATTTATTAATAATAAAATAATAATGATTTATTGTCTTCATTTCTCAGTGACATGTAGAGATAAATGATATCCTCACTGGGATCTCCCGTGCTGAGGATTTCATTTACATATTATAATTTAATTATAAGAAATTAATATGAATTAGACATAACATATATCATGTAGTATTTTTTTAAATAGTTATAAAGTAAATAAGATAGTGTTTTTTTTATAATTCAGTTCACTAGATTCGGTTTTAGTCTGTAATTGATATCAGTACATTTTCTATTTCTGATCTCCCTAAATTTAGTATCCAGCTTTTTATTTAAAATTTAAATGTTATAATGTTGAAGTTTTTGAGTTGAGAGTGGTATTTTATTGTAGAGTGTAATGCCATAATATAAGAAGCTTTTTTGCCCAAATGTTGTGTTAGTAGTTACTTGTTGGATATGTTTTTGACCATGAGATCCAGTGTTTCTAATGTACGTGTTAGTTGTTATTTCTTGGGTTTTGTACTTATGAAAGTAAATGAGTATAGTTTTAGTATATAGTTGCTTTATTGATATGGTGTTAAGATTGTTGAAGATTTCGTCAGTGCTAGTTTTTACAGGAACTTTCAGTATAATTTTCATTATAGCTTTTTGAGTTTTAATTAGTGGATTTAGTATGTTTTTATTTGCACTGCCCCATCCGATAATACCGTATTCTAACAGTGATTGGCAGAGAGCCATGTAAATCTTGATTAAGTCTTTTTTAATGAGGACATTATTAACACCGTTATTTGTTGGTTAACGAAAAGCTCAGCCATAGATCACCCCACGTTCTTCACTTCTGGCGGCGGATGTGTCTGATTATCAGCTGTATGGCGGGGCTGATCTGGAGAGGCCGGTTGGGAGGCTTTTGAACCTCTCTAGCCGGACTCTCTCTACCCATCGCTGCATCACAGATTCATACATCACTCTTTGAACACACTGACCCCCGTTTCCAACCAACAATCAAATCCTTTTCTTCCCAGAACTTACTCTCATCCATTTTCTTAAAACAACCCTTCCAAATATAACTTAGGCCCTGAGAAAAATATTTTCTTTAGGGAAGCCTACGTGGTGTTGTAAAAAAATCCGATTGTACCAGAATTTGCTATTAAAAAATGTCACATTTATTTCTTAAAACATTTAACTTTGTGTACATCACATTGTTAATAGATTCCTACCAGTTTTGATGGCGGGCGTAGTCCAGCGGAAAGGCCCTTGACTCGCAATCCGATGGTCGCGGGATCGAATCCCGGCGTGGCAAATAAATTTTATTTGATTAATTTGTGTTATTTCACAATTTATTAATTTAAAATAATATACAGTATATTTGCGGCATGTTCCAGAGTGGAAGATACTCTCAGTCTCCCCCTGGTGTAAGACCACCATTCAGAATTGAAACGTTGCTTGAAATGGCTTTATCCGTATTTCCTAACCAGATCTGAATAACCAGGTACTTCCCCATCTTCCTCTTCCCTATCTTCTTCCTCTCCTCACTACCTTCAGCCTCACAACCTACCCCTATTAGGGATACCATAGTCTCACTGGCTCCATACGGGAGCAGTTGGGACCCTTGTGTGGTATTCATATAAAAATAAAAATAAAATAAAGTTAACCTGTTACAAATGAATGTGCTCAACCTATTTACCGTGATCGTATACCTAATCGGATTTGAAAGTCATTTCCTGAAGTTTCGGTGTTTAATTTTTAATCGCAATGATACTATGTAAAAAAAATATCTTTGAACGTATTTTTAAGCGCCGTTTTTTGTAAAGGGGTCTGTTTTAGAAAATAGTCAATCTCAAGTTTCTTAGAAACTGCGGTGAATTTAAAAAAAATTATGACCTAAAGAGGTTGTTTTCTTTAAAAAAATATATGGAACGCTTTTATTTACCTACCTACCAGTGAAGTGATTTTTTCAACTGCTTTTTTTCTTGACAATCGCGATACGACAAAAAAAAACAGTTTTCGTGTAATAATTACCCCTTTATGCCTAGTACAATAATACTAGTAATGTTAACGGTACCCACTTTAGAAATTAATATTTAAACTAAAAATGCATAAATACATAATCGATCATTATTGATTTTTTTCCCCATTTTATACGACGTTTGTTGCATCGTACTCGAGGATAGAACTTATAAGTGTATACTCTCATACCGTAGTCGTAACTAATCACAAAAAAATATATGAACCGACCTCTACAAATAATTATACATTATCACGGTACAGTAGAGAAAGGTGCTTACTTTCATTGTCGCTAATTCAGGCACGTTCATCTGCCGAACTAACTTCTCAGAATTTGTTATCACAGAAACAAACCTTTACATCGGAGGCTTCGCTAAGTTACCGAAAGAGGTCATTAATTTTTAAACTTCTTAGTTAGCTTACGTAAAAATATCCACAAATATGTATATATTGAAAAAGTACTTTTTGGGACTGCAATAATTTAAATATTTCTCAAGTAATTTACAAATCAAACCTCTTGAGTTAAAATACTTTAAATAATAATAAAAAAAAAATCATCAGTAAAAGATATCGAGTGGCGAGCTTTGGAATGATGAAATGTTTTGAAAAATAATTTCCATCATGAGATTAAGAGCTCAAAATAAAAATTAAACTTATTTTTTTGATTTTTTTTTCTTTGGTAGAAAGCAAGTCAATTTGTGGTTTGATATATTAATTGAAAAAAAAACAATAACTTCGTTTGTAACAACGATTTAATTTTTTTTTTCAATACCGACTGGTTTCGCTTAACATAAGCATCTTCACTTCACAGTTTAATTTTATATACTGAAGATGCTTATGTTAAGCTAAACCGGTCGGTATTGAAAAAATTAAATATACAAATCGTGGTTTCAAACAAAGTTATTGTTTTATTTAAAATATTTTTTGAACTTTTTTTCATTTCATACTTCTCTTGAACACCATACTAAACTCATGCCTGTATCATGATAATCGTAACGACTAATAGTCGTTTTTTTATTTAAGAGAAAAACAAAATAATATAATACAATAATAAAATAATAGGTGGTAATAAATAAAAATGTCTTACTAATAATATGAGAAAAATTAAGTTCTATGAATTTTAGTACTGCGACAAGTTCCGGAGTGGAAGATACATTCAAAATCACCCTTGTGAAAGTCAACCATTCAGAATTCAAACGTTGCTTGAAACGACTGTAGCCGTGTTTGGTGAACAGATCTGAATAGTAAGGTACTTCCCCACCTTCCCCATCTCCTTTCCCTTCCCACTTCTCACTAGCCTCACAACATACCTCAATTGGGGATACCATATTTTCTAAAAAAATCTTTTAAAAAAAAGTGATTATCCCGATGGCATGGTAAATATTTTTTTTCACAAATAAAGTGCCACGCTACAAATCCTTTCGGTTTGTTGCGAATTTAATTTATCCATATTATATTAAAAATATATCATCATCATCAAACACACTAATGTCGGTCGTTGGTCTGTCTGTCGGTGATTGTAACTCTGGTTCAATGTACTCAGAATTATTTTGAATTTAAGGGCCCGAAACCCGGATTTGTACCGATTTATTACATATTTCCCTTATACACGGTAAGTTTTAAAGCTCTTAAAAAATATATGTTTTTCTTGAAGATAATATCTAGACTTTGCCAGCGCCGAAACGCAAATTATATAAAATTCCCTCGATAGAAAAAAATCGCAAAGTATGCTCCAAAATTATTATAAACACGTTTGTTTCAGTTATTTTACAAGTTATATGTATGAAAAAATTCACAGTGCTTCTTTATATGCTGTTTAAGATAACGCTCGCGAGATTTTTGCTCTATTTTAAATGAGTCGTGTTTTATTAAACATTTCCGCTATTTTCGCATAGATTTTGTCGCTGTAAATGTTAGCGCTCTCCTCTGACATTGGTAATTTCGTATCTCTCCAACTTCTTCTTTTCGGGCCCGGTTGCAGAGCCTTAAGAGTCATATTGTTTTTTAATTTGAAAAGATTGTGTGTTTTTTAAAAGAAAATTATTTTAATGAAATAATTTTACTTTGTATAAACCACTTATTTGATGTGCAAATCCGACCGGTTTCGGAACAAACGTTCCTTCGTCAGGGAAAGCTTATACTAATTTGACAGTTTCGAACAATGTTTTATTATGGTAGGGGTGGAGCTGTTGCTAGATAATAATGTAGATTGGGTAGGTAGGTATTAGTGTAGAGTGGGTGGGTAGGGGAACAAATCCATGATTGGGCTATATGACAATATTTTTTGTTTGTTGATAATAGATTCATTATTTTTAAGGGATTTTTTAATTCACATAGTTTTGAAAAAAATACAGGGATAAATATTCTTCATATTAATCATAAAGGAAAACGTTTAGATAACTTAGAAGCCTTGGAAATTAAAAAATCCCTTAAAAATAATGAATCTATTATCAACAAACAAAAAATATTGTCATATAGCCCAATCATGGATTTGTTCCCCTACCCACCCACCCTACACTAATACCTACCTACCCAATCTACATTATTATCTAGCAACAGCTCCACCCCTACCATAATAAAACATTGTTCGAAACTGTCAAATTAGTATAAGCTTTCCCTGACGAAGGAACGTTTGTTCCGAAACCGGTCGGATTTGCACATCAAATAAGTGGTTTATACAAAGTAAAATTATTTCATTATTCTATAATGGATAACCATAAAGTAATAGCTACATTCAAAAATAGAAAATTATTTTATTATCATCCAGAATATCCTATGGTTTTTGTTTCCAAGATTATGAATTCTCCTTAAAATTGTTATTTTTTTTACTATTATTTTATTTGACGTCTCGCAAAAGCTCCACTGTCTGTAAAGTTTAATTGCAGGGGAACCATATCGCCACACAGTTGTTTAACGTTGTGAAGCAGCTGTAGGAAGGAATTTGTTAATTCTGATATTGACCACGCAAATATTATATGAGGGAGGAAAGACAGAGGGCGGTAGCTCATTCCACACTGTTTCCAAACAGATAGTGATACTTTATTTTTTTTCAGGATTCTTCCTCTCAATACTTGCCATCATCATTGGTTCAGTCCTCGCTCTCAAGAAGATGTCAGAACCGCATCATTCCCATTGGGAGAGAAAAGATCACGGCGGAGACACAAAGGTAGAGATCATACCAGTTCCTGTCCACGAGAACTATCACCACTACACAAAGCATGATGAAGTGGTTCACGATGGACAGAACCATCATCCCTTCAAGTCTTACTACTGATATTATTAAATTAGTACCTAGAGCAGATCCGTGAAAGATCACAGGTAATTGCGATAGCACCTAAATCTAGTTTGTTGGTACCAAATGCTCTATTGAAAATGGAAAAAAATGATAACCCTTTAAAAATGTAGATTAACCCTAAGAAATTTAGACAAAATATATTAAGAATGTATGAAAAACACTTTAAAATATATGGACTTATAATATTCACAAATTTTTATGATAAAAAACTTTTATATTGGAAAATTTGGATGGTATTCAAAAATCCTTATCTGCGTCCAACAGAAAATCTCCTAATTACAAACAATATACTGGATATAAAGAATTTATTAATTATATTTTTTTTTAATAGAAAGCAGTCACTTTGTGGTTTGATATATTGAATGAAATAAAACAATAACTTTGTTTTTTAACCACGATTTAATTTTAATTTTTGTAATACCGACCGGTTTCGCTTTACTCAAGCATCTTCAGGGCATAAAATTGACTGTTTAATTTCATACCCTGAAGTTGCTTGAGTAAAGCGAAACCAGTCGGTATTATAAAAATTAAATAAATCTTGGTTAAAAAAAAATCATTCAATTTGGGAGGCGGAAGGGGTACCGCCGCCCCGGAAACCTTTATTGGATAACCAACACCTCTGCCATAGGTCACCCCAAGTGGTTCACTACGTTTGGTGATTTAGCAGGGGTGCCCGGGTTCATGGGGTGAGGTTTGTCTGGGTCTTGGAGGCGGATGACCAGGACACACTGAACCCCAGATTCTTACCCATCCCTTAAACCCTTTTCCTTCCCAGAGCTCTCCTCTCCTTCTTTCCTTAAAAATAACCCTCTACACAGCATCCCCAAAGATGACATAGGCCCGGAGGGAAATTATTTTTCTCAGGGCCTTCTGTGTGGAGCTTATGTAAAAAAAAAAATTTCAAATTAACTGGATGTATTCTTCACCACGTTACATAACTCACCCACAGAACACAAGAGAGAAATCTCATTTTCAATTTCAATTATTTTATATGAATAATTAATGAGAGTCTCAGCTGCTCCCGTCTGGAGCCAGTGAGTCTATTGAATCCCCAATTGGGGTATGTTGTGAGGCTGAAGGTAGTGGGTAAGGGAAGGAGATGGGGGAGAGAAAGGTAAGGAAATACCTGGCTATTCAGATCTGGTCACAAAACACGACTAAAGCCATTTCAAGCAACGTTTTAATTCTGAATGGTGGCCTTACACCAGGGCAATGCTTAGAGTATCTTCCACTCTGGAAGGTGCCCATCCCGCATCCCCAAAGATGACACAGGCCCTGAGGGGAATTATTTCCTTCAGGGCCTCCTATGTGGAGCTAATAAAATGTGCGCACGCACTGCTCTCTCTTGCTCCTACAGTGTGATACAGACAATAGGCCTGCACTATGTCTTAGATATACGAAACGTAACTGGCTATGAGAGAAAGAGAGAAAGAAAATGTGTGCTCCCGCCTTTCTCTCTCTTGCCCCTACAGTAATATACGAAACGTAACTCTCTCTTTCTATCTTCACTAACTTATATCTCCCTCTCAGCTACCGTTCACCTCGCTTTCCGTAACGCTCTCGTCACGCATTCACCAGCTTACTCCCCAAGTCAAGCGTGCATAAAGAAATTTTACTTCAAAAATTCAATTCATGCTTTACCACAAAAAAAATAACTCAGATCACCATTTAACTGGTAATCTCATAAAATCTGAACATATTCTACTCGTCCCTTCCAGCCTATTTATGTTTTATTTTCATGTGAAGGTATTTATTTTTTCTTCTTATTGCTGTTTAAGTTTTTTAGGTAACGTCATGAGAACGGGTCGCAACTTCGACTCGTTCTTATGTTCAGCAGCTCTGCTCTTAGGAGCTCAGAGGATGATCATCCATTTCAAAGATGAAAAGTCACAATCTGAATTTCTCAACGCACGCAAAAGTATAAAGCAATTGAAGGACAGGAACATCTTCATTGGAGAAGTTCTATCATCATATTCCAAAACCCTTCTTTGGAAAACTAAACAAAAAGCTAAAGAAGCTAAATTTCAATTTGTGTGGTTTCGGAACAATAAAATTTGCGTGAAAAAGAACCCAGAACTATCTTCAAGAGTTATTATCATCAAACACGAAGATGATTTGAATAAATTGTCGTAATCCTCCCCCCTAAGTCTGACACTTTTATTGAAAAAAAAAATGGATGATTTGGAAAACATAAATAATATAACCGACAATACTGAACCTAACATAACTTTTGAAGATTCATTATCTTGCAAAAATTTTTTGAAAGATTCAAAATTTTCTTTACTATGCATGAATATTAGAAGTATAAGCAAGAATTTTGATGAAACTGTTTCTATGCTGGATTGCATTAATCATCGTCCGGAAGTACTAGTCTTTACAGAGGCTTGGCTAAGCAGTGTAATTAATATGCCTAGCATTCCAGAGTACGTAGTCTACAAAACTACGATGAACAATTTACAAAATGATGGAGTAGTTATCTATGTAAGACAAAACATTCAGGTTACTGTTGAGGAAATTGCTCTCCCCAGTGCAAACTGCTTGAAAATGCAATTATCCAATACCTTATATTTATTAGCTGTATATCGATCTCCATCCCAGACTAAAATAGATAACTTTCTCGACTCATTGAATGAATTCCTTGCATCTGAATCCTTGCAAAATAAGGAGATTATCTTATGTGGGGACTTAAATATTGATACCCTAGATTTGAAGAACATAAAAACACAAAAATACCTATCACTTCTGGCGTTTCATGGTTTGAAGCCCATAATAAACTCACCAACAAGAGTAACTCCTAACAAATCTAGCTGCATTGATCATATTATGGCAAAATCAAAATTTGAACCGCAAGGAGCTGCTTTTACTACTGGCATAACAGACCATTATGCAATTTTAATGAAGTATATGAGCTTAAATCTACATAATATTTCAAATAATAATGTAAAACCTAAATTTGTTGTTGACAACCACCTCTTGAAGACCAAATTAAAGGAGGAATCCTGGGATATAGTTCTATCAACAAATGACGTCAATCTGGCAACTGATAATTTCATAAAATGTTTGAAAACCCATGTGCAAAGTTGTACGTCAGTACAAAAAGAGAAACATATTATGAAACATCTAAAACCATGGATAAACGCTGGATTAATCAAATGCCTCAGAACACGTGATAAATTGCACAACAGATGTAGAAAAGAAAGCTATAACTTTGAACTGCTTGAATATTATAAGCGATATCGAAACTGGTGTTCTAGGATAATACGAACAACAAAACAAGCATATTTCAGAAGAAAATTAGATGACGTCAATGGTAACATTAAACAACAGTGGAAAATTATAAAGGAGGCCATAAACCTTAAAAAGGAACAAACTACCATAAAAAAATTGAAAATTAATAATGTTATTACTTCAATGGAAGAGAGTCCAAATATAATTACTAATCACATTAATGACTTCTTCAGTGATATTGGTCCAAGTTTCGCTAACAATTTGTGCAGTGATAATAAAACCAGTGAGACGTATCTTGTGAATGATTTTAAATCTGAACTTCAAATTACCGGAGACAATTTTGACTTTAAGCCAACTAACATTTCTGAAGTGACAAATGTGATAAATGATTTAAAAATGTCTTTCTCATGCGGTATTGATTCTATAAGTGTTATGATATATAAACTCCATGTATCCGAATTAGCTGGTCCCATATCTCATATTATTAATATTAGCTTCAAGAGTGGGATGTTCCCTTCTCACTGTAAGAAAGCTAAAGTGATTCCTCTTTTTAAAGGTGGAGATCAACTAGATGTCAATAATTATAGACCTATATCCCTACTCAACACGCTTTCAAAAGTAATAGAGAGATTGGCTAAGTCGAGATTGGTATCATTCTTAGAAACAAATAAACTACTCTCTAGCAATCAGTTTGGTTTCAGAGAAAATAAAGGAACAAGTGATGCAGTATTGAGGGTATTGTCGAAAGTCACTAGTGCCCTGGATTATGGAAACAAAGCCTTAGCTGTGTTTTTAGATCTATCAAAGGCATTTGACACGGTTTCCCATGGATTACTCCTCAAAAAATTATCTTCTCTAGGCATTTCACATTCCAGTACAGCATTAAGTTGGTTCAAATCCTATCTTAGCGATAGAACACAACAAGTAGAGATAAATAATAATTTAAGCATTAGCAAACAAATCTCTTTTGGGGTTCCACAAGGTAGTGTACTTGGACCAATATTGTTTTTAATCTACATTAATGATTTGTGTAATTTAGATATTCCTGGTAATATTGTTAGTTTCGCAGACGACACTGCTTTAATATTTGAGGGTAAAACCTGGAAAGATGCTTTTGACAAATGTGATTCAGGATTAAGAATAGTAAAGAGTTGGCTAAATAATAACATCTTAACTTTGAACACATTAAAAACAAAATATGTAACTTTTAGCATATCATCAAAAAGTCAGCCTTCCAACACTCATAATCTAATTATACACAATTGTCTGCAAAATTGTAATTGTAATTGCCACCCTTTAGAAAGAGTAGACTGTATAAGGTACCTAGGTGTAAATATTGATAAATATTTGAGATGGAATGACCATATTGACATGTTAACAAAAAATATCAGGAGACTTACCTATATTTTTAAAGAACTTCGTCATATACTGGATAAAGATAAATTAAAATCTGTCTATTATGCCTTAGTACAATCTCGACTTTCTTACAATATTGTATGCTGGGGATCCTGTCTAAAGTCCAATGTAGAGCCACTAAATATTGCTCACAAATTAATTCTTAAAGTCATGTACAAAAAAAAATTTCGTTATCCATCGAAACTTCTTTACAAAGAATCTGACGTTATGAGTATAAAACAGCTGTACATCTCTAAAATAATTTGTAAATTTTTTATCAATATTTATTCTGCAGAAAGAATCCAACAAATCCATACCACTAGAATGAACTTTGTCGGAATAAGTACTAAAACATCTTTTGGCCAAAGAAACTTTTTATATCAGGCTCCACTTCTGTTTAATATTCTGCCAGATTACATAAAGTCTTCCAATTCATTAGCAAAATTTAAAAAAAAATGTTAAGATTTTTGTGTTGTCAGAGGATTGGCATACTATTTTTTCATCCTTGGCCTTTTTTTAAATAATAAAAAAAAAACATATTTTAAAATAATAAGATATATATATACATACATATTTTTTAAATAACCAGATTTTATTTGAGTCCCATTTGTCAAAATCGGAGTGTCACCCTAGTTGTTTTGAACTACCTTTGTTTCTTGGTGGGTATAGTAATTAAGGATTTGTTTTATGGTCTATATTGTTACAAATTACCCATCTAGTCACCAATATAATATTGTTATTTCTTACTTTCCGCATATAATATTTTAGTGTTTTGGATGTAGTGTTTTGTATTTTAGTGATTTTTTTGTATTTTAGTGATTTGTGTGTAAATGCACCACTCAAATTTATAAATTTAACCTCAATACAGGCTCCTAGTCCTAGTGAGGTTAATATTTTTGTATGTAAAAAAAATAAGAACACATGTATGGTGAGAAATCTATATAAATAAATAAATAAAAATACTTGAGCTTGCATGCTCTGTACCAGTTGGTCGGTTCTAGGTTCAGTCTTTGCTGCTATGGTTAAATACCTATTACGCCCCCCTGACATTTCTCTACGCCCCCCTGGTTGGGTAGTCCTATTCTAGACAAATCTCATCCCATGAACCCGGAGACCTCTGCTAAATCGCTAAATCTAGCGAATCACTTGGATTGATCTTTGGCAGAGGTGTTGGTTATCCAATAAACGGTTCCCTGGCTAGCGTTTTCAATTCCCGCTTCCCAAATAAATAAAATATTGACGTTGCTTTTTTCGTGTGTTTCCATAAATATGGTTCGTCTTTTCATATGGATTTGAGATGGAAAAGGACTTGTTCTGTTTGCTACTAATTTTTGCCTTTATTTTACGTACTTTACTGCACATATTATGTGACAATGTTACATGTTTATTTCTTGTGTTTATCTATGTACAAGTGTACGCCATCTCAATACTGCATAATTGGTTCCTAATTCCAACTTATCTGGTAGATAGACTCAAATAATTTATATCAACTTTCTAAATCTGTAAACACGTGAAATTTACAAATCTCCGTTCCTATTGGTTATCTCTTAAGTTAAGTAAATGTTTCCAAAGGTTCCAGATAGCGTAAGTGCTTATTATATAGCTTTCTCCATTATTTATTTGTTAGGGTACCTTCCTAGAATCATCCAGTATTGCTTGCTTATTTAATGAAAAATATATCCTACTGATGTAGTCTGTATCATACATAAATAATGTTGTTATTCTAAATCGTTTTAATTTAAATTAATTATATTTAAATATTCTACACATGATTATTATAACTGCTATACGTTCCTACTTTGACTATATAACTAACATTTGATTTTTTTTTAATAATTTATTTTATTAAGCACAAATAAATTACATATAATATGAACCATTGTTTTCATTCCTAACTATTTTATACATTATGTCATGAAAAATAAACAAAAAGGGGTGCAAATTATTGACGATGTTACGAAAATTACAACTACAGTGCGTCGCACTGTTAACAGTCTGACGACCTCCGTAGTCCAGTGGCTAAGACTCTTGACTCACATTCCGGAGGTCGCGGGTTCGAACCCGGCATGCGCAAATAAATTTTATTTGATTAATTTGTGTTATTTCACAATTAATTCATTTAAAATAACATATAGTATATTTGCGGCATGTTCCAGAGTGGAAGATACTATCAGTATCGCCCTGGTGTAAGACCACCATTCAGAATTGAAACGTTGCTTGAAAATGGCTTTAGCCGTGTTTAGTGACCAGATCTGAATAGCCAGGTACTTCCCAACCTTCCTCTTCCCCACCTCCTTCCCCTCCCCACTACCTTCAGCCTCACAACATACCCCAATTGGGGATGCCATGGTCTCACTGGCTCCAGACGGGAGCAGTTGAGATTCTTGTGCGGTATTCACTGTAAAAAAAAAAAAAAAGTTAAACCACCTCTGGTCTGGAGTTCCAAGAAATATTTAAAAAAAACTGTTTACTGCGTCTAAAAATAAGATGGATTACAATTAGCATTAATTTTTTGCATTTTTAAACGACCCCCCCCCCCCCTCCCCACCGGTGACCACGTGTAGTATATTCCAAGACCCCCCCCCCCCTCCCCCTACAGTTTTAACGTAGTAAATCATAAATATAGTTTTGAATCATTTCTTGCTAACAAAAAGTTTAAAAAAAATTATTTAGCTTATATTTGTCTTTATTAATACGGCGCTTGCTGAGTGACGGCAAAAGTGCATGCATACCTATAATTACAAGTGGAAGAAATATTAAAAAGTTAATGGAAAAAATACAAAAAGATTTCTATATTGACTACGTGATAAAAACCTAAGCCCCCCCCCCCCCCCCTCTCCCCACCACTGTGACCAAGCGTGGTATTTTGTTGACGATTCCCCCCCCAAACACGACACGCAGTATGCGTACGTTGACGTTCCCTACGGGAATAAAGACGTCTTCTTATTCAACATACTCGTACATACATAGTTGTACAACTTGATAATGCCTTGCTGATATTTGTATTTTTTCTCTCCTACAACCTGCAGTCCCATCATCATGCCAGAGTCAAGTTAGCCTCTAAAAAGCAGGACGAACTGTACAGGGCCCTGTACAAATCGCAAGTGCGCCCCACTGTTAAATTTGGCAGCCACCTCTAGCCCCAAAATACCTCAATAAACCCCTTGACTCTGTGCAGAAACGGGGCGTCCGTTTGATGATTTCCACTATCTTAACAATCGAATTGCAATCTTTACGGTCCACGTGTCAGTTAGATATGCTGTCCTTGTTTTACCCGTATTACAATATTATTTCTTTGACACCGCGTTGCCTCAGTTCTATTTGTCCAATAGACCATTTTAGTTTGTGTTCAATCTCCACTTTAAAATAAAAAATAACGTATAAAAAATGATAGTTAATCACCTACCTAAGAATTATTAAACTAATGAGACCTATACCTTTACGGAAATAGCTTTATCTTAAACACCTATCATAATGTTTCATTGAAATAATGAAAGAAAACCTTCTCCTCCTGTAAAATTTTCTAATGGTCTATTGTACAAATACGAACTATGGCGACAACCGGTGTATGGTCAGGAAACAAGCTAAACGCGTGCCCAAAATATGGTAGGGATGTCGAAAGTGAAAAAAAATATCGATATATCGATGTATTGATATTTATTAAAATATCAATATCGACGTCGATATATCGAGGAAAAAAATTTCGATATAACGATATATCGGTCAAATTTTCAAGAGATTTTGCGTTTTTTAAATTAAAAGTGTATTTAGTTCAATATTATCAATAGAAATTTTTACACACAATGTGCTTTTTTTAATGTACAAAAATCGTAATTAAAATGAAGGTATTTTTGTCAGTATTCATTTCTATTAGGTAATAATTACAAAAATATCAAAAACTAAAAAGCTGTTTTCTAACTTATATGTAAACTGAGACGCATACAAAGTTTGTACGCATTTCAGTAACATTCTATTGGCGTATTAATCTGTCAAAAAGGACTTCGTATTTGGAACAAGGTATATTCAATAATCATAGACAATTGGGAAGCAACACGTAGGAGTGGCTTATTTTATGTATGTACTTACACACATGAAATAGTATTAGTGATCACAAATACTGATGCAAAGACAATAGATTTGAAAGCTATTAATAGTTAAAATTTCAACCGCCAGATGTCATGACCCAATACAATTTTCCGTTCGTTCCTATACGGTTTGGATTCCAGTGACTTTAAATACATAAATTTTTAAAAATATCGTTTTTGATACAATTTTCGATATTGGATATTTTGTATCGATATATCGGATCAAAATATATCGGCTAAAAATATCGATATATTGAATTAAAAATATCGATATATCGATACTTTTTCAACAAGCCTAGTGCATGGTTGAAATATGTCATATGATTTGCCGGCCTCTGTTTTCCCCCCTTCTACAACAAGGGTCCCATCAAGACCAGTGTTCACTCTTTCCTCTTCTAAAAGGACCCTCCACACAGCAACCTAAAAGATGACAGAGGCCCGGAGAGAAATTAATTTTCCTCTAGGCCTTTTGAATTAATGTAAATAAATATATAGATATCTATATACATAAAAAATGAATCCCTGTTTCCCTTGGTCACGCCATAACTTCAGAACGACTTTGCCTATTTCATTCAAATTTTGAGGATTTGATGTAGTGTGCATGCCCGCCAGTCCTGGATTTGTCAATTCTCCTTATAGGCCGCGGCCTAGGGGCGGCAGAGTTCAGGGGGCGGCGCTCGCTTGATTATACCTAAACAACAACAAAAAAGTCACTGTGGATAAATAGAGTTTTCTATCTTTAACCTTTAGACGCCCAGTGGTCCCGTACGGGACCACGGATTTGTGTCGTTTAATGCGCAACGGTCCAACACGGGAACGGTGATTGTGATGCGTATATTTCACAAAAAAAATGCTTTGTCAAGTGGGCTATCTTTATTGCACGAGCGTTTAAGGGGAGAAATAGGTGTAGGACTTCGTATTTTTATTGATTTTCATGAATTTTTTTAACACATAAGGAATACATATATTTTATTTATACCTTGCGGTCATTTTACACATACATTTTCAAGAGTATACCCTAAAATTTTCAAATATTTTCCTCAAAAAATAATGGAGATATCAACTGCCGCGCATTGTAAGTCGCCATCTGGCTGGACAATTTATGTATCTCCTGGAGGTCATAATTTTCCTCCGAAATCAATTTTTCAAAAATTTTTAGTTTTTTATTAGTGTTTCTTCTATTTCAACCTCACTTCTTACAAAAAAATCGAAAATTAATATTTTTTTGATAAATGTGAAAATTTTGTATCTACTTATGATCTTTTACCATTCTTTTAAACGTTTTTTTAACACAAAAAGATATTAAATAAAGATATGGTTTAGGATTGAGGTTCAAATAGAGCGCCTTTATGTAAAGAAACTATGTCCTTAGTTTGATAACGATTGATCAAAAACTGTAGGAGCTAGAGGATACACAAATTCGAGAAAAGTAGTTTCGAGAAAAATGCGTTTAACAATAAGAGTGGCAGTAAAATAGTGGTACGAGTAGACGCCCAGTGATCCCAGTACGGGACCGCGGATTGCGTCGTGCGATTGTGGTGCAAATATTTCACAAAAATGTTTGGGCAGTGGGCTACCTTTATTTGGCTACTAATCGTATTTTGGAATTCTCTTTAGGAAAAAAAGTGAGTGCTCAGATTTAGAGCTCATCTGTTGATGTACTGACGGTAGATATCTGATTTTTATGGATCTCTTCTCGAGTATTTTATACCAGAGCAGAAAACTTTGATTATTTCGAAGAAAGTGCAACTGAAATGAGCACACTTTAGCAATATCACGGCGACCTTCAGAGTAAGATGACACTAAGGGAAAAAAACTTTATTGGCGAAAAATCAAATGAGGATATTGAAACAACTTCCCGACTGAGATCTGAATTAGAGGGAAGGCATAATATGCGAAGGCATAAGGCATAATACTTCAAAGAAAAAAATCTTTTTTTTTTTAAATGGGTGAACTTTCAACACAAAGAGTCAGTCTCTCGTGCAAGGATTTAGAAACGATTAAGTTCAGGAATGGGTACACTTTCAAGGTCACATTTCCTTTAATAAAACGGCAGAGAAACCTGAATCTACATCATTACTTAATCTTTTTAAGGAAAGTTTTTGAGGAAACCATCTCTGTGTAAAGTTTACCCAAATTTGGATAAAGCGTTCCTAGTCGTACTTTGCACTCCGGCCACAAATTGTTCTGGAGTTTTTTCCTGTTTAAAGCGAATGAAGAAATACTAAGGTCAAATAAAAAGGTCTTCATTATCGCAAGAAAAACTTTACTCTTCGAATCTTCTATGCATAGAAGCAACTATGAATTGATTTTGTAAAATAAAAATCCTGTAAAAATTTGTAATTCTTGTTTCTTGTTACACTTTTGTTTTACGAATAATTCATTCTTTATTTAATTTTTGAATACCTACTTAACCTATATTTGAATTTTTATTTTTAAAATAATTGTGCGTCACCTGATAAAAGCCTATAAGTGAGTGATGATAGGTGGCAACTTCTAAGAAGGGGCGGCACAAATGAAGTGGCCTATACCAACCAAAAGTGTAAATACGGCCCTGATGCCCGCGATGGTTTTTATATACAATAGTGAGTTTTGGCATCATGAAATTATGAATTGATAACCCTTCATCAGATTTCGATGAAACTTTGAGGATTTGATTCACGAAATTATGCGTTGCTAACCGTTAATCCGATTGCGATGAAACTTGTGCCCGCGATGGTTTCTATATGTAATAGCGAGCTCTGGCGTCATTAAAATGCGTTACTAAACCGTTCATACGATTGCGAGGAAACTTTGGTTAGATATTGTGAGCTGGTTTCTGTATATACTGGTGAGCTCTGGCATTATGAAATTTGTATTAAAAAAATGCAATAGGTGGCACGCGAACTGTTTGAAAACTGAAGGTACCGGGACGCGTATTTACAAAACCTATACCGATTCAGTCGCGGTAACGACAATTTTCATTTTAAATATACCTTTATATTGGTTATTTTTCATCACATTGCAAAAACAAAAATTGTTCTAAAATCTAGATAAAATAATCTTTATTTAATTAAATAATCTAAATTAATAATTTTATTTCTAAATATTTAAATTTTAATATTATTCCCATATATTGTAAATACACCTCTATATTGATAATTTTTTATTACTTTGCAAAAAAAATGTTCTAAAATCTAGATAAAATAATCTTTCCAATGTGTATGTATATAAGAAATAAATAATTTTATTTTTAAATATTTAAATTTTGATATTGAAAATTGAAAGCAACTGAAACGCGGTAGGGGTTGTAAATATGCTACCGGGACTGAATGTATAGAATGCGTGAGGGGGGAGGGGGGAAGGGTTGGTAAACTCGAGAGGTGGGAGGAGAACTCGGGAGGGGGGTTCACTGGATAGGGGAGACAGGCGAGAGACTGAGAAGAGGGAAGGCGGAGGAGGCGAGTGGAACGGGACGAATGGGAAAGGACACGCAGGAAGAAACAATTGTTTCAAAAAGCATTACAATAAACAATATGTTTTTTTTTTTTAGTTCGTATATTCATAGCAAAGACAGGACAACGGCTGTCGGGTCAGCTAGTTCAAAATACGGCACATTCGGCGTCATACATCGGTAAATTTTATTTTTAGGTGTGAAATCTATTCAATATACCATCCATACAATACTATTTATAAGATCGCATGATTCTTGTTTTTTTTTAGGGCATGCGTAAATTAATATTTGTTCTTGGTATTTGGGTTAGACAAATTAACACGACTTACTTTGTCATCCTGGCTTGAATTTCATTTAACAAAAATGTCGTTTGACGCCTTGCCAGTGAAAGTTTTGCCAAGGTTATGTCTTTTATTCGAGTTTTATTGACGTTACTCGAATATTATAATATTGAATAATATTTTAATTGCATCACAGATCATCTCTGTGAGAGATTTCATGGCTTAATTTGAATATCAAAGAGCGATGTGTGATTGGAATGTGTTTAAACAGATTTAACACTTCAAATTCCAACTAAGTTACATTATCATCACACTGTTTCCTGCCAGCGGTAAGTAGAGAGGATATACCGCCACACTTCTTGCTTCAATCACATTTGTATGTCGTTTCACGCATTCTCTTCTTTCTGACTCATAGAATGGGCCTTACTTGTAATACCAACATTTCATATAATTTTATTTTTACTTCTATTTTATCGAACACGCAATTTACAGATTAATAGAGTGGTTTATAAAGGTGATAAATTTCAGTAATAAAAAAATGTTAATGATCAGTTTGTATGTAAATAGGTAAGTAGTAGTGTTTTGTTAACACCTCACTAGGAGAACCTGGGCTGAGGTGTTCCCATGCTTAGGATTAAGTGCTATTCTGTCGACATAAATATAAACACCGTAAACTCCTTGATATTGTCAAAAAGGGCAAAGGGCACCCTTGGCGGTAGTATCGTATATAGAAATGATTAGTAGTAGTTACGGTTAGATAAATAATTGTCCTGATAAACAGTTAGGAATATTTTTATACGGACTACTCCCCACTGATATAAACGATATTATGGTAATATTTTCTGCCCCCAAATAAAACAAAGTACAAACAAACACGAAACAAACAAAGCACAATTTTAATCTGAATGAAAAAATAACTAACTCCTTATCCTTAATATTTCAGCATTCATTGAAATTATTGACATCCCGTAGTGATTGCTTTCGAAATCTCCCAGGGTAATTCTGGTCCAAAACTCTGCTTGAAGTGGTGACCATGTCTGAAAAGTCCAATACTTCTTAAGGATTCTTCCGGTGCTGGACAGTTGGGACTCTTGTGCGGTGCACGCAAAAATATCTTAAAACCAGGGGAAAATAAAACGTGAAGTTATTTACTTGGGTTTTTGGTTATTGTATGTGCTGTCAGCAAGTACAAATGAACTTATATGGCACATTAAAACTCGCCCGAGAGTAGTCGAAATTCTCAGACCACTATTCAGAGTTTGAAAAGTTGTTTAGCTGTGTTTGGTTATCCTACCCAAAAAGGTCTCCCCATCATACAGGGTGTGGCAGCATAACTTCCTTTTTTTAAATGCGGCCATTCAGTCGGTTGATGTCGTAGCGGAGCGCTAGTGATCTCGTTCGAGAGGCGAAACTTTAAAGTTTTTTTCCCGACACAGTTTAGTCACCATAATGCGTTAGAATAGTGAGGAGCGAACGTTTGCCGTTGAGGTCTACTTTTTGAACAGATGTTCTGTGATCGCAACCCAGCACGCCTTTCGGAATCGCTTTAATTTAGCCTTTGTCCCGGACCGGAAATCAATTGTTATATGGGTCACTGCATTTAGATAAACTGCAAGTGCGACAAGAAGAAGAACTGGCGTCCTTTGTCCCATTAGATGACCGAGCATTGATGGATGTTTCGAGGGAATACTTCCCAGAGCACCTCATCTCAATCAGGGGCGATTTGGAGTGGCCGGCCCGCTCTCCCGATTTGTCCCCTTGTGATTTTTTTCAACGGGATTTTTTGAAATCCTGAACCGTCCAAGGACCCTACAAGATTTGAAGACCTACCTGATTTGATCTACCTACAACTAAGTAAAACTTTAGGTATGTGCCTATATCATAAAAAAAAAACAATAAAATTTTTTTGATTCATACAATGGGTTTTATTAAGTTTTGAAAAAAGTAAGTTATGCTGCATTGATTCCAGACAACTGAAACACTTGTACTGTTATCATTGACAATAATTAATCCAAATCAGGTAGGTAAAACTAAGTAAAACTTTAGGTATGTGCCTATATCATAAAAAATAAAACAAATAAAAAATTTCTGATTCATACAGTGGGTTTTATTAAGTTATGAAAAAAGGTAGTTATGCTGCCGCACCCTGTAGTTCCATTGATTCTAGACAACTGAAACTCTTGTACTGTTGTCATTGAAAATAATTAATCCAAACACAAACATGCGCTTAGAAATACACTCTTACAAGTTTTATCCATAGCGGCGTCCATTATGTGACAGCTATAAAATAGCCAAAAATAAACGCGCCAACAATTTCACAATCTTTTCTTAACCTCAATACAATATTTTTCTTCAAATCCGATGACAAATTCAATTGTTTTTAGCACACGTGGTATTTATCTAGGATGAAGTATTTTATTCAAAAAGAATTATAAATATTTAAACACAGTAGCTACCTTCTTAGTTGTTGACTAAGTGTAGCGAAGTCCTATTTCATCTGTCTATAAATTTGCTTATTACGTTCCGGTTCCGGTTCAAGTGGTGACCTTGTTCGATTACCTTATCACGCAAAAATTCATCGTGGTTCCCACTACGGACTGTCAAAGTTGAAAAATCAATATTATGCTGCCTACCGACCTGCCGAAAGTTTGCAGGCTATTAATACTAATGATATTTGAATGCCTTAAAAAGCGCCGTTTTCGTGAAAAATCACCTCAAGGGCGCAGAAAAACTGTATAATATATCTCTACAATTTTACTTCGAATTACAGACAAGACAATTATAATATAACAACTTTTCACTAAAATATTGCATCCACCGGATCACTAATTTTAAAACTATATGTACAATGCATTTGACCTAGGAACGCGATGATGCGTAAAAATACACGTATTTTGTTTTATTTGTACTCTGTACTGGCAGAAAATGTACAAGACTTAACATAAATGAAAGATATTAATCTCAATTATCATAGAGATAGTTACGTTTCCTTGGGCAAATTATGTACGCAATTCCCTATTTGAAATAAAAAAAATGTTTCATTAAATCTATGGTTTAATATACAAGTACGTTCCCTTAGTTTTTTTTAGTGTTATTAATTTCATTGTTATGCATGTAAATAATCTGTTGGCTTTCCAAAATAAATCATCATCATCATCACTATTGGCTCTACAACCCCTGGTGGGTCTTGGCCTCCTCAAGAGTCTTCCTCCACTCATCTCGGTTTTGTGCCAGCTCTCTCCAGTTTGGAAGCTCCAATATAGATATGTCTTTGAGGACGTTGTCGGTCCATCTTAGTCTTGGTATTCCCAGGCTCCTTCGCCCTATTGGTCTTGAGTTCAGCAGGGACTTTGGTGCTTGTTGCTCGGTCATTCTCTCCACATTACCCAGCCACCGAAGTCTTCCCAATTTTATAAATTTTTCGACGTTTAGCTCCGTTCTTAAAAAAAAGTATGGAGCTCATTGTTATAACGTTTCCAAAATAAATACTTACTTACAAATCTAATAATTTCATAGGAAATTTTAGTGTAGTTTTATTAAATAAGAAAAATATTTAAACGAACTTTTTGGGCAGTTCTACTCTTCATAGACCTACTGATGATACTACTTCTCAAGCGATATTGTTTAGCAAGTACATGGATGTATTTCAGTGTGATAAACATGTTTTGATTCTTCCTCGCTCTATGACCAAAAGAAAGTAACTCACACTTACGCGCTTAATTTATGATAAGTAACGTGAAATAAAACACACTCCGCGCATTTACTTTCTTTCTCGTGAAAAGTATCAAAATGAATAGAGGCGTACGCACAGGAGTCACATGTGACCGGATTCAGTTGTTACCCATGTGTCAATTCTATGTTTTTGGTGATATTGTGTTACTGAAAGAACCTTGATTCACTGATACCCTGGAACCTTGGTTCCTGATAACTTTGTACCGTGGGATTAAGTGGCAACAATGTACTTTATAGAGATGCTGATTATTATGAACAAGGACTGAAGGACTCAAGGAATCAAGGATTAGGTTCTAATTTAGAATGAAAAGAAGATACATTCTGAATCTAAGACTATCTAGCTTAAATGGCTTACCTAAGGAAATAGGTTGACGGTGATTGGTGATACCGTGATAAGTAATAGTAGCTGAATGAACCATGTCGAAAACTCCTCCTTTTGTAGAAAAAATCTCACAAAATGAGAATGGCAGGGCTACAGAAAATTGGCTCCCAGCCAAATGGACCTTCCAAAAGCAGGTTAGGTGGATACCTTCAGATGCTAATCATCCCTCCAGGATGATTCCCGCTCTGCTCTCAAGATGGCGAGAATCACGTCCAAAATCCAAGATCACAATCGCAGCGATTTTTAATTGATTCATCGTGTTTCGATTGAGAGAGGATCGCATAATGCTCTGGGCTGCCACATAAAGAATTACCCGCTTCCTTTTTAAATCTGCTCATTTGATTCTCCCTGCATGATCGACAACAGTTCCATTCCAAAATACAATCGGGCTCGCAATTTGACGAATGCCTAACTGTCAATGAGCAGGTAATGGAGGTGCCACACACCGAGACAATAGATATGGTATGTATAAAAGGGTTACAAAATGCTTTTATGTAAGAAAGCTATCATCGAAGTCTATGACACAGTGTCATCATGGATTATTAAATCTTACTGCATGTAAGTACAGGAGGTTTAACATGGATGATCGGTAAAATCCTATATCAAAACGATATTGAACAAATCCGCAATCTATGGTTATCAATATCTGAAATCACGTTCAACTCAGTATCGCCCTGGTGTAAGACCACCATTCAGAATTGAAACGTTGCTTTAAATGGCATTAGCCGTGTTTGGTGACCAGATCTGAATAGCCAGGTACTTCCCCACCTTCCTCTTCCCTATCTCCTTCCCCTCCCCACTACCTTCAGCCTAACAAACATACCCCAATTGGGGATGCCATAGTCTCACTGGCTCCAGACGGGAGCAGCTGAGACTCTTGTGAGGTATCGCTTTAAAAAAAACAATTGTTAAGAGATATTTCGACCGATGATTGATAAATGTTAGCCCGGCCTCCACAGTATTGTATCGGTAGATAAGTATCGTCATGCAACATTGCTCGGTTATTAATGAACGGATCTCAATTTGGGAGGCGGGAATGGGTACCACCGCCCCAGGAACCTTTATTGGATAACCAACACCTCTGCCATAGGTCACCCCAAGTGGTTCACTACGTTTGGTGATTTAGCAGGGGTGCCCGGGTTCATGGGGTGAGGTTTGTCTAGGTCTTGGAGGCGGATGACCAGGACACACTGAACCCCAGATCTACCCACCCCTTAAACCCTTTTCCTTCCCAGAGCTCTCCTCTCCTTCCTTTCCTAAAAAAAACCCTCCACACAGCATCTCCAAATATGACATAGGCCCTGAGGAAAATTATTCTCCTCAGGGCCTCCTGTGTGGAGCTCAGGTAAAAAAAAAAAAAAAAACTAACGAAGTTTTTGAAATTGAAAGAAGTCGTATTCGCGATACACAGAAAATGAATCTAAGACGCAATCAATTTATTAACTTCGATCTGTGCGAAATGAAAATGGTTGAAATATGAATAAAGACCTCATTAACTAATTAACTCCCATTTATTATTAAAAAATTAACAACTTTGTCTTAAACTATTTTTTCACGTGCTTTTGGTATATTCTGCTATCTTTTCAAACCGTAACAACGTTAGATAGTATCTCGGTCAGTTTTTTTATACTATCTCACGTACAGAAATATAATACAATAGAAAACGGTGAAGATATTTTCAAATATTACAGTAATACGAACCTAATAAAATTATACTTAAGAACCTAATAAATAAAACCTAATTTCATATTACATTTCGATTATTCCCATTGATTATTCAAACCTTTTACCCACATCACACAAGCATAAATAACAGACAAACCAAGCACAGACACAACGATTATTAATTAAACCGATAACAATGATTCCAATTTGAAAATGCGGTGTCCGTTTGTAAACCGTCATTATTATTTTGGTAAGCCAATCTGTTTAGATACCAGACTTGGGCTACACCTCCGTTGGTCAATAAAGCTTCTCAAAATGTTTGTATGTCATTTTTTATTGTTTTTTTTTTTTATATAATAAAATGAATCGATATTACTTTCAATTTTTAATAGAACAACCCTCTTTTATAGCTTTTTAAAGTTATTCCCATTTATGTAATGATATGTTATTGAAGAAGAAGTTATCACCAATAATCTAAACGAAAATATCAAAAGAACAAGACACAGAAATAAACAAAAATTAAAAAAAAAAAAAACAAAAAAACGGCATAAATAAATGCACTAAAAAGTAAAAAAATAATTTCCTATTCTTCTACAACTTAATAATCAACTTACTTTTTCTAATCATCAATATGTAGGTACGATTGCTATTTTTGGAGTCGGTGTCAGTCAAGGTAGGTTTGTAACTACATACATAGTTATAGGTGAGATGTGCTTGTGTCGCACGCGCGACTTGACGAGGCGAAATGCGGGAGCGGGGCCGCGCCTGCGGCGGGAGGGGGCTGTCAAATGACAACGCCGGGCCGGGTAACTTGGCTGACACCGACTCCAAAAATAACAATCGTACCTACATATTGATGAGTAGAAAAAGTAAGTTGATTATTAAGTTTTAGAAGAATATGAAATTATTTTTTTATGTCGTTTTTTGTTTTGTTAAAATTTTTGTTTATTTTTTGATTTTTATTAAATCTGAAGTACACTAACTAATTTATCTGAATATGGGTAGATCTACTAAACGTGCTGCTTATTTGAGACAGACATTACTTGACCATAACGACGTTACGATAGGTAACTCAAAGGTCCGAATAGCCTATAAAAGATTCGGCCGAGTATTGTTAATTTGCTCCTAAGAATTGAAGAGTTCGATCCCATAATCAGAACCTAACCAAACTCTCATCAAACTACCCTTGAAGTACATCTTTTCCAATAAAAATAGAATCATCGAAATCGGTTAGCGTGATATTGAGTTCTTCGTCCATTTGTCGCGTACATACTTAATGCAAATTTAAGATTTATATGATTTTCTCATGGATGCCATTGTCTGAACTGGATCAAATTGAAATGGGACTCAAAGGTCCAGAGAGCCTATAAAAGATTCGGCCGAGTATCGTTAATTTGCACCTAAGAATTGAAGAGTTCCGTTTTTGTCATGGATTCCATGTTCAGAACCTAACCGAACTCTCATTACACTACCCCTGAATTACATTCTTTCTAATAAAAAAAGAATCATCGAAATCGATTGGCGTGATCTTGAGTTATTCGTCCATTTGTCACGCACATACTTAATGCCAATTTAGGACTTATATGGTTTTTTCATGGATGCCATTGACAAAACTGAACCAAATTGAAATGGGACCACACGGGAAGCACCAGCTTTTAAATGGAAAAAGAATCCTCAATATCGATTCACCCAGTCGAAAGTTCTGAGGTAACAAAAATAAAAGTAAAATAAAAAATTCGGTCGAATTGTGAACCTCCTCCTTTTTGAAGTGGTTTAAAAATAAATAGATAACGGTCGCAACTGGAACTTGAACTCAGAACCTCTAGTATTACCCTGAAATTCGCCTTACCCCTTCGGCTACTGAACTAATCTCAAATTTCAATTTTCGGAATTTATCTTTGACTAATTTTTCGCCATGTTATTGGCAGCTACCTTTTTCATTTTTATTTTATTTTATTTATTGCTTCTTCACAATTTACATACATATATTTTTAGCATGTAATTATTAACCCCACTAGGGTTCGCCTGTATCGGGGTTAATAATTTCACAATTTAATAAAAATAACACACGCAAATATCGGTCATGCAAAACAGTTCAGTAAAAGCAAAATAATAAAAATTAAAAATAAAATGATAAACAGAGAAAATAATAAGTGATAAAAATATATGAATTAATAACATAGTGTTGAGAGATCAGACAAAATGTTCTCATTCATTATATCATTAGTTCATACCATTTTCAACAATAGATCAAATTAAAAAATATATGTCCTTAGGTTTTTTTTTTAATATATATAAAAAATAAAAAATGAAAAGAAAAACAAAGATTTATAAGCGATTACATTAGAGCGAATCTTTCTTATGCAATATTAAAGTGACTATCAAATAATTATGAAATAAATATGAAAGAAACCGTTTTGATCACAACATTATTGTTTTCATTCCATTTAAGTGACCGTTTTCATTATTTTATAGTGTAAGTGACACCTTAGAAATGCCATCCGCGTGATCTTTTAGTTTTGACAAAGTTATGGGATACGATAACCCCTATATATTTATTTATTTATTGTTTCTTTACCTTTTTAATTTAGATGTTATTGTTTAAATTGAAATTTTGAACTTCATTTTGACTTGAGATTAACAATTTTATAGAGTACACAAAATAATGTGTTGTTACAATAATATTTCTCACAGAATGGGCTTCTACTGCACTATAGGAACAAATACGTTATAACGTAAAATATGTAGTGACCATAGCTTTGAAATAAGCTTTCATTGGATAGAAGTGTTCGATGATCTGGTTTGTAAGCTAGATGGGTCTCGGGTGGGTGGTTTGTATATTTATGGGTCTCGGATAAATATATCCTATTTATAGGCATATCTTAATTTTGAGTGTGCGTACTTTGTTTCCCGATAAAGAAACATTTCGTTTTGGAACGTATTGATAATTGCTGTTAAAGTAGGGGTTTAACAAAGTTTATCATAGTTTAAGTTCATTTGCCTTAAAAATCCTTCCGAAAAAACAAAGATTTGTGTCGTATACCATGAAATGTGGCTTCACCGGAGAATGCTCAAGGTCCCATGGACCGACATGATCACCAACACAGAAATTCTCAGGCGGGCTAGAGCAGATAGAGAACTACTTACATTAATAAAAGTCAGGAAAATTTCATATCTGGGTCATATACTTCGAGGGGAGAAGTATCACTTGCTCTGTGCAATATTGAAAGGCAAGATAGAGGGTCGCCGAGGGCCTGGTAGGAGACAAATGTCTTGGCTGCGAAATATACCAGAGTGGACCGGCATTAGAAGTGTGGAGAGCTATTCCGGGCAGCGCAAGACAGAGAAACATTTTCAAAAGTGATCGCCAATGTCGTGGGGACCTGATACGGCCCACAAAGAAGAAGAAGAGTCGTATTTTGATTGATTATTTAGAGAAACTAAAGATTTATATTTATAAGGATGCAGGTAAGAACATTATTTTTTTTTCAATTAAAAAACAGAGTTTGAACCAAACCATAATTTTGTCGTATTGAACCCCAAATTAACACACTATTATGAAGTGAAGAAAAACGGAAGGTCGTGAGATTGGTGCCATAGTTCAGTAGGTAGAGAATAGCGAAAAGATCAGAGTTCAATTTCCTATAGTGCTAGTAAATGTATTTTTTTAATGCGCACATATGAGTTCATTTCAATAATAAACATCTTGGAAGAGTATAAAAAATATATTCCAAAATATGTCGCGTACGTAACATACATATAATACTGTTTTTTGTTCATATTTTTTACTGGTCTCTTAATAGTTTCCTCTCCTAAACTTATGTCTTCCGACAATCCAAAATGGGATGCCTGAAGACTAACAAAAGTCTCAACCATGCAGCAAATACTCTCGACTTATCCTGTGTATCTTAACAGTTCTTACCACAAATAGTTCTTATCTATGGTCTCAGCTTAGATCTTCTCGTACAAAGATGTGCAAAGTGTTAAACACATTTACGAGCCTGTCTAACTCTTGCAGAATAAAATTGGACTACCGAGGTGTCCACCGAACCTCGCGAGGGTATTTGTATCGAACATATTACAACAACAATGTCACCAAATTTACTTACAGCAGTTGGCGTTCGCAATTATTCATTAGGATTGTTACGCGATGTATAAATCTTAAACTTTAACATTTCAACACTTCGAAGAACTGAAATTAGACCATAATTTTCGGCAAAATTTCAAAATTTCACGATATTTTGACATAAGATAAATACAACATTCGAAATACGGTGAAATAAACCGAACTGGCACTATAAATAGAACTCCACAATATGGCAGGGGGTGTTGGTTATCCAATACATGGCTCCCGGGGCGGCGGTACCCATACTCACCTCAAAAATTGTTTTTTTTTTAATTCGCTGTCCGTCTGATAGACTCCCCTAATTTCACAGACGGATGGCAATCTTTAGAGCAAAGGCGTCGGATGCTCCGAGGAACTAGAGTCATTGATCCCTTCGGCACCGGTGCATAGTCGGGAAACACGTCAAACGCGCGTCAAACATATGTAAACGGTTGACATTGGTCACATGAGAACGGGTCGCTTCTTTGATTCATTCTTGTGTTCAACAGCTCGGCTGTGGAACGATTTGCCTGCCTCTGTGTCCTACAACATGACCAAGACCAATATCAAGGTTCCTTTTTCCTTCCTCTTCAAGACCAATATTCATTCCTTCATCTCCTCAAAAAGACCCTCCACACAGCATCTCAGAGGACTTAGGCCCTGAGAGAAATTATTTTCCTCGGGGCCTCTTGTATGGAGTTAATGTAAAAAAAAATGTTTATTACAATTGTTAATAAATTTTTCTATGGTAAAAATAATATAAAATACGGAATTAAAGTTTGAGAATCGATGAATTCTGAAGAAATTCTATCCATACAAATGACCTAGACCTTCTTACTGTAGTATCTCGCCTTTAGGTCAACCGACTCATAACTCAGTGAACTTGTGTTGCCATGGATACCCACCATCCTACCAATTACCTACATAACAATAATAATTATTCAGTTTGTTTGGATATCGGGTAACACCTACGTTAGAACCAACGCTTTTTTGGAGTCTACGTGCGATACGGGAGAAAAAATTTCTCTTTAGATAAATTTAAGCTCTAGTAAGTTTTGATTGTTAAGATGAGAGAAGAAACCAATGTATACTAGTATGATATATAAGATGGTTGATGAATCAAAGAACTTTTTTAACGTATTTTATTGAAACTGGCAAACTATGACTTTAACATTATCAGTGTCCTTGACCGTGATCTTCACATGGCGATGATAGAGTAGATGTTTTTTTTTTTTTTAAATAGCTCCATACAGGAGGTCCTGAGGAAAATGAATTTCCTCAGATCCTATGTCATCTTTGGGTATGAGGTGAATGTAGGAATCTGGGGGACAGTGGGGGACAGTACGTATGAATCCATCCCTCCCACTACGTTGCAAGGCGATGGGTTGAGCGATTCCTGTAGGAGAGGCCAAATGGTCTCCCTCAACCAGTCCCTCCCGATCCCGCCAGTCACGCAGAAAGTGGGCAAACACATTTTTTTACGTCAGTTCCACACAGGAGGTCCTGAGGAAAATAATCCCCACAGAGCCTACGTCATCTTTGGGGTTGCTGTGTGGAGGATCTTTTTAGGAATAGAAGGAGAGGAGGTTCTGGGATGGAAAAGAGTATGAGGGGTGGGTAGGAATCTGAGGGTTAGTGTATCCAGGAGTGACGGACGTATGAATCCATCCCTCCCACTGCGATGGAAGGCGACGTTCCGAGAGAGTACGGCTGGATAAGTCAAAAGGGTCTCCCTCAACCACTCTCTACCGATCCATGCAGCTGGTGGGCAGACGCATCTGCCACCAAGACCCGGAACTCAAACCTCAACCCAGGGCACCCCTTTAAACCTCGGGCACCTCTAAATCACCAAACGTAGCGAACCACCTGGGGTGACCTATGACCGAGGTGTTGATAATCCGATAAATGGTTCCCGGAGCGCCGTTACCCTTATCCGCCTTCCAGATTGAATAATTATTAATTTAATTTTGCCTTATATTGTAATTAAATATTTTTTAAACATACTGACATATTATGACATAAAAAAAAATATTATAAAAATGCAGTAATTTAACTGTAAAAAAAGTTAAAACACATAAATAATTAAAAAAAAATGTGTTTGTCATTTTTTATCCTTCGTTTTTATTATTATTTATCCCCCTGGTAACGTAACTTATAATTTTTATTACGAGTTATTTAAACATATCACCTGGTTGGGTATTTACACAATCATAGCTACACTCACCTACATACATCTACATATATCATGGACTCCGTGCTTGTAGCTTGATTGTCACATGTACCTTACCTATCCATCCCTATCATGTTCCTTTTACCCATCCTGTTCCATCCGTATGAATTTGTTATTTCGTTACCATAACAAATCAGAGTCGTCTATCGAAACTCGCCGTGAAAGCATACAATTTTCCACTCCCGCATTCTCTACCCGCATATCACAGTAAATACCGCGAATAATAATTATATAAATTCATGAACAAAGGCCACCCATGAGAGAAGAGAAGTACCAAAAGGTTCCACAGTAAGTCCCTTCCTACTTTTCCCTTTATGTAATTCATTTTTACTTGTGCAGTGGTCTATCATGCATCTCAAAACACATTCAAGGTCCTTCGATATCCGCATCCACACAAACACACCTTCTTAATATTATTTATTTTTTGTCGTGTTGAATAGCCAAAATAAAACCAATTATGGATTTCCTCCTTGTGACTTTACCTCTGATTAAACATCATAATAAAAATTCATTTATTTAATTTATTAATTATTATTGTATTAATTCTTGAACTTTTTAATTTAACTTTGTTTTTAATAATTACAAAGAACGTTTTTTGAGAAAACACTGAAGATACGGTACGTAGGACGTAGGTATATCGAAATGTGGTGCTGGAGAAAAATGCTCATGATTCCATGGACAGCCAGACGCACAAATGTGTACATTCTGGAAGAGCTAGGCAATAGGCTCTCGACTATCTGCCTATAATGCATCTTAAGATACTTTGGTCACGTTGCTCGCCAAACTAAGAACTCCAACTTGGAGAAACTCACGGTCACTGACAAAGTAAAAACCAGAAGAATCAGAGGAAGTGACCAAGTATCACGGGCGTCCGGTAATAGGGTGTCCTTGGCTCTCTATGCAGCGCAGAACCGCCAGGAGTGAAGGAGCCTTGTCCACCAGGGAAATTGGAGTAGGGATCACGATACTCAGCAACGTGGAACTGACTTGAGAAGAAGAAACAAAACATATCTATTTATGGGCAAATAATTTTAAAAAGAAGACGTTTAAAAATATTTGTGCACACCGAAATACCTGCCGTCAGTCCCCTGTTACCCTGAAAATACCCAAAAGGTACTCGGTGCGTAGCGACATTTAGACATCAATTATCTGGGGGCCTTAGCGTGGATAATGTACTCTGTGAAACCCACATTTTCAAATAATGTCTTAAAATATAAGTTGTTTTCCAAAAAAAAAGTTTAAGTCCATACTCGCCCTTTAATTCGACGACGTTACTTTTATTTATTTTTGTATCATTCTTCAGCTTCTCAACAAAAACCATTTTTTTAAAACAAAGACAAACATTCCCGAGTTACGAATAACCCGACAATACTTGAAAATCTCCTACTATCACCACAGTAAGCTGAAAATATTGCTTGAGCCGTGATGGAGGACTTGCCAGCCGAGAAATCGAACACGGAACACCTGGGTGCGACCCAAACGCGATGCCCGCTCAACCACTGACCGGTCTTCATTAAATAAATAATTATTTAATTTTAAAATAATTATCCATCCAGTACCTCATAATACTACATAAGCAAATGATTTACATGATTTACCTGCAGATGAACAACGATTTTCAAACATTTTTTTCTCTTCCTCGGGCAGTTAATACCGGTAAAGTGACCCAAAGATAATATCTGACTCACAAATGTTTATCTTGACGAACGGGCAAATTCCTTCAGCACGCAATATTCATTTAGGACGTCCGTTTGTCGGTTGATATCTCAACTTTTCATTTTTTTAATGTGTTCCACTTTGGCCGTTTTCTCGGAAAACCGCAATTCTTATTATTATTATTTCTACAAACATCCACATTCCGAAGGTGTCGCTACTGGCGCTCTTTTTATTTTTATTTATCCGGTTCGTTGTTCATCAATCCCCACGCATTAAACTTAAAGTGCGTATTGTTCTTTACTGGTAATAAAAAGTACATCGTGAATAATCTTACAATTAAGTGGAAAAGAGAAATAAAGGCATGAGGAACGTAAAATGTGCCCGGTCAAGATTTCAGTCCTAATAGTAGAGTTGGTAGAGATCTGTTAATTTTAAAAAGAATATCCAATAAATTTACTCATTTTTAATTCCGCTCCAATTTTAACCACTGATGCGTGTAACCTAAAGTTAAGCTGTACATGTTTAACAACAAAACTGGGTCCCTGCGGTGCGCAGTGTATCAAAAATGAAAATGAAAATCTTTAATTTAAAAAAAAACTTTTTTCATATTATTACAGTGTTTAGTGATAATATTTGTTTTATCTCACCGATAAAATGAATGCTTAAATAAGCTAGCACTATATTAAAACCCGTCTGCTTGTTTAGGAATAAAAACATTCCAAAATACGTAATCGCGTTATACTTTCATAAGACCAAAAACGTCCCAGAGCGACCTTACATTTTAAAAGCTATATATCTCTCTTCCTCTCATGCAAACATATGTATTTTTCTATTAACCAGAAAGAGAACGAAATAATGCTTCTTATTGTCTTTGAAATATGAATTGATATTTTAAAATCTTGATCCAAAGTGACGGTTTCAGAATTTACGCGTGAAACCGATGCTTCCGGATTGTTAGGTGCGAATATATTGAACCAAGCAAACGGGTTAAATTAATATAATAATCTTGAATCAATAAAGACAATATTAGCTACTATCAAAGGAAATTTTCAAACAGAAAAATCAGAAAAAGATTTGATCGCATCTAGGAATTGAATCCAGGAACTTAGCATTGCCGGAGCTCTTAACCATTGAGCTATCCGTTCCGATCCTTTCCATTTCGGTCATATTTAACTATATCTTTCATGAACATATAAATATATCTGGACCTGCCCTAAGTGATAAAAACGTATTATTTCCCCCTCCCCATGGAGCCGGCTAGAGCTCCTCCTTGGAGCCAGCTGGGCTTACGAAAGCCTCGCTTGAATCAAAAAAATGTGACGTCATCATTCTTGTCCTGACCAGCGTAGAGCTAACATCCATACATTTTACCAAATAACACGGCAATATATGAGAGCTTGTACTATACACCTACCTAGAACATAGGGAATGTGGGCGTTTCTCCAGTGAGCTCGTCGCTGGTTACAGGGGTAAGTAAATTATGAAACATTTGTAAAGGTGTCTTAACTAAATACGGCAACAAAATATTGCTATGTGAATAGGGGCGAACCTTTTCGGGGCGAGCATTTGGCCTTCGCAAATATGTTATTAACGTGCCAAGCAATCGAGCTCCCAAGTAAAAAGGTCTATTCATTCAAAGCAGATTTTGCTTTTAAGAACTAAATGGTGATATTATAATGCGAGATGCCTATATACTGTCAGATTGATTTTTCAACGAATCACAGTCATCTTTCCCCTCTTCCCCTTCCGTAGTTTGGTTTTACCCCTCATCTGTATCTTCTAGTCTATTGAATTTGGATGTCTATGGTATCTTTTGACTTTTCTGCTACTCTTGGAGCGCAATAAAATAAAAATTGATGTATTTTTCATTGTAAAAATTAAGACATATTTATAAGAAGACCAATAGGTTTGTAGAAATAATTAATTATTTTATAATAATTTTATTAGTTTTGCGTAATTATTTTTGTAATAGTAAAACCTTCTCCCACCGCTTATTGTTACATTTATCTACGAGTATCATCACATTGTCACTTTCAGTAGACTTTGACTCCCGATGATCCTTCATCTTTGGTTCCGAAACGTGATGATAATTTTTTATTAAAATAGTAATGTAAACGAAGTATATTATCTTCGCTTCATTAAAATGATGTCACAAAGTTAATTAATAATAATTATTAAATAGGTATTTTATTATTGAAATATATATTTTTGTAATATTTTTAATGAACAGCGGATAATATCATATCCACAAGGGTGCAAAACAATTTTTTTTAATAAAAGCATTTCTTTTCTTTTCTCCTCCGTTGGCCCGGATATTTCATTAGTTGTTAAAACCTATACATATTCAGTTATTTGATCAATGACTAGCCCATTTTGAAAAAATTATTTTCAAATTAGTCTTCTTACTGTAAGATTGGACTAAAACTCCATGGATTGTTACAACTGCCTTAACCGTTCCACAAATGTAACGTCATCTACAAACATAACGGGTCCTTTTCTCCTAAGCTCATTTTTTATTAATTAAGAAGTTACTACAGCCAAATGGCACGTCCTGCTTACAGTCATTCAAGTTTCTCACACATGATCATTGCGTAATTTCATCACCATGACTCTGATAGTGAAAATCGGAAGTGGAAGAGTGACGTCAATCGCGACCCCAAAAAGACATTTTCCGGTTTCAGAGTGCAATGACCACTTTCCAACATGGCACATCCACTATACCTATTCTTGATGATTAATTCAATCACTTCATTTCGTCATTGTGCAACGCTTTTGTTATTTAAGTAAATGCATTGTATTAATGTTTAATGTAATAAACAACGTTCAACTGCCAAATTGTATATCAATTCCAAAATTGTTAAGAAATGTTACAAAGCTATGGAAAGTATGGTAGAAAGAAGTGAAGATAAAGAAGGATAAAAGGACGGTTATTTGGCTATTCAAATCTGGTAATTAAATACATGTGGCTTTTGCCGAACTTCCAAATCACAGAATAGGAACTGTTTTTATATATTTTAAGATGCGTGCAGAATCATATTTAAGCGTTTAAATAAAAAAAACTATTGGTTTTTATCAGAAAAGAAATTCTGTAATTCCCAAGTTAACTTTGGTTTCCTCTCATTATTTAAAGCCGAAAGATTTCGGGTGCAACGTGCAATTAATTGATCTTTTTATAAGCAAATCAAGTAAATTTCACTAAAATACCCAAAACCCAAGAAACACGAGACACTTGAGACGAGACCTGGAACAAAAAATTCAAAATTTGGATTAACTTCAAATTCAATGCGACTTAAAAATACAATAAGCTACCTGACAATTCTATTCAATTAAAAAATCGAAACAAATTTAAGGTCTTAACTATACAATGGATCATCAACGAAAGTCGTGCAACAAATAGGATTCAACTCATCCAAATCAAAAATTAAAATTCTCTCATCCCATAATTGTTCCCAATACCTCTGAACCTGATTTAATTCTGTCAAATAGGTTTGCTTTAAACTTTTCAAAAAATGTATCTTCGAATTTAAACAGATCGAAAAATGATACTATTAAATAAAATATTTGTAAACTAGCCTCTCTCAAGGCAGGACATCCCTAGTGAAACAGGCAGAGTTAAAAAAATGTACACATGCAAAAAAGGTACACCTTACTCATGTAGATTTACCTAATAAAGAATTATAAAATAGTGATTGAGGATTAAGGATTGAACAGAAGACACCTCGTTGATAACCTTATGCCTTCTACCACTGGGCCATTTTCAAGAATTGTGCTTTAATGCTGTAAGAAAGCTCTACGTTAAACGAAAGTAAAATCTGAAAACTTAATCTTAAAGATTTTTCAAACCAAATCAATCGTATGTATTTTAATTCACCTCCGATACCATAGACAATAAAGCTGCGCCACTTCTAAACGAGGCCTAGATTTGGCAAACAGTTATTATGTACAGTATGGAAACACAATTACTCCCACTTGAGCACTACAATAGAAGATACATAGAATTAATTACAACAATCATTGTTGTTGGCAACCTGATTCAAAGGAAGTAAAAAACCACCATGACTAATTATTTGATAAAGTTTTCGGCATGTGCAAAAGTAGAAGTAACGGATGGAGCTTGGTTTGTTCTTAATTTATAGGGTAACTAAGATTTGGTTCTTGGAATCAGAGAAACCTATATTCACGATAGCATGACAAGCAATCGAATATATTGGTGTTGGTCTAATGGTGGAAATGTTAGAAATACTTTGATTACCTAAAGAATTTCATATTCGATCTATTGACGATTGTAACATTTTGATAATGGATAAATTATGATTTTTAGATTTTAATTCCCTTCTGCCCCAATGATAGATACTGTAAAGTTTGAGCAAAATATTGGCTAAAGAAGGAGAAAGCGCAACGTGACATAAGAACCCAAGAATTAATCACGGCAATACGGAGGACTTTGTTTGAGATATTGTTACAAACTGTTATGATTTTCAAATATGACCAAATTTATTGAATTATTAAATTACATGTATTTTTTTTAATTTTAAATGATCGATATTGTAAAACTTTTTGTAACGTTTCGTTGGTACCGAAAAAACGCGCCTATAATCTTCCCTACGGTTTCTAATTATAATGCTACCAGTCATAGATAAGATTCTTATCTGTGCTACCAGTAGAGTTACAAGATATGCATGTAGAAAATTTTGTATAACCTACCAAACCATCATCGTCGTCGCTTAGGCAAAGGTCACCAAATGCGCTGATGTATAAATATCAAAATTTAAATGTTTAAAAAATACTATTTTGTATTGCTATTATATTTTATTTTATTTTGCGGATACATAAGACTTTAAAATTTCCTTTGCATAAACGTTGAAATCATATTTTAAAGTACTTATATCCTATATGTCAAAAATGTTTGGATATGGTGACTTTTGTCTGAACTTTGACCAACGATCTTTTGATGATTGCTTAAAAATTTTGTCCATTCTGTTTTTTTTTTTCAAAACTTTGTGACATATTTCCATTGCATCTTAAATGTTTTTAAGCAGTGAACTTTTCTTCATAAGTAGGTAACAAATTATTTGTTTTTCGAAATTCTTTTAGACAGTTTTATAACCGCACACAACAATTTCTAAAACTGACGACAAAATATTCTTGATAATTATTAATTTTGGTATGTTTATTTTAGTTAGTGCTTAAAACAAAGTAACCGTAAAATAAAGTAAGACATTAAAATGTATAAACGCCCTTTGTTTATTTATAAGCAAAACCACTTAATTCATAACTGTACAGAATTGTAATATTTGAACAATTGAATAAGTTTAATTCCTACATAATTGTATGGTAATTCGGTAGTCTTGGTGACACAAATACTTGCTAAAGTGTCAGTAAGCAGCATCCGTTAGGATAATGTGATGATTTATCTACTTGTACTTAGGTGACTTTGTGTACGTGTATGTGTGTATGTGTGTATGTGAGTCAATTTACATTATGAATGAGTGACAGGTGGACTTCTAATAACAAGTGCAAATAATCCGACAAACTTTAGATATCTACTTTGTGATATATGAGTTTATAATAACGAAACACAGTGTAACGAAGATGATAGACTGGATTTTGTTAGTGGGTAGGGAGGTGAATAAATTAGATTTACAATATTAATTTCTAGGTTTCTAAAGAATAAATCTTAACCTCTTATTTATAATATTTCATATCCTTTTAGGTATTTATTAGTTTGGTGTTGAACCAAAACCACCTAGACGACCTAGATCAAAAGATCGAGACATTCCTTTAACAATTAATTAATTTAAAATAATATGTAGTATATTTGCGGCATGTTCCAGAGTGGAAGATACTATCAGTATCGACCTGGTGTAAGACCACCATTCAGAATTGAAACGTTGCTTGAAAATGGCTTTAGCCGTGTTTAGTGACCAGATCTGAATAGCCAGGTACTTCCCAACCTTCCTCTTCCCCACCTCCTTCCCCTCCCCACTACCTTCAGCCTCACAACATACCCCAATTGGGGATGCCATAGTCTCACTTGCTTCAGACGGGAGCAGTTGGGACTCTTGTGCGGTATTCATATTAAAAATAAAAAAAATCTTTTTTCATTTGACATTTATAACATTTTAACATATTAACGTATACTATACATTAACTTTCATTTATAACATAATCAGACATATGAGTATATATGACGTATAAGCAGTTGAGATTCTTGTGCGGTATACACTGTAAAAAAAAAAAAAAAAAAAAAAAAAAAAAAAAAAAAAAAAAAAAAAAAAAAAAAAAAAAAAAAAAAAAAAAAAATTCCTAGATTTTTTTAAATTAACTAAAAATTTAATTATCAAAACTTTTGGAAGACCTCATGTAAGTTAGGAGGCCGTTTTTATTTAGTGTTTCGGGATTTTGATCGCTGTTATTTTGATTCGACCCTCTAATCCTGACTAAATTTATATAAATAAATTTAGGGTGGATTCTACAGCAATACATAGATGGAAGCTTTAATAAAATTAATATTTAAATAACAAAATGTAGCAGCCATGACACACAACACATCAAATCTCTTTACAAGCTTATGGTTCGGAATTGAATCCTCTGGTAACTATAACTCACAATCATACATTTTCTCCTCGGAGCTGACCAGTGGGTTCAAATGCTGCGTACGCATGTCTCATGTATATCATGGAACTCTTAACCCTTAATTTGGTATGATGTTAAATATTTACAGAAAGCGAATTAAAATCGAATCGATTATGAAGAACTGAAATTCTAATCGATTATAGTATGCGAAAATTGTCTTAGGGAACGTACCCATACTACGTGACCAACTTTTTGCAATTTTTAACCCCCCCCCACGGTGACCAAAATTCTAAGCAACCCGCCGCTCATTTGTATGGAGCGTGACATTTTGAAGACCCCCCCCCCCCCTTAACGTGTCATGTAGTATGGGTACGTTCCCTTATCTAATAATAGGAAGAAGAAGTGCAAATATTATCACAAAACATTTGTAATATGTTGCCTTGGTTACAAATCTCTATATCACGTTAAGTGGTTACTTTTCTTGTTTACCAAACCGGAGGCCGCGAGTTCAAATCCCGGCGTGCAGAAGTAAATTTTATTTGATTCATTTGTATTATTTCCCAATTATTAATTAAAAATAATATTACAGCATCCAGGGTGGTTGATACTTTCAGTAGCCCGATTGTGAAATACCACCATCCACAAACGATACGTTGATTGATGGATTTAACGGTGTTTGGTGATATCTGGTAGAATTTGAAAAGCCGGGTACTTTACTCTGCACCATTTCATACCCCTCTCCACTTTCTTTGGCCTCACAGGAGTAGTTGGAATTCGCGGTACTCACTTAAAAAATGTACCACTTAATAAATCTGTTTCAATCGTCCAGCCGAGAATTGTTTTTTATGCCATATTTATGTGACTGCATGCTTGTAAAATATCACAGAAAAAGTACTTAACGAACCTAGAACCTATCTTTATATTGCTGGAACAAAACTGGAGAAGGTACAAAGTATTGTATACTTGGGCTGCAATGTAAATGATAGATGGGATCCTTCAGTTGAAATCAAATGCCGCATTGAGCAAGCTCGTGCAACCTTCATCCGCATGAAAAAAATGTTCTGCAGTCATGATCTCAACCTTGGCTTACGAATGCGAATGGTCAGATGCTACGTATTTTCAATATTATTTTATGGAATGGAAGCATGGACGCTTACTGAAGAATTAATTAGGCGACTTGAGGCATTCGAGATGTGGATCTACAGAAGAATACTTAAAATAAGCTGGATGGACAGGGTCACAAATGAAGATGTTATGGTTCGGATGAATAAAGAAAAGGAAGTTATTAAAACCATAAAAATCCGAAAACTTCAATATCTTGGACACGTGATGAGACATCCAGAGAAGTATGAGATCCTGCATCTCATAATGCAGGGAAAGATTGCCGGAAGATGGGGCCCTGGAAGAAGGAGAACCTCATGGCTGAAAAACCTGAGACAGTGGTTTGGCCAGTCTACCGTGGAGCTGTTCCGGGCCGCAGTAAACAAAGTCCGCATAGCCAACATGATAGCCAACGTCCGTTGAACGGACAAGGCACAACAAGAAGAAGAAGAACCTAGAAAATATGATTTTTCCAATCCACTGGTAAAATTTGTGTCAAATTTATAAAACCCCTGTTTTCGGCGTATAGAACACGCATGTTTTCTCCAAAAATTACATACCTAAATGATCAGCAAACCACATGTACCAACTTTTCCTTCTTTCTATTTACTTTCCATAAATAGGCAATTTTCATTAGCCCCCATCGATTTTCACTGCGCACGATTTCTGGCAGCTGATGGATTCTGTTTGCATAGTCTGGATTCAGCGGTTGAGAAGGTTATGCGCGACTTTTTCTTTCTTCAAGAGATGCCGAACTAATCGTCAACAAAGTGTGAATTGTTGGATAGGAATGCGACAAAAGATTCCGTGCCCACGTGCTCGCCAAATGTACAGGGAGTTTGTGATGGAAATATCTTCGTACAGGATCTCGTATGAATTCAAGATGACGGCGAACATAAGATGAATACAATATTTTAAGTTAATAATTATTATAAGTAATCCTCAAAACCCTCATTTACATTGAAAAAATCTCCCGAGAAAAGATACATGCCGCCGACGGGACTCGAACCCGAGTCCTCTGATATCCAGTCAGGTGCTCTTTATCCACTGAGCTACGTCGGCTTTTCCCTTGGCCGCCAAATAATTCAAGAAATACTGGTATTTTATTCAACAATTACTGCTTATTACATTTTTAATTGTTAAATGAAACATAAATATATTTTGAATTATTTGGCGGGCCGGAGATAAGCCCAAGTAGCTCAGTTGATAAAGAGCACCTGACCGGGTATCAGAAGGACGTGGGTTTGAGTCCCGTTGGCAGCATGTATCTTTCCTCGGGAGATTTTTTCAATGTAGATGAGTGTTTCAGGCTAATAATTATTTCTTATAATAATTGTTACCCTTTGTGCCTTGCATAAAAATCTTGTCTTAAACATTAGTTTACCAATTAAAAAATAATAATTAATATTTATATAATATTAACACCCCGAAAACAAAAACGATAATATATTAAGTGTTTGAATATTCTTGAATTCTTTTCCGATACGGAATAATAATCCTAACATTCCAAGGGCTTTCTTCACAATCACATCAGATCACAATCACTTCAGATCAGGAATTTGAGTAAATTTTTTGAGGGATTGGCTGGCTATATGGTAGTTACGGACAACATATTATTATTTCTAACAACCTTTTTCCCGCGGCTTTGCTCGAATGGTGTAAGGTGGGTTCCCACTCCGCCTCCTCCACCTCCCCCCCTCCCCCCCCTCTCACCACCCGCCCATCCCTGAGGATGAGGATAAGGATAAGTGATGAGGATGAGGATGAGGATGAGGATGAGGATGAGGATGAGGATGAGGATGAGGATGAGGATGAGGATGAGGATGAGGATGAGGATGAGGATGAGGATGAGGATGAGGATGAGGATGAGGATGAGGATGAGGATGAGGAAGAGGATGAGGATGAGGATGAGGATGAGGATGAGGATGAGGATGAGGATGAGGATGAGGATGAGGATGAGGATGAGAATGAGGATGAGGATGAGGATGAGGATGAGGATGAGGATGAGGATGAGGATGAGGATGAGGATGAGGATGAGGATGAGGATGAGGATGAGGATGAGGATGAGGATGAGGATGAGGATGACAGTACCGTTTCTTTGGACAATTTGTACCTACAAAATCCGTTATTTGAATTATTACAAAGAAAATGTTGCATCAAATTATTTAAAAAAAAGTTTTATTGGTTTATAAAAAAGGAGAAAATTAGTTTGAAACAGAGGTTTACTGTTCGCAGAAATTGTAAATTATTAAATTTTAGATTGTTAAGATGAATCGTGAACGTAGTATAAGAAGAATATATGACGCAGTAGATGAGTTCTCATGACATGGCACGATCAAGTAAATTAAATACTTGATTCGGGTCACATAATAATTTAACCACGTCAGAGTCAAAAAATCAAAAGAGTGTGCATAAGAAGATTTTTTTTTTCTAAAGAAAGATAAAGATTCCGGGGTTACCAATAACCCGACAATGTTTGAAAAATCTCCTACTACCACCACAGTAAGCGGAAAATGGAAAATGTTGCTTGTGTAGTGATGGAGAACTTAGCCAGCCGAGGAATCGAACACGTGACGCCTGGTAGGACCCAAACGCGACGCCCACTCAGTCACTGACCGGTCAAGTGTATAATATAATATAATGCGAAACTGAATAAAGCCATATTTTAGATTATTTATTAATAATGATTTTATATATTGGGTACCCTATTAAAAAACCAAATTATATCTAAAATGGCATTAAATTTCATTTCTATTTTTGGAATTCTTTTTAAAGGCGACGTACACAAAATATTTGGGTTTTAAGTACGTACAATAATTAAAATTATTTTTCCTTTGTGGTTGGCGGGGTTTGAACTTGAGAATTCTGGGCGCGGAGCCAAAGAACTTAATGCGGGAGACTCAGTTTACTACTACTTGGGTAATATTTTACGGAATTCGATTTTCATATAATTACTAGCTGGTACCCGGCATGCGTTGCAATTCCATTGATTGAAATAAATTATTTCTCCCTGCATGTCCTTTCTCATGTGTCGCCGTTCCCCTCCCGCGTCCCTTTCCACATTCCCCGCCTTCCCCTCCCTCGTCACCCGTCCCGCCAACCCCACCTCCATCGTTACCCTCCCCTCCTGCCTTCCCTTCCTGCCACTAAAATATATGAATTACACACATTTTTAAACCATTCGCGCACCATCTGTAGTATTTTTATACAAAATTTCATAACGCCAGAGCTTACCATTATATAAAGAAACACTCTTATGCTAAAATACAATGCTCAGTAACAAAATTAAGTCAATCCATAGATTACTTTCCGAGATTTACGGACACAAACATACGGAACCTAAATTTATAAATATACTAGCTGGTTCCCGGCATATGTTGCTATGCCATTTAATAAAGAAATTGTTTGGTCCCGTTCCCCTTCCGCCTCTCCTTCCTCTCCCGCGTCCCCTTCCCCTCTCGCTTTCCAACTCCGATTCCTCCACCTTCCCTCTTCCCACTCCACTCTTTCCCTTCCCCCGATCCGCTAAGCCCCCTCCCGCATTCCATGCATTCAATCCCGGTACATTCAGTTTTCAAACAGCTCGCGTGCCACCTACTGCAATTTTTTATGCAAATTTCATAATGCCAGAACTCACCAGTAGTTTTATACAAACCTTGTCCTGACAATAACGAACACAAAAAAAAAGAATTATCCAATTTGGTGCAGTCGTTCGGAATTTTATTTATATAGAAGATAGAAGATAGATAGATAGATCGATAGAATATAGATCGCTAGATAGACAGACAGATATTTTGAATAATGCCATATTTGTGAAAAATCTTCCCTTGACATGCACTTTCCTAGTAATAAAAAAATTAAAATAATTACATGAATCCAACGTAATTTAATTCCGCTCAGGCAAAGAACGAATTAGAGAGGAATTTGTGCGACCACAAAATATAATGAACTTGACCGCAGGTATATTCGACAATCAATAAGTCGATTAAATGTCTATTTCGATGAGAGTGAAACAATGGAAAGTACTTTCTTTGTTATTATCTGAATTATCTTAAATTTTAATGTAGAGATTACGTAGACAGCTTAATGGGTTTAAAAGGTTAGAAAACAGCATATTTATTAATACTTTTATTTTAAATACTTCATTTCAAACTTTGTTTTATTTTTTTTTTAATTTAAAAAAAAGAAAGACAAGCATTATCGAGTTACAAATAACCCGACAATATTTGAAAATCTCGTACTACTACCACAGTAAGCCAAAAATGTTGCTTGAGTCGTTTGCCTGATGATGGACACCCGGACGTTACGTTTTTAGATTTTCACGGCCAAAATTATTTTAGATATTTGTTTTTGGGGTGTTATGCCGTGTTGCGCTTCCTTCTTTAGCCAACTTTTCGGACAACGTTGCAGTGTCCATCATCAGGGCAGATCCGCAAGACACATCTACCGGATCTGCCGAATCTGCCTGATGATGAACACCGCAATGCTGTCCGAAAGTTGGCTAAAGAAGGAGGTAGCGCAACACGACATAACACCCCAGAAACAAATAACGAAAACCCTGACGTTGTCTTAAACGGTGACTAAAGAAGGATGAAGTGCAACATGGTACGATAACCCAAAAATTAATCACGACAATTAATAGAAATTGGAATTTTTGGAAGAGTTGTATATAAAACAGTACAATTCTTGGAACTATTTTCAGTGCGAAGCCTTGTAAAATTTCAAATTTCAATTTTTTTAAACACCTCATTCAAGCATGAGCTCCCATTTACCTATTAACAGAAAAAAATGTTTTTAACTTCAGATGAAGCTGTCATGAGTTATAATTTTTGAAACCAGGTCCCACCAGCTGAATTTTTCAAATTTTAGATGCAAATTTTAAGGAATATTCATTTAAATGTTGCACTTTTATACGCATAAAATTTTAAATAAATAATCTTTTTTTATTACATTTTAAAAAACAGAGAAAGTTTAATATAACTAAATAAGGTGTTACATCTCTATATGTCTAAATTTCTATTTTTGGCAGCCTGAATCCTTTAACGGAACCCGTCCTTAATTATAGTATTTTGGTTGCATGTTTAAAGTAATTGTTGCTTCTCTAGTAATGTCTTTATAACAATTTTTCATTTTAAACTACATCTCCACTAAAAATTTACAGATGCTTGTCATGCATAAGGCCGGACTTCTGCTAGAGGCCCGAGCCTAGAGCCACGACGCGACTTGCGGCGGGGGGCTGCAATTACCTTTTTTTTCTAGGGCCCCCAATTTTTTTTATTATTATAATTTTTCTTTATTCATCTTTATTAATTGCATTATGTACATTGGTGATGTGCTGTGCCTGTCTCACTGGGATCTCCTGTATTGAGAGCAGACGCAGTTTATAACGTACGCACTTCATAACAAAAATTACAAAAAAAACATTTTATTACATTTAACTCGGAGGGAGCCCCGGCCAGGTAACAAAATGGTACACATTGAAGACACACCACTTGGAAAGAAATATTTCAACTAATTTCTTAGGGCCCAAACTGGGGCCCAAACTAGATGCCAAAACACATTGAATATTTGGAATGCAATATTTCAACCAATTTCTTAAGGCCCTCACTTCGTAGAAGGCCCCAGCTTGATGCCAAAATACATTGGAGACACAGGATTTGGAAAGAAATGTTTCAAATACTTTCTCAGGGCCCTCGCTTGAGAGAAGGCCCAAGCTAGATGGCAAAACACATTGGAGATTTGGAAAGAAATATTTCAACTCATTTCTTTAGGCCCTCACTTCGGAGAAGGCCCCAGCTAGATGCCAAAATACATTGGAGACACAGGATTTGAAAAGAAATATATCAACTAATTTCCTTAGGCCCTCACTTCGGAGAAGGTCCCAGCTAGAAGCCAAAACACATTGGAGACACAGGATTTGGATAGAAATATTTCAACTAATTTCTTTAGGCCCTCACTTCGGAGAAGGCCCCCAGCTAGATGCCAAAACACATTGGAGACACAGGATTTGGATAGAAATATTTCAACTAATTTCTTTAGGCCCTCACTTCGGAGAAGGCCCCAGCTAGATGCCAAAACACATTGGAGACACAGGATTTGAAAAGAAATATATCAACTAATTTCCTTAGGCCCTCACTTCGGAGAAGGTCCCAGCTAGAAGCCAAAACACATTGGAGACACAGGATTTGGATAGAAATATTTCAACTAATTTCTTTAGGCCCTCACTTCGGAGAAGGCCCCCAGCTAGATGCCAAAACACATTGGAGACACAGGATTTGGATAGAAATATTTCAACTAATTTCTTTAGGCCCTCACTTCGGAGAAGGCCCCAGCTAGATGCTAAAACACATTGGAGACACGGGATTTGGATAGAAATATTTCGACGATTTTTTTGGCGCTTACTATAACTAGATTTGGGGTAGACTACCTTACCTTGAACAGAAGTTGTTTGGGATGTAGATAAATATTAATAATAAAAGATGAGTAAATTAATGTAATTTTATGTACTGAAAATCAATTCACTTTGTTTAACCAACTATTCACTGTCAACATGTTTCAATAACAACGTTATCTTCATCAGGATGATTAACATCTCTTCAGGTTTTCTTCATCAGGATGATTAACATATTATAATGATGCCTCGAAGTATATTTGCTAAGATTGAAGAAGTAATGTAATTTGGATTATTTAACAAAGATCTTTTTGACATAATACAGTACCTACATTTGAACGTGAACATAAACTAGATGAGTTCCGACTCTGTAAGTGCTTGGAGTTCTCTAAGTCCGGGCCTGGTCCTACAACGAATTATTTACCTTTGATCCTAACAATGCACGTAATAAATAGGTATTTATTATTACGTTGTACAACTTCATCTTGCTTAGATGTAACATGCACCATACTCAACCGGTTTGATTACACGTAATGCTAAAGGAAGAGTAGTTGCTTATCCCATAATGTATTAAAAACATCTGCTGGTCACTCCTCTAGTCCTGGTACCCGGGACTTCTTTATGTAGGTCACTCAATAATCGACCCTCCTCTTCATTGAATAGAGCTTAGTAACCAGTTTTCTGGTTACTTTCCTCGGACTTGAATGACCACCTAGCTAGCAATTGAAGATTATAGGCATTGATATCGTACACACAAGATAAGTTCCAAATTAGTTTATGAAACCTTAACCATAAATTTTCAAATATGGCTTTTTCAAAAACATGTTCAATTTTAATATGATGATTGTGAATTTAGACTTCGGTGCCTGGGTCATGTAGAGAGAATGACCGAGCATCAAGCACCAAAGTCCCTGCTGAACTCAAGACCGATTGGGCGAAGGAGCCTGGGAAGACCAAGGTTAAGATGGAGCGACAACATCCTCAAAGACATATCTATCTTGGAGCTTCTAAACTGGAGAGAGCTGGCACAAAACTGAGATGAGTGGAGGAAGACCCTTGAGGAGGCCAAGACCCACCAGGGGTTGTAGAGCCAAGAGTGATGATGATGATGATGTGATTGTGAACTTAGCTTTAATTTTTTTTATGCATGAAAAATAAAACATTTCAGAGGTGTTTTTTGTTTGTTTATTGTCAAGCTTTAAAAATTTGAAGAGTAACAAGGTATAGATCAGCGAATTGTTGTTTTAGATGCATTACACAAAATTAAATGTTTTGTAATAATGAAAAAAAAAATGAATTAACTTATTTCAACAATAAAAATCTGAATTTCTGTGTTAAAACAATTAATGAGTATAACTTTGCGTATAATTATGAAGGTACATAAATAAATCCGCTAATTCGTGGTAATAATTCGAAGAATTGAATATGTATTAGATAACTATTAGCTCATCAATGAAAAAGAAGGAGAAAAAAGAAACAATGAAAAACTTAAGTGGCTTCACGGAGCAATCTTCGCCCGAAATACAGTGGCAGTTTAATTATCTTCATAAAGCAATCTTCGCCCTAAAAGAAGCAGAGGAAGTTTATGTATCTTCACAGAGCAATCTTCACTCAAAAACAGTGACAGTTTAAGTTTCTTCACAGGACAATCTTCGCTCTTAAAAAAACAGTGACAGTTTAAGTATCTTTTATTTTAAGAAACAGTGCCCGTTTAAGTATTATTGAAGTATCTTCACCGAGCAATCTTCGCATGAAAAAAACTGAGCGGTTTCTGTATCTTCACAGAGTAATCTACGCCTTAATGGGAACAGCGGCAGTATCTTCACAGATTAATCTACGTCTTAATAGGAACAGCGGCAGAGTCTTCACAGAGTAATCTACGCCTTGATGGGAACAGCGGCATATCTTCACAGATTAATCTACGCCTTAATAGGAACAGCGGCAGTATCTTCACAGGGTAATCTACGCCTTAAAAGAAACAGTGATAGTTTAAGTTTAAGTATCTTCACAGAGCAATATTCGCCCAAAAAGGAATATGTTTACCGGGAGGTATTTTAGTGTCATGACAACAAAATAAGTGTTTTAAAAAACAATTAGTTCTTATTTCGTTGACTTTAGATAATTTCGTGTGTGATAACAAAAGCATTCGTATCTAGGATCAAGCATTATTATTTTTATCAAGCATTACGCAATCCTACGTCACTGCTTATTCTGGTGAGAATAAAATCATTCCTAAATGCATACGACACGTTTAAGAAACGTGTAATATATACACTTTAAGACAACGCTGACTTTGAGTGACAGAGAAAAGCACTATTTATTAGAGAAAAACATTATTATTAGAAGATTTCGTAAACGCAGCAATTTAAAACATACTTTACCAGCTTATTAAAAATAATTATTGGAAATCGGAAATTCATTCCATTATCTTCTTGTAAAATTTTGTTTTGAGAGATTTGCTCAAGTAAATACTTAGTTTTACCTGCGTGCCTAATTAAAGGAAGACATATTTTTAAAGAATGTTTTATTTTTGAAAACATTATAGTTCTACTTTTTTCTTTGCGCATTCTTCCTGTAGATGTCTGACATTTTTTGCCTTTACTCGTATTTTTTGTATATTTTTTTATTATTAGTTACGTATCTTACGAATCTTCGCTTTTTTGCACGAGCTTTTGCTTTTGCTCAAAAGGTTGTTCCACGATATATTAAAAAAAAAACAAATTCTCGATGGTTGTTTAATCAGACCTTCAAAACACACAGAGAAAAATAATTTCCCTCAGGGCCAATGCCATCTTTAGAATTGCTGGGTGGAGGGTCTTTTGAAGAAAGGAAGGAGATGAAGTTTTGGGAAGGAAAAAGGCATGAGGGGTGGGTGGGAATCTGGGGGTCAGTGTCTCCATGTATGAATCCTTCCACCCACTGCAGTGTAGGGTGATGTTCCGAGAGAGTATTGCTGGAGAGGTCAATAGGTCTCTCTCAACCTCAACCTTCATGAACCCGGGCATTCCTGCTAAGTCACCCTTGGGATGACCTATCCAATAAATGATTCCCGAGGCGGTGGAACCCATACCCGCCTCCCAAATTACTCTAACCTTCTCGGATAAATAACTATTATCATAATAGAATCTTTTATCATCATATAAAATTGGACGAAGCCCGGTTGTAAATTTATTATGTAAAACTTGTAAAAATTTTCTGGTCACTTGGAAACAAATAAATAATACGCATGTATGTCACTGGAACACCAATAGAAACACTGAAAACTGTAAAATAAATGAAATCACCAAAATCACACCTTTTACAACATTAGCGCTTTATTGGTAGATTAAACACAAGCGTCCCATCATTTTTCAACCAGTCTTGCCATGGATCATTTTGGTCATGCTTGATGTATTATCCAAGAAGTTTTATGACATATTTACTTCGTTACGCCTGATAAATATCGAAACATTTAGGAAATGTAGGTATCTCCAATATTTAATTGCTTTTTTGCACTTCCTAATAATATATATTTTTATTTATGGGTTTACAGGGACTGCTAGAATTTTCAACTAGATATTTTTAAAGTTAAATATTTTTACTATCAATTACCAACAACATTTTTCACTCTGGATTTTTCATACTTATAAAACGTAATCATTGACGAATATCATATCAACCACATCCCGTAATGAAAATGTGAAGCAGACATACTCAGAAAATAAAAAATAGGTACTTACATATCTTTTATCATTTTTTGTGAATACCTCACAAGAGTCCCAGCTGTTTAAGTCTGGAGCCAGTGAGACTATGGAAGTAAGGAGGGAAAGTACCTACTTGGCTGTTCCGATCTGGTCACCAAACACGGCTAAAGCCATTTAAAGCAACGTTTCAATTCTGAATAGTGGTCTTACACCAGAGAGTATCTTCCACTCGGAAACGTACCGCAATTATACTATATATTATTTTAAATTAATGAATTGTGAAATATTACAAATTAATATCATTTCTTATAAATTTTATTAACAATTTATTTTTTTCATGTACCTGTTTATTTTATGTATCTACCTGTCTCAATTTAAAAAAAGTAATTGTCAAAAGAACCCGTTGACAAACTGATATCAATCAGTTTAACGGGACTTAATTTAAAAATGTAAAAAACTGTAAATAAATAATAAAGGAATTTTATTAATAAAAAAATTAAAAAATCACATAAAATTATTTGCCCACGTCGGGATTCGATCTCGCGACCCTCGGATTGCGAGTCAAGAGCTTTATCCCTCCACCACGGATGCCGTCTTCTGTATCTGTATAATGTTTTGATATAATTAGAGTTGGGATATTATATTGATCCATGATTAAATATTACAATGAGGCATGTGACGTTCAATAAGTTATCCCAAATAAGTATTGGAGAGGTACACTATATGTACTGAGATATACAAAACTACTATGTCAAGTCATGTATGATGTCAATAGGTATGATTTTGACTCAACTAAGATCTCTCCAATCTGAGCAATCAATAAAAATATTTTTCTAAATTTTGGGTAAGTTTTTCAATTTAAAATTCAAAATTTTTCAAAAAACCATCGTAATTTAAAAAAGTTCAAAATCAAACTCCCTACCGAAAAAAAGTGAAGGCATATAAAATCACAAAGAGTTTACACATCAAAAACATGAAATTAGACAGAAATTAGTGCAATATTTTGAAAATGTATCATTTTTCCTGTTTTTTAATTTGGTTGTCTTACGAAACAACCAGCCTGTGAAAAAAATAACCGTATTCATAAAAAAAATGTTGTGTAAATGTCTAAGGTACTAGCATTAACTACAAACTTTCTCACGAAATCATTATCACAAATAAAATGCTTGAAATGAGAAGGGACGTGCTCTCCAACGTGTAATCGACCCCCCCCCCCCCCCCCCCCCCCCCAAGTTAGTTAAAAATTAAAATTACCATATATTTCTTTTTTTACATTAACTCCACACAGGAGGCTCTGACGAAAATAATTTCCCTCAGGGCCTATCTCATCTGAGATGCTGTGAGGGGGATCTTTTTGAAGAGAGGAAGGAATGAACATTGGTCTTGAAGATACCCATATTGTAGGAAGGAGGAAACACAGAGACCGGCAAATCATTCCACAGCCGAGCTATTGAACACAAGAACGAGTCGAAGACGCGATCCGTTCTCAAGTGACAAATGTCAACCGTGTGCATATGTTGGGCACGCGTTTGGCGTGTTTCCCGTCTATGCGCCGGTGCCAAAGGGACTAATAACGCTAGTTCCTTGGAGCATCTTTCGTTGTAATACCGGTAGAACAAGGATAGAAATCCCACGCGACGCCTGTGCTCTAAAGATTGCAATCCGTCTGTTAAGATAGGAGAACCTATTAAACGGACCGCCCGTTTCTGCAAAGAGTCGAGGGTATTTTTCAGGTATTTTGGAGCTCCAGACCAGAGGTGGCTTCCAATTATAACCGTGTGGCGCATTTGTGATTTGTACAGGGTTAGCGGTTGTGTACTATTAAAGTATCTGCGGTATCATCTGCGGATATTCGGGTTTAAATCAATCATTTTTAAAAGAAAGAGAATTTAGCATTGAATAAGCTAATACTAATAAATCTAAACACATGAAACAGAACAAGACACAGAAAAATAAAAAGGTGACGGTCGCATCTGGGACTCGAGCCAAGAATCACTTTCCGGGACACATTATCGCCTTAACCAACTCGGCTATTGGGAAATTACAAAATTCGAATGGCCAGCGATATGATTTCAGGTAAGAGAGACAGATCGCATGCTAAAAAATCTAGAACCAAAACATACTAAGTCAGTGGCACATTTGTTTCCGTTCAAATTTATACCGAAGGCATATCATCTAATGTTATTTTCTTTATTCTATGTTTGAAGTACTTGTTATAGTGAGAGAGGTAAAAATCATTACGGGAAAAAAGTTATAAATATGCATGTGAACGAATTATAAAATCATCGTAACCTTTTACCTCTAATTCTATCGATTATAATGTAAACAATCTAATTAAACTATCACGGATGTTCTCATTCTGTTAGAATACGGTATTATCGGATGGGGCAGTGCAAATAAAAACATACTAAATCCACTAATTAAAACTCAAAAAGCCATAATGAAAATTATACTGAAAGTTCCTGTAAGAACTAGCACTGACAAAATCTTCAACAATCTTAACACCATGTCAATTAAACAACTATATTCTAAAACTATACTCATTCTCTTTCATAAGTACAAAACCCAAGAAATAACAACTAACACGTACTTTAGAAACACTACATCTCATGGTCAAAAACATATCCAACAAGTAACTACTAACACAACATTTGGGCAAAAAAGCTTCTTATATTATGGCATTAAACTCTACAATAAAATACCACTCTCACTCAAAAACCACAACATTATAACATTTAAATTTCAAATAAAAAGCTGGATACTAAATATAGGGATATCAGAAATAGAAAATATACTGGTATCAAATAAAGACTAAAACCGAATCCAGTGAACTGAATTATAAAAAAACACTATCTTATTTACTTTATAACTATTTTTAAAAAATACTACATTATATTTTATGTCTAATTCATATTAATTTCTTATAGATTATAGATGATTAAATTATTATATGTAAATAAAATCCTCAGCACGGGAGATCCCAGTGAGGATATCATTATCTCTACTTGTTACTAAGAAATGAAGAAAATAAATCATTATTATTATTATTATAATTAGTAAATAAATTAAAATAAATAATAAATTAGAAAACGTTTAGATAACTTAGAAGCCTTGGAAATTAAAAAATCCCTTAAAAATAATGAATCTATTATCAACAAACAAAAAATATTGTCATATAGCCCAATCATGGATTTGTTCCCCTACCCACCCACTCTACATTAATACCTACCCACCCAATCTACATTATTATCTAGCAACAGCTCCACCCCTACCATAATAAAACATTGTTCGAAACTGTCAAATTAGTATAAGCTTTCCCTGACGAAGGAACGTTTGTTCCGAAACCGGTCGGATTTGCACATCAAATAAGTGGTTTATACAAAGTAAAATTATTTCATTATTAGTAAATAAATCATTCAGTTCTTACATCCTTCCTCAATCAGTTCCCTCACTACCAATATACATTAGGATTCATCGTATTAACTGTAGTGTTATCTGCTTGTCTCGCTTTTGTGGATAAATTTTGCTACTTTAGATTCCTGTCGACACCCTCTTGTTTCCCTCTTGTTACCCTTTTTGTTTCTCAATGTTCAGTCTTTCCATCTCTCGAATAGATAAATATACATAACAATTTATTATGCCATTTAAAATCGCAAGTATTTCGGTCCTACCCACTTACGTTTTCTAGACTTTCGCCGTCGGTTCCAGTTCCGGATGTCTAACCCCTAATTGTAAAAGCCTACACCGCAGTGTCAACAGTACCACGTGAAGAAGACACGCGGGTAATTGCCATCATCAGCCATCACCGGGTGACAACTTTCCTCGACGGTACCGACATGCACCACCACCGCGCCTAGGAGCAAAGGCAACGGAGGTGACTAACGCGGATACATGATTTTTGACCGCATACATTAAAACACACACTGGGGAGACGACAACCATTTCAAGAATTATTTTATTTTTTAGAAATGTTATTTGTAACTTTAATTGTGTATTAAAGCAAACTTGGAAAGTTGAAGCATTTTTGTTTTTATTTATAGCTACCATGCGGTTATAATTGTATTTGAAACAATAACAAAGAATTACTACAAATTCCCATAACTCATACTACTTTTGGTCAACGTAGCTTCAGATACCTTGCAACAAGACTTTACAACATTCTTCCAATTAGTATAAAAAAATGTGATTCACAAAAAAATAAAAAAAAAAACATTAAAGTTTGGATAAAAAATAATGATAGGGCATTTACCGGTGCACTCACCCAAATTCGAAATTAGTAATGAACCAATGCTGTCACTATTGTACCTATGTTATTGTTATTATTAATGCAACCAATCTATTGTGCCTACACTTATATTTTCTAATATAGGTGTAGGTATTTTCACAGAATTATAAATTGACGTAAAATTACTGCCTCAACACAGGCTAGCCTAGTGAGGCAGGTTACGAGAAACCTACGTTTATAATTATAAATCTCTATTCTTTAAGTACCTACTGTTATATGTATATTGTTTACCATTATTAACTTTTGTACTTATGCAACTTTTAAACTATTGTATACTTTTTTTGTAGTTATAAATCTTTAAATTTTTGTTCAATAAAGATATATTATTATTAAATCTGGAAATTGGAAATTCGCAATCCGGAAAAGGAATTTGATTTCAAACAAATAACCGTTGACGAAATCAAAAATATAATTACTTCCTTAAAACCAAATGTCTCATCAGGCGATGAAGTAATCTCAACAAATACAATTAAACATCTCTGTGAAGAAATTACTTTCCCACTGACACACCTTATCAATCTATCTATAACTAAAAGTATATTTCCCATGTCCCTTAAAGAAGCTACTGTTATACCTATTTACAAACAAGGATGTAAAAATGATATCAATAACTATCGACCGATAAGCCTTCTAAGTACATTTTCTAAAATATTGGTAAAAGTACTAAAAAACAACTCACGATGTACCTAGAAGAAAATAACCTAATATCGAAATCCCAGTACGGCTTTAGACAAAACTTGAGTACTGCCGACGCCATAGACGATATCATAAATACGATCACAAAAAGCTTAGACAAGGGAAATAAATCTTTGGCAATTTTTATAGACCTGCAAAAGGCCTTTGATACGATAGACCATAAAATCCTTTTCAAGAAACTTAAAAAAATTGGATTGTCAAACACAACTTTAAAACTGCTAATAAGCTACATGTCAGAACGTTCACAGTGTGTTAAAATTGAAAACCGTAAAAGTAAGCCTCTCCCAATCAATTACGGTGTACCGCAAGGAAGTGTCTTAGGACCTTTATTATTTTTGATATATATAAATGATATTTGCAACCTACACACCAAAGGAAAAATCATTAGTTTTGCTGATGACACTGTCATTTTATTTAATGAAAGTGATTGGTTAACCACTTTCAAAGATGCTGAACACGGACTTGTACTTCTGCAAAAATGGCTTAAGCAAAACTCACTTACACTTAATGTTAACAAAACTAAATATTTAACTTTTTTCTATAACGGCTAGAGGACAACCAGCAGAGGATTATGCTCTTAAATTACACGATTGTCAAGGAAAAGACTTAACCCAATCATGCCACTGCCCCACCATAACACATTCTAAAAACATAAAATATCTCGGCATAGAAATCGATGAAAATCTTCGATGGGACTCCCACATAAATAGCATCACAAAGAAACTTACAAAGCTCATGTACTTCTTTAGAAACATACGCAATATACTTAATAAAAATGATCTATATAAAGTCTACTATGCTCTTTGTCAATCACGCATAGAATATGGGATTATAGGATGGGGAACTGCCTCAAACATTCACATCAAGCAGCTAGCTAGAACGCAAAAGGCAATAATAAAAATAATCCTAAAAGTACCCATAAAAACTCTATCAAAAGAAATTTTTAAAACCTTTAATGTGTTCAGCATTATTAAATTATACTCAAAAAATGCACTACTCAAATTTAAAGAAAAATATGAATACCTTGCTGACCAACACATCTACACTACAAGGTCAAAATCCTCAAAACTACTGAACATCCCGCAATTAAACACATCTTTTGGCCAGAAAAACCATAATTTCTATGCTACAAAATTATATAATGCCCTTCCAATTGAAATTAAGAACACCATGGAGATACAAATGTTTGAAAAAAACATAAAATTATGGTTAAGTAAACAGGAAGATGAGGAATTCATAAAAATTATGAAGTAACCCCAATATAACCTGCAGACAACAAACATTAATACTTTTATTTTATTTATTGTTATTTTATGAAAATCAAGAAACTAGAAGATGAGGAAATAAAAATCTAGACCCATTCAGCAACATTCAGTCCGCCTCGGAACAGGAATACCTAGTGAGGAGGACTGTAAACAAACCACTATATTGGTATTTTTACTTATTTTGTAATTTTACGTTATCCTTATACTGTCATTAAAATAAAAAAAAAATATGAATTTATTTTTACTTTTGTGAAAAATTGTTATTTTTATACTCATGGCTGTATTTATAACGAAATATCAAATTCCGATTTTTTTTACATGAGCTCTACACAGGAGGCCCTGAGAAAAATAATTTCCCTCAGGGCCTATGTCATCTTAAGGAATGTTCTGTGTGGAGGGTCTTTTTTAAGGAATGGAACGATAGGAAGTTCTGGGAAGGAAAAGGTTATTTGTGTGAGGCTAACGTAAAAAAAAATGCAACTTTATGACGATAGTCTGGAAAAATCAATTAAGTAAATATTAACTTTAAAAAAAGATTTGTCTAAAATAAAGATCATGGGCACTAAGTTCAATATTGTACAGTAAAACAAATGCATGACATAAGTACAATTTTTGTAAGTGCAAAGCTACCTCATTTCGGAATAAGCGAATAACACTATTAAATGAAAACAAATAACTTTGTAAAAAATTATTTAATTTTTATTATTTTAACAAATAATTGTGTAATTTAATTAAAAATGAGACCAAAACGTGTATTTGCAAAGTTTGTAAAAGAATAACATCATTTTTTATAATATTACGAGCGTCAGTAAAAAAAATGGTGAAACTCCGTATAGAGACATGCATTCATGCGACTGCTTACTTTTACATTTTATATATTATGGTAACTTTCCTACTCATAATGTCACTTTTTCTATTGGTGTTGAACAAAGTATCTAAATGCCCAATTTAAAATAAAATAATAATAATCCAACCAAATTTAGAATTGCGTTCCGAAACCGCCGGTGCTACACCCCCAGAACAATGCGTAGACGTTCGCATCTCAGTTTGCTCGCTCCGTCCGTAGGTGTCCCGCCCGGTGTCACACCAAATATAAAAAGGGTGGCTGCCGTCCAACCAGCATCATTCGCTTGACACTATCCAACCTAGAAGGACCTCCTCATCACACCACCCCAACACAGAGTTCCAAGTGTTTCTATCACCAATCATCAACAACAAGTGTTCACTTGTCTCCAAGATGTTTATCAAAGTTTCCGGGGCCTTCGTGCTTTTGTTGGCGTTGAGTTCTGCAGCACCATCCGCCGAGTTGGATCAGAATCTGGAATCTAATGAGGTGGTTCCTCAGGCTCCTTGGGAGAGGTTCGCCAGGATGATCAGCTCTTGTGCTGATGGGAAAGACGACATGGTCTCCTGCATGGCAGTTAAGGGAGTCTCAGCACTGAACAGGGCAGCAAGAATGCAGGAAGTAAATCTTTTCTCTGGAGTGCACTTTGAAAGGTTAGTAAATTTTACGCTATTTCAAAACACAATGCATCTAATAAGAGTCATAAAAAATCGATACTTAAAAACGTAGACTAAATTAATTGCTAACTTATTTTGCTCTTTCAACAAGTTAACCAATGGAAAAACGTTCTCTTTGTGTCAAAATGCTAAAGTCAATACAGCTTAATTCAGGAGTCCATAAAAACGATGTCAGCAAACTGTAATTTGCTAATAAATCACCGTCTTGTTATCATTTTTCAAAGTTGGTAGATATGCTACTGACTTCAGCATGATTAATAAGTTTTTTATCTCTACCTTCTTAATACAAGGGTTTTGTCATTTACTGTGCACGTTTATATCACTATTATATTTTCCTCTATAAAATCTTCTTCGTGATCATGATCTTTGAATTGTTGTATCAGCCGCTTATATCGCTTGCCCTATATTACCTCAGATGATGCAACAGTCGTTCGATATGACGATGTAATATAATATTTATCAGTATGGCTCCTCGCACTTTCTCCCCGCAGCGAGGTTGATTGCCCTAACATCTCGTCTTTCACAGTCAGCGCACGTTTTATACTGCAATTAATAATATTTTATTGTTCTTTAATCATGTCACTCTCAGTTTTGTTCTATTGAACAAAATGATTACAATATATATTTAATCAGTAACTCGTTCATTTATTGATATAAAAAAAATCGATCAATTTATGAGAAGCTCTTTCATTACGCTCTCTAACATAATTATTATCCAATTGGAATTAATTAACAAAAATTTTAACAATTTCTTTATCATTGTAAAAATACACCAGCCATTCATATATATATGATTTGTTCACGATATGTCAGCATAATTTTTAACACGTTAAATCATCCGTCAAATTATTTAGTATCATCGTTCAATCATTTACTAATGTCACCGAGATCTTTATTTCGTATTTGTACCAAAATGGCACAGTTTTATCAATTTGATGATTCTCACTATATCTGTTTTTATTCTAAGTTGATGGCGGAATTAAAAAGGTAATTAATTTTGTCAAGGTTATAAACGACTATCATTGATTTGATTTTAGATTTTCGCAGACAAAAGCATTTATATTATTTATTTTTGGGATGTTATGTCGTATTGTGCTACCTCTTTTATCCAACGTTTCGGACAGCGTTGCAGTGTCCATCTTCAGGCAGACATGGTAAAGATCAGGGCAGGCATCTGCCTTGATAATGGACACTGCAACGCAGTCCGAAACGTTGGCTAAAGAAGGACGTAGCGCAACAGGGCATAACATCCCAAAAATAAATAACGAAAAGATGTAATGTATTTCGTTATTTGTTCTTCTGGTGTTACGCCGTGTTGCGCTACCTCCTCCTTTAGCCAACGTTTCGGACAGCATTACAGTGTCCATCATTAGGGCCGACGTGTAGATGTATTTGATGATGGACACTGTAACGCTGTTCGAAACGTTGGCTAAAGGAGGAGGTAGCCCAAGACAGCATAACACCCCAATAACAAATAACAAAAATACTTTTGGCATATCAAATCCAAAATCATATCAGATGTAACGTAGGTTGCAATAAAAATGAAAATAAAAGAAAAGTCGCTGATAACTCAATGATTAAAAGAGTTATCTGTTGTCAGAATTTCTCCAAAATATTTCAATAAACAATTTTGTACATGCATCAGGTTAAACATGTACTGTAGCAAAAAAACTAGATTTGTTTTTTCTAATGCCTTGTTTAAGCAATAAATTACCGTCTTGTACCCGGGTAATTAATTCATCACTCCAATTCGAATTGAAACAAGGCATTTGTCACGCATTCCGCAGTCCTGTTGAATGAACATGAACTTGTACGAGTCGAGGTGCAGTCGAGTTCAATTTCACTATTTTCGCTTGTAAGACAACAGTTTAATGAGCATTCAGTTCCTTGCGCTGACCTACTGTACCACCATGCAGGTTAAATACCCATTCTTCACGCTTACATAAATATTAGCACTTGTTCGGCATACTTTCTTCATGTATATTGTTCTTTAACAGCGTGTCCCAATGCTCAAGTCGAGTACTTAGAGTATGGATAATGGATACACTCCCATGGGAATTTATCTTTCAAGCGGTGAATAAAGGATGCGTCTTTTTCGATCTGTTTTCTCCTTTGCTTCTGTTTTCATTGTCAAAATTCTTCAATCCTCATCAAAATGCAGAACAATAAAAATAGTGCATCACTTCTTCTTAGCATTGTACCTATATTGTTCTTTAACATCGTGTCCCAATGTTCAAGTCGAGTACTTAGAGTATGGATACACTCCCAGAGGAATTTATCTTTCAAGCGGTAAATAAAGGATGCATTTTTTTCGATCTGTTTTCTCCTTTGTTCCTGTTTTCTTTGTCAAAATTCTTCAATCCTCATCAAAATGCAGAACAATACAGATAGTGCATCACTTCCTCTTAGCAGTGATAGTATAATTTACTGATTCTGAAAGCTAATTGTTGGGAGAAGCTTTAAAAAAATTTGATTTCAAATTTAATGCCTTATTTTACACAGATTATGTTATTTCAGAGTTGATTTTAGATTCACGGCCAAAAATATTTTGTTATTTACTTTAAGGTTATAATGACGTCTTGCGCTATCTTCTTCTTTAGCTAACGTTTCGGACAGCGTTTCAGTATCATCATCACACTGCCATGATGATGGATTCTGTAACCTAATCCGAAACGTTTGCTAAAGAAGGAGATAGCGCAACGCGGCATAACACCCTTAAATAAATAACGAAAATATAATAAATTTCGATTGTGGTTTGGTAAAACTCTTAAAATAAAACTCTAAAATAAAAATTTACAGAAGACGATAAAGATGAATATTAATTCAATTAAATGAAGACAATATTAGCGAAACTCAATCGAAAATCTGGAGACAGAAAAATCAGAAAGATATTGGCTCCGCTGGGACTCGAACCCAGGACCCTTTGCTTACTTGGCAAGAGCTCTACCGATTGAGCTACGAAACCCATATCAATTCGGTCACTTTTAACTGTATCACACTTCGACTAAGAACTACCAACATTATCTTCATTTTCTTAACGCACATATTATTGGCTGCTATCTGAGTTTCGTTAACATTGTCTTCATTTAATTAAATATTATAATTTGAGATTTTACGCATAAAGTTTAAAAAATTAAAAATGAATGTTAATTCATTCATAAAACTAATTAAAATAGTCTTTGAAGTTAATGAAATGAAAGTGATTGTTAATGTGTTTTTCAAATTTTTAACAAAAATATTTCAATTCTGTTGAAACTGATGGGAGATTTAAGGATTGAGTAATTTCATCCGCGGTTTTCTCGAAATAACATTAAAAATTGTATGCTAAAATTCTTGGTACCAAAATACCAACAAAAAATACTTTACCATGTTGAACTTTGAATACTATTCTAAACTAAAAACCATTGAAAAGTAACATTCCCAAAATTGTGGCTTGAACAGTTGTACCAAAACAGAGTACTGCTATTGTACCACGTATCAGCATTTCTTTAGTGATATCCCCCCAGGCTGACGAAGATGTCAACGAGTTTACATTAAATACTAATGTACATCGTGTTATTTGAATAATTCATTACTTTCTTGGTAGTGTTTTGTTCACACAAAGTTCTATTGATTTATATATTCATCTATTAACCTCGTAACCCTGATTTGTCCATTTTCCATAAATATCGCGTGTGTCCATGGGATACCATATAAGGAATACTTTAAATTAGTTGTTGATGTATGTAAGTTTGATCAATATAGACGATTTTGCAAGCTCGTACGAAATAGATTTATCTAAAAAAAGGTTTGTTATTATTTTGATTTCTTTTTTTGCACTTTAATAATTTAATAACGTAAATGTGAAGGCATTATTTTGAGTGTAGTAAGTTCATCTGTATTCATTGCGGGAGAACACAGCTGCCATTAATATAGTTATACGATTAAGTTGAACCAAGCAAGTCAGTGTAGAATAAATTACCATTCATGTCTTCTGTTTGTCATAGTCACTGACATATATCATCTATAGATTAGCATTCAGTATTGAACCAGTGACATGGTTCTGAAAAATACCGGACCAAATGTGATGATCTTACTAAAGTAAAGTCAAACAGAGTTTCAATCTTATAATAGCATCAAAAATTTGTATTCAACTGACGGAACCTTTTCAAACATTATGATATTGTAACGGGTTAATTAAATAAAATCCACACTTTTAATTTAGTAAACACAATTAGTCTTTACACGGAGTATGATCAAACCTACAATCAATTTCCAAGTATGAAGTAGTTCAATAATAGATATTAAAGTATTACAAAACTATAACAATAACTTTTTATAAAAGGGTTACGAGTATTCGATTTTTTCTTGAAGATGTGCGGGTAAAACCGGAAGGCAACTTAACTTTCCCAAGTTACCACATGACCTTAAATTCATCTGCATGGCAGAGCGGCAGGATGCAAAATCTAACCGATAGCATCCCTCGCCCCTTATTAATAAAGGACGAAGCGATGCGGGAAAGATAAGGCATTTGAGATTAAACAACTCTTAATATACGCCGGAAATAATAATTTTTAATAACAATATAATTTTTCATGGAATAAAAGTGATTGACTTTAGCGCTTCTTAAATAACAATGATCCTAAAAAATCGATGTAAAAACAAAGTTTTAACGATGATTAATCAAAAATTATATGCGCCATCTAAGTTAGTACTGATTACAGATCGAAGTATTTTATTATTAATTTCTTGTTACTATATGACCTGTTATAGATACATATATTATAAAAGACTACTTCACGAGAACGGTAATAACATGTTATATTATAGTCAATTTTTTTCACTTGAAAGAAAAAATACAAACCTACGCTTGATTCATGTGAGGTCTAATGAATTGACCGGTTGGTTAAATGTGTATATTTTTACACTGATTCATTGAAAACATAACAAGCAAAACTAAAAAAATGCTGGAAGTGTCCTGTGATGAAGTTCAAAACAAAGTAATTGAAAAAATACACTTATCACTTTGCTATTTAAATATTAATATTATAAAAGACTTAAAAAGTACTTACAGCATATAATTTAAATTAGTGTCCAATTGAATGAAGAACCCTAAAAGAAATTATAGATTATGTTACATAAAAACAAACTAAAACATTGAGAAAGAAGATAACACTAATAATCAAAACGAAAATAAAATAATAATAAAAAGATAATGGTCGCTACTGGGATTCGAACTCAGAACCTCTCGTCTTAACGAAATGAACGCCTTATCCAATTAGTCCACTACCACCTCTTATTTAAAATTCATATTTGTCAATCTCACATTTCAAATTTCAGATTAACAATATTATTTTAACTCATTTTTTCTCCTTTTTTATATATTTTTTTTATTTTTTTTCCCTTATCAGTGTTATCGTCTTCTTCAATGATATAATTCATCGATGGAAATAGCCTTTAAAAGTTATAATAATAGAGTTGTTAATAAAAATTGAACGAACACTTTATTTACCCACAGAGATTCAAAATGGGCAGATTTAATAGGTTTTTAGCTTTACTGTGCGTTGGTTTCGGCAAGTAAAAAATCCTATTGAGCCAATACGACAAATAGATCGTCTGATACAAGCGATGACAGATTACAGCAGAAGATAAAGAATAATCGGTCTAGCAACTACCAGGCACAAAATAAATCACCAAACATTGGTTTGGGGTCCTTTAATAACAATTTGTTTCTTTATTTCTAGGGATGCCTCAGCAGTAGTCAGGGATGGCAAGTCTCTGGAATCTGAGTCCGATATTGCCCGCGCCCTCCCCTCCGACCCCATCGAGAGGTCCGCCCGAGTGTTGAGGATGGTGATGGATGCCGCAGGAGACTTCCTCCAGTCCCACAGCCTTCAGGTCAAGCTCGCCCCCGAAGAGGTTTCCTCCGCAGCCAGGACCTTCAACGAAGGTATAAATCTTTTTTTTAAATACAAAAAATACTTCTCCACAAAACGTTTATTGAAAACTTCTACTATCATGGTAACAATCATATTCCAGAGCAATTCGAAATATTACTTCTTCAAATAATAATGTTTTTTTCTCATTGATTATTATCAAAATCTATTGCATTATTATAGATAACAACGCTTCTGACTTGTCACGTAACAGTTTCTAAATCTTTTGAATATCATTTTATATTCAGTTTTTCTCCATTACTTTGTGAAACTCCTTGATAAAGATCTTTTGATGACTAAAACGTAAGCTAAAAATATTCGTGTCTGTCCTATTTATTTATAATGTTTCGTGATGTTTTGATTTTAAGCACTTGTTGATATATATTTAACTAAAACCGTGTATATTTAAACAGTTTTTTAAGTAATCGCCTCACTCTCATTGACCAAAAAAGCGTTTGTTTCGCACACGACACTTTACTCTCAAATTTCTCTTTCTGATTTCTAATCCAAAAAATCTACATATTGAACTCAATTGCTATTGGTATTGAAACGGTAAAACACTTGTTGACTCTTTGTTCGATTGAAGTTCCGCCTACAGTGCAAATATTATTATCTCAAATCTTTCAAGACGTTGATGGGATGATTCATATCCGTAATATTGGCAGAGATATTAGTTTTAAGGCTAAAACAGCTCGATTTTTTGTCTCGAACATGTTCAATGGGTTCAATCGTCCCAAATTAGGAACTCGACGTTTTTTTATACATGAACAACGAAATCTGAGCATCTTAAATGAGAACGAGACGGTTTTTTATATGTTTATCCCACAAGGTCGTGATACGAAAACGTATATTAATCGTGCGAAAAAAAATCGAGTGCCGTTCACACGCGGTAGAAGCGAAACTTTACCAAAACAATCTCAACCAATGCCTTGAAAAGTGAGGTTATAATCAAAGCAACCCATGAGCGCAGACCTTGCGTCATTTCCGTTTCATATCTCGACCAGTAGTAACCTTGAAAAGTGATATCATAATCAAAGCGGCTGATGAGATGATGCTTTGCAGGTGCTGTAATGCGTTATTTCCGTTTCATCCGAATTACAAATCACAACTAGGGGCTAAAGAAGTTTCACTTTAAAAATAATTTTAATAAAAACATTTCGAGATATAAATAGTGATACATCATGTAACCCACACGTGTCGTAATTAAATGCTTCAACTCCAGGCATATTATCTTTAAAAGAGAAAACAAACCTTATTATATCTTTCATCAAGATTGTCTGTTAAGTACCAACCTTAGTACAAGTTTAATTATTGTTTTTTTAAACCTCCTTCAAAGTCATCAGTAAAATATGCCTCTGTTTTCCTAGACATGTTAATCGAATTCCCCAAGAGAAATCTGTGGGATGATCCAGTATCATCCAGAAATACTTAATCTTCATCATCTTAAGTACATCTTCTCAATATCAGGTTCCTCCAAACGTACGTGTAATAGGAAGTCTTTGATCCCAGGCGCTCAGACGTGAGGTGCTTAGGAAAGATTAATAGGTTTTTTGTATACAAGTAACAAGTTGCTCCACGACATTCCTAGATTACTGGTACTTCAATCTCACCCAGTGGAGTAATTTAATCGGTCAAGGCTGTTTCTGACAGAACCTTAACGGGATCTTTGGGGAAAGTTAAAAAGAAACATGAGACATAAATATTATATATGCATCAAGGTCATTTTATAATAAATAAGTGTTATTGATAATCGAAGTATATGAATTTATTTAGAACTTATTATCTAATTTCTGTCATCATTTATAAAGATAATATCATTACAAGGTCTTTAATTAGCCAACAAAATACGAATAACTTTGGCATACCTCAAGGTACAGTCCTGGAACCGTTACTGTTTTTCATCTAAGTAAATGACATGTTCACAATAAAAGGCTTTACTACGCATCTTATTTCATGAACATTAAACTAAACATATCATCGTATAATGATTTCACCTCAACGATCTCAATACGTGATGTTTGTCGTTAGTAGTAAAGATAACGTTTTATAACTGTGATAAATACCTTACTTAACCAATGAACGAACCATCAATGAAACAGGTTAGTTTGTGACTTTTAAAAGTTTCACTTAATTTGATTCTTAATCGACTGGTTTATTAGTATACCTATGTAATTTTCTTGTTTATTTTTATTTGTGTATACAGTTATGAAAATAATATCTATTCGTCAGAAAGGTGTTAGAGAAAGACTCCCTGAATGTTAATTGGTTATTAATTTGGATTACTATTTATCTATCTTAAAAGTCATTACTATTGTTAGTAAATGAAAAAGTCATAGATGTGTTCAAATTAACAAAAAAACATTTTTGTTAATTCTACATCGCACACGATTTGATCATTTTCAATAAACACATATTTCTATCGGTGTTAACGAATTGTCTATAACTATATCGAGGCTATTTTTTCTTATATATGTCCTAATAACAATGACGTATAACAATATCTTAACAATTATTTCACTTCGTTGTTACTATTAAAAATCAATTCATTCAACAGAAGAGTTTTTTTTTAAATACAGGACCTACCAATATTCTTGGTCTACTAGGCCTTCATTTTTTTTTTCAAAATTCATTCCATATTGTTAAGTTCTATTTTCTGACGTTTTCTAATAAAGCTTCCTTTTTATGATTGCTGTCTAAGTATTAATCTAAAACTTGGATGTTTCCACCTATTCAGTTAGGTTTTGTTTTTATATATGTCCTCTCAATCCTCATAATCTCAATTTGCGAAACTAACAATAATTGCATTATTTTTCAGCTCGTGGCAAGATCAAGAAGATGTTGGGCCCCATCCTGCTGGGAGTTGGAGTGAAGATCCTCGCTGTCGTCGCAATCTTCGGAGGTGGATTAGTCCTGTTGGTAACCAAGGCTCTGATTGTCGCTAAGTTGGCGTTCGTCCTGGCTTCCATCCTCGGTCTGCAGAAGCTGTTCAGCAGTGGTGGCGGTGCCAGTGGTCTCCTTGGAAAGGTAAATATTCCCTATTCATACCTTAACCCAGATAAAAAACCAAACAGCACAATGCAAAACGTTGTCAATTTGTGTGCAACATTTTGGGTGACATTATTATTTCAGCTCACGGATCCTTTATAAAGCTAAAAACACCATACTACTTCTAATTTCCTTAGAAAGATTAAGGCTACTTGCATTGTAAGCATGTCAAATAAAATACATTGTATTTCTAACAAGCAGTTAAAAACCCGCCCCGTAGGTTTAAGGTGCTAGGCCCTGCGGGCGACTTTTGGTTCGGCTTCGCCCAGTTTGTGTTGTTGACCATTTTATAAATCCAATCCTCTGTGATCCAGTGACAGCTAGTCACCGGGACAAAGTAAACGCGACAGGCAACGACATCGTATGTAATGTACAGCCGCGTAATATTATTATTCAAAACTGCCAGTTACAATAATAATCATATTACCGTCAATCTTTCCACATCCGGAAAGATACTCAAATTAACAGTACTTATACCTGCCAAGGGCACGTTCTCATGGAATCTGCTGACGTAAGTGGCGCGATCCTTTGACATTATTGGCTACTTGGAATTACAAAAGTAGCTTTTTAAGAAACCTCTGATACAGCGCGGCATCAAAGTTGCATTCTCAGCCGGATTCTTAAATTCCAATCGTACAGACAGCGTTATAATAACGTGCGGTTGGCAATGAAATATCCAGGCATATTTGTAAAAAATTATCAATGAAAGGAATTAAACAGTTACGTTTTATCTTTTATACTCTTCTAGGTAATGGAATTTTTAGTTTGGGAAACCAATCTTCCCATGCGGATAGTCACTCTCATTCGAGTATTACTATAAATACATAAAAATAAATTGTTTGCGCCGACCAGAAGTAGAACCATATCAATCCCACATAATGCAATTCAATGTGACGTAACTAATATAAATGTTTCTTCCTCAGGTTAGCGGTGGTGGCGGAAGCGGAGCCGGATGGTCCAACGGAGGATCCGGAAACGCAGGATGGTCCAGCGGTTCCGGAGCCGGATGGGGCCAGGGCGGCGGACAACCCTCAGCAGCCTACCCCTACGCCAGGTCATACGAGACTCAGGAGGCCCAGAAGATGGCCTACGCCGAACAACAGCCTGCCCAGGCCGTTTAAAGCACACAAAACGAACGAACAATGCGTCAAAAAGCTCAACCGAAACCACAACAAAAAACACTTACCTTTTTTAAACGCAATAAAAACCTTCATAGATAATCCAATGCAATATATCTTTTAAACAAAGGTATTATTTGTAAATTAAAATCTCTTCCCTAATTAGAATCTCGTCCATCAAAGTGTTATATTTGACTTGTTTGACAGTAGTTTTCAATAATATAAATTGAAAACTACAGCGTATACTCAATGAGTCGCTGAGTTTAAGTGTAATGTTAAGTAATTTATTGTTATAACAAAATCTCAAAAGGCTAATAATTTATTTAAAAAACGAATAAGTCAATCGTTGTGTAGGTTAGAAATCTGTCACTTGTATTAATTAATATTTTATATTATCATTTTTTTTTATACATTACTTTTATTTTATTTGATTTTGTTTTGTGATATGTAGTAAGACTTCTGAACCAAAGTTGATTTGTTCTGAAGATGTTTTAGCCAGTATTATTTGACTGCATAATTATATTATAATTTAATATTAATTTACCATTTTTGTACTTAATTGTGCCATCTTTTATCTTAAGTTACCCCAAAGTTTATTTTATTTTTGTTGTATTTTTATTATTATTTCCAAATGTTATGTTTTTAACCATATTTTTGTATTATGTTTCAAATCAATTTAAATCATATATTTTTTGTATCTTTATATGAAGTTAGAATTACTGACAGCATATATTATAGTATATTCTAGAAAGCAGAAGAATGTTATTTATTTAAAATTTATTAATAAATGTGAATTAAATTGTATTCTGTATTTTCCTTTATTCTCTTCAAAACAAACTAAATAATTCTGAACGTGCGTTATTGAAACCTTTTAAGGAAAAGTGAAATGTTAATACATCGATCGTCCTGTTGATCAGTCAGAGATGTTCAAAAAATCAAAATTTGAGAAGTATGCAGTTATAAATAAAAGTGAATCCCCCATCTGGTATTATTCTCAGATTACTCATAAACACCACACCAAAACAATTGTAATGCAGAAAAACTTGTAAATTAAACAAACCTTGATGTTTCTGGGTACTAGTAGGATATTTCAAAATGTCATACTAATGTACCGGGCTGTTACGCCTCCGTTTGTTATTTTGTAGCATATTTAATATCTAAAACACAAACACGCGTCAATAATATTATATGGTTTACAGCGAGCATTCGAATATTGCTTTCCTCACTTTCTCAAAAATTTGAATTTTTTGGAGACGTCTGAATAACCAACTGGACCTCCAATACATAAGAGCATGCCCTGAAGAAGCTACGGTTGTAGCGAAACCCTGTCGGCATAAGTCACTAATGCATCTTCTATGCTTGGTTTCATAATCCGCTCCTGTAAACAATTTAAAGACCTTACTACTTTCAAAACACTGTATTTCTCATATGTTCGTAGTATCCTTGAATACGCATCTCAGGTGTGGAACCCAGGCTATGCAGTGCACAAAAATAGAATTGAAAGCGTTCAAAATAGATTTTTAAGGTACCTCAATTTCCGCTCTTTTCGATCTCATGTTAGTAATGAAGACTCTGCAAAGTTCTTCAAAATACAAACGTTAACTTGTCGAAGAAACATAGCAGATTTGGTAATATTATTTAAAATTACACATAACTTAATCGATTGTCCTGATCTTCTTCAACGCCTATCATTCCATGTTCCAAATCGCAACAGCAGGCAGTCACTTACCTTTAATCTCCCTATTTGCAAGACCAATTCCAAACAGAACTCATTTATCTACAGATCCACACACTCATTTAACTCAAATTATTACCACATTGACATTTTTAACTTAACTTTACGTGACATAAAACGAAAACTCAGCAAGCACCATGACTCAAACTAGAAAGTTCAATCCCTATATATATTCCCGTCCTTTGCCTCTTAATCCTATTCCTATGTTCCTCCTCACTCCCCCCCCCCCCTTTTTATATTTTGTAACTAAAAAATAAAACTTACATATCACACTTTATTAGTATTATAATAATCATCAGTGGAAATTTCATAATTGGCATAAATAACATCCTATTATTTTATTATTTTGTAATTTATGATCTGCTGTCAACTTTCTCCAAAATAAATAAAATAAAAATAAAAATAAAATAAAGTATATGAAAGAAAAATAAAAGTGGTGTTTACAATTGTTTTTATTGTTTTATTTTAATTTAATAATGTCACATCACAAAGTATCCGCTTTGTATGAACAAATAAAAACATTAGTTCATCTTCATTACGTGCTTGAAAAAAGATGAGTAGGTTTAATTAACACCAAAAACAAAACCTGGTTAAGATAAAGTTTTTAAAAAATCAATAGTTGAGTACCGTGAGACGTTAATGACTTTAAAGATATCATCAAGATATTGTCAAGTTTTCAGACACAGTTCTTTACAACTGGCTAATCAAAGAAAGAACAAATGAAATAATTACTTGTACTCAAAGCAACTCTATTTGATTTAAACATTTCACTAGACATTAGACTTATCAACTATAAAACTAAAATAAAACAAAATTCTACAAAAAATTCATCACTTTGGTAAACGTATGGCTATTATAAATATCTTGAATCTAAAGACAAATGAACGCATCCTGGAAATAAATCTTAGGTGTAAACAATACATTGTAATATTCCATCTGATCCAATGTTTTCGTTTAGAATCATATAATCCACGTAATAGTTCATTCGAGTAAATAAAGTTTGTCATAAGATGAAGGTTTGCCTTCGTCAAACACCGATAAGGGAAATAATATAATTTCATAGGATTTTTCATGGAAGGAAAGATCTCTGATAACAGAGTACCAGAATGATAGCGCTAGAAGTCATTTAAAAATCACTGTAGTTAGGCACCAGATAAATGGTACCCAATGATGATCATAAAAACTGTACGATTTCCATAAAAACAAAAAAATCGTTATGACAAAAAAAAATTAAAAATTTTTATTGAAACAACTTTATTTTTATTACTGTTGAAGTTTATTCTCATAAATGTAATATATCATTGAGGAATAAGAAAACAATAATAATCTAAACGAAAAAACTATAAAGTATAAGACACCGAAAAATAAAAAGATATACTGGGACTCCCAGAACCTCGGACAAGCCCCCCTATTACCGATGAGACCTCTTAAAAAATTTAAATTTCTTTTTCTCTTCAAATTTCAGAATTAACAAAATTATCGTGTTAGTGCAGCTAACTTTTTCATTAGAAATAAGTGTTCATAGAACTGGTTTGTAACTTAGATAGTCTCTCGGATTATATGCGATTTTATTTACATGGAACACCTATTGACCTTTTTGTAAAAGTCTTAAGTGAATATTAAATTTTCATTAGAACTCTAAAATCGGATGCATTTATCAGAGACATTATCGACGGCTTATCACTCCAATTGTTAAAAACTCTCAAATATATTTCAGGCAACAGATCTCCCTTCACTAGAGATGAATGAGTGTTAACAACAATAAAAAAACTTATACCCAAATACATAACTAAATTGTAAACGTCGCTTCGCAGAGGAGCAATAACTTTGACCGCTCGTTTAACTCTTTGGTGACATAGTCACGATCTATTTGAACAAAAATGCAAATAAAATTAAAATAAATATCACTTCTTCAAACCCAGCAAACTTATTTTGTGCCACCATTTTAATTCTAAATTAATTGAATTCTGAGTTTTTACCATTTTTATCTATCCATTCATCTATCTATCTATATATATAAAAATCTATTACTGTTCATTTGTCTCGCTAAAACTCGAGAACGGCTGGGCCGATTTAGCTGATTTTTGTTTTGAAATGTTTGTTGTAGTCCATAAAAGGTTTAAATGGTGAGAAAATTGGAAAAATTGTGAGGAAGATAGTAAAAACAAAAATTTAATTTTTTCATATAAACTGTTCTACCTACTTTCCCGTCAATCATTTGACGTTCGTCCCTTCGGTACGGTAGACTCGAGACCACTCGAATTGAAGCACATTAAGGGTTTTGAATCGACAAAATATATCCACATTATTCGGATTATCGCGTATTTAAATTTTAATATTTTGATGATTGTCATTGTTGGTTCGTTCAGAATAACAAAATTGCAAACGTCCGAAGAAAAACAAACAAATTGTTGCCTCGGAAACAATTATTTTTTTTTTCAAATTAGGCAATTCAGCCTAAAAAGAGTGCAAATGAATCGCCGAAATGCATGCATAACTTCCAAACGACTGCACCAAATTGGATAATTCTTTTTTTTTGTTCGTTATTTTGCACAAAACTACTGTTGAGTTCTGGCATTATGAAATTTGTATAAAAAATTGTAATAGGTGGCACGCGAGCAGTTTGAAAACTGAATGTACCAGGAATAAATGTGTGGAATGCGATAGGTGGGCTTGTTACTCTTCCACGCAAAAACTAACGAATGGATTTTAATGAAACTTTACGAAAATATTGCTCATACATCAGAATAATAAATGCGAGCTCTGGCATCATGAAATTTGTTTAAAAAATTTGCAATAGGTGGCACGCGAGCTGTTTGCAAACTGAATTTACCGGGAATGAATGTATGGAATGCATGAGGGGGAGGGGAACCCGGGAGGGCGGGGAACTCGGGGGGGGGGAGGGGAATCCGCGGGAGGGGGCAGGTGAATGCAGGAGGGGGGAGGGGAACTCGGGAGGGGGGTTCGCGGGGTCGGGGAAGGTGGGGAGTAGAGTAAGAAGAGGGAACGCGAGAGGGAAAGGAGACGTGGGAGAGGAAGGGGAGTAGGAAGGTGAACGGGACGAATGGGAAAGAACGCGCTGCAATGCATGCCAGGTACCAGCTAGTTGTTTATAAAAACCAACATGTTTCATGAGCAACGCACACTTCTTCAGGGTTTTCTTAAAACTGAAAACTTTTAAGTAAACCCCGAATAAGTGCGCGTTGCCCATGAAACATGTTGGTTTTTTATAAATAATAAAAGTGGTAAAAACTGAGTATTCTATTAACTTCGAAAATAAATATCTTTGATTACACCACTATTTAATCAAAATAATCAACACTTTTCAAAATCAATGGTTTCTTCAGCAGGATAAACTGATATAGAAAATTAACAAATATAATAATAGACTAACACGCATAGATAAATAATTATCATAAACAAAAAAACATGTCAGTAGGTACCTCTAGACTCTAGACCTAGACAAAAAAACATTGAGTGCTGATTAATAAGTTATTAAGTACAATAAATAAAATTATTATACAAAAGCTAATTGTTACATTTCTGTTTATGTAAAAAGAACTTCTATAAATTATCCCCGAACCAGTTTGTTCGCATCATGCCAGAAATTAACCACAGAAAAAAAAATCTTCACCATAAAACCAAAGTTTTCAACCGCAATTTGAGAAAAATTTATGAACTCATGATTTTTTTAAATTTTTTTTTATGAACCGATAAAAAGTGAGGTTACAGTAACATTATTATCTTACAAATATTACATTAGTATCTCTTATTAGTTTATCTTTATTATTGAAAATATTCAAAAACTTCTGCAGAAAAAAATAGAAATGCTGCTTCTAAGGAATTCAAAATGGCGGCAGTTGATCAGCTGATTGCCCGATCCTATAGTAATTTTTCAGGAGTGGTGACGTCATACGATTCACTACATATCATACGGTGGTTTTCGGGGGATCTTGAAAAATTAATACTTTGACAATTATTTTAACTCGAAAAAATTAATTCTAAAAATAAAAATAAAATGCAGTTATTTAAGTTAGAAGGCCAGTATTGATTAAAAAAAAATTTTAAAAATGGACTGGAGTTCTCTATTTATATAAAACCTCGTGATTTCAAAGTCTAAAATACATCACTAATGACACAATTTAGACGAGGGAAAATATTTAGGCCATTTCACCAGAAGTGAAAAAATTATCCCACGGCACATCTCTACCAAGTAAAAATCTTTTAAAGTTTGTGTAATTGGTTCTTTCCCAAAATATCCTCTAGGTACCGACTAATACAGAAATTTGTCATCGACTGATCAAAAGAGGCATCTTGATCACATCACGGGGAACTACCAATGTTACATTATTATTTGTATTTTTTGGGCATTAACTATATAACAATTTCTAGACATTTTTGTTTTGAAGAGTTTTATTTTTCAGTGTAGGTACATTTGTAACTTTAAGCAGTTTTAAGTTTGCTCGTGAATGACACGGATGTGTCGAAACCGATCGCAAAAAATTTAAAATTAATGTAACAAATGTACATTGAAAATTGAAACTCTTCAAAACAAAAATGGTTACATTATCATCCTACGAATTTTCGAAAAGGTGCAGTGGAAAACGATGCTGCTTCTTATGGTATACTTCTTCTTTCGTATGGTGGGTGGTCAGAGGGGAATATCTAGGTCTGCAAGACAGTCTGGGGTCTCAGGCGTTGCCCTGTAGAACTCGTAAATACTACAAGGGAATGAATGGAGCGGGCAATCATTGACCACATGTTCGGTGGTCTGCACCGCACCGCATTCTCACATTCATGGTATTAAAAAGTGCAATCCGAAGATGCAATCCTCGGGATAAAGTTTTGACCGACCTCCAAGCTATTTTATGAAGTTATAGTCTTCACAGTAGGTACTGCCACATCCTGCAGGCTTATTATAAATAAGTCTTTGTGGTGGTTGACCTACTTCCGTCCTTACTATTTGTCCAACCTAGCTAAGTCGTACGAATTTTATACAAAACCTCACAGGCTTGTTGTCCACAAATCAAGAAACGTTAACCACAAGTTCAAGCTAATCATTAATCAATAAGAAAACCATTATTCCTAAAGACTGGAATAATTTATACCACCGCCTACTTTTCATTTCTGCAGTGTGCTCAGATTTAGTAATTTTGAACGTCCACACGAACATCCGCCAAGCTTTGACTGAATACTGAATGACGTCGAAAGTGCTAAATTTTCAAAATTATTCCAATGTGACACTTAAACGATATTATTTGATGGCCATTATAAATTCCTTAACCTGTTACCATTAGAATATGAAAGAGTGTTACAACTTTTAGAATACTAAAATTAGTGTGAGCACTGATTTGAATAATGAATTATTTGGTATGGTGTTAGAGAGTTTGTAAGGGAAAAGACGGTAAGTTTTTAGAGGTATTTGGTTTGGTTTTTGAGAGGTTAGACCAGATCGGAGACCAGAGACCTCAATCAGACTCCTCCAGATGTATCTACATATTCTTCAAAACCTCTCGAAAAATAATCTACAGGAGTTTTGATATTCAAACTCACAATTATCTTAACATTCAACGAGATTGGACTGCGTTTACTGAAAAACTTAATCTGCTCTAATTATTAGTTTGCCTAAAAGTAAAAATGAAGGACCAACAGAAAGTGAGTTTGCTTATTTTGCTTAAAGCTTTGGCTATTATTTTAATTGATTGCTATAGTGAGAACCATTGGTATAGGAACCAACAGAATCCAGAGCTGTCATTTATTAACCCTTAAGTTTAATACTGGGTCCATGCAGACCTGACCGAAAAGAATATTGTTGTCTTCATCTCTACATTCCGCTAATATCTCTGTGCCGTTTGAACCGAATTGGGGGCGGGAGGCTATTATTTATCTTAGTTTTTGAGATATATAACAAGTCGGGTCCGCAAGGACCCAGTTTACAATAAATTTGCGTAAGTTTTTTAAATATTTTTACTAAGGGTTGTGTATTATTTTTATGGAATGATAAACATTTGAGATAATTTATTGTCTGTTAGTCGACAAATTTTATTAATAATCGTACCTTAACCTGATTGTAATGGATGAAAATATTGAAGAATCTCAACCATCAGCAAAATTAACAAAGGGGGGTCGAATACAAATTTTGCATAAATGCATAATAAACAACGTATGAGGTACATTATATATTCCTGCAAAAAGAGATTTTATTTATTTTGTAGGAGATTGGATTTCGTCATATGAAAGTGTACTCGTGTATGTTTTTAGCAAAAAATTAGAAACCGTTGTTGATTTTTTTTTTGTAATTTGGTGGACCCTTTAAAAAATATATTTAATTTGATTACCAAAATAGTTCTATTTTTTTATTTATAGTTCTTGTTGTTTTCGATTTTCATTTAGAACAAAGCCCGGTGCTTAAGAATTGATAACAAAATAATACAAAAATAAAAATCATTTACTTAAATTACCATCGAAGTTAAGGGTCCGTATGGACCCAGTGTAGTAGCGAAATAAAGTGTAGTCTTAAGGATTATATAATAATTACATTTTTGAAGGGAAGAAAAGCGCTGTGAGAACTTTGCTTTCCAAATGCAATCCCACAACATACGAGAATCATTTCAAGAAACGTTCTTCAGCAGTTTTATTTCAAGAGCGAAAAAGTAAGAGCATCTGCAGCTCTGATGAATGTGGCACGTGCCATTTATTAACATATTGTTGATAAGATCAAAAGCAGATGTCGTGTTTTTTTTTCAAAAACACAAACTACATGATTAATCACATTCAAGTGGCTTGTACTACATACAACCATATACCTACAACCTAAAAGTACATATAAACTCATTTTCAGCCGTTGTCTGAAGTCAACGACATAAATTTTAAAAAAATTTCTTCACTTAAGGAGTTCGGAGTGGTTAAAGAAATTTATCATCAATGTTTTATTATAAGTTTTAAAATTTTCCATTCATCATCTTTTTATTACCAATATACATATACATACTAGCAATATATTTTTTTACAACAAATACAAGGCGGTAAAAAATCGGGCAACATGTAAAATTTTATTTTAAAAGCTTGTACTTTTGACTAATACCTAATAAATGCATTTTCTCTCCTTGGTATGTTTTGGTAGGTGACCGGAAAATTCAGAATAAATTCAACTGAAAATCTTCTTTGAAAAGTCATTAAAAGTAAAATTGATTAAATATTGGTTTAGGTAAGGTTATGGGCTATTTAAAAAAAAACCTAGCTTTAAATGGCTTTTTAATAATATGACTTATATTATTATACATCGTCGCCTAAGTTCTTAATTGTCCAAAGGACCATTTTTGTTTTTGTTCAATCTCCACTTTAAAATTAAAAATATCATCCAATAGTGATAGTATCATCATCATCACTATTGGCTCTACAACCCCTGGTGGGTCTTGGTCTCCTCAAGAGTCTTCCTCCACTCCTCTCGGTTTTGTGCCAGCTCTCTCCAGTTTGGAAGCTCCAAGATAGATATGTCTTTGAGGACGTTGTCGCTCCATCTTAGTCTTGGCCTTCCCAGGCTCCTTCGCCCTATTGGTCTTGAGTTCAGCAGGGATTTTGGTGCTTGATGCTCGGTCATTCTCTCCACATGACCCAGCCACCGAAGTCTTCCCAATTTTATAAATTTTGCAACGTTTAGCTCCTTAAACAAGGTATAGAGCTCATTGTTATAGCGTCTGCGCCAAAATCCATTTTCTAGATCCGGTCCGAAGATGCGCCTCAAAATTTTTCTTTCAAAAACGTCCAGTGCTCGCTCATTCCTCTTAGTTAGTAAGTCTCAGCTGCGTACGTAAGCACTGGTCTGATAAGTGTTTTGTACACTAATAACTTCGTGTTTCTGGACAGCAGTCTGGACTTTAATTGGTTTTGTAGGCGGAAATAACAGCGATTTGCGTTCACTATGCGCTTCTGGATCTCCTCTGTGGTATGATTGTCGTTTGTTATCAGGGAGCCTAGGTATGTGAATCTTGGTACCGTTTCGAAATTTTGGTTTCCACATGAGAGAGTTGGGATTTGTTGGGTGCATCCTGCAGCCATGTATTTGGTCTTTTGCTGGTTTACTACGAGACCCATATTTTTGGCAGAGCTTTCAAGATTTATAAAGGCGTTACGTAAAGCATCTGGAGTTTTCGCGATTATGTCGATATCATCAGCGTAAGCCAATAGCTGCACAGAGTTGTCAAATATCGTTGCTCTTATCTCGATGCCTGAGTCACGAATAACTTTTTCTAAGGCTATGTTGAATAAGAGGCAAGCCAATCCATCTCCTTGTCTCACCCAAAAATAAAGTATAAAAAAATATAGTTAATCACTTAACTACGAATTATTACTAATAAGACCTTTACCTTTACGTAAATAGCTCTATCTTAAACAACTATCATAATACTTCATTGAAATAATGAAAAAAACCTTCTCCGACTGTAAAATTTTCTTATGGTCGTTGGGACAATTAAGAAGTAAGACGACGGCTGTGTATTAAAAATTAATTTTAAAATAATATTATACAAATAATAATATTTATATAGTATTTTAACTATTTTCGTATTTTGACGTAAATAAATAATTCTGTGAAATGTTAGAATGTTTCAGAGGTGTTAAGTTGAGTTGCCATGGAACCGTTTTAGTAATGCCCAAGTATTTGTACATTTTCTACTTCAACAATATTACAAAAATACGCAACGGAAATCAAACGAAAATAATGTTATGGTCGAGTAAAGGATTTGAACAAACTGGGCAACTGCTCCTAACTACTTTCGCTGTAGCTGTGATTTATCTATACATAAATATATGGAATTATCCTTAAAAAGAGAATTAAGTAAGAATAATCAACGAAGTTCTTCCATATACATAAAAAAATACTTTAAAACACAAGAAGCTTTGTGATCCAAATATTTACCTAATTTAGGCCAATGTTACCATTAACATTGGCCTAAATTAAAACTGTGTTTTCTAAATTCAAAAGGGATGGAGATTAACGAACATTAGTGTTATATTCTTAATTCTATGGTTTCAAGTTACAATTCAAAATCACACATAAATACGTACTCGTGCGTAGGTGACGTTAAGAAATTTTATGGCAACTTTGTTTCAAACTGTGTTGCATTTTTTAATTTTTTTTTTATTTCTGAACAAACCTTTGCCAAACCAAGCAACAACATCCTATGCCTTCGAATCTGCAAACTGCCAGGTATATATTTTTTTATTAAGCTTTACCAACACCTATGTTCCAACACTCTTTCTTAAAATAATCAAGCATTGTCGACGCGCGTATTGAAATTCTTCGCTCTAATCACGCGTTGAATACCAATGTCTGGACATTCTGCGATTTATATTTGACTTGTCATGAATAATGAATGTCCAGTACCTACAGAGATATCAGATAGCTCATTGCTGTGCTCATTAATCCAGGTTAAATAAAAAGGTTCAAGAACAATACAATTATTTGTCAACAGCATTTGATAGCCGATAGACCATACTGAACATCAATCTATAGAAATAGTTATTGCAAAATAGTTTTAATAACTTTTTAATCATGTTTCAAAAAGTTTTGTTTCTGTTTTTCGTGAGTGCCGCAGTTCTTTGTGTGTTTGCTGATGATACCAAAATAGATTCCAATTGTGCTAAAGATGAAAAATGCATAGATAAGAAATTGAACGATATCTTGGAGAACATCGAGAATCAAAATGAAATCTCTATCATGGATGGTGTTACGATAACGAAGGTTCAGGAATTGGAGGAACAGAGCAATACTCAAAACAACGAAGATAAAACTATAATAGAGAGAGTGCAAGATTTTGTGATGACACATGAACTAAAGATTGATGAAGTTGGACAGTCCAGAAGCTTTGATGAAGGAAAAGGTAAGAACGTTTGTACTTTTGTTGGTAGACACTGTAAAATTTAACATCGCAAAAGTGCACTAAAATTAATTTTGAAGTTTTGTTATTTATTCCTTTAAGAGGGCATTACAAGAGAAAACCGGAAATACGTCATTTTCAAAAAAGTTTTTAGACATATTGACTCTTTTCCACAAAAAATTATAAATGGATTTCGAAAGATTGTTCTTTTATCTAGCATTCGCATGTAATTAATTTTGAGAATTTTTTTTTAATTTTTAGTATAATAAGGTTATTCCATAGGTCGTTGGCAGATTTCTTAAATTTTGAAAAAAGATTTTGTATTATACCACACCCATTTCAAATAATATAATCATGCAGTAAAATAAATCAATATATTATCTAGCAAACGCATGTTTTAGAATTTTAATTTTAGTTTCAATAAAATCATTAAAAAATATGTACGTACATGCGTTTTTGACGAAAATTGGTCCATTTGTGTATTTATTTGCGCACTTACAAACTAATATATTTCAGATTTTTTTAACGTTCTTATTAAATTTAGACATTATTGAAAAATGATAAATACTTATAATCAAAAAATAACTACAAAAAGTACATTATTTTAATAGTTTTATCATCACGCCTTTCAGCATTTTTGGATGAAGGTATAAATTAAAGCTAATTTGGATTGAAATAAATTCGATATTAATTTAATTTCGAGTTAATTTAAAAAATCTGGTTCGGAGAATAATTAATCTTTCTCATTGTAACCGCCCTGCACGATCGTAAGAACAACTTTCGACGAAATGTGGATTTTCGTCCGCTGGCTGGTTAAACGCTCTTAAGATAGTATCATAGAAGTACGAAACATAAAATGATGTTGGTTGCTTAGTATAATCGAATTAGCTCAGTGGTCAGAGCATTTTTCTATAAAAGGAAGTGGTCCTTGGTTCAATTTTCAATGGTCTTTTCCATTTTACATTTTTCGTTTAAGAGTCGTTAATCAAATTAAATATTACATTTTGAGGTTTTACTCATCAAATTTCCACTTTAAAAATGTTAAATATGTATTTTAATATTTTAAGAGCACGATATTCATGAAGATTGTTTCAAAAACAATGTTCGCTCCGCTTTATTTTATGTCCGGGTTAAATCGTTCCCGCAAGAAAAATTTAACCCTTTCACGCACTTTTCCACAAATGATCACCTAGTCAATCCACGTTATGCACTTGCACCATACAAGTATAATAAATACATAATAATACAAGAACAATATGTCAAAGAGACCAAGTGGGAAAGTAATTCACCGACTCCAGATATTTTCATATCAGAGGGTTCGGCTCGGTGGAACTCCTAATTTGACCTATAAATCCTACTGATCCCTCAATATAAATATTTAAAAGATCTTTTGTAATCCTACATGTATTTAAAATGACCGATTTTTGCATTTTTATGTATAAACTAGCTGGTTCCCGGCATGCGTTGCTATGCCATTTATTAAAGAAATTTTTTCTCCCTGCGTGTCCTTTCACATTCGTCCCGTTCCCCTTCCGCCTTCCCTTCCTTCCAGCGTCCCCTTTCCCTCTCGCGTTCCCACTCCGCCTCCTCAACCTTCCTTCTCCCCACTCCACTCCCCCTTTCACCGTCCCCCTCCCCCTCCCCGCTCCCGCATTCCATACATTCAGTTCCGATACATCAGTTTTAAAACAGCTCGCGTGCCACCTATTGCATTTTTGTATACAAACTTCATAATGCCAGAGCTCACCAATAGTTTCATACAAACCTTGTCCTGACAATAACGAACACAACAATAAAAGAATTATTCAATTTGGTGCAGTCGTTCGGAAGTTATGCGCGTACATTTATTTCGGGGATTCATTTTTATTTATAGAGATTATATAGATTTATTCGGCATTATCATTATGTTATTATTATTTGTTTATTACATATTCAGTAACTGAAAACAACTTTGTAAAAACATATTTGTCTGATGTTATTATTTGTTTATTTAAAGAATTAATACACTGAAATACCCATCACAAAAGAATTCACGTTTGGTATCTCTTCTAAAAACATATATGAACACACTTCAATAATTCAATAATCTGCACATACTCGTATGTACTGATGGTGGGCACCGTAACGCTGTGCAAAGGGTTGGCAAAGGAGCGTGCCGAAGGAAGCACATATTTGTATAACAATAATAACCTAAAATTTTACTACGATAGTCGTTTGAGTTGAGCGTTTAACCAGTCATCGGACGAAAATCCACATTTCGTCGAAAGTTGTTCTTACGATCGTGCAGGGCGGTTACAACGAGAAAGATTAATTATTCTCCGTACCAGCTTTTTTTAAATTATAACTCAATATCGAATTTATTTCAATCCAAATTAGCTTTAATTTATACCTTCATCCGAAAATGCTGAAAGGCGTTATGATAAAACTATTAAAATAATGTACTCATTGTAATTATTTTTTGATTATAAGTATTTGTCATTTTTCAATAATGTCTAAATTTAATAAGAATGTTAAAAAAATCTGAAATATATTAGTTTGTAAGTGCGCAAATAAATACACAAATGGACCAATTTTCGCCAAGAAACACATATACGTACATATTTTTTAATGATTTTATTGAAACTAAAATTAAAATTCTAAAACATGCGTTTGCTAGATAATGTATTGATTTATTTTACTGCATGATTATATTATTTGAAATGGGTGTGGTATAATACAAAATCTTTTTTGAAAATTTAACAAATCTGCCAACGACCTATGGAATAACCTTATTATACTAAAAATAAAAAAAAATCTCAAAATTTATTACATGCGAATGCTAGATAAAAGAACAATCTTTCGAAATCCATTTATAATTTTTTGTGGAAAAGAGTCAATACGTCTAAAATCTGATTTGAAAATGACATATTTCTGGTTTTCTCTGGTAATGCCCTCTTAAAGTCAACTTTGTTCCAAAAACAGATTAGACGTGGCACAAATGTGTATTTTGACTTTATTTTCACCAAAATTCATACGCGTATGCTTCATGTAAGTTTTTTAAAAATTGATTTGTACCATTTATTTAAGTGGTTTTACGATCATTTCAAGTAATAATTTCAAACCACGAAGCCACATTAATGTCACAAATTATTAGTAGACAGATTTTTCTGGAAGATTTAATATTAAGTTTATTCTCCATAACATATTTACTCTCCTCACAAATCATGCGACGAGCGCCATCTGTTGAAATCTCACCATACGTGCAAAATAATATTATTATTTAACGTACTAGTAAGAGGTACACTTTATATTATCGCTAGCTTTAAATACCGTTGTAGAGTAGTCGCGGGGTAAGCAGAGAGGTTTTAACACCACAAATCTCTCAACCATGTTAAACCTATTGAAATACCGTTATAAGTAACTTATGTCATAACTAAAAGGCAATTTTATGAAAATTTATCCAATTAAATTGAATCTAACACACTTTTTTCGGTTGTTTGTAGTGTGCGTTATTCCCGCGTAAAACTCTTCACATTCAGTGATCTGAAATTTACTTTGAATTTAAGTATCATACATTTAAAATTAGAGCTGCTAGAGTGAAGAATAAGTCAGACAAGCGATGAAGTATGTAACGTCTTATTATTTTTTTTTATATGCATTCCGCACAAGAGTCACAACTACTGTTCCCGTCTATAGTCAACAGTGAAACTATGGCATCCCCAATTGGGGTATGTTGTGAGGCTGAAAATAGAGAAGAGGAAGATAGGGAAGTACTCGGCTATTCAGATCTGGTCACCAAACACGGCTAATGCCATTTCAAGCAACGTTTCAATTCTGAATGATGAATGGTCTTAGACCAGGGTGATACTTAGAGTATCTTCCGCTCTGGAACGTGCTGCAAATATACTATAGAATTGTGAAATAACACAAATTAATCAAATAAAATTTATTTGCCACGTCGGGATTCGATCCTTCGACTTTCGGTTAGCGAGTCAAGAGCCTTACCGCTGGACTACGCCGGCCGTCTCATGATTTAACGTTTTAACAGAAAATTATTTTGATTGTGTTTTTAGAAATTATGAAATCCTATAAAATAGATAAACACATTAATGTGATTTTTTGTTTCCGCAGTGTTATTTATTTAGCTCATTAATCCGTGGCGGCCTCCGTGGTCGAGGATTAAGTCTCTCGACTAGGAGGTCACGGATTCAAATCCCGACTTCAAAATTTTATTCGATTATTTTGTGTTATTTCCCTAATTTATCATTTAAAAATAATAATATAAGACATATTTGCGGCACGTTCCAGAGTGGTAGATACTCTCAGTATCGCCCTGCTGTAAGATCATTGAGAATTGAAACCTTGCTTGAAATGGCTTTTGCCGTATTTGGAGACCAGATCTGAATGTCAGCTACTTCCCCGTCTCCTTCTTCTCCGCACTACCTTCAGCCTCACCACTCCAGCCGGTTGGGACTCTTGTGCGTTATTCACATAAAAAAAATTTAAACAAGATTCCCTACAGAATTCATGATTTATTATTTTAAACAGTGATGGTGCATAAACGCATTAACCTTTGAGATGGGAGCGCGTTGCAGGACTATTTTTGATACGATTTGTGTTTTTTTAATCAAATATCAGATCTTTCTTAAGAGCGTTTAACCAGCCAGCGGACGAAAATCCACATTTCATCGAAAGTTGTTCTTACGATCGTGCAGGGCGGTTACAATGAGAAAGATTAATTATTCTCCGTACCAGCTTTTTAAAATTATAACTCAATATCGAATTTATTTCAATCCAAATTAGCTTTAATTTATACCTTCATCCAAAAATGCTGAAAGGCGTGATGATAAAACTATTAAAATAATGTACTCATTGTAATTATTTTTTGATTATAAGTATTTGTCATTTTTCAATAATGTCTAAATTTAATAAGAATGTTAAAAAAATCTGAAATATATTAGTTTGTAAGTGCGCAAATAAATACACAAATGGACCAATTTTCGTCAAGAAACACATGTACGTTCATATTTTTTAATGATTTTATTGAAGCTAAAATTAGAATTCTAAAACATGCGTTTGCTAGATAATGTATTGATTTATTTTATTGCATGATTAAATTATTTGAAATGGGTGTGGTATAATACAAAATCTTTTTTGAAAATTTATCAAATCTGCCAAAGACCTATGGAATAACCTTATTATACTAATAATTAAAAAAAAAATCTCAAAATTTATTTCATGCGAATGCTAGATAAAAGAACAATCTTTCGAAATCCATTTATAATTTTTTGTGGGAAAGAGTCAGTACGTCTAAAATCTGATTTGAAAATGACATATTTCTGGTTTTCTCTGGTAATCCGTCTTAACAGACCTCCAAGTATATTATTATTTTATGTAGTGTTAATTACAAAGTTTAGCGTATAATTTTTTAAGTTTTCGATGACAATTATTTTACTGAGCTTCATCAATGAATCAGCCAAATAATTCAATATGAAAACCGTAATTTTAAAATGGATAGGTTAAAGCAGACATACATTTAGGAGTAAATCTTTAGACAAATATTTTACGCTCAATCTTAAATATAAGCAGTTATTTAGTTAAAATATTAAATATATTTTTATACGCACCAGATTTAGATGTCCGGGTTACATTTTCCCCACAGGAAAAACCAAACCCTTTCACACACTTCCCCAAATGATCAGCTAGTCAATCCACGCTATGCAATTGCACTATATAAGTATTATAAATACAAAACAATACAAGAACAACATGTCAACCTACCAGAGACCAAATGGGAAAATAATTCACCGACTCGAGATATTTTCATATTAGAGGGTTCGGCTCTGTGGAACTCCTAATCGAACCTATAAATCCTACTGATCCCTCAATATAAATATTTAAAAAATCTTTTGTATTCCTACATGTATTTAAAATTACTGATTTTTGCATTTTTATGTATAAATTCTTTGACAAATCTAATATGCCTAAATTTTGATTGAGAAACATATAAAATTGTTATTAGCGGAAACTTCATGATTGACGATTCAAACAAAAAAATATTTCTATTTTTGATGTTTCATGGTGAAAATCCATAACATTTTTATAATAAAACATATGTAAAACTTTTTTGAAATTAGACCCCTGAGACGTATGTGTATGTGTGTAAGCATAATGAGTAAGATTAAGAAAGGGACCCTCAGATGGTTTGGGCATGTAGAGCAAATGAACGAAGAAAGTAGTTTAAGAAGAATATACGACGCGAATGTGAATGGTAGAAGAAGTCGAGGACGCCAGAGGAAGACATGGCACGATCAAGTGAATCAGATACTTGAGTCGGGCCATGTCAAAAGTCTGAATAATAGAAGAGAATGTATGAGACGATGTATGAATGTGAGTGAGGCAAAGAGTGTGTGACAAGACCGAGTTGTTTGGCGGCTCGTCCTCTCTGCTTACCCCTGCGGGGAAACGGTGTGATGGTAAGTTAGTTAAAACTTCTTTCCACCTCATTTATTCCCCAGACAACATTAAAATAATCTATACACCCAATATAATTAAGTCTTCCTCTAATAGCCAAATAACTATAAATTCTATCGTCAAATATAACATAGCAACAAATATGGAAAAACCATTTAAATTGAATAAAATCCTTGTAAAATACCTCCTCCACCCTCCCTCTCACCCACCCATATGCTATGTATCTGTATAAACTGCATATTAAGAAGAAAAAAATTGCACCAGTCCGAAGATGGCAGGCTTTAACAGGCTAAAACCGGTTACGATCAGAAATAAATTTTTAATGTGTTTGGATATATTATCAACAAAATATATTTGCAGTAGTGTGTTATCCAAAATAAAACACCCTCGATAAAAAAGTAAAAATAAATGAGAATTTTGCTACATAAGCAAGAACTATTTAAGCAAAAGGGGATTCGATTTTTTTAAATGCATATACCTAATGAAAACTTATTCTTTGGTTTTCGGGGGTAAAAAAAAACGTGCAAATAAATACTTTGATTTTCACAAATGATTTGCTTGAAAACGAGAATTAAAAAAGAAAGTAGATAGGTATTTAAATCATATATATCATGATTTTGGAAATAATTTAAAGACGATTCGATATGCATTCTGCCCGATCTCTCGAGCTAATAAGACAGCATCTGGAAAGTTTTCATCTTATATAGTCGGCTGTACCACGCTCTGTTTGTTTAAATGTAGCGCAAATGAGAAAGCTGTCAAACCGGAGAACTCATTTTTTTAATAATTTTCTTTTTAGAAATGAGGATCACATGTTTAAAATGGTATAAGTGCCAAAGAGGGAGATCGACTGGAAAAAATCGTATTATATTATTTAAAACATACCCGTGGTGCATTTCACAAAAATAATTAAAATTAATATAGCAAATCATGAGATAGATACTCGTATAAACAACGATTATAAATTTTGATAAAGCATCTCATGTAAAGTAATCTAAAAATCCATGGACAAACGACAAAGCATATTTTTATATCCAACAAAATTTTGATATTTGTTTGGTTCTGAAACAGTTTTTAAAACTAAATCCTTATTCCCAAGTCCTTCATCAGTCATTTATTCCTTTGTCTTCCTCCTTTCCTCAAAAGTCCCTACAAGGAAAAGAAGAAGATGTTTTCTTACCTACATGGAAAAAAAACAATGTTGCCACCAAGAGCAGTTGAAAAAAATCGAAGTGACATCTGTCACATCTCGCAATCGAAAATTCGCAATTAATCGCAATTTTATATTAATCGAAATTTCCTAATTTTACGAACCCCAAAGTGTTGGTATTTGAGACCTTGTGTTGTGCCGTTGTAGTGGGAAGCTGCCACCACCAGGATCGATCCTGAAATAGTGGATGAAGCCGTCAAAGGTAGGGACTGATTAGGTAGGGAAGATATTTCAAAACGCAGTCAACTGTCAAAATCAGATTTACAGTTCACATCTTCTCGTGTCACGGTATCGGTCGTGAAAAAAACTATCGAATGTGTTTTTTACTAACAATGTCAGGTTACAGATCACGTCCAAATTACGAGTAGGAATACTTTTGTTTAACATGAACTCCACACAGGAGGAAAATAATTTCCCTAAGAGCCTGTCATCTTTGAATATGTGTAGGGTTTTTTGGGGGAGAGGAAAGAGTGAACATGGGTCTTGAAGAGGCCGGCAAGTCGTAAAACGGTCCAGTTCTCATGTGAAAAAAGTCAACCGTGTCGTCTTTCCCGAAAATGCATCGGTGCCGAGGGGATCAATGTCGCTAGTTCCTCGGAACATCTTCCATTGATATACTAGTAGAGTAAGACAGCATTCCTACCTGACGCCTGTGCGGTATTGTGTTACTTATGCGGTAAAAACATTAATATACATTAAAGACTAACTATTAAATTTTCACTCCAGAAGATATTATGATACCATGGTCAGTGTTGAATTAATTTAACAAAATACGAATGTTGTAGTCAAAGTATTCAATGAACTTGGAATAACCTGGATGAATCTCTTTTTAATAAAAATATACCTTCATTTGTAATATTAATAGAGTAGCATTAACTTCAAAACACTAAAATGAAGAGAAAAAACTGCATAATTAACACTATTTTTTTTTAATTCATTGCTGTAATAAGCTAAATCTTTTCATCCTTGCAATATATTATTTATAAATTCTTCACGCAGTTCTCGAGAACATTCATGGTGTCGCTTAAGCTGTTTTTGATAACGTCGATAAACTCAATTTGGGTGAAAAAAATCAGGACAGATGCAAAAGGTGGGAGAAATTTAAGATTTTTCAAGTCACATGAATTGTAAAATAGATGACGTATATTTTTTTAACAATTACGAATTAGTGTGATTATTTGATTGGTAAACTATTATTTATTGCATTTTTTTAAGACAAACGACATGCGGTAGGAATAATGACTAATTTCGAGGTTTTAAAAAGGATATTATGCAAATTATCTGAAGTTTATACGCAAAAATATTTGCATACAGCTATACCAACTAAAAGATAAGAGTATTACCAAAAAAAGTCTTATCATTTACTAGATAAAGCCCCCGACATTGTACAGGCTTTACGCAGGTTTTTCGAAATCAAATATACAGTTTTTTTTTTTACTTTGCCAAGTTCATCAAGAAGTAACAATATTGTATATTAAGAGAACATTCTATGAAAGGGAGACAGGGGCAGTTTTTTTAATTGAAAAAGAAGATAGTAACCTTTTTCTTATTTTGAAGGCCAAGTTAGTAAAATTTCATTAATCTCGGAATAAATCTTCTATAAAAATCAACCCCCCCCCCCTTCCCACACAGACTTCTTTATATAAATAGATAGATAGAACATTAGAGAAAGAACGCATGCTATTTTTTTATTCTGATAATATGTGGCGGGAATTCATTATTATTATTAATAAATCTACCGGTACGCACTAATCACATTAAGTCCAATCATGTCCTAAATAAAATAAAGTTAATTTAGTTAATTAAGAGATAAAAAGTTTTTCTCTAGAATTATGATTAAGTAGGGGTTTAATCTAAGAATGCTTAAAACACAATTTATCATTCCTTGTTTTCTCAATCAGAAAATGTTTTTCGAGTTTAAATAAAAGTTTAAGCTACCTTTCCAACAACCACGTAAATCGTACCACCAAAATGTACACGTGATATGAGTAAGTTTTCTTTAGGTATCTACGTGATTCGGGTAGTACCCTTATCGTCAAAATAGCTACCTACATTATATGGGTAGGTACCTATCTGCATAACTATGAGCTAATGGTAGATACCTTTATGGAATATAGCATCCTACGTGATGCGGATAGGTCCTGCATGGTCAATTCTGCTACCTTCATAGTCTGGGTAGGTACTTACCTGCACAGTAGCTACATAGCTCCTTTTGTGATCTGTGAATGCGTACCTGCATGGGTTTTTTTAAATGAGAAAAACGCATAAGAGTCTCAACCGCTTCCAATCTCCTTGAGTTAGTGAGACTGAAGCGTCCCCAATGTATGTTGTGAGGCTGGAGGTAGTGGAGATGGGAAGGAAACGAGGAAGAGGAAGGTGGAGAGAACTTGGCTATTCAGATCTGGTCTCCAAACACGGCTAGAAACGTTTCAATTTTATGGTGGTCTCACACCAAAGTGAGGTTATAATACTACTAAAGTTTTAATTAATTCATCAAATAAAATTTAAATGCGCACGCCGGGGTTTGAACCCGCGACCACGGAGGCCGGTTAGGTACCTACATCGTCAATACAGCTACCTATAGAGTCTGGGTAGGTACCCAGCTGCACAGCAGGTATACAGCTACCTACGTGATGTGAGTAGGTACCTGCGTGGTCTATAACTACTGGAACCTACTTGGTTCGGGTATATACCTACCTGAGAGGCCTATAGCCACTCGGTGCTAGTGGTGGGTAGACAGTAGACATGTAATGTACCGTGGAAGAAAGTCGTAGGAATGTTTAGTAGGTCATAGAAAGCAGCCATGGCATTCTCGTATCCTCTTCCAAGTCCGCGTGATGCTGTTCACACAGCGACTTTATTTACAGCGCAGAAATCAATATATTTCATACTTAACTAACTAACTAACCATCACGCCGTTTCCCCGCAGGGGTAAGCAGAGAAGACGGACCGCCAAACAACTCGATCTTGGCACACACTCCTTGCCTCGTTCACATTCATACATCGTCTCATATTTATTATAATCTGATTCACTTGGTCGTGCCATGTCTTCCTCGGGCGTCCCCGACTTCTTCTACCATTCAAATTTGCGTCAAATATTCTCCTTACACTCCTTTCCTCGTTCACATGCCCAACACATCTGAGCGTCCCTTTCTTAAATTTACTCATTACGCTTACATCAGCCTTGCATTCTTCGCGGATCTCCACATTTCTCACACGATCGTACATGGTTTTACCACACATACGCCTCAGGGATCTCATTTCTACAGAATTCAGTCTATTTTCATCCTCTGCCAGTTCCATGCCTCACTGGCATACATCAGGGTAGGTACCAGCACTCCGTTTTGGACGGGTAACTTCGCTTCTTTGGACATTTTTTTGTTGGCGCCAATGGCGTTCAGTCCTCCATTAATAGAGTTGCCTGCATTTACCCTTCTTTCGATGTCTCTGTCAGCCCTCCCATCACTTGTAAACATACTTCCCAAGTACACAAACTCATCCACCTGCTCCAAAATCTCATCTTAATACTTTCTTCGCTGTGAAGCAGAAAACACATCTTGTGTATTTTTTTTTATTTTGAATATATCTATCGTCCAGTTGATTAGTCAGACATCTTCATGTACTAAGCTTTGACATTATGAAACCAATATTCGAATGCTCGCTGTAAATCAATTATTATTTACATGTGCCTTTGTTTTACATATGCATAAATACATAATGCCGCCCGCAGGGCCTAGCAGCAAAAACCTGCTTCGGGGACGCTTCAAGTTCTTGGGTCAGATGTACCGGAAAATTTAAGGGGAATAAAAGGTAACCAACCTAAAAAATTCTGTCATATCTTTCCCTCAAAACTAAAATGCAAGACTGCTTTCAAATGTGACACTTGCACGAACCACGTGTGTCTTCAATGCAGCGAGCCTGTGTGCAAGGACTGATTGTAATATTTGGTAGTTCCTACAACATGAAGCCTTGTGGTTTTTCTTAAAACTGTTGATTATTTATGTTTTCTTTGTTTCCGTAAAAAAACAGTGTAATTAAAATAAATTAAAAAGTGAGTTTACTCCATTCTTAAAAATCATTTTAGTCCATTATTAAAAATAAATGTATTATAAAATACATTCATTTTTTTATATTAAAACTATGGTGGTCCAGCAGACCTCACGTCGGTACTTGTGTAACTAAAACGGCACCTCGGTACTTAAAAGTTAAATATATTGCATAAATTGCTTTTGTTTTGGAGTAGGTACTCTTTATCCTTAACGTGTTTTGATTTTATTTTTAAATAATCCAAAAATTGCTTTTGTAGTAGCAACTCTAACAAACATTAACAAATTATGTAAAAAAAAACTTTGCTGTGGTTATATTCATCCACAGTTTCAAATTATCTGTTTTTTTTCTAAATAGGTATATTAATGTATTTAGCAAATGTTTCTATCGTATTAAAGAAAATAAGCTTTGAGTTGCAATTCACAGTGCAAAATACAAAATTTGCATTTGTCGTTCCTCCAGACAAAGATGCCAATGGTTTTATACTTAAGTATGGAAAACCATTCTGTAGAATGTCTTATTTATGCGTATTGCTAATCTTTATTGAGTTTCGATAAAAAAATATATTTTCCTACAATTTCATCGCCCCATTTATTAAGAAAATATTTTTTAATGTATCGCTAATTACGGGTACTCTTCGTAGTGAGGTTAGAATAAAAATGCATTGTTTTTATAATTGTAGCCAATAAAGAAAAAAAAAAACAATTTTTCAACGCTGTAAACAAAGTCCGTTACGGACAACAGGCTTTATCGCATACCGATACTTTGGTGGCGGGAGAACACTTTCTCGTGCCATAAAAACAGGTTTTAGATATTAATATCGTACTTGACGCATTTACATTTCAATGTAAAATTCAGTAATCACTTTTATAAAAAGGTATTAATGATTATAACCTATGACTTTCCTCAAAAAGTTAATCTTTCGTCCCTTTTGCAAATAAAACATTAAGTTATTGGTTAGCACAAATTCTTCAATTAGTTCTAAACTATAATAATGTATCCTCTGAACGTAAAGCAGCAAGGGACGTTTTGTTCTATTCTTAATATTAATATTATCCTATATCTGATTGGTAAGCTGGTGACTGCGTTCGTGGTCTCAGGTTCACATCCCGGCGTGCGAAGTAAATTTTATTTGATTGATTTGTATTTTCACAATTTAATCATTGTTATATGATATATTTGCGGCACGTTCCAGAGCGGCAGATACTGTCAGTATCGCCCTGGCGTAAGACCACCATTCAGAATTGAAACGTTGCTTGAAATGGCTTTAGCCGTGTTTGTTGACTACATCTGAATAGCTAGGTGCTTCCCCACCTTCCTCTTCTCCGTCTGCTTCTCCTCCCAATTTACCATCAGGCTCACAACATACCCCAATTGGGGATGAATAGTCTCACTGGCTCCAGGCGGTTGGGAGCAGTTGGGACTCTTGTGCGGTAGTCCCAATTAAAAAATATATATTTAAAAAACTTTTTTAATCAGTTAAAAGAATTAAGCTCAAATAGATTTTTGTCTTGTTTTCATCGAAAATCAAATGAATTATATTAAACAACCTTATTTTTTGTGAAATATCGCGCTTACTCTATTACAAGGAAGTCTAAAAAAATGCTTAAATATTTGTCAATTTAACAAAAAAAATTTTCATTATTTTTTATGTCTCCAAAACTTCGCCATTTTTTTCTATTTTGAGTACCTTATTAAATGTAAAATGAACAATTTTCGGTATTAATACGAAAAAATGGGTCTAGACTTAGTTACTGCTGACAATATGTTGAAATATGTGTGATTTTGGCTCGAACAGAAATTGCTAAATACTCGACGACAAGTGATATTTTCCTTTTTCGTTATTTGTTTTTGACATCGTTGCAGTGTTCATCATCAGGGCAGATCCGGCAGATCTCACATCTACCGGATCTGCCGGATCTGCCCGGATAATGGACACTGCAACGATGTCCGAAACGTTGGCTAAAGAAGGAGGTAGCGCAACACGGCATAACACCCCAAAAACAAATAACGAAAATACTTTTGGCCGTGAAAATCTTAAAACGTGTCTGATATTTTTCTTTTTATTTTCACCTAACTAACTTAATAACAAACTGTTGATAAAATTTGTTGTTATTGTTAAAAAAATTTGGTAATCAATGGTAAAAGAGTACCTAAAATAAAAACTACCGCATTAAACTGCCGTTAAAAAGAATCAGGTAAAATAAAAATAAAAACTTTAAAATTAACTAATATATATATATATATTTTTTTTAATTTTTAAAGAAAGACAAACATTGTTGGGTTACGAATAACCCAACAATTTTTGAAAATCTCCTACTACCATATATATTTTCCACAATTTCTTTCTTCCAATTAAATTGACAAAACTATTAGTAAATTCCAGGACACTGCACCGCGCCCTTCACAAACAATCATTTTTTACAAGAACTTACTATCTTAAATGTTTTTTAAACAAAGATGGCGACCACACACTTGCCAGGTGACCGTGTGACCTCAAAGTTAAAATTTGTTGGCCTACTTTACATCTTTCTTTTTGACCTCTTGAGGCCTACAGAAAACTATGATTGTGTTTTTTTAACAGGTTGTCCGGTGATTTTCGTCAAGTTAAAATATAAGACAAGTTATAAAATATATGCATTCAGTTCATACTCGTAGTGTTAATATTGATGCCTTTCCCGATGTGCGAGGGCCGTCCGTAAAATAAGGTCTCCAAGGTGCTGCGGTCGTGAAGAACAACTTTACACGAGATCCGGCAACACTAGCGTGTAGCCTGGTTTCCCTACGCCAAATCCTCACCACGCTGCACTCTCCGCGACACTTAGTCTCGGCGTGGCAGCCGTTCGCGATGAAGGTTCCGTTTGTCGCACACGCCAGGTGTGAATTACGCTCTATAATTAGTTTTTTTGTTGTGCAAAGAACAAACCCCGGTGGAAATTCTTTTTCAGCTACTTGAAGTGTACGGAACACAGTGTATGAGTGCGAAAACTTGCGCAAATGGTGCAGAGAATTTAAAAGCGTGCCGAACAAATCGGTTTCAGACGAAAAAATTTCCAAAGTGGAAAAAAAATATATTGCAGATCGACGGGTGACGGTTCGGGAGCTCCGTGATATGATCCCTGATGCCAGTAAGACCACTATTGGCAAGATTTTGCCAGAACATTTGGGAGACCACAAAGTGTGTCCAAGTTGGGTCCCAAAATGCTCACCGAAGATCAACGAACAACAACGGGTTGAAGCAGCCCGCAAATTCCTTGAGCGCTACGACATCGATTGCGAAGAATTTTTGGACAGAATTATGACTGGAGACGAGACTCGGATATGCTACACGACACCAGAGACAAAGGAACAATCCCGGTGGCGTCATTCAGATTCGCCGAAGCAAAGTTTAAAAATTAATTACATGGCGTAACTCACACCTGGCGGGTGCGGCAAGTAGAAGATCCATTGCGAAAGGCTGCCACGCCGAGACTAAGCCTCATAGAGGGTGCAATGTGGTGGGTATTTGGCAAGGAGAATCCAGGCTACACGCCAGTATTACAGGATTGCGCTTAAAATCGTTCCTTGAGACCGCAGCACCTTGGAGACCTTATTTTACAGCCCTATATAGCCCTAAATAAACCTATCTTCGTTTGTTACATGAATTGAGGATTTTTCGGCCACCATGCTGGGCACATGTCTACTTAGCCACCGACCGGTGTAATAATTTGATGTAATATATATTATAAGAGGTACCTTATAAGAGGTTATTTGATTGATTTTGTGTTATTTCATAATCATCCATTTAAAAATGTGGTATGTTTTAGAGTGGAATATACTCTCAGTATCGCCTTAGTGTAAGACCACCGTTCAGAATTGAACTGGCTAAAATTAAATAAATTTTAAAAATTAAAAAATAAGATCTTCAAAATGTGTTTAGATGGTTTGGATACTGTCAGTGGATGAACAGAAATATTATTAAAGAGTGTTAGTGAAAAGAAAATTATTTTACCCGCAAGTGGGTAGGAAAAAATGTCAGGGACATCCCTAAAAGACATAAAAAGTTGAACTCACAATCAAAAACATATTAATTTTTTATTTCACCTTCAAAATTGATATTATATAGGATCATGTAAATAAGTCATCTCAAAGTGGTATAATCACTTGAAAACGACCTTCTAAGCCGAAAAAGCTGTCACAATAATAAAAATCAAATATACCTGCAGAACTCATTAATAACTTTTTTTTTTTTTCTTTAAATGGAGCTCTACGAATTAAACACAAAAACGATGAATAAATAATAAAATAATATTACACAAACACCCACGCGTCTGCCAAAATGATCGTACGACGAAGATATAATTCAATTTTTGTCCTGAACTCAAGGAGTTAATAACCTTGATATCTCTCCATCTCATTCTAGCTTGTCTTCTCCTTCGCACGCTGTATATTGAGACACTCATTTAATAATTTCTCTCGTTTTATAGTTATCTCTTTCCCTCCTCAGTATTCAATAATGCAGGTACCTCTTTCACACGGATGGCTGACGGCATAAAATTAATAATACAATAATATATTTATATTTTTCTAAGTAAAAAATTTTGTACATTAATCCTCTGTGATTAAGGGGTTAGGCTCTTGACTCGCAATCCGAAGGTCACGGGATCGAATCCCCGCATGCGCATATAAATTTTATTCGATTAATTTGTATTATTTAAAAATGAATTAATTTAAAATAATATTTAGTATATTTTCGGTACGTTCCAGAGTGAAAAATACTCGTACCGCCCTGGCGTGAGACAACCATTCAGAATTGAAACGTTGAATGAAATGGCTTTAGCTGTGTTTAGTGACTAGTCAGGTACTTCCCCGCCTTCCTCTCCACCATCTCCTTCCCCTGCCTATTACCTTCAGCTTCACAACATACCCCCAATTAGGGAAGCGATAGTCTCTCCGGCTCCAGACGGGAGCAGCTTTCAGGGATTCACATAAAAAAAACTTACGCACTTTAAAGTGAGTAATAATATATGTGTTGGGTTCCCCTTTGAACTCTCTGATATTGTATACGATATTCTTATATTAATAACGTACTCTAATTTAAACACCTGCGAAAGCAGATTTTGCTTTGAAAACTCTTAGTTTTTGGCGTCTTATTTTTGCGCCCATGTCGTTATTTTTGTTAAAAATGACACTATACATAGATGAAATTAACTTATTTTTATTATTTGGAGAAATACTTGTCTACACGGAATATTTTTAAAACATTTTGTTTGTATATTTGTATGATTAAAAATCATTATTCGTTCATGTCGGTTTTTTTTACTTCGTACTCAACCGTGCTATCTTCTTGTATTTTTCTTATTAATCTCACCATCGTATTTGAATATCTTTCCCATCCATTACATTCTAAACAACTCCGAAAAAATAAAACAACAAATGGACATGTTTTGTAGAAATCCCACCAGAGCGCCCATGATCTTGTAGGCACCACGCGGTTTCCGGTCAATGTCAACGGATAGTACATAGTTTCAAATTTAGAACGTGCGCCTTTCCGGTTCTTGGTTTGAATTCCAAAAGGGGAACCCCCACCTTGACTTTGAGAACGCCACCATATCCAAGTAAAATCAGGTAAAATTACCTCACACTGAAAACGGTGCAAATCAACATCAATAGAAAAAAAACTATCCCGCAAAAAAAAATCCCTGTTTACTCGGTGTCCTGTGTTTTGTTTGGAATTTTAATGTTGAAGATCGACCCATTGAGACGTTCACCTTGTTCCACATTACAGGTGTATAAGAGAAAACGCTTTACCGTTACACGATTAGTAGGCTCCCAGCTGTGGAGCGATGCGGAGGAAGACTTAACGATTTTTTTTTTCTTCGTTTTAATCGATATATGCATCGATATAAACATTGAACAAAAAATGATTTCTTCAAGTTTCTTAGTCTCTACCATTTTCTGTCGAATTTTTTTTATTAGTGTAGAGGAAAAAAAATATTTTTGAAATTTAGGTGGGTTAGGAGGTAGTAAAAATCTGAATAAGGAGCTTTTAAAATAATAGAAATTGACTTCTAAATCAAACTTTCATCTGTAGCAAATATTAGATAAGTAGACACATTTGAAACTTTTTCAGTTTTTTTGACTATGATTCTTAACATATTATATTACTTATACGATTAGATGTATGAATTATAATACCTTTTTCTAAACAATTCTTATTATTTTTTAATTTCTCATTTAACATTATTTTTTTCTGAAAGATTTTTTAATAAATAATTTTCATATGTATTTCGCAAAGTTATTATTATTGATTTTTTTTAATTGACTTTAAATGTATCGAACGTGAATTTCGTAGTTTTGTGGAGGTGTGGATAAAAATATTATTATTCCCCATTATTTTTTTCTATAGACCTAGTCCAAACTATCTTTTAAATTAAGTATTTTACAATAGACAAACCATCGCAAATGAGGTATTGAAATTAAGCAATAACTAAGCAACAATAAATTTATTTTTTATTAAAGAACAACTTTCTATTTTTCTGTGTCTTGTTCTCTTTCATAGTTTAGGTTCTGTGTCTTGTTCTGTTTCATATTTCAGTTTATATTATTAGTATAATCTTCTTCTACAACGATTTATTCTTCTAAAATTATAACTTCTGATCATACTTTGTTGTAAATCTCAGAAATTTTTTAATTTTATTTTAAAGTGCCCTTTCTTTCTGTATAGTTAAATTTTTCAATGAAATGTTCGAAGAGCAAATGGAGAAGCATGGTTGTTGTTAATCATGGCGATTTTTTTTGAGGAAAATTAAATATTTCCTGATTGCAAATAATCTGACAATATTTTAAAATTTTCTACTACCATCACAATAGGCTGAAATTCTGTTTGTATCATGATTTTATAATGGAAGACTCAGCCAACCGAGAATTTGAAATCACAATGGCATGGTAGAAACCTGATGCATTTACCGACTCAGCCACCGACCGTCATTTTATGAATGATTCGTTACATTTAGTATATTTTCTTTCTTCATCAGTTCCAATAATAATCTAGCATTCAATCTCCTAATAGCCGAGATGCACTGTATTATAAAGTCACGACTTCAAATCACCTGTAAAGACTTTTTGGGAGAAAATGACATTCCCCAGCAACAAATGATTTCACTTTTACTTCTCGCAAAAAAACTTAACAATAATAAGCAATTTATGTTTCACAAATCAGCGATCCGGAAACGTAAATAGATAATTTTCTGATACGTTTTAAGATTTTCACGGCCAAAAGTATTTTCGTTATTTGTTTTTGGGGAGTTATGCCGTATTGCGCTACTCTCCTTCTTTAGCCAACGTGTTTCGGACATCGTTGCAGTATCCGGCAGATCCGTAGATCCGGTCCGAAGATCCGTAGATCCGCAGATACGGTAGATGTCTACACATCTGCCCTGATGATGGACACTGCAACGATGTCTTAAACGTTGGCTAAAAAAGGAGGTAGCGCAACACGGCATAACACCCCAAAAACAAATAACGAAGATAATTTTCTGTTTGGAGGATATCTTACAACTACAAATTTATAATAAATTACGTCGGATATACGTTAAATAAGTAAGATTAATTGCATGGAGTTCGAGAGACAGATTAAAAAGTGTAATTTTTTTGTGGTTGTGTGATAGAATTACATAGGGGTGAATTTCTTGTTTTGTCAATATTACTCTGCCAGAATTATACGGTGATGAAATTACACATTAATGAAATTACACATGGATTAATTATACGTAAATTACACTTGGATAAAATTACACATGGTTGAAATTACACGTGGATGAAAGTACACATGGATGAACTTACTCGTGGATAAAATTACACATGGATGAAAATACACACGGTTAAAATTACACATGGATTAAATTACACACGGATGAAATTACGCTTGAATTAAATTACACTTGGGGAAAATTGCGCATGGAAGAAATCACACATGAATGGTTTCCACGTGGGTGATATTACACATGGATACATTACACATGGATGGAATTCCGACAGATACCCAATTAAATTACATCAACTTATATTACACATGTGAAAAAAAACTTACCTTATCTTTAACCATATTTAATCGAAATTTTACATAAATGTAAAATTCACTCAATGTTACATAAAATTGAAAACATATTTTTCGACCTGGGAATTCCAGAAGATGTAGGTAATTCTCTCCACGTGTAATTTAGTCCTGAAACCATTTTTAAAAACATTCAGTGTCGTGTGATAAATGCCGTCTCCTAATGTGTGTAAATATAAATAAATATTCTTTGAATATAAGTAAGTAAAGAGAATATTACGCGTAATTTCCGTGTACACAATAATATTTGTAGGCGTAAATGCTGAACGCGCAAGCAAGACACGAACCTGCCTATTATCGATACCAAAACAACAAAATGGTTATTAAAAAATCTCGAAAATTGGAATATTAAGATCAAAGCGTAAACATCAATGTAATTAAAGCAAAAAATCAAATAAATTATTCGAAGTACGAAATTACGCTGTTCATTGGAACATTACATGCCGTTCATAAATATATTAAATTGTAGCAAAATACTTCACTGAAAACACTGATAATATTATAACATACACTCATTGCAAAATTTATAAAATAGCATGCTTTTATTCTATAAACATCCAAAATTCTTTCGGATCAAAAAAAACTATTTTATTCTAAAACAAAACAGTAAAAAAAGAATACTACTACTGCCATCTGCCGGCGGAGTTTTAAAAAACGACCGTCGTATTTCCAACGCCATCTACATTCTATTTCTCTTATTTTTGTTTTATTTTTCTTGCTACGCGGCTGCAAAACGAAGAAATAAAGTGGAGATGTTGACACACTTACAAAAACAACTAACGCGTGTACTCTTATTACTTGATGTTCTGTAGAAGAACGCGGAACACTTGATAAATAGATATAACATATTTACACGTAGCTAAAATTGTGTGGTTTTATCCTTCATAAGTAAATCAAACAATATAATACTTTTAATGAATAACTTATTACTTTGTATAAAACCACTATATTTAAAACAATATCAACTTGTTTCGACAACAATATTGTCTTCATCAGGATATGTTACTATGATAAATAAAAAAAAAAATTTAAATTTTTTTAATCCTAAACACACAATAAAAAATTCCCTTGAATTGATTGAAAAATTAAAATCTTTGGATGTACCTAAAAATGCTATGTTAATATCATTCGATGTTGTTAACTTATTTCCTAGTGTTCCTCTTTTTGAAACTAAATTTATTATTAAAGAATTACTAGATTCCTCAAACATTTCCAAAAACTTTTCACAGGATTTATATAAAATTTTTAATGTTATTCTAAAACAAAATTATTTTCAATTTGACAATATTATTTACAAACAAAAAGGTTCAAGCACTAGTCCCCTAGTAGCAGATATTTTTTTAAACAATTTTGAAGATAAACTTTTTAAAAGTCGTGCGTTATTTTTGGAAAAGATATGTAGATGATATTTTTTGTATATGGACTGGCACTAATAGACAATTAAATATATTTTTAAATTTCATTAATAAACTCAACAAAAAAATTAAATTTACCCTAGAAATTGGAAATAATTACAGTTTAAATTTTTTGGATTTAAATATTTCTATCATTAATAATAAATTTGAATTTAACATTTTTCGTAAAGATACATATACAGATATCATTATACATGAAACATCTAATCATCCATATTCACAAAAATTAGCAGCTTTTCATACCTTACTAAGTAGATTAATTAATGTTCCCTTATCTTTGAGTAATTTTAAAACAGAATTAAATACTATTAAACAAATTGCAATTAATAACGGTTATAATTCAAAATTAATAAACAATATGTTAAACAAAAAATATAAGAAAAAGTTTTTTAGATCTTTTGTCTATCCACATGTTGTTGAAAATGATAATATTTGGAGAAAATTTTTATTTTTAAATAATAACATTTCAAATTTAATAATTAAAAACATGCCAAATAATGTACAACCAGCTTTTTATACAAACAACAAATTAAAAAATTATATATTAAATAATAAGGATAAATGTGATTTTTTGAACAAATCTGGGGTTTATAAATTAATTTGTAATGATTGTAACATTTTTTATTTTTTTATTTTTATATTGGAAAAACTTCTAGAAATTTTAACATTCGAGTTAAGGAACATATAAGATGTTTATATAATAATAATTTTTCTGAATTTGCCAACCATATTTTGGAAACAAGTCATTCTTTTGATATTAATACAGGTCTTAAAATTTTTACATACTAACACTACGGGCATGCAATTGGATAATTTAGAAATTTTAGAAATTAGAAAAAGCATTAATAGTAAATTAAATATTATAAATAACCAAACCGTTTTTAAAAATAGCCATCTTTTAAATTTATTTTCTTATTAATACTTATAACTAATTATAATTATTGATTTTTTGATTTAGACTAATTATTTTAATTAATTATTCTTAAAAAATTTTATTATCTAAATGCAATTTTATTTTTCCTTAAATAATTTTTAAATTTAATTTTGTATAACTATTTTTATGATTAGTAAGTAATTAATCACCTCTACTTTTTAATATTTTGTCTATGTTATAATTTATTTTAATTTGTCTATACTTGTTTTTTATTTATCATAGTAACATATCCTGATGAAGACAACATTGTTGTCGAAACATGTTGATATTGTTTTAAATATAGTGGTTTTATACAAAGTAATAAGTTATTCATTATATGAAAATGATGCCACAAAATAAATTTGCGAAGTTTGAAGAAGTAATATAATACTTTGTTCGAACTACTGAAGAGATCGATCGACCGGTCGGCATATTATAATTATTTAAGTAATCCAAATGCATCGAAAGCAATGGTTCCTTCGTTAGGATAAAAAGAAAATTAACAAAATAATAAAAAGCAATGACTACCCAAGGATTAGTTACATAATTACCAACAGATAAAAAAACATTTATTTGAATTTGCGAATAACAAAGAAAAAAAAATTTTTAAATTTTTTACGCACCAGATTTTAAATTTTCCCCACAGGAAAAACTAATCCCTTTCACACACTTCCCAAATGATCATCTAGTGAATCCACGCTATGCAATTGCACTATATAAGTATTATAAATACAAAACAATACAAGAACAACATGTCAACCTACCAGAGACCAAATAGGAAAATAATTCACCGACTCCAGATATTTTCATATCAGAGGGTTTGGCTCTGTGGAATTCCTAATTGAACCTATAAACCCTACTGATCCCTCAATATAAATATTTTAAAAATCTTTTGTAATCGTAGAATTACGTATTTAAAATGACTGATTTCTGCATTTTTATATACAAATTCTTTGACAAATCTAATATGCCTAAATTTTTAATGAGAGACCTAGGTATAATGCCAGTAGCCGAAATAATAAATGGTAATATTTTTATAGTCTGAGAATGCCAAATTCCTTTGATCTCATTTCCTAAACCTGTGTATTTTCTTATTTGTTCAGAAACAGTTTTTTGAATATTACAGGAATTTGGAATAGCTACATCAATGATACAAGTTTTTTTTTTTTTATTTTGTCATGTAAAACTATATTTGGTCTATTATGACTAATTGTTCTGTCTGTTAGTACAGTTTTATCATAATATATTTTATAAAATTCAGTTTCTAAAAATGAATTTGGTTCATATTCATAATATGGTACTACATTACGGCAATCAATCAAGTTATGTTTAATTACTAAAGTTTGGTGAATTATTTTTAAAACCTGATTGTGCCTAAATGTATACTCGGACGGCGCTAATATAGAACATCCCGATATAATATGTTCTATAGTTTCCGGAAAAGCCAAACATTTTCTACATAAATCATCAATTTGATTTATATCTTTGATTATATGCTTCCTATAATTTTTAGTATTAAAGACTCTAACTTGAATGGCAAGCATAAATCCTTCTATTTCTGCGCTCAACTCTCCAATACCCAACCATTTGTTTGACGAAAGTTTGTCAACATACGTTTGGTTGAGATAATTGAAGTGTTTTGCATGAATAATTTTATTTGACCAGGAATCTAATAATTCCTGGTTAGTATTTATAAGAATGTTGGCATTCTCGTCATATAAATTTACAGGTGTAATGTTTCTATCTGCCTTGCAAATTATTTTGTGCATTTCTGAGCTATTAGCTTTCCTATGAAAAAAATTTCTAAGCATTTCTACCTGATTGTGTTTCAAAGATGTTATTTTGACTACACCTCTACCTCCTAAATTTATAGATAAATTAATTCGTTCTATAGCTGAATTTGGATGATGGCAATTAAACTTTGTTAACGTAGTTCTAATTAATCGTTCTAAACTATCTAAATCTGTATTGGACCATTTAATTATGTTAAATGAGTACGTTAGTTGAGGTATTGCCCAAGTATTTATTGCTTTTACTAAATTTTTAGCAGATAGATTGCATTTTAAAAATTTTCTGATCCTAGTTTGGAATTTAATCCTAATATCATTTTTAATACTAGTGGTTAGTGGTTGTTTTTTATTAATAAGGTTCACACACTTGCTTTAATTTTTCTGTCTCACTGGAGATATCTTGAGTCGAGAAATGCTAATTTTCACGAAATTATTTTTGCATTTGGTACTTTTTTTGACATAATGAAAATGTTCCAGAAATTAATCCGTTTTTTGTTTTGTTTCTTAGGAAAGTCCTCCAAGTTGAAGAAGTTCCTCTTGCCACTCCTCCTGGCCCTCAAGCTGAAAGCTGCAATTATCCTGCCCGCCATCCTCTCTACAATCACTATCATTGCAGTCAAGGGTCTATTTGCTGGACTAATCGCTCTTCTTCTGTCTGGTAAGACTGTGATGTCCAGATTTTGTTTACTGATTGAACATCTATCTTAAGTAAGACCATAAATTATATGAACATATTATTTTCAAACTTTCGTAGGATTCTTATATGGTCAGAGATCTATTTTTAGACATCATGTAACTTTTGGCAAGACCATTGCGATGAAAGGATCGTGATGTCAAGTTTGCTATGGCGTAGATAGGAGTTGATTGAAGTCTTGTTATGTCTTACTTGGAGAAACAACATTTGAACCAACCTTCAACACCGTCGTAATCAATTACTCTTCTCCGGACTTGTCGCTTTTCTGCAGACATATAAAGTCAAGATGACCAAATTTCGTCGAGTGGTATTTTAAGTAATATTTTAGGATTACAACCTAAAGGTTTGACTTTCCACGTCATTTCCAACAAATATTTACTATTCGTGAATGAATCCCTCTTCTACCATCATGAAGAATAAGACCAAGGAATGCATATTACGCTGAACTTTGAAGTAATATTTTGTATCATTGTATTGTAATATTTATATATCATTGAGAGTCATCATTATAGTATAGAATGTGAGCATCACTGCTGGACTTCACCTGGGTAAATCCAGGAACTTTATTTGATGTCGTTTAGACCAAGGTCTAAGTTTCTTTGTAAAAGACATTCAAAATTTAAGGTTTTTTGAACCATTGCAAAAAATGACTCCCTCGGCATATCTTTATATATCTGTCGATTGTGAATATACTGAGGAATACATTTCGAATAATAAAATCCACGTACTAACTATTAGTTATGTTGTTTACGCCCTATCCACAGGAAGACATTAGTTGTGTTGGCGCTCTTCAGGAATTCTTAATAAAATCTGGTATATTATTGTGCTGACGTGTTTACAATATATTATACTACTGGGTAACACGACCGACTTTAACTGTTCACAAATTGAATCTGAGCTGGCTGGCGAGCGTTGGTCATCACCAGAGGCAGTGGCCATTTGGTCAACCTCAGCAACATTCGTGTCTTCGGCAATTCGACACTTAATAAATCTCGGAACTTGATCTATCTATTAAAACTATGTATCTTTTCAAAACACTATAAGTTACAAAGAAGGATTCGTGATGGAGTAGTGGTTATGAAAAAAGATTTAATCATTCTTTATAATGATGAAAATGTTTCGTTTATTTTTTGCCACTCGAATTTCCAGGAGACATGGACCGTCACATTGAAGAGGTATACAGAGTCCACCAAATCATACAATGGTACTACGTCTAGGTCAGTTCAATACCATTGAAGATGTGCCTTGTATCACTGACGCACATTCAGCACACTTTTTCAGCACACAATTGTCGAATACACTGCATGAAAATATATATTTTTTTGATAACAGAATAAGGCAAAACTATATTCACCGTAGGTGATCTCGTTTTCTTGTTGTAAAAGGTGTTTCACTGGTAGATCTAAAGCTTACTTGAGGATATGTAATTTAAAACCAGTGCACACAGTCGTTTCAAAGATTTATTATTTTATTTCTCACCATCGCATGGCACGAATCACTTGCAACTTATTGAACTGTATTATGTACTGACTTCCTCTTTCATTTATGAGAATTTCTTAGAAATTGAAAATGAGGCAATTCTGGGTGAAAATCCGTTTTCACTTTATTTGGTTCGGAAATGGTGCAAGTGTATATGCAATATTTAGAAGGCTTTGTGTGATAGCTAGATTTTTTAAAATTATTTTTAAATATTACCTATGGTACAATTTTGTAATACTAAATGCGTTTTTAGAAAAACTTGGATATAAAACATCGAGTTTATTTGAACATGTTTTTCTCGACTAGCAATCCAAAGGTCGCGGGTTCAAATCCCAGCGTGCTAAAATAAATTTTATTTGATTGAATTCTATTATTTCACAATTTAATATCATTTGGAAAAATGCAAGTTATATTTCAGGCACGTTTCAGAGTGGAAGATACTGAAGTATCGCCCTGGTGCGAGACCAACATTCAAAATTGAAACGTTGCTTGAAATGGCTTTAGTAGTGTTTGTCGACTAGATCTGAATATCCAGGTACAACTCCACCATCATCTTCTCCACCTTCCTCCCCTCCCCATTACCATCAACCTCACAACATACTCCGAATAACTGCGAATGCCTTAGTCTCACTGGAAGTGTAGTCGAGCTTAGTAACATTTGCGCGGAATAACTATAAAAAAATAAAACCATGAAAGTTATCTTTTTAGTTGGTTTTAAGCTCAGGCAGACCCTACACGTTCAATATTTATTAAGATCCGTCAATATTAATCAAGTATATTGATGTTTATTGAAGGTGTTGTCTTGTGTATTGACGGATGACAATATTTATCACAGATGTCTAAATTGATGAATTCCGTGTGGTGATAAATATTGATGCGTGGTCTAGACGTTCAAGATTTATCACGGTCCGAAATTCCAAATTCAAATCAATCGATATTTGAATCTAGATCCTATGATCACGATCCATCAATTCGATCAAAAATAAACGTTGTTAAATTTATTCTAATTACAAATGACACACTTCAAAGGCTTATATTCCAAACTCCCTGTATCTGTATACCCACCTATACAACAGAATGCAAGGAAAAAATGGTTGGTGATAATGACCATGAACCGGTTTGACCGCCCAGAGGCAATTTGACAATTTAACCGTTCCGTAGTAGGCAGTAGACAGTCTGGTATGTAAGAAACTGTGAAACAGTTTCATTCATTGTCTCGTGTTGACGTTCCTTATCATCATACTTATCTCGTGCTCTTCTTTATATCAGACATGGGTGATCAGTAACCTCACCTAAAAATTTCGACTCCAGATACTAATATCTACAGCCTGTATGTCGGATGAATATTTACAGCTCATATGTCGGACGAATATCTATGACGGTCCCAGTGTTGACTAATATCTACAGAGCGTAGGTTGGACTAATATCTACAGAGGGCAGCTGAGCAAGAGGTTGTACGGAAAAGCATAAATTACTTCAATTACGTAAAGGCTTAAACGTTTAAAGTACCCACATGAAGTTTTTGCATAATATTACGTATTTTGCTGTTTACGAGAACAATAATTTTTTGAACAAACATGGAGGTCATAATACAAAGATATTTATTTATTTCTAAATATACGGCACCACAACCTATCCTAACACCTAACCTAATCTAACCTAACATAACTGACATAGAAATGGTCATGGTAACAGACTAAATAATATAGAAGCACTCGAAATAAAGAAAGCTGTTAAAACAAAAACCCAAATCCTTAATATTCAGCTAAATGTGTCCGATAGTCCGATATTAAGGATTTTTACATACATACATAAATTAAGTTTTTTAAACTGCATCCGCAATATTACGTTATTCCAATATGCTATACATAATTGCAATTCAAACCTCTGCCAGTGCTGTAGATATTCGTCAAAACTTTGGTTCTATTAGAAATTAGTCAGCAGTTTGAGCTGGAGATATTCGTACGCACTTTGGTTCTCATAGATATTAGTCAGATTATTTCAGTTTTTGGAATTCCTGTAGATATTAGTAGACGCCTCCAAAATTTCATAATAAATCCAAATCATAATATCAAATTATTTTGGGTAAATTGTGAAAGAGCCGCAACATGCCGCTACACTTTTAATAGGCACAGATTTTGAAAAGAAAACTATTTTTGAACTTAAATTCGGATAGACGGAAAAATATGCATTAAAACTCAATTTTCAATCAATCAAAGTTAAAAATTGATATTGACGCGATTTTTTTTTTAATGGATTTGACATTTGCGAAGTTTCGATTCAAACTAAAAACGCATGAATTACTTAGTTTACCTAAACTAATAATCTAAGAACCTATTTTGTGTACGTAAATAGTTTTCTTGTGGTTATTGTTGAAATAAAGTGGATTTCCATGATCCGTGCTTAAAAATATGGCAGCTTATGCACAAATTAATTTATTTTGTTATCCTGGTCCAATTTTTTAAGTAGTTTTTTTCCCTCCCTGATCCAAAGACGTTAAGTACTGTAGACGTGGGGTAGAACTCACAAAGTGGGAAGCCAAAAGCAAGGCAATTGCATTGGTCTTGATTTCTAGTACCTAAGTACTAAACTGTCACTCGTAGATCATATCTTACCAGTAGGAAATTGCATTTAAAAAGCGCCAAAATGCCCTCCTGTGTGATGAGAAAATGTTTCCATTACACGGCAAACAGAAGTAAAAGTGAAGAAATAACATTTCATTTATATGTACTGTACATACAAATTACTTGTTATTATCCATACAATTAATTTTCATGTTCCCCGTCCGACAATTTTGTGCGTCATTAGAGAAAAGACACACATTCTTTGATTGTCTCACGGTACGGCCACACTGAGGTCAACTTACAACTTCTAACTTTCGGATGGTTGTGTAGAAGGGTAGTTCGTGCGTTGAAAGTTCGAGTTGGAATTTTGGCTTCGGTGTGGAAGTAGCATAACTTTTTAATACATGAATAACTTTTGAATTAAAAAAATTCTGAAAACAAAAGACGGTTGCTTACTTGCCACATTATTATGCGAGTATGTGAGACTATGGCGAGTCTATTTATATAACGTCATTGCCCTGATCGGTAACTTTTCAATTCAATGGGCTTGAATGTTTATAATTACTGAATAACCAACATCCCTGCCACAGGTCACCCTATGTGATTCGGTACGTTTGGTACTTTAGCAGTGGTGCCCGGGTTCATGGGGTGAGGTATGTATATATACCCCCCAAAACCCTTTTTCTTTCCAGAACCTCCTTTTCTTCTTTTCCCATAAAAGACCCTCCACACAGCATCCCCAAAGGTGACGAAGGCGTAGGTTTTTTTCGCTAATATTAAAAAAAAACTACATTAAAAAAAATCATCCAGGATTTCTTTTTTTAAATGAATACCGCTTGTGAGGCAGATGGTAGTGGGGAGGGGAAGGAGATGGGGAAGAGGAAGGTAGGAAAGTACCTGGCTATTCAGATCTGGTCACCAAACATGGCTAAAGCCATTTCAAGCAATGTTTCAATTCTGGATGGTGGTCTTAACACCATGGCGGTACTGAGAGTATCTTCCACTCTGGAACGTGCCGTAAATATTATATATATTATTTTATATGAATTACATAATTTATTTATTTATTTATTCAGCGCCCAGAGGGCTTTTACACGTTTGGCAGTACAATTATTCATGACAAATGATTTTTAAATAGATAAAGAAAAAATAAAAGTAAAATTAGATAAAAAATTCACACAAATCACAAAAATATTAAAAAATACAGCGATTTGATAAGTTTACAAAAATACAGATATGTTTTGGAATAAGTTTTTTAAAAGATACACAAAATTCGCCAACCTGATGTTATATAATATGTCAACATCACCTAAGTACTGATTTCCCATAGTGTGAAATCGTTGTATCGGAGATTGGGCAATGTAGTTCCGCTTATGAATGCTGCAGTAGAATAGCGTATTTTGTCGTGTGGTTATATCGTGTGATATAACACAAATTAATCAAATAAAATTTATTTGCCCACGTCGGGATTCGATCCCGCAACCTTCGGATTGCGAGTCAAGAGACTTACCCATAGACCACGCTAGCCGTCTGTATGAGGCAAAGTGTGAATTAAATATGTGGCAAGTGCCAAGGCACAATTGTGTAGCATTAAATCATCATATATCTGCCTGCTTGTGTGGATGCAATGCCGCCTCATATAGCCTCACGAATGAGTTTTTCTTTTGCCCTGTTTAATTTATCTTTGTCTTACTAACCTATTTTTTTGCATTTTGTTTTTCCTGTTAAGCACTTGCATACTGCTTACTAACAACGTATGCAAGAACACTGTAGGTCTCGATTCGTTCAAAATAAATAAATGTAGCTTCGTTTAACAAAAAAAAATAGAATCTTGCGAGAGCCTTGAAGGAGTAACCATCGGTTACTTATACCAGGGCGGGTAAGATGTGGATAATCTCCACTGCCTTTGTGGAGAAATTAAAAGGTTAGTTAGTTAGTGGACGTCAGGTAGAAGGTTAATTATTTTTCCCATGAAAAAGTAGGTATTGTGCCTTACTATGCATGTGAAAATAACCAGGAGTTCTACCTGATTAAATTTTTTGGCAATTAAAATGGATGAATCTCACTTAATTTCGCCAACGAACTTCCATGACTTATAATGATCCAATCATTTATAAAACCATTTCTCTTCACGCTAAGAAAGTTATGTTTGCACATCTCAACACAAGTTTGAAAAGCACGATGTACAAATAACACCACAAAAATCCACGAAATGATGACTTGATAGTTTTTGCACCGCACTTGCAAATGCATTTATAATTTGTGTTTCATTATTTTATAACCACATGCACTCTTTATAAACTTTTTAGTGATGGTTGTTCTAAATCTGTGGGTGCCTAACTTTACTCATTGCGAGATGAGATCTTCTACCCGTTATTTATCTGTGTTTCGAACAACAGATATCAAACAAATAATTTTGTATGATTGTATTTATATTTGTTCACATGTAATTAAATTATTGATTTCCTCATTTTCATGACCTGTGCGTTCTCAATTAGGAAGGCGGGTATGAGTACCGCCCCCGGGAACCATTTATTGGATAACCAACACCTCGGCCATAGGTCACTCCTAGTTGTTCGCTACGTTTTGTGACTTATAATAGGTTCCCGGGTTCGTAAGGTAAGGTTTGTCCGGGTCTTGGCAATGGATGCATCTGCCCACCAGCTGCATGGCAGGTCACATCGGGAGAAAATGGTTGAGGGAGTCCTTTTGACTTCTCCAGCCGTACTCTCGGAGCCGTACTCGGAGCATCCCCTTGCACCGCAGTGGGAAGGATGGATTCATGTGTGCGTCCCCATATTACTGCCCACTCCTCATTCTCTCATTTCTTTCCCTTCCCAGAACTTCTTCTCCTTCCTTTTCTAAAAAAACCTTCACACAGAATCCCCAAAGATGACTTTGGCCCTGAGGGGAATTATTTTCCACAGGGCCTCCTGTTGCACCGCAGTGGGAGGGATGGATTCATATGTCCGTCACTCCTGGACACTTTGACCTCTAGATTACTACCCGCACCCCTCATAGCCTTTTCCTTCCCAGAACTTCCTTTCCTAAAAAACCCTCCACACAGCATACCCAGAGATGACGTAGGTCCTACGGAGAATTATTTTCCACAGGACCCCCTGTGGAGTCAATGTAAAAAAAAACTTGTCAAATTGTGGTGCGGTTTATTTGCATAATTTAAAAAATACATTCTTCGAATTCCAGGTGGCACAGTCCTGAAATCCTTCGGCGATGACAAACAAGACCGAGTGACTACCACCATCCTGGCCTCCCCGATCCAGTCAGAGCTGCGGCCCCACCACGAGTACCGCTGGGCGCGCGTGGGCGCCGAGGGCGGGCAGGGCCTACCCCCTCAGGGCGGGGGCCCGAACGGCCCGCCCCAGGGCTTCGTTCCGCAGATGCAGCAGGTGATCGACCCCTATGCGGCATATTCACCCTACCAGATGAACCCAGTGCAATAATTTAATAACTGTGCTGATTTTATTGGATTTGTAACGTTCTACGTCAAAACATTCGTGTCAAACTATTATTATACATTTAATGCTTTCAGTATTTTCCAGATTTTGCAATTTTTAGTGGTTAGAATTGATAAGCAAGGTATTTTTTAACAATTTTTTTCCCATCCAGGATTTTCTTTAACACTAAAACATTTCCCAAGAAGTGAAGATGCCAGTATTCAACTGGTTCCGGTGGATAGAACTCGTTCGCCGCATGACATAAAATATTAAGACTAAAACGCAACGTTATAAATTAAATAAGATTCCTGCAATTTTGTATTTATTCTCCTATACTAATGGTTATTTATTAAAAACTTTGTACAAATCAGTGAATAGATAAAAATGATTGAAATAATAAAAAAATAATAATTTCTGAATTTAGAATATTTATTATTAGATTTGTATGTACTTGTTAAGCTTTCGTTAATTTATACATTGTTGTTATGACAAGCTCTATTTATTTATGTCTCTAGTATTTAATGATTGTTAGCTTTTAACCTGTATTAAATTATTCAAACAATGTTTTAAGATTAATAAAAGAATTTCTTTTTGCAAACGATTGAATTTTTATTTAATTTTATTTTGATGTTTTGTCATTTCAAGATTTCTACTGGGGTTGTACCATGAAAATCAATCAATTTATTTTTTAACGGATATGTATATTTTACAAACTAGAATACAAATTAGGAGGCGGGTATTGGTAACCAACACCTCTGCCATTTATTGGGTAACCAACACCTCTGCCACCAGTAACTCCAAATAATTCGCTACTTTTGGTGACTTAGCATCTTCCCACCAACTGCGTGGCAGGCCGGATCGGGAGAGACTGATTGAGGGATACCTTTTGAACCATCCAGCAGGACTCTCTTGCACGGCAAGTGGGAGGGTTGAATTCATTCGTCTGTGATTCCTGGACAAACTGACCCTTAGATTCCTACCCAACTCTCATACCTTTTCCCATCCCAGAACTTCCTTTTCTAAAAAGAACATTCATACAGCTTCCCCAAAGATGACAAAGACCTCTGGTGGAATTATTTTCCTCGGGGACTTATCTGATACAAACGTGTTTATAATAATTTTTGGAGCATACTTTGCGATTTTTTTCTTTGGCGGGAATTTTATATAATTTGCGTTTCGGCGCGACGAATGTCTAGATATTATTTTCAAAAATAACATATATTTTTTAAAGAGCTTAAAAACTTCAAATGTTTAAGAGGAATAAAAACGCTCGAAATATTTCGATTCTCATGCCCGCAAAATTTAAAATCGAGCGCCTTATTTGCATGAGACAAGTAAGCGAAAAAGTGGTTTTTATTTATTTTGTGCATAATTTTATAAGAACGAAAAAAAGTTAGAACATAGAAAACCTTAAAAATAGTCTTAACCAAAAAGGAATATTTTTAAAAAATTGTTTTTTGTATTACTTCATAGTTAAGTCATGAAAAAACATTTTTTTTAGTGGTTTACGCTTGTATTTTTTGTAATGTAAATAATAATTTTATTGTAATTCCAACACGTAGAAAAGCTAGTAAACGCTTCACATTATTCGTAGCATATTTTTTGATGTTCATACTGTAAGCCGATTCGTCGTAAAGATTAATCTAAATAGGATTACACGTATAACTTCATCTTAAGGGAGGTTTGCAAGAAATCGGTAGAAATTCGGGTAGCGGCGTTTTAACTTCGGATACCAACTATTTTCTCACTGTCGTTTAACTTCATATTCACAATTCTTACAAATTTTATTTGCAAATTAGTTTAACAAACATTAAGTAAATAGCTGTTGTATTGATTTTTTGACTAAGAATCTTCATTTCTCAAAAAAAATATATTTAAAAGAAAAATCATTACATTCTAACATATTTTTTTATTTGTATTCATAATCAAAAATTTCATACCTTGTATTCAACGAATTCTGGTTTACAAAACACGTTTTGCAGGCCGCTAAATTTTTACATTTTTTCTACATCAACAATTATTTGTGAAAACTTCAAGTTACACACAAAAAGGGAAAATAAAAATGAATCTATGGTTTCTTTATAAAATATTGCCTGAATATGCTGAGATATTATTTAGCATGAAGAGTAATGGCAAGAGACATGACGGTACAACTATAGAACGAGAATGAATGCTGAAGAGTTAGCTCTCAATTCACTGCAACGTATAAAAACCTCAGCATCCATGAAGCGTAATTACCAGATCTGTCTGCCGACCAAAATTCGACGGGAACTTTCTTCCAAACAGTATAAAAAGTTGCAGTTTATTCTTGTTTTATTTTGTCTTTCACCCGAGATCTCTCGGAGGCTTCATTCACAGATGCTGTGCTTTGAAAGTGTTCCGAATCTGAGACTGAATAAATGTGTAGAACACAATAAGAATAAAACCTAATGGACATTGGTGATTGGTTCTTGAGGTGCCTGTGCAAACTGTGCATAGATTGCATAGCATGTAGTACGGAAACTTGGTAAAATGTTGCAAGTCCGAATATTCAAAATAAATAATAGTTTTATGACCAATTACATCTAACACTTCCTTCATCTGCATAAATACATTGACTTGCTTAATAAGAAAATTTTAATGAGTTTCACGAAATAAATTAACATTTTTTTGTTATTAGTTTTTGGGGTATTATGGCGTGCTGCGCTACCTCCTTCTTTAGCCAACGTTTCGGACAGCGTTGCAGTATCCATCATCAGGCAGATGTGTAATAGTTAGGGGAGATGTTTGTACTTATCTTGGTTATACTGGTTGAATTCAAATGTCGCATTGAGCAAGTTCGTGCAGCCTTTATCCGTATGAAAAAGATGTTCAGCAGTCATGATCTCAACGTTGGATTACGAATGCGAATGGTCAGAGCTACATGTTTTATTGATTACTTTAAGGAATGGAAGCATGGACGCTTATTGAAGAACTGATAAGGCGATTTGAGGCATTCTACAGATCGATCTACAGAAGAATACTTAAAATAAGCTGGATGGACAGAGTTACGAATGAAGATGTTATGGTTCGGATGAATAAAGAAAAATAAGTTATTAAAACAATAAAAATCCGAAAACTTCAATGTCTAGGTCGTCTAGGACATGTGATGAAACATCCAGAGAAGTATGAGATCTTGCATATAATAATGCAGGGAAAGACGGGGCCCTGGAAGAAGGAAAACATCATGGCTAAAAACCTGAGACAGTGGTTTGGCCAGTCTACTGTAGAGCTGTTCTAAACAAAGTCCACATAGCCTACATGATAGCCAACGTCCGTTGAACGGAGAGGGCACGAGAAGAAGAAGAAGATTTCTAAAGGTACTATTCGTGCAGGCTCTATTTTCACTGTCATAATGTATAGGGACTGTGACTGCACCTGATGCGATTAAGAGAGCCCTACAACTTTTGAGGAAAAAAGAACTATAGAGGTTTAATTGTTTTTCACTTCCGCGGTCTGCAACTTTGTTTGCCACGACTCTTCAAGAAAGAATCGTGACTGAAGAAAACTTTCGCCTTCAGCACATAAATGTTGTTATTTTTAGGCGATGTTAACAGATTGTCACCTCTTTAGGTATATTTAAAAAAATAGTTGAGTAATGTGAGGGTTTCGAAAAAAGGTTTTTGTAACAATAAAAAAATTTTTGGAACCGTAAAACACTCTTGTTGGAAAATTGGTATAAATTCTGCCAATATAATGTGAATTCACCTTCAACTGAATTTTTCATCAACGTAATAAAAAAAATCGTCATTAATTTTGTGTTGTCTTAATGGAACCAAAATAAGAAATGAATTATTTTTTCTACCGAATTACATGGTGACGTAAAGGTTTGAAAAGCAATTGAAGCATTGAATTAAAGCATTGAACTGAGATATGAGGGATGGAAACAGTTTGGCGTGACCATCATTCAAGGGTTAATAGATAGTGGCTGGTGATGACGTGTCTTCTTTACAGACAAAAATATAGGATACCAACTCAAACGCTCGCATGGGACACGTATTTACTCAAAAAACACAAAGAAAAATGTGTAGGTAATGCACTAAACTTTTAAAGTCTTTAACCACTCGAGCCTTAAGCTTGTTTCACGATAATATAACATTATCAGATATATGTTTGACGTATGAGACGTACTTAACTTATTAATCATTGTCAGTTTTTCTCATTCGCACTTCAACGCTCCAAAAATCTTCATGTACCCCTAAAGAAAAAAAATTGGCACGGATAGTGAAAGTTGCATGTTAACCAGGGAAACCGCGCGTTTCACTGATATTTTTTTTCTCAACTGAATCGCAGAATAATGTGATACATTACATGAATGGGTAATTTTTGCTCCTCCTGATCATTTTTTTCAGATGGTTTTTCTCCGGTGTTGGGCTTACACCAACCATATACCTAAGTGGTAGGAAGATATTTATTGTCCATTCCACCAGATTTCCAGATGCACATCTGTGCCTCCTGATTGACCCAATCCCCAGGTCTTCTAAAACTTTCTCTTCTTTCCCACATATATTTCTTCGAGGCAAAATCGGGGAGCCGGCTAAAGGGCGCGGACTCCGGGTTTCGTCTGCGGTCGGGCCGATAGCCATGCACATTGTCATTGGGACTCCCTGGTGGTTTGTGGAATACCTTCTCTATATATTTTCTTTTTATGCATTTTATCTTCTCTCTGGTATTATTGTAAATAAATGCATTGGAGGGGCGTGTAAATAGCCCCTGACACGAGGGAGTTACTACCCTATGTAAATTAACGAAAATTGAATTCTTCCCTATGTGACACAAAAACAGTTGACCCAGCAATTCCAACCAAAGTGAAACAAAACAATACTCACTCAGAGAATGCAGCTCATTGGCGATGTCCAACACAAAAGACACTTCTTTTCATTAAAAGAAATATCAAGGCGGTATTGCATAATCTTAACAGATGTTTCGCACAGCAAGGAAGTTTCAACAAAGAAAAAATAAATCTGCCCATCAATAATATGTGCCAAATCCTAGGCACAACAATAATTCACTCACTGGGTGAACCATTTAATAATGACTGACCAGGAGTGACATCTGTTGGTTTTGACTCACACTCCCGTCGGAAGCAATTGCCTGATTCACAGAGGTAAGGAAATGCATGAATACACTGAATCTCAAGCCACATAGGTAAATTCAATACAATACAAAAACCATAGATGGCGCCCTCATGGTCTCATAGCATAAATTGTTAATTGATTAAGAAAATGGATACAAATATATTTATGGCGCGTATCCATGCATTATATTATCCCTGTCACTTTTTCGTTATTGCGTATTGATTATATCGTACTTGCATTATTTTGTATTTATTATATTTATATAGTGCACTTGCATAGCGTGGATTGAGTAGATTCACTTCATGATCATTTGTGGAAAAGTGTGTGGAAGAGTTTAGTTTTCCTGTGGGGAAGATTTAAACCGGACATAAAGTTGTTAAATTATTTGGATGACTTGTATAGCCCCGTTTTTGTGAAGAATCACCTTAAAGACGCTGTAAAAACTTATAACACAAACTAGACAAACCATAATAATAACTTACGGCTAAAAATTGCATCCACCGGTTCCTCGATCACCGATTCGAAAATGTACAATGATTTTACCAATGAACGCGTCGCTGCGTAAAAAGGTACTGTACAAGCAGAAAATATACAGGACCATACTTACTTGGGAGGTCACAAATGTTCATATAAAGTTATTTATTTTCAATAAATTAAAATGACACCACAGAGTGAATTTACGACTATTTACTAAACTCCTCGAAAGCTACATAAATTAAAAATACAGCCCATATAAATACAAGGTGAGTTTAGTTGTGGAATCACATTGCTATTTAATGTGATACATAGGATAATTACGCCATTGTTACAATACATATGTACCTATGTACCAGGGTTGTTGCGGAAGCAAAAAATTTGACATGCGGATTATTAGAGGTTCACATCCGCGGATGCAGATATCTGAATGAATGCGAATAATCCGCATTTGCGGATGCGGATGCGAATATCCGTAACACCCCTGCTTCCTACCGTAATTTAATTACTTGTACTGAAGATCAAAAGGGTTTAAATCGTGACAAGATGAAAAAGCTCTTTTTCCCGCCTCTACCTGCATTTACTAGTGTGTAACTTCGTGAAATATAATATATATATTACACATATATTTTTTTGTGAAATCTTAAAATACAAATAAATACATTATAAAAATTGAATATCTACTTAAAATATTAATGTTTTTTACAATAACTCCCGAAAATCGGGCTTCTGGACTAGATCCCCCCTTAAATTAAATTAATCTTTTATTGATGAACAAGATTGTTCCGATACATACCTATATCATCTTTGTTTTCCATCAACTAGTTTTCATTATTCGCGCTTTCGAACAAATAAAACTCCTCTGGGTGCATTGATTGAAGGCGATTTTTCAAAGTATTAGTACATACCTTCCGCAAACTTTTATTAAATTTTTTATACTCCGACTTCTCCGTAACATGTTTGTCCAATATAAAGTAATTTCAGATACTTCTTTTAATTGATAGCAACATTTTTATTTAGATCGAAATATTCATCAATCACGCAAAAAACTTGGATAAACACACTAAACAAATACTGTAATTGATTCACAACGGGAATCACGTCGATAACTAAACCAAAACAAACAAAACCTGCAGGATCTTGTCACCAACGTGTGTGTCTTCCTATTGGTAAGTTAGCGAACGAAGAGAGCAACACTCTGACCCCGTCCACATCCGCATTCATTCCGCATTAATTGATGCGGTTGCGAATGCGGATGCAGATGTCTGAATTAATGCAAATAATCGGCATTTGCGGATGCGGATGCGGATTTTTTTTTTTTTTTTTTTTTTTTTATTATTAAGTTAAAAGAAATATAATATTTCGCTTTGTTAACTTAAGTACAGAGCATATGTAGGACAGGTGTAGTAGCAATATTATTAATTTTGTTCTAACATCTTAAGTTTAAATAGTTTTTTTTTAAAGGTTTTTATATTCTTTTCTGCTGTAAGGTTATCTGGAAGGAGATTATATATGTGAACTCCCTCGTGGCCAATACTTTTCTTGCCACCTTCAGTCTTGACAGTATTTGTTTACAATTTATTGTGTTGTCTAGTATAATGTTCGTGTACTTGTGATGTTTTTATTAATGTTGTGTTCGTGTGTATAAGTCCATTTTGTATTTTGTAGATTAAAAGACATATGTTATATTCATACAATGTTCTTATTTGCAAAAGATTCATTTCCTTGTATAGTTTTTTGGTGGGAGTGTCCGGGCTATAGTTGAAGAGTTTTTTAATAGCTTTGTTTTGTATTATTTGTAATTCGTTTAAGTACGTAATGTATGTGTTTCCCCATATTTCTATTAAATAATTTAGGTGGGACTGTATTAAGCTAAAGTATAAGCCTCTCTTTACCTCTGTTGGTAGAAGATGAGCAATTCTACCAAATACACCAATCAATGGGATGATTTTTGTTTTTAGTTTTTCTACATGTTGTTTAAATGTCAGATGTTTATCAATGTACAAGCCCAGGTATTTTTCGCTATCTAGAATATGCAGGTCTCTTTCTTCTATTTGTAATGGTTTATGCGATGGTATTATTCTTTTAGGTGGGCTTAAGATCATGTAACCGGTTTAATTAATATTTATTGTTAATATATTTTTTATTAGCCAATCGTTTAGTACATTAAGATCCATTTGAGATTGTTCTAACAGACTTTCTAAGTTTTTGCCGAAGTAAAATATTGCCGTATCATCTGCGTATAAGAAAATTTCACCATGTAGTTTTAGCTGACAGATGTCATTTATGTATATTTGGAATAAAAGTGGTCCCAGTATTGATCCTTGTGGAACTCCATAGTTTATATTCTCGAGTTGACTGTTTTTATCTCCTATGTTAACACATTGTTTTCTGTTGGACAGATAGGATTTTATTAGTTTAATAGCTGGACCGGTTACACCTGTTTTTTCTATTTTTTTAATCAGTATTTCATGACTCACGGTGTCAAAGGCCTTTTGAAGGTCTACGAGAATTGCTATGACATAGTTTTTATTATCTATGCTAGTTCTTAGTTTATTTATAAGATCATTAGTGGCAGAGAGAGTATTAGATTTTTTTCTGAAACCGTATTGTTTAGCATATAGAAATGATTTTTTTTTCAGAAAGTTGTCTAGCCTATCGTATATTACCCTTTCATATATTTTTGATAGGATCGGTAGGACAGAAATGGGCCTATAGTTAGATGTTTGAGTTTTCAAGCTCCCTTTATATATTGGGATAACCCTTGCAATTTTACAACTGTCTGGAAATTGACCTTCTTTTAGGCTCAGGTTAATCAGTTTAGTTAGTATAGGAGTTAGTAGTGGGGCAAGTTTTTGTACTGTTGTACATTTTAGTTGATCATGTCCAGCACTCGCGTTTGATTTTAGGGATTTTATAATAGCTAATATTTCGGGTTCAGTTGTGGGTTGTAGGTATATTGATTCCGAACTTTCATACTTTAATGTAATTTTATCATCCAGTTTATGTCTGTATTTGTTGATTATATTATCAGCCAAAGAAGCGCCAATATTACAAAAGTAGTTATTAAAGTATTCGCATATCTTGATGTCTTCTGTGATGATTTCATTACCTTTCTTTAATTTTGTACATGGTTTACTTTGCGTGTTTGTTTGTTTCTTGATGATGCTGTTTATTACGTTCCAAGTCTTTTTGGTATTATTTTCACATTTTTTAAATAGGCTGCTATAGTATTGTTTTTTTAAGTTTCGTTTTTTTATAGTTATGTCGTTACGTATTTTAGTAAATTCTGTTTTTAGTAATAGGTCACAGGGTTGTTTTTTAATTTTTAGGTGTAGTTTATTTCTTTTTTTAATCATTTTTAATAAGTCTTTTGTTATCCAATCAGGAAGACAGGTTTTATTTGTTTTTATTATTATTGAACTGTTGTTATTAATTTTGTTTATCAGATAGTTTACAAAGTTGTTGTAGTTCAGTTCCGAGTCCTCATTATTGTTTATAGAAAAGGGGTTTTGTCGGATATCCTCCTCTAGTTTGTCATAATCAATTCTTGTATATTTATTTGTACGTGGATTTTTGCGAATTTTTTTTAGTGTAGGTGTGAAGTATGTCAAGAATCAGTAGGTTGTGATCAGATATTGAAGTGTCACTGTTTGTTATAGTGTACGAGAGGTTTATGTCTGAGATGATATGATCAATAATGGTGTTGGTGTTTTCTGTGATACGTGTTGCATGTAATTTGTTTACTTTGTTCATTATTTGTATTTGTTCATTACATCGCTGTATAATATACACACAAAGCGCATAGAAGCTGTCCAAAGAAAATTTGTACATCACTTGAACTTTAAGAGACATGTTCGTTATTATGACATGGACAGCTCATTAAAACACTATAGACTTAAAACTCTAAAAAGTAGGAGAGACATCGCGGATATAACTTACTTATACAAAGTCCTGAGTGGTCATATTGACTGTCCAGCTCTTTTGTCATCAATTAATATTAGAATCCCGAGTAAGAAAACTAGAGACAAGTCATTGTTTCATATCGAAAGTGCTTCAACCAGTCTCAGGCAAAATTCCTTCTTATTAAGAACTTGCAATCTTTATAACAAAAAATGTATCGATTCTGATATTTTTTCGTGTACTTTAACCACTTTTAGACAAATACTTAATGGAGTCTTATAATTATCCATCAATTAACAAATAACTTAACTCATTGTAACAAAACTGATAAATTGATGCCGTAATTTCTTATGTATTCTTTATATTGAAATTTTTTTTTGTTAATGTATTTTTTGTATTGAAATTTTTAAAAATAATGTGCATAAGTGTATGTATATTGTTTTTCCACTTTACGCTTTTAAACACGTCTGGTGTTTTTCAGTTTTTTTTATTTTTATTTTATTATTATCTTATTTAAAAATACTTCTTTACTCAAACATAAAACTGGCACACTTTATTTAACTATTTTACTTTTATTTTACTTTCATTTCACTTTTATTTTGCTTTTCCTTGTTTTTTTTTTATATATGTTTACACATAACGTTTTCGACATCACATCTGGTGTTTTTCAATTTTCATTATTATTATATTATATATATGTATGTGTTAATATATGTATATGTGTGTGTATATGAATATACATATATATATATATATATGTATGTATATATGCATGTATACATGTATGTGTGTATGTATATGTATATATGTTTATATATGTATTTCGTTATTTTTTCAACTTTTCTGTTTTTTTTTATCTTATCTTATCTTGTCTGTATCTTTATTTATTAGACATTACAGCTAGGTTATCCCTAGACAGCTTATCTAGTTACATACTATATAATATTAAGTAAAAAAGAAAAAAAATAATAATAACTATAGATTTTTTCACTATTATTGGTGCATGATGTGAACATTAGTTATTGGGTTTATAACCTAATTATTGTAATTTGTGATTTTCTAATGCATGTAATGTTATAAACCTGTAAATGTTCCAAATAAAGAAAAATAAAAAAAAAATTATAGTGATGCGGAGGCGGAGGCGGAGGCGGAGGCGGAGGCGGAGGCGGAGGCGGAGGCGGAGGCGGAGGCGGAGGCGGAGGCGGAGGCGGAGGCGGAGGCGGAGGCGGAGGCGGAGGCGGAGGCGGAGGCGGAGGCGGAGGCGGAGGCGGAGGCGGAGGCGGAGGCGGAGGCGGAGGCGGAGGCGGAGGCGGAGGCGGAGGCGGAGGCGGAGGCGGAGGCGGAGGCGGAGGCGGAGGCGGAGGCGGAGGCGGAGGCGGAGGCGGAGGCGGAGGCGGAGGCGGAGGCGGAGGCGGAGGCGGAGGCGGAGGCGGAGGCGGAGGCGGATGCGGATGCGGATGCGGATGCGGATGCGGATGCGGATGCGGATGCGGATGCGGATGCGGATGCGGATGCGGATGCGGATGCGGATGCGGATGCGGATGCGGATGCGGATGCGGATGCGGATGCGGATGCGGATGCGGATGCGGATGCGGATGCGGATGCGGATGCGGATGCGGATGCGGATGCGGATGCGGATGCGGATGCGGATGCGGATGCGGATGCGGATGCGGATGCGGATGCGGATGCGGATGCGGATGCGGATGCGAATATCCGCAACACCCCTGGTATATACATAGTTCTTCTCAAGTCGGTTCTTCATTGCTGAGGATCGTGACCCCTATTCCAATTTCTACGGTGGACAAGGCTCCTCTATTCCTCGCGGTCCTGCGCTGCTTGGAAAGGTGCAGATACCAGATGCTAGTGATATTTGGTCAATCAAGCACATTGGTGACCTTCTTCTGCCTTCCACTTTGCTAGTTACTTTTTCAAACTCTGCAAATACACTTTTTGGCGTCATTTTTAATTAATGAAAACGAATAACTTTGTTAAAACGTATTTAACCAAAATTAATTATTAAAACAACACTACGTATTGACTATTAGTCCTCGGTTTAGCGATCAACATGTCCAAAGTATCTTGATATATATGTATTTTATTGTAGTGAACGTTGATAACAAATCTCAGATTACACAATAATACAATGATTAGATAGTTAATGGAGTTATGATAAGATAGTTAGTGGAGCCAGGATGCGGCTAATGGCCTCTGACAACACGTTGGTGACCGCAGCCTTCCAGCACCAAGCTCCACTCCTGAGTGAGCGATGGGCCCGAGCGCACTCAAGATCACGGCCTGCATAATAATTGATTATTTATTTTTGTTATTATTAATTTTTATTAGTATTTTTTATTTTTTTATTTTATATTTATGTTCTTATTTCTTTACTGTGTAAATATATAAATATGTATAACTATATGGGACGTGTGGGATTGCACTATCCTCCCCACATCCTGGAATAAAGATTATTATTATTATTATTAATTATGCCAATTTTGAACTTTCCACTGATGATTGATTGACCAAATATCACAAGCATCTGGCATGTCGGTATCTGCATCAGGACCGCGAGGGGTGAAGGATCCTTGTCCACCGTGGAGATTGGAGTAGGGGTCAAGATCCTCAGTAATGAGGAACCGACTATGTATGTACGTATGTGTAGTAACAATGGCGTAATTATCCTACGTATCATATAATACAGCATAAAGCATAATGTAACCCCTCAACCAAACTCACTTTGTATTTACATGGGCTGTATTTTTAATTTATGTGGTTATCGATAAGTTTTTATCATTTCTTCAATAATCATAAATTCACTCTGTGGTGTCATTTTAATTTATTGAAAATAAATAACTTTATACGACCTCCTGGGTAAGTATGGTCCTTTCTGCCTGTACAGTACATTTTTACGCAGCATCGCGTTCATTGGTCCCTTTCGTTCGAATCTTCTTGCATTAGTTTGATGGTTGATTAAAGGGAGGAAACTTCTTCTTCAGGAAACTCTACTCTGCTCATCGAGTGTTCGAAAGCTTCGAATCTTCTTGTAAAGTAATCCAATTTCGTATTGTTAAAGTCGACGGATTTTTAAAGTTCAGACATGTCTTCCTTGACTTGATTATTAAGGGTTTTGAGGGAAGAAAGTACAGAAAATATTTTTTTTCATTTTTTTTCACGTAGTGCAGTGCCAGGTTCTTCTTTTCGCATTGTTAGCTTTTCGAAATGTAGTTTCAGATATCCCTCGGTATTCATAATGAAACTGTTAGCTGCAGGAGTAACATGTGATGCCATCGGTGACAGTAAGTTGTCAATTGAAACAGATCATGTTGAAAAGGTTGGTTGCCTCTGGGTTATCAGTCGACGGCGATGAAGTGGATGTATAGGTAAGTATATTTGTCTGACGAGCGACAGGGCAAGGCACTGGACTTGTAGTTAGTACTAAATTCTAAATACGGCAAAGCAAAACTGCACTTACCTGGACTTAATAATATTGGTTTCACAATAAAACAATATCACCACTGTAGAGATAATATGAGAGCTAATTTTATATATATTTTTTTTATTATTTTTTTTATTTATTGAGTTAGTTTATACTACATGAACATAAACTAATAAGCACAATGTAACATTTCATTTGATAAATTTAAATATTTTTACAGTAAGCATAAAATTTCTTTTTAAATACATTCATTCTTTCTTCATTCTTCATACTTTCAGGCATTTCATCATACTACATCTTTAGTCCTCTGTACATTCGGCAGTTCTGTGATTTTGATTTCTTCATTTGTGGCAATCGAACTCTGTTTATATTTTTTGTTTCGTAATTATTAATGTCTCTATTAAAAACAATTTCATCCTTAAAGTATTTTGGCATTTGGTTTTTCATAATTTTATGCACAAAAATTAACACATTAAATAGTAGTCTCTTTTTTATTGGAATCCAATTTAGCTCATCTCTCATTTAATTAATCCTTGCGTATTTGCCTTTCCCCAGTATACATCTCATAGCTTTGTTTTGTATAACTTCTAGTTTGTTCAAATTTCCTTCATTGGCCAAATATAACATCGTAGAGCAGTAGTCCAAATGTGGAGCAACGATAGTTTTATAAATGAGCTCCGTAGTGTTTCTATTTAATTTACGTCTTAGTCTTCTAAGAAAATGTACCTTTTTGATACCTTTTTTAGCACATATTCAAAGTTTGCTGTGAAAGTCAGTTTTGAGACGAGTATTACACCTAGGTATTTGATTTCATTTACTTTTCCAATTTTTTCACCATTAATTGTCAAATTTAACCCTGTGTTACGTGTTTTATTGCCTATTTCCATATATTTTGTTTTGTTTACGTTCAGTTTCAACTTGTTTAATTTCAGCCATTTTGCTATATTTTGTAGGTCTTTGTTTATTTTTTTAATTGCTTCTATGTAATCTTCACACGAAATATCGATTAAGGTATCGTCTGCAAATAGTCTAATTTTGCAATGATTAATAGTTTTGATAATATCATTTATGTAAATTATAAATAGAATTGGACCTAATACCGACCCTTGCGGAACACCAAGGTTGTTTTCTATCGGTTCTGATTCGAGCTTTCAACTTTCGTTACCTGTTTTCTTTCCTGTAGATATTCTTTGAATAGATTCAGAGCTATCAATCATGTATCAATCAGAAAGACCTATGTCTTCTAGTTTTTCCAATAGTATTTTCCTATCTATCGTTTCAAATGCTCTTTTGAAATCTAAGAATGCTGCAATGTTGATTTTTTTTGTCTGTTTCTTTCTTCCATGTATCAATCACTATGTTTATCGCCGCTTCGCAAGAGTTGTTGTTCCGGAATCCTTATTGCTCCTCACATAATATGTTATGTTTTTCCAAATACTCAACGAGTTGTTTTTTTATTACAATTTCTAGTACCTGTTCGTATTTTGGTAACATATTTATTGGTCTAAATTCTTCACATTTTCTAGTATTAACAACTTTCGGAATCGGGATCACAGTAGATGTTTTCCATGTGTTTGGAAATTTTCCACTTCTTAATGATTTATTTATTATATCCAGTAGATGAGGTCCTATCACTGGCATTGCATCTCTCAAAAATGTAAAATTTATTCCATCTGGACTCGCTTTTGATTTGGTGCTGTTAAGAATCTGTAAAAGATATGTTTCATCAATATCTTTAAACACAAGTTTTTCTCGGTTTAGCCGAACATTTCTCACGTAGATGTCTTTCTTCAGCATTAGTATACTCTGATGCAATTATATTATGCTGTCTACGAAATATTCGTTGAAGCATATGAATTACCTAAGAATTCTGCGAGTTTGAATTGTAGGAAAGGAACAACTTTGAGAGAGCAAAAAATGACGTGCGTCACATTTGAGTACTAAGCTAATGTAAAAAACAATCCAATTCATTATGTCCGGTATCATCCGAGGAGACGAGAGGAAGAAAAGTGATTTCCCTATGAAGCCATAGTGCCACCGACTTCAAGTAAATGAGACTTTTATACGCCATAAAATAAAATTAAAAAATATTAACATATTGTAATCCATCACTTCGCGATCTTAACATAGCTAAAAGAATTAATTTTTTGGAAACATTGAAAAGAAAGTTTAAACAATGACTTAATGTGTCGCAAATAATAATTTCATGTACAAATTACACGGCGGTTTTATGTACAAATGATCAATAATGTATGCAAACATTCAAATTTAAAATATCTGACTTAATTTGCATTTGAAAGAATTGTTTCCACAAGACGGTTAGTTGTTTGGACAAATTATGATAAAAAAATAATTGAATGGTGACGAAGATAGAACTACATATTAAATTGGGTACTAGCGCAGACTTATGAAAAATCACGCGAAATTATAATTAAGTTGTAGGCAGATAGTTGAAAGCCTACTGTGGATGACTAGCTTTTCCAGGCTGGACACATGTGTGCATTTGGACACGTACATACATTGGAAAACAATTTGTTTAGTAAATTATGAGATACCTATCACATATACTATAAACAATTTAAAGACCTTACTACTTTCAAAACACTGTATTTCTCATATGTTCGTAGTATCCTTGAATACGCATCTCAGGTATGGAACCCAGGCTACGCAGTGCACAAAAATAGAATTGAAAGCGTTCAAAACAGATTTTTAAGGTACCTCAATTTCCGCTCTTTTCGATCGCATGTTAGTAATGAAGACTCTGCAAAGTTCTTCAAAATGCAAACGTTAACTTGTCGAAGAAATATAGCAGATTCGGTAATGTTATTTAAAATTACACATAACTTAATCGATTGTCCTGATCTTCTTCAACGCCTATCCTTCCATGTTCCAAATCGCAACAGTAGACAGTCGCTTACCTTTAATCTCCCTCTTTGCAAGACCAACTCTAAACAGAACTCATTTATCTACAGATCCACACACTCATTTAACTTAAATTATTACCACATTGACATTTTTAACTCAACTTTACGTGACATAAAACGAAAACTCACCAAGCAACATGACACAAACTAGAAAGTTCAATCCCTATATATTCCCGTCATTTACCACTTAATCCTATCCCTATGTTCCTCCCCCCCCCCCCCTTTTTTATGTTTTGTAACTAAACAATAAAACTAAGAAAATACCCTTACACTGTCACACTTTATTATCTATTATTAATTATTATCAGTGGAAAGTTCATAATTGGCATAATTATCATATTATTATTGTATTATTTTGTAATCTCTGATTTGCTGTCAACTTTCCCTAAAATAAATAAAATAAAATAAAATAAAATATTTTTAATAAAGAGGAAGTAAAAATTTCTGCTCTCTAAAATCGAGAAAATTGTTGAACTGACTAGACTCATTTGAGTCAATGCATTTGTCAAATGTTAGCAATTTTCTTTTGTGATGAACCAAAACATTCCACACTGAAGGTACACTTCAAATGATGAGAAAATATCTAATTGGCTATTAATAAATAAAAGTAACACCCACTGATGAACAATAATATCTACGGGTTACTCCATTTTCTCTTTGAAGCGTCTCATTATTTGTGCTTTACGCACGATGTCACCAAATAAAATGACAAAACAGCAATTCCTTCTTTTGATCCACTTACGTTTTCTGGCGGATGGGCTACATTTGTTTCAATTTAAATTTACGGGTACCTTCAAACCTTCTAATTTATTTTTAATGTGATGAAGTTAGTTTAAGAAGATTCACGACATTGAAATAGTAACTGCTAGATAGGCATTATAATATATTATTATAATCTGCACCTGGAGCTCTCATGATCAATACCAGATCTGAATTTTTAGGTGTTTGATGGAACTACTATGTACGTCTGCCTTCTTCCACCCAATATACCTTCTATACCTTTCCTATCTGACAATATGTGCCAATTTATCTACCTGTAACTTTGTGGAATGATAACTCTAAAAAGCAATCACCTGTTTAAGTAACCAGTTTTCTAATGGCCTCCGTAGTCTAGGGGTAAGGCTCTTGACTTGCAATACGAAGGTCGCGAGATCGAATACCGGCTTGCTTAAATAAATTTTATGTGATTTTAATTATTTGAGTCCAATAATTTCAATACCCGCTATATCCGATTTTTTGACAAAATGATCTAAGTATGACATCTTGTTCACATTTGTCGAGGAACAAGACTAACCTAAAATTGAGTTTTAAAACCTCCCTTATCACGATGAAAAACGAGTGAGAAACAAAACCCGCCATGTCATTAAAGAAATTACTATCAAAACTCCCTATACCGGAGTTCAACCAATCACGGCAGTTATTTTGCCAAGATGGCGGGAGTAGAAACACGCCCCTCAGGTCAGTTGAGTTTCAAAAGCTTCTATATTCCATATAAATCACGAAGTGAGTATCAAAATCCGCTATATCCATTTTATTTATCCAAATTTCTTAAATATTTCTAGACATACATTAAAAAATTAACACTTTTCAAAGAATATTAAACCAATTCATTATATATTTAAAAAAAATACAATTTTTTATTTACGCTAGAGATGTGGCAGTTTTTTGCGGTTTTCTCCGAATCAGTGAAATTTGATATAGCGGATATAGAAATTGAACGACTCATTTCACAATTAATCAATTTAAAAAATAATGTATAGTATATTTTCGGCATGTTTCAGAGTGGAAGATGCTCTCATTATCGCCCTGGTGTAAGACCACCATGCAGAATTAAAACGTTGATTGAAATGGCTTTAGCCGTGTTTGGTGACCAGATCTAATAGCCAGGTACTTTCCCATCTTCCTCTTCTCATCTCCTTCCCCTCTCCACTACCTTTAACCTCACAACATACCCCAATTGGGGATGCCATAATCTCACTAGCTCCAGACGGGATCAGCTGGGATTTTTGTAAGGTATCACATTAAAAAAAAAACAGGTCAACGATCATCTTTAATTTTTTTTTAAATTTTAAATAAACATTCTTGTGTTACGAATAACCCAACAATGTTTGAAAATCTCCTACTACCACCACAGAAAGCCGAAAATGTTGCTTGTGTTGTGATGGAGGACTTAGCCAGCCGAGGAATCGAACACGCGACGCTCGGGTGGGACCCAAGCGCTATGCCCACTCAACCACTGACCATCTCCTTATTGATCTCTCAGTTCTTTGACGTAGACCATGCTAAAGAAGCCTCTGTGCAATGATCACCAATCTCGTGATCTCTCAGTGTGTTGGATTGGTATCTGTTGAAGTAACCCGTGCAATTATTACCTCCTACGGTATCTCGGTCACTTTTATATCGATTCGTACGGAAAATTGTGAAGTTCTTAACCTCTTCAACCCTCGGTGCCATATTACAGAACCTCAAAATAACGTGCTGGGTGAAATTAAGCTAAATCAGATTCCTTACCAGGGTCCTCTATTTACATATTCCCTTAATTTGGTCATATTGAAAGCCAAATATTTTGTTGATCAGTCAATTGATTCGCAGTCAATCTATCTGCGACTGCGCGCCTTTTTACGATTAAGTAATAATATTTGATTAATTTAAAAAGCTCCTTTTTATGGAAAATCACTTTAAGGTCGCTGAAATCTCTATTATTCTCTTCTCTCCATTTCACAGTCTGACAAAGTCCACCAAGTGAGGATGCCTTAGATCCACTTTCTCCGTACACTTGCTCATATGATCACTTGGTCAATCAAGTTAAAACAATAGAATTTACTCTTAATTGTTGTTATTAAAATTTTATCAAAATCACATAAAAAATATACCGAAAAAACATTATTGTGACATAAATATTTTTACAAATGGATACTACAACTGAAAGCATGTGAAATTTTTATAATGCAGTAAATTTCTGGGGTGCCTACATAGACTAGTGACTATGATGTACTGTTTAATAATTTTGTATAATATGCTAATTTAAAAAGGATAAAGATGAAAACCAAACTTGGACATCATTGACTGACACAAACATTCTAACAAGTTTGTGTCTTCAAATTATAAATATAAAAAGTATATCTAAATAACGGCTGCCACGCCAAGACTAAGAGTGCAGCGTGGTGGGGATTGCCGTGGGGGAACCAGGCTATACGCCATTGTTGCCGGATTGCGCGTAAAATCGTTATTCGCAACTGCAGGCCCTCGGAGACCATATTTTACGGATACCCCTCGTACTTTGGAATATTTTTAAAAACTCTTCCGAGCTAGGTGTTGCAACTTGCAACCGATGGTTTTATTATGTTTTCGTTTGAATACTCGGAGTAATAAAAGCTGTAAGCTTTTAAATTATTTTATATATTAAAGACATTACCTTGGATAAAAATCAAGATGGTGTATCGTAATTCGAGAGTAAACTTCAAATTTGATCTATAGATAGGTACATTGGTTAATAATTTCACAATATTTCTTGCACTGGGGAGGTGATTAGCAAAGTCAAATGAAAACTAGAGCCAATCATAAATCGATAGATGTATACCTACTTTCCAATCAATAATAAAACAGCTGTTCAAACATCATCACTTTTTGCGTTTGGCGGTCACTCGTCTCGTTACGGTGATCTCTGCGGTTTTACAAATACTTAACCGCGAATTCAAAGCCTTAAAATATTTCGGCATTTCAGATTATTGGGAAATATGCAGCATAATACGTGAACCAAAACATGACCGGCAATGGTGTGAGATATGTCAGATAAGCCTCTAACCGCAAAGTACTCGAAACTGCCCTACCAGTGAGACTATGGCACCACTATTTGGGGAATGTTGTGAGACTGGAGGGGCGAGGAGAGTAAGGAAAGGAGCTAAAAAGTGGAAGGTTGGGAATTACATCATCATCATCATCACTATTGGCTCTACAACCCCTGGTGGGTCTTGGCCTCCTCAAGAGTCTTCCTCCACTCATCTCGGTTTTGTGCCAGCTCTCTCCAGTTTAGAAGCTCCAAGATAGCATATGTCTTTGAGGACGTTGTCGCTCCATCTTAATCTTGGTCTTCCCAGGATCCTTCGCCCTGTTGGTTTTAGTTCAGCAGGGACTTTGGTGCTCGATACTCGGTCATTTTCTCCACATGACCCACCCACCAATGTCTTCAAAGTTTAATAAATTTTGCGACGTTTAACTTTTTTTTTTTTTTTTTTTATATCAAACGTTTATTGATTATAGCATATAAAATATAATGTACATTTAGATGATGTGTTAATTTGCTTACATGTTCATATTCAAATATGTTAATACCACTCTTCCATGGAAGCGTTAGCTTGTGTCTGGAAGAGTAGTGTACATTTTTTAATGCTATATTTAAGTTCTTAAATTACAATGTGAATGTAAAAAACAATAAGTTGTAAGTTCGGTGATATGTAATTATAAGTATTTATCTACTATCAAAACAATTTTACTATTTGGATAATGTGTCCAGAATTATTGTAATTAGTTGCTAAAAACAATACAAAATTTAACTTATTTGAAGAATGGAGTATCACTTGGAAACTGAGTTATAAGTAGATTAGATTAGTCGGAAACTGTTTTTTTTTTTTTTGAGATTATCTTTAAAATATTTTTTTACAGTGTTTATTAATTGGATTTTATCATTAATTTTTCTAATTTCATCCGGTAATCGGTTGAAAATAAGTCTTCCTTGATAAGTATAATAATTTTGTGCAAAGGAAGTGTTTAATTTTGGGCATGAAAAAATATATTTATGTCTAGTACGGTTTTCAGTTATAAATTGATATTTTTCTTTTTCTTTTATAATTTGAATCAATGCATTTCTATTGTATAGATCTTTGAAAGATGGTACTTGAAATTCCTTAAATAATTGATCCGTTGGGTAGTCAGAAGGTTTTTTTAATATGATTTTAATTATTAGCCTCTGCACAACTTCAATTGGGGAAAGATTAGTTTTGTATGCGGATCCCCAGCTAATGATAGCATATTGTAAAGTTGATTGAACCAAAGCGTAATATATTAGATATAAGTTTTTTACAGATAAAAAATTTCTGATTCTTAAAAATATATAAATCAATTTTCTAATTTTTTTTACAACTTGACAAATTTGTTCCTTCCATTTCAAATTTTTATCGATAATGACTCCTAAATATTTGATTGTGTTTGTTGTTTTTAATATTGTGCAGTTTTGGATACAATAATTTTTACTATGTGTTTTGGAATTATCATGGATGATGATGTCAATGTTTTTAGGGGTATCATTTTTGTGTATTGCAAATGGAATTACAAATGTTTTATCACCATTTAGTGATAGTAAATTTACGTCGAAGAAATTCTTTAAAATATTTATGTCTTCGGTGGCTTTAAATGTTACTTTTTCCCAAGTTTTATCGCTAATTATTACTACCGTATCATCGGCGTATGAAGTAATTTGGCCATGTAGTGGTTGAAAAAAAATGTCATTAACATATATGGTGAAAAGGATTGGTCCGATTACTGTACCTTGAGGGATTCCAAAGTCTGATATTTCTTTATCGCTATTAATCTGATTTATTTTTACGACTTGCGGTCGATTTTTTAGGTAGTTCGAAATCCATTTAATTGCATTGTCTTTTATACCTATATTGTTTAGTTTTTTTAGTAGAATCTCATGGGATATACTATCAAAAGCATTTCTGAGATCAATAAATATACCGGCACATTTTTCACCTTTATCCAATGATTCATTGATGTATGAGGTTACATTAGCAATAGCATCTTGTGTGCTGAGTGACTTTATAAAACCAAATTGGTTTTGGTGAAGAATTTTATTACTTTCTAGGAAACCGACCAATTGGTTTTTCACAATTTTTTCAAAAATCTTTCCTTTAACAAAGTATGGAGCTCATTGTTATAACGTCTGCGCCAAAATTCATTTTCTAAAAACGGTCCGAAGATGCGCCTCAAAATTAATTAAATTCATACATCTTAAAGCTTATGACTACAATTTTTATATTTACATTGATTTCCATTACTTTGGTTTCTTGCGACCTGAGAATTTCTTAATTATTTACAGCTTTAAATAATCTATTTTCATGTGCCATGCAAACCATCATACCATAAGAGCTGTCGCTATAAAAATTGCACACATTTTTTGTCAGAAACACTTTTGGTAAGCGCATCTATTTTTAGCAACTAATAACCAAATTCTAAAATATAAATCAAAAGTAATGTATGTTTTTTTAGATTAGAAAGATATTTTTGATAATTTATTACCAAATCGTATTTTAATTTCTAGCTTTCTTAATTATGTCCAACTAACATACAATTGAATACCTATCAAAAAAAACATGAGGATATTACGATATTTAAATGTTACTTGCAACCTTTGTGAAAGGATCAACGAAAGACTTAGAAGGGATCAAGACAAAAGAGATAATAATTAAATAAAAGGCTTGTCAACAGGATCAACCGTCCATCTCAATAATTTAGCTGCTCATCTAACATGGCTTGACACGGTTAACTTTGCAGGCGTTGATAGAGGTAACTAACGAAATAACTTTTTTGTTTGTTTTTTAATTCATGGTTTATTTGGCGTCCACAAAATCTAAACAAGCGTCGCCAGCAACCAACATCCCTGCCATAGGTCGCTACGTTTGGTGACTTATCAAGGGTGCTCGGGTTAACGGCGTTTGACTGGATCTAGGCAGCCAATGCATTTGCTTTCCTGCTGCACATCGGGCCGGATCGGGAGAGATTGCTTGAGGGAGACCTAACCAAGACCTCTCCCGCCGAACTCACTTCAGTGGGAGGGATGGATTCATACATCTGTCATTCCTAAATACATTGATAGACGCACCCCCCATACCTTTTTCCTTCCTAGAATTTCCTCTCTTTCATTTTCCTAAAAAGACCCTCAACACAGTATCTGCAAAGATGACATATAGGCCCAATAGCATTTTCTTCCCTCAGGGGCTCCTGCGTTAAATTAATGTAAAAAAAGAAAAATTAAAAAAAAATTCGCATTTGTAATTTATTTAACTCGGAAGCCAATCTTTCATCTTCTATTTCAGCGATCAGAGATATTATAAACATTTTTATTCAAAGCTTTTTGTGGTTTTTCCAATACTCTCACTTTATTCCAAATACTATTTTACGGTACCTACCCAAACGGATGGAATCTTTTGAATTTGAAGCGTTCCAATTCTTGGCGCGTTTTCCACTGATGCGCTCGTTTTTCTTTTTTTATTTTGTGTACCCGCAGCAAGCTTACTGAAGATAGGTACGAAATGGCCAGCAATTGTTTTTACCGCATTTAGACCGCGTGTTCTTATGATTATTTTTAAACTTTTTTTTAACAGCATGCATCCATGTCTGAAAAAAGACTCAGATTATATAGTAAAGCTGGGCCGCACCGAGGCTGAAGAATTGAGAAATAATGGTGTGCGGTATTTTGTCATAATTATTGTTATTACTTTAATAAAAAATTGATGAATAACAGAGTTTCACCTAAGGAAAAGGAATCGAATAATTAGGGAACGTACCCATACTACGTGACCAACTTTTTGCAATTTTTAACCCCCCCCCCCCCCTCGGTGACCAAAAACCTAAGCAACCCGCCGCTCATTTGTACCGAGCGTGACATTTTGAAGACCCCCCCCCCCCTAAACGTGTCACGTAGTATGGGTACGTTCCCTTACAGGAAAGCATTTTTTTTTCGATAGTTCCACACAGGAGGTCCTGTAGAAAATAATTTCCCTCAGAGCCCATGTCATCTTTAGGGATGCTGTGTGGAAAAAGGAAAGGAAGAAGAGGAAGTTCTGGGAAGGAAAAAGGTATGACGGGTGGTAGGAATCTGCTGGTCCAGTGACGAACATATGAATCCATCCCTCCGCTGTAATCCAATGTGGTAGATGGCTAGAGACTAACTGGAGAAGCCGAAGAGTCTCCCTAAACTAGTTCTCTCCTGATTCAGCCCATCATGCACTAAATGGGAAGACGCATCCGCCGCCAAGTCCTAGACAAACCTCACGACATGATCCGGGGCCCCGATCAGATCGTTATTATTATTAAAAAAGCAATAGTATAATTTTTCAAATATATATTATTAATACTGCTGATCTTGATCGAAGCTGCTGATAGATACTAGTAAGCATGCTTTTGAAGATGTTGCGTATTGTTTAGTCCTTTTTTGAAATATTTAACTTCATTTTCTACATGTAATTTCATAATATTAAAATATCATAATTATTTTCCGTCTATCGACTCGTTTATTTATGTCACATTTCATCTTAATATTCTGCAATAAATTTGTCTTTATATCATTTTATCTATGATTTTACAAGAAGCGAAAGTTTCATCTCATTTCGAAACTATTGTTTTCTATTCCTCGCTAAAACTCGATCATTCCTTTTCTAAAAGCCATCACGTTATTACTGGTTAATCTGAACTTTTATATATGCAATCAACCAATATACCAGTAATTTAGTATAACCTCAAATTTACTGTGCAATCAACCCCCTTTGTTTTGGATAAAAAATTAGTCGTTCCTGCAGATCGCCTTCCATCCAACTCCAGGCCTCACGAGACGAACAAGGAACCAAGCAAGAAGTACCTACAATACAGGGTGCAAATCAAATATTTACAGAAAATGTATTCATACAAACTATATCAATAAAACTAAATACAGATAAGCAAATTACAAGCAGTGAAAATAAGTGTCGAAAGTATTAAAAATGCACTCAATATTGAGAATAATTTGGCTTCATTTTATAGCATAAACTAATAATATTATCAAATTAAATTGAAGGCTTTTCTATTCTGGAACTGGGAAATTTTAAAATAACATTTTCGTAAAACAAGCAATATCTTTCTGTATACATTTTTACTAGTATTTTAAAAATGCCGATTCAAAACGATAAATTTTTTAATGAATAAAGTGATGAATATTATAATTCTACTTCATTATTTGCAGTTTTTAGTACTACTTAGACGCGTTTTATGAATTAACGTATTTATTTTATTTTATTTTTACAACGATAAAAGTTTCACAATTTTCCAAAGAAACGGACATTTGCCAAATTTTCATGGGAAATGATCAAAAACTCATACAAGACTTGTGAGAAGGAAGATTTTTAAGAACTAATTTTCCCCTGTGTCATTTACCCCTCTCCGTACTTACTATGATTGGTTGTTTTATTACTCATCAAAATAAGATGTTTTTGCGTTTGCTTAAATATGTTTTAATTTCATAGTGATAGATAGTGCTTTACGCTGGCGAGAAAACAAAATTTAGAATCAAAACTCGCTTGAAAGGGAGCTCCGCATGTTGACCTACTTCACAATCTTTTCCTTCCTTCTGCTTCGACCTCCTTTCATATAGTCTTACAAATATTTCCCCAAATAGGGATGCCATAGTTCTACAAAGAGCTTGGCGTGACAATTTATTTATTTTATTTAATTTTTTATTTATTTATTTACGGACAATTAGTCCAATTAACTATATATTAATAACACGAATAGAAAAAAAAGAGAGATCACAATAAAAGGAGATTACATATAGATGAAGAGCATTGACAAAATACATATAATATAAAAGTACATAGAGAAGATAACTACAAGTATAAGACTTTAAAAAACCACATTGCGTAACGACTGCCGAAAGTCATTTAGGCTTACACCAAAAAATTCAATGCTTTGATTTGTGTTGACAAAAATATTAACTGTCTCTCAAAAGAAGGAACATTTATCTGTACCGAATCATGGAAAGCCTCCACCGCCGGAAGTGGCTTCAATTTAAGAAAGGATCGCCAATTTGGACAAACCTTTGTCTTATTCAAAGAATCCAGATGTTTTGAGACCTTCTCGTCAAGACATAAAGATCTTATTAGGGGGATTATTAACATAATTTTATTGAGACCCTATGAACTGCATCGAATACTTCTACAGACTTTCTACAAAAAAACACCTAGACACAATATTTTTGTTTATTTTTAGGGTGTTATGCCGTGTTGCGCTACCTACTCCTTTAGCCAACGTTTCGAAAGGCATTACAGTTTCCATCTTCAGGGCAGATATGTAATTGTTAGTGGTGAAATGTGTGCTTATGTAATTAGAAGCGATACCGTGTCGCCAGCTCCACGCAAGGTGGTATTACAGTATATTTCACAATGGTTTTTTGCGTTTAGCTTAGGTGTAGCCGGCAATTACCGGATAACAAGGACTATTGAGCTTAGCTCCCTCGTCTCTATTGATATTAATTGGGTATATTAATATCAATATTGTTTGTTTTTAATTATATATCTATTAATATCAATACTGTATGTTTTTAATTACAAAACATTTCATTTCATCTTATGTAATAGGTATTGCTTAATTCACCAGATAAATTCAAATTATTTATTTAACGCCCAAAGGGTTTCCACGTGTAGAAATAAGTTTCAATATCCGTATGGATAAAGTAATGCAGCGATCAGGCACATAAAAACAAACTTTTTCCATTACAATGAAAATAATAAAATTCGCCTTCTCTCTCTTTCTCCTAATTTGAAATGATGGCCTAGATCACCCTTTAAAAATGAAAGCTAGAAACATATTTAAAGAAAGTATACAGAATAAAAACAGTTTTGTACGTACAAGGATTTTGGAAGGTGGTTGCTATTATGAGCCAGGAATTAAGGGGAGGACCACTTATTAGAGATTTGCAAGATGTGGGGGAATACTAATTGCTAGTCAGGGCAGTTGATCACAGAGGCTGGAACCTTTGAAATCTCCTGAAAATGGTAATAATAATTTCGAAGATGGCATATTTACGTCAGAAAGTTTCCGTGGTTCGATTTTCACGGAACAATTTTTTTTTATTGGTTATCTTATTATTTAAATAAAACATGTGAAATACAACTCTTTGTACTAAAACAAGATAAACTATTTTTATGCCTGTTCGTAACAGTTGTTTTTTAAATTAACCCAATTTTCAATAAACTTTTTTGATTGCAGGATTTGGGGGTTATAGATTACAAAAAAAATTATTAATATTCATTTTAAGAAATCTGTTTGCAATCCAAAACAAATTTATAAATAAGTGCGACACAAGCCTTAGTTTTGGATCGTCTGAAAATGCGAGCGCGGACATTAAGCCCCGCTGCTGAGTCACTATTATTTCTATTGTCATTTTTTATTCACCTCTTTCCGCGAGTACTCGAGATCTGCACTCTTGTTGCTTTTGCCATATTCTGCCGGTACTCTGCAACCATCCGTATATAAGCTACTCCAAGCGCTACACCAAGTACAGTCTTCAGTAGTTAGCATCCAGTTACACGCCTCCAAACAACCAGTGCAATCATCAACAATACAAGATGACTTGGAAGGAAAGATTCACCATCGCAACAGCTTCTATCTTCTTCGTTATCCTGCACAGCAGTTCAGGAGCTGCCACAAATGAGCCTTCTTATCAAAATGGATTGGATTCAACTCCTCAACAAGTGACTCCCGGTGGTGAAGTGTTCACGAAACGGTATCTAGCCAAAGATTGTGAAAGCAGTTACAGTCCTACTTGCATGAAACTGGACATCGTATCCTTCATTGAAAAGTTATCCGAAAGTTCCGACTACAGCATTTTCCCAGGATTATCAGTTGTTAGAGAAGCCAGAGGAAACAAAGTGAAGACTGCTGAAGTAGTTGCGGAACTTGCGAGGAGTTTTCCTAATGATCCTGACAAAAGGCTTGATTCCTTCCTGATGTTCAAGCTGAACTCTTACTTGGACAGCCACGCTCTGAGGATGAAACTTGTTGACGATGGGGAAGAATCTAAAGTCGGTGATGCCAGGAAGGGAGGTGGAGGAGGTGGATTTGGAGGTGGCGGCGGAAAGAAAGGAGGGATGGGAGGACTGATGGCCATGGCTATGATGATGAAAGGTAAAACATTCATTTCAACCCTTAATATTTTTGAGTTTCTATACAATCCAATCTTAAAGTTGTCTTAACTTTTCTTCATGTCCAATCAAACTGATATTCTTTATTTTAACCAGTATTTGAATCAGTTTGCAAATTCAAAAATATATTCCGAGCTACATATGTTAAATAATGTGTGACCAATTTGCCTCTTATTTTATACGCCATTATCGGTATTTTGTACTTTACGCTGATATATATATACGGTGTATAGACAAGTACTCGTAGTTATATCCTTGATGCATTTGAATGAAGATATGTGTTCTACTTTTGTTATTTAGGGTACACTTTGGTACGTTTTGTGTAAGTAGATATACCGTATTTTTCCAAGGCCGACTGCATATTATGTAAAATTACGACCGGGGGTCAACTGTCAGGGGATTATTTGAATGGTATTGCCCAAAGATATTCAAATACAGAAGAGATATGCTATGGTGTCCGCGCAACTGTCGCCGGACTATGCGCTAATTAGCGTAGTTTTCATACAAAAAGAATTTGTTCATTTCGTTGATTTTTTGAAAATGTGCATTAATATTGGTTAACAATATATTTTGAATAAGGAAAGAATTCGTTCATTTAGTTTAACGTTCGTTTGGTTTATTCGTTAATTATTTGTTCTTTTAGTTTATTTGTTAATTGGTAAACAATATCGGCGACACCCGGAAGCGCAGACCCACATAGTAAAAACAGCAGATAGCACATCTACTTATATTTCAATATCTTTGGTATTGCCCTAATTATGACATTTTCTGAAGTAAAATTCACTCATCAATTCCTCATGAAGGGAAGACTTTACGAACTGAAAAGAAAGCGTTACAAGTGTCTGCATTCAAGTATAAATTTCACTAACGATTTTTGTTTGCAAATTTCGTGATGCCAGAGTTTATGGTTGTGGTTACTTTCAATTGGTCTTCATCAAGATGTTTTAATTATATAATCGTTACAATTCCAATTTCACCTGCATATACTCGTGAAAGCATGAACAGGATTAATTTTAACCATTTTGATTCCTGACATTATTTAAAGTCAAAAATGTTAATGAATTTATCGTCTCCAAATAAATATCAAGAATCAGTGGTTAAAGTTAATCCTGTAACATCCTGTATAAAATGAATTACCTTCTCAAAACAAGTGTCTGAAACAAACTACAAAATTCAATGCAGATTTTTGTTTGCCAAAATTCATGACTCCAAAGCTCACCGTTACTTTATAGATGTGATTACTTTCAATTACGGAATTCATCGTGAAATTTAATTACACATCATCACAGTTGCAATTTCACCAGTGACAATGGAAAATCATGATCCAGTACTCAAAACGATAAGCTTCATATACTGTCATTATCATCAGCGCAGGCAACAATTACTTCCACTGTATTAAGGCTTCGCAAAATCATGATTGAACTAATTGCAAAAAGCACACTTAAACACCATCAACCGTCGTCCAAATTAGTAATTTTCTTACTCCAGATGTGTCGCGAAGCATTTTAATTGAGATGTACTTGAGATACATTTTTTTAATACGTATAAAAACTGTTCTGATCGACGGATTCATGGGAGATACAATCACAGCAGTACCACCTATGACACATAAATTTCCCAAGCGGAAATAATGAAGGTAATTTTGCTTCGTACCTGCTCTCTGTAAGTCAGCATGCACCTTTTTATTTTTTCACAAGACTTTTCTTTCCCGATATAATCTCAATTAGTGGGCGTAACAGGGAGGGCCGTCATATTTTTTCTTTCGATTTTGAGTAAAGAGTAAAAAAATAATCCACGTCTTTTGTATTTCATTATATTTGGAGGAGGCTCTCTCGGTTAGTAATTGCTTGGTTCATTATTTATCTGATTAATTTGTATTTTTCACAATTTATCAATTAAAAATAATTCATAGTGCATTTGCGGCGTGTCCCAGAGTGGAAGATACTCTGTCTTGTGCTGGTGTAAGACCACCATTTAGAATTGAAACGTTGCTTGAAATGACTTTAGAGTTATTTGGTGACCAGATTTGAACAGCCTGGTTCCTCCCTATCGTCCTCTTTCCTTTCTCCCCACTACCCTCAGCCTCACAACATACTCCAATTGGGGATGCCATTTTTTTACTGCTACTAGTCCTCAACCAAAGGACAAAATTTCAGAATATGTTTTTTGCTGCCAAAAGTTCAGTACTTGATTTTTTACAGAAATAACAACGTTTAGCTCGGTACAATATAATAATCTTCAAATGTAAAAATAATACCCAAAATAATGGTTTAGTTATTTGTCATTTGATTTCATTAGCATACATTGTATGTAAATAAGGAGTACCCACTGCGTGGACACAGTGGGATTATTGTGTCGGGGTATATTTTAAGACCGTACAGTGTGATTTTTGGTTGTTTTTAGCTGAACAGTTGAAAATAAATAAATGGAAAACCCATCGTTTGTCATACTCGAACCATCAAACAAATGCTAAAATTATTTTTAAAAAAGAAACACCTGTTTTTAAATCATAATAGGCTTCTTTTTAATCATTCTATATTCAATACTTACTTCTTAGTAAGGGCCAAACGTACTTCTAAATCTTAAAAATAAAATTAGGTTAAACTCTAAATAAGGCACCTCAAAAATTAAAACCTCAAAAAATTTAATAAATTATCATATCAATAATCAGATATCAATCTTTAGAGCACAGAGTCGGATGGGAATACTATCCTTGTTCCACCGGAACATGCTCTAAGGAATAATCGCGCGCCCTAGATTATTGAATGTAGTTGAAATTTGTCACACAAGAATAGGTCATTTCTACGGCTCACTCTTGAATTCGACATTTCGTCAGTTGTTGAATGATTTGCAGGTCTCTGTGTTTCCTATTTGAGTCTCTTAAGTCTCTTAAGTCTTAAGTAAGATCTTGTTTCACTACTTCATTTCCTCTAATAGACCTTCCACATAGTATTTCCAAAGATGAGGAGTTTATTTATCCTACGAGAAGTTCATGAAAAAATATAAAAAATTGGAAAAAATAACGGCCCACCCTAATGGACAGCTAATAAAGCTAGTCTTGAGAGGCTGATATTTTTTTGCAAACAGTTTTTTTTCTGTTTTTCGCGTTACGCATGAGAATTTGTGTTCTATAGATGAGTTCTTGATCAGTTACAATATGCTGCGTGGGAAATGTGATTAATTTTCTTTTATGGTTGTACAACGTGTCACTGATTTGCAATTCAGTTGGATGAGTTCATAACTTCTGGACAAATTTTGTACCAAGCCAAACTTGTATTACCCACTTAATTGAAGCAACCAAGCCAAAAATTTGTATATTCTTGGTGAGCCTTATATCACCAGGAATATAGGTAATATTCATTAGAATTACTTGGCAAACGGAATCTTCGAGAAATATTCTTTTTGGAGTTTGTTGTGGTTTTTCGAAAAAGAGTTCCTAATTAAATGATGGGATAACAACATTTGGCGTCTTAGTGTATTGAAGTTCGCCACCATTATATTCATCATTAGATTGTTAGCACTGTCCTCCAAAACGATATGCAAGTGAATATTGCAAGTATCTCTTCTTCTCTGGGTATCTTTTTTTTACATGAATTAGGAAAATAATTTCCCTCAGGGCCTATGTCATCTGGGATACTGTGTGGAGGGTCTTTTTGAGGAGAGGAAGGAATGAACATTGGTCTCGAAGATACCCATGTTGTAAGAAGGAGGAAACACAGAGGCCGGCAAATCATTCCACAGCCGAGCTGTTGAACACAAGAACGAGTCAAAAAACGACCCGTTCTCATGTGACAAATGTCAACCATGTACAAATATTGGGCACGCGTTTGGCGTGTTTCCCGACTATGCACCGGTGCCGACGGTATCAATGACGCTAGTTCCTCAGAGCATCTTCCATTGTAATACCGATAGAACAAGGATAGCATTCCCACCCGACGCCTATGCTCTGAACATTTCAATCCGTCTGTTAAAATGGGAGAATCTATCAAACGGACCGCCCGTTTCTGCACAGAGTTTAGGGTATTTTTCAGGTATTTTGGAGCTCCAGACCAGAGGTGGCTGCCAAATTCATCCGTGGGGCGCACTTGTGATTTGTACAGGGTTAGCAGTTGTGGACTATTAAAGTATCTGCGGGCCCTGTACAGTACGCCCAGTTTTTAGGAGGTTAACTTTACTCTGGTTTCGATGGAGCCCCCATACCTGAGCTGGTCACTTAGGGTTACATCAATGGTGGGCCTGTTCGGAAGATTCTGTTCCTATCATTTAGCTTCAACGTAAAATTGCATAAAAACGATTTGTTTAAATTTACTATCTGGTTTCGCTTGACAGCTTCATCAGAGTGACAATTTTAACCAAACAAAAATACAGTCCACACGGGTTCATGGGGCGAGATTTATTTAGGTCTTGGAGGATGCGTTAGCCCACCTACCGCGTGGCGGGAGAGACTGGTTGAGGGCGATCTTTTGACCTCTCAAACCGAACTCTCTCTACCTTTGATTCAAACGTCCATCACTCATGGACACACTGACCCCCATTTACCCACCCCACAATCATTTTTCTTTCCCAGAACTTCCTCTCCTTCCTTTCTCTAAAAGACCCTCTTCACAGCAACCCCAAAGATTTTTCCCAAGGGCCTCCTGTGCGAAGATAATGTAAAAAAATTCTTATGGGTGAATGTTTTATTTGAACAGACTAATGATTTAAAGTTTTGGTTCATTTACTAAAATGATTGCCTTCTACGAAAACGTAGTAATAATATTTTTCCGTATACTTTACCAATTTTAAAACTTAATTACTGTTAGCATCGTAAATAAATTTTAAAGGTAGGTACTAAAATACTTTTTGGTATCATGTACCTCATTGTATTGACGTGTTTTAATTTGAAAATTCATGCCGAAAGGTATTTTTTTTAATAAAATAAACAATTCTACGCATCGGTAAATATGGGTAGAATGATGGGATTCACTGTATAAAAACGCTAATTGGTAATAAAATTGACCGGTTTTGCCTTATCGTGAAGGACGTATGAATCCATCCATCCCACTGCAGTACAAAGCGATGGGTCAAGATAGACCAAATAGAAAGGTCAAATGATCTCCCTCAATCAATCTCCTCCCTCAGTAACTGGGTAGACTTTTCCCCCGTCAAGAACTAGACGTACCTCACCCTATTTGGGGTGACCTATGGCAGAGGTGTTGGTTACCCAATAAATGGTTCCCAGAGTGGTGGTACCCTAAACCACCTCCAAAATTGAAGTTCATTCAAACATTCAACAATCTCGATTCAAGAATATTAAAATAAAATCTAAATCTGAATAAAACGAAATAATGTCTTAACGACTGAAATAAACAAAAAAGACAATCAATTTTAACCTACATTATTCACAAACACGGCTAAAAATGATACTGTAAACCTACTCAATAGTATTTCTTTGCCATCGTTTTGTACTTTAAATGGGACAATCGTAATGGTTTTACTTTCACGTTTAGTCAACAGGTGAATTTCATGGAGATCTGAATCCCATGGAGGATATGTTGTAGTAACTTCGATAGTATTCGTGCTCCAAAAATTGAGTTTCTTCTAAGATTATCTCCGATCGAATATGTACAATAAACTAAATTGCTTTCGATGGGCGTAGTATTTCAGTCAATTTTTATTTTAACATTTGAAAACTTGTTTGGAAAAGGTTTTAAAAGCCTAAACCTCTAAGATTAGAACATTTTGCACGCGGAAAGCTAAAAAACTTGAAGTACACATTATACATAGGTTGCTAGAACTATCCGGCTCGAAGGACCATATTTATGAATCATAATATATGCGAGACTCGGATGTATAAATTATCCCAAACTCGCTGGACATAACACCCTACAAATTGACTTATGAATTAACTTTTCGCGGACACAAAAATATGTCAAAAAATCGGCAACTAACCCAAAGTACAACAAAGACGCTAAATACATATAGGGAGACGTTTGCTACACAGGCGCCTTTCAGATCTTTTCTAGTCCAAGTTAGAATCACACGGACAATTTAAAAATATTTTGTCATAGATATAGATTAGGTTTCAAGCTGATCCCACCACAGAAAAATTCACAGAGATTCAAAATTACAATGTGTTGGCGGTTAGCGTTTTATCGTGCCACAATAATATTTGAATAATTCAAATTTTGCATTGAAAAAACACTTCAACGTTTGTGGGGCCCAATTGTCGTTATTCTGCTGTTCACGAGCACAATATATTTTAATGTCTGTGAAAGTTCATAGAGACCGCCAAACAACCATTTTGCTGTTATTATAAATATATTATCGAGATCAAAAAAACAAAAACATATTACGAAGCCTAACCATTGATATTTATTCAACCCCTAAGACGAGTAACATTTATTTAAAGATATTTCAAAAGGTTTTCACGCATTGTACCTACGGTTTTTATAACAATACATATGGTGGTTATGCAAGCACATTACTAATAGAAAATATCGAAAAAAACCTATTCTTCATCACACTGACGATTACCTAATAAAAATTATTAGATTCAAGAAGGCTTATAGCAAAACCAATCTATTTTTCTTTTACTTTAATGTTACTACTGCCACTAAAATGTTAGTAAAAAAATTTCATTCGTTCACGACACGTTATGTTTCATTCATGATAATCGTATTATATTATGTCAATTTCTACACATGGAAAAATCCATCCTTTCCTTATTAAGTCCCGTATGATGTACTTCCAAGACAATTCAAGCGTAAAGAAAGGTAGTATAATAATGTAATGGAGGTAATTTATTTACACACGAATAAGATCACGACAATCTCCAGCCGTGACCGCATTGGTGGCCTGTGAATGAATCTGTCCTTATTTATTTATTTACCCATTTAAATATATACAACACGCAGTGGATAAAGTAAGTAGAATTGCAAAACTACTGGAAACCACAATCGTAGATTGTAGTATTATATTAATGGGAAAAAAACTAGTGGATTTTACACCAGATTTTCGCATTATCGTTCGAGATCGATTTGAGAAACACAACCATTCTAACTTGAGAAATTGCTTGAATTATTGTGTTCTTGACATTTGACGCTAAGACCAATTTTGTCTTGGTCTTAGCGTCAAATGCGTTTGCCCACCTACTGCATAGCGGGCCGGATCGCGAGAGACTGGTTAAGGGTGACCTAACCTAGATCTCTCCAGCCGGACTCTCTCGACACATCGCTTTGCACCGCAGTGGGAGTGAGATTCACGCAATGGGATTCACACGTCCGTCACTCCTGGATACAATGACACCCTGACTCCTACTCACCCCTCATGCCTTCCCTTCCTTTACTAAAAAGACCCTCCATGGGTGCATAGGCCCTGAGGGAAATTATTTTCGTCAGAGCCTCCTGTGTGGAGCAGAATCATAAAAACGAAATCTATTGGAATTAGCGAAATATCGCATGCTTGTTTATTTTATTTTTTCTATTGTTATCCTTTAATTATAATTTTTAACAACTCAATTTCAATTTTTAGATTTTCTTTTATATATTCAAAAATATTATTGATCAATTTATTAAAAAAAATTTCATCCATAAACAAGTTTTGCTGTGTATTTATTATTAGGCGTGACAACTGTTTCGCCTTCTGAAAGCCACTAACAGACGTTCATTCTGTTTTTATTACTACCATATACAGTCACTTGTAATGAAATTCAAATTGCTTTTAATTTTATTACCAATGTCCTTATTGATTTCCGAGTAAATTGTCGGAAATTATTGACAGTTATTAATTACCATGTAACGTTTCACAACTTATTACACAATTAAAATTTTTACTAAAGGTCGTTAAAGTGAAGTATTTCCTAATTAACAATTTTAATTATTCACATGTAGAGCTCCCAATTTGATAAAGTTCTGAGTTCATCACAGAATACAATATTCTTCTACGTCATTATAAGTAACTAGTAATACAGCAACTTTTTCTCCTTTACCCGTTGAAAGTTGGCTATCACCAAGACATTCTTCAGCGAATATGTGTAAAATTCACTAAAAATTCTAAAACATTCATGAAGTCACGACGTCTATCCCTGTCTAAGATTTTAAAAATCACTTCCGGGCTTATCGATTGCATGATAAATAATGACGATGTAGGGTAAGGCGAGGTTATCTGGTGATATAGGTAATGTGATGATAGTGTAGAATTTTGTAATTATTAAATTTACCATGCAGTACACAACTTTGAAATTAGAATCGTAGATGGAAAACAGATCTGTGAACCATAATAAATCAACTTCGCAAGTTTTTACGTGGTCGGTGAAACAGAAAATAATTTTACTCAAACGAAAAATATTTTTACAACTTTCAATGTGCTGTGGCGACTTCAAATTGTAATTTATCAAGTAATCTGGGATTTCTGAAGGTATGTTTAGGTTTTACACCTTATTTTAATCAGTAAAGTATGCTGCATAGTCATCCTTAAAGAAAATGGCAGCTGTCCTACTTTTTTTTTGGTAGGAGCTTAAGTAATATGTGGGTAATATTAAGTTTTTTTAAATGTTTTTTTGGACTTAACGAATTGTGATTTTTAACATTTATTTTTATTTTCTATAATTCAAATTCTGGATTAATGGTGAATTATCATCATGCATATTAGGTCGGTGAACAGTTTTAAGGTTGTTTTGGTCTATTTAAACATATCACCAAATTTCCTATCCTCACCAAATTACCTGTCACCAAGTTACCTATCTCTAATTCGTTAAATATTTATTATATTCACTAGCCACCTCTTACAGCCATTAGATATCGGAGTGTATCGTCCATTGAAAGCAGCCTGCCGAGCGATTCTATGTCTTTTGTGGTATCGTTATGAGATAACGGACGTGATCTCCATTCAGATTTGTGCGATTTTTACATATTTACTGTAACATATTTTAGTTTTGATCGTTTTAAACATGAATTACTGCATGTATGCATGCTCATGAATCCATTTAATGTACGTTATACTTAGGAAAAGCAAATAAATCACACAAATCTTACAGGAGATCACGTCCATTATCTCATAACGATCCCACAAAAGATATAGAATCGCTCTTCTGGAGTCGAAGTTTGAATGAATATATGATGACATCTCCAAACGTAAACCAGCGTATGCGCACAGTTTTTCAAAAAATAATTTCAAAAATGCCTTCAAATTAATAAAGAAGTCCAGAAGTCTTAGGACCTTCCCAATTAACAGAAAAAGCATTAACCATCACAGTTTCAACAAAAAGAAAACTGATTTTGAAGACATTTTCAAAATTTCCCACAATATTCCAACATCAACGACACGAATTAAAAGAGATTCGCCCGCAAAATGTTAGACACCTCATTGACAAAAAAAGGTAGATCAGTCAGAATCATCATCATTACGTAGGATTAATTAAGTGTCCGCAAAATCCGTGAAACCTTGCGCCGAAAAATCTTTTTCGTCAAAAAAGATAGAACGGTCAGAACCATCAACATGATGCAGAATTGATTATTTTTCCACAAAATCCTTAAAACCAAGTGGAATCGATAATGAGTGGAAATGTGGTATGTGTATGAAAACTTTTTCAGAAGACGACCTATGTAAAACGAAAGGAAAGTGGATTTATTGCGATTTCTGTACCACTACGTACAAAAGCAAGAAGACGAAGATGATAACACATGTGACGCATGGGTAATCAATATTTTATAATCTCGTTGAAGATTTAAAACCACATTTAATGTTATTTTACCTATTTACAGTCGAAGGGAGGAGTATCACCAAATTAAACACTCTCTATAACCAAATAACCTTACCTATAACCAAATTACCTATATCTTTTGGTGATTTACATTTGAAAGTTTTCTTGTGTTATGTTAGTTATTATTTTATTTTTTCTTTTTAAAATATGTGCTGAAATAATGTACCTAAGCAATAAATAATTTTGTAAATTTTTAATATCCTTATTTTTCAAAGTACATGACGATAAATCAAAAATATCACCAAATAACCTTGCTTTACCCTATTTGTCATCAAAATGTTGTTAAGTTTTTTCTGTTTTCTCGGCGTAAAATTTGATAGAAAGCTTAACATCTTATTTGGTCAAAACGATTACAGGATCCCGACTATCTTCCTAACAGAACAGTACCTAATCATTATTTCAACATATTTACAGGAACACTTGGAGCTTTGGGAATGGGTGCCCTAGCCCTGCTCGCCGGAAAAGCTCTGATGACTGCCCTCATGTCCCTGATGCTCTCTGCAATCATCGGTCTCAAGTCCCTGACCTCTGGAGGTCACAAGTCCACCACCTACGAGATCGTCACCAAGCCAGTGTACTCCCATTCTAACACTCACTCATCAAGCCACGAAGATGTCCATGGAGGCGGTGGAGGCGGTGGACACTCGGGATACGGTCATTCTGGCTACGGGAGAGCCATGAACATAGATTTGCCAAAGCATCTGAAGGAAGAATAACAAGTACAAGTATTAGAAGAATTAGAAGAACTCGCAGTATTATAACAGTCTGTTAGAATGTTGATTATTTTTAGTCTGTCATCAACTTCATCCAATATTTGATTTTCTTTGCTATGTATTTTGGCGTTTTTTTTCTTGGTCAAATGAACACTTTTGCATTATCATGTGAAATTTTCTTTTATTGTATTCATAGACACGTAATTTATTTTTTTATGTTCGAACAATATTCGCTCTTAGTTTTCGTTTTCGCCTACTTATATTATTATTTAATCTCCATTTTCTTATGACGGAGTGTTATCGTTTCATTAATTTAATTTATAATATTATTTGATATATATTTTTTTTTATTTCTTTTCTTCTAATGACAGCTTTTTATATAATCAACATTCAATGGATGACTTAATTTATTATTATCTTTACTGAAGTGAATCAATCGTGGCTGTTTTATTTATTTTAATATTAAAAAACCAAAATATCCAAGTTCCACTATTTTATACCTACTACGTAAAAATAATTTATTATAGTGTTATTAAAAAGTTATAAAATAATTTATTAGAATAATATTATTATTTACTATTATAAATCTGTTATTTTCTTTTTAAACTATTTTTATTTTTTATCTTTTTTACCGTTATCAGAAATGTAACGACGTTATTCATATTTCTACATAATTTTCTGATTACTATTATTATTTTTTTTCGTTTTTTGTAGATAAATATATCTTTATTGTTTTCTATCTTATTTCGTTTTGTAAAAAGTTCTTGTTTTTATTTGTTCCTACTTATCTTTATTTTGTCTAGTCCTATTTTTTTGATGTTTTTATTTGTTATTTTCTGGTTTCTTTCTTGTCTGTTTGGTTTTTGATTATTTTTTGTGTTTTTTTTTAATTTATTTTTTATTATGTTTTTGTTTTGTTTTATCATTTCCCTACCTGATTATGTTTTTGTTTTTAAATATATGTGTATATATGAGCTAAGTAACAGTTTTTAATAAATTATTCTGAAAATTACACAAGTCTATTATATTTTATTTCCTTTAGATATATGAGAGTGATTTAAAAAAAATTTAAAGTTCCAATATAATGACATTAAAAAATTTAGATCCTAAAACGAATGAACTTTGTTTTATGGGTGAAAGACAAACATTCCCAGGCCACGGAAAGCTGATAATTTTTATATGTCTTCTACTACTGTCATTGCTAGCAATATTGCCTTGTGTATTTATAGATATGAAAGAAGAAGATATAACACACAATCTTTAAAAGTTTTAATTTGCTTGTTGTTTCCAAAAACAAACCTCACCTCATCCCTTCAGCTTATCTTGTTTCCCTTGTCGTTTTCGGTTCGGAGACCTACGAGTATCTCTACGATAATGCGCCTCCTGGCAGTCCATATATTTTTAATTTGGGGTGTTTCACCAGCCTCCCTCCATATGAGGTCCACCTTCTCCTCGTATAGCCAACAAAAAATACTGTTTTCGTCTCAATAAGGAACTCCAGTCCAATATTTTTTTTTGAATAACGACTTTCTAACTTATATCTGTACATTTTTAATTTAATTTTTAGAGTTAGTTTGAATAGTCAAAATAATTGTCAAAGTTTTAATTTTTCAAGGTACCCCGAAAACCACCTTATGTATGGTGAATTCTGAGACGTCATCACTCACCAAAAGTTACTTATATTTTCAACAGGTGTATTCATTTTATATGACAGTTATATGGAAGAAGCTATGTGGAATTATTTATTTATAAGAAATAATTTAATAGAAAAGTATCTAAAGACCGATAAGTTTACAGCGCAGTTCACTGTGAAACCTATTTAGGCGGCCTAAAGTGGCGCGGAACTCAGTCGCTCCGAAGTGTTCGTGTGGGAGATACGACGTCGTATCAGCTGTTTTTCGTCCGCCATTTTGGAATTCGTAGTTCGGAGGGTTGGCCGTGCAACTAGGAAGCATTACGATTTTTTTGTACAGTAGTTTTTGAATATTTTAAACTATAGAGATCTAATTGATAAAACTGAAATATTTAGACCTAAATAATGTTAATAAGAGTTCTTGCTTATGAAAAATTTATGACACCTATATTACGTTTTGCGTAAATTGCATTAATTATACTCTTTCCTACTTTTTCATAACTCTGTAACTTACCTATTAGCAAGAAATTAAAGGCGTTTTATTTTATTTTATTATAATGTTTCAATAAACACAGCAACTAAATCCCTATAAACAGTATGTAAAAAAACAAATAACACGAAATGTTAATACGTTTGCTTGTGTCATACATTCCATTAAAATGACTTGAAAATTTTAGTGAGCAGTGACGTCAACACTAAACATTTTAAGAAGGTATCAGAGAAAACCAGAAATATTTCATTTTTAAATCAGATTTTAGACGTATTTGACTCTTTTGAACAAAAAATTATAAATGGATTTCGAAAGATTGTTCTTATATCTAGCATTCGCATGTTTTAAATTTTGAGAAAAAATGTTTATTTTTAGTATAATAAGGTTATACCATAGGTCGTTGGCAGATTTGTTAAATTTTCAAAAAAGATTTTATATTATACTACACCCATTTCAAATCATATAATCATGCAGTAAAGTAAATCAATAAATTATCTGGATATCGCATGTTTCTGAATTTTAATTTTAGTTTAAATAAAATCATTAAAAAATATATACGTACAACGTACATGTGTTTCTTGACGAAAATTGGCCCGTGTATTTAGTTGTGCACTTACAAACTAATATATTTCAGATTTTTTAACATTTTTATTTAACTTGGACATTATTGAAAAATGATAAATACTTATAATCAAAAAATAATCACAAAAAGTAATAATTTTAATAGTTTTATCATCACGCCTTTCTGCATTTTTGGATGTAGATTTAAATTAAATCAAATTTGGAATGAAATAAAACCAATATTGAGTTAAAATTTTAAAAAGCTGGTACAGAGAATAATTAATATTTCTCATCGTAACCGCCCTGCCCGATCGTAAGAACAACTTTCGACGAAATGTGGATTTTCGGCCGCTGGCTGGTTAAACGCTCTTAATAATACGAACTTGACGGTGTGTTTCAATGATACGAATAAAAATGGACTTTTTATTATTTTTTTTAAACTTTGCGTTAAATATTATTTAATAAAACATATATATTTAGAATCAGCGTTTATTGGTCTATATGAATATATATTTTTAAAGCCACATAATATTTTTCACTGGAGTTCCTTATTGGAAATCATAATGGAAAAGTTTAGATTTCACATCTGCCTTGACGAAGAAACTGCTTTGCTGAAACTATTTTTGGCGTTCCCATATTAAAAATGACTTGCTTATTTTCGTCATACGAGGTATGTAATAGGGTTCCATGACAGTTCATCCTGCGACAATTCATCCGGCGACAGTTCATCCTGCGACAGTTCATCCGGCCGACAGTTCATCCTGCCGACAGTTCATCTGCCGACAGTTCATCCCGCCGACAATTCATCCGGCGACAATTCATCCTGATAATTCAAGCTAACCTAACCTAACCTAACAAGACCTAACCTAACCTATAAGTATAACCTATAAGTATAAGTATGTCGTATTTTGTTATTCACGCATGCTTCTTCGGAGAGTCGAAATTATTGTTAGTAAAAATATTTTTACAGCGGATTTCCACTCAAGATGCCTTCAGACATAAGTATATCGATTTTGGTTATATGGCCGTATTTCCTCATTGCATACTTACTTAATAAAATTCTTCTAAATGATCAGGCAGGATGAATTGTCGTCGGATGAACTGTCGGCAGGATGAACTGTCGGCAGGATGAACTGTCGCAGGATGAACTGTCGCCGGATGAATTGTCGCAGGACGAATTGTCGGGTCACCATGTAATAGGTACATTATTATCATTGTTTTTTTTTTACGTTAGCTCCACATAGTAGGCTCTTAGGAATATATTTCCCTAGGGTATTTCGTCTTTGGGGACGCTGTGTGGAGGGGCGGCTTTAGAGAAAGGAAGAAGAGGAAGTTCTGGGAAGGAAAGAAGAAAGAAAGACGATAGGGTAGGAATCTGGGGATCAATATGTCCAGGAGTGATGGATGTATGAATCCATCCCTCCCAATAATAATTCTACCGAAAATCAAACCACGAATAACGATGTTTCAACATAGATCACATCATCACAGCAATCTTCCGAACAGGCCCTCCATTGATATGCTTGGTGACTCAAGTGACCAACTCAAGTATGGGGGCTCTATTGAAGCCAGATTAAGTTAGACTCTCAAAAACTGGGCGTTCTGTACAGGGCCCGCTGATACTTTAATAGTACACAACTGCTAACCCTGTACAAATCACAAATGGGCCACACGGTTGAATTTTGCAGCCACCTCTGATCTGGAGCTCCAAAATACCTAATAACTACCCTCGACTTTGTGCAGAAACAGGCGGTCCTTTGATAGATTCTCCCATCATAACAGATGGATTGCAATCTTTAGAGCACAGGCGTAGGCGTAGCGTCCTATCCTATCTTATCCTTGTTCTACCGGTATTAAATGGAAGATGCTCCGAGGAACTAGCATCATTGATCCCTTCGGCACCGAGGCATAGTCGGGAAACACGCCAAACGCATGCCCAACGAATGTTCACGGTTGACATTTGTCACATGAGATCGAGTCGCTTCTTCGACTCATTCTTGTGTTCAACAGCTCGGCTTTGGAATGATTTGCCGGCCTCTGTGTTTCCTCCTTCCTACAACATGGGTCTCTTCAAGACCAATATTCATTCCTTCCTCTCCTCAAAAAGAACTTCCACACGGCATCTCAGATGACATGAGGGAAAATATTTTCCTCAGGGCCTCCTCGATGGAGTTAATGTAAAAAAAAATCGTAATAAGCGATTTAATATGGCTATATAATTGTTTATCGTTTATTGCGGTATTTTAAATGGGTACATAGTTATCTATGTCCTAATACAATCCTTATATGCATATACTTAAAATAACACATCTATACCAAATCAATCACATATCTTCGCAATTTAATTTTAAATGCCTTCATCCTCTCTTCCAATTTTATTTCTTCTGGTAATTCTCCAAATATCTTCAATGCTCCGTACATCAATGACTTTTGACTCTGTGTTTTTTTCCTGAAAGGGAGTCTTAGTTCATTTCTTTTCCTGTCTCATGTGTATGTTTTTTATAATGAATACTGCACAGGAGTCCCAACTGCTCACGTCTGGAGCCAGCGAAAATAGACGTCCCCAATCGGGGTGCGTTGTAAGGCTGAAGGTAATGAAGTGGGGAAAGAGGTGGGGTTGAGAAAGGTGAGGGAGCACCTAGCTATTCTGATCTGATCACCGATTTCAGATCACCAAGATCACAGCCATTTCAAGCAAACTGTCAATTTTGAGTGGTGTTCTTACACCAGGTCGATACTGAGAGTATCTTCCACGCGGTACCTATAAATTAATTAATTGTTATATGACACAAATTTATTATTAAAAAATCTACGCTCACACCCATTACTTCTTGAAAATCTTGTATTCCATTAAACGTAAATGTACACAATTTTTAGTACGAATGAATTAAATTTTAAAAAAATCTACGTGTAAACAAATAAACAAAAATACCATTGATTATTTCATATGAAAAAAGTTTACTAATAATTAAACACACTCGGGAGTCAATTATAACATTTGTCGGTATTGCAGGAACTACATATGTAGGGTACAAAAAACCGTTAAAAATACAGTAGAGCGTAATGGGTCTCTGGTCAGGATAGTGGGGAAATTGGCACTCTGCAGAAGGTTTCATAAACATAACTAAAATTAAAAATAATGTCTTTTAGACAATTAGGTAATTTTAAATTTATTACACTGGACTTAAGTCGTCAAAAAGAATTGTTTATGAGAAACAAACAAAAAATAACTAGTTACAGCCAATTTATCATATTGCAAAATCTTAAATTATATTGACATAGTACAGTACTTGGTGGACCTGGAAATTTCTAAACTAGATAAACTCTTTGAAAGGGCCGAGCAACATGCCGAAAAACCAGTAAACAGGTACGAGAATATCTCCAGCACTCGCAACATCCTCCGAAACAGGAACGGGAATATCTCCAGGTTAGGCGTTGGAAAATCCCCCGTGACCTCTCTGCAGTATTATCGGCCGTGAAACTAAGTGCCTCCGTTCACGGAGATACTTACAAGATACCCGATCCTCGTGCGCGTATCATACGCGCCGATCCTTAATCCCCCCCCCCCCCCCCCCTCCCATACGATTTTGCTGGTGCCCGTTCACGGCGCTACGCGGTGGCTGTCGATACCGACAGTGCTGATCACGCGCGACTCATCGCATCATTTCTGGCTGATACTTATTCGTTGGACGTTTGACAGAAATGGCGTCGGAACATGAAACTAATGTTAGATTTGTTCTGGAAGTGGAAAAAATGCATGTTTATATAACTACACTTTACCACAATACGTAAGAAAAGATTTAGTGGAGAAGGCATGGATTGATGTTGGAAAAAAAGTCATATGACATCGCTTGACAGCGTGTTAACTCCACGGCTGCACGTGAAAAATGATCAAGTTCAGTATATTTCGGATAGCGCCGTGTACGGAGACTAGCATTAAAAAGAAGTATATCAGCAGGGTACTTGTGGTTTCGTCCCAATTACGTAGATTGTAAGTATCTCCATGAACGGAGGACCTAAGCTGCTCCCCAGGAAAGCGGCCGTCCATGAAATGCCCTCATAGAAGATTTCGAGCTCATGGTTCAAATTCTTCAAGGGGGTCCGCAAATAAATGATTTGTGAATGGACTAATGCCACAAAATGAAACCGCGCGTTCACCATTCATAACTCAAACCAACGCAAACTGCGGATGGCTTCGATTAGAGCAGAAGGAGCTATTGAACAAGCCGCGTGAATATTATTCACGCCAAAACTTTTTCAACAAAAGATTATAGGATCACACATTTTAGGATCTCACAGTAATAGAACTGACGCATGACACAATCATCCTTATCCCTTAAGGATTCCTTGATTTAAAACACCATAACTCAAATTCTGTGACATAATCAGATCACCGTCCAATGATGGTCCAAGAAGTGAATTTGACCGGGAAAGAACCCTCAATGTTGCCAATCTATAAAAGCAAAAGAAGGCGATCGATTAATTGCATATCTGGTCAGGAGGCATCAAATAAGAAATCGGCTAATCACCAAAAGAATTAACAAGAGGTTTTTAGGTACGGATAATAATTATTATCGTGACAAAAGGAAATCACTTAATTACACAGATGTCATTTTCGTTGCTGCGCGGCCTTTTTCACATAAAACTTAAATTTAAATTTGAGGGCAAAGTACTCATCCAAACTGAATAATTTATGTATTTTTTATTCAAAGGAAACTGAATAATTATTTTTTTAATCAGAAGAACGACAAATAACTAGTACGGATATATGCTATTTATTTAATTATGGTTTATATTAGGAATATTCGGCTACTATTCGGCATTCGGCCTATTTGGCTACTTTTTTTACTATTCGGTATTCGTTCGAATATTGCAAACCATTGGGCCGAACACCGAATACCAAATAACAAAAAAAATACATGAGGAATAAAATGTTAATCACAATTTTTTTTTTTACAAAAAATCAGTTTATCATCATCATTACATAATATAAAATGAAGTCGCTCAAAATGTATGTACGCGTTAATCTTTTAAACTACGCAACGGATTTTCATACGGTTTTCACCAATAGATAGAGTGATTAAAGAGAAATGTTTATATGTATAATACATGTAAATTATATTAGAGAAAAGCCGAGAAATTCAAAGAAAACATATTTTTGTGCGATTTAAAAAGGCTGGCGGGCCGTACTATAGTCACTTTTGAAATTCGTTCTACGGAAGAAATTGGAAAATAGATGTCTTAGAGTAAGTAGGTATTTGATTTTCCCTTTTCAAATATCCAGTGTTGCATTGCAAGCATTGTATAATTAGTAATATAATACATGCTTATTTTAGTAGAGAAAAGCCGAGAAATTCAAATATTCAATTCAGGCAGCGGGCAGCGGGCAGCTGGCAAGCGGGTGGTGTGGATTTTATAAAGGTTGGGTAATGGCATTGTGTTTCGTTAACCACAGCAACGTGTGGCCGGGTCTGCTAGTAATTAATAATTAAAATCTATCAGTGGTAAGTTATAATATAGGAAAACAATATTTTCAAAAATTTTTTGATAGCATACGATTGCACCTTTCCTCATAAATTATACCTGCTTCCGAAAATAGCCGCTACGGGAGATTTATACTGCTTCCCGAAGATGATAAATAAATCTTAGCAAATTCTGCTGGGCTTGGATACTGTTTTTGTTGATCACCAGTCACCGCACATGTAAGAGTCTGCTGTCCGATCTACGCGAACAGTTTTCGTTTGCGAATCAATTTCATTTGCGAAATATTATTGATTTTTACATGAAAAGTGTTCGCGATATCTAATGTGTCGCAGAATATTTTGCGCTTCCGCCGAGAGCCTAGCCGAATATTCGGAATTCGGTTTTCGGTAAAATCAGTTTTCGTGACATCTCTAGTTTAAATCATACACAGGATATTAAATAAAATAAATTTTGCTTGAGTTTATAGGCAACTTTGGCATTTTGTGTGTGTTAATTGTAATTATTTAAAACAATTCTCTTGCCATATCCAGTGTGTTTAAATAATGAAAAATAAAATAAAGCGTCGTTTCTTTGGGCACAAATTTATTCATTATAATATTATACATATTATACATTAGGACACCCTGTATACAGGGTGTCCTTAAATAAAGTTGATATTTAATGGATCGATTTAAAAAAAAAGTAAGGGTTCTGTTGAAAGAATGTTTATTAAGTACTAAAATACACAATTTGGGAATTTATTTCTGAAAAATAATATCGTCCAAATGTAAACCCTCACGTTCGCGGCATTCATTTAATCGAAGAGTAAAATTTCTTATGACGGCTTGCCAGGTAGGCTTCGTGATGGCTGCCATTTCGTGATGGATATTTTCTTTTAATTGCACCAGGGTAGTCGGATTTTTGGCGTACACTTTAGATTTGAGATAACCCCACAGGAAAAAGTCCATATGGGTTAGGTCAGGACCACGAGGAGGCCGATTTATGTCACCTCTCCTGGAGATCAATTTTCCAGGGAAAATTTTACGAACTCATGGCAGAGACGTATTGGACGTATGTAATGTTGCTCCGTCTTGCTGGAACCATGTTCTTTGGTTATAGCCAGTAAGTTTGTAGGGGTACAGCATTAGGTCTTTGTGCAAAATACTGTGTAACGATGATCTATGCACATTTAAAGCACTTGCGCGCTTCCGAATCGAAAAGTTTGAGTCGTCACGAAAAGACTGATAAACACTCTCTACATTTTCTACCGTTCTCGATGACCGTGGTCACCCGGATTTTGGTTTTGCCAGCGTTGTACCGATCTCTTCAAACTTTTTGACCCATTTTCGAATGAGAGGAATGCTTGGCGCATCATTGAATTGAATAAAACCTCAAATATTGCAGAATCTTCTACGCGCTACAGTCGCCGAATCACCACAACGCGTGGTCGCTCCCAGAAATGCTTCATAGCGACTAAATTCCCAAGAGCCAGACTACTGATTAACATACCCCCCGTGCCCCTCGGAAAAGTTGCGTTCACATAGAAAGCAAAACAAATATCAACTTTCTTTTGGGACACCCTGTATATGACAAAAATGAGTGTTCCGAAGTAAATATGTCAATTGTAATTTAAATTTACGCCCATCAAAATGCTTTTTTTCGGTTTCATCATATTTGCGTAGTAAAGAGCATAATTATTTTGTTATAATAATTGCCATACTCATAAATAATTGCCAAAGTTGCCACTACAATGAAGGAAGAATTGATTTCACTAATGGTCTAAATCATGGGTCGGCAACCTGCGTAGTCTTGGTGCGGCCCGCAAGATTATCGCCGCAACGCAACTTGCCTTGGATTTTTAACTGATTTGACTGCAGAACTGAATATACTCAATACTCGTTTACAGGGAAAAAATAAATTGATATGCCATATGTATTCAGATGTTAAATGATTTGAAATTAAACTATCATTTTTTATCAAGCATATCGACGAAAGGAAACTCGATCATTTTCCAAATTGCAAGAAAGCAGTAGAAGAAGCTGGGATAAATTTTATTTGGGAAAACACTAACATGAAAAGTGCATTACTACGACTTCAAACTGAGTTTGAAAACCGGTTTGCTGATTTAAAAAAAATCTCATGTAAGATGGAGATTATCGATAATCTACCAAGCTATTTGCAAATTAACATGATAGATTTGCAAAGTAATAATATAGCAATGTAATAATTAAGGAAAAAATAGCTTGATAGATTTCTACGGGAGTTTGCCTTCCGAAAAATACAAAGAATTAAAAAGGTTTGCCCAGCAAATAATAACTATGTTCGGTAGTACGTATATTTGTGAGCAAACTTTTTCAATTCTTAATTTTTGGAAAAACAAGCACTGTTCAAGATTATCACATTTACATTTGGACGCAATACTACGCGTCTCCACATCAAAAATGCAAGCAAATATTAAACTTGCGAGTCAAATCCATCAACAAAAATCGAATTTAATTCTGTTCGGAGTTTCTTTTTCTCTTTCTTAAAAAATTATTTATGTAGCCATTTTAACAACAATAAATGTCGTAAAATTGTAATAATTTTTGTAAGTGCGGCCCGCGCAAGTTCCCACATCAAATATTATTTGGCCCTTGGACCACAAAAGGTTGCCGACCCATGGTCTAAATACTAAATTTTGACTTAAAAAAATGATTTGACTGGGGATTTTGTCCTTAAATCCAGATTTTAGTTTTATACTGTTTCTCTTAGACGACTTTTCCGGTTAAATCGACATGCTTCACAGAACACAGAAATATTAAATCAAACCAACTAAAAATAAATATGTATTTCGGTTTCGGATTCATATTTGTAGGTTACTAGGTAGACAAAAGATTCAACAAGTTTCACTTTCAAACACTTTAGCAGGTATTATTCTTAAAATAACATTATTCTGAAAATTTATTAACAATTCATAATTATTTTTACAAACTGCAAGCATGACTTGAAAGAGAAAAAATATACCTTTTAACAGCTCATGACAGATGGCGCTAACGAAATATTATTGTATGACGACTCTGTGTAGGTACTTTATTTTTCTCATACCCAAATACTTTGCTTATCGTAGTTTTCGGTTGAAGAAAAAACTTTTTTTATATACCTTTATTGAAAGAAATTTATAACATTTATATCTAAAAAAAAGTACATGTTCAGTTTTAATGGTACCTATACATCTACACAAAGTAATGAAAAAATGAAAAATGTTTTCTTCTGTGTTTGCATGTGAGATGGCTATGCGTTGCTATCTGATTACAAAGAAACTTTGGGGATTTGATGTGCGCGATGCCCGCAATGATCCTATTTTTTTTTGGTTTGTTTTTATTCACAAAAAGATGCATAAATTACAATAAATTTTACAAAATAAATGGGTGAAATGCAGATCCCGCCAATGTCAGGGAATTTAATAAAAATGCACTTTTTAGATGAGAAAAGTGTGGAGAAGATGAATAAAAAATAAATTAAGTCGCGCTCGGCAAAATTGAGGGAGATACAACCGTTCAAAGTATTTAAAATTTCACTTCGCGAGTTGATATTGACAAGTCCGTTCGCCATTTTTCATTGCTTATGTTGGATCCCAGACCTAAAACAGAATTAATAGTACGCCAGAATCACAAACCATGTTACTCAAACCTAGCGTAGCCGCTAAACCACTTGAAAACTGGGATGTTTTTCTTGCCTTGACGTGAGTAGGCGTTATAAAGGGGCACTTTTTTGTATCACAAACCATGTTTAGTGTATTAGGTTATGTCAAAATGGCGGGCGGACTGTCAATATCAACTCGCGAAGTGAAATTTTAAATACTTTGAACGGTTGTATCTCCCTCAATTTTGCCGAGCGCGCCTTAATTTTTGTTTTATTCAGCTTTTCCACACTTTTCTCATCTAGAAAGTGCCTTTTTATTTAATTTCCAGACATTGGCGGGATCTGCATTCCTCCCAAATAAATAATTACATAATATATGTATTTGATTTACCCCCATATATAGTGTGTATGGGGGGTGTTATTACATTGGTTTAATTTTTTTTTATTATTCAGTTCAAATTTTCGGTATGATTTTTAAGCTGAGTTTTAAATTTTTTTATGTTACTGTTCATGTTTCTGATTTTTTCAGGTAGTAAATTAAAAAAATTAATTCCGAGATATTTACGATACTGTCCTATTGTTTTTTTACATTTTGAAGTAGGAAGTATTGATGTTTGTCTAAGATTTCTGTTATTTTTAAAGGGTGTAACTTTATTTTGAATATTATCTTTATAAATTTGTAATGTTGCATGATAAAAGTAAAATGCCCTTAATTTTCTGACCTTAAATTGTTTGAATAACAGTTCTAAAGAATATGAGTAGGTATACATATAATAGTGAGTTCTGGCATTATGAAATTTGTATAAAAGATTGCAATAGGTGGCACGTGAGCTTTTTGAAAACTGAATGCACCGGAACTAAATGTATTGAATGCGGGGGGAGGGGAACTCGGGTGGGGGGTTCGCGGGACGGTGAAAGCGGGAGAGGGGAGTGGGAGAGGGAAGACGTGGGAGCGCTAGAGGGGAAGGGGACGCAGGAGAGGAAGGGGAGGCGGAAAGGGAACGGGACGAATGGGAAAGGACACGCAGGGAGAAACAATGTCTTTATTAAGTGGCATTGCAACGCTTGCCGGGAACACTTTTAAAAATTACACAAATACAAAAAGTAAAAAACATAAAAAATATGCATTTTATGGTATATAAATAAAGATATTTAAAGAACAGAGATTGATAGTATTAAGTTGAGGTTTCTCATAATCAATCTCAATAGGGCTTGCCTGTATGGCAGTTATTTTATAAGTTAGTTTGTAATCTAAGAAATTGTAAGACCCAATCTTGTCTGATTACGTCTAAAAGGGATCGAAATGAAAATCTAGTCTCTTTCAACGGAAGCAATCTTCCGAACAGGCTCTCCATCGAAATGCTTGGTGTAACTCTAAGTGACCAGCTCAGGTATGGGGGCTCCATCGAAGCCAGAGTAAAGTTAGCCTCCCAAAAACTGGGCGTACAGGGCCCGCAGATACTTTAATAGTACACAACTGTTTAACCAATACAAATCACAAGTGCGCCCCACGGTTGAATTTGGCAGCCACCTTTGTTCTGGAGCTCCAAAATACCTGAAAAATACCCTCGACTCTGTGCAGAAACGGGCGGTCCGTTTGATAGATTCTCCCATCTTAACAGACGGATTGCAATCTTTAGAGCACAGGCGTCGGGTGGGAATGCTATCCTTGTTCTACCGGTATTACAATGGAAGATGCTCCGAGGAACTAGCATCATTGATCCCTTCGGCACCAGTGCATAGTCGGGAAACACGCCAAACGCGTGTCCAACATTTGTACACGGTTGACATTTGTCACATGAGAACGGGTCGTTTCTTCGACTCGTTCTTGTGTTCAACAGCTCGGCTGTGGAATGATTTGCCGGCCTCTGTGTTTCCTCCTTCCTACAACATGGGTCTCTTCAAGACCAATGTTCATTCCTTCCTCTCCTCAAAAAGACCCATTCCAGGTGACATAGGCCCTGAGGGAAATTATTTTCCTCAGGGCCTCCTGTGTGGAGTTAATGTAAAAAAAAATATATATATATGTATATATATATATACCTTCGAACATACCTACACCTGTATTAAATAATATTGACTCAAAGGATGGTTGCGTTAAAAATGTCGTAATTGGATGAATGCACCGGAAATGGCCATATCATTACTTTTGATACCAATTTTACGTATCTTTGCAGTTGTTTTGTGAATCACATTGTTTTATTCTATCTGGAAGAATATTGTAAAGTCTTGACGCAATGTATGTGAAGTTTAATTGACAAAAAGAGTTATGGGTTACAAGAATTTTTATTAACTTTTTGCTATTGGTTCGAATACAGCGAGTATTATGTTTTTATATATATTTGCGCATAGTTGAGTATGTATTGTTTGCGTAAATCTGCCGAACGTCATACACATTCATTATTTTAAAGATTAAGTTCGAGACTGTAATTAGAGGTAGCCTAAGGATTAATTTTATGATAGGATTTTGTACCTTTATGATAGGGTCCATTGCAGATGCACTGCCACTTCCCCATGTTATGGTACCATATTCAATAATAGATTGACAGACTGCAAAATAAATCATTTTCAATTATAGTCTAGAAAGTTTGGTGTTGTTCTGAAAAAGTGCATGGTTTTTCTTATTTTGTTTAAAGTTATTTGACGATGGAGACTCCATTTGAGTATGGTAAGGACGAGGTACTTCATCTGAGTAATGCGCTCAATGTAGGGACACTAACAACACTAAACGGAATTCAAAATGTGTTTATACTAATAGAGACGACTCCAGATACTAATATCTACAGCCTGTATGTCGGATGAATATCTACAGCTCATATGCTGGACTAATATCTATGAACTTCAGAGTGAGGACTAATATCTACAGAGCTAAGGTCGGACGAATATCTATGACGGTCCCTGTGGTGACTAATATCTATGGAGTGTAGGTTGGACTAATATCAACAGAGGGCAGCTGAGCAAGAGGTTGTACGGAAAAGCATAAATTACTTCAATTACGTAATTACTAATTACGTAAAGGCTTAAACGTTTAAACGTACATGAAGTTTTTGCTTAATATTACGTATTTTGCTGTTTACAAGGACAATAATTTATTGAACAAACATGGAGGTCATAGTACAGAGATATTTATTTATTTCGAAATGCACGGCTCACAACCTAACCTAACCTAACTGACATTGAAATGGTCATGGTAACAAACTAAATAATTTAGAATCACTCGATATAAAGAAAGTTGTTAAAACCAAAACCCAAATCCTTAATAATAAGCTAAATATGTTTTGGCAAATGACTTTATTTGGTAGGATCGTACTTACTAATGTAGCCAAGGTATGAAGATAAATTAATACACAGGTTGAGGTTCCGGACTCCACGTTTATTGAATGTTGGATACAAAGCATGACACGACAAAAGTTCGATTCAGAAGGATTTGAAGGAAAATGGCGAGTATGACAGCGAAAAGCGACGAACGACCCAAAAGGGCGCAAGGAAGGGAATGAAAATTGCCTACGAGTTTATTCTGGCGTCTGGCCCGCAAGCGCTCAGATCTCAGGGATACCCATAGACATCCAAATGGATAGACAAGCAGTTACAGATGAGGGGTAAAACCAAACTATGGAGAGCAAAGGGGGGAAAGATGACTGTCATTCGTTGAACAATCAATCTGACAGTATATAGGCATCTCGCATTACAATATCACCATTTAGTTCTTAAAAGCAAAATCTGCTTTGAATGAATAGACCTTTTTACATGGGAGCGCGAATTGCTTGCCACGTTCAAAACTTATTTGCTAAGGCCAAATGCTCGCCCCAAAAAGACTCGCGCCAATACACATATCAATATTTTCTTGCCGTGTTTAGTTAAAACACTTTTACAAATGTTTCATAATTTACTTACCCCTGTAACCAGCGACGAGCCCATTGGAGTACCGCCCACATTCGCTATGTGCATATTGATACGTAGATATATTGTATAGCACAAGCTGCCGTTATTTCGTTAAATGTATGGACGTCAGCTTCTCGCTGTTAACGGCAAGAATTATGACGTCACACATTTTAGATTCAAGCGAGGCTATATCCCCTCCCCATGGAGCGAGCCGGTTCCAAGGAGGAGCTACAGCCGGCGCCATGTGGAGGGGGAAATAATACGTTTTTATCACTTAGGGCAGGTCCAGATATATTCATATGTCCGTGGGGATACCCTTATACAAAATTACTTTATGGCTGTAAAATGAAATCGCTGTCATTCTCTACATACCTTCCTCCCAGTTTGAAAAACGACATAAAAAATAAATGTAAAAATAGTTTATTGGTTTCAATGCGTTCCAGAAAATATAATGAAAAAACATCACATGTTGGTATTGTGAGTAGTGTCGAATAATAATCTGCTTTTAATTTAACAACATGTTATTATATTTTTTGAAATGCATTAGATATGATTACTTAAATTAGATTTTACAGTCGTAAATAGAAGGAAGAGTGATTCTGTATTTTAATATAAACAGTTTCAAAAGTGATTTGACATACATTATATAAACTTGGTTTATTCTGTGTGGGACCACCCACCACACGAAACATGCTGACTTCTGGATTAGATTAAAAATGCAACATTGTATGTCACCTAACTTTTAAAGCTAAATTTAAAAACTTACTTGATTGTGAAATATGTGTGTAACATTATAAATATAGTATTTTAACATGGATTTTGAATTTGAAGCTATAAACATAATGTTATTTCTAGGAGTATGCTCCAACTAGATTGACTATGTATATAATCAATGAATTGCATCTACAAACTTTATGTTTGGAGCATATGTACAGGATGTTTGCGACTAGTATCACTTAAAATTAATATACATATTAAAAATACCTCACAATACTTCAATTGTGTATTATTAACAAATAAAATTATTAGTTTAGAGAGAAAATACTTAAAAGTTACTGCGTCAACAAACGTTTTTTGTTTGGAGCAAGGAGTGTCACGCACTTATGCTTTAATTCAAATCACCCTTTCAGGTAATTTGTGGTAAATATAAGACATATTATGTTCCGATAATATAACAGTGTTAGAATAACTATAGCTTATTATTCATATAAAGTAAATACTCTATTACTGGAATATGATAAAGTACATGGCTAAAACTATTTATTATATAATACAGGTTTAGAATGTTTGATCTTAAACGAATCAAATATTTCAGATTTGGAAAGTAGTAGATATTATAAAATGTACAACATATTCGTTTTCTATGAACATGAGGTATGAAATCCTTAATCTATCATTTTTATAGTGATAATATCTCATCAATTGTTTACAAGTGTAGTTTATATAATTTTATACTGGTTTTTATAAATGAACTTGATGTGTATTTGCTAATACCTTTGTAAACACTTAAGGAGTAATTTATAGTTTAAAAAAAAAAAAATTTATCAACACATTCTATCAGGCGAGGGACATGTACGCTTGATAGGATATGGATAAAAAATAATCATATTGTTATAAGCAATTACATTTCATTAAAAGAAATGGTATAAAAATTATTGTATGATTTAAATGTTAAAATCTCAACAACATGTTCATTCGGATATGTGGATGTCATCAAACATTCGACTGAACATGGTTAAATTCCATAATATTATAAAAATACGCAAAACGTAATCAAAGTTAGTTAAAAGTTACTAAAGATACATGTGAAAGTAAACGCGTCTAGCGGGGTGGTTTGAAACTTGGATAAGTTATTCATGAATGGATACATCAATGTGTGTTATTTTGTTAACATGATCAATATTACATACATTATGTTATAGTTATATTTAAAAGTTATCTTAAGTACATGTTGCATTATAGAATGATATAAACGATATGTGCTATATTAAAGTATGATATATTATGTTTGGTTTTGTTATTGTAAAACCTACTAAGAGAACGCTTATCTTAGCGTAACGTTAAATGATTTCTTATACATAGATGTTTTATCGTGTAATATACGATTGTAAAGTTGACTTAAAACTAGCTACATGTTATTTACATGGTTGAAGAATGAAAAATTTTTCATTAGTTACACGAATTATAATAGTACTAATATAGAGCTCAAAATTTTATCAAAATTTGTAGACTTTAGTATGTTTGTTCAGTAATTTTAAAAAAAAATATATGCTTTTTGGAATTCTAATGAGTTTTTCTATGTGTTTTATACTTATTTTTTATAAATCTGTTTTGTATAAATCATTTTAGATTTGATATGGATTTGTAAGAATATAAATGAGAGAAAGAATTTATATTGAAAAGAATTTATATTGCCTTTATATTGGAAAGAATTTATACTGCCTTAGTGCCTATATCGAACGTGTTATTTCATATCACGCATTTTTATCGAAGAGGAAATATTCTTCATTTGAACGGTGCGTCCCCGAAATATTGATTTCTCAACACTTTAATATGAGGTGATTCATGCTCCCAAAAATATAAATTATTTTGTTGCACAACAACCTGAGATGACTCACGCGGAAATAGAAATTATTGCATGAATTTAAAATATTGTGAAACCGACAGACCTGCCACTATAAAAGGTCTGCGAAGAAAGCAGTTGGCATTCAGTCTTCACCATCAGCGATCGGAATAACATCTCTACACAGTTACTACCACAAGATCCTCGACATCGAAACGCTGCTCAATTCGTCAGTCTCGCCGACACCGGTTGGAACCTCAAGACGTCAGTATCGCCATCACCTTCCGAGGCTCCAGGACGCAACTCTTTCACCTCCAGCACCTGATGGGATAATACCTACAAAACGCTGACGCCTGAGCCCTGACCATCTTGCTCCGGGCTGCTAGCCCGGGGCCCCCTTGCATCTCTTTGCCCTGAAGACAACGCCGAAGCCCCGGCCATCCTTGGACTCCTTTGAACTTGCTGATTCTTACCAAGCCCTTGAAGTCGCTGCGCTACCCTTGACGATCTGGCTCCGGGCTGCTAGCCCGGGGCCTCCTTGCATCGAGCCTTGCATCTCTCTGCCCTGAAGACAACGCCGAAGCCCCGGCCAACCTTGGACTCCTTTGAACTTGCTGATTCTTACCAAGCCCTTGAAGTCGCTGCGCTACCCTTGACCATCTGGCTCCGGGCTGCTAGCCCGGGGCCCCCTTGCATCTTTCTGCCCTGATGATAACGCCTAAGCCCCACGGCCATCCTTGGGCTCCTTTAAACGCAGACCTACCTGATCATGACCCCACATGCAGCACGCCCAATAGAATGCAGACCGATACCCTGGAGCTAATCAAGATGTGAGTGGCTGCGACCGCCCTAGCCTAGGATGCTAACGACCCACCGCCATGCAATGAGAAGTCGGCTCACTTAAGAGTTGCTGCGACTGCCCTAGCCTAGGATGCGAGCAACCCACCGCCATGCAATGAAAAGCCGGCCTACTTAAGAGTTGCTGTGACCGCCCCCGCCTAGGATTCTGTTCCCTTGGATACATAACAAACTCGAGAATATACATCATCTGGAGCGCAGCCCATCTCACATAATACACAACCAGCGTCCAGCGCAGCCTACATACTCCGATGCAAGAGCATTCCATCTCACGATGCGTGGCGGAAGATACCCAGCATGGATGCTTCGTTAACCAGATACTCTACTGCGGAACTTCAACAGCTGTCAAAGCGAGAATACATCTCTATCAAGACATTGGAATTGTCAGGCGTCTCTGTGTACCGGCGCTTATTGTTTACAGTTTTTGTGCAGGCCTACAGGTCTTGTACAAATTGGTCCTTCGAGCCGGATCTACACATCACGCCTGAGTAGAGATGCCATCGCTTTGCAGCGGCTGCAAGGCCATGCACTCATCCAAGACGCCCAATGATGCCTAGCCTTCACCCTGAAGCTCTTGTTAGGGCAAGACGATGCCCATCGAATGGTCTCCCGGGAAGGGCGTGACAATCAAAATACTTTACGGATAGTATCACAAACCGCACTGGAATGGATCACTCACAGAGGGCTCACCGACAGTAGCAAACACGCGCCTGAGAAAGTTGGTGATATCAAACGTTGCCTTTGACTCCCTTGGCCTAATGTCCTCGGTCAGAATTAATAAAAGTGACCAACGAACCGTCTACCCTCGCGCTTACTCTGCCTTCGTATCCAATATACTGGATGAGATGGATGAACTGACAAACATACCGCACTGGAGATGGGTGCCGTAGAAACTTAATTCGGCACACTCAGCTTAATTCAGCACAACCAAGAATGGTTGCAACATGATGCCGACCCACTGGCTCAGATCGCTTCAAAAATGGTAGAAGCATACCACACAATGGCCAACCAACCGATTGACGAGCTTGCTGCGACCGTCCCAGCCTTGGATGCTGGTGCCGGATATTCAGCAGCTCACGGCCACATGATGGTGAGCCAACCAGTTGACGAGCTTGCTGTGACCGTCCCAGCCTTGGATGCTGGTGCCGGATATTCAGCCGCTCACGGCCACATGATGGTGAGCCAACCAGTTGACGAGCTTGCTGTGACCGTCCCAGCCTTGGATGCTGGTGCCGGATATTCAGCCGCTCACGGCCACATGATGGTGAGCCAACCAGTTGACGAGCTTGCTGTGACCGTCCCAGCCTTGGATGCTGGTGCCGGATATTCAGCCGCTCACGGCCACATGATGGTGAGCCAACCAGTTGACGAGCTTGCTGTGACCGTCCCAGCCTTGGATGCGGGTGCCGGATATTCAGCCGCTCACGGCCACATGATGGTGAGCCAACCAGTTGACGAGCTTGCTGTGACCGTCCCAGCCTTGGATGCTGGTGCCGGATATTCAGCCGCTCACGGCCACATGATGGTGAGCCAACCAGTTGACGAGCTTGCTGTGACCGTCCCAGCCTTGGATGCTGGTGCCGGATATTCAGCCGCTCACGGCCACATGATGGTGAGCCAACCAGTTGACGAGCTTGCTGTGACCGTCCCGGCCTTGGATGCTGGTGCCGGATATTCAGCCGCTCACGGCCACATGATGGTGAGCCAACCAGTTGACGAGCTTGCTGTGACCGTCCCAGCCTTGGATGCTGGTGCCGGATATTCAGCCGCTCACGGCCACTTGATGGTGAGCCAACCAGTTGACGAGCTTGCTGTGACCGTCCCAGCCTTGGATGCTGGTGCCGGATATTCAGCCGCTCACGGCCACATGATGGTGAGCCAACCAGTTGACGAGCTTGCTGTGACCGTCCCAGCCTTGGATGCTGGTGCCGGATATTCAGCCACTCACGGCCACATGATGGTGAGCCAACCAGTTGACGAGCTTGCTGTGACCGTCCCAGCCTTGGATGCTGGTGCCGGATATTCAGCCGCTCACGGCCACATGATAGTGAGCCAACCAGTTGACGAGCTTGCTGTGACCGTCCCAGCCTTGGATGCTGGTGCCGGATATTCAGCCGCTCACGGCCACATGATGGTGAGCCAACCAGTTGACGAGCTTGCTGTGACCGTCCCTGCCTTGGATGCTGGTGCCGGATATTCAGCCGCTCACGGCCACATGATGGTGAGCCAACCAGTTGACGAGCTTGCTGTGACCGTCCCAGCCTTGGATGCTGGTGCCGGATATTCAGCCGCTCACGGCCACATGATGGTGAGCCAACCAGTTGACGAGCTTGCTGTGACCGTCCCAGCCTTGGATGCTGGTGCCGGATATTCAGCCGCTCACGGCCACATGATAGTGAGCCAACCAGTTGACGAGCTTGCTGTGACCGTCCCAGCCTTGGATGCTGGTGCCGGATATTCAGCCGCTCACGGCCACATGATGGTGAGCCAACCAGTTGACGAGCTTGCTGCGACCGTCCCAGCCTTGGATGCTGGTGCCGGATATTCAGAAGCTCACGGCCACATGATGGTGAGCCAACCAGTTGACGAGCTTGCTGCGACCGTCCCAGTCTTGGATACTGGTGCCGGATATTCAGCAGCTCGCGGCCAGATTATGACCAGCCAACCTGCTCACGAGTTTGCTGTGACCGTCCCGGCCTTGGATGCCGGTGCCGGATATTCAGCGACTCAAGTCCACATGGCACCCGGAACGCAGCCCGCCTCATATGCTAGCCGCACTTCCAACTATACTGGGCCACGCACAGCGTCCGTGTATGCCTCAAAGGCACCCCGGTGAACCTAGCAGCGGTACATTCCTCATTACAAGAGTAGAACAATTCCCAGTGCGCAGCAGACCCGGGCAATTCACATGAGATAAATAACCTAGCGACCAGATACTCGCTCCATACAAGGCCTACAAGCGTGCCTCAACACCACGCGCCACAGCCGTACGACGAAACCCACCCCGGAACCAAGCACCAATAGCCCAAACTTGGAAGCCCTGTCAAAACTGCAGTAGTGTCGGAACAGTGGTCCTCATCGACGCAGCCAAAGCAAGCAAGCCCTTCCAGAACAACGGTACATTTCAATGTCTCCTCAGATGGGGGGAGACCGTTGCCCATTAAAAGGGACCAAATTTCACGGTGCTGACTCCGAGATGAAAAGCACCCTAGTGGCATTAAAGCCAGGACACAGACGCGCAAATTCCCAAGCAATGCCGTGCATCAATTGGCGTCGCTAACCACCAATAAAACCTTACACGGGGGGAGCTTGATGGAGGTTAACACGATCCGTGAAACAACTCCTTGACACACACTCAATGAGAAGATGACCAAAAAAGATACCCTACTTACGGCGCTTACAGAGCGTCAAATTTTTGTGAACGACAGATCACCCACGCACATATTAATGACTTGACAGTCTATGACCTGATGACGGTCTCCTGACGCCTATTCACTTCCTGATAAGCCAGTCCAGAGTCCATACGACCAGGGATCAAACTCTCCTCCATCGGAAACTCGGAACATCGTTGGTGACTGACACGTTCGACGAAACAGCTGGGTGCAGCCACGGCTGCACGGGAGGGAGTATATCGAACGTGTTATTTCATATCACGCATTTTTATCGAAGAGGAAATATTCTTCATTTGAACGGTGCGTCCCCGAAATATTGATTTCTCAACACTTTAATATGAGGTGATTCATGCTCCCAAAAATATAAATTATTTTGTTGCACAACAACCTGAGATGACTCACGCGGAAATAGAAATTATTGCATGAATTTAAAATATTGTGAAACCGACAGACCTGCCACTATAAAAGGTCTGCGAAGAAAGCAGTTGGCATTCAGTCTTCACCATCAGCGATCGGAATAACATCTCTACACAGTTACTACCACAAGATCCTCGACATCGAAACGCTGCTCAATTCGTCAGTCTCGCCGACACCGGTTGGAACCTCAAGACGTCAGTATCGCCATCACCTTCCGAGGCTCCAGGACGCAACTCTTTCACCTCCAGCACCTGATGGGATAATACCTACAAAACGCTGACGCCTGAGCCCTGACCATCTTGCTCCGGGCTGCTAGCCCGGGGCCCCCTTGCATCTCTCTGCCCTGAAGACAACGCCGAAGCCCCGGCCAACCTTGGACTCCTTTGAACTTGCTGATTCTTACCAAGCCCTTGAAGTCGCTGCGCTACCCTTGACCATCTGGCTCCGGGCTGCTAGCCCGGGGCCCCCTTGCATCTTTCTGCCCTGATGATAACGCCTAAGCCCCACGGCCATCCTTGGGCTCCTTTAAACGCAGACCTACCTGATCATGACCCCACATGCAGCACGCCCAATAGAATGCAGACCGATACCCTGGAGCTAATCAAGATGTGAGTGGCTGCGACCGCCCTAGCCTAGGATGCTAACGACCCACCGCCATGCAATGAGAAGTCGGCTCACTTAAGAGTTGCTGCGACTGCCCTAGCCTAGGATGCGAGCAACCCACCGCCATGCAATGAAAAGCCGGCCTACTTAAGAGTTGCTGTGACCGCCCCCGCCTAGGATTCTGTTCCCTTGGATACATAACAAACTCGAGAATATACATCATCTGGAGCGCAGCCCATCTCACATAATACACAACCAGCGTCCAGCGCAGCCTACATACTCCGATGCAAGAGCATTCCATCTCACGATGCGTGGCGGAAGATACCCAGCATGGATGCTTCGTTAACCAGATACTCTACTGCGGAACTTCAACAGCTGTCAAAGCGAGAATACATCTCTATCAAGACATTGGAATTGTCAGGCGTCTCTGTGTACCGGCGCTTATTGTTTACAGTTTTTGTGCAGGCCTACAGGTCTTGTACAGTGCCATTTATTTGCGTACTGATTGGTATCTGTCAGGGAAATGCACCCTTCGACCGGATCTTGTTCTTGTTATATTTTCTGGGAGTGGTTCCTGGACAGATGTAGAAATAGGTACGTTGTCTTCTACTGGTATAAAAGCGGGCTTTAGGCGATCTATCGAGACACGCTTCGGTTTCCCATTTACGCTGATGACGAATGTTTTTTCATCGCGTTCTTCGACTTTATATGGTCCTTCGTAAGGGTTTTGGAGCGATCTTCTTCCTCCATCTGTTCTGAGGAATACATGGGTAGAAGTAGGCAGATCTTTGTGTATAAAGATTTTTCTTGTACCATGAGCACTTGCAGGAGTTGATTTTATGCCATCAAATTTTCTTTGTAGACGTCCAACATAAGTGTCAGGTTCTTCCCTTGGAGTCTCAGTGAAGAAATCACAAGGTAACCTGAGAGTTCTACCGTATGTGAGTTCGGCTGGTGAACATTTTAAATCGTCCCGAACTGTCGATCTCAAACCGAGTAGGATAAGAGGGAGATTCTCTAACCAGTTTGGTTCTCCGCTTGCTATGAGGCTAGCTTTTAATGTGCGATGCCATCTTTCGATCATACCATTGGCTTGCGGGTGATATGCGGTAGTTCTTGTATGCTCGATTCCAAACTTCTCAGTCAATTTCCTAAATAAAAAACTCTCAAACTGTCTTCCTTGGTCTGTTGTGATGGTCAACGGGGTCCCGTGACGAGCAATCCAGTGAGTCGTAAGGGCAGTAGCGACGGTTTCCGCTGACATGTCTTTTAAAGGTATAGCTTCGGGCCAGCGAGTAAATCTGTCGATCATGGTTAACAGGTATCGGTACTCGTTGCAAGCTGGAAGAGGGCCCACTATGTCGATATGGACATGTCGGAAACGATCTTCAGGCAAAACATAAGTTGCTGGTGGCGCTACCGTATGTTTGGTGACTTTGGCTTTTTGGCACGCAATACAGTGCTTGACGAAGTTTTTTATATCTGTCGCCATGTTGGGCCAAACAAATCTTTGTTTTATAGTGTTAGTTGTTCCGAGGATGCCTGGATGGCAAACATTATGGACGCTTTCAATCACTTGGTCTCGCATGCAGGCTGGAACGAAAGGTCTGACATGGCCTGTGGAGATGTCACACCAAACTGAAGCATCTGTGCCAGGTATCACCATTTGACGTAAGGCGAGGGTGGTGTCATCTTTTGCCTTACTAATTTCGTCAGTTTGACACTGTACTATTCCCATCTGCCTGTAGTCATTTTCAGTAGGACAATTAATCTCATCGATTCGAGATAGTGCGTCTGCTACTACGTTCTGTGATCCAGAAACATGCCTGATGTCAGTGGAGAATTGAGCAATAAAATCCAACTGTCTTTCTTGACGTGGAGAGCTAGAGGCTCGCTTTTTGCTAAAGGCAAAGGTGAGTGGCTTGTGGTCAGTATAGATTGAAAAATTTCGACCTTCAATGTGGTTCCTGAAATACTTTACAGCTTCGTAAACGCCAGTAAGTTCACGGTCAAAGGTGCTGTACTTCCGCTGTGCGGGTGTAAATTTTTTCGAGAAGAATCCCAGGGGTTCCCAAGAATTGTTGTTGAGTTGCTGTAGTGTTGCTCCCATAGCTATATCACTAGCGTCAACCATTATTGAAATTCTTGCTGTCGGGATTGGGTACGCAAGTAAAGCTGCATTTGCTAAGTGCTGCTTACAATTCTCGAATGCTTCTGTGAGTTCTTGATTCCATGTGAGTATCCTTTTGTCATTCTTTTTGTAACCATTTATACAGTTGAATAACTTAGTCTGTATGTTTATGGAATTGGGCAGGAATCTGCGATAATAATTTAACATTCCTAAAAAGCGTCGTAAGTCTTTCGCTGTTTTAGGTAATGGGAACTCTGTGACTGCTGATACCTTTTCCTTGATAGGTGACATTCCTTTTTGGGTGATCGTGTGACCCAAGAAGTTCACTGTGTGTACACCAAATTTGCACTTATTTATATTTATAACCAGATCATATTCGGCGAGACGTTTTAGTAGTAAATCTAGATGCCTTTTGTGCTCTTCTTCGTTTTTGGAAGCGATGAGGATGTCATCCAGGTAAACGAAGCAAAAATCCAGGTCCCTTGTTACAGAATGCATAAATCTTTGAAAGCTTTGTGCTGCGTTTGATAGCCCGAATTGCATAGACGTAAATTCGAATAGGCCAAACGGGGTGATGATCGCAGTCTTCGGTATATCGGCCGCTTCCACCGGTATTTGGTGATAAGCGCGAGACATATCTATGGTGCTAAATATAGTAGCGTCAGATAATTTATGTGCAAAATCATTCAGTTGCGGTATGGGATATTTGTCCGGAATTGTCTGGGCGTTCAAGCGGCGATAGTCCCCACATGGACGCCATTCGCCATTCGGTTTTCTAACCATGTGCAAGGGGCTGGCCCAATTACTCTTTGATGGCCTGCAAATCCCTTGCTCCATAAGGTATTTAAATTCCTTTTTGGCTGCTTCAAGTAGCGCTGGTGCGAGTCTACGAGCACGCTCAGTAACAGGAGGTCCCTTGGTCTCTATACAATGTGTTACAGTGTGTCTTTTTTTATCAGGGATTTTCATGTTAGGCCTTGTTAAGTTCGGGTATTTATTCAGGATGTCCCTATATTTTTGTACAGTAGAAATAGTAGAGATTCCAGAAGTTGGTCCTTTGTAGGTTATTCCCCTGATTAATAGTCCTGTAGATTGGTCTGCAATGGTTGCTTTCTTGAGATCCACTGTTAAGTTAAAATTGTAAAGAAAATCAGCTCCTAGTATGGGTCTTGAAACATCAGCGACAATGAATCGCCATTTTAATGCTCGTCAAAGGCCAAAATTAAGCTCGACGGTCCTTGTACCATACGTTTTGATTGGATTTCCATTCGCTCCATACAGGGTAGTGGGGCAGTTGTCAGAAGTGACATTATTCTTGTTATAAGACTGGTTTCTTGGGAGGACTGAAATATCGGCGCCCGTGTCGACAAGGAATTTTTGCCTAGTTTGTTGGTCATATACGAAGAGACGACAAGTTTTGCTGGGAATCTCACATGTCCCTACTGTGAGGTTCCGTTGTCGTTTTCCGAGTTTTTCTTGGTAAATGAACATGGTTGCAAACACCTGTATGCTTTTTCCCCGAATCTTCTGTGGAAACTGCAGATGCCATTATTATGATGTAGCCAAGGTATGAAGATAAATTAATACACAGGTTGAGGTTCCGGACTCCACGTTTATTGAATGTTGGATACAAAGCATGACACGACAAAAGTTCGATTCAGAAGGATTTGAAGGAAAATGGCGAGTATGACAGCGAAAAGCGACGAACGACCCAAAAGGGCGCAAGGAAGGGAATGAAAATTGCCTACGAGTTTATTCTGGCGTCTGGCCCGCAAGCGCTCAGATCTCAGGGATACCCTTATACAAAATTACTTTATGGCTGTAAAATGAAATCGCTGTCATTCTCTACAATGTCCAATAGTCCGATATTAGGGATTTTTACATACATACATAAATTAAGTTTTTTAAACTGCATTACGTTATTCCAATATGCTATACATAATTGCAAATCCAACCTCTGCCAGTGCTGTAGATATTCGTGCACACTTTGGTTCTCATAGATATTAGTCAGCAGTTTGAGCTGTAGATATTCGTCCTCACTTTGGTTCTCATAGATATTGGTCCGATTTGTTCAGTTTTTGGAATTCTTGTAGATATTAGTAGTCGCCTCCATAGAGACATCATCATAGTAAGTTGTCGTATGCAGTATATAAGTGGAAAGCTTTTAATAAGACATCATTGCGAATTTTAAAACGTCAAATTCATTACATAATAATTTTGTTTTGGCTTCGATTTTCTAAAAAAAATAGTCTTGTGGTCTCGTATATGCTGATATTGTAAGATTTATCTTGTTTTGTGGAACTTTTTTTACATTCATTCCACACAGGAGAATTTCCCACAGGGCCTATTTCATCTTTGGGAATGCTGTGTGAATGGTCATTTTAGGGAAAGGAACACTTTCTATTAGCATTATTTAATTGCGAAGGCGTCTGGACAAGTGATATGAAGAAGTTTATTTTTCAAACTATTCACAAGCTTAGACTGCATTACCAATCGCGTTATTTCGACTTAATTTTTCATTATCATGCAAAATAAAAATGTTCTTCTTCCGAGGTTTTTTTTTTGCTTTCAGACTTTCATTAATTTATTTACAGGCGAAATTTCTAATAAATCTGATTTATAAAAGTAAAAGTGATTCTGGTTATGACTAGACACAATAGGAGTCAATTAGCAAACACACCATTGAACAGTAAATTAGAAATTTTATTTTCGTTTCTAATACAAAAATATTATTTTTTTACATTGACATTGGTACAATTAAAAAAAGTATTTTTGCACATCATTCCAGTTTTAATATATACTTTCCAAATTTTGCCTCGAAGCAAGAACAACATTCAGAATCGTGGCTATAAATGACTTTAGTTATGTGTGTAGATAAATTTTGAGTAGCCAGTAGCAGGAACTAAGTAGGTACTTATGAAACTTTCTTTTTCTGTCGCACCCCCTGGGCCGGTCCAGCAAGCAAATGGATCCAGTCCTGTCCGGGCGCCGCGCCGACTCGCCAAGGCGCCAAGGAGCCAAGGCGCTGAAATAAACTAAAACTGCAAATTGCATTGTTTATAAACTATAAATTGCATATTTATTACAATTACCTCCTGGAAAAATGTCTCTATTGAAACTTTCAGATAGAAGAATAAGCACAGATTTAATACTATTACATAAAATAATTACAAAATTAACTGTCCTGAATAACTTCAATTTATTAATATACCAATTTATCAGTTCCCGAAAAATCACGCCGATATTCATTGCCCTTTTACTTAATAACACCAAGATACTAGCTTATCAAAATTCACCGATTCCGAGACTTCGCAGTGAAGAAAAATGTAGTATATTCTATCACTTTCATTCTTCTAGAGACAAATAGACGATCTGTAGGTATAACTTCTATGCTTCTACTATTTTAAAAAATAATAACAATATTTGGATGATTTGTAAAGCGCCGTTTTTGTGAAAAATCACCTCAAGGGCGCTGTACAAACTTAAAATATATTTCTCAGATCTAGATAACTACAAGCTAGACAAACAATTATTAAAACAACTGATGGCTAAAAATTGCATGCACTGGTTCATTAATCACCGATACGAAAATATATGCACAATGTTTTGACTAATGAACGCGATGCTGCCTAAAAATGAATGAATACAGGACCATACTTATCTGGGAGGTCGCTCGAAGTTAACACAGTATTCACAGTAAATTAACACAGTCTATTTAAAAAAAATAGATAGTTCGCACGCAGAGGACATAATCGTGAACACATGTTATTTAATCCTGAAAAATATTTTAATATTAATATGTAATATATTCTTATTGAGTGTATTTTGGAAAGTAAAAGCAACATTTAATGGTGGGTGGTGCAGTAGTCAGAGGCGGCCCGTGACAAAATTCGCGAGCAGTGCATTTCTCAAAAAAGGTAACATTAACATGGGAAAATAAAGTGATTAGGGGGTGACATACGTAATGTAAACGTTCACTTATAGAGTAAATCCATTCGTCGCTCTTTCATTTGTGAAAATACTTCAATGACACGATTATTAAATTCTGTTATAGAAGATATCAAACCTTTTTCGATGCTCAACATTGACAAAGCATTAAGCCGATCTTGAGACATAGTGTTCCTCAGAAATGTTTTTAAACGTTTTAATGTAGAAAAACACCGTTCGCACTCAACAGTTGTCATTGGAATAGTACAAATTATTTTTAAAAGTTTAACCGTTTCACTAAAACACTCCACTAATTATATTTGATAAAATCTACGTTAATCGCAATGTTTTCAGTAACACTCATTTTAAAATAAGTTTTTTTTTACAGAATAAAACTTGCAAAAACTGTTAAACTGCTGTCAATACCGAAACAATACAGCGCCGCGCTGGCGGCCGATGGCGTTAAAACATAACATTGTTATTTCGTCTTAAATACGTCGAACATAACTATTCGATTCCAAAGGTTCGGTATCACTTTACGCAAGTTTAAAGTTAAGTCATTTGCTCCGCTAGTGCACCCAGGCACCATATGTCTTCTCTGCTTTCACACGTCGATCGTCCGTATGGGTATACCTGTCTTGCTCATTTCACGGGCACGAGCACTCCAGCATCTGGGAATGATCCCAATAGAAATATAACTTCGTGTGACGTCACGCCTGGGCATAACAAAATGTGCACGAATTCCTTTCTCTCATGGGAGGGAGTTTAGACTTTAGACAATTGGTAAAGATTTTGTAACGAATTGGCGGGATTCTTCGTGAGAGGATGTATACACACTTACTAATTTACACTTCTGACGTATTTTCGGCAGTGCAGTGCACATATGCACAAAGGAAGCGGCCGCCTCTGGCAGTAGTACCTATAAGGATTTGATCTTCCTAAATGTGATTCGTCAAGAGACAGATTGATGTGTAAGGACTCGAGTAATTTTAATTCAGTAAGAAAAGTGTGATTAAGACATATCATAAGCAATACAAGTATGATACTCTCAGATAGGTATATTTAAATTAAGGGTACGAGAGCCCAAAAAGGTAGGTTTTTAGTTTGGACCTAAACTCTGTTGGGCTTGTTATGCATCTTATTTCCGGAGGGAGGAGTATTTTGTTTTGTAGAATCTTTTAAATTCAATTATACGCGTGAGGATTCTTAGTTTCCGTTCATATTTTTATCTATGTATTTTGTTTTTTTTTTTTGCAACCTTTTTGTCATTATTTTTTTTTATTGTTTTAATTTTTAAGAAATTACCTTGATACAAATAGCTTGAAAATGTTTTGAAGAAAAGCCCACTGGGGCGTGTAATAAATAAATAGATGAACACAGTGCCATTGATGTTTTTACTCGCGCCAGGCGTCCTTAGTTCAGGGCTTATCTTAAATTCCACCATACCTAAAACAAAACACTGTTTTTTTTATATGGCAACACTTTGATTTTAGGCAAATTTTTTAATTTGACATTTAAAATTCACTAGATTTATTGTTTGTTCTCTGCGAACTTATCCTTTGGTTTGACGTTTTGACAGATGTTACGAAGTGAACCCCGTACATTTTAGGTCTTCTGTATCTGTTTTAGAAGTGTAATGGAATGGTAATGGTGCTGATTTTGACAAAATCAAATTTTATAACATTTTTATGATTATTATAATCTACAAGTACAAATATATTACAATGGATTTAGTCGTGTATAGACGTTGAGCATTATAATGATTAATGATCAATAAGATGGATCAAGGAAAAAAATATTTATGAGATGTAATATTTTTGGAATGCCTCGTTATTTTCCTGTGCCATTCGTCTGGAAAACGTTATTTTTTTAAAATTATTTTCCTTTATGTAATTATCGTTTTCGCACCCATAAAATTATGTTCGTCTTTCCGGTTTATAAAAAATGGTCTGATATTTCGGATTGAAATTTTCAAAAAATCACCAGGGTTTCAAAAATACGATTAAAAAAAAATAAACGGAATGTCTTCAATGCCTAAACCGGAAAAAAAATTGGCTTCTTGGAGTTCTTGAAACAAAATGGGGCTGCGAAGGGGTAGAGATGAGATAGAGGAAGGACGAGACATTCCTGGATGTTCTGATCTGGTCAACAAATATATCAAAAATCATTAAAAGCAACGTTTCTATTACAAACGGTGGTCTTTCACGAAGGCGATACTAAAAGTATCTACCACTCTGAATTAACTGAAATTGATGTTTCTGGTAGATTGTTTTAAATGGTTAAAAGAAGCACAACAATATTTTTTTTTTTACATTAACTCCACACAGGAGGCCCTGAGGAAAATAATTTCCCTCAGGGTCTATGTCATCTGGGATGCTGTGTGGAGGGTCTTTTTGAGGAGAGGAAGGAATGAACATTGGTCTTGAAGATACCCATGTTGTAGGAAGGAGGAAACACAGAGGCCGGCAAATCATTCCACAGCCGAGCTGTTGAACACAAGAACGAGTCGAAGAAACGACCCGTTCTCATGTGACAAATGTCAACTGTGTACAAATGTTGGGCACGCGTTTGGCGTGTTTCCCGACTATACACCGGTGCCGAAGGGATCAATGATGCTAGTTCCTCGGATGATGCTATAATTGACTGAATATAAATTTGTCTAAACCTCAGCTTCAATAATACCACATATAAAAAGCACGTCTTACACTCACTGGTTCCGGACAGCTTAATAGGGTAAGGTTGCGATCATTGGACCGGCTTTTTCTTTGGACCGCTTTGATTTCTCGGAACCGAAGAACTTTAAAAATCAACCGTTTAGCCGAAACGCTAGCTATTTGCGCTAGAACCAACCCCCGCTCCCGCCAGTGTCGCCGTAAGCTCCGTTAGGGTAGGACGTATGTCGCAGTGTTTCGCCCGCTCCCGTTGTAATTATCTGATGACACAATTTACAAGGTAAGTACAGTTTAATAAAGGTTTTTAAAGTTTTTTTTTTGTGAATCGCACACCTTATTTAGTTGTTCAATTAGATTTGTAAACTATTTTTAGCAATAGTTCACAGATGTTTATGTATTATTTTTTTTGTCTTTGTGCTATGAATTGCCATCAATGGACCAGTAAGTTTCTCTTTCATTGGACTGGTCCAATCATAGCAACTTTTAAAATTGAAATTTTAATTGATTTTTTTTATTTATTTTAGCATGGCAAAACGAGGGGAATACTATGCGTGGAACGAAGAAAGCATGACATTGGCACTTCAAGCTTTAAGTAAACAAGAAGTTGGACTTAATGAGGCAAGCAGGATATATGGTGTACCGAAAGCGACGCTAAAACGAAGGCTGGATGACAAAAATTTACAAAAACGTCTTTCAACTAAAAAAACGTTTAAACGTCTGTAACTTTTTAAGTTAATATTTTTATTCTAAAGGTCGTGAAACCTGCATATTTTCTTACAAATTTAGATTAAGAATATTTAGTTACATTTTCATACGTATTGTTATAATGTTACGACTGAAAACATTATAAAAATTCTATTTTTAAGACTGATTAATGTTTCTGTGCCGTTTAATTTTAAAAAACGTTGACTGATTATAGAATTAAAATTGATGGTTATATTATTGTCTTTTATTTATTTGAATTCTCATGGTTGCGTTGAATGGACCACTGCAGAAAATTTCCTAAGTCCAATGATAGCAACTCATTGGTCCAATTAAAGAAACAGTGGTCCAAAGAAAGCAACCATGGCCAAACAGTTTTTTTCTATTTTCTCTCTTTATGGTTAATGCTAAAATTCATAAATGACACATGCAAGTTATTATATGGAAGGCTTATTAAAATGTTGAATCACATTTATCCTATCTATCACAATTCCGCTGTTATGTCATTTTAAAGTTAAGTGGTCCAATAGTGGCAACCTTACCTATGCGTTGTTAGCTTCGCATAAACAAACAAAAAAGCATTCACTTTTGCTTCTTGTTCCTAAATCCGAGAGTGAGAAACTAAAAGTACCTATACCATCAAAAAAACTTACCATTGTCTAAAAACTCTCCCAAAAATAAATTTTTTACTGCCTCCAATAACCAGATGGTAAAATTTTACTTCTGTTGTGATTATCGTTACCAATTCCTATCGATATTCGAAACAAATAGTGAAGTGCACTTCCTCTTTTTTTTACAAGTAGAAAAGTAGTTTTACAGGCGCAGCAGCGTGAGGTGATGTCTGAAGGTAGATGAATTATTACATACATTATTGTCAGCCATTCTCTCGGCTACACCCAATTTCAGTTGTTCTCAAAGAAGGTTACCTGCTTGGTACAAAATGGCTTAATTTATTCATTTAGTCAAAGACGTTTTTTTGTTGGCGATCGGCTCGGAAACTATGACAAATTATTGATAAGCCTTTATCGGGCCACATAACACTCTTTTTAGGGTGAATTGCCTTAAACAACAAAAAAATCTTTATCGGTGTTTCGTGCCGGAGTCCAAACACTTTTAAAAATATATGTAGGTAATGTGTAAAGAATTGGTGAAGGCAGTAAAATAATACCTATTGGACAAATTACTCGACATATTACCGCATTTATTTTTTTATTTCTTTATCGTAAAGTTACCCTTATTAAGTACAGAGAATCAATCATTTTAATAAACGAAAATTCACAAAATAATTACACGTGTAAAAGTAGTAACATGATTGAAATTAATTAAAATTTACAGGCTATAAAAAACATAACGTTAATAATAATTATAAAAAAATGACACTTTGAAATTTACATTTTTTACTTGTACCGCCAACTTGGTGTAATTTTTTAGCACTTTAGTTAATATTTCCCACCAACAGGCACTAGACAGTGCCTTAGTGGGTTCCCACTAGCTACTTTTGTCTTATATATATTTTTTACTTTTATTATTGTTATTATTGTTATCTTGTGTTATGTTGTATATATTTATAAAAAATTAAAAATTTCTTTTGAAATGTACCTATGTATAATGGGAAAAAAATAAAAAATAAAAAAAATAACTGTTTTCAAAAAAACGTTAGAAATGTTTTTTTTATAGTTCTTTTAGTGCTATTGCAAATATCTGCTACTTCCGAATATTGGTTACCTTGGCTTTGCTTGGGTGGTATGAGAGTATTTATAAACGAATCGGTATTGACACTATTATTGCAGTGAAATATATGTTTAGTTCGTGACACTCTATTAGGATCAAGAAATGAAATTACTGGTAATAATGCATGGCCGTCAACAAGGGATTTTAAAAGGTAACCTTTGTCTTTAGGTGACATGGAGTTGTACCTAAATATCATTTCAGAGAGAGACAATGCTATTTTTAGATAAATGTTTTAAAATAAAATTTGGCCATAGACACATGAATAATTAGTAGACCAGAACATAAAGGTGAGGGGGTAGACAACAACTACAGTGGGGCGCAGAGCGGGAAGATGACTCTGGAGATATGTGATTCGTCGATAACTCAATATGACAGTGTATAGGCATCTCGCATTATAATATCACCATTTATTTCTTAAAAATAAACTCTGCTTTTGAATGAATATACCTTTTTGCATGGGAGCGCGAATTTCTCGCCGCGTATTAAACAAATTTGCGAAGTCTAAATACAGAAAAGTAAAGTTCGTTTATTTTCAGACGCAATATTTTGTTGCCGTATTTAGTTAGGACACTTTTACAAATGTTTCATAATTTACTTATCCCGTAAACATCGACGAGCACACGCCATGTATCTCGAGTGATAGTATATATTTACACTTTTTCAAAACTTTTACCTATCTTTCATATTATGATATTTACTAGTCATGTTTTTATAGTTTATCTTTTTTATTAAAAAAAACTGTCTCTGTATTATAAACTTGTCATGTAAAAGCCCATCAGGCGTTGAAAATTAATAAATAAATAAAATAAATAAAACATAAACCATGTTTTTTGCGGTGTTATTTCGTAAAATGCACCGATGAGTGCTCGACGCTATCTCGTAGAAGAATGATGACGTCACATTTTTTAGATTCACGCGAAGCCATACTCAATCCCATCCGGTTCCAAGGAACCGGTGTGGGGAGAGGGAAATAATACGATTTATCACTTAGGGCAGGTCTACTAATATTCATATGTCTACGGATTTCGCAAATCAGGCTGAGATCTCATTGTATGCTGTATTTTTTCTCTATTATATAAATTGTAGATTCCATGTATCCAATACCATGGAGAGTGTCAGCGAGATTCTTTTTACTTATTTCTTCGTCTTGTCTGTTTGTGCGTAATGTAGAGTTTACAGAGGACTGTTTTAACTATTTAAGTGAGATATTTTAGAGATTAGGTTGTTTGGCGCAAGTTATAGTAAAAACGAATAGTGAGCGTGTTCATTATTGAATTCGACAGCTCGGCTGCGGATTGTTTTGCCGGCCTCTGTGTCTCCTCCCTCCTACAACACGAGTCTCATCAAAACTAAAGAAATTATTTTCCTCGGGGTCTTTTGTGTGGAGTTAATGCAATAAATATCAACATTCAATTGAGTCATTAAAAGCTGTGAAAAAAAATGAAAAAAGCCCACCTAACCTAACGCAAACTACATAACCATTTTTTAACACTTTTAATGACTTTTCAAATGAGATGTTGAGTTGAGTTCATTCTGAATTGTGCACAACACATAAAATTAAAAACAAATCAAAATGAAAATCAATGAAGTACACAGGTACATATTACCTATACACCAGAACAGCTTACACGAGACGTGACATCTGCAACTCCATTTCACGCAAACAAATAGTTTTAAGCTTAGTTGAGACTCTGCAACCGGGCTCAAAAAGAAGAAGATGGAGAGATACGAAATTACGAATGTTAAAGGAGAGCGCTAACATTTACAGCGACAAAATCGATGCGAAAATTGCGAAAATGTTCAATAAAACACGACTCGTTTAAAATTGCGCAAAAATCTCGCGGGCATTATCTTAAACAGCATTTAAAGAAACACTGTGATTTTTTTCATACATATGACTTGTAAAGTAACTGAAACAAACGTGTTAATAATAATTTTTGGAGCATACTTTGCGATTTTTTTCTATCGAGGGAATTTTATATAATTTGCGTTTCGGCGCGTGCAATGTCTAGATATTATCTTCATGAATAACATATATTTTTTTAAGAGCTTTAAAACTTACCGTGTTTAAGGGAAATATGTAATAAATCGGTACAAATCCGGGTTGCGGGCCCTTAATCAGTGGCATAATAATAATAAAATGCTATCGTTTTTGGACATGTTTCCGGCTCTTAAGTTGAGAAGCACTTCGCAATGGTGGAACACATAAAATTGTATTTTTTTAACATTAACTGACCCGAATATTTGCTCTAATTATGCAAACCGATGATATTATCTCTCGGTGGACTAACAAGACGCTGTACGCAGCTTCTTCTCATAGCATGTGGGTCAATTATAAACAGTTTAATTTTAATTTTGTTAATAATGAGGCAAATAAGCGAGTGATTTGAATTGACTAGGTAGGTGCAGTCTATTTAATCACTCGATTTATTCATAAGTTTAATAATATGGCCATCTCAGATAGATGATTTTTTTTACATTTTATATTTGGGTACTCGTTACAGCAAAACCATTTCGGTGTTTCTTTACAATATGAACAAAGTAAAATTAAAATACCAAAATCCTTTATTTAACAAATACTTTATTTCATAGGACAGTCTGGGGTCTAGGTTGCTATAATATTTAGTGCTATGTTCAGTGCTATATTGTAAAACTTTAATGGTTTAACATTTGCCTTAATAAAGAATGGGTGTTTCCGAAATCGGTCCGGAAACTGTGGTACAAGAGTAAAACTATGAAATCTACGTCAAATTTGAAGTCGTTTTGCGGTATATGTTTATCGATTATAGCTTTCGTTTTCGAATAAATCGAGTTCGAAGACCGATTTTTTTTTGGTAAAATTTCATTAAAATCGACGAGTAGGGGTTAATAATATTTTTACTGTTTAAAGTATTTCAAAGTACGTCGTGGAGTGCACTATTCTATGGGAAATTTAAAAAATAATTCAAAACGAAAATATTATGAATCGTTTTGAAAATAAAATTTGTCAAAATGTAGATGGTAGTATACACAGCCCGTTATGCGTCTGACGTCATTTTACCCCCGTTAGCAGCGTCATTATACCGCAATATGGAGGGATTGGCAACTACTGTGACGTCATCTGATGAAAAACGTATACAATACCAATCACTTAAAATTACTCCTGGTTTCACAAATCAAAAAATAAATAAAAAATTCAAAAATATTTCATTTGTTATTTTACTAGATCATAATTTAGGAGGCCGGTATAGGTACCGTCGCCTCGGGAACCATTTTTCGGATAACCGACATCCCTGCCATAGGTCGCCCTAAGTGGTTCGGTAAGTTTGGTGTCTTAGCAGGATGCCCGGATTTATGGTAGTGAGGTTTTCTAGTTCTTGGCGGCAAATGCGTTTACCACCTACTGACTGACTGAGACTGGTTGAGGGAGACCTTTTATAATTATAAATAATAATAATTGGCTAATTCATATGGCGCTGTTTTCGTGGAAAATCGCCTCAAGGGCACTTTTCACCTCTCCAGTCGGACTCTCTTGATCCATCCCCTTGCACCGCAGTGGGAGGGTGGATTCATACGTCCACTACTCTCCTTCCTTTCCATTAAAAACTCTCCACACAGCATCCCCAAAGATGACATTGGCCCTGATTTTTTTCCTTGAGGCCTCCTCTGTGGAGCTGATGTAAAAAAATATATAATAAAAAATAATAATATGAAAAAAAAATAAAGTCATGTTTTCGTACCTGCCGGAATTGTGACCTAAGTTTTAAGGTTCCATTCATATATACTGTGTGAACACGTCGTTAAACTTAATGTTAGTATGTGACTTTTTTTAAAATCATGTCGTGGAAGCAATATAAAATAAATTACACCTAAACATTTTCTACATAACTTCAAAAATATGTTTTATGTACTCTGTCTAATTCCCACGATCTAGTGGATTAATTTACATTCATGTCACTTTTGTGATATTTTGTAGGACCTACTTATCATAAAACGTTTGCATTCAACACGTGAAAATATTTTATTTTACAGAATATTTCTTGCATTTAATTTTGGATTAATTTTTCTAAATTTTAAACATTCTAGTGTTTTTTTTTACATGGCCCTGAGGAAAATCATTTCCCCCAAGGCCTATGCCATCTTGAGGATACTGTGCGGAGGTGTTTTTAAGGAAATGAAGGAGAGGAGAGTTCTGGGAATGAAAAGGGTTCAAGAGGTGGGTAGGAATCTGGGGTTCAGTAAGTCCTGGTCATTCGCCTCCGAGACCTAGGCAAACCTCAGCCCATGAACCCGGGCACCTCTACTAAATCACCAAACGTAGCGAACCACTTGGGGTGACCTACAGCAGAGGTGTTGGTTATCCAATAAAGGTTCCCGGGGCGGCGGTACCCATTCCCGCCTCCCAAATTGTGTAGGTATTGTAGGTACTGCAATGTGTTAGATGAGTTTTTTCCATATATTTCCACGACTTTATATTACTTTGCGAATGTGTTCTGTTTTGTCACTGTTCTAGTCTGATTACCAAAAAGGGGTATATGAAAGTGGAATTTTTTGAGATTGAAGTAAGGATGAAATTGAAAAATATTAAGGCAAGTAAAAACAACGGTACGATGACAAAACAGAATAGCAATAAAACAAAACATCTTCTTGATGTGATCTAAGGTCATGAAAGGTGATTTAATTAATCTAAATAAAACCAACATAAACTAACTTATTACGTTTTGTTTTGTCGCTGTTCTGCACAATTAATAAATAATGTATGTTAGTTTTAGTTAGGTTAAGTAAATAACTACTTACTGCATTACTTTAGACTGCTTATTAAAAATATTCTGATGAAACTGAACAGTGACAAATCACAACATAAAAAATAATAAATTAGTTTTAGATAGGTTAGACCTTTAACCAGCCAGCGGCCGAAAATCCACATTTCGTCAAAAGATGTTCTTGCGATCGTACAGGGCGGTTCCAACGAGAAAGAATTATTATTCTCCGTACCAGCTTTTTAAAATTATAACTCAATATGTAATTATTTTTTGATCATAAGTATTTATCATTTTTCAATAATGTCTAAGCAAAATAAGAATGTAAAAAAATCTTAAATGTGTTAGTTTGTATGACCGTAAATAAATAGACAAATGAAGTATTTTCGTCACAAAACACGTGCGCGGTTATTTTTTTTAATGATTTTATTTGAACTAAAATTAATTTTATATCGTATTGATTGACAACAAGGTATGAAATTTGTCTCGAAAAATAAGATTTTTCGTTTGAAAATTTAAAAAATCTGCCAACGACCTATGGTATTGTAACCTTGTTATACTAAACAATAAACAAATTTTCTCAAAATTTTCGAAATCAATTTATAATTTTTGTGGAAAAGAGTCAATCCGTCTAAAATTTGATTTAAAAATTTCATATCTCCGGTTTCTTTGGTTGTACCGTCTTAAGTAAATCACTCTTCATGACTTTATATGGCTTTTAAAAATGTTCTGTTTTGTCACTGTTCTGTTTTATCTGATTACCCAAAAGGGGTCCAGGATTAAACAGAATAGTGGCAAAATAGAATAAAATCATGTGTTATGTCATGTTACTTTTAGTTGGGAAAAGTAAATAATTCTTCACGACCACCTTTAAAAAATGTTCTATTTTGACACTATTCTGTATTTTTCAGTTACCAAAAAGGAGTCCATGATGAAACAGAACAGTGACAAAACAGAACATAATCACATAATAATTAAAGTTATTTTAGTTTTAGTTAGATTAGGTAAATAACTTTTCTTTACCCGTTTAATCACAGGAGACCCAAGTTGTCCCAAAACATCATATGCCGTTATAATAACAGGAGACCCAGATTGTCCCAGAGCGACCGTGCATTATTAAAAGTTAGATATCTCTCTTTCTGTAATGCGAATATTTGTGATTTCTTTTATGTTAGAAACGGAAAGAAATAATGCTTCTCATTGTCTTAGAATTATATGAGCTAGGTTGCTCAGATATTTTACAAACCTGATCAAAAGTGACGGTTTGATTTTACGCCTATTTGTGACGAAACCCACATTTAATTTTAAAATAAAATTGTATGAAAGTGATAAAAAGTGAGGTGACAGTTTTATTACAAATTTTGTTTAGAAAAGGAATCTAAATTTAAAATTTGAAATTTTTTCTATTTTAATTACTTTAATTCAAATATTCGCAGGTATGCATTTTTTAGCCAATTTACATTTCCAATATTAAAAACAAAAATGTTGATTTCTAATAAACTCATCGGAAAGATTATTTTATCTAAATTTTAGAACAATTTTTATTTTTGCAAAAGCGTTTAAAAAAACTAATAAATAGGAACATTTAAAATGCATGGGAAGAACCAGGAATTTTGCGCGCCAACTTTGACAGGCAAAAGTTGACAGAAAATTATTTTCTTATTATTCGAAGGGTTAACTTTAGATCACTTTTTAAAAACGGCCTGTTTTGTTCGGGTACCAAAAAGGGGTCCATGATGAAACAGAACATTAACTAAACAGAACATAATAAAATAATAAGTTAGGTTATGTTAGTTTTAGTTAGGTTAAGTTAATAATTCTTCCTGACTTAGATCACTATAAAAAAATGTTATTTTTTGCCCATATGAAACAGAACAGTGACAAAACAGAACATAATTACTCCGATGTTGTTGATATATTTAATACATCAATTTTAGTATATAAGCATACCTTATTGAAGTTTTTTTCATTAAGTAGGGGAATGTGTTGATAAAACTGTTTGAATTGACTAGCATATTGGTGGTGTTTTGTCGGCTGAAGGAGAGAAGCTATTTTTGTTTTTTTTTTGTTTTTATATTTTGTGCCTGTATCCTGTGTGGATCAAATTCAACAGTATTTTTGCTTTATATTTGTTTATGTGGAAGTGTTGTAAACAGTCATTTCCTGCACTATTTATTAGTATAATTTCGTAAATATTGTTTAGTGTACGTAAAAGCCTAAATGGGCGTAAATAAATAAATAAATAAATAAATAATAAAATAATAAGTTAGGTTATGTTAGTTTTGGTTAAATAAATTTACATCACTTATAAAAAGTGTACTGTTTGATCACTGTTCTGTATTATCGTCGTTTTACTCGTTTTAATATTTTTCAATTCCAATATTACTTCAATCTCAAAAAATATCCACTTTAGGACGCCATAGTTCGATTATTTCCGGGCTCCCCAGCACGGTCGATCGGTAAGGATTGATAGGATAACATTCGGTAACATTCCCTAGGACAACTGCAGATCGCTAACGTACAAACAAACAACAGTCGAATATATTAAGAACACCTAGTCATAGTGAACTGTTACTTATCTGCAGTCATGCTAGAAAACGATGCGAAGTTACCTAAAATGATAATATCAATCCTGATCCCGATCGACTGTGCTAGGGGGCGAGGCATTAGATTTCTTGTGCGATACCAAATATAAAAATAATTTGAATGGAAAGTGAAATGAACACTTTCGCTGAAGTAAAAACACCATAAAAGCATGAAAAATGACTATGCATGAGTTGTTTAGGGGGGGGGGGGGAGACTTAGATAATATACACTGGTTTCTAAATCATCATTAGTTTTATCTTTCAAACAATCTTTTAAAACCTATGAAAACGACCTTGACCATGAAAATTCTACCTACGAAGTACTCCATCCCACAGCACTAGGCCGACGAATATAAAAGTGTTAGTTATCTTCATATCATTATGTATACTAATAATTATGACTGTTTTGTTTTAGCCACTTCAGTTTTACCGGTCAGTGGCTGAATTGGCATCGCTTTCAACTCGTCGGTTGGCTAAGTCCTCCATCACGACGCAAGCAACATTTTCGGCTTACCGTAGTGGTAGTAGGAGATTTTCATATATTTTCAGGTTATTCGTATCCCGAGAATGTTTGTTATATCTTTTTATAAAAATGTGTAGCTGCAATTAATTGAAAAACTTACGGAAGTGATATAACTTCTTGTATATATATTATATATGTTTTGTGTTGTGCACCATTTTTAAACGACTTCACAAAAGGAGGAGGTTCTCAATTCGACTGTATTTTTTTTTGTTACCTCAGACTGGGTGAATCGATATTGATGATTCTTTTTTTTGTTTGAAAGCTGGTGCTTTCCGTGTGGTCCCATTTTAATTTGGTCCAGTTCCGACAATGGCATCCATGAGAAAACCATATAAGTCTTAAATTTGCATTAAGTATGTGCGCGACAAATGGATGAATAACTCAATATCACGCCAACCGATTTCAATGATTCTTTTTTTATTGGAAAGGATGTACTTCAAGGGTAATTTGATGAGAGTTTGGTAAGGTTCTGATTATCGGATCTATGACAAATTAACGAAACTCGGCCGAATCTCTTAATTTAACCTTAACGTCGTTATGGTCAAATTACGTCCGTCTCATATGAGCAGCACGTTTAGTAGGTTTACCCATATTCAGACAAATAGTTAGTGTACTTCGGATTCACTAAAAATCAAAAAATAAACAAAATTTTTAACAAAACAAAAAAACGACTTCAAAAAATGCACTAAAAACTTCTACAACTTCATAATCAACTTACTTTTTCTACTCATCAATATGTAGGTACGATTGTTATTTTTGGAGTCGGTGTCAGTCAAGGTAGGTTTGTAACTATATACATAGTTATAGGTGAGATGTACTTGTGTCGTACAAGCGACTTGCTGACACCGACTCCAAAAATAACAATCGTACCTACAGATTGATGAGTAGAAAAAGTAAGTTGATTATGAAGTTGTAGAAGAATACGAAATTTATTCATGCATCAACACCAAGCCTTGTTTTCAGGAATGAATCACACAACCTTAAACACACCTCTTTTATATTAAGACTAATGGTTGTTAACAATTTATTCGGATTTACTCAGAATAAATTTAATATGAGAATAATTTTTAAAGCGGTAATTAGTGGAATGAATTATTTCTTTTATATCTGGGCCTAGAAAAGAAAGCACGGCTAATATTTACATGTTTTGATAAATAATTCTAATAAATGCAATCCGTGTATATGTTAACTTAGTTTTAAGACAGTAATGAATGTCGCTTCCGTGAATTATGAATTATAGACCTGATTATTGTTCCTTATTACACGCTTTCTGTGCAAAAATTATAACTTTTAAGGTGAGAGGAAATTATTGTTGTAGAATATGATATTTTAATATAATACTAAACAAAAATTCAAATGAACATAATCGTTTTTTTATTTATGAAACACACGAAAATATATGTAAGTGTTCAAATAAGGTGGGAATATGACACAGAAATTAGAAAGAGTGATAAAACTGATAAATAATGGTCAATTAATTATCATTAACCTCTTATTCCAGTAGGTCTTATACATATAAATCGTTGTTTCTCCCTTACTGTCATGGTAACAAATATCACTTCGATGTGGGTCCCATGGACCCCAGACATCACTTCGATGTGGGTCCCATGGACCCAAGATGTCACTTTGATGTGGGTCCCATGGACCCAAGACGTCATTTCGCTGTGGGTCCCATGGACCCAAGACGTCACTTCGATGTGGGTCCCATGGACCCAAGACGTCACTTTGATGTGGGTCCCATGGACCCAAGGCGTCACTTCGATGTGGGTCCCATGGACCCAAGACGTCATTTTGATGCGGGTCCCATGGACCCAAGACGTCACTTCGATGTGGGTCCCATGGACCCAAGATGTCACTTCGATGTGGGTCTCATGGACCCAAGACGTCACTTCGATGTGGGTCCCATGGACCCAAGATGTCACTTCGATGTGGGTCCCATGGACCCAAGACGTCACTTCGATGTGGGTTTCATGAACCCAAGACGTCACTTCGATGTGGGTCCCATGGACCCAAGACGTCACTTCGATGTGGGTTCCATGGACCCAAGACGTCACTTCGATGTGGGTCCCATGGACCCAAGACGTCACTTCGATGTGGGTCCCATAGACCCAAGTCGTCACTTCGATGTGGGTCCCATGGACCCAAGACGTCACTTTGATGTGGGTCCCATGGACCCAAGACGTCACTTCGATGTGGGTCCCGTGGACCCAAGATGTCACTTCGATGTGGGTCCCATGGACCCAAGATGTCACTTCGATGTGGGTCCCATGAACCCAAGACGTCACTACAAAAACAGGAGATATGATTTTTTGAATATATTATATCTTTCTTTTCGCTCTCATGAACAATTAACATTTTGTCTTTTACAGCTTTTAGAGTATTGGTTCTTAGACGTCTTTCCGTTTTTAATATAATAATTATTTATTTGATATTAATTTTATTTAATTCTTTTAGTTATATTTTGTGATAATAAGTAATTAATCGCTGTTTGTTGCAAACTTATTTATTCATATAATATGTTGAAATTTTGTTATTACATAGTGGCATATACAAATAACTCTCATCACGCGCGTGGGCCTCTTAACTTTAAAATTTAATTAATAATAATATTATAATAATACCATCGAAAGATGATCCGATTATTTCTAGTCTAATATAACCTACATATTAATTGATTTGATCCACAAAATGCTTTATTTATCGGCTAAATGTCGTTCCTACGCAAAACTGTTCATAAAAAACTGCGAGGACCATTTTTTCATACCCGGACGAAGTGTTAAATTGCGTTTACTTGTTTTTTTTTTTTTTAATTTGATGCCTCCAATCTTGCGATGGAAGGAAAACCCACCTGATAAAAAAAAACCTTTCTCCCCGATTAGAATTATCGTCTATTGAACTATATGTAATAAATCTAAGATGAAAGAACGGTAGAGAAGAAATAGTTTTTGAAGTTGTAAAGACATTGCCGGCCAGCGGTAAGGCTCTTGACTAGCACTATGAAAGTCGCGGGATCGAATCCCGGCGTGGCAAATAAATTTGATTTGATTAATTTGTGATATTTCACAATTTATTCATTTAAAATAATATATAGTATACTTGCGTCACGTTCCAGAGTGGAAGATACTCTCAGTATCGCCCTGGTGTAACATCACCTTTCAGAATTGAAACGTTGCTTGAAATGGCTTTAGCCGTGTTTGGTAACCAGATCTGAATAGCCAGGTACTTCCCCACCTTCTTCTTCCCTATCTCCTTCCCCTCCCCACTACTTACAGCCTCACAACATCCCCAATTGGGGATGCCATAGCGTCACTGGCTCCAGACGGGAGCAGTTGGGCCTCTTGTGCGGTATTCATGAAAAAAAAATATGGACATTCTCTTGAATTAAATATTTCAACCAATTTACACAAAACCTTGACAAATTATATACCTAAATGAATCACTCTATATAATGGTGAAAACCGCATGAAAATCCGTTCAGTAGTTTTTGAGTTTTTTTTAGTTTATCGCGAACAGACAGACAGGCGGCGGAGGACTTTAATTTATAATATGTAAAGATGTATAAATCAAGCTTTAATGTAACTACGTAATAGTAATCTCTACATATTATAAATTAAAGTCCTCCGCTGTGTCTGTCTGTCTGTTCGCGATAAACTAATAAACTACTGAACGGATTTTCATGTGGTTTTCACCAAAAAATAGATTGATTGGTAAGGAAGATTTAGGTATATAATTTGTCAAGGTATTGTATAAATTGGTTGAAATATATAAAGGAGAATGTCCTGGCAAGCGGGCGGTGTGGATTTGACTTGCATGCAAATTAACAGATGGCGGTGGTTATAAAGGTTGGGTAACCATCCAGTAGATGGCGTTGTGTTTCGTTAGCCACAGCAATGTGTGGCCGGGTTAGCTAGTGAATCATAATATTAGTCTATGAGATCAGTTCTAACTTTTTTTCCCGTTGTTTATGCTATATTTGGGTTACGACGTGTGTCGAACAAGGCCGAACACAAACAGGCAAATCATTATTTTGCGAGAGCTCTTCAGACAAAAATTAGCTTCCGAGTTACAAGGACAAGTGTCCTCTTAAACAATGTTTGTAGATTAACGAAGTAGCAATTAACGGTCAGTGGTCTTAAAGAACGTATTTTAATCAATAAAAAATAGCACTAGATACTGGCCAGTATCAAAAAAATATAACTGCGGGCGGCTTTTGGTTCGGCTTCGCCCAATTAGTATTAGTGACCATTTTATAGATCCAATACGAACTGAATCCAAAAACCGCCCGTTCCTCGGATCCACCGTACTAGTCGCCGGGACAAAGTAACCGAGACAGAGCAATGACGTCATATGTAATATACACGGTGTCCGGAAACTCGTAGTACAAGCGGGAAACTGGTAAATCTACATCACATTCGGAGTCACATTTGTGAAATAACTTTTTTTGAGTTGAACTTTCGTTTTCGAGTAAATCGGGTCCGAAGTTGGAATTTTTTTGGTTAAATTTGAAAAAAATTGTTCACTAGGGGGTTGATTTCAGCTGTGTAATGTCTTATAAAATGCATCGAAGGGTAAACCGGGCTCAAATGTTTTTTTTAACCCTTTAGTTGCCGAAAAAATGGAAAAATAGAATAAAAAATATATTAAAATCGAAATGCTCACATCGAAAAAAATAAGTTTTTTGGGTTCTCTACGTGATGTAGATTCACCAGTTTCCCGCTTGTACTACGAGTTCCCGGACACGTTGTATAGAGCCACTTGATACAAGATGTATTATCGTCAATCTTTTGATTTGAGGAGAAATACCACAGATTTACAAATTCGTAGCAGTTATACCTAGAGGGAGACGTCCCCGTCCGACCTGCTGACGGAAGTAGCGACATCTTGTGTCAAATTCTTGAATTCGAAACCGAATTATGACAGTAGCTTTGTATGAAATCCCACGTACACAGTTGTTATTTATGACGTGGCGTCCGACATGCTCTCGTAGCTGGGTTCTGAAATTCAACCACGCAGACGCTACGGTATTAATACTGTTCGATGATTGTTTCGTGGATTTTATTTTTTTTAAACTGTCCCGTAGCACTTGAAAACTTCGATAGGTAGGTAGGAAAATGACATTTTGAAACAAAACAATTCTGATACGTAACAGAGCCTCCGCGTTTCTATCAAAATGTTCATATATCTGTTAAGAAAAGATTAGTAGGTACCTGCCAAAAATGCGAATAATTTTCTGGTTTGCCCTGGGCGACAGAAGAGAATGCATTGAATTAGTTATTAAAAATAATTAAATATAACATCTATGCCTTCCTTCTTTGTGGGCCGAGATTTTTTTTAGCAGTAAGTTAAAAAATAAAGAAGATCTGCCTCGGTTATAATTTATAACTGCCGTGGAATATAGACATTATCCATTGACTCGACTCAAGTAATAGATTTACTTGATCGTACCACGTGCGCCACCAACTTTTTCTTTCATTATTTTTCGCATCATATTGTTTTCTGATCTACGCAGCACTTTCTTCAACTTGGTTATTACATTACACTTAGAACAGCCGTACTAATTTAACTTTTTTTTTAAATAAGTAGTCTGCGCAATGTTGGTTTTAGCTGATTTACCATGACGATTTGCACAAAAGAAGTAAAACCATTTGTTTCAATGAAAAAATTTCTAATTTGCAGGCTGATTAAAATTACAATAGGTTGGAGAAAATAATAAAGATGAACATTTAAATACAGCTTCCTAATTAAACAATCGGAGAACATAATAATTATGAATCGTTTACAATAAATGTTTCTTTTGTAGACTTATTTAGAGCACGCTGTTTATTTATCATTTTGTTGTGACAATACGAGCAATCAAAGTTACCTACATGAGAAAATTATTTTCATAGAAAAACAGAATGCATATTCATTTATCATTTCCATGTCAGGTGACCTCGGAAAGTTGTAGAACTAGAGATTAAGGAGTCAGTAAAAAAAGAAATTATCAAATTAATAAATTACGTTGTATTAACCACTTAATTATTTATAAAAACCGACATGTTTCGTCAGCAAAGCTGACTTCCTCAGGGTTTTGACAGAACTAATTTTAAAAATAGACATACATAGGTAATAGAGAAAAATAATAGACATAAACAATAATAAAATTTTGAAAGAAAATAATGTGTAAGGGACGAGGGGCAATATAGAACAATTAAAAAATAAAATAAAATTTAAAAATTTAAAAGGGGAATAGATTTAATAATGGGTCATTTAAAAACAATATTTGATTATTAATGATATTTAAATTTGCATTAAAACTCTTTCTGATCTCTAAAATTTCTAATTTATCCAACTGAAAGCCATTGACATTACAATGTATTAATTCTATTCCACTGTTAAAATTAAAGGTATGACTAGTTTCTATTAAATGGTTGGCAAACTCCGAGAAACTATTATTATTTAAAGCTTTCATATGCTCTTTAATCCTTATTTCAAAGTTTCTAGAAGTTTTACCTATATAAAAGAAATCACAATCATTACATTTCAATTTATAAATTCCAGATTTTTTCATTTTTGAATCTCTATCTTTATTGTTTACTATGTAATTTTTAAGTCTATTGTTTGCATAAAATACAGGAATAATTTCATTAGGTACATTCTTTTTTATTGAATTAGAAATTTTATTATTAAAATACATTTGCTGACGAAACATGTCGGTATTTATAAATAATTAAGTGGTTAATACAACGTAATTTATTAATTTGAATTTAAAATGTTACCACAAAATAATTTTGCACTATTAGAAGAATTGAAAGAAATTATCATTAAATAATTCATTTTAATAATAAATTTTAAATATCATCAAAAATAAATTAACAGATGACCAAGGTATTGACAGGCAGAGGCGCGTGTTGAGCGTAAAAGTGCAACATGCTCAGTAGAAGATTTCGGCTATGCAGTCCACGGGTAAAAAGGACGCTCTTCCTAGCCTTCTGCACCACCCCGTACACATGCGAGCTTTAGGCAACCTTCAAAAAAGAACTTCTAACGTTTCTAACGTTTTCTTGTGTTCGAGAGGAAAGAAAACAAGGTAAAAAGGACTTGTAAAGGGGTAAGGAAGGAGTAAAGCGGTTAGAATTGGTGACCCCCCCCCCCAGACGGTATTTTTATTTTTGTGTACTGTGGAGATTCCATCACAGTACAGTCTATTGTTTTGGCACTTTCATAAACCTTCCTATACATACTTGAACTTGTAAATAAGCTTGAAGTATGATACTTGTTTATTTCTAACAGTAATTGTTGATTTTTTTACCCGGCCGCCCATTGTGCCCCCCCCAGAAAAAAATCCTGGATCCGCCCTTGAATTGGTGTATTTGTCAACGAACATTTCCGTTTTTGAAAAACCCAAAATAGTGCAAATAAAAATTGGACGTAATATAAAATAATATGTAATAAAATTAAGACAATATTTGCGATACTCAATCGAAAATCTGAAAACAGAAAAATGAGAAAAAGATACGGTCGCATATGACATATGGGAGGCGGTAATGGGTACCGCCGCTCCTGGAACCTTTATTGGATAACCAACACCTCTGCCATAGGTCACCCCAAGTGGTTCGCTACGGTTCGGTACCCGGGTTCATGAGGTGAGGTTTGTCTAGGTCTTGGAGGCGGATGACCAGGACACACTGAACCCCAGATTCCTACCCACCCCTTAAACCCTTTTCCTTCCCAGAACTATCCTCTCCTTCCTTTCCTTAAAAAAACCCTCCACACAGCATCCCCAAAGATGACATGACCCAAAAAATGGATCTCGAACCCAAGACCTTCGCCTTACGGGGCACAAAGGTACCAAATGAGCTAATGTGTCCCTAACCGATTTGGTCATATTTAACTGCATGATACTTCGATTAATAACTACCAACATTATCTTCATTTTCTTAACTGATATTTTTATTGGATGAGTTTTAGAGCTATCTTTATGTACGTTTGCAAGATTCAAACCCAAACTAAATGCTATCTGGACAGTGTCTTGGATAAATTATGATGCATTTTTATTTTTAATGTGCGACATCTATTGACTTTCCTGCAAGTCTAATCAGGATACATATATTTTTTTAAATTTTTTGTGTGTAACCTCAAATTGTAATATTATATTAATTAAATACAATATTAGTGAAATTCAATGGAAAATCTGAAAACAGAAAATTCAGAAAGTATTTTCGATTGAGTTTTACCAATATTGTCTTCATTTAATTAAATATTACACAGTAAATAAAAAATAAAAAATAAAATAATATGCTTACAGTGGCAACCTTTCTCGTGTCCACATTTCAAATTGGAAATGTGACAAATAATTGTTAATAATTCTAATATTGGAAAGAGGAATTCATTGGTGATATGTTTCGCTTTTTTCAAAAGAAATAATATATCTATCAAATGTTTGCAGTTTATTAAATTCGATTTTCTCATTCAAAACAATAGCAAGACAATTTCAAGCATTTCCCGAACATCATTTTATATCTTTTTAAAATTACAATAAGCGGAAGCAGGCAGGCCCGTGGTCCGAATGTTGTTCATAAATAATAATGCTTTAATGTTTCAACAATTCGGTGCAGCTAAAATGAGAATAATTTCTCACAACGCACTCCCTTCCCCGGAGATTTTAATTTGCAGGCAGGCCGGTCCATATAAATGAACATTCGGCCACTCACCTGTCAGTATATAAGCGTACGCAGCTTCAAAACACATATCATTTATAATTCAGTTACAGTTGTGATAACTAGTGCAAAGTGTGGATCCGCAGTATCCTCCCGTAAACCGCAAATAATCGACTAATACAATGGCGTTTAAATTCGGTGCCAGCAAGTCTTACGTGGCCATCATTCTGTTGATGCAAGTTGGAGGCATCTTCTCTTCCTCCTACAAGATCACACCGGCAGATGCAACAAGCCAGGTCAAAACTCCGAGCCCTGTGGAATTCTCCGCGAGGTCCTTGGGAACAAACTGTGACACATCGTACAGTCCTACCTGTTTAAAGCTGGACGTTGTTAACTTCTTTGAAAGGTTCTCAGAAGCTGGAGACTTCTCTCTGTTACCAGGATTGACCCTAGTGACAGAAGCTGGCGGTGATAAGGGCAAGGTTACTGAGAAGGTTGCAGAGCTTTCAAGGAGCTTTCCTAATGAACCAGAGAAGAGGTTGGATTCGTATCTGATGTACAAGATCGGATCCTTCTTCGATACCCACTCATTGAAGTTCAAGCTTTTGGATGAAGGAGCGAAGCTGGATTCTCTGGAGCTGTTCGGAGACTCCGAGCTGGGAAGGTCCTCAGAGGGAAGGAAGGGAGGCAAAGGCAAGAAGGGCGGACTTGGAGCTATCATCGCTATGATGATGATGATGAAGGGTGAGCAAAAATATATTGTTTACAATAACTAAAGTTTTTAATATCCTAGCTTTATTACCACCATTACTACTTACTCCTGCTTCTGGTGCATTTTTTTTCATTGATACAATTTTAGAATTGAAAAATACCCTTTGAAAGGATGACAGTTAGTAAAGTTTTAGTGATATATTTGTCGCGTTACTAACCGAAACCAAAACTTCAGGAGAAGGAAAATGTTTATTTTATATTTAAATTTATCACAGAATCTTATTCTTCTCAAGTAAGTGCATTTAAAGTCTTGCATAAGTACACATAAATAAAAACATATGTGTACCTAAAACATATAATTTTTTATCATAATATTTCCATGAGTACTAAACTTAATCTATCTCCAAAAATCCATTCACGGTTTATGAAAAAAAACATAGATATAACTAACAACTCAACTTACCTGTAATAGAAAATGATCCTGGATATTTTTGATAGTACTGCTCAGTGATAAGCATTTGTCATAATACAGATTTTTGGTCAGGAAGTAAAAGAGATAATTTATCGAAGCGATGGGATGCCAAAGTGTTCATTTGGAAAGATATAGAATTTTAAGCACTTGATCCAAAAATACCAAAAAACCTCCGCAGACAGAAAAATACTTCCTCTTCTATTAGAATCGTTCTAAGCAGAGCTTCGAAAGCTCAATGTCTGCTATAAAATGATGGTGCTGCTAGCCAGCTGTTATTAAGTTACAATTATTATGTCTGTTCTTGACGGACCTCTCCGTCTTTCAAAGTCTGCTATTAGTTTCAGGTAAACAGTCCAAAAAAGTGGTGGGCGAACTCGTTTTCTTTTTAGTGATGCTACAGTTTGCCTGCTTGACTATCGAAATTGTGATGTTAATTGCATTTTGCTCATTAGTATAATATCCATCTTGGAAGGAGATAGTTCGTAGCATGGTCCTTTAATTTGCAACCATTTTCGTTAACCTATTACTTCACGAAACCTGAACACGTTTAAAGACTTTTTACATCTTTTAGAGAAAGAAAGGATCACGTTATTTTAAATTGAACCAAACTGCTTTCATGTTATTCCTCTTGAATGTCCGTTATGTAGAGCAGGAACCGCTCCCCCCACGTTTTGTGAAAGGGATTTAGCTTTGCACTTACTTGACCAGAAGCAAATCGTGTTGGTTGTACATAGCTGCCACATCAATTAAAACTAGTGGGTCGATATCCAGGTCAATTATTGTCGATTTTAATATCGGGCAGTGAAAAAACTTGCCCTGGCCATTGCAAAGGAAGGATGGTCAGTCGATGTAGATTAACACTGATTAATTCACAGATTGAACTTGTTAGAGAGATGGATAGTTGGTAATACTATCACATATTAGATTTATGAGTTTAAAATTTGTACAAATAAATAATAATACCGACTGCCTTTTGGCGTCAAGTAATTACATGAACAGAATTCGGTTATTTAGCCTTCTGAAAACAATTGTCAATTCACAATTTTACTACCCAAGTTTGTCCAAAATTGGAATATATTTTCAATTTGAAACAAACATCCTCGTAATAGGTCACCAAGTGGATTGCTTAGCAGGGGTACCCGGTTCATGAGGTGAGGTTTGTCTAGGACTTGACGGCGAATGCGTTTGCCCACCTATTGCCCGGTGGGACGGATCGAGAAAGACTGGTTGATGGAGTGCTTTTGATCTCTACAGCCAGATATTTTCCCTTCCCAGAACTTCCTCTCCTTCATTTCCCTTAAAATACCCTCCGCATAGCATTCACAAAGATGACATGGGCCAAGAGGAATTTTTATCCTCAGAGTCTCCCGTGTGGAACTAATATAAAAAAAAACAAACAACCAAAAATATATATTTTGGTATCTTGATTTATTTTTTCGAAGATAAACTAATATTGTAAAGCTCAACCGCTGAACATAAAATAGATTCATAGACTTAGAAAAACAAGACAGAGGTAAAAGCTGTGCAACTTTTAGGATGCTTAGCTCACCGTCCGAGAATTCTACTGCCCCCACAATCAATCTCTATTCCAGTTTGCAAACCATTGAAGCTATCCGATGATAACGAAATTCCTGTGACCTTATATTATACATGCCGTATTTCCAGAGTGGTTTTTTTTGTTTTTTTTTTATTTATTGAAATATTTATTAAAGTTACAATTTTACAACATAATATAACAACAATATTTCAACCACTCTCATAATAAAGCAGCTGCTTATGGTCCCACGTGAACAATGATATAATAGTATCTGGTTGCTTCAGTTGTGTCCAGACATTTATGGGAAAAAAGAGTGGTTTCAGCATTTAGAAAACTTAAAAATGTTAACCGTCTCGCAAATTGGATCAATTTGTGTTAATGGCCAAATGACACACCTGCGGGTGATTAACCAAATAGTTTCGAGAGCAAAATACCACAAATGACTTTGGGGATAAGAGGCCTTCTTGTACGTGTAAGCCCTCATTTAAGCCATTTAAGTGCCCCAGTGATACGAAAAAGTGCTTTTATGCGACAGTGCGTTTTTTTTAAGTGAAAATTTCTTTAGCACCGTTGTGATTTGAAACTCGAAGAAACGGAAGCGAGCGAAACTAACACAAACATATACATCTATGCTATAAGTCTCCCTTCGAAGATCGAATCCTACGAAATCCAAAAAAATATATAGGCAAAGAAAACACAAACGAAAGCGAAATCTAGCGACTCCGAAGAAGAAAATAAAAATACTTATAAGATGATCAAATGTATAAGAAAAGGTGCACTGAAATTCGACGAAAAAAATATGGAAAAATCATCCTTCTCATTGATAAAAAAAGTGCTTCGTAGTTCTCCCCACCTTGTCCATTTAATTTTCTGAAGGTTTCACTTCTACGGCTTGTAAACTGCACATTTGCAATTTTTTTAATGACTTTTAAATATTTATTATCTTATTCATAGGACGGTGCTCCATTTACTCTAATATTTTTAAATACCTCTATTTGAATTCGATTTTACTTTCTTGAATGAATACAAATCTTGGATGTGGAAATTAACCCACTTCCTGACACCCAATCGAGCTACAACTCGACAGATTAGATCGTTGTTGATGACAATACGTTCCTTCAACTTGGCACTCACGCACAGACAAGCGCGCTTTTCTGAAATTGGCTACTAGCTGGCCCAAGAGATGGTCCGAAAATTGAACTTAAATATATTGTTTTTTTTTTAATATTCACATGCTTGACTGTCGGATTTGTTCTCACTGTGGTCTAAAGGTTATTAACACTGCAAAACGAAGCTCTTGAAATGTAGTTAATATGTCGATCGTCCAGTTGATTAGTCAAACATCTCCGAAAAATCGAAATTTGAGATGAATATGCAGTTATTTGTAAAAGTATACCCTCTATTTGGAACACAAGTCAGTCAGATTGCTCATAAACACCACCAAATCAATTATAATGCAGAAAAACTTGTAGTGAAAGAAACCAAAAATGGTGTTTTGTGAGTTACTAGAAGGAAATTTTACAATGTCAACTTAATGAACCGGGCCGTTATGCCTCCCGGTGTTATTTTATAGCATATTTTACACGTACATTTAACATGATATAATTTTAGATTTTCACGGTCAAAAGTATTTTTGTTATTTATTTTTGTACCGTTAACGGGTCTCCACACCATCCAATTTCTAGTGACTGCGGCAGTGACTGCAAAGAACGTGGAGTTGAGCGAACTAGCGCTGTCTCGTTTGTGTTAAAGGGCCGCTAGAACGAGTCAGCGCTAGTTCGCTCAACTCCACGCTCTTTGCAGTCACTGCCTGCTGGCCAACATGCAGTGTCGTGTGTAGAGCCCATAACAGTGTACAACATCAGGGCAGATGTGTGATAATGGACAGTGTAACGCTGGCTAAAGAAGGAGGTAGCGCAACACAGCATAACACACCAAAAACAAATAACAAAAATACTTTTAACATGTATAACACAGACACTTTTTATTGTACCAATCTAATGAAATATCTATAAATATATTGTAAACTCTTACATTTTCTCCGCGATACTAACCATCCAAGAAGATAAAATTATTTGCACGTTGTCCAAAAACTCGCAGTACCAGCGGAAAACTGGTGACTACATAAAAAAGTATTTAAAAAAATTAGAATGCACAGATCAAATAAAAAAAAGGGTTCTCTATAATAATAATAATATTTGGCTAATTTATATAGCGCCTTTTTTGTGAGAAATCACGTGAGGGCGCGTGATGTAGATTCACTGGCTTCTAGCTTTATTAGGCATGAGTTTCTGGAAACCATGTAATTAATCTCCTTGTAACCAATGCATTTGAAAAAAAAGAGCATTTAGCACTTTCTTGTAACATGTGTGATGTGTGTACTGTAAATTCACTTTCTTATCAGAGTGATTAATAAAAAATAAATTGCAAAAATTCAATTACGAAATTTCGCAAATTCATTAAAAAAAATTGCAAAATCACTTTAAATAATTTTAAAAATGTTGTTCAAATAACTTTTGTCTAAATTAGCAGAATGGTAATCACATGAATTGTCTCGGACAATCATCACATCAATCAATCATCACATTATTATTTATATTTGAAAATCTTATATGTATATAAAAATTTCGTGTCACAGTGTTTGTGGTCGCACTATTCCGAAACGGCTTGACTGATTTTTATGATTTTTTTATGTATATTTGGTAGGTATGATGATAGGTTTTAAAGTATATTTCATACCGCTAGGTGATTAGTGTGTCCTTATTCAGAAAAAAAATCAATTTTTTTACAAATTTTATTTTTAGTTTTTTTTTTTTTTTGCATCAAAAAATATCTATATCCCCAAATTTTAACCCTTCTACCCCCACCCTCCCATTTTTTAATCGCGATTTTAGTATTTGTGTGTGAACAAATTCAACCGTCTTTCGTATTTCAAACAGAACGAAATTATTTATGTTGTTGAATGACAGATGGCGCCACTTCCGCCTTATCGAACTTACATCCACTCATGCGCAAGACATTCACGAGAAGCGTCGCGTCATTTTGATATTATTTGGCTTAAGACGGACTGACGAAAAAGATCGTACACTCAATTGGTCTTCGAAATTCATATTGATTTTCTTTATTTCCTTTTCCTACTTCAGTTGGTGTTTTTTTTTTGTTTTTATCGGCGGTCATCGTCTACAGCGCTCCATTCCTCTTTTTATTAAAAAAACCACCCTACACACTCTCAATACATTCGTTATTTTTTATTTAACAACCAAAATATTCACTAGAAATAATTTATATGGCAGAACAACGTTTGTCGTGTCAGCTAGTATTTCTATATAAGTGAATAAAAAAATGCCTTCGTTTATCACATTATTGCCAGAATGAAAGGACATACTTAACAATTTTACGAATCTTATGTAAAGTTGCTAACCATATCTTTGTGAAGAGCGTGTAATAAAAAAATAAAAATTGGGTGCAGTTCACACACGGTAAAAGTGAAACCGTTCGAAAACTAAAGTAGACAAGGGTGCGGAGGCTACGAAGCAGCGCACAAAAATAAAACTGATGAAGTCTCTCTCATTCCAGTAGATGTGTTTGTCCCTTTTTAGTGTCGCTTTTTCGTTTCATCGAGTTTCAAATCACAACGATGCTAGAGAAGTTTTCACTCCAATAATAATAATATACAGGGTGTCCGGGGGTAAAGTGCATTAACTTCGGGAGGTGATTCTACATGATGGCACGAGTAAAAAATATTAACAACTTTTTTCGAAATTCCAACTTTTTTTTTCCATACAAAAAGATCTACCTACTAAAAATCCTTAGTGTGAGGTACGATCATACTTGCCGGGAGCCTGCCGGGCACTATCGTGGCAACATTGTATGGTGGTGATTGGCCCGTATCGTAATAGCGAAAAATAATGAAGCTGGCCGCGCACGTCTGTCTAATTTTATCTTTTTACCACAAAACTATCCCTAAAAGATGGAATTTCGATAAAAGTTATTTATCTTTTTTACTTATACTGTCATGTAGAATCACCTCCCGAAGTTAATGCACCTTATCCCCGGACACCCTGTATAATTGGTGAATCGATTTCAAGTGTGTTTCAAAGTATAGTTTTGTTTTTATGTTCGCATTTCTAAACGCTTTGTAATATAAAACGATTCGTGTTTCTATCTCTTTAACCTGTATATTATAATTATTGGTACGAAGTTTTTCACTTGCGTTCAATACCTAAGCATGTTTCAATTACATCATGGAAGTGTTTAAACTACCGCGCACAGATCATCTCATTAAAATAATACCAGCCAGATTATGTAGGTAGATACTTTTTACGGCAATGAACTTCAGGTTCATAACTACTTATACATGCATGTAGCAAAACGCGAAATGAGCCATGAATTGTGGGAAAGGAATGAAGCAACAGCAAACCACGCGATACGCCACAGGCAGTTACTTCGTTCCTTTCGTGTCCGGCTCGCGTTTTGCAAGTTTACGCGCCTAACTAACTGTGCTTTCAAACGTTCATTATCATAAGGGAAAAATATTTTTTAAGCTATAATAATTATTATATTATCACGTCTGTGAATTTCAGTTGTCTGTGCGTGCATTAGTTAGTCCTGTGTGAAATCAGTCGTGTGAAGAATTTAGACAAGCGGTAAAGAACCTAACTATAATATAATATATTTCAACATTTCGAAAATTGGAACTGATCTGTCAAAAATCAAGAATTTAGACTATCCCTTAAAAAATCTTAGGATATTATATTTTAAAGAATGAAAAAGACAGTATTATTAATAACAACTATTTAAATATTAAATAACAGGTATACAATCGTGCATATCACTTGTCTGAATTATTATTATTATTAATTTGGGAAGCGGGTAAGGGTATCGCCGCCCCGGACACCATTTATTGGATAACCAACTCCTCTACCATGGATCACGGGGTTCACTACGTTTGGTTACTTAGCAGGGAGGCCCGGGTTCATAAGGTGCGGTTTGTCTAAGTCTTGACGTCACGCGTTTGCCCACCTACTGCGTCGCGGGCCGGATCGGTAGAAATGGTTGTTTGTAGGAGACGTTTTTACATATCTCCAGCCGGATTCTCTCATGCCTTGCACCGCAGTGGAAGGGTAAATTTATATGCCGTTTCTCCTGGACCCGCTGACAACCAGATTCCTACACACCCCTCTTATATTTTTCCTTTGTAGAACTTCCTCTCCTTCCTTTCCCTAAAAATAACCTCCACACATCATCCCCAAAGACAACATAGGTCCCGAGGGAAATTGTTTTCTTCAGTGCCTCCCGTGTGGAGCAAACGTAAAAAATATATATAATTTCACAAACATTTAGTTATAACTACACCAAAATTCAATGTAAATTTGAGTTCATTGAACATGAATAATTTTAAGCGGTAATAACACACATCACAGACCACTGAAATTAATATGTTTGATGGTAATAATTAATAGTGATAAAACCAAATTTGCAAAACACTTTTTTAGAAATCAAAAAAGTGTATTAAATTACTGCCATCTCTGATAAATCGTATGAAACGCTTTCTAATAAAAGCTTCGTAAAAACTTTACTAGGGGCAACACAATTTTGTGGACCAAAAAATTTATAGTGTCTAATTAAATTAATGGCGCCTTGGACGATTATTTTCACTCTGCAAATTGGTTTAAGTGATTATGAAATAATACAGATATGAAAATATATTGGTATTCACTTATTAATGAAATGGCGCCTTGGACGATTATTTAAGTGTAAACATTTTTTTGTCCACAAAATTGTGTTGCACCTACTGAAGTTTTTACGAAGCTTTTATTAGAAAGCGTTTCATACGATTTAACAGAGATGGCAGTAATTTAATTCGCATATAATTACTGACTGGAGAAGTGTTTTGCTTCTTTTTCAAGAGTTTTTTTTTTTGCTTCTGAATCTTCCTACCAAGCGATCGGCATCACCCGCGCTACCAACTCTATTTACAAATGTCTTTCAAAAATAATTTTTCTGAAGTTCGAACCCTCCTACCCACTGATAAAATCGAATCCAATCGCTTAATTTTAGTGTATTATATTATTGAGTTCCTGAAGATCACCAAGCTTCGAACCCAAATAACAAAACCAAAACATTTAATTTTCAGGAACACTCGCATCTCTTGCTCTCGGAGGCCTAGCCCTACTCGCTGGAAAGGCCCTCATGACCTCGCTCCTCGCCCTCTTGCTCTCTGGTATCATCGGACTCAAGGCCCTCCTCTCGGGAGGCGACAAGAAAACAACCTACGAGATCCACGCCAAGCCAGTTTACTCACAGACCCACAGCCACTCTTCCAGCCACGAGGATGTGCATGGAGGAGATCACTACGGCCATGGATACGGCAGAGCCTTGGATATTCAGCTGCCTGAACATCTGAAGAGGAACGAGCCTTAAGTTACCTGTCAACCAAAATTTTATAATCAAACAATCAATTTACTGAAAATTGAAAAGCCTACCTGATTTACTCTCCAATTGATTGAAATTCAAATGAAAAGTAGTTTTTAACGATTGTGTTATGTACCTAAATAAAAAAACGCAATTGTTTGACTTCGAAAGCATGCCAGATCACTTATCGTACCATTTTAAAGTTTAGTGAGTTTTAAATAAGATTTCGCTGTTTTTAATTTGGATTTTTTATCAAAATTGGTTTGGTACATTAAGTAATCAAATATTGTAATTTTAGTATTTTGTGATCATGATAAATAATGGCACATTATTCTTTTTTCAGTTTGTTGTAGTTATGTTTGATTTTTCTAATTTATTCCAAGACCTTCAATCGTAGTCGTTTGTTGGTGATATTAAATTGAATTTTTAAATTCAATCCAACTAATAGTTCAAGGAAATAATTAATTTATTGTTATTTATATTATTTAAATGAAGAAAATCGTTCTTATGTTTCAAGTCTGTCGATTATTATGATTTTATGATTTCTTGTTTCGTTTTTTTTTTTTTTAAGTTTTTGTTTTCATTGTTATTGTGATCAGTTATTTTAATTGTTATCACACGTTGTTATTGTTTGTGTTGTTATTTTATGGTGCGCACATGTTTGTGTGTCACTAGTTGTTTTTTGTTTGTTTGTTGTTATTGTTTGATTATTTTTGTTGTGTTTGTTTTTTGTTACGAATTGTTTTGTTTTTTATTTGGTTTTTATAAATGTCGATTAGATTGAATAAATGAGAGCTAAAAATGATTTACACGTTTATTTACACGTTTATTTACACATTGACCAGAAGCATCAGAAAGTTTTTGACACACAAAATAGATATTAGTTTAATTACCGTAATTAAAACATTACGTTACAAATAGAGAAATAACGTAAATAAGGTTGGAGTGAAAAAACCCTTGTAGGTATTTTTGTAGGTACTACTGAAAACAATTGGGTATAAAATTGTTGCATTATTCAACTAACAAGTTTGCTAAGGTGATTTATTTTGGGGGTACGGATTTTAGTTAAGGCTTCTCTTTTTCCATTTCCTTCGCCATTTTTAAATACTCACAATAAAATTAAAATAAACATTTCACTCTGCGCAGCGGTCGCAACCAATATGATGACGCCAATATCAACACGATGTTACTTCTATATACTCGTACTTGGTGACTCGCTCGCACATTGGCTATTTATTTTTAAAAGCTTTTTAAACTGTCCCTGAAGACTGGCTCTGTGCCCTCTGGTTGGAAAAAAGCGGTTATCCATCCTATTCCAAAGAAGGGGGACCGCTCCAACCCGGCCAACTACCGCCCCATGGCGATCACATCAGTTCTGTCTAAGGTGATGGAACGTGTGATCAACGACAAACTGCTCACATACCTCGAGAAGAACAAAATCATTAACGACCGTCAATACGGATTCCGGCGGAACCGCTCGTGCGGTGATCTTCTCGCGTATGTGAGGCATGTTTGGGGGCGATGCCTGGAACGTTTCGGTGAGACCCAAACGGTTGCACTGGACATCTCCAAGGCCTTTGACCGGGTTTGGCACCGAGGACTTGTCAACAAACTGCATTCTTACGGACTTCCCGCATCCTTGTGTACGTGGATTGCCGACTTCTTGAGGGAGAGGTCGATTCAGACGGTAGTCGATGGTTTCACCTCTTTCTCACACTCAATAAATGCTGACGTCCCACAGGGATCGGTTCTGTCTCCGACTTGACAGTACAGTTCATGATAGCTTTTTGTTTGACAAGCCCCCAAAGGGCTCACAAACTCCAACAGCTCGTAAGGCTTTGAAGCAAAGAATGGACGGTTACCTCGAGAGTGTTTTCTCTTGGGGTAAAAATAATCTCGTTGAATTTAATGTTTCAAAGACCCAATCTTGTCTGATTACGTCTAAAAGGGATCGAAATGAAAATCTAGTCGCTTTCAACGGAAGCAATCTTCCGAACAGGCCCTCCATTGATATGCTTGTCGTAACCCTAAGTGACCAGCTGAGGTATGGGGGCTCCATCGAAGCCAGAGTAAAGTTAGCCTCCCAAAAACTGGGCGTACTGTACAGAGCCCGCAGATACTTTAATAGTACACAACTGCTAACCCTGTACAAATCGCAAGTGCGCCCCACGGTTAAATTTGGCAGCCACCTCTGGTCTGGAGCTCCAAAATACCTGAAAAATACCCTCGACTCTGTGCAGAAACGGGCGGTCCGTTTGATAGATTCTCCCATCTTAACAGACGGATTGCAATCTTTACAGCACAGGAGTCGGGTGGGAATGCTATCCTTGTTCTACCGGTATTACAATGGAAGATGCTCCGAGGAACTAGCATCATTGATCCCTTCGGCACCGGTGCATAGTCGGGAAACACGCCAAACGCGTGTCCAACATTTGTACACAGTTGACATTTGTCACATGAGAACGGGTCGTTTCTTCGACTCGTTCTTGTGTTCAACAGCTCGGCTGTGGAATGATTGCCGGCCTCTGTGTTTCCTCCTTCCTACAACATGGGTTCATTCCTTCCTCTCCTCAAAAAGACCCTCCACACAGCATCCCAGATGACATAGGCCCTGAGGGAAATTATTTTCCTCAGGGCCTCCTGTGTGGAGTTAATGTAAAAAAACAAAAAAAAAATTCACTGGCACACCGACCCGATGTCGTGAGTTCTTCCAGGGTACCTAGCATGGTCGATTGATATAGGTTTTATCGAAAATGTCGGGAACTTGTCATCGCTCCCGTGCACGACGACAGGTCGCTATCGAACAAACAACAGTTTACAACGACTAAGGGTTCCTATTTTATTTGACGTAAACTGTTATTTGTTCGATAACGGTCTGCAGTCGTGCTCAGGAGCGATTACAAGTTACCGACATTTTCATTAAAACCTATATCGATCGACCATGCTAGGTACCCTGATCTTCCTGACCTTCCTTTCCCGAAAAATACCTTCCACGCAGCACCCCCAAAAATATTATAAGCCGTGAGGAAATTGATTTCCTCAGGGTCTCCTGTGTGAAGCTAAAGTAAAAAAATACGATTTTGCACTACATTCACCGAGGATTCAAAAGCTAGTACCTATTGAGGAAATACAAAAATTTTACTTTAAAAATATGTAGTTATATTTGTAGTTAAACTGTATTTTCAACACGGTTAACAATATAAATGTCTACATTTATTGGGGATAGAGATGAGGAAGGTAAAGCTAATTGAGTTAGTGTCGTTACCTTCTGGTTGTTCCGGTGATAGACAAGTGTGATAATCGTGAGTTATTTCCTTCACGACCATTATATCGTGTTCAGCAAAAGGTAAACCAAACAAATATTCATAACATAATCAATCTTTTGTATTTATGATCACTCTACAAAAAATTTAAAAAAAAAATCATTTCTCTCTACAGTATAAACATATATGCACTATAAAAAGGCAGTAGGGCATATTATGTGGCTCATTGACTCTGAACCCGAAGGTCACCTGTTTGAAATCGGGAGTGGGCTTGTGAGGAAAATATTAATGAATTGATGATGATATAATAATAAAAAAGTATCCAGAATCAGTGGGGCTAAGCTATCATCATTTTGGAAATTTTGTAGGTCTGTAAGAAATTGGGGTAAGAGAATGGAAAGGAGAAGGTTGTGAAGTGCCTGGCTGTTTAGATCCAAAAGGAATGAAATTGGGAGAAGAGATGAAAAATAATGCTTTGGCTACAGAAGTGACTATCAACATATCGATGCAAGATTTGACATGTCATACAAATTTGCAAGACCAAAGTAATCCACCTATAAGTAATTTCACAACATTACCCCCTTATTATTTTATTTATTTGTTTTGCAAAAACGGTACAAAAACCAATACATTACAAAAGCGATTTTAAAATACAAAACGTTCATAGTTAGCACAGAAATGTAGGACAAAAAAAGGTTATCTGTAGGCACCACTAGGTAATATAACGTATTACATAACGTCACGTACGTTATAATAATATACGCATTCACAGATGACGCCAATTAAATAATTTTAGGTCTTTAATACTTTTTGCACGTTGCGCTTTAAAATATTAAGATAAATTAATTGTTTGCGCCCGTGAATGTTTAATATGAATATAAATAAATAGTTTTGTCCAAAAACAAACCCAAATCTTTCAAGAAAGGCTGAAAAATTTAATTTTGTATCGGTGACTCAATCCAATATTGTATTTTTCAGCCTTTCTTGAAAGATTTGGGTTTGTTTATGGACAAAACTATTTATTTATGTTTCTATTAAATACAGGGTGTTAAGGGACGTACTTGACTTACTATAATTTTGCGATTATAGATTAGATATAGTAAGACTAGCATAACAGGGAAAAGTATTAAAAACCTAAAATAATTTAATTGGTGCCATCTGTGAATGCGTAGATCATAACGAACATGACGTTTAACCTTAAGTTGAAAGACGTGTGCAGACATCCATTTTCTGAGAGGCAATTAATTAACGTAGTAAGTCTTCTCAGGAGCATTACCGATATTGTTAAGTTAGTTCTGCACCTAGGAAGAATCAGAAGCATGTATTGACGGCCTCTCGCAATTTTATCCAGAAAAATGAACACTATTTTAGCTAAAATGTCTGGTATTGATGAAAAGCCATTCAAAGCTTTGATAGGGGATAAATACATTAAATTTTACTACAGATTAAGTAGATACAAACGAATATTGTGAGGAAATTATGGAAAGGAGAAATATACCTACGTACAAAAATAAATGTGCTTTTCCGTAATATGTTTATAGGAGATCAATGACGTTAAAATTGTTATTGGTTTTCTCTTAGTGAAATGTTTCCATAGGTTTGATGTTTTGTCATTACTAATTTATTCAAAGACAACATTCCGCGAAGGGAATTATAGACTTGAGAAGCTCAGCTAACCACAAAAGAGATAGCTCACGCCTATTTCATTTGGAAAAATCATTCATTTGAACCCTCAGCACTGAAATACTATAAAATGAAAATCTTTAGCGATTCTTATTCAGTTACCTTCCAGAATTGACTATTTATACCAGATTAAATATTAAAATACATGCCAGATTTATTGGTGTGACACAAAAAATGGCAAAATTTAGCCATTTTCTGGTCGTATTCACTATATTATATTTCTCTCATAATCCGTTCATATCGTGTTACAGTGTTGTCAAACGGTTTCCGGTAGCCGAATTGAATGTGGAAGACCGACCGGAAGAGGTTCCGCATTTCCCGGAAGTGCCCAAGCCGGAAGACGCCTTTCATGGCATTTATTCGGAATGTGTTCTTTACCTGTCTTACGCGTGCATTCAGAAAAGAACTCTAAAATATCTGAACGGTCTGAACAAGCAAGAAGAAATTCCTGTTTTGGGAAAATATCTAATGTTCGGTAAGAAAAACACATTTTCGTTATTAATAAAAGTATTATCACTCTGGCTTTATTTTTAAAAACTCCACTTTTCACGGTATAGATTTCAAAGCAAGTATCCCAAAATCTCTGATGTAATTAAACTTATTCATTGCCATCGAATTAAGTACTTTTGAATAATACTGTAAACAATTTAAAAATTTAATAAAACGGTCCGGACGAAAAAATACGGTAGCTCTTTTACGGATGACACAAAAAAGCTCTGTTGGTAGAGCACGTAGACCAGATCCAGGAGAACCAAAAATATTTTAAATTTTTCTTTTTGTTTTTTTGAAAACATATTTATCTTCTTCAAACTTCGCAAAATTTATTTTGTGGCATCATTTTTCATATAATGAATAACTGATTACTTTGTATAAAACCACTATTTTTAAAACAATATCAACATGTTTCAATATCAACATATTTATCTATTCACGTTACAATTACCTTCAATCCCCTGCTTTGAAGTTTTTAAGCTTTTAAGAAATATGAAATTTCTTTATTTTTTAATCTAAAGGCATTTAATCGTTACGTTGCTATTTAATCGTACTTTGAAAATTCATAGTATTTCTTTACATGCTCCCTACTTGAAATTTTTTCGATAGATTTTTCTTCAATATAATAACATGCTTTAATAAATGTTTTCGTCTTATAAAAGTAGTCTTAAACAAATTTATGTGTTTTTTTATTGTAAATGTTTTCGCTTACGCGTCTAATTTTTTTTGTTAAATATTTCCGCGCTCCCTCTAACATAAGTATTTTTTAACGTGCCTCCCTTTCAAACCACCGTCTTTTTCTTTTTAAAAGCCTACTATGGAGCCTTTAGAATAAATCATTTTTATAAAAAGATTACAAATCTTTCGTTGTTTGTTTTTGGGGTGTTATGCCGTGTTGCGCTACCTTCTTCTTTAGCCACCGTTTCGGACAGCGTTGCAGTGTCCATCATCAGGGCAGATCCAGCAGATGTGCCTGATTGGCTAAAGGCTTAATTGGCGAAACGTTGGCTAAAGAAGGAGGTGCAACACGACATAACACCCCAAAAATAAATAACGAAAATACTTTTGGCCGTGAAAATTTAAAAACGTATCAGATTACAAATCAATCATCTTCTGATTTTTAATATTCCTGAAACAATTTTTGAATATTAAAGCTTTTACGTAGTTTTTTTGGGTTTTCATTTCAAAAAACGAACTATAAAAACTTGAAAAACACCTAAATTTCTTGTGCTTCTAGTAAAAACAAGGGACAAGAGAAACATCAGAGCAGACCAGATTTACGAAAAGGGTGATACATCGTCATCGACTTCGTCCAACCCAACACTATCTGAAATGATCGACGATAAAATAGAAGACTTCTTTACCGACCATATTCTGAGGGTTCGCTATGGTAACAAGTCGAAAGAGGACATAGACATAGGACGAATGTTGGATATTGCGGAAGGAAGGAAGAAGAGCAAGGGGGGCGGAGGAGGGGGAGGAGGAGGTGGTGATGGGGGAAAAAAGAAGATGATGATGATGGCGATGATGATGATGAAAATGAAAGCTATGATGGTAAGTTAGATAATTTGTTCATTGGCGGTTGGTGGATAAGGTGAAATGAGGAAGATTTTGGATTCCAATCGCAAACTTTGCCTTGATGTTTAAAATGTACAGGCTATCAACAACATAAACCATTTTTTTTTCATTACTCTGGCAATACCGAATTTACCACAAAGAATTCTAATGCTGACTCGTAAAAAATCATGGAATAATCTGAATTTTTGACAAAACAGTTGCAATTTTGAAAATGACGCAATTTAAATATTACAATATTAAATTTAAAATATTACATTAATAGAGGTAGGTCTCCGTGGTCCCGAGGTAACACTCTCGACTTACAATCTGAAGGTCCCAGAGTAGAAGATACTCTCATTATCGCCCTGGTGTAAGACCACCATTCAGAATTGAACCGTTGCTTGAAATGGTTTAGACGTTTATGTCTTTATTTGCTTTCGGGGTGTTATGCCGTGTTGCTCTACCTCCTTTTTATCCAACGTTTCGGACAACGTTACAGTGTCCATCATCAGGGCAGATCAAACGACAGACAAATTACAGACCCCAAAAACAAATAACGAAAATTCTTTTGGCCGTGAAAATCTAAAAACGGGTTTAGCCATGTTTGGTGACCAGATCTGAATAGCCAGGTACTTCCCAACCTTCCTCTTCCCCATCTCCTTCCCCTCCCCGCTACTTTCAGCCTCACAACATACCCCAATTGGGGATGCCATAGTCTCACTGGCTCCAGACGGGAGCACTTGGTGACTCTTTTGCGGTATTCATATAAAAAATTTAAAAAAGGTAATTTATCGCTCTTTTGAATTCTTCACACAAACAGTTCAATATTATAAATAACTCAAATATTCCAAAAGGTTTCAGTTTACTGAACCAGAGTTACGCAGGACGCACAGACAATTGACGCAACCAAAATTTGTATTTATAATGCTTCAAAAGTGAGGTTTTGTTCGATTTCCCAATCTGACTAGACCAGAAAAATGAAAACTTCGTTGATGTAACTTTTTTTATTGCAAAAGTGATCGCTTCCAAATATTTATTTTTTATTTTCGTGTAAATGGCTTTTGTAAAAGGTACGTGCATTTCATAAAATAAAAAAAATATATATTCCATTTACTTGTGGGGCAGATGCAGAGAAAATGATTATTTTTTCCTTTGGAGATAGTAGACTTACATACACTGTTTTTCTCATCGTTTTTCTTACTATTATTTAGTGTATAGGAACGAGCTGCAGCATTATTGTGATAAGGAAAGTACGTTTTTTGCCTTTTTACCTTTTCTTCTATTTCTTTAGAGTACTTCAGTCCCGTAAAAACCCTGTTTAATGTAATTATTACATTTTACGTCGAAAAGTTCATGGATCGGCGACTCTGTTTATTATTATTTGAAAATCGTTTAATCTGGTTATCTTAAAGGCTCACACTCCTTACTGCCCCTCGTTAACCGACCTCATAAATTCACCCAAGCGGGCGGAGGTAAAGAGTTCAGGTGCCACCGATGTCAGAAGAGTTAGACTTTACAGAAATCCGGGTATCATTTCGACGAGCTTGATTAAAATCACGTGACTATACTTTAGGCACCATGAGGGTCCAAGAATGCTTTAAATAATTACGACATCAGGCGTAAGTTGAACGTCGAGGAGCACACATTAAAATAACCAGGTCCTGCGCAGAAAAGTAAAATTCTCTAAAGTAAGGCAACGGTCTGCAGTGTAGTCCATTGTGGGATTTTTTTACGCAGGATCGGAATGCTCATAAAAAAATGGTTAAAAGCCATAGACACCAGTTACAGATGAGGGGTAAAACCAAACTATGGAGAGCGAAGAGGGGAAAGATGACTGTCATTCGTTGAACAATCAATCTGACAGTATATAGGCATCTCGCATTACAATATCACCATTTAGTTCTTAAAAGCAAAATCTGCTTTGAATGAATAGACCTTTTTACATGGGAGCGCGAATTGCTTGCCACGATCAAAACATATTTGCTAAGGCCAAATGCTCGCCCCAAAAAGACTCGCGCCAATACACATATCAATATTTTGTTTCCGTGTTTAGTTAAAACACTTTTACAAATGTTTCATAATTTACTTACCCCTGTAACCAGCGACGAGCACATTGGAGTACCGCCCACATTCGCTATGTGTACATTGATACGTAGATATATTGTATAGCACAAGCTGCCGTTATTTCGTTAAATGTATGGATGTCAGCTTCTCGCTGTTCACGGCAAGAATGATGACGTCACACATTTTAGATTCAAGCGAGGCTATATCCCCTCCCCATGGAGCGAGCCGGTTCCAAGGAGGAGCTACAGCCGGCGCCATGTGGAGGGGGAAATAATACGTTTTTATCACTTAGGGCAGGTCCAGATATATTCATATGTCCGTGTTAAAAGCCGAACCGCCTTCGAATCAGGTTGCGCAGCGACGCTAAAAATAGGTGAGATTGGTAAATTTAATTATAAAACCCTAGTAAGTGTCCAAATATTCAGTTTTGACAACGTGCCCGTGCTTTTGCTCACCTGATTTTGAATTTGTAGTAAAGTTTTTTAGGCAGCCTGCAATTTGCGCGAAATTTAAAAAAATATATATTTTCGCGCACTCAATGGTGATATTACAATGCGAGGTATTGTAAAATATAATATCGTCAGATTCATTTATCGACTAATCACTGACAGGGTCATCACGTACACACCACTCCTATTCTGCGCAACTAGATTTGTTCCCGTTGCACTTACGGGCAGCTCTATATCTTTCTTATTCTGCGGGTGCCACACAAAATGCTTTTCAATCGTTCACAACAACAAATTCAGGGATAATATTTTATTACAGGGATAATTTTATGGCGTGGTCTTTCACAAGGGTAATTCTGAATGAATCTACATTTCTTCCAGAACATTGCTGATATTTTTATTTATTTATTTTATTTATTTAATTACATATGCATAAATATTACAAAACATAACAATGTGATCCTTTGTCTGTCCAACTGGGAAAAATACCCGTTTCAGGACAGCCAAAATGTATATTTAGTTCATAATATTCTCAACAAAGGAATGGTTTCGTTCAAGATATCACGGGAATTTGCTTCTGTCAAGACAACTTTTGAGAACATTAAGAATTGTATATAATTAAGGGATGGATTCTTTATATTTATAAAAGAATCGCAAAGATGTGATTTTTTTTAAGATCAATTTGGAGAACATTAATAAATGCATTCAGAGTGAATGCATTTATTAATGTTCTATGAGTGTTTTCTTTCGTGAGATCACAAGTAGGAGATTCTTTCCAGGCCATTTTAGGGAATATTTACAATTGCATGATCAGAATTTGCACATTTATAAACCAATATTTGACAGATAAATTCCCAATGTATTTATGACTATTTAATTTTGATAAAGTACTATAATATTTAGAATTTCTTGAATAGTAGAAATTACACAATTATAATCCAAATATATGAAAAATGATTTTTCAAGCTCGTTTTGGAGAACATTAATTTATTTAGTTGTTTATTTATTTCTTTTATTTTACGCCCAGAGTGCTTTTACATAAATAATAAAGGCAGTACCTCCATCTTTACATAAGAAAACAAATAGTTTAGATAAAGTTACGATGGGAATAAAAGTATATAAATTTAATAAAAAATATAAGCTTGTGTTTGATTTCAGATTCTTCCAGCAATGATGGGTATGATGGGAATGATGTCTTTTAAAGGAATGATGATGGGCATGTTATCACTTATCATTTCAAAGGTAAAAAATATATATTTTGTCACGCACCCTTGTTAAGAGGCTGTCGAAATTGTATCTTATCTTAGGCTGTTAAATCATTAATTTGGCCTTCTTCGGCAAAGAGGGAAACGAATTATGTGGAATTTTGGAGCTATCAGCTCTGGTTTTATGATATTTTAAAGGGTCATTTCAAACGTTACGTTACTGTCTGATTAATCTTTCGTTACGTAAGATTATTCCGATCTGACAGCTCGTAATAGGACCCACGATGCGAACTCTGGCGGGATAAAAAGGTAGTATCCAACAAGGCAACCTTCTTGTAGCGGAACCAGAGCGTAAAAAACAAATTTAACGAGAGTTAAAAAACAAAATATATATTTATTTTTTAATAACCCGACAATATTTGAAATACTCCTACCACCACCGCAGTACCTAAGTCCAAAATGTTGCTTGAATCGTAATGGAGGACTTAGCCAGCCGATGAATCGAAAACGGGATACCCAGTGGGACTAAACGCGATGCCAACTCAGCCACTGACCAGATCATTTAATATTTCCACAAATAACATTGAAGTTCAAACAAGAAAGATGTGAGGTTAGAATTTTTAAAACCTAACCAAAATTTTTGATCGTTTTGTACGTTTACCAGATTTTGCTGATTTTAAAACTGATGGGAATGGGCGGAGGAGGAGGAAAAATGGGAGCTGGAGGGGGATCTCACGGGGGAGGAGATGCTGTAAGTGATTTTTCATATTTCCTGAAGTTACTATATCCATTGATGATCAAATATAATACACAATAGACAACTATTATCATCGACTTTTGCCGGTTTGGACAATATGGGATATAATTTAGATATTTTATCCAGGGTCTGATAGTCTACAGGCCTTGCCCACGTCTGTAAACTGGAATGCGTGGAGGTATTTAATAACAACTCTTGATTTTAACACGAGTCAAAATATATTTACAATGGAACTTTTGTGTTACAATAATTTGCACAGATTTAATATTTATCTTGCTTAGAGGTAAAGCAGGTAGGGAGGACGAACACTAAAACCAGAATGAATTCGCAAATGAAATTGCGTTGTCACGCACCTAGCCAGAGAGTGGTAACCGGTGATACCATTGTGTAAAATCGGAAAAAAATGGTATTTTATTGTTTTTCGTTGCTTCGCTACACCGGAAAATTGTTACCATTAAATAATTGACCTATTTTCTGAATAATTTATTTTTCGGATACTAATCCAATATCGAATAAAATGTGTAAACTACTTTTTATAATTTATTTTTATTTTCAGGCTGTATGGATGCCCAGCGGCGGTGGAGGAGGAGGCTGGAATGCGGGAGGTAGGTTTCTTTTTCCTGTATCCTGTTAAAATTATAGAAAAATAGCCACCGGCTTCAATTACTTATTTATCCACTGGAGCGCTTTTTGCTGAATTTCAGCACCACCTACAAAACCTGAGTTGGCTTAGCTGCTGAATTTCAACAAATTTTCCCTAGATGCATTAATTTTTTTTTTATAATAATTTCAAATAAGCCCGCGGTTTTATTTTATTTCAATAAATAAACCAAAAATCGAATTAATTGTATTTAAGATAATTGATGAATCTTTTTGATGTACTGCAGCTATTTTTGGTGAGTCCTTTATGAATTCTATTTTAGTCTTATTAAAACTGTCGCCATTTTTCGAATAATTATATGTCAAAAATTGTTCAAAGGGAACAACAGTTCACAACATATCAAAATTCAGTTTTCTTTTATGCATATGTAGATCGTGATTATAAATTAGACCATTTAAAAGAAACCTAATAGAAAATATTTAATGTGGAGGCAAAATTGAACTTCCTTGGCGAGTTTATAGGGAGAAAATCCTGACAATAGTTCCCTTTTAAATGTTTACGATTTTATAATATTTTTTTATAAATCCTAAGAATACGCGATAAGCAACCAAATATATGTGAATTCATTGACTAAATAGAACTATGATCTGTTTGTATGTCTCCGTATTAAAATTCGGAGGTATGATTTTTTTAAGGTGGGCGGAAAATATTCAAAACGGGCACCAAAATATCAGCAATCCGAGAAAAAATATAAAAATCGCGCCGTCACTCCAGTGGCCATGATATATCTTCTTTTTTTTTTAATAAGCAAGAATGAATAAGCAAGCTTAACGTACGGCTGGAAATAGTATCAACTTCATTATCTCTTACACTTACTCACTCGATGGGTTCTGATAAAGATATAAGAAATACTGACCATGAACCCCTTAAAGTTTTTCTTTCAATCAACCGGAAATCAAAACATTAGAATTATCTATGAACGCATTTCACTTCATATTTTAACTTTTGAAAAATTTGCCTGTTGTGAGTTCCGGCACCTTTTGTCATATAATAAAAGCACTGCTGCTAAAATTAACAGTAAGTATAATATGTTATACATGTTTTCAGGTGGGTCCGGAGGCGACGGGTATGGCGGGGGCGGGGGAGGGGGAGGGGGCGGCGGGGGCGGTGGTGGTGGGTACAACGCTAATGGTGACTGGCAGAGCCGGGCGGGCTGGGAGGTACTCAGAGGAACCAACGCGCTTCAAGCCAGAGGGATGTCAGACGATACCGAAACGCATATACCCCTCCAAGAACTTGACCGAAACACAAAGCAAGATCATATACGTGATCTAAGACAGGGATCAGATAAGATCCTACAAAGCGTAACTGAAGATCAAGACAACAGAAGAAAGCGAGAAACAAAACGAATGAACAATGGATTCATACTTGACCAAAACCAAGAAGAAGATAATACTCATGATGTCAGTCAGCAATCAGATAATATCTCACGAAGACTAACTCTTGAACAAGGAAATAGAAACAAGCAAAATACAAACGGAATGCGGAATGGATTTAGATCTTCGGAGATTCAAAAACACAAACCAAATAAAAACGTTCATAAACCACAAAATCCAAACCAATATCATAACGAAGATCATGTTCATGATCGTAGTCAGAAAGCAGTCAAGATCACACAACGCGGATTCGATGAACAAGACAGTAGAAGCAAACGGGAAACTAAGCGAACTAATATTGGATTTACACCTTCGGAAATTCAAAAATCCAAATCGTATTCAAAAATTTTTGAACAACATTTTCCAAACCAATTCCATGAAGATGAACACACTCCTAATCTTAAAGAAGAACCTGAAAATAAAAACCAGGATAACATTAGCGGAATAGAAATAACTTTCCATAACTTTGGCCAGTCGGAACAAAAACAAGGGCCTGGAAGTCAGTCAATATTGGATGAACAGCTAGGCGTTAAAAAAAGAGGACATAAAGATAGCTATAGTGGTCAAAGAGAAGTTAATAAAATAAACGTCCCTGATTTAAAACAAGAAAATACGCAAATAGTTGATTGGTCAAACAAACAAAATAAACAAAGGAGAATACTCCACTCATCCATGGAAAACGTAGAAAAGTTTACAGAAGTACCCAAAGTAATTAATCGTAATATTGGCGAATACGGAGTGTATGACTTGTCAAATGATAATACGAGAATTAAGAATGTTTGGCCTAATAATATTTTAAAGAGAAATATTTTATTACCAAAGTACAAAAATCAAATTTTTCCTGGGAAAAAGAATAATTCTGTCGAAAAAATAGATTACCATAATCCTGAAAATACTGCTGCTTCTTCACCGATTGCTCCATCGATTTTTACGACAACGAACACCATGGACAATAACTTAGGAAACAGATTACTTCCTGGTATTTCAAATATTCCAATCCAACAGCCATCACCAAAGGTGAAGAGGTCCTCAGAACAAAATACGGAATCAAGCGATATCTTAGGAAGAAAAATGCACAATTCTAATGACCAAAACGATAATGAACTATACCAAAATGATTTTCACAACGAACTCTTCAACGAGTTGGAAAACCATAACAATTACGTTGACAACACCCAAGACAACGCAGAAGAAGATCACCAAATTTTTAACTTTGACAGCTTTGATACCTCTGACGACTCTGGATCGTATGGTTCTCATTTCTCTGGGACAAGTCACCATGCAGGAACACCTACAAGGGATAAAAAGAAGAAACCGAAAGATAGAAAAAAGAAAAAGGGTCATAGTGGACATGCTGACGACGACGATGATGATGATGACGATGACTCAGAAACTATTGTACCGTATTTAAAAGGGATGGACGAAGTGCTTGAAGAAGATCAGTGGGACTGACTATTACGGGTGTTTGGGGTTGACCAATTGTGCACTTTAATCGATGATAATATTGGTTCGACTTATCTTTATATATTTTGACGGCGATGTGTTTCTTCTTTTTAAGCTAACTTACTATTAACAGTTGCAGTTGAGGTTGCAGTTACTATTAACAACAGTGTTTTAATTAAAGCTAAGTGTTATTTTAGTGCAACTGAATTCAAAACTGTATTTTGATTTGTCATATTTTTAAGAAATATTTCGTAATCTTTGGAATGCATTTTCATCTCAATGTTTATAATATTATTAAGTAGGTAAGTTAATAAGTTTTGTTTTCTTTGTATGTTTTTTTTTTCATTTAAATATATTGGTTACGTAAAATAAAGAATATCACACCAGAAGTGTTTTCCATCCAAATTTTAATGCTTTTCATCCAAATTGTTCCATCCATAAATCGTAGATCTCCATCCCATTCGAATTACAAAATCACAGTTGTGGTGAGAAATTTAAGCCCAAATTAGGCAACCATTTGGATCAGAAAACACGCCCACAAGGCAATTCTTGTCTCATTCTTTATTCTATGATTGGTTTATTTTGAAATTTTGGTGTCGAATAAGCTTTTGTTTAAAAATATATATTATTTGTAGATTTGAGAGCTGACAAAACTTCTTTTTAATTTATCTTCTCGGTCCAATTATTTTCTATTTTAATATGGAAATAAAATAAGCATTATTAAAACAAATTCAATCCCATTTATTCCGATCCCACTCTGATTTTATCGATATAACTTTTATGAAAATAGTTAATTGTAACAGTTTCTATGCTAATAAGCACTTTCAGATTATTTTATACAAACTGCAATAAAATACGCATCACAAGATTAACTAAAATTATACAGGTTCAAAACTATGACGATGGTCGTGGCAGCATAATAATTCAATAAAAACTCCTTTGGCGGCAACCACCTGAACATTCTTGGGTAATAATAATAACTACTATTATTATCGAAAATCCTTAAGAGCGTTTAACCAGCCAGAGGACGAAAATCCACATTTCGTCGAAAGTTGTTCTTACGATCGTGCAGGGCGGTTATAATGAGAAAGATTAATTATTCTCCGTACCAGCTTTTTTTAAATTATAACTCTAATATCGAATTTATTTCAATTCAAATTAGCTTTAATTTATACCTTCATCCAAAAATGCTGAAAGGCGTGATGATAAAACTATTAAAATAATGTACTTTTTGTAGTTATTTTTTGATTATAAGTATTTATCGTTTTTCAATAATGTCTAAATTTAATAAAAATGTTAAAAAATCTGAAATATATTAGTTTGTAAGTGCGCAAATAAATACACAAACGGACCAATTTTCGCCAAGAAACACATGTACGTACATATTTTTTAATGATTTTATTGAAACTAAAATTAAAATTCTAAAACATACGTTTGCTAGATAATGTATTGATTTATTTTACTGCATGATTTTATTATTTGAAATGGGTGTGGTATAATACAAAAACTTTTTTGAAAATTGAACAAATCTGCCAACGACCTACGGAATAACCTTATTATACCATTGATATATATAAATAGATGAGACATTAAGCGAATAAATTGGTTCAACGGATTTGAAGGTAGTACCTCCAATTCTCTATTTCACCCATTTAGTGGACCAAAAACCATCGTGTCGTGTTGGTCATTTGAAATACATCTGGTAAGCGTATGTGTAAAAGGCGTTCGTGCAATGTATGGAACGTTCTATTCAGACTGTTGAACGTTCGAGTCCTTACTACGCTGTGCCCTCAGTCTAAGGACACCTGCATTCTTGTACATTTTTGCAGGTATATTTACATGGCGGCTCGCGCTCGGTGTGGAGTCTATTGTAAGTCCCTTAAATGTTTCAATACCCGGCTTCAGAGCATTATATTTTATACATTTTACAAATATAAGACAAATAGTCCCGATAAACTACTTTTTAGTAGTTTGTCTAACGGGTTCTTTACATTAAAGATCTTATTATAGTGATTTAATAGTTACATTTTTACAATTTAAGATATAAAATTAAATAAAAAAATTTACAGAAATATACTTAGATACATTTTTACAATTATAGATATAAAATAAAATAATTTTTTTACAGAAATATACTTAGATAAAAGAAAAATTATGAAAACATGAATAACAATTTTAAAGTCTTTAGTTATTATAAGCTAATACAAATTAGTTCTTTCCGTAAGCCAAGTCTTCAGTAAGTTCACCAATTGTTTGTTTTGGGTACAGTTTTTAATTTCAGCTGGAAGCATATTTAAACAACTGGGAATCATGTAATTTAACGTTCTTTGTCCATATTTATTTGTATGTTTAGGTACAATTAGTCTTTCATTAAAGTTAAAACGAGTATTATGGTTGTGTTCCAGCCTGTTTGTATATAAAGGGTTATTTATTTGCTGAAACTCGTTCCAGAACTCGCGACCGCGAATGGCGCGATGTCATACTCGTAATTGAAACTTTGAATGCAATATTTTCCATAGCATTTTTTTTTCTTTTATAGTAATTTAGGTGAATATAAAGATTTTTCTAAAAAATATTTGTATTAAGCGTAACCAGTGATTTCGAAAGTTTACCAAAAATAGGCGCTGCAACAGTAAAAAATAACTAGGTTTATTAATATAATTGATGAACTTTGATGTCGTTGTATGCGGCCCTCTACTTGAAAAGTCTGTAAACCCCTGCTTTGCAATCGCATTCGTGCCAGTTCGGTAGATAACGGAAAGTGTCGAACTACCCCTCCCGCAGGCCTGAGATGAACACGAATTTCGAATATATTTGTAAGGCTCGGCGCCTCTATTGTATATCTCTATGTATTATACTAAAAATTTAAAAAATTTCTCAAAATTTATTACATACGAATGCTAGATAAAAGAACAATCTTTCGAAATCCACTTATAATTTTTTGTGGAAAAGAGTCAATACGTCATAAAACTTTTTTGAAAATGACGTATTTCCGGTTTTCTCTGGTAATGCCCTCTTAAGAGAAAAATGATCCTTAGGGAAAAAAACCAAAAGTAAGTGGTTAAAAATTGCCTTTGACTTATACTTATCTACGGTCGCCGAAAAATTTGAATAAAAGATATTTTACCTAACTGTTGCTGTCACTGTTGCTCATTCTCCCCCTAATACCGAGCGAAAGGGACAACTGCACCGCAGGCTGAAAATACCTGAATAAAATCGGGTTTTGTATTAGCCATTTTACTTCTCCAAAAATAATCCATTTTTTAGATTTTTTATTAAATGTTTAAGAACGAAATACTATACGTCTGTAGGTTTTACTTTTTTTTTCAATACAGTATCTAATTTGTGTACTTGACGTCAGTTGATGGCGTTCAAAACAAGCAATTTTAACGATTTTTAGAGGATCTTAACTCCAAAAAAGTAACTCATCAAAAAAAACAAAACGTACCGACACGCACGTGGTCTTTATCTATAATATAAAATAAAATATATTTGAAGTAGTGTCAAAATCCAGAGAAGTAATCGGGGAATACGTTTGCATGGAAAAAATTACAGAAAATCTGTTCGTTAGTTGTCCGTTAGTTCGTTAGTGTGAACTTCACACAGCTCATTTCGAATTCAATTTCCAGGTCCACGCAACTATTTTCAGCTGTCAATGTTATTTCCATTATGAACCAAATTATCAAACATGAATTAAATCGTCATAATAAAAATCTGTTCAAATCGCAAGTGCGCCAAAACTATTGAATTTTGCAACCCAAAACACCGAGCGATCCGGTTGATAGATTTTTCTATTTAACAAGCAGATTGCAATCTTTGGGGGGGAAGATGCTCCGAGAAACTAGCATCATTGATTCCTTCGGCACCGATGCACAGACGGGAACCACGCCAAACGCGCGCCCAACAGTTGTACACAGTCGAAATTTATCATAGGAGCACAGGTCGTTTCTAGGACTTGTCGTTGAGTTCAACAGCTCTGCTGTAGGACGATTTTTCGGTCTCTGCGTTTCCTCCCTCCTGTACACTGCTGAAAACTAGCTGCATTCCTGGAGAAATCCTGAATTGTGGCTGAACAGTGACCTTTTCATCAATAGAATCAATGATAAAGAACAAAATGTGTAATATTCATTGACCTATATACTTGGTCGAAGGTAATATTGTAAAAAAATGTATTGATGAATGAATATTTTGTTATTATTTATTTATTTATTAATTTAAACGCCCATAGGGCTTTTACATAGAATGCAATACATTTTTTTTTTAATTACAATGAAAAGAATAGTTTTACAAAATACAAGTAACATAATATATGTTAAAAACCAAATATAGGTTACATAAAATATAAGCGTTAAGGCGATCTACTAGTTCACTACTGTGCCGTGGACAGTAGTTCTTCGGTGGACGCCATAGGGGTCACTTTGAATAACCGAATTCGTCGACTAGCGGCCGTATTATAAAATATCAACGCGAAAATGCATATTTTATTTTATTTTGGAAAGATTGGGTGTAAATATCAACTTTTTTTGCGATTATTATAAAATAAACTGAATTTGCCACATTACACAATAAAACCATATCCGAAAAGGGGTTTATAAATAGGAGAGTTTGGACTTGAAAGTGTGTTTTTTAGACCTCATACTTTATTTTTTTATAGGCTTATTAAAAAACTTATAAAAAAATGACCGATATTTTTAAGGGCCAAGGTATGTTCTACACGCAGTATTTAATTGAAGCATCTACAATACTTCTAAGCGATCAAATTTTCAAAACAAAAACATATGATTTTGCATTATTTACTATGACTTCATCTTAAAAGAAAAAAAATAGATTACATAAAATATAAGCGTTAATAAAATACAGGTAACAGCATATAAGGAACAAAATATGTATAGGAGTTTAGATAAAGTAGGTAATGTTAAAATTCTTGTTCACATTAGGTTATGGGATAGGTAGAAATAAATAGTTGGCACATATGGTGTTTGAAGTTTGCTAAGTTCAAATTATTGTCAAATACATCCATTTTGTTTAAGTATTTGTTACCAAGGACTATGTAAACGTTATATTGGAGAATGTAAATCATAGTTCGAATAAGATGTACGCATATAAAATGTCAATGTTTGTCTAGTTGTTCGTGTAGGTACATGTAGATTTAATAATTGCAGGCGTTCACAACTGTCGAATTTAGAGTTTAATAATTTTAATAAAAAGGGTAGGTCGTTTATTTTTCGTCGGTTTTCTAATGTTGGAATATTTAAAGTGTTCATTAACGACGGGTAATTTATGTGCTCTAAAGGGATGTTAAGTTTAAAATTTACAAAACGTAGAAATTTTCTTTGAATTCTTTCAATAGTTTGAATATTTTATTATTACTATACAACATGGATCTCTTTAGAATTCAGGTTCACTCCTTTCTTTCCACAAAAAGACCTTCGTTCCTCTTAAAAGACCCACCACACAGCATCTCCAAAGATGACATAGGCCCTAAGGAAAGTTTTTTTTCTATGTGGATCTAATGAAAAAAAAATTTAAATAGGCAATTCACCTAAGAAGAGTGATTTGTGAAAAAGTTAATTCCTGGTTAGTTGGTTTGAACCGTTCATGATCACTCTGAATTAAATGCATGGATGTCTCTCCTGAGGTTGAAGGAAGATGGATGTGTTTGTTTTCGTGCATTTACGTGTTTTATTTATTGAATAGTGCTGAGGTGTGACGTGTGTGAGGAAGGATCAGCGATTTCGATTGGTATTCAGTAATGGGCTCTAATGAAATTGCCATGGCCGCCGGCAGCCGCCATCACATCTAGTGCAGACTCGGTCAATTTACAGTTATACATCTAACAGAGGTGAACTAACCGACTAATCAAAATTGGAAATTACTTTATTTCAGGTTTCCTTCTGATTAATTTCGGAAGGTTTTGAATTCATTCGAGATCTCAAAACACCAACATTTTTCAGTTCTTAAACTTTACACTCTAAGTATTTGTTGTTCTCATGCTGTCGGTGACGGAGATAACCATCGGGAACATAGAAACTAATGCTCTCCATGATAGCAGAGTTTTCGAACCTTCCACGAATCAGTCTGAAGAAATGTGTTACAATGAGCACATCCGTTCTGACCCGTAGATGGTTCATACCAAGCATGCCCAAGAGAAAGTGGGTAGGGTAGAACCACGGGTAGTAGCCATACTTCCTCAGGTAAAGAAATCTCAGAAATAAAGTAAAGAAGTTTTACTTCAAAAAGAGAGGCCATAAGCCTTGTATAGTTTGTCCGTATTCTTGTATAGTTCGTGTTCGACGGTTTGGCACTTTCGACCTGTTCGAGCGGCGCGTGTCCTGTCGAGCGGCTCGACACGAGACGCCGCTCAGTCAGCTCAGATAGCTATGGTCAAATCTGAGTGGTTTATTTTTTATCAAAAAATGTCAAATCCGCTGTACTCCATGAGCACTCTTCTTTACGAAGTAAGTTAATAAAATTTAAATAAATCATCCCGATATGTTCTATGCATTGTCTGCACGTTGAAACATTCTCGACCGAATTTCTTTCGAATATCAACAAGAATTACAAGTCATAAGACGAATATATACGTGAAATCCTATTTAGATACCATTTTGATTAATCTTTACGACGAATCGGCTTACAATATGAACATCAAAAAATATGCTACGGATATATCGGAGCTTTTACTAGCTTTTCTATGTATTGGAATTACAATAAAATTATTATTTACGTAACAAAAAATATAAGCGTAAACCACCAAAAAAATGTTTTTTCATGACTTAACAATGAAGTAATACAATAAACAATTTTTTAAAAATACCCCTTTATGGCTAAGACTATTTTTGAGGTTTTCCATGTTCTAACTTTTTTTCGTTGTTATAAAATTATGCACAAAATAAATAAAAACCACTTTTTCGCTTACTTGCCTCGTGCAAAAAGACGCTCGATTTAAAAATTTTGCAGGCATGAGATTCGAAATACTTCTAGCGTTTATATTCCTCTTAAGGCCACGCTATCTCTATTCAGAATTGCAATTTGCGATTTTATGAAATCCCATCTTTGATTTTTTTGGTACAGGGGTTACCTAATCGTTTTAGGATTCTGATAATAAATTTAAATGTCCCGTATTAACGCCATCTATGAATCTCACTGAAAACTAAAATTGATGATGATTATTGTCAATCTGTGGGATATTACGAATTTAAAAAAAAAAAATGTTTTTTTAAATTTTATATTAAAATGTTACTTTTGTATCTTCTTTATCTTTACTAAGTATAAAATGAAGTCGCTCCCGCTGAATGTGCGCTTAGATCATTTAAACTACGCAACGGATTTTCATGCGGTTTTCACCAATAGATAGAGTGAATCATAAGGAAGGTTTTTAGGTATATAATTTCTAAAGGTTTTGTGTAAATTGGTTGAAATACATAATATATCTGACCAAGCGGCAGCGGGCAGCGTGGTATGGATTTGGTGTTATAAAGATTTCGTTAACCACAGCAACGTGTGGCCGGGTCTGCTAGTTATGTATATAACAGGATGTAAATGACGCACTTGACTTACTTTATACCAGTGATTGCTGAAATTATTTGGAGTGTAAAATGTTAATACCTATATTTTGGTCTCTGGTCACTTTTTTGATGATTTTTGTTTTGGTTTTAATTTTTTTTTTCTTTATAACCACAATTTTTTTCTTCCACATGTCACTAGTCACTCAGCCGAGTAACAACACTTCATCCTGTGCCTAACTACCCAATACCTAGTGAGTTTTAAAGTTTTTAGGTGAAAAAAAAAAACATAAAAAATATCACCAGGGACCAAAATTTCATTTAGATTTTTTATTCCAAATGATATCAGGAATCACTGGCAAAAGTAAGTCGACTACGTTCTTTATACACCGTTCGGACCAGTTAAGTAATTAGTCGAGTAGCGAGTACCTAACTCTCCAGTCCAATGACCAAAATACTACCATTAAGAGGGAATGCGGGTGGCGTTTTTTCCACACAAACGTATTCCCCGTTTATCTCTCTGGATTTTGACCTTAGAGTAAATTTTTTCGTACATAATATAGATATCGACCACTAGCGTGTCGGTACGTTTTGTTTTTTTTTTGATAATTTACTTCTTATAGAAGTTAGGACCTTCCAAAAATGAATAAAATTGCCTGGTTTAAACGCCGTCAAAAGACGTTCAGTATACAAACTAAACAATGTATTTTTAAATAAAGCAAAACTTAGCGACATAGAATATTTTCTTCTAATACAGTTAGTGAAAAAAATATTAAAATCGGTCCAGTTTTGGAGAAGAAAATGGGGAATACAAAACAACGATTTTATTTAGGTATTTTCGGCCCGATATGCAGTTGTCCCTTTCGCTCAGTTTCCCTGAGGGTAGCGCGGAGTGGAACAGAAGACATTCGTTACAATACCTATCAACGATATTTTTAAATGACCGGCATAGCTCTTAAAACTACTAAATTTATGGTGAGGTTATTCTACATGAGGGAGGTGATTCTACTTGATAGTTTAAGTAAAAAAGATAAATTACTTTTTTCGAAATTTCAACACCTTGCGGTAATTTTCGGGTAAAAAATAGATTTTTTTTTTTTTTTTGTTTTGAAATTTTTTTATTGATTTTTTGTTTGGAAAAAAAATTATCTTCTATTGAAAAATATTTTCGTTTTAAAAAGAAGAAGTTTTTTTTCATATCAAAAGGATTTGCATTCTAGGTACCTCCTAAGGGCGTGTACTTTGTATACAAACAGAATTCTTTTTCGTGATTTTAAAAGCTGGGGCTTTTTTTATGCACATTGGTGAGAAATTTAGTTTCTAATATTTTTAATAGTTTTCAGAGTACCTACTGTCAATTTTATTTTGAATTCTTTTTGGTTTTTCTTTGTCCTATTTGTTTCATTTGTCAAACATATTCATTTAACGATAGTGATGTGCATTGAGTAGTTGTCTCGATATCGAACAAAAAAGCATTGAGCGAAACTGTACGAGCACAAAACCGTAATAACATGAACGTAGGTGGGTTAAACTTTTTTCTGAGACCGCCATACAGAATAGAATTATTATTGTTAAAATGACTTCAGCCGTGTTTCAACCTCATTACGAACCAACCCCTCTTTTGTCGGACGATAAAAATATTTCCGCTTTGCAATAAAATCCAAATAAATGGAATATTTATGAAAGCATCCAAAAACAAAAAAAAATTGTGTGAAATTCACAAGTGGTAGAAGTGAAACTAGAAAGTCACTAGATGTCGCTATCTTTTCTTTCGCATGTTTATTTTAAAGTGGTTTGAAGATTGTATATTGATTGTACAAAAATAAAAATGTTTTTTTTTTTGGATTTGGTTGAATTCGAACCTCCGTTCGCTGGATGTCTCTCTCTGGCCGCTGATATTTGTCAGGCGCTTTATACCGCTGCGCCATCGGAGGCTAGCGCGGAGCCATGAATTTACCGCATTATATTAGTACCGAGGACCCGTCAAATAATAAATTTTAGTGACGCACTTCCATTTCATCCGAATTTTAAATCACAACGGGGCTAAAGAAGTTTCACTTAAAATAACTTTTTTAAAAGAGTGATTGTACACTTTCAAATTTAATAAATCTAAATAAACATTTAATTTTTGAAACACAAAATTTTTTAATGCAAAAATAAAACAATTTTAAAACTGCCTCGCCTTACGTTTTCTAATTAACTAAAATTACTAATAATGAAAAAAAAATGCACATACATAATATATTAGACAAATTTGTTAAAAAGTTATTGTCAACTCACTTTTTTGTTGTTTCCATGTGAAAATAATGATTAAAAAATTCGCAAATTTCATCAATTTTTTCAAAATGCGGTCGAAAACTTTGGTTTCATAAAGGTGTACATTTTAATTATTTTGTTGTTAACTTTTAGAATTTTAATATAAAGCGTGGTATTTTCTCTTTCTAACACCTTTTAGATCATATTTTTAACCATGCTAGTAAGGGAGACAAAATGATTTTTATGAGAGACCTACATGAGTTGTTCCGAAAAGCGAACCAATTAGCCTAAGGGGAAATTAATATGGATCCTATTGTATTATTGGCACTGGGCAGCCAAGGGGCTCTTGAGTTATAATATAAAATAAACAAACAAAAATCGTAGAGAAAGTCCACCCCTGTGTATTAATTTCAAAGTGTTCGTCTTCTCAGGCCGTATTCTTGATAAGGTCGGCAAGTTGACGTTTGTGCTTTAGTCTTCGTGCTAACATAATGTATCGAAGAAAAAATCGTCCATTTTTTCACAATATTTATTAAGAAAAACTACATTCAAAAGTGCAAGTAAAACGAATCTGATATTGGAGACTTGTTTTCATTTGATGCAGTTTTCGTGTTAGCAACACAGATAATTGAATTATTGCTGATAGCAACACATAAAAGGTAAGACTACGTACTATTATTAAAATATTGTCATGTTTATTTATTATAGCTACCTTTTTACATCTCGGAAACCCTTTTTTAATTGGGTTCCTATAGTGAAACTGAGAATTAGAAAATTTGGAATTTTTTTCCTTCACCGAAATATTTAATACATAAAAGCTCATTTTTCTTTGTTTGTCCTTTACGCGCTCCTTTACCATTCATACTGCGATAAAACTTTGGTGCATTGATCTGCGCATGCGCGTGGTGGTTTCTATATATAATAATGAGCTCTGGCGTTATGAAATTATTTCCTATACTATTCCTCCGATTGCGATGAAACTTTGATGAGTTGTTGCGTGCACGTCCGCAAAGGTTTCTATATATAGTGGTGAACTCTGTCGTTATGAAATTTTCATGAAAAATTGCAATAGGTGGCGCGCGAGTTGTTTGAAAAATGAGTACTTTTCATGTAGTTCAGCGGCAGGGATGGTAGTGGGAGGGGGAGAGGAATCTGGGAAGAGCGGAGGGAAATGAAGGTGGGTGATTAGCGGGAGGGGGTTGAGGGAGGGGGGAAGGTTGGGAAAGTGAAAAAAGACGGGGATGGATGGTAAAGAACACGCAGGAAGAAAAAACGTCTTTATTTAAGTTGCATTGCAACAAATTCCATCTCTAAACTTTAAAGCTTACCTAGGTACTTGCTGAAGTCCCCGGTGTTGTCCGGGCTTAACGAAGAGTTTTTCAAAATTGAATGTGGACAGTGTGCAATATTTCATCAGTCTCCGGGTAAAATTCTAGGTAGATAATAAGAAATTAAATCAACGCCGCCCCCCCCCCCCCCTCGCAGCTACAAACGATCTCTTTTATATAAAAAATAGACTATGCTTTTGTTTTGCAAGTGCCTAATATGGATGAAACTTTTATGCGTAAAATCATTATCTCCCTCTAGTAACGAGATCAGCTATGTAATTTTTAGCTGTGGGATCATAATTATGCAGGATGTTAAGGGACGTACTTGACTTACTTTAACCAGTGATTTTTTGGCGACTTTTTTTGACGACTTTTTAAAAAATTTTTTTTTTCAAAAACAAACAAAAAAAAAATTCTTCCGCATGTCGTCACTGGTCACTCAGCCGGGTGTCCGACGAACCCCTTACACCGCCTCCAACTGTTCAACACCTACCATTTTTTTATGTTTTTGTAGAAAAAAAAACATCAAAAATGTCACCAGAGACCAAAATTTCATTTACATTTTTACTCCAAATAATGTCTGGAATCACTGGTCCTTTAACACCCTGTATAATTCGATATGCTTGAGAATAGTTATTTATACTTACAGAATTGTAACCTCTCTTTCTGACAGTATAACATATTGCGGTTTTTTGTTTTGTTTGGTACCACCCGGTTTCACTTTCGTCTCGCGTTTTTTGTCGAACATGACAAAAAACAAAACAGCCGATATTTAAAACTCAGGATGGAAGTGACCGAAAAATTCCTGATGTGAAAGGCTGCGCCAATTTCGTTTCGTTCGGTGGTTTTGGGTGCTTAATTTATTCTTTAGTTAGTGAAAAATGTTTTCCTGGATTAGAAAAATCTTTAGCCAGATCAGGTAGGTCCTCATCTACATTATAAGAACTAAAATAGTGAAATTAGTTGAACTAAGTCCGGACCATGTAATGCAATATTGTATCAAGTTACTGCAGCGGAGGCTGCCAATATTTGATTATTACCCATGCTTATAGCAAAATGAAACAATTGTAGGCATATTATGTAAATGCCATTACCTACATTTGTATCAATGTAGGTGTACATTGATATCTATGGAAGAATAAATTTATAAATATTTACAAAATAGACAATGTACAGTTTCTACACGGACGAAAGTTAAAGTTTTTGAAGTGAAAACTTTTTTAGCACCTTTGTGATTTGAAATTCGATGAAACGAATAATAGCGACCCTAAAAATAGACAAACACATACATTTATAGAATTTAGCCTGCGATTAAATGAGATAGACCAATCGTTCTCATCTTTATGCGGTGCTTCGTGGCCTATCGGTCTCCTCTTTGTGCGTTGCTTCGTAGCCTCCCCACTCTTGTCTTCTTTAGTTTTCTGAAAGTTTCACTCCTGCCGCGTGTGAACTGCACACTCTGATTTTTTTTAATGTTACGTTAAATTAATCATGCATTTAAAAAAATGTTTCAATTTTACAGGTATTAAAATAGTAATATTTAAAAATTGCGCTTTGGCGCTGTGTCCCGGTAAGACAAGAGATCCTGGGTTCGAGTCCCAGTTGCGGCCGTTACCTCTTTTTTTGACGGTGGCTTATTCTGTTTAATTCGAATTTGTTATTATTTGGGAGGCGGGTATGGGTACCGCCGCCCCGGGAACCATTTATTGGACAACCAACACCCCTGCCACAGGTCACCCCAAGTGATTCGCTACGTTTGGTTATTTAGTAGAGGTGCCCGGGTTCATGGGATGAGGTTTGTCTAGGTCTTGGTGGTGGACACGTCAACCACTGCGTGGCGGGCTGGATCGGAGGAGACTGTTTGGGGAAGGGCTTTTGACCTCTCCAGCCGTATTCTCCTGCCCCTTCGCCTTGCACCGCAGTGTGAGGAATAGACTCACACGTCCGTCACTCCTGGCCACTTGACCCCCAGATTCCTACTCACCGCTCAAACCTTTTTCCTTCCCATATCTTTTTGATGCTGTTTTGTTTTATTTTTCAGAAACAATATGGGATTTATGAAAAGGGCCTTGGTTCAAGTTCTAGTGGGATTCGTAATAATACTAAAGAGCCATCTTCACGCAAGAATAGTAAGCCCAATATCAGTACCAGGGATATTGTATCCACCAGTGCCATCTGTCGGTAAGTATCGGAAACATTTTTACTTTATTATTATTTTACACTCTCGTCACAACAACGCCTGGGACATCCCTGGCATGGCGTATGAAATAACACTTAAAAGTGTAAAAAATATGTTTAAAATGACATGTAACAAATTTGTATGAAATAAAAAACTATCGGTATGATCGTAACATTATTATTTTTAGCTGATAAAATAATATTTTTATTATAAATCCATTGGCTTTTACTATTGCCATCTATCGGCAAGTTAGTGAAGCTAAAATGCTTAAGCTAAAATTTCCATAGTATTTAGTATAGCCATCTATCGGGGAACCGTTGAAACATTTGGTTTGAGTGAATTAATTCATGAACTGCTCGTTCATAGATGGCGATAATTGAATTATTTTTGGAAAAGAATAATATAGTAAAATTGACGACTCCAGATACTAATATCTACAGCCTGTATGTCGGACGAATATCTACAGCTCATATGTTGAACTAATATCTACGAACTTCAGAGTGTTGACTAATATCTACAGAGCTAAGGTTGGACGAATATCTATGACGGACCCAGTTTTGACTAATATCTACAGAGCGTAGGTTAAACTAATATCTACAGAGCGTAGGTTGGACTAATCAGCTAAATGTTTCCAATAGTCCGATATTAGGGATTTTTACATACATACTTACATAAATTAAGTTTTTTAAACTGCATACGCAATTTTACGTTATTCCAACATGCTATACATAATTGCAAATCCAACCTTTGCCAGTGCTGTAGATAATCGTCAACACTTTGGTTCTCATAGATATTAGTCAGCAGTTTGAGCTGTAGATATTCATCAACACTTTGGTTCTCATAGATATTAGTCAACAGTTTGAGCTGTAGATATTCATCAACACTTTAGTTCTCATAGATATTAGTTCGATTTTTTCAGTTTTTGGAATTCCTGTAGATATTAGTAGACGCCTCCAAATTGACATTGCATAAAAAACAATAAGTGAGTGAATGCGAATGAAGCAAGCAGTGCTTGTTAACGCCAAGGTAGAGTTGTGTGGTGATCCGTTATATTCGCTTACCGAACAGTGAAATGTTGTGATGGTTAAGAAGTTAGTTAGGTTTCCTAACAAAAGTTCTTTTACAGGATAGGGTTGATAGACTCAAGACCGTTCACCACGGGCGTAGACAGGTTTTAGTATCGGGGGGAAGGGGGTTTCAAGAAAATAAAACAACTGAAAGTACCTTTATATCATTATATTATGTACCACCCCCTTGGCAAATCAAAACTTGTCTCGGGGGGGGGGGGGGGGGGGGTATTTATTTCCTGTGTACATTGGTTACTTATTTTTTTTTATAAAATTAAAGTAACAAATGTACATAGAAAATAAAACTTTTCAAAACAAAATATCAAAAATATACGAAGGTTACCATATCCACGGTGAGCATTTTCAAAAACAATACTGGAACTATTTCACGTGAACCGTATCCACGGTGACCCATTTCTAAAGAAAGTTTGGAACAATTTCAACTTGGTGGCGCCCGGGGCGGAAAATGTGGTGTTATACCCCTCCCCTCCCAATTTCGACTTCACAAATGTGTAGAAAATTGGTTACTATACAGCCACGGTGTCCGTTTTCTAAAGAAATACTAAAACCATTTTACTTGAACCATATCCACGGTGAGCATTTTCTAAAAAAATACTGGAACTGTTTCACGTGAACCGTATCCCCGGTGACCGTTTTCTAAAGAAAGACTACAACAATTTCACTATATTCATTGTGACCATTTTCTAAAGAAAGACTGGAACTATTTCACGTGGACCATATCCAAGGTGACCGTTTTCCAAAGAAAGACTGGAATCATTTCACGTGAACCATATCCACGGTGACGGTTTACTAAAAAAATACTGGAACCATTTCACGTGGACCATATCCACGGTGACCGTTTACTAAGAAAGATTGGTACCATTTCACATGGACCATATCCACGGTGACTGTTGTAAAAAGAAAGACTGAAACTATTTCTTGTGAACCATATCCACAGTGAGCATTTTCAAAAACAATACTGGAACTATTTTACATGAACCGTATCCACGGTGACCGTTTTCTAAAGAAAGATTGGAACCATTTCACGTATACCATATCCATAGTGACTGTTTTCTAAAGAAAGTTTGGAACAATTTTAAGTTGGTGGCGCCCGGGGCGGATAACGAGATGTTACCCCCCCCCCCCCCCGAATTTCGACTTCACAAATGTGTAGAAAATTGGTTAGTCCTGGGAGGGGGGGCGGTGGCTAGAGAATTTCAGAAATAGGCTATTTTCGTCTATAAAAAGACCATCAGGTACAAAATTCTCCCCGTTTCGGGACATTTCACAGGGAGCCATAGAGCTACGAAAATATAAATAACACCGTATTCAATATTTTTGTGACAATATCCTTTGTAATTTTTTTTCCACGGTCGGGTGTCACCCCCCCCGTCGGGCGGCACCCGGGGCGGTCCGGCCCCCCCGCCCCCCTCTTGCTACGGTACCATGTACAATAGTATTGGTTAACAGTATAGTTTGAATACGGAAATAATTCATTCATTTAATTGGTTTTTGGAGGGAGTACAGTAATGTCGGTTAACAATATCGGCGACGCCGGAAACATGGTCCCACGCAGTAAAAACTGCCGATAGTGCTTCTCTTATATTTCAATATCTTTGTTTCCAATACATGCCATTCAATGAACTCTTTAATGGGTGGGTTACATAGTTCGAGCTGTTGATCTGACAATACACAGCTACTGCCATTAGTTTCTCGCATATCAGTGTATGTAGAAAATTGGTTACGATACAGCCACGGTGACCATTTTCTAAAGAAATACTGAAACCTTTTTACGTGAACCAAATCCACGGTGAGCATTTTCTAAAAAAAATACTGGAACTATTTCACGTGAACCGTATCCCCGGTGAACGTTTTCTAAAGAAAGACTATAACCATTTCACGGAGACCAGGTCCATGGTGACCATTTTCTAAAGAAAAACTGGAACCATTTCACATGGACCATATCCACGGTGACCATTTTCTTAAGAAATACTGAACTTTCAGGTGAACCATATCCATTGTGACTATTTTCTAAAGAAAGACTGGAACCATTTCACTTTGACCATATACACGGTGACCATTTTCTAAAGAAAGACTGGAACCATTTCGCGTAGACCATATTCATGGTGACCATTTTCTAAAGAAAAACTGGAACTATTTCACGTGGACCATATCCAAGGTGACCGTTTTCCAAAGAAAGACTGGAATCATTTCACGTGAACCATATCCACGGTGACGGTTTACTAAAAAAATACTGGAACCATTTCACGTAGACCATATCCACGGTGACCGTTTACTAAGAAAGATTGGTACCATTTCACGTGGACCATATCCACGGTGACTGTTGTAAAAAGAAAGACTGAAACTATTTCTTGTGAACCATATCCACGGTGAGCATTTTCAAAAACAATACTGGAACTATTTTACATGAACTGTATCCACGGTGACCGTTTTCTAACCACTGGAGCGATCACGCGAAATAAATAAATTTTCTTCGATTGCTTGAGATTTCCCAGATGGTCATTTTTTAAATTTTTCGTCAACATTAAAAAAATCATACCTTCGAATTTTGACATGGAGACATAAAAACTTATTAAAGTGCTATAAAGCCAAGAAAATAACACACATTTTACCGTTTCTTTCATATTTGTAAGATTTATGAAAAAAATATTAAAATATCGTAAAGTTTATAATCGCGCGATTCCTGGGTGTTTATTACTTGAAACTGCCGTGAGGGATACTTATTCGGGTCAACATAGAATATTTTCGGTTTCTGTATATTGTCTGTGGTATACTTGATAATTAAAGGTGCATATCTATGGAAAAAGGACTTAATTTTATCTGTAAACAGCTGTTCAAAAATTCGGCGGGAAAAAAATATTTTAAAAATTTATATTTAACATTGTTCTAAAATAGTCTACGAAGTGCAGATTTGCAACATCTACAGTCATAATAGATAAAGCATTTCAATAGCTTTGTGTTAAAATAAACGGCTGGCCCAGGAATTGTTTTAAATAATTACAATAAATGTTTTACGAATGATAGGGATATGTGGTCCATTTTGGAACCGAAATCAATCGCAGAAAAATAAAAGTGGTCCATTTTTCGACCGAAATCGCTCCAGTGGCTAAAGAAAGATTGGAACCATTTCACGTGTACCATATCCATAGTGACTGTTTTCTAAAGAAAGTTTTGAACAATATTAAGTTGGTGGCGCCCGGGGCGGATAACGTGGTGTTACCCCCCCCCCCCCCCCCGAATTTCGACTTCACAAATGTGTAGAAAATTGGTTAGTCCTGGGAGGGGGGGCGGTGGCTAGAGAATTTCAGAAATAGGCTATTTTCGTCTATAAAAAGACCATCAGGTACAAAATTCTCCCCGTTTCGGGACATTTCACAGGGAGCCATAGAGCTACGAAAATATAAATAACACCGTATTCAATATTTTTGTGACAATATCCTTGGTAATTTTTTTTCCACGGTCGGGTGTCACCCCCGCGTCGGGCGGCACCCGGGGCGGTCCGGCCCCCCCGCCCCCCTCTTGCTACGGTACCATGTACAGTAGTATTGGTTAACAGTATAGTTTGAATACGGAAATAATTCGTTCATTTAATTGGTTTTTGGAGGGAGTACAGTAATGTCGGTTAACAATATCGGCGACGCCGGAAACATTGTCCCACCCAGTAAAAACTGCCGATAGTGCTTCTCTTATATTTCAATATCTTTGTTTCCAATACATGCCATTCAATGAACTCTTTAATGGGTGGGTTACACAGTTCGAGCTATTGATCTGACAATACACAGCTACTGCCATTAGTTTCTCGCATATCAGTGTATGTAGAAAATTGGTTACGATACAGCCACGGTGACCATTTTCTAAAGAAATACTGAAACCATTTTACGTGAACCAAATCCACGGTGAGCATTTTCTAAAAAAAATACTGGAACTATTTCACGTGAACCGTATCCCCGGTGAACGTTTTCTAAAGAAAGACTACAACCATTTCACGGAGACTAGGTCCATGGTGACCATTTTCTAAAGAAAAACTGGAACCATTTCACATGGACCATATCCACGGTGACCATTTTCTTAAGAAATACTGAACTTTCAGGTGAACCATATCCACGGTGACCATTTTCTAAAGAAAGACTGAACCATTGCACGTGAACCATATCCATAGTGACCGGTTTCTGAAAAAACACTAGAATTATTACACGTTAACTGTATCCACGGTGACCTTTTCCAAAGAAAGTTTGGAACCATTTCACGTGGACCATATCCACATTGACCGTTTTCTAAGAAAAAAGACTGTCACGGTGACCGATTACTAAAAAAGATTGGAACCATTTCACAAAGACTACATCCATGGTGACCGTTTTCTAAAGAAACACTGGAACCATTCCACGTGGACCATATTCACGGTGACCGTTTTCGAAAGAAAGATTGGAACAATTTCACTTAGACTACATTCCATGGTTACCATTTTCTTAAGAAAGACTGGAACTATTTCACCTGAACCGTATCCACGGTGACCGTTTTCTAAAGAAAGATTGGTAGCATTTCACGGGGACCTTATACATGGTGACCATTTTCTAAAGAAAGACTGGAACAATTTCGCATGGACCATATCCATTGTGACTATTTTCAAAAGAAAGACTGGAACCATTTCACTTTGACCATATACACGGTGACCATTTTCTAAAGAAAGACTGGAACCATTTCGCGTGGACCATATTCTTGGTGACCATTTTCTAAAGAAAAACTGGAACTATTTCACGTGCACCATATCCACGGTGACCGTTTTCCAAAGAAAGACTGGAACCAATTCACGTGGACCACATCCACGGTGACCGTTTACTAAGAAAGGTTGGAACCATTTCATTTGGACCATATCCACGGTGACTGTTGTAAAAAGAAAGACTGAAACTATTTCCCGTGAACCATATCCACGGTGAGCATTTTCTAAAAAAAAACTGGAACTATTTCACGTGACCCGTGTCCACGGTGACCCATTTCTAAAGAAAGTTTGGAACAATTTCAAGTTGGTGGCGCCCGGGGCGGATAACGTGGTGTTACCCCCCCCCCTCCCTCCCCCGAATTTCGAATTCACAAATGTGTAGAAAATTGGTTAGTCCTGGGAGGGTGGGCATGGCTAGAGAATTTCAGAAATAGGCTATTTTCGTCTATAAAAAGACCATCAGGTACAAAATTCTCTCCGTTTCGGGACATTCCACGGGGAGCCGTAGAGCTACGAAAATATAAATAACACCGTATTCAATATTTTTGTGACAATATCCTTTGTAATTTTTTTTCCATGGTCGGGTGTCACCTCCCGTCGGGTGTAGTGTCACTCCCCGTCGGGCGGCACCCGGGGCGGTCCGGCCCCCCTGCCCCCCTCTTGCTACGCTACCGTGTACAGTAGTATTGGGTTAACAGTATAGTTTTAATACGGAAATAATTCGTTCATTTAATTGGTTTTTTAAAGGTGTACAGTAATGTCGGTTAACAATATCGGCGACGCTGGAAACATGGTCCCACCCAGTAAAAACTGCCGACAGCACTTCTCTTATATTTCAATATCTTTGTTTCCAATCCATGCCATTCAATGAATTCCTTAATGGGCGGGTTGCACAGTTCGAGCTATTGATCTGACAATACACAGCTACTGCCATTAGTTACTCGCATGTCAGTAGTTCACCTGTGTATGGTTCACCTCGCCTCGACTGGTCATGGCCAGCTTTGTTTATGGTCATGGCTGAGCAAAAAGCTAACGCCCAAGACTGCATACCGAAACAAACAAAAAAACACTTACATGCGTACAGGCCCGAGCACATATGGGCTACTTACCTTCCGCAAAATCATAAGAGTTAACACCCGAGTGATGTGCCGTGGAACGTGTTTAGGGAAGGAGTGGAACAAAAAATATTGTAGTTACTCGTATGCAAGCTACTGACCATCTTGCACATGACAGTAACTCGTACGATGCGGGGTAAGTAGGTGCGCTGTAGTAACTGCTTGCACTGTTTAACCAGGCCTTAAGTAACCACCGCCTCTCAAGCACCTGCAAGGAGGGGCAGGAAGGCCCAAGGGCGGATTCAGGATTTTTTTCTAGGAGGGGCGCAAGGGGCGACGGGCAAAAAATTAACAATTTCTGTTAGAAATAAACTTGAAGTATCATACTTCAAGTTTATTTGTACAAGTTCAAATAAATAAAGTGTCAAAACAATAGAAAAATTAAATGTTTAATAAAGACAGTTTTCTCTACCGTGATGGAATCTCCACAGTACATAAAAATACCGACTGGGGGGGGGGCACGAGGGCACGTGTCCGCACCAAATCCGCCTTTGGGAAGGCCTACTTTTGAATTAGCATTATAACTAAAATATGACGCACTTAATTTTTTTTCCAGCTAAAATAGATGCACAAACATTAGACTACTTGCAAGAGTCTAGTCAGGATCCGGAAGTTAGGCCAGGATTATTTCAAGGAGATATCGCCTTAGATGAGCAGGTAATGTTTATTTTAGAGACTTACTGTGTATTGATTTTTTTTTTTTTTACATTAACTCCACACAGGAGGCCCTGAGGAAAATGATTTCCCTCAGGGCCTATGTCATCTGGAATGCTGTGTGGAGGGTCTTTTTGAGGAGAGGAAGGAATGAACATTGGTCTTGAAGAGACCCAGAAGGAGGAAACACAGAGGCCGGCAAATCATTCCACAGCCGAGCTGTTGAATACAAGAACGAGTCGAAGAAACGACCCATTCTCATGTGACAAATGTCAACCATGTACAAATGTTGGGCACGCTTTTGGCGTGTTTCTCGACTATGCACCGGTGCCGAAGGGATCAATGATGCTAGTTCCTCGGAGCATCTTCCATTGTTCTATTGATGTTTAAATTACAGTAGGGCCTCGCTAATCCAGATAGGGAAAAACCAGACCCCTTCCGAATTATTGAGGCATCCGGATTATAGTATGCAATTTTTTAATTTTTTAACATTTTTAACTTGGGTTTCATTTATTAAAGTAAACATTTAAAGTCAATTTAGACAAGAATATGTATGTATGTACAAATGTACTTATACAAAATTCAAACATGTAAGAAATTTGGGCACTTAACATGGAAAAAAAAAAACTAAAAGTTAATTAGCGAGTGACGGCAAATAATTGAATATTGACACGTTGTGACCCGCACGCACCCGTCCGGATTACAACGTGCACCGAAGTAACGGGGATCCGGATTAGCGAGGCTCTACTGTAGTACCAAAAGTCTTTTTGTATTAACCGAAACGCATTTTTAATGTTTTTTTTTCATGATTTATCTTCTTCTTTACTAAGAAATTGGTTTTAGAAACAAGTTTTGCATTATATTCTTATAACTAGCTGAAGTCCCCGGCGATGCCCGGGCTTTACACAGAGTTTTCGAAATCAAATGTAGACAGTGACCTTCCTTTGCATACAAATCAAATCCACACCGCCCGCTTGCCAGCTCGCTTCCTTTATATATTATATATTTCAACCAATTTACACATAATATTGACAAATTATATACCTATACCTTCCTCATGAATCACTCTATTGGTGAAAACCGCATGAAAATCCCTTCAGTAGTTTTTGTGTTTATCGCGAACAGACAGACAGACACGGCCAAGGGCTTTAATTCATAATATGTAGAGATATTCATTTTCCCATTTACAAATTTATGACAAAATTCTTAGTTTGCAAATCATGTAATACATAATCTCTGAAAACTAAACAAGGCGGGATCTGGAGGATGATGACGATTTCGTGTAATTATTTAAATTTTTTCAGACATACGACAACTGGCGAGTAGCTCTGGCCTGGCATGTGTTCCCCGAGATGCGATGGCCCAACGCCACGGTGCCGTATCACATCAGTGAGTTGTACGACCCCTTTGACTACAGCACCATCTATAAAGCCATCAGGATTCTGGGTTTCATGACCTGTGTGAAGTTCGTGCCGTGGGATGGGAAGACAGAAGATTATTTGCTCATCTGGCCGGTTAAATATCCAGCGGTAATATTATATTTTTAAGGAATTTTATATAAGATTCTCCTAATAATTTTATTATTTCCATAAAAATTTTATTATTTCCATATTACAAATACTACAGTGTAACTGACTAACTGACTAATAATCACGCTGTTCCTCATTCACTTGATTGTGCCGTGTCTTCCTCGGGCGTACCCGACTTCTTCTACCATTCACGTTTGCATCATATATTCTTCTTATGCTACTTTCTTCGTTCTTTTGCTCTACCCATGCTCAAACCATCTGAGGGTTCCTTTCAGAATCTTACTCATTAAGCTTTCATCAGCCATGTATTCTTCGCAGATCTCCATATTTCTAACACTGTCATACATGGTTTTACCTCTGTTGTTACTCTAAGGTTTTACCACAGTCAGGGATCTCATTTCAACAGCATTCAATCTACTTTCATCCTTCCTCTGCCAGTTCCATGCCTCATAGCCATACATTAGTAAGTGTAGGTGCCAGCACTCCATTGTGGACTGCTAGCTTCGCTTCGGCAGACAGTTTCTACAGCAGTATTACAAAGTTCTATATAAAATACTGTTTTCTTTCTAAATAACTCTCACTAACAACCATTAGTATTTTTGTAAACAGTAATCTAGCATCCAAAAAAATTTTCCTAATTTTTTTCATTTAATAAAATGAAAACCAAAATTTCTTCTGAAACCATAAGATTTGTAAGTAGGTAGGTCCTTAAAAACCTTTATACACTTAAAAGAATTCTTCATCTACTCTTTCAAATATGCACATTTAATTATTTTTGGGAAAAACACATTTTACAAGTTATGAATTAAGATAAATATTAAGATGAATTAATCGCTTGGGCCCATATAGGTACATACGTAAAATAAACATGAATAATTTATTAGTTTTGTTCGTAAATAAACTAAAATCTTTCAAGAAAGGCTAAATACAATATTTGATTGATTCACCGAAATAATATTGTATTTGTTAGCCTATTGAAAGAATTAGCCTATTAATTGAAAGCCTATTGATTAGCCTATTGTTAGCCTATTGAAAGAATACTAAAAAGTTTATGTTATTGCATAAAAAAAAATATATCCTTTTGCTCTGTTTTTTGATCCATGTAAAATAACGACGGTTTTTTGATTCTTGAAAAATAACGACTAGACATATTAAAAATAAGTTTTGAAATTTAATAGATTGGAAATTTATGTTCATATATTCTGGTTTATAAATGGGTAATTTCTATTACTTAGGAAATTCTAAAAAATTATAGTACATTTATTAAAAATTAAATAGTCATAAATGCATTTCGAATTCTTATGTCACTGTCGTGACCACTTACTTTTAAATTTTCGTTGGTTGTATTTTTATACTAAATTCTTGTTGCTTATATTTTTATTTCATTTATATACTTCTACTCCCATTCCTTTGTAATATTATGAACTAAATATACAATTTGGCTGTCCTGAAACGGGTATCCTTCCCAGTTGGACAGGCAAAGTTTCATTGTGTAATGTTTTGTAATATATATGCATGTATAAATAAATAAATAAAATTGAGTTTGTTTATGGACAAAACTATTTATTCATGTTCACATTGAATTTGTACAGGTGCAATTAATTAATACATCTTAATATTTTAGAGCATAACTTGCAAAAAAAGTTCTAACCAAAAATAATTAAACTAGCGCCATCTATGAAAGAGCAGATTGTGAATAATTAAAAAACCTTATATTTTATGCAAAAATTTTATTTCAAATAAGGAATTATACAATTTGTCCAAAGAAATGAACCACCTATCTCAATTATTTTTTCAAATTTTCTTCAGGTAGGTAGGTAGAAGGGTACCATTCTTCTTCTTCTTCTTGTGCCCTGTCCGTTCAACAAAGTAAACATTGGCTATCATGTTGGCTATGCGGACTTTGTTTACTGCGACCCGGAACAGCTCTACAGTAGACTGGCCAAACCACCGTCTCAGGCAGTGGCGTAACTAGCACGGGTGGCACCCAGGGCGGATAATGTAGGGCTAGAGAATTGCTCTTGGTGGCAGCCGCAGGCACAATTTTGTATCGGTGACTCAATCCAATAATGTATTAGTCAGCCTTTCTTGAAAGATTTGGGTTTCTTTAAGAGGACATAGGTAGAGAAACCCAGAAATATGTCATTTTCAAAAAAGTTTTTAGACGTATTGACTCTTTTCCACAAAAAATTATAAATGGATTTCGAAAGATTGTTCTTTTATCTAGCATAGTTATGTAATAAATTTTTAGAATTTTTTTTAATTTTTAGTATAATAAGGTTATTCCATAGGTCGTTGGCAGATTTGTTAAATTTTCAAAAAAGTTTTTGTATTATACCACACCCATTTCAAATAATGTAATCATGCAGTGAAATAAATCAATACATTATCTAGCAAAGTTATGTATTAGAATTTTAATTTTAGTTTCAATAAAATCATTAAAAAATATGTACGTACATGTGTTTCTTGACGAAAATTGGTCCATTTGTGTATTTATTTGCGCACTTATAAACTAATATATTTCATATTTTTTTACATACTTATTGTGCTAAGACATTATTGACAAATCATAAATAAGTTTGACCGAAAAATAATTTTGGGAAGCATTTAATTTTAATTAATTAACAGCTTCGCATTTGACGATTTTATCATAGCGCCGAAACACAAAATTTCGCAGTTCATTACGGCCCGAAACGTGGCCAGACGAGGACGTGTCCGCGTCGCTCTGAATTACAACAGTTTGAAATAATATTTTGGAAACGAAATGTAAATACATACGAATTCCTTGTTTCACGTTCGTAAAATCTACAGGGTTGACCGAATTTCATTTTCATTGAATATTTTTATGCAAAAAGTTTTATATTTAAAAATAAATGTTTTTATTTGTCCCTTATTATACGATACAAAAAACAAGAGTCCCAAATGCCCCATTTTTTTAAAGTAAAACTTCTTTACGCATGCTCGACACATGGGGTTAACTGGTGAATCGTTACGAAAAGTGGTGATTGTTACGAAAAGTGGTGCTGGTTACAAAAAATGACATGCGAACGGTAATCGATGCGAACAGTGATCAATTGCTAGGCGGGTCGGGCCTTTAGGCTCGCTTGTTATTCGTGTTATTGTTATATTGTTAATGGACTATTTGTCCGTAAATAAATAAATAAATAAATTATATACAGCGGGTACCCGGCATGCATGGGTTCGGAAGTTATGCGCGTACATACATTTCGGCGATTCATTTTCATTTATATACTAGCTGGTGCCCGGCATGCGTTGCTATGCCGTTCAACAAAAAATTGTTTCTCCCTGCGTGTCCTTTCCCATTCGTCCCGTTCACCTTCCGCTTCCCCTTCCTCTCCCGCGTCCCCTTCCCCTCAAACGTTCCCACTCCGCCTCCTCCACCTTCCGACTCCCCACTCCACTCCTCTTCCCCCGTCCCGCCAACTCCCCTCACGAATTCCCTTCCCCCCTCCCAGGTTCCCCTCCCCCTCCCTGGTTCCCGTCCCTTTCCACCCGCGGCACCAATACCCAAGTTCCTATCCCCCCTCCCGCATTCCATACATTCAGTTCTGGTACATTTAGTTTTCAAACAGCTCACGTGCCACCCATTGAATTTTTAGTATACACATTTTATAATGCCAGAGCTCACCAGTAGTTATATACAAACCTTGTCCTGGCAATAACAAACACAACAAAAAAAGAATTATCCAATTTGGTGTAGTCGTTCGGAAGTTATGCGCGTACATACATTTCGGCGATTCATTTTCATTTATTAGCATTTATATATATGCCGGGTACCAACCTTTGCCATTTAATAACGAAATTGTTTCTCCCTGCGCGTCCTTTCCCATTCGTCCCGTTCACCTTCCACCTCCCCTTCCTCTCCCGCGTCCCCTTCCCCTTTCGCGTTCCCACTCCTCCTCCACCTTCCTTCTCCTCACTCTACTCCCCCCCTTTTCCGTCCCGCGATCCCCCCTCCCGAGTTCCCCTCCCCCCTCCCATAATCACCTCCTCCCTCCCGCGGATCCCCCTCTCGAATTCCCCTCTCCCCTCCCGAGTTCCCCTCCACCCTCCCGGGTTCCCCTCCCCCCTCCTGCATTCCATACATTCATTCCCGATACATTCAGTTCTCATACAGCTCGTGTGCCACTTATTGCAATTTTATTATACAAATTTCATGATGCCAGAGCTCGTGTCCTTTCCCATTCGTCCCGTTCCCCTTCTGCCTCCCCTTCCTCTCCAACGTCCCCTTCCCCTCTCCTCACTCCCCTCGCCCGCTTCCCCTATCCCTTAAACCCCCACCCGTTTTCCTCTCCCCCCTCCCGAGTTCCCCTCCCACCTCCCGGGTTCCCCTCCCCAACCCATCCCGCGGGCCCCCTCTCCCGAGTTCCCCTCCCTTGTCCCCCTCCCCTTCCCTCCCTCATCCTTCACCCCTCTCCCATCCGCCACCTCCTCCCGCATTCCATACATTCACTCCCGGTACATTCAGTTTTCAAACAGTTTGCGTGGCACCAATTGCAATTTTATATACAAATTTCATAATGCCAGAGCTCACCAGTATATACAGAAACCTTTAGTCCAGTCAAGGAAGGGGGTGTAGAGTGCGTGAGCAGGGACCTAAGCGATTCCTTCAGAAACTTGTTTAGGGTGCTTAGGATGTGAACATACTAAAAATCCTGACGTCTAGGTGGTGAGCTAGGGGGGGGGAGGGGGAGGTTCCAATTTTCGGGTTTCCGCTTATATCTCAAAAACGGTGCGCCGCAGAGGAAAATTTTTTGATAATAAGTAAAAGCTGATAAAATTATCTACAACTTTTATTCTATACGTAATTTTCGAAATCCCAGCCATTTTCGAGTTATTCGCTCCACAAATGTAGATATTTTCGAAAAAAATCATTTTACCTCACATTTTTCATCAAACATTCCTTCATATCGTCTAAAATATTCATCAAAGAAAAAAATTTATTCGAAAGAAGTTGTAAAGAATTTAATTTTCTTTTAGAATATATAGACATATGTAAATTTATCTTCAACCGTTCAACATTTACAGCAATTTTAAGTTTTTTCGTAAAATGTTGTCATTTTCAGAAAGAGCTGTTTTTATCTTATTACTGACACACAACACTTGTTCGTTCGCCTAATAATATGTGTGACCACACTTTAAAACCAGTTATTAAATAAAATAGGTAAAAATCATATTACTTGAAAAATACATAATTGTATTTTATAATCATAATGTTTATTCTATTTCGTTACATTAAGCACATAAAATTATAGATCTCATTGTTATCACTGTTCTCAATAACATCATGTTACATTCTCATCCTCCTTGGACGTGGGGGTCCTCGCAAGCGTTGTTCATCCATGGCATCTTCATCCTCAGTATTGGATGGTTCTTGCTGAATGGGCTCTATGTCGTCGTCATCGTCGTCCTCGGCAATAGGCACGCTATTGAGGCATCTCCCTTGGCAGGAGACTCGGAGACACGCTGCAGAACAGGTCAGCATTGCTTTTCGGCATCCACATTTGCCAATTGCACAATCCCTGGTGCAGCGGCAAAATATCATATTTAGAAGGACCTCCGGCGCTGGTGGATCTTTTGTTGTATTTGGCATCAGGGTCTCTCCTTCATGTTTCCACCCCCATTATTCAGGGGGCAGCTCAATCGGTGCACTGGGAATGCTGTTTAACTGCGTTCTCTGTTGGAGGGAGGGAGCTGATGTCAGGCTTCATATTTGCCACCAACCCTGTGAACGACTAAAAGCGGTACTGGTTAAGGAAGGTCTGTCTTTTTGGCGCCGCATACCATTTCAGGAAACATTTATTTCCAGCCTCTTCAACCTCGCCGTGAGTAGAGGAGGGGTTATAAAGATCATTGCCGCTTGCTTGATGAATTCTGACTCCAAGTACAATTTTGAGAAGCCCACCTTGCTTCTCCTGAAAGTTGCAGATGTTGTGTCGCAGCCGGTAAATGAATGTAAGAACAGGATGTGTTCAAATGCACGGTGCTGCATCTTTTGGATGGACAGTGGCATTGTTTTGGTTTTCCCTCGTCCGTTGTCAGCAGCAGAATATCTTGGGTGGGAGGAGTGGAAGCAATCAAAAGGAAGTGAAAGCTTCTCACAAAACTGTGAGAGGAATGTTCCACAGCAATCTTCACAACAAGGAAGTCAGCATCATGTCCTGAAGAGTCTGTATCCCATTCTCCCGAAGCTTCGTCTGTAGTAAAGAGATGAAGTTACTTTTGTTGGTAGGATTGGATAACAAATCTTCCTTTTTAACGGGTATTGAAGTGTTCCAAGTCAAATTGATGTCAGCTGACCTTCTCAGTCTGTATCATCGCATCTGTTATTGTGATTTTGTACCGTTGGCTGGGTTTGGGTACCAATCAAATACCACAGTGTGAGTCATCCAGGATAGTGGTGGTTGACGTAGTTGATGTAACGATGATGTCTGCGCACCAGCTGCATGGCAGGTTGGATCTAGAGAAAGTGGTTGAGGGAGTCCCTTTGACTTCTCCAGCCTTACTCTCTCGGGACATCGCTTTGCACCGCAGTGGGAGGGATGGATTCATACATCCGCTCTCCTGGACACGCTGACCCCCACATTTCTACCCACCCCTAATACCCTTTCCTTCTCAGAAGATCCTCTCCTCCCTTTCCCTGAAACGAACCTTCACACAGCATCCCCAAAGAAGAGATAGGCAATGTGTCGAGCGATTGTAAAAAAAGGTCTCTCCCGATCCGGCCTTCTACGTAGTTGGTGGGGCAGATTCCACCGCCGCCGAGATCCTGACAAACCTCGCCCCATGAACCCGGGCTACCCGTACGGTAACAATTATTATAAGCAATAATTATCAGCCTGAAACACTCATCCACATTGAAAAATCTTCCGAGAAAAGATACATGACGCCAACGGGACTTGAACCCGTGTCCTCTCGATTGCCGGTCGATTGCTCTTGACCACTGAGCTATGGCGGCTTATCTCGTACCCGCCAAATGATTCAATATATGCTAGTGTTTCATTCAACAATTACTGCTTATTATATTTTTTCCACCTGAAAACAACCAACTTTATTTTTGCGAGAGAAACATTGTAAGTGTTAAGTCCCTCGCTAGGTGGCGTCGAGACAAATTATGTCTTCATTTATTGGGGAAATACTTAAACTTGTCAAATATTAATTATTATTTTTAATTGTAAAACTAACGTTTTTAAGACAAGATTTTTTTTTTTTTTTTTTTTTTTTTTAAAGAGCAATCGACCGGCAATCGAGAGGACACGGGTTCAAGTCCCGTTGGCATCATGTATCTTTTCTCGGAAGATTTTTCAATGTGGATGAGTGTTTCAGGCTGATAATTATTGCTTATAATAATTGTTACCCTTTTGTGCTATGCATAAAAAATCTTGTCTTACCCGTACGGTGTTGATAATCCAATACATGGTTCCCGGGACGGCGGTACCCATACCCGCCTTCCAAATTACTGATACTATTTATTGACGGCCGGCGTGGTCAAGAGGTAAGGCTCTTGACTCGCAATCCGAAGGTCGTGGGATCGAATCCCGGCGTGGGCAAATAAATTTTGTTTGACTAATTTGGGTTATTTCATATAAAAATAATATATTTGCGTCACGTTCCAGAGTGGAAGATACTTTAGTATCGCCCTGGTGTAAGACCACCATTCAGAATTGAAACGTTGCTAAAAATTACTTTGGCCGTGTTTGGTGACCAGATCTGAATAGCCAAGTAATTCTTCACTTCCTCTTCCCCATCTCCTGCCCTTCCCCACCACCTTCTGCCTCATACTATACCCCATAGTCATGTCATAGTCTCACTGGCTCCAGACGGGAGCATTTGGGTCTCTTGTGCGGTATTCACATAAATATAAAATTAAAAATTATGCACACGAATAAATATTTCAAAATGAGATATTTTTTACAATCCAACTGAATATTAGGTACTCTTTTTTTCATGAATACCGCACAAGAGTCCCAACTGCTCCCGTCTGGAGCCAGTGGGACTATCACCCCCAATTGGGGTATGTTGTGAGGCTGAAGGTAGTGGGGGAGGGGAAGGAGTTAGGGAAGATGGAGGTGGGGAAGTACCTGACTTTTCAGATCTGGTCACTAAACACGGCTAAAGCCATTTCAAGTAACGTTTCAATTCTTCCACTCTAATGGCCGTAAAATAAAATGAAAAAACAAAAACCAAAATATTAAAAAAATATAACAAATTGTTTTTTTGTGTAGGTATCTACTTTATACCTACTGTGTTTATGTATTTATTTATGTCTACGCACTTCAATACACAAATTACAAATAACTACTACTTATTAAAATTCTGGAAGCGAGAATTCAACATCTTTATCTGAACCATACTGTAGGTCCAGCTTCGCGTGAACTATAGGTACGTGAAACCCGGCTTCTAGCGGAACGAAATCTAGTTCCAAAAACGTCCGCTTGCAACGGCTGATGTGTGAGCGGTGCAGTCGGAATCGAAATTATGATTTGCTGGTATGACAGCCTTAAGGACAAAACTATTTATTTATATTCATATTAAATATGTACGGGCGCAAACAATTAATTCACCTTGATATTTTACAGCATAAGGTACAAAAGGTAATAAAATCCAAAAATATTTTGATTGGCGCCATCTGAGAATGCGTAGATTATAGTAGATTATAACGTACGTTACGTTTAACCTTTAACCTTAAAAAGGAAATCCAAAGTTCAAACAAATATACATACAGATAAAATGCGAGACAGTCTAGTTAAAACTTTTCCAGAGGAGTAGTCAGATAGGTTAGATTATGTATGACTGCCACGAAACTGAAAATTTGCTCAACTAAATTTGGATGAAAATCTTTCTGGTATAATGTACAGTACCTACAATAACGTAAAGTACACACTGTTTTTGTTGAGAATATTTCTAATATCAAAATACATAATTAACGTCTTGCACTAAATTTGTCCTTCTTCTTTCGAACAAACCAAAAGCAAATTAATATCTAGACTCGATCAATGTAAGTCATATTACCAGCAATTGCTTCATAACATCCGCAGTGTAAGTAGTGACAAACCATGGGAACACATCTTAGAAGAATGTCCCCTTCACCAGTTTTATGGAGACAACTGCTCTGAATCAAGTGACTCCAGATGCCCTCAAATGCCTGAATAACTACAGGGGACCACTTTTACCACCACCTTATGAAGAATCAGAAAAGCTCACAGACATGCTTCTTCTGATTAACATTCAAATCAATGACATTTTTACTATAATTTTCAGGGTTGCTGGTCCTACATCGGAAAGATCGGAGGAGCACAACTCCTCTCCTTGCAGCCTCCCAATGAGAATGGACCCAACTGCCTCGGTAATGAAGGGAAGGCAATGCACGAGATCATGCACGCTTTGGGGATATTCCACGAACAATCAAGACCAGACAGGGATGAATTCGTTACGATCCATTTCAATAATATCATACCAGGTACCTTTCAACGACTGAATTATTATCTTTATAACATGAATAATGTACATTAGGGGCCATTCAAGTATTACGTAACGCACTTGGGGGGAGGGGGGGTCTTGTGAAACGTTACTGTGCGTTACGAGGGGGGGAAGGGGGGGTTCGAACAGCGCCTTACGTAACATGTTTTTCTTTATTTAGATAAAAAAACCAAGGAATTAAAATCTTCCAAGTTGGCAATCCTTTTCGTTCTCGAAATCTCTTGTTTTATTTATTGCCGCAAACGCGATTAAAACAAGAAAAAAGGTATTTAAGTGACTTTCCAGTACTTTGCACAACTTAATTGTGACTTTCAGGTAAAAATTATCACTTGGGCGTGACGTAACGTTTAGGGAGGGGGGGGGGGGGGGGGGTTATACGGAAAAACGTTACGGCGCGTTACATGGGGGGGAGGGGGGGCCAAAAATCTTCAAAAATTGCGTTACGTAATACTTGAACGCCCCCTTATCGTAGAAAGCAAACACTTTGTAGCTTGACATTATATGGAATGAAACAAGTACTTTGTTTAAAAACCACTTTATTTTTATTTATATGTTTATTGTCCTGAAGAAGGTTGAGGTTAACCGAAACTGGTCGACAAATATGAATAAAAATAAAGTGGTTTTTAAACAAAGTACTTGTTTCATGCTGAATAATGTACATTAACTTCATGTTGTATTTTATTAAAGTGAAAACTTCTTTAGCACTATTGTGATTTGAAACCCGATGAAACGAAAAATAGTGACACTAAAAAGAGACAAACACATACATCTATAGGATTTTGCCTACGAATGAGATGGTGTAATCGGTCTCCTCTTGTCTACTTTAGTTTTCTGAAGGATTTACTTCTACCGCGTGTGAATTGCACTCTGTTTTTCTTTTTACATCATTAGCTCCACACGGGAGGCTCTGAGGAAAATAATTTCCCTCAGGGCCTGTGTCATCTTTGGGGATGCCGCATGGAGGGTTTTTTTTAGGGAAAGGAAAGAGAAGAAGTTCTGAAAAGAAAAAGGGTAAGAGCGTTGGGGAGGGATCTGGGGTCAATGTGCCTAGGAGTGATGGACATATAAAACCATCCCTCCAACTGCGGTGCAAGGCGATGGGTCGGGAGAGAAAGGTCTAGATTAGGTCTACCTCAACCAACCTCTCTCAGTCTGGCCTGCCGGGCAGTAGGAGAGCAAACGCAATGGCTACCAAAACCTAGACAAACCTCACCTCATGAACGCGAGCACCCCTGCTAAGTCACCAAACGTAGCGAACCACTTGGGGTGACCTATGGCAGAGGTATTGGTTATCCAATAAATGGTTTCAAGAGCCGTGGTACCCATATCTGCCTCCCAAATTGTTTATTTCACAACCTTTGAGAAAGTTGTGTGAAGAATCCTTAAAGGAAAGAAAGGAATACATCTAGATACAACATAGATCTGAAAGAAACCATGTTACAGAGACAAAAATCATTCCATAGTTAGTTAGTGATTAAACGTAAGAATGAGTTGAAAATGACTCATTGTTATGTGCCGGTTAGTGAAAAGGCTATGTTTATTCTATACGGACTTCTAAAAGATGCTTCAAAGAACTGGCGAATTTCTTTGACACTGGTTACAGTTGGAAGACACCTTCACTAAATGTGTTCCAAAAATTTCACAAAACCAGTGACAGATTTGTTATTCAAGTCCTCACTTTGATTTTATAAGTAAACTAGCAGACCCAGCCACACGGTGATGTGGCTAACGAAACCTTTATAATCAACGCCATCTGTTATATCAAAACCATACCACGCTGCCCGCTGGCGTAAACTTTTATTTTGGCTTGAATTTCTGGGTTGTCAATGCCCACTGCCCGCTGCCGCTTAGTCAGATATATTATACATTTCAACCAATTTACACAAAACCTTGACAAATTATATATCTTAAAACCTTCCTCATGAATCACTCTATATACAAGGTGTCCGGAAACTCGTAGTACAAGCGGGAAACTAGAGACTCCACATCACATTTGGAGTCGATTTTGTGGTATAACTTTTTTTGATTTGAGCTTTCGTTTTCGAGTAAATCGGGTCCGAAGTTGGATTTTTTTTGGTTAAATTTGAAAAAATTGTTCACTAGGGGGTTCATTTCAGCTATGTAATGTCTTATAAAATGCATCGAAGGGTAAACCGGGCTCAAAAGTTTTTTTAACCCTTTAGTTGCCGAAAAAATGGAAAAATAGAAAAAAAATAATATGAAAATCGAAATGCTGTAATCGTAAAAAATTAGTTTTTTGGGTTTAGGAATAAATGCATCCCAAAACATGTAATCGCGTTATACTTTCATAAAAACAAAAACGTACCGAGCGACCTTACATTTTAAAAGCTATATATCTCTCTTCCTCTCATGCAAACAAATGTATTTTTCCTTTAACCAGAAAGAGAACAAAACAATGTTTCTTATTGTTTTTGAAACATGAAAGCTATCATGCATAGATATTTTACAATCTCGATTAAAAATGACGGTTTCAGAATTTATATGCGAAATCGAAGCTTCCGGATTGTGAGGTGCGAATATATTAAAACAAGCAGACGGATTAAATGATCTCACATACAGCGTGAGCGACTTCATTTTATACTTAGTAAAGCTTTTGTTTCTTTTTACAGCTTTCCGGAGAAACTTCGAAAAACAGGCCGCTGAAAACACGACAGTTTCTTTTGAGTACGATTATGACTCCATCATGCATTATGGGGCCAACTTCTTCGCCAAGACTAGAGGAAAGCCAACCATCACCCAAAAGCACAAAGGTGGCAAGATTGGACAAAGAGAGTTCCTCAGTAAAACCGACTGCTTGAAAATTAATGATCTCTACGGCTGTTTGAAGAATAAGAAAAAAGCCAAGATTTATTATGCCATGTGCAGAAATTTTGGAGTGTAAGATAAAGCATAATGCAACATTTAGGAACAGACTCAAATAATCTCTGAACTGAAACAGCAAAAACTCTCAAAAGGTCATGTACGGCATCATGAAATTTGCACATTATCTTGAGGGAATGTGTAGGGCATCGCTGTTTTTATTTCTATCATGGACTTGTAGCTTTCAAATATCATTCTTCTTGAGTTGGTTCATCATTGCTGAGGAAACAAAGTGACCCTTACTTCAATTTCTGTCGTGGACAGGACTCCTTCATTCTTTGGGGTTCTGCGCTGCATGGAGAGCTGCGAATACCGCCATGCCGGACTTGGTGAAACTTGGTCACCCCAGCTCATTGGTTCCTCTTCTTCTCCTGCTTTACCTTTTGCCAGTGATTATGAGTTTCTCAAGGATGGAGTCCTCAATTTGGCGAGCAATTTATCCTGCAGTGCTTTGTTTTAGCGTTCTTTGATTTTTATTTTAAAAATTACCATCTTAGAAAATATAAAATACGTTGTGACACCACTGACTGTAAAGTTAACCATGTCAAGCTCTACCCTACCTCCTGCGGCATGCAAATATGTCGAAATTGGATAAATTGGACCTCCGACTAAACAGTTGATCAACACAGAGGTAGAAAGAGAGTTGGTAGCCTATTGTTGATACCTACCTCTTCCAAATGAAATAAAATATCAATTTAAAGACAAGATGCCATATTAGCCTCTTCCACACGCACACTTCGGAGCGACCGAGTCCCGCCCCACTTCAGGCCGCCGCTGTGCGTGTGGAAGGCGCTATTGTTTATTAGAACAATAATATTACTACTCTGCATCAATATTGAACAAACAATATATGGCTTCCTGTCTTACATTTTGAGAGTTAGTTGAACATTTCAAAGCTTCAAAGCTGTTGATAGAAATGACAATGTGAGCTGAAAATAGCTATGCTGACAAAGAAATTGAAGACGGAGAAAGCTGTGCAAGTCTAAAAACGTCAAAAATTACCATCCAAGAGTTTTTTCTGTTTTAAAAAAGAGATTATTTCCTTTCAAAGATAATTATTGAAGAAATCAGCCTAAAAATGCTGTGAACATTTTGACAAATTAAAAAACTGTGTTTTTTACATTATAGAAATAAATGTAAAGTTTATAATTTCGGTTTTCTAATAAATAATTCTTTAGTAATATGACAACTTTTTGTTAAATTATAAATTAAAAAATACACATTTTAGAAGATAGAGATAACTTTTTGAATGGATACTTAACTCCAACATTGAATGAGTGCTTTTATTATTATAATGGCGATTCACGATTACGGTACCATGATGGCGTAAAAAAGGCAATAAACATACGTTCCTTATCACAATAATGCTGCAGCTCTTTCAAAAGATGAGATACACAATGTACGTAGGTCTGTTTCCTCCAATGGAAAAAAGTAATCATTTTCTTACATCTCTCTCAAGGCCTGACCAAACCGGCGCATTCATTTTGCATCCACGGTGGCGTGCACGGGAACGTGCAGAAACCGTTCACACCAAACTAGTGATTAACTAGCGTCCGGTACGAACGGTGGTACGTTGATGTCGTCAATAGTGCGGTATAGCTCGGAGGAGAACTCTTTAAATAATTATGTTTGGAGACGAAAGCTTTTGGATTAAGCTCAAGTCTAATGCGTCTATTTCCATACAGGCAATCAAGATATGACCCGAGAATATCAAATTACAATTACAGATTATGTAAAGCAAGGCGTGTGGTGGCAAACGCTTTTGGCATATTGGCTCAAAAATGGCGAATTTTTTTTTAGACCTTTGGAGGCAAAAACATAAAAAAAATATACTTCGATAGTAAAAGCTTCACGTGTTGCATAATTTTTTGAGATCGATTAGCGGAATCGTGCATTACGATAATAATTTACTATCTCCATTGGATGAGAGCACAAACGGTTATCTCAATATGGAATTCAATATTTGTAGAAGTACAAACTACGCATTCAGTGTACGTGAACACTTTGTCCATTACTTTAATTCATAAAAAGGTTAGGTATATTTTTTTTCTGTATTTGTGCAATAAAAGTGTAAATTAAATATTAATTTATAATAATGTATGTCCCATAAAAATATAAATATTTTTCTGTAGTAAATAATAGCTGTGTGCAGCTTCCGATCGCCCCCGCCGCGTGCAGATGCTGCACAGGACGCCGCGGTTTGAACACACCGCTACAAGTTCGTACATAACAACTGACCGCCACTGCGGACGCAAAATGAATGCGCCGGTTTGGTCAGGCCTTTACACACCGCACTATGGCGTCTCCATAGATCCCTACAATACTACTAGCCGTGACGATAATTTTGAAATTATGGAATATAGTGCGAGTGAATTCCAAAAATGTCAAAGTGCTGACGGTTTTGCATTTGTTCTTATAATGCTGTAGCTCTTTCTTTCGCACTAAATAACAACAGTTGAAAATGAGACAAACGGTGAATGTATGTCTGCACCCCCTCAAAAGAAAACATACATCATTATCAAACATCTTTCTCAGACGCATACAGAATATGAAAAGCAATTCCCGTCACTGTAACTGAGCCATAATAAGATATATCTGATTCTTCCAAAGTAAAAAAGTAGTACTTTGGAGGCAACAGTTTCATCTTTTGTCTCACCATTATTTGATGTGTAAGAAAGAGCTGCATCATTATAACTATAAGGAATGTATGTTTATTGCCTTTTTTACCATCACAATACCGGAAATGGAGGTCATCAAGGCAATAATAAAAGCGCCCATTACTCCGAATTCTTGAAACTTGTGTTTCTGAGCACCACTAACCCGAAAATTCCTAGATATGTGTTCTATACTGATGTGAATGAAAACTGATGTCGATAATTTACATAAGATCTTTTGATTATTAGACACCAGTCAAACCAATGAATTGATAATCTATTAAAGAAAGAATCTCAATATAAAAAATGAGTGTGCTTTAGACCACACGACTGAAGTAAAACTACAAGACAAACCTCGCCCAATGAACCTAGGTATTCCTGCTAAGTTACCAAACGTAGCGAACGGGGTGACCTTGACCTAGGGGTTACATGACATTGGGGTGAAATATGACCATGGGGTGCCTTACGACCTTGGGGTGACCTACGACCTTGGGGTGACCATCCTTATCACTCCCCAAGTCAAGCGTGCGTAAAGGCCCGACGATCGATCCCCGTTCGCATTGATTACCATTCGCATGACATTTTTGTAACAATCACCACTTTTCTTAACGCATTTACCAGCTTTCCCCCAAGTCGAGCGTTCATAAAGAAGTTTTACTTCAATAATGTTTGACCAATTTCACCCGAAGAAAGATAAAATTGACCTTACTTTAGGCACAGACTCGCTTACGATACACTTTTACAGGTTTATCACATAAAACTTTTACAGGTTTATGCTTAAATCCTTCAAACATCAATCATCCAGTTGATTAATCAGACATCTCCCAAAAATCGAAATTTGAGTTGAGTATACCTACAGTTATATGTAAAAGTGTACTCTTTATCTGGTACAATACTCAGATTACTTATAAACACTAGTGATGTGTAGGTTCAGCTGGAGTGAGCTCTTCAACACGGGTTCTTCGCGGGAAGCGGATCCTACTCCTTTATAAAATCATCTACTCCCATAGAAGCCGTTCCAGGACTCGGACGCCAACCCATAACTCGGAGCTGGAACCCGAACGCTTCTACCGGCGTCCCCATGTTCGCATACCTAACCACTCACGAGTCGAGAGCAAGTCCCGGGTTCGTGTTCTTTTGCGGGTTCCGGCTTTGAGGTCCGGTAGTTGCCACTGCATCCAGTACCCAGTCCGCACCCAAAAACTCGGATCCGGGACCTGATCCTAGAACTTTTAAAAGAACAGTACTTACCGATCTCTAATAAACACCACCAAAAAAATTATAATCCAGTAAAACTTGTAGTGAGTAAGTTAAACGAAAAAATTATGTTTTCTGGATTACTAGTAGTAAATTTCAAAATGTCATACTAATGTACCGGACCATTATACTTTTTTTTATGAAATAGGCAAATCACCCTAAAGAGTGCTTTGTTCCGTTATACTTCCCGGTGTTATTTTATAGCATATTTAATAAGTAAAACAAAGACACGTGTAAAAGTAATATTTAATTTATGGTGAGCATTCGAATATTGCTTTCCTCACTATCCAAAACATGGTATTTGGAGATGTCTGACTAATCTCCAGGACGATCGACGTACGAGCAATATGAGCTTATTAAAAAACCGAGCAAAAATGAATGCTCTCAATTGCAATTGCAAGTTAGATTTATTTATCGAACTAAAGATGCAAAGTTAGCGAAACAGTGTTACAATGATCTTTTTGCAAAAATATTTGACTGTCATTGGTAAGAAAAAAAGATGGTAAATATTATACTAACCGCCGCACTTTTATTAGGGACAGATTTTGGAAATTACATTACATTTCAACTAAATTACTAAAAGAAACAACTAATTACGTTTACATAATACGCAAAAATTCCATTTTTATTCAATTAACCAATCGGACCCATAAGCTTGTTTACACCACGACAATTTAACATTACTAGACATACATATGAGGCGTACCTGAGTTATTAAGGTTCAAAACTTCCCATATACAACGGATCCTATGTCGCCATTGTAATTTTTTTTTGTTTGTATTGAATGAGTTTTATTTCAATCTAAATACACATGAGTTACTTAGACATGATTTTAGATTTTCACGGCCAAAAGTATTTTAGTTATTTAGTTTTGGGGCGTTACGCCGTGTTGCCCTCTTTAGCTAAAGTTTCGGTCAGCGTTACATCTGCCCTGATAATGAACACTGTTAAGCTTTCCGAAACGTTGGCTAAAGGAGGCATAACACCCCAAAAATAAATACCCAAACTAAGAACCTATTTTGTGCAAGTAAATTGTTAAAATGAAGTGTCATTTTCTCAATCTGCGCCTAAAAATGCGGCACTTAGTGGAATAATCAATTAACTGTTATGGCTGGACACTTTTTGAACATCAGCACAGTCTGCTTTTGACTATGCAACTTGAAATATGCATTCAAAATAATATGTAAAGCACTGACAATTCTTTCTTCAGGGAATGTGACATCTAGCCTCAATGACAACATATCAAATGAATGAAACATAAGTCAATACAAACTATATATTTATTATAAAACACTTATTAGAACCTATGTACAAATCTAAAACAAAACAGCAGTTTGTGGGTTTACTTATTTTTGTTCTGGTATTTTCCTCTCATGAATCTAGGTAAAGGAATGACGCCGGGGCAAGGAATTTGCCCTCTGATTTCACACATGCAAGCCTTCTCACAACCGTGACCAAAATTAGCAGGATTGTCTTTCTTTTCTTTCTTCAGCGCCTCGGCGGCGAGAACCAGATCTGTCTTCCCGATAACTTTGAGAAGATGTTCTTGTACCTCTTCTTTAGTCTTTCCATCGATATCTACCAGCATTTGGTTCCCATCATCGAGGTAGAACTTCATGAATGGTGAAGGAGTCATGTTTTTAAAGGTGGCTATTTGAACTGAAGGGTTTTTGAACTGGATCTGCGGCAAATACCAAAAGACGAAGTCCCGCGCTCCTTCGTGATGCTCGCCGTGTGTGTTGTAATTAACGGTCATAATCTTAACTTTATCCTTTAGCATTAGTTTACCGGCATTTAAATACTCCATCGTCCGCCTAATAGGCGCTTTTCCCAACATGAACGGCATTTTGATGTAATTTTCGGCGCAATTTTCAAAAGTAACCTCAAACTTAAACGTCAAACTTGACTAGAAGAATATTACGATTTACGATGTCTTTTGTCTTTGACGATGTTGCTCTATGGTTGATATTTAGTGTTGCCATACTACTTATCGTATAATGTGCAAGTAAAAGAAGCAAATAGTACCTAACCTAATTATGATTATTGGCTAAGGTGAGTGATTTGTTTTATGTGGCTAGGCATCGGCGGGTTCTGCGGTAATGTAAAATTGTGCCAAAATCACCAAATATGTCGTTGCAGAACTGGCCATCTGTAAAAAATTAAGCGCCGTTTAAAAAAATACAACTGCAATGGCATCTAAAATTCGTGAACATCTGAAAGAGATAATAAAAGTAAAGCTATTTACAGTTTTACCAGCTTTATTCGTATGAAATAAACTCTATTTCTAACTTTCGTACAAAATAACATAATTGCGCATACAACAAAGCATTCGATATATTTTTTTTACAAGGTTTATTTTACATAAGATTTATAATTATAATATATTTTGACTTCTTCAGTGATTTGATGTGCGCATTCCAGCGATGATTTCCATGTAATATAATAGTAATATAGATAATGTGAACTCTGGCGTTATGAAATTATTTCATATACTATTCATCCGATTGCTATGAAACTTTGGTGGGTTGTTGTGCGCACACCGTGAGGTCCACCATTATGAAATTTGTAAAAAAAATTGCGATAGGTAGCGAGTTGTTTGAAAAATGAGTGTACGTCATATAGTTTAGAGGCGAGGGAAATCCGGGTGGGGAAATAATGGGGAGGTTAGCGAAAAATTAAAAAAAATGATCTTCTGAAAATGTCGAGCAAACGGAGGAAAAGTTTTAAAATGCACTGTTGCTCCAGTGTAATTCAGAAATGATGTTTCATAGAAATGTTCTCACCGTAAGTAGTAACGCGTTGTCTATTACAAATAATCCAAGAGCACATATTTCTGGACGACGCCTTATCATGAAGGTAGAAAATTGATGTAGCTAGAAGTATGTTCCAATCTATTAGTTTCAAAATATTTTATTATTTGTATAAGGTGATTCAACAACAACCGTCACATTCGAAGTCGTATCAAATCGACAATAAGGTAGCGCCATTCGTTTTTCTATACATTTAAACTGTTCCTTTCAACCCGGTTTTTAAATTGTGGATAACCTACGTTGTACGTCGAGTTATTTGATTGATTAGCCGTTATGTAAAATAGTCATCTTTTCAAATACATAGGTAGGTACTAGCGATTCAAAATGCCACTGATCGTCGATTTGTGTCAAATGTAACGAACGTTGAAAAACCCTGACCTTTGTTAGCTATCTATTAAATGAAAAACAAACAAAAAATGTAGTTGATATGTGTTACACAATTATTAAAAATAAATGACTCGTAATTGCTTTTGTACTTGCTTTGCTTAAAATATGTTTGTTGCTTTCCTTCATCATCATTTTATTGATCAAGGTACTTGTTTTATCTGCCTGAAATAATAAAGCCTTTCGTTAGGATCTACAAACACAGTAAAAAATTCGGTGTCCTGAAATCATCGAAAACCCGCTGGATGGTGGAACACAGGGTTTGGTGACAAAAATTGTATTATGATTTATCGTAAACAGTTGTACTGGATAGGTACTTACCAAATTCTTGCATTTAGCACAATATATAATCATCATACAACACAGATTAATATGAACACACAATTCTTCAACGGACGATCCCAGAAATACAAAGAACTTTGGGTCTTCTTTTCCCATCTGCACCCAGTTTGAGCGAAGAAAGAGCATGGTCAGAAAGAGAAATAGGTTGTAGACGATCATCCCAAAAGACAGTAGAAAAATTGGCACTAGCTTCGTTGAGTATGTTTCGTTTACACTCTCAGCATAATCACAAATATTATCATAAGCTCTCCAGAATATCATCACTCTATCAAGCACTATGCAATCCCTTTCATTTGTAGAGAGCTGTTTCAATAATCTTTTTTGTCGCTTCGTTGTTGTTTTGGCGTGCAAATTTGCATACTCTGAATCGCTTTTTGACATCAGTTTTTTCTCAATAATCAGTTCTAATTCAGAGTTTATTATGATCAATCCATCATTGGCCTGTATCAACAAAGTTACAAATTGCATCACAATTATAGAAGTAACGTATCCAGGAAAATACATGGCGCTCATCAGCATTATGTGCATTCCTCTGCCAATATCCCAAAAGCCAAGAACTGCGAGATTCATAAAAATTTGACTGAAGTATAAAAATGATTGCAGAAGTAATCCCCGGAATATTTTTAATTTATTCATGGATAACTTTTGCTCGATTCCAGCTTTATAGAAAATTTGTTTTAATTCATCCAAGTGCATGAAATTGTTCCCGTGACAAGCAATTTGAAAAAACATTGTCAAGTACAGACAAACGACTAAACATATTCCAGAAATTATTCGTATTCTAACTGTAGACTTCAAAAGCGGAGAAGAACTTCCGGGATCCACAACAGTCAGATCTTCGTTGTTGTTTAATACGACGAAGCAGCAGTAGCCGTATATGAACAACATCACCAGCATTTGAAGTAAGTATCTCTTGTATATTTTGGTTTTAATTATGCCATTTTCGTAAAAGAATGTCATGGGGAAACCCAAAACACTACCGATAAACATAAGCGGTTTTAGAACTTCATAAGTACAGTTTGCTTTTAATAGTTTCTCTTTTAAATACGCCAGTCGTATCCTTCTTTTTTTAATCACAGTCGGAATCATGATCGAAATTTATATAAATCTTATCCTTTAGTTGGTTTGCCTTGTAATCTTTTACCAACAACTCCACCGGCCTGCAAACAAATAAGATATTATTCCAATTAGTAAATTGTCAAAAGAAGCGCATTGTTCATATCACTTTCTATTATGCACTATCCATATCAACCTTTTGAGACATTTTGTTAGGATGGTGGTGACTTAACATAATGTCATTATTATTTTCATTTTTAAGGTACTTTCTTTTCAATTTGGAATATTTGTTTAGAACGGTCTTTAATTCAAAATAATTAATTTTTTTTTTCAATCAATACAATCCTCTAGTATTTTAATAATGAATTATTGAACCCTCTGAATCGGAAATCAAATAATGACGACAGTAATAATAAAACTAGACTAGTAGAAGGTCCTCTAATGAGGTTCAATTACAGAAACAATTATTATGAAACCGATGCAATCAACTATGTTATTTACTTTGAACTCTGATTCGACGATAAAATGTTATTGTGTAAAATAAAAAAGAATGTTTAGTTCATCCATAGATACATTCAAGGATTGTGACAACAAAACATTTTTTATAAAATCGCAAAAATCACCCTTATTTGCATTTATAAGTTGTTTACATCGGTCAATTGTTTATTTGAATGGAAAATATAGATCCTTATGGTTCATGTTATAATGATTACTAACTGTGATACTAACGAGTCATTTGCACGAAGATTGCACGTATTATTGTAGATTCAGGGTAGATTAAGCCAAAAAATGATCGAGTTTTATAAAATAACGTTTGAAAAGCTGCATGAATTAAAAAAAAAAAACGAGTGTGCTATAGACCACACGACTGAAGTAAAACTTCACTAACTTATATTTCCCTCTCAACTTCCGTTCGCCTCGCCCGACCGTTCGCTTAGCACGATCACACTTTTCATAACGCTCTCGTCACGCATTCACCCCCTTTTTCCCCAAGTCAAGCGCGCGTAAAGGCCCGACCGTTCGCCTCGCCCGATCACACTTTTCGTAACGCTCTCATCACGCATTCACCAGCTTACTCCCCAAATCAAGCGTGAGTAAAGAAGTTTTACTTTAAAAAGTGATCCACTATACCAGAAAAAAACGAGTGTGCTTTAGACCACACGACTGAAGTAAAACTTCTTTAGCCCCATCTATATGATAGGAAGAGAGAAAGAAATGAGGGCGCGCACTCCTCTCTTTCTCCTACAGTGTGTTACAGACAATAGGCCTGCACTGTGTCTTAGATATACGAAACGTATCTGACTATTAGAGAAAGAGAGAAAGAAAATTTGTGCTCGCACCTGTCTCTCTTGCCCCTACAGTAATATATGTAACGTAACTCTCTCTCTTTCTATCTTCACTAACTATCTATTTCTATCTCTCAACTACCGTTAGCCTCGCTTTTCGTAACGCTCTCGTCACGTATTCACCAGCTTACTCCCCAAGTCAAGCGTGCATAAAAAAATTTTTCTTCAAAAAAAAAATTATACATCTATTTTCGAATTTAATATATTTAAATCTTTTTTGATTGCATTTGGTTTGAACCTTCCTATTAAGTGATCGGAACAACCGCGCTATCAACTAAACAAAATCCCTAGTTGGTAAGACTAAGACACTTATTTCGAAAATTTTCGAGTGTGTGGTGTGATAAATTAAATTTCGTCCGCAAATATGGAATGTTACAGTGATTGCCACCAAAAGTTGAAGGAATGAATTGCCATTCAATTGCATTTCAGATGTCGGGAAATGGGTCAATTTCCAAGATTCCGCTTCCTTCAATAGGCGTCCTTCCGTGATATTATAGGCGATTTTAAAGATAACAAACTCCGCAAAAGTCTCAAGAGAAAAACGGCATTCCTCAAAAATAAATATCTATTTTAGCAAATTATTTTTGTTTGATCCATTTCAAGATTCTCGCAGAAGTGCAGAAGTATTATCCCGTTATTATTAAGCCTTTTAGTGCCCTTTATCCTAGTATGATAGATCCACAACTTTAAAACTACACGACGTTTTAAATACTGACCACCATTTCTGTTCAATAATTCCACAACACAGACCCGAGATTATATTTTACGTTTGATCATGTCAGTTAATGCACGTCGTATTATAAAAGAATAATAAAAAGGTTTATTTTGATTGTTAATATAAAATTTTTACATCGAAAACGCATTTCAATAAAAAAATTACGGTTTTCGCAATAATCTCTAAGCATATTATTAAAGCTCCAAGAACTTGCGCTTTTAATATTTTGCATAAGGGTAACATTTACGGGGACCGAGCAACCAATGATGATTTATGGTGTTATTAATACTGAACACAGGACAAGTAATTTGATAAATGAAAAAGAGAACTGAATCAATACATATTATAAAAGAAAGTCCACAAAAACGTGCGGAACGCAAAAATTCAGAAACGAGTCCCGGTACTATCAAGGTGTGGTAGGTCTCTATCTCCCCGAGGGAATAAGGGTATCCGTTTTTACCTAAATGGTGTGCTTTTGAAGATATAAGGGCTGAAAGTTCTAAGAAGACTCTAGAAAATTCAAGAAGGCTCCGGTAACTTCCGGAAATTTCCGAATACTTCTAGAAGATTCGATAAAACTCTAGAAAGTTCTGGAAGGACTGGAGGAGTAAATCAGCTTTATCAGGTTCGATAAAGCTGTAGAAAGTTCTGGATGGAGTGGCGGAGTACGTCAGTGAGTCTAGAAGGATCCGAAAAGTTCTAGAAGGTTCGATAGAGCTGTACAGAGTTCTGTTAGGAGTGGTGGAGTATGTCGGTGAGTCTAGAAGATTCGAAAAGTTCTAAAAGGTTCGATAAAGATGTATAGAGTTCTGTAAGGAGTGGTGGAGTATGTCGGGGAGTCTAGAAGATTCGAAAAGAACTAGAAGGTTCAGTTCTTGAAGGAGTGGCGGAGTATGTCGGTGAGTCTAGAAGGTTCAGGAAAGTTCTTTAAGGTTCGATAAAGCTGTAGAAAGTTCTGGAAGGAGTGGCGGAATTCGTCAGTGAGTCTATGTAGAAGGTTCCGAAAAGTTCTAGAATGTTTGAAAAGTTCTAGAAGGTTCGATAAAGCTGTACAGAGTTCTGTAAGGAGTGGTGGAGTATGTCGGGGAGTCTAGAAGATTCGAAAAGAACTGGAAGGTTATGTTCTGGAAGGAGTGGCGGAATTCGTCAGTGAGTGTATGTAGAAGGTTCCGAAAAGTTCTAGACGGTTCGATAAAGTTGTTGAAAGTTCTGGAAGGAGTGGCGGAATTCGTCGGTGAGTCTAGAAGTTTTCGAAAAGTTTTAGAAGGTTCGATAAAGCTATAGAAAATTCTGGAAGGAGTGGCAGAGTACGTCGGTGAGTCAAGAAGGTTCTGGAAAGTTATAGAAGTTTGGATAATCTTAATCTTCAATAAACATTAATAAAAAAAAGCGTACAATATGCATGCCGCTAAAACTCAAAGGCGAGTCCCAGTACGATAACGGGAGTTATATTGTGTGGTAGCCCTCTATCCCCCATCTGTGAAGAAAGTTCCTGTTTTTACCTGAAGGGTGTGGTTTTAAAGATATAAGGGCTGGAATTTCGCCCCCTTGAAATTTCTAGAACCCAAAACATTCCAGAGTATTTTTGAGCATTCCACCACATTCCAGAACATCCCAGATTCGGGAGTAGGATTGACCGGTCAGTGGTTGAGTGGGCATAGCGCTTGGGTCCCACCTGGGCGTCGCGTGCTCGACTCCTCGGCTGGCTAAATCCTCCATCACAACACAAGCAACATTTTCGGCTTTCTGTGGTGGTAGTAGGAGATTTTCAAACATTGTTGGGTTGTTCGTAACCCGGGAACTTTCTTTAAAAAAAAAGGATGGAACGTTCAGAAACATACCAGAACATCCCAGATCATTGTGGAACATTCCAGAACACTCCTGAATATTAAGGACATATCTAGAACATTATTCTGGGACGTTTGAAGTCTTTTTTGCATGGGGCTACCCATATGGAGTATATAAAGCAAGATCCGTCGTGGATTCTGTTATGTTGGTAATAATAATAACCAGCTGTCAAATGCTGATAGTTGGCAGGTCTGTCGCGTCACTTGATGTATAACCTTGAACTTGTCAACAGTGTCAATAAACGTCTTACAAATGAATCAGTTCTTGCATTTAATTAAGAAACCTCAAACATTATAATTGGCGACGAGGAAAATCAGTTTATCAGTTAAAACGTGTGTGAACAGTATTAACAGTGATTTCGCCGTGGAAAAAACCTTTTTTTCAACATGTCGAGTAGTACCTTGCCAGTGCCTCATTTCGAACCAGATTGCGAAAGTTTCAATATGTTTTTGGAACGCATACAAATGTATCTAAAAATTATTAATATCGCAGAGAAAGAAAAAATTGGATATTTGTGTATATTGATCGGTGCGGAGAAATTTAAAATTTTAAAAGAAACGGTGCATCCGAAAAATCTAGAAGATTTAACCTTCAACGATATTGTAACAACACTGAGGAGTAAATATGAAGAAAAAAGGTGTACAATTGCGCAAAGATATAAATTTTATAACCGGAAACAACATTCTAACGAAGGAATCGATGATTATATTACGGATATAAAAAGTCTGTCAATATCATGCAATTTTGGTGCTTTTCTAGACCAAGCTCTGAGAGATAAATTGGTGTGTGGTTTAAAAGATGATGCAATGTCTAGAAGATTGCTATCTGAAGACGAATCGTTAACTTTTGAGAAAGCAATATTAATTGTCAAAAATATTGAGACAGTAAGTCACAGCTCAGAGCAAATTTTACACAAAGAAAATGTTACATCGGAAATCTGTGAAGTCAAGTCAAAAATGTCACATAAAAAAACATGTCATGTCTCAAAGGATCGCCCTTCACGTCAGAATAGTCCTAGTAGGCGATTTCATCAGGGTGAAAGGACTGGATTCAAGGGTCAAAGGAGTTCAAGGTCATCAAGTCAACTGTCATCTCCATCACGTCAAGGGTCCAGAAGATGCGAGAGGTGTTTTATAACTCATCAACCGGAGTTATGTCCTTCAAAAAAGTGGAAATGTTACAAGTGTAATATTTACGGGCATACGTCGAAATTTTGTCCAAATGCAAAATCAATCATCAATCACGTAAAATGTGTCAATAATGTAAATGTATTAAATATGTCAGTGTCTGATACAGCGAAAATTAATTTAATTGTAAATGGTATCAATATGTCTTTTATGATTGACACAGGAAGTTCTTCGACATTAATAAGTAACAAAATGTATTTAAAATTTTTCAAAACTTGTCAGTTAAGTCAATTCTACGGTAATTTGTTCACAGCAAATAGTCAGAATTTATTTTGTTTTGGATTTTTTATGGCAAAAGTAAATGTTGTGGATTCTAATGTTGTAATGGATTTACCAGTATTGGTTATAAAAAATCTGTCGTCTGATGCTATTTTGGGTAGAAATTGGTTAAAAGTGTTTGATCCATCTTGGGAAAATACTTTCATAAGTTCTTTAATGTCAAATATGCATAATAATACTGTAAATTCAGTGTCTGTCAGCGAGAAAAATAAAACAAATATTGTTAAAAAATTGTCACAAAAATATTTAAATTCTTTTTCGATTACTAATAACGATTTACCAATTAAAGAATTTTCTGTGAATTTAAGTTTAAAAAATAATGCTACTCCTGTCTTTCACAAAGCATATGAAGTTCCTTATGCACTTCGTGCTGAAGTATGTCAAGAGCTAAGTCGTCTTGAAAGCGAAGGCATTATTTCAAAAGTTAAATATAGTAGTTGGTCTTCTCCAATAGTTTGTGTACCTAAACAAAATGGAAAATTACGTTTATGTGCAGATTTGAAATCTACAGTCAATCCACAATTGAGAATTGATCAATATCCTATTCCACGTCCAGAGGATATTTTTAATAAATTTTCAGGTTGTCAAGTATTCTGTAAATTAGATTTAACAAACGCATATTTACAGTTGTCTGTGTCAGATTCTAGTAAAGAATTACTTACAATTAATACATGTAATGGTTTATATGTCTATAATCGTTTAACTTATGGATTGTCATCGGCTCCTGCCGTTTTTCAAATGGTAATTGATACAGTTTTGTGTGGCATAAAAAACTGTGCTGCATATATTGATGATATTTGTATAGGTGGTAAAGACGAGAAGGAGTGTTCTGATACTTTGGATAAAGTTTTGTCAAAATTAAATGAGTTTAATATAAAAATTAATGTGTCAAAAAGTGAATTTTTTGTGAATTCTTTTGAATTTTTAGGGTTTACTTTGTCAGGTCAAGGCAAAAGTCCGTCTTTGTCGAAAGTTGAGAAAATTAAGTCTACTGGGTGTCCAGAAAATGTTACTCAACTAAAGTCATATTTGTCAATGTTGAATTTTTATAGGAATTTTATTCCTATGTGTCCTACAGTGCTAGAACCACTTCACAATTTACTAAGAAAAAATGTAAAATGGTGTTGGTCTGATGAATGCGAAAAGGCATTTGTAAATAGTAAGTCTCTTTTGTCAGATAAAACTATGTTAGTTTTATTTGATCCGTCAAAACCATTGTGTCTTACAGTCGATTCCAGTGCATACGGTGTCGGTTGTGTCTTAAGTCATGTCGTAAAGAATCAAGAATTTCCTATAGCTTTTGAGTCTGCAACATTAAATTCAGCTCAAAGAAATTATAGCCAATTGCACAAGGAAGCCCTTGCTATTATTTTTGGAATTAAGAAATTTCACAAATATTTAATTGGTCGTCATTTTACGATATATACTGATCATGCTCCATTGTTGTCTTTATTTGCTGAAAACAAAAAAGTCCCCGTTTTAGCAGCATCACGTCTTATAAGATGGTCTATAATATTGTCTGCGTACAATTATAAATTGGAATATAAAAAAGGATTGAAAATTCCTCAAGCAGATGTAATGTCACGTTTGCCAAGTAAACAACAATTCAATATTGAGGAATGTAATTTTGTATACATGTCTACACCATTAATTCCATTCTCAGAAGTTGAAAGTCATTCTGAAAAAGATGAAACATTATGTAAAGTCATTAAGTATGTTTCAATCGGTTGGATTGAAAACTTGTCAAGTCCAGAAATTAAAAAATATTTCAAGTTTAAAAATTTACTGTCGGTCAAAGGAAAATGTCTTTTATTTGGTGACAGAATTGTAATACCAGAATCTCTTAAGTCCAAAGTCCTAAATTTAATACATTATGGTCATCCTGGTATAGTCAGATCAAAAATTCTTGCTCGTTCATATGTATGGTGGTTAGGTATGAATCAAGATATTGAAGATGTTATTTCTAGATGTGAAATGTGTCAGTCTGTACAAAATGCTAACAAAAATGTACGTCATAGTTGGCCTATTGCTGAAAGTCCATGGGAAAGAGTCCATTTGGATTTTTTTGATTTAAAAGGTTCAAAATACTTATTAGTTTGCGACTCATATTCAAAGTGGGTAGAATGTTTTTACATGAAAAATACTAAATATTCGGATTTGTTATCTAAATTAAGTGAAGTTTTTTCCAGATTCGCTTTTCCGAAAACTATTGTTTGTGATAATGGTCCCCCATTTTCATGCAAAGAATTTTCTATTTTTTGTAAAGAAAAGTCAATAAAATTATTATTTTGTCCGCCGTATAATCCCGAGTCAAATGGATTAGCGGAACGGTCTGTTCAAACTTTCAAAAAAATATTAATTAAATTTATGTTTTCGAAAAATTCTAAATTTTTATCGCCAGCTCAACGTCTAATAGATTGTCTGTATAGTTATCGTTCCACTCCTACTTCTGTTACGGGTGTATCTCCAATGGCTAAAATATTTTCATATGAGCCACGTACACCACTACATATTTTGTCAGAAGAAAGTCATGTCAATAAAAGTAAACAATCACAAAATGTCAAACAATCAACAAAAAATGCATTGAAAGAATTTAAAGAAAATGATAATGTTTTGGTCTATTTAAGACATGTGAAAGGTTCTATGAAATGGTTTCAGGGAACTGTTAAGTTGAAATTAAGTCCATGGGTGTATCTAATTCAATTAATCGGAGGAGAGGTGAAAAAGGTTCATGTTAATCAAATAAAAAAAAGTTGTCTTAAGTCAAAATCAAGTTATGAGAATATTGAGAATCCCGATAAATGGCAAGACTTTACAAGTCAGGAAAATGAAATTGTTATTGAACCGTTACCCAGCACTAGTGGAAATAATGATATTATAACTAGGTCTGGCAGAGTTGTGAAACCCCCTGTACGATTTAGTCATAGTGATTACTCTTAAGTTTCTTTGTCATTGTTATTTGGTTTGATATAAAAATAATAAAAAAATGGAAGGAGGAAAGGATGTTATGTTGGTAATAATAATAACCAGCTGTCAAATGCTGATAGTTGGCAGGTCTGTCGCGTCACTTGATGTATAACCTTGAACTTGTCAACAGTGTCAATAAACGTCTTACAAATGAATCAGTTCTTGCATTTAATTAAGAAACCTCAAACATTATAGATTCAAACGTTAATTCAATCTCACATCAACTCCCTGAGCGAAGCCGGACACCCCAGTCAGAGTATTTGAGAGCATTCCACAAAGTTCCAGAACATCCTGGAAGATTCTGAAAAATTGTGGAATGTTCGGGAATAGGGAATCGGGAACATCAATGTGAATCAGTCCAGAACACTCTCGAATGTTGTCCTGAGCGAAGCTGGGTAACCCAGCTAGTTAGAACATAAATCTGTATTCCAAAATATTGCAATTTTAAAAAATATTTCTTGCTTAAATTAAATGCTGTATTACCCCGTAAAATATAATTAATCATTTGAACTGTTTGATAATTCATCAAAACACTTCAACGTTTTAATTCTTTTTATGGAAATTTATTTCCTTCTACAATATATTTATTAAAGCAAGCACCACGCCTCTGGAACAACGGGTGTGGAGTATGCTTTCTTGATTGAATTTTAGTATTAGTGCATTACTAAAAAAGTAAATAAACGAACATCACGTTCATAAGAAAATCCACACAAAAACCACCGAGATTTTGAAACCTGACCCTATGGCTAGGATGTTGGTACCGGAGTCACAATCATTCCACCAATCAAGATAAAATATGCAGCACTTGGAAGTCAAGGTTTGTAGAAAATGCGTTTAACAAGGTTAGCTCATAGAGGGGGTAGAGCGGTGATTGGCTAAAGTTTCGTGACGTAGCTTGAAGTCCGTGTTCCACTGGGAGATTTGAATTGACTGCAATACAAGTGGTAGGGTTTTACTTCAAGCTACGTCGCTCGTTCAAAATTTCGAAAGCGGCTCAACGAATTTTTCGAAAAAGGCCCTTGAAAAAGCTAACCTTTTTAAACGTATATTTTCTAACTCCAGTTACACAATGAAAATACCTTCAATCTCAAAACACTGTTTTTACGTATCCGCCAAAGCTAGCTGTTCGAATGTGGGCAAGGCACAAAAAGGAAAATGAAAATAATTGCAATAAATTATTGAAGGTGGATTAATGTGCAAGTGCTGTGATAAAAGGAAAATGTCAACCGGAACGCATTTTTTAAAAATGGTATATTTTTTGTACGCTCATAATATTCGATGTAATAATATAGACTCCAGATACTAATATCTACAGCCTGTATGTTAAAGTACGTATAGTTTGGCAAGAAAGTCTAGAAATTAAATCAATTGGAACTAAACCTGTTCATTACTATGGCAACACCGAATTATATGACGTTTCCTATGGCTTTCGTGTTATCGGGTGTTACGGTTGATTTATTGTCTTAAATCTGAGTAGAATATCGCTGATTTGATAATATTTTTATTCATTGTTTGCCTGAATTTAATTAAAATGAATAAATTATTACATAGTGATACAAGAGGGGTTACATTCTGCGTTTTTCAACGCTGCCTAGCCGAGTGTCACGCGAAGAAGCTTTTGTTTGATTTAGAAGATGTTTAAAAACGAACTGCAGAAATGAATGGTACGTAGTATAGTTTGTTTAATAAATTTCATTAGTATTACACGATTTATGCCAATTTTCGAGCGATAATAATCATTACAATCTGATTTGAGGTTATGTTAAAAAAAATCGAATTTGACATTTCGATTTGACAGTTCATATGCGGCCACAAGAAAAAGGGAATAACTCAATAAAAAAATAATAATATGCAACTTCTTTAAACTCGTAGAAAAGTTCCTTTTTTCTCGTTTTCTCTTTTTTTTCTTTCTAAGTGAATATTATCTAGTGTGTGTTTTTAAAACTACCTTCTATAATAATAATTTTAATGATGTTTTTCACACATAGGTAAATCTGAAACAATGGTAAGACGAATCGTCAAGGAAGGGGAAAAGGCAGATGGAAAATTTGAAACACCGGGAAAACGGAAAATGGGCATAATAATAATAATATGTAATAGCATAAGTGCTGATGATTGGAAAAATTGTTGCAAACACTTGATGAAAATTGAGGCAGAATATTATACACGAGGCAGTACTATATATGATGATATCGATGAACTGCGTTTAGATGAAGATGAAGATACGGAAGAAGAAGAATCACACGAAGACAAAGACAATAATTACATGTCGGGTGTTGAATTAATAGACTTAAATTTTTAAGTACCTACGTTTTTATATCGAAATAAACGCCCACTTAAAACTTGTTTTGTTTTATTTTGCTTCTATTAAATTACAGTTTTTTGTGCAATTTTTTTGAAAATACAAATACGCTATGAAATATGCATTTTGCCAGAAGTGTTTTTTTTAAACATACGTTCTTTGTCTTATGAGCCATCTTGGTGTTGCCATTTAAAACTAGAAAACGATCGCAGCGCCATCATTTATTTTCTACACTTTCTTGCCAAACTGTACATGAAGTTTTTGCATAATATTACGTATTTTGCTGTTTACGAGGACAATAATTTATTGAACAAACATGGAGGTCATAATACAAAGATTATTTATTTCGAAATACACGGCACCACAACCTAACCTAGCCTAACCTAACATAACCTAACCTTACTGACATAGAAGTGGTCATGGTAACAGACTAAATAATTTAGAAGCACTCGAAATAAAGAAAGATGTTAAAACAAAAACCCAAATCCTTAATAATCAGCTAAATGTGTCCAATAGTCCGATATTAGAGATTTTTACATACATACTTATGTAGCAATCAGTCGCGCTACGTAAACGTGTAAAGAAAACACTGAAATTGATCGTTTATTAATAATTCAAAATATTACACGGAGTAAGATAGTTGTAAATAACGGTACAAGTTGTTTGGCTTGCTATTCTATCGACTGACTGGGTCAAACCATTACTCCGGCTTTTATAATGCCGCGGCGGAGGTAACGATTTAATAATTCAGCTGGTAATATCGAGAGAATACGATACGTTTCTCGATGGTTCTGGCGCCTAATGTACAGGGAATATAAATGCTCCGGTTCTTTCCGTAAAGTGCGACGAGATTCCAGATATTTCAGCGCCGGTAGGTAGGTATTCTTCGTATTCCGTTCCCGATTGTACCAAGCGGCGACATCGCGGTGCTGCACAGGTATATACCTTAAGTAGGTACGAACCTGAGTGTTAGCTTCACCACACACTCCCCCCCCAGCAGCATAGATAAGGGCTGCGATAAAAAGAGTAGTTCGGATGTGATGAAGGGTAGCATGGCGAACTTCCTTCATGGCGCCATCAGGGCGCGTGATATCAGGGTACTGTTGTAAAATTTTGTGGAAAGGGGACGTTCCTGTGACAGTCTTGATAGAAGCAATATTGTTGCTGCTTCGCTTGCCTGTGGTTGTCAGGTTAGTCACTTGGTCCAACAGTCGTCGGTTGCGGATATCTACCAGCAACTCAAATTTTGCCAGGAAGTCCGCTCCAATGATGGGCTTGGAGACGTCAGCAATGACGAAGCTCCAAGTGAAGTCGCGTCGAAGACCTAAGTTAAGGTTGAGCGTCAGGCTACCGTAAATTGCGATGGTGCTGCCATTTGCGGCCGCCAGTTCGTAAGTTTGCTTGGCTGGACGACCTTGAACCAAACGCCGCGGAAAAACACAGAGGTCCGCGCCAGTATCCACGAGAAACTGAGTACGTGTTTTCCGGTCAGTGACAAACAGGCGACTTATTTGAGCTCCCGGTGCTGGTCGCCATCAGTGTGAGCCCGGGGCGTTTCCCTGCACAAAGTTGCAAGGTTGATTGCAAGCACGCGCCCTAGCCCCGAACCTGCTGTGATACCAGCACATGCCTTCCGATTGGCGATCCCTCGAACGGGAGCGGGAGGAATTTCTCCGCCAACGAGGACTGATACTCCGTGATTGACGGTCTTTTGAGCGCAGCGTTGCTATCTCTCGTCTTAGGGTGGTCAGTTCCTCTTGGAGTGGCAGCATCATTCGTTCGAACCTGCTGATCAGGCTATTATCAAGAGTCGGCTCTGAAACTGCATTGATTGCTGGCCTGCCGGCGTAGTCGTCAATAGCGTCTGCAAGGTTCGCCAACTCGTCCAACGAGGTTTGTTGTTGTGTGGCCAAAACAACCTGCATGCTCCGGGGAAGTCTGCCTATCCAGAGAGTTCTTAATACCTCATCAGGTACGGCGCTGCCCGCGAGGGTGCGCAGATGACGGAGGAACTGGGATGGTTTACGGTCTCCCCGTTCTTCGTGCTCCAAAACTCTCCTTGTCTTTTGTTCCTGTGTGGAGCTGAGGCGTCTGGTCAGCTCACCTCTCAAGAGGGCTTGACAATAATGTAAGAGGTATCAGGGGGCTTGACAATAATGTCCCGGACTTCTTGTGCATAAGTAGGGTCCAAAGCTCCAAGGACGAATCCGAATTTGGTAGCATCGGCCGTGACTCCTGAAGCCTCAAAACTCCTTTCAACCATCGCAAACCATAATTCTGGATCGTTCGGACAAAATGGCGGTATTCTTACCGCTACCCGGTTAACTTCTGGCGGCGTATTTGTAGATGTCGATGATCCGATTGGAAGAGACATTGGGAGATAAATTATTATAATTAATTTAAATCTTAGTAAAAAATAAAAAACTTTATAAATTCGTATGTCGGAGGTCACCACTGTAGCAATCAGTCGCGCTACGTAAACGCGTAAAGAAAACACTGAAATTGATCGTTTATTAATAATTCAAAATATTACACGGAGTGAGATAGTTGTAAATAACGGTACAAGTTGTTTGGCTTGCTATTCTATCGACTGACTGGGTCAAACCATTACTCCGGCTTTTATAATGCCGCGGCGGAGGTAACGGTTTAATAATTCAGCTGGTAATATCGAGAGAATACGATACGTTTCTCGATGGCTCTGACGCCTAATGTACAGGGAATATAAATGCTTCGGTTCTTTCCATAAAGTGCGACGAGATTCCAGATATTTCAGCGCCGGTAGGTAGGTATTCTTCGTGTTCCGTTCCCGATTGTACCAAGCGGCGACATCGCGGTGCTGCACAGGTATATACCTTAAGTAGGTACGTACCTGAGTGTTGGCTTCACCACACTTACATAAATTAAGTTTTTTAAACTACATACGCAATAATTACGTTATTCCAATATGCTATACCTACATAATTGCAAATCCAACCTCTGCCAGTGCTGTAGATATTCGTCCACACTTTGGTTCTCATAGATATTAGTCAGCAGTTTGAGCTGTAGATATTCATCCTCACTTTGGTTCTCATAGATATTAGTCCGATTTGTTCCATTTTTGGAATTCCTGTAGATATTAGTAGACGCCTCCGTAATATAATGTCGATGGTTATAACAGGGCCCATTGGATTTTCAAAGTTTACCTAATTATTATAATTTGTTGTCTTTAATGCACGCAATGTTATTAACCTGAAAATGTTCCTAATAAAATAAAATAAATAAAAAATTCAGAACACCTTCGTAACTTTACTGTGTACCTACCCTTAAAGAATCCAGTACAAACTGTGCAGGATGATAATGTTAATCCATTAATTAAATAGCTCCACCCCCACCAAGTCTCTGAACTACGCATTCTCTAAAACGCTGGTCTGGGGCAATCAAATCATAGATCAACAACATCATCTGCTCTCGGCAGGCTGAAAATACTAAATTTGGCGATCGCGTTTTCGGAGTATCTGGGCCTAAGGCTTTGAATAAACTCTTTCCGGATCTAAAATGGGTTACACGCTCAAAGGAATTTCGGTTCACTTTCTTACCCCTTCAGACTCTCCCTCCCTGAAATTCAAAATACCCACCTTTCATGTATTGCCGGAATCCTGATTATTTTTTTTCTTAATGGATTAATATATTAAAAGCCTTATATGTACATCAATGTGTTTCTTATTGAAGGATGAATCATATTTTGGTTGTTAAAGTCCAAACAAAACAAAAAGTTTTTATAAAACCATTAAAAATAAACCTAAGGACAACCTTAAAATTAGAATCCATAATACTAGTTGCAATCAAGAAATGTGCTTCATGTGCAACGAACTCACTAATGTCAAAAATATAAAATATTTAGGAGTATCAATAGATATAAATCTTAATTGGAAATCACATATTAATCAAATCTCTTCTAAATTAAGATATCTGACCTACATATTTTATAGACTTAAGGAAGTACTAAACATTGAAAAATTGAAAATGATCTACTTTTCCCTGGTGCAATCATCAATCACTTATGGCATTAAAGGATGGGGTGGTCCACTTGATACATTTATGAAGCCTCTAAAAATAATTCAAAAACACATAATTAAAGTCATATATAACAAAAATAAAACATTCTCGACCAACTTATTATACAAAGAAACTAAAATATTTACGTAAATTATTTATATTACAAACTTTGAATATGTATTTAAAAACAAAAATAATTTTGAAATAAATGAAAACAGAACGAGCAAAAGAATAAATAATATATTTTACACCCCACAAACTAATACTAAATTATTGCAGACACATAGCAGTTTCATTAGTCCTCGTATATTTAACCTTCTACCGCTACAAACTCAAATGATAAATAAAATGATAAAATATGTAAAAGAGGTAAAATTGTGGATGAATAATGTAGATATTGAAACGATTTTTCTATAAATTTATCCATCCTTCTACAACTCACTTGCTGTAACTTTCTAAACTGTAGTACAATATGTTTTCTGTTTATTTTTTTATAACTAAAAAAAAAAATAAGTATGTTTTTTTCTCCATATTTTTATTTTATTTTTATAATAGCTGAAAAAAAAGCCTTTTTCACTTATTCTACCTATGTAATACTAACTTTTTATACTATATTTATATTTTATATGTTTTTTAATTCTATTTTATACTTTGGATACTTGGAGATATAGTATTTTGTTTTAATATTACCCGCACTCAGGCAGTGCCTTAGTGGGTTTTCATTTCTTGTTCATACTATTTGTTATTATATCCTATTTGCTATTATACATTACATGTACAAAGAAATGGGAATAAATAAATTAAAAAAAAAAAAGTTCAATAGAATATAACTTTGTGAAAATAAATACTGTGATTAAATAATCTCTATTGTGGTTCCAATTGTGTATTCCGCGTGCAAAAATGCACCCATTAAAATTTCTCTAATAAACATGTTTAATCTCAAGTGACCTGCAGGGTAAATATGGCCATTTAAAGTCTAAAATCTGTCGAGTGCACATAATATAAATATTATGTTCATTATAACAAAGCATCACGTTCATCGGTCAAATGTATTGTACATAATACAGTTTTGAATTATTGATCGACTAATCGTTGGATGCAAAAACATTTTACCAGTTCTAATCTTCGGTCGTATGATGGGAATTTCGGCAGTTAGACGACAAGGCAACAAATTAGAACACAACACCTTTATACTTTGCTACAGAAAGGATCAACTGGCATAAACTGGTACTCCATAGCACAATACTGACAAAAATGGACATCTTTGGAGGAGGCCTTTACCCAAACCGGGGTTCTTGTTAATTCATACAAATATTTTAAAATATATACTTATAATACTAACATAATCTAAGCTAACTTACTAAGACAAATCAAATTTGAGTTTGTTGTAATATTGTAACTACCAATTATTGGAAAACATTATAATAGGCTTATTATTATTATTATTAATCGGTGGATGCAATCTGTTAGCCATGAGTATTAATTATACCAATAGATTGTGTAGTTTTTAGTTTAAAAAGAGCATTAAATATAAATGTATTTGTACAGCGCCCTTGAGGTTATTTTTCACAAAAAACGGTGCTGTACAAACCATCCAAATACTGTCATTGTATAATTGAAATAACCGGAATAGCGTTCCGGTTTTCTCCGGTACAATCCTAGCACTGGAGTCATACAAAGTCTAATGACACATATTAGCTAGTAAGTAACGTTGATTAACTGTGGCGTGATTGAACAGTCCATTAATGAAATTGCCACTACTATGTAGCCATTATTAATTGAAAGAATATAATGTCGTGTTACAATAATATTTGAATATCTGAATGAAATAAAGCATATTTGTGGCCATTCAACCTATGGCAACAACGAAAAAGTCATGCGTACCATGGGATTTTCTCTTTAAAACGCACTAGTAGCAAATTCTATTTTCATAAACATGGCGTTTTCTTGAGGGTGCGATACCTGCCATTGAAACAGCTAGGATCTATCCGACTCGCAATTTTTTGACATTTGACCATCTTCCGTCTCCAAAATGTGTGCCCTTCCTTCTTTTCTTCACAGGCACAATCAATGAATCAACGATGCGATGAGTTTTCTTTAAATTAACAATTATTATAAGCAATAATTATCAGCCTGAAACACTCATCTACATTGAAAAAATCTTCCGAGAAAAGATACTTGCCGCCAACGGGACATGAACCTGTGTCCTTCTGATTGCCGATCAGGTGCTCTCACCACTGAGCTATGGCGGCTTATCTAATAACCGCCAAATAATTCAATGTATAGATACTAGCGCTTCATTCAACAATTACTGTTTATTACATTTTTCTACCTGAAAACAACCAATTTTTGTGAGAGAGGCATTGTTAGTGCTAAATCTCTCGCTAGGGGGCGTCGAGACAAATTATGTCTACATTTTTTTGGTGAAATACTTTAACTTGTTAAATATTAATTATTAACTAACGTTTAAGACAAGATTTTTATGCATAGCACAAAGGGTAACAATTATTATAAGCAATAATTATCAGCCTGAAACTACAGTATGTAATTTTTTTGAGCCAATCGAGTGTTGAATTTTTAAAAATTTAGAACTTACGGGATTATTTATTTTGTTGGTGAGAATCTGTGTGTCAACATCAAATATCACAATCATCATCATCATCACTATTGGCTCTACAACCCCTGGTGGGTCTTGGCCTCCTCAAGAGTCTTCCTCCACTCATCTCGGTTTTGTGCCAGCTCTCTCCAGTTTGGAAGCTCCAAGATAGATATGTCTTTGAGGACGTTGTCGCTCCATCTTAGTCTTGACCTTCCCAGGCTCCTTCGCCCTATTGGTCTTGAGTTCAGCAGGGACTTTGGTGCTTGATGCTCGGTCATTCTCTCCACATGACCCAGCCACCGAAGTCTTCCCTATTTTATAAATTTTGCGACGTTTAGCTCCTATGGGTCTCGTAGTAAACCAGCAAAAGACCAAATACACGGCTGTAGGATGCACCCAACAAATCCAACTCTCTCATGTGGAAACCAAAATTTCGAAACGGTACCAAGATTCACATACCTAGGCTCCCTGATAACAAACGACAATAATACCACAGAGGAGATCCAGAAGCGCATAGTGAACGCAAATCTCTGTTATTTCCGCCTACAAAACCAATTAAAGTCCAGACTGCTGTCCAGAAACACGAAGATATTAGTGTACAAAACACTTATCAGACCAGTACTTACGTACGCAGCTGAGACTTGGGTACTAACTAAGAGCAATGAGCGAGTACTGGACGTTTTTGAAAGAAAAAATTTGAGGCGCATCTTCGGACCGGTTCTAGAAAATGGATTTTGGCGCAGACGCTATAACAATGAGCTCTATACCTTGCTTAAGGAGCTAAACGTCGCAAAATTTACAAATATCACAATATTCATTTAAATTATTTTTCATACTCACCCCCTTATCTCAGAAGCAAACACAAAAATTTCTTTTAATAAAAAATGTTTCTATGTATAAATAATACTTAGTGCCTACTATGAAGCGACGCGACGCCAAGGAATGGTCTCTATTTTAGGAAAAATACCCTTGATTTCAGAGATTTTTATTTTATTTATTATAAGTAAAAAAAAACAGGCACCGGTTGATATTAGTTAAGTACTAAAATGGCTGCCGGTGACGTGTCCACCTCTGCGATTGTTATAAAATATACAAAGGGTAAAAATATGAAGGAAATGTTATCAAACTGTGAGGAAAGTTCTGAGAATGAAGGGAATGCGGTATATTTTATTTATTTTTGTTTATTTAGCACAAGTTTATACATTTATATACATAATTTATTAAAAAATTTTGACTGCCCAACTAGGAGTGTTCCCGTTTTAGGAAAGTCAGAATATTATGGGTATGAACATGTGGAACATGATTTGTACAAAAAAAGAAAGAAAATTGATGAAATAAAAATAAGAGAAAGAATATTAAATAAAATTTTAAAAAAAGTTTAAAACATAGTTACTGTTAATTGTTTAGCATAGGAAATAATATTAATTTTAAAAAGAAAAAGTAGATAGGTACATATAAGTAACATACAGGTAACTTAAGAGGAATTAAGAGGATTAAAATATTTAGGTAACTTATGTATGCTTTATCAAATGATAAAGTCCACTCGAGCGACCTTTTTCTTCCGATGCGATTGCGAAGCAAACTTTTTCTTCCGATTGCTCGTGATTTTTTTTTAATACCGCCCACATAAAAAAAATCATACCTCCGAATTTTAATATGGAGATATACAAACTGATTAAGGTTCTGAATAGCTTATGAATTCACCTATCTTTTGTCGATTATCACATATTCGTAGAATTTATGATATTTTAAAAATTAAATTGTACGCTTCGGTCCAAAAAAACATGGTCTAAATTTGGACCGCCGTTAATCACAAAAAATTAAAGCGGTCGATATTTTGACCTTAGTCACTCCAGTGGATTATATAATAAGATTGATCAGATGCTTCTGTACAAAATTATTAACTCGAAAGTTGACTGCCCGGAGTTGCTAAATAAAATAAATTTCCACGCGCCGACTCGATATAGCAGACATAATACCCTTTTCTACATTGATAGATGCAACACCAATTCCAACCAAAATGAATTTATGCAAAGGGCATGTAACTACTATAACATTAAATTTGCACGTTTAGAAACACTTGCTGACATATTCACTGCTAGTTACTTTCGCTACAGAATTTCTTTGTATAACATTCTACGTGCGAATAATACATAACACATATTCATGATGATTAATTTAATTGTACCTAATATTTTTAAATTACTTGCGTGGCAACTTTCCCTTATCCCTGTCCTCCCCTTACCCGTCCCAATCCAAATACCTGTTTTGCACCCTATTTTCTTTACAGTTATAATCGCATTTATTTTATTGTTGTGTTTTTATATTTAGGTTTATCACTTGTTGAATCTACACCTGTATTATATATATATTTTTAATTGCTGCTTTGTCCTGTTTTTTTTTCTTAAATATTCTAGTTTACATTCAGTTACTTTTATGTTTCTAAATACCTATCTGTGAACATTAATAATTGGTCTGTTTTTTGTTATGCTCTTATATATATTATGTTATTAAGACTGTTTATGTTCCTTAAATAAATAAATAAATATAAAGCAAAATTCGTTCGCTATTGTGTAAGCAACTTATAATCAAAATTGAATATAAATCGTAATATTTTCGTAATGGACAGTAAAGTAGTTGTAGTATTGATTATTCATGTAGTTTCAGCTTCCTTCAATGTCGATGGAATAGTTAGTGATACGAAGTTCTGCTATATACCAACAGACGTCAGTTCAGCATGATTTCATCTATCATCGTTCGTGTCTTAGGTACGAACAGTTACGATGATTGCCGAAGGCATCGGCGAGATTGGGTGGGCTGCTCCGGTCCACCGGCTGCAGCAGCGGAACTACCTAGAAGTAGTTCCGCTGGGGTGGGGAACCTGCGGCCCGCGGGCACTTTTGGCGCGTCATGCTGAAGGAACCACAAAAAAAAACATTTAGGTTTACGAAAAATGTTTTCTTTCACGGTGTGTCAAAATATTTTTTTAAATAGCTGTATAGGGCCAGCAGATACTTTAATAGTGCACAACTGCTAACCTTGTACAAATCACAAGTGCGCCCCACGGTTGAATTTGGCAGCCACCTCTGGTCTGGAGCTCCAAAATACCTGAAAAATACCCTCGACTCTGTGCAGAAACGGGCGGTCCGTTTGATAGATTCTCCCATCTTAACAGACGGATTGCAATCTTTAGAGCACAGGCGTCGGGTGGGAATGCTATCCTTGTTCTACCGGTATTACAATGGAAGATGCTCCGAGGAACTAGAATCATTGATCCCTTCGGCACCGGTGCATAGTCGGGAAACACGCCAAACGCGTGCCCAACATTTGTTCACTGTTGACATTTGTCACATGAGAACGGGTCGTTTCTTCGACTCGTTCTTATGTTCAACAGCTCGGCTGTGGAATGATTTGCCGGCCTCTGTGTTTCCTCCTTCCTACAACATAGGTCTCTTCAAGACCAACTAGCAATAATCGCACCTCGGATAAACCTCATTGGTTACGATATCGCCACTACCAGTGTTCATTCCTTCCTCTCCTCAAAAAGACCCTCCACACAGCATCACAGATGACATAGGCCGTGAGGGAAATTATTTTCCTCAAGGCCTCCTGTGTGGAGTTAATGTAAAAAAAAAAAGTTAAATAAATTACACAGAATGATAAATTCACAGTTAATTATATAATGGCAAGCCTTTGTTGGGGGCAGTAAACACGCGAACGTCAATAAAATATTCTAAAACCGTTTTTGTGTTTATTGCGCAATTTTTAAAATAAAATACTAATGTAATTTAAGCTGGTGGACAACAACGCAGATTCAATCTTACGTTGAAATCACCCTTGTGTTCAGAATCCACGAAAAAAGTTCTAGTTACATATTCATGTGCTGACGCATTTCGACGGAAACCTTAGTCATGTTCCAAGTGTAGTTATAAAATTCAAGTTTTGTGCTGTGTGCTGCAAAAATCGGAGGAAAACCATTTTAGAGATCTGAGTATTATTTTGGAACTGTAGAAACACACACAGAATCAATTTAAAGTTAAAACCAGTTTGATTTTCCGAATTCCGGATGATATTTGAAACCGTTAAAAGTGGTGAGTGGAATCAAATTTGCAGCAAAATTCTGAGGAAAACCATTTGCTTGTTTCGGGTGTAATTTTAGATTCACATATTTCAGTTAAAATCACTTTGGTGTTCAGAATGTAACGATAAAATTTATTTTTGTCGTGGGTTCATTAGCTGTCAAATTTCGAAGGAAGTTTAATTTGATTAAAGTGAAAGACATGAAATTGGAGTCGCAGACTATTTATGGGCAGCAAAGCTAGGAGGAAAACCATGTTCGTGTACTACGTGCAGTGGAGGTAATCCACCTCTTACCCGCCCTGGTATAAGTAACTGATGGTTACTCCTTCAAGGCTCTCGCAAGATTCTAATTTTTTTGGTTAAACGAAGCTACATTTATTTATTTTGAACGAATCTAGACCTCCAGTGTCCATGCATACGTTGTTAGTAAGCAGTATGCAAGTGCTTAACAGGATAAACAAAATGTTTATTTATTTATTTTACTACGTGCATTAATTAATTTATGCTCAGGACTTGAAGAAAGATCCTCCTAAGTAAAAACATTTTTTTCTTTCAATTCGGGGGACGGGTACCGCCGCCTCGGGAACCATTTATTAGATAACCATCTTCCATAGTTAACACCAAGTGGTTTGCTATGTTTTGTGACTTAGCGGGGGTGTCCGGGTTCATCGGGTGAGGTGTGTTTAGATCTTGGTAACGGATGCGCCTGCCCACCAGCTGCATGGCGGGCTGGATCAGGAGAGGCTGGTTTGGGGAGACCCTTTGACCTCCCCAGCTGGTGTCTCTCGACCCATCGTCTTGCACTGCAGCGGGATGGATGGATTCATAAGTCTGTCACTTATGGACATACTGAGCCCAGATTCATACTCACCCCTCGTACCTTTTTCCTTCCCGGAACGTCCTCTCCATCCTTTCCTCAAAAAAATCTCCCACACCGCACCCCCAAAGATGATATAGGTCCTTAGCGATTTATCTTTGTTTTCCTAAGGGCCTCCTGTGTGGAGTGAATATAAAAATAAATTGTATTCGCAATACGCAGTTAAAATTCCAGATGCGGTTTTAACTACTGAAGAATTTCGAAGGAAACCGTTCTTGTGTTCCGAGTGAAGTGTAACATTTTAATTACATTTTTTTTATCAAATTCAATGCCCAAAAAATTCGAACGAAAGCCATTTGCATATTCAGAGTGCATAATATGCAGATATTATGTATAATTATATTATACACCTGGGGCTTAACATTAAAAGTCCCCATGTCTAATTTCTGAATCACCCAGAGATGACGATTCTGTAAAAAATGCTGAATTAAGTTTTGCTTTGATTATTATTATGATATTTTTAATTTGACTTATACAATAGATAGCCACAATTTATCAATCTGGAGCACCTGATGTAGGTATTCAAAGTATTCAAATAAGGAAGGTTTAGACTACTTTTTTGGTACCCACATCGATATAGCAAAACTGGCGTGTGTACTTCTAGCATTAACCCCCAGATATTACATAATATATTATGTGTATTCAAAATTAATTCTTTGGAAGATACCCAACATGTCATGAGATGTCTTATTATTGGAATTTAAGAGACATAACATCAGTTGTTATCGATGCCAGTGATCTGTAAGAGTGAATATTTTTACACGAACCTGTATCGGCTGCGAATCACCTTTTGTCATGCTTTTTTGTAGAAATATCTTATAGGTTTCTATTTTTTATAAAACAGGTAAATATTCAATGACGCTTTTCATTCTCAATATAAAAATATTATTTTAGGTAAATATATATTTTAAAAGCTGCGTCAATTTAAAAATAATAAGGGTAAACCATTTCTGTCTCCGGAGAAACAAAATAATGAACTATAATAATTAATTCCACTTTTTTGTTCCTTTAGATTTAGTCGATCGACGTTATAAATATCTATCACAGTAGGTTTAAAGAGTATAAGTAAAAAAGGCATTTCAGTTTATTTAATTTTTTCAAAATCAGGGACAAAGCCTTCAAGTGTTACGTCTGTCTCGACACAGGTCCTTAGGCGTAACGACCTTTTGTTTTTATTTAAAAAAATTGATAAAATTAAGTTTCCTCTTAATTGGTGTTTTTATTTAATTAAAACCATAAACCTCTGATGAATGTTTTTGACACATAGTGATTTATTTTTTTCAGGTATTCGTTATTGCAATTTTGAAAATTTTCAAGACAATGAAGGTAAAGAAAATAATACATTCCTTAGGATTTACTAATAATTTATTTCAATATTAGGTACATAAAATTGATATCATCTGGGTCCCAAAACATTAAACATCATAGATAATAATTAGATATCACCATAATTTAAACAATTTCTTAACCTAAGAATTCTATGTATGTAGGGCATGCAGGTTTAAAAAAATATTTGTTTAAAAGATTTTTGAACGCATAATTTATGTACCCAAAAAGTTTATGGCATCGAGTAATTTTTTTGCTGATATTTTAACCTAAAATATTAAGATAGGTAATTCAGAACACATTCTACAAATACGAATAGGTAGTCGTGTGCTTCACATTTCCGTTCACACTACACACTACAGACTAGTACTGTATCAAAATATAACTAGCCGTTGGAAACAATAGTTATATTATTTCAACGTCCAACGCTGTTGAAAATAATTAGCGCCAACAGTTGAAATATAATACCTACATACGAATATTCAACGCAGTCAACGATTCAACTGCCTAATAAATAAAAAGGGTTAAGAGTTTGCACTTCGTGAACCACATTACTCGATATTTCAAATGGTCTTTTGGTAATGTAAGTACCTACTGCACTTTTTTTTTTATTTTCCCATCCGATACGGCCGATACGCAGCGCCAGGGGACAATAAAATTTATCAACGACAAGCAAAAAATAACCTATTGATAATTATCAACGCCGGTCGCCTAACAGCTTCGTTTTGTAACTATTGTTTTCAACGGTGCTGGCCCGATAAATCAAAAGGGTCAAGAGATCACACTTCGTGAACGATATTATACCCAATTAGACACGGTCTTTTGGTAATTTACGCACCTACTGCACGTTTTTTTTTTTTTTCCCGTCCAATACAGCCGATCCGTAGCGCCAAGCAACAAGCGAATTTATCAGTGACAAGCAAAATATATTTTCAACGTCTTAATATTTCAACTGGGTAATATTTTCAACACCCAAACCAACGTCTTCCAACAGTTTCAACTTTCAACGTTATTATAGGATTATAATTACGTATGTAAGGCGTGGGGCATAAAGATAATAATAATACATCCACCACCCGTGATTCCTTAATACGATTTTTTTTGTTTGTTTTTTGTTAGTATCGTGTCGATCTCCTATTATAGTTACGTCAACATCGACGTTATTTTCAACAGTTATTTTCAACAGTTGAAAATCGCCAACGATAACGACATTGGCGTTGGATGGAATTATCGTTAACGCCCAGTACTACCACAGACACAATTCATGTAAAAGTGTTACAAGATTTTGATATCAAGTACGGGAAAGCGTTTTAAAGTTAGATCATTGGCAAAAGAGCAAATTAAATAAATTCATCATTTAGGTATGAAACTAGTAAATGCAAATAATTTCAAACCGCAAAGTTAGTGCCAAACGACAAAGAGGTACCTTTTATTTAAAACAGCATGGACGGTCTACGTATAGTTCTTCTGTATAACTTCAACCTTTAAACAATAACCCGGTCCCTTTTATGTCCCAGGGTTGTCATTGAATATGTGGTTATTAAGGGTCGACCGAGATCTCGGTCTCGGTCTTGGCATTCTCGGCTACAAATTCTACCGAGAACTCTGTCTCGGTTCTCGGCGAAAAGTCGCCGAGATTCTGGGCCATAACCGAGACCTTGTAAGTACGGTGTAGGATAATGGGATTCAAATCTACCGCACGCGTCCACATTGGTCACTTTGTGTCAGTGTGAGAGAGAGCTATCGATTGTCGATATCCAACTTATGGGCAGCTCATGATTTTATAGACTTGGGAGATGAGCCTATGACCAGTGACGAAGGCAGTTTAAGTGCCGTGATAGAAATAGCGCTTGATAGCTTTCTTAGAGAGCCAAGACTGCAAAGAAATGCAAATATTTTTGAGTATTGGTATTTGTCTCCATATAAAGTACTTAGGCCTGAAGCAAAAAAGTTTTTATCATCACCGTATTCTAGTGCAGCAAGTGAACAGCTCTTTAGCAGAGCTGTTTAAGGCGGTACACAATCCTAATAATTTTTGTACGCTCAAAACTCACATTTTAATCATTTGCGGCGAATCCGTAACTATAATAACTTTTTTATTTCCATGTCGCACAAGAAATGTGAGTTATTTATATATTAGATTAATAAAAACAGTACCTTACCATTTATATATTTTACGTACAACGATTTCAAAACTTTATAACCCGTTTTTCAACTATAAAGTTAGCGGTAAGCACCAGATTTTATTTTTCTAGACGATGAATTAATAATTTCGGGAGGACAACATGGAGACACATTTTAAATATTTGTAGCACGTTCTTCAGAATTAATTAAAATGAACGCAGCCGAAAGGTCGAATCTCCAGGCCTGCTTGGGTGAATTCGACCGTCCGTTCGAACAATACGCCGTGGCGCGGCGTATAATTGTTTACACGCTTTCTTCACTTATGTCGTTAAGATTCCCACATTATTTGTCTTCTTCTTCTTTTCTTTGATACGGCAAATTCCGTAGTAGGTCCGTCCAGTGCACGGGTCGCGAGTAGCAATTTGTATATACGGTTTCTTTACTTACGTCGTTAAGATTCTAAGTATATTTTAGGGTATATTGTCATCTTAATTGTACGACATGAGGCGACACTCTTTGAAGGGTGAAAACTCAGCAAAATTGCTTTTTATGTGCTACAACATCATGTTGTTCAATCTTGATTATGAAAACTATATAAAACAAATTATTTTTACATTTTTAAATATATTATATTATGCAAAAATAGCGCATTTTCATTTTTTTTCTCAATATATCTATTCTCGGTCTCGGCTCTCGGTCTCGGCCGAGATTTTAATTTATTCTCGGTCTCGGTCTCGGCCGTCTCGGTCGACCCTTAGGTTATGTCTTCTGGTTCCACAATGTGCAACGTGGGTGAAATGGAGTCTCTTCGTCCTCTTCACATTTCCTGCATTATTAATGTTTTTCACTCCCAGCAACTGCATGTGTCTCCTGAGATTAGTAGTACTACCAGTTACAAAAAGTATCGGTCAATATCGAGTAGTTGCCTGGTTCATTTGATAATTTGCCTCATTCTGGGTGCCCCCTCCCATTCCTTCCAGTGCTGGGATTTGACCCACATTTAGGTATGTAATTTGGTGTGGCAAGCTTTCCTAGCTAGTTTGTCAGCCCGTTCGTTGCCCTCAATATCTCTATTTGTACCCAGATCTGTGTTATTTTAGTGATGGTAGTAAGTTCTTTAATAATGGTTCTGCGTTCCGTCCGGAGTCGAACAGGTAGGTACTAACACACATGAACCTTTACGAAGTGCGTCACTATAATTTATTGTTTGACGGGTCCTCGGTTCTAATACAATGCGGTAAATTCACGGCTCCGCGCGAGCCTCCGATAGCCTAGCGGTGTAAAGCGCTTTACAACGCTCAGCGGCTAGAGAGACATCCAGCGAACGGAGATTCAAATCTTACCAAATCCAAAAAAAATAACATTTTTCTTTTTGTTGAATCAAAAATCCAATCTTCAAACCACTTTAGAATAAAAAGGCAAAATAATATCACTACCGACTATCGTACATTTGGAGCACTTCGCGGGCACTTCCTGGCACGCGGGACGCCAATTACCGATCGCTGGTGTAGGAATCGCTTGTAACTATTCAACAAACACCGTAATTTAAATCATTAGAAACGAACTACTGTAAAACATGTCTAAATACAAGAAAGGATGCCTTATATTTAATCCCAAATTTTTCTCGGTGGTAAAGATACATTAAAGCAAAATAACTCTTTCTTAATACGATGTTATCATTATTTATACCTAATACGGAACATGGAAAATTATTTTATAAAACTTCTCCTTTAAAAAAAATTCGGATAATTTCTGAAAATGTTACCATTGATAATAATTTTGTATGAGACGTTGTATGAATGTAAACGAGGCAAGGAATGTGTGCCAAGACCGGGATGTTTGGCGGTCCGTCCTCTCTGCCTACCCCTGCGGGGAAACGGCGTGATGGTTAGTTAGTTAGTTAGTTTAGATAATAATTTTTGATAAAAATTGTGATATAAAGGTGCCTAAAGGTTAAAATGTTTTTATTACAATCCCTCATAAAGTCTTCATAATAATACAGTCTTATTCAACAGTTTTCACACCGATACAAAAATATTTACACACTACATCAATTCTCTACATTTTACCTTATTAACGACTTCTATATGTTACGTTGAATCTTTATTAAGTTAGAACATTGCTAAGTTGGAACTATATTAAGTTGGAACTTCATTCAGTTGGAACTTTATTCAGTTGGAATTTTATTAAGTTGGAACTTTATTCAGTTGGTACTTTATTCAGTTGGAACGTTATTAAGTTAGAACATTGCTACGTTGGAACTGTATTAAATTGGAACTTCATTCAGTTGGAACTTTATTCAGTTGGAACTTTATTAAGTTGGAACATTATTCAGTTGGTATTTTATTCAGTTGGAACTTTATTAAGTTAGAACATTGCTACGTTGGAACTGTATTAAGTTGGAACTTCATTCAGTTGGAACTTTATTCAGTTGGAACTTTATTAAGTTGGAACTTTATTCAGTTGGTACTTTATTCAGTTGGAACTTTATTAAGTTGGAACTTTATTAAGATGGAACTTTATTCAGTTGGAACTGTATTAAGTTGGAACCTTACTATGTTGGAACTTTATACAGTTGGAACTTTATTGCTGGAACTTTATTAAATTGGAACTTTATCAGGTTGAAAATTTATGGAACTTTATTGGATTCCCAAACAAATAATAAAAAACAAAAACATTTATTATACATCATCATCATCACCACGACGCTGCATCCGATGGCGAGATTTTGCCTCCTCCACAAAATTACTGTGGATTAGTTGTACATAAAAATATATTTTTAATACAATATAATTACAAAATATTAAATAAATCACAAAGGTTTTCCGATATCTTTAAATAAATTACTTTCACAAACACGTGCTTCGAATTCGTAAAAGCTTTTAAGAAATACCTCTTCAATTCGTGGTAGGTACAATATTTTGATTTAAAAAATTTCTATTATTGAAATAATTCTTACAAATTAATGTTTTGATGTGCTTCTAGTGCGAGTTATTGGTAAAGTAGTAATGCAAAATATCAAAGATATCAAATCTTTAAAGCCTTATCTAAAAAATATGTCTCTTCTTTATTATAATACAACAATACTCTTAAAACTTCACTCATTGAAAAAAGTTACGACTGCTTTACAACTAAAAATATAAAATGCAAGCTTCACACAGACTGAACAAAACTTATCCGAAATTCATCAGTTTTCTAACTTTTAGAATCATCGTTTTTCAAAGAGCACAAGGAAGCCTGGTAACTTTTGATAACTTCGTTTTTAGTTTTTTGATAGTTTGCGTCTACCATGAACGTAGACGCCCTTTGGTTGTCTTGCGTCATTTTAGAATTCTTCAGTTTAGGCGAATGCGCAATCCTGTTTTTAACATTGTCACTGAAATCTGGCACCTTGTTTAAAACTTCACTCGGTGTATTATCCCGATTTTCTGGAATTGCATCTTTAACGGAATTGACTTTAAGACTACTTGCTCGAGAGAAGTTCCTATTTGATTGCGACTTATTCTTTGAATTAAATAGGCCCATGTCGAATGATATTTTACCGTGTTTCTTTTTAATTGACAGAAAGTCGCTTTCGCTTCCATATTTTGTTTTATCGTTTTTACTGGGGATGTTAAAAGAAGTTGATTCTAAGTTTTCTTTTTTGGTTTCACATTCACTGTCACTCAGTTTTTTAACCCTTTTTAGAGCACTGTTCTCACAAGGTTTATAGTTTGCTTTGCTACAATTGGTATGTTTGCAATCTTTTGCGCAACTTTGACCATCTTCGCTGTGCGATTTTGAAAAGCTGCAATTCTCTCTTGCCTCAAGTATGTCGCATCCATCTTGAGTTCTTTGAGTGACTGTTGTAGCGCTGGAGTCTTCTACCTTGTCGTCCAAAGAGAACTCCTCTCCCATGGCGGTGGCGAGTTCCTTTTCCCATTCTTCTTCTTTGATTTGTCTCTCTAATTTTAATCTCTTCATTTCCCGTTTTTCTAATTCCATGTAACGGTTGTATGTGATGAACTCTGGAATGATGTTTAGCATCTTCGCTTCGACTGTCGGTGAATTCTGCGAATCCTGAAATTTAAATAAACTAGTGTCATTTACAAACGAAATTATTTTTAGTAAAACTTTGATTCTTAAAACACGTCTCTTCCATATTCTTTTCCAAGTTGTTTTAGAATTACAATATTCTAATAATATGTAAAACTTTTTTCTTTCGTCTTTAAAAAAAAAAAAAAACTATTTTATTTGTGGCAACTACGTGTACAATTTTATTAAACATTGATATATTTTTTGAACTGAATAAAGATTTACAGACATTTTTTTAAAAACATTTTCTAATTTACAACTAACTACTAATCATCACGTTTTGCGCTGGTTTAGGCAGAATGTCAGAGGTCACCACTTCTGTTTTTACCCATTCTCACTGGATCATTTGTTAAAATTACATATTCATACAGGTAAGACATAGTTTTCTTAAAAAAAATTATTTTGTTGAAAACATATTTAGACAAAATAATTTTTAAAATTAAGAGTATCGCACCAAATCTAAGCTGCCGACTTGCATCTCCCGTATGGACTTCTGTTTGGCAAGTCTCTTCTTCTTTTTGTGTAGTGGTCTGGTCTCAACGATCATTTCCTCCAGTTCGAAGGTTGGGTCACAGTTCAAATGATCCTTGGGCGGGCAGAAGTCTGGTTTGTAGCTCTTTTGAAACACTCTCTCATACTCTAATTTTGACAGCGCTGGTATCTTTTTGAGTTCTTCGATAGATGAGCATCTTCCACCAGGACTGACGGACAGAAGCTGAAAAGACAAACATAACATTTGAATCAATGAACTTACTTTCTTACTTATAGAATAATGGTTGGAGCGAGTGTTGCCAACAAATAGGAAGGATCTGGTTTTTATAAGTTTGAACAGCATAGAATTTATCTAGTAGTCCTAAAATTATTTTTTTTTAAACTTTTAATCATATTTATGTGATTAAATGCACTTAGGAAAAACTTAATTCAGGATTAAGAAAACTTTGCAATGTAGATCGTATAAGAGCAGTGTATTCATGTGAAAATAAAACGATAAAAAATGGTAATTTGAATCAAGTTCCCAAAAAGTAATTAAATAATAAAGCAACAATTTGGAGCTTGTCTCATAAGACTATTTCGAAAGACATTAATAATTTCTCACGAAAGCAAATGGAAATTTTGTTTAGTGGTTAACTTGTGGTTGAATGGAAAACATTATAAGTTCTTGTGTGTACATTTCTGTCCGAGAATTCTAGGTATTTACGAATATGCGTGGGAACTGCTAGTGGTGCTTTTACAATGAAATATATCCTAATTAGTGGATTTGAATATGGATAGCTAGAAATATAATTAGACTAATGAGTCTAAGAATTTCACGGCACTCTCAAAGAGTGTAAGATTTTGAGGAGTGTTAAATCAGCAAGGTGTTCTTCTTTTGCCACATATATAAATTAAGTAAATTTAGGTATAACAATCGATGAATAAAGTATGGTAAAACAATAAATAAGAAAAGTGGCTACGCCTCATTTGGAGTATGCGCATTAAAAATGATAAAACTGAGAAATGTATGTAAAACTATAAAAATACGAAAACTTCAATATCTTGGACATGTGATGAGACATCTAGAGAAGTATGAGATCCTGCATCTCATAATGCAGGGAAAGATTGCCGGAAGACCGGTCCCTGGAGGAAGGAGAACCTCATGGCTGAAAAACCTGAGACAGTGGTTTGGCCAGTCTACCGTGGAGCTGTTCCGGGCCGCAGTAAACAAAGTCCGCATGGCCAACATGATAGCCAACGTCCGTTGAACGGACAGGGCACAAGAAGAAAAAGAAGAAGAAGAGAAATGTATGCTGATTTTAAACAATAACAAACATCTAGTAATGAATCTATACTGGAAAATTGAATTCAAGTTGAGTTTAGACTAAGGAGCTCAATAATACTCTTCAATTTTTTCGGTTTCACTTATGTAGGTAGGTTTTAGAAATTTTTTGTATGTAAATATTAAATCACTAATAAAAGTAAAAACAACGTTGGCCCCCAATGGAAGCCCTGAAGAAACTTTGCGGGTAGAGTTGCATATATTTTATATAAATCTCAAGTCTCAATACTAATACACAAATATGTAACCTTTTGCCTATTTCAAAAGTTTTCCTCTGATTGCATGTTTTATGATCTTTGCTATAAAGATTTTATTTTTTATCAGATGCCTTGCCAAAACAACTGCATAAGATGTCTCTATTAATAATTGTTTTATAACAATAGTTTTATAATTCAATAAAATTGGCAATTTAAAACAAGGCGCATTAAAAGTTAAGGAATGGAAAATAAATACTGGTAGTTACCCTTTTGATGATATCCACTAGTTGTTTATCTACTGCCGAAGGTACCCTCAGGGGAACAGAGAACAGTTGCCTGACTTCTGCTACCCCGGTCTGCGAATGGATATCGTATGGCCTCTCTCCTGTGACCATCTCGAAGGCCACTATCCCCAGGGACCACCAATCCACGGGAAAACTAGAAAAAATAAATAAATTTTTTGATAAATGTATTTTACTTTTCGTCTTTCTAAATTGGCTTGCTCTATTACCTGAGTATCGAGTCAGCTGAATATTATTAAACAGATACCTACGTACCAAAAATAGTAGAAGAGCACCTAAACGCAAACTTTTTTGCACATTTGGGAGGAATGCAGATCCGGACACAGCTTGTTTTTGGCAAAAAACCATGTTTTCACCGCGTTTTAAGTTGAGAACTTTAATCTGGAAGGTGAAAAAAAGTGCGGAAAGCAATAAAAAAAAAAATTGAATACGTAATTAATTTTCAATTACGTTAAGTAAAATTTCACTTCGCGAACCGACACTATGACAACCCGGCGGCCATTTTGTCACTGATATATTGTTATCCCTGATACAAGGATGAGCAAGATACGATTGTAGCCGACTTCGTGGGATACATGGAAAACAGCCTACGTTTTTGAATGGTTTGTTTGGCTACGCAGGGTTTGTGTAGCGGGCTTGTGTATGTTATCTTTACTTTAAAAAACAGCCTACGTTTTTGAATGGTTTGTTTGGCTACGCAGGGTTTGTGTAGCGGGCTTGTGTATATTATCTTTATTTTAAAAAACATCCCAGGATTTGAATGGTTTGTCTCCATTCCAGTACCTACGCGCCTTATTATTTATCCCACAAAGTCGGCTACAATCGTACCTATCTGGCTCTTGTTTGTAGGTCTGGGATACCAACATAACAGTGACAAAATGGCGGGCGAAGTGTCGTAGTATCGGTTCACGAAGTGAAATTTTATCTATACTTTAAACGGCTGTATCTCCCTCAGTTTTGCCGAGCGCGTCTTAATTTTTTTATTCAGCTTCTCCACACTTTTCTCATCTAGAAAGTGCCTTTTTATTAAATTTCCAAACTGTGCCCGGATCTGCATTTCACCCACATTTTTATTTAGTGGTAAACAAAAAAAAATTACTGACCAGAAGATAGTAATTAATGACCGTAACGAAATTTAATTTAATCCGGGTATTATAAGCTTACGTACATAATTATGTTATATTAGGACATAACGTTTATTTTTTGAATATCCTACTAATATTATAAAGGCGAAAGTTTGTATGGATGTATAGATGTCTGGATGTATGTTTGTTACTCTTTCACGCAAAAACTACTGAATGGATTTTAAAAATTCTTTCACTAATAGAAAGCTACATTATTTGCGAGTACTGCGTATTTGTATATATTGGTAAGCTCTGTCGTTATGAATAATCTCTGGCGATATGAACTTATTTATCATACGTTTTCTGTCCCTAACCAAAACGATTTATTGCAAACGTCAGAAAAAAAAAGCAAACCAATTGTCGCCATGGAAACGATGTTTTTTTTTTTTTAATTAGGCAATTCATCCTAAAAAGAGTGCCTTGTTGGCGTCGTACTTAATAACTATCTCTAAAAATGAATCACCGAAATGAATGTATGCGCATAAACCCGAACGACTGCACCAAATTGGATAATTCTTTTTTTGTTCGTTATTTTGTATAAAACTACCGTTGAGTTCTGGCATTATGATAAAAAAATTATAATAGGTGGCATGCGAATGAATTTGAAAAATGAATGTATTGGGAATGAATGTGTGGAATGCGAGAGGTGAGACGGGGGAGTGGGGAGGGGAGTAGGGTGTGTTGGGAGGATGTTGGTGGAGGGGGAAGGGGAGGGGGAGGAGGGTTGTGGGAGGGGGTTAGGGGAGGGAGAGGGGAGGGAAGGAAGGGGAAAGGGAAAGGATGGAGGAGGGTGTGGGAAGGGGTAGGGGGTGGGGGGAAGGGGGTTGATGGGGGGGAGTGGTGGAGTAGAGTGGAGAGAGGGAAGGTGGAGGAGGCCGAGTGGGTGGGAGAGGGGGGAGGGAAGGAAGGGGAAAGGGGAGGGGTGGAGGAAGGTGGGGGAAGGTGGAGTAGGAAGGGGTATGGGGTAGGGGAGGGGTCGGTGGAGAAGAAGGGGGAGGGAGAGGGGAGTTGATGGATAAGTGGAGTGGGAAGAGGGAAGGTGGAGGGGGAGGAGCGGGGGAAGGGGTGGGTGGAGGGGGATGGGAGGAGGGGGGTTGATGGGGGGAGTGGAGTGGTGGGAGGGGTGGGTGGAGGGGAGGGAAGGGGGTTAATGGAGGGAGTGGAGTGGGGAGAGGGAAGGTGGAGGAGGAGGAGTGGGAATTCCCTAATACCATGCGAGCGAAGCCACGGGAAAAAGCTAGTAATACTATAAAATTAAAGGACATACAACATTACCTAATGTGTTTGAATGTAGTTGATGGTTTTGGATTAACTGAGAATGAAAAATGATTTAACCAAGTTATATGTATGCTCTGCTGCATTCATATAATGTAAAATTTCATTTTTTACAGGCATTATTAATGATAGGTAAGTATTAATGATCTCTTCTATGTGTGCAATAAGATATTGCATTTTGGTGTGCCGAAGCAAGTTTGTTTTTGCCAAATTTGCAGTGGAGTGTACGTATATCAATTTGAGGAAGGGTACAGTCTAAAGGAGTGATGACAGAACCTACATCTTTGATGAAAAGTAGAAAAAAGCAGTAGAGGACCTAAGGTAGACCCTTGAGGAACTCGTGAGAAAACCAAGAATTTAACAGAACAAAAACCATTATAGAAAATAATTGTTCACGATTTTTATAGTACTACGATTATTTGGGCAATAATTTGGTATTCAATGATATTCGAGTAAATAGTTAATATTCGTGTATTAGAAAAAAGTCGGAGACTCAATATTTTAAAAGTATCATTGCTGCAAATCTTTTGGTGTTCAACTATTTTGTCGTTACTAAAGGCGGTATATAATATACTTAGATACAAATATATGGGGAGAACCGATCGATTGAATATATGTATTTGATTTTCAGTATTTTTCAAAATATTTTTATTTACTATAAATTTTTATAAATTTTTGATAAATTCAACCCTTTTAAATTCACTAGATACCAACGAAAGGTACGTAGGTACCTATTCTAATTAATTTACTTTGAATGGTTTGCACGTTGCAAAGGGATCGTTCCCTGACCCTATTATGGTATTATTTGATTTCTAAAGGTGTGTAGGGCTGATTTAGGTCAGATAATTTTTAGAAGGCCTCATGCCTTATCTTGCCTAACCCATCATAATATTATTAATATCCAGCTTTGCCAGAGGTGATTTTCAGAGGTGGTTATTTTGAACCTTTACGTTATAATTTTTATACGTTATTTTACAATCAAATTATGTTTAATCAATTTGTGGTAATTCACAATTAATTCGTATTTGTTTCAACATTTGTACAAAACCTCAATCTTTAAATGTATTTCCAACATCTTTTACCGGTTGGAATACAAAGAGATAATTTTGGAAGAAATCAGTTTTATGATCTTCGTTTGATTTTGTCTAACGTTGGCGAAATAAATATTACAGACAATTATTTTCAATGTTATTTTTTTGATTGGGAAGTACATGAATATTATGATATGTTCATTCAAGGCTGCTGTCAAATCATGCAAAGTTTTATTTCTGATTGGTGTTCCTTTACCAGGTAGATATTGAAAGAATCTACCACTCTGGAAACTGTCGCAGACACCTACTCGTATCTATAAGTACTACGATTTTTTATGTTTTTATGTTCTGATGCTATCTTATCTCTGTCCTCCACACATCCTTCAGTTTCAAATCCCGATTGGATTTTCCATGGTCAAACTGGCTTGATATTCTTGTGCGTGGTTCACATTAAAAAGTTACAAATTTAAAAAAAAAAAAGTTAGATCAGAGTAAAGTTTTGGACTGAAACAGTTATTTTTCTCTAGCTTAAAGCTCGATGAAATTTAAACGAATTTAAGTGGAGCGGAAATGGTAGCATTTCAAAGTTGAGTATTTTAATTGGATTGGGCTCGGAGTGAAGCGAGTCTACAATTTGCCGCAACTTGCACTAGAACAAATTGCATTTGGTGCAATGGTTAAGATAACATTGATTAATTCATTTGAATGGAAATGCAGTTCAACCATACCGAGTGGTTAGGCATCACAACATACATATTTTTTAATAAAATCGAACCTCATGAATAGCCTTGCTTCTGCGTGGTTGAATTTGAGAATCCGGCTTCCAACGTACTTACCCGTCGCACCCTAATATAAACATCCGTGTAGGTGGATTTTCAGACTAACACTTTACAACTTTTTTACCGCCTCCTCATGTGCAATTTTGAAAGTCTTCGTAGCTTTTGATATACAAAAGACGACAGATTGGCTTTGCTCTCAAATTGAATGCGTGCTTCAGTATTAGATCGAAGTTCAAGTATTGTTTCTGTTAAACCCGGAGGTTCTTCTGGTATGTTAGCAATTTCACATTGTTAGCAGACCTACATGGGGGTCCCTACATTCTGCCGACAGACTAGCTCAGGTTTTAGTCAGCAGAGCGGGAGAGGCCCTCACCACCAGGGTGGTAGGATCTGTGAGGCGTGTGTGTGGCTTCCCTGAAATAAAGCTCAAATTTCTACGGGCTGGGGGAAGGCAGTGAAACCAGTAATCAGGGTAAACAACAGTTATATTGGGTAAAACACCTGCATAAACACAATATCACAACAATGCATACAGAGTAATTCAGGGTAGCAACAACAGTTATATCTAAAATGGAGGAATCTGTCCCTATAATCTCTCTGGAAGGGCTATTTATCTCCGCGGTGAATTTACTGTGAACACACGCAAATATGGGGGAATATAACAGCTTGGGTACTCACAGTGAGCGTTTGGACTCTTGTATCTTCCGTATCGGGAAAGAATTCGGCCATTCTTGGTGTCCTAGTGTATCACTTAGCAAAAACACGTTCCATGCTTCCGCGTGGAACTTTCTGGAATGCGCGCGGAACGATTCTCACATTATGCGTGCGCACTAGACCGGGAGTTGCAGAGAAGTGGCGGTTGGTGGCTCGCTATCGACGGTGGCTTGGGTTCCGCCGCCGATAGCGCGCCGGCAAGCTAGCGAAGAGGGAGTGAAACTGTAGTTTGCGCAGTGGCGTGCGCTACAACTTGGGAGGAGGGGCCGAGTAATTTGCAGGGGCGTATTTGTGTATCGTAACAACATTTAAAAGGATCTACAACCCAATATCAATATCTGGAATGATTAAGTATGATTAAGCACATGATAAAGTTTGTAAAAATACTAACACGTTTATGAAATAGCAAACTAGAAAAATTTCCTTATTACCCAAAAAAAAAACATTTTTACCCCATTTGGGGTAATTTACTTCGGTTCCCCGACCGCTGCTCTATAAGGTAGTGTGTTTGTTATACCTACATTTAAGCCAGTGCTGGTTGCCATTTTGTCTGTATATTTTATGTCCACGAAAGTAAATTCATTAATCAATATTTTTTTAGTAGTTTGTAAGCCTGAGGTGTATAAATAACCCATCACGTTTGGGGTTATTTATACACCTCCGGCTTATATACTCATATCATGATAAACCGAAATTCAATTAAATTAAATTCAATACCGATAATAAATTCAATTCTCAATCACTTAGAGTTTGAAATAGCATGTTTCTTTTTCTTTTGAACAATCGGGTCATTAAATAGGCCCTTTTTAAAATTTAAGGTCTATGACCAAGGTTCCTAAAATCCAGGGGGTAGAGCAGCGAAATAATCTATTCTCATGTTAAACATGAGTGCTGAAGAAACCGTAGCAGATAATTCCAGAGCTCTGTTCATGTGGAACGTGTAACTACTGAATGCTGCATGAAATGGGATGTACATTGTACCCATTACTTATGTTTGTAAACGTTTTCAGTCTATTGTGGGTGGGATTTATGAAATAAAATATTTCGTGCCTATAAACAATTTACAATTAATCCGCTTATCTCTGGCTCAATACACTATCCAATATGGAATTAATCATTGTGGAAACTATTGTAAAAAACTTTATAATTTAAATACAAATATTACAAAACACCATTATATAATTGTTAATCCACAAATATACCAATGCATGCTAAAGTAAAGAACTTATATACCAATGCATACTCAAGTAAAGAAAATACTTAAGTAAAGTTATGATGACCTGAATAAGGCCCGGAGGGAATTTATTTTCCTCATGTCTCCTGTGTGGAGGTAATTTAAAAAAAATATATAGAAGTCTCTTGAATGTTTTACCTGTTAGAGGATTATTATTGCACACCACAGTCAACTTTTTATATTGTTCGATTCCTTGCATAGGGAAAGAGTTTACCATTAACTTAAAATACAAGATTTACTCAAAATGAAAGAATGGTGATTCCGAAACTTACTAATAAATAAGGTGAAAGAACATAATAAAATAGAATACAAAATACTTAACATGCTACACAATGAAAATTAAAAATAAAAGGTACCATTTATACTGCTAAAGTCAAATATAATTTAAGAAAATGGCTATTAGATATAGATATTTTATATTAATGTCCTACTGAAGCCCTTGTATTGCTAATTGTAATTCTCATTAGGACTTATAATTTTGTAACACCTCACGTATCTGTCTATACTATTGACGTGACACCATCCTGTATCTATACTATCGACGTGACTCCAACCACGACGTGACTTTTCAGTTGTACTTGTTTGTTAGCGCCGAGTATAATTTGGCTGCGGTCGGCGGATTGCTTTTGTGTTTATTTTGGATTTAAATATTATTTTTTTCCTATGGCAATGAATATCTCCCTTCCCCCGCGCCCCTTATTCGCTGATGTCACGATTTCGATCAACTCGCAAGGATTCCGTGCTCGAAGTTTTATTATTAACAATGTGGGTGGTTTGGTATATTTATGTTAACAATCATCGCAGCGGGACGCAGTCCTGGTTATATAACTCGCATAAAACTACCGCAATTATCTTGTCACAGTGCATTCTTGCAAAAACTATTCGCATTAAAAATAATTCAGTTAAAAAAAGTGAACTGTAACTTAAGCAAACAACTACATTCCAGAAGAACCTGCTCCTCTTCCGTGAGTTTTTCTTACCAATATATTTGTTGCCAATGTATTTATGCAGAAGTTAATTGCCAGAGATTATAACCTCTAAGCCGAAACAACGCTTATACTGCTATTTGTGAATTCATATTTAGGGAGGAATGCAGATCCGGGCACAGCTTGTTTTTGGCAAAAAACATGTTTTCACCGCGTTTTAAGTTGAGAACATTAATCTGGAAGGTGAAAAAAAGTGCGGAAAGCAATTAAAAAAAATTTTGAATAAGTAATTAATTTTCAATTACGTTAAGTAAAATTTCACTTCGCGAACCGATACTGTCAGTCCGTCCGCCATTTTGTCACTAACCTAAGAAAAGAAAAAAGTGCCCCTTTATAACGCCTACTCGCGTCAAGGCTAAAAAAACATCCCAGTTTTCAAGTAGTTTAGCGGCTACGCTAGGTTTGTGTAACATGGTTTGTGATTCAAAATAAAGTGCCCCTTTATAACGCCTACTGGCGTCAAGGCAAGAAAAGCATCCCAGTTTTCAAGTAGTTTAGGGGCTACGCTAGGTTTGTGTAACATGGTTTGTGATTCTGGCGTACAATCTCACAAGACGAAAGCTAATTTTAATTTTACGTAATCGAAATTTAGAATGAAATATTTTCCACTTCCCCCAATGCAAATAGTTGCCTGTAATTAAGATGAATCAACATAACATTGACAAAATGGCGTAGTATCGGTTCACGAAGTGAAATTTTATTTACACTTTAAACGTCTGTATCTCCCTCAATTTTGCCTAGCCCGCCTTAATTTTTTAACACTTTTCTCATCTAGAAAGTGCCTTTTTATTAAATTTCCAAACTGTGCCCGGATCTGCATTTCACCCCATATTTATACTACTCTATTAGTTTAACCAAGTTAATATATAAAATGTTAAAAATACAAAAGTAGCAGGTTTGATTGACAAAAAAGAAGAAAAATATACACATGTACCTACGCGTATTAAAACTACTGTTCGGAATGTAAGTAAAACTTTTTGGTTCCATATATGATTATGAAAATTCGAGTTTTTTAGCATTGTATATTGATGAATATCAGGATCATAGCTTAGATGGAGTCTGACAAAAAAATTCAATTTTTCAAATTGAACGTCTCATTAATTTAGCAAACTATCACGGCATGGATATGAGGGGGGAAGTATGGGAATTATTTTATTTATCCGAGAGTCACGCAGACTGTTAGATGCTTTCAGTATCGTCCTGGTGAAAGCCCACAATTCAGAATCGAAAAATAAAGAAAATTATGAGGCGTGATGGACATTAGACAATGACCGACTGTCAAGCTTCTGTCAAGTGAACTTCTGTTTCAGGTAAGGGTTGTCGATATTCCTGTCCCGGTTACGCGGAACCCGTTCCTTTGCTGTCACAGAAAGCATCAATACACGAGTATATATATTATTATTCCAAGGAAGCAATTATTTTTGGATTCGGTTCCTAGTGGAATATGAAAAAAAAATATGGAAAAATTGGAAAAACTCGTCAAATTATTTTGAAGTTTTGAGGAACCGGTTCAATTTCTTTTTCTAATCACCCCCACTTGTCCCTTCTTGGGATTAATTTTTAATTTTTAAGAAACGGTTCTAAAAGTAACATCATAAAAAATCGATTCCGCTTCGGTCTCTGGTGACTGTATCCACAGAGACACAACCCATTTTAAGTGCCAACATCTCTAGTTTCTGGACTTCGAGATACGTCCCGGGCCCGACTCGTTTTTTTTCCAAAGTGTTGTTTAATTTATTAAAGGCTAATTTTTAAAAAGGGTGTGCTATGAAGGTTTTTATAAATAAACCTGTTTTATTTAATACTTATTGGTAGGTACTTAGAAATTGTAAAGCTTCAATGCAAGAAAGGTTGTAACAAAATACCAAACCTTTATTGGAGCGCATATTATGGTACTAACACCGGTACGCTGATTCAAAAACGAACAAAAATTAATTTAAATTAAAATTCTGTTTTAGGAATTAACTACTAGCATTTTTAAGGATATCTATTTCTCGTCAATTCCCCGCGGTCTGGTCAGCAATATTTTATCCATGCAAATTCTGCTACATAATTCATTTTTAGTTTTAGTGTTGGCTGGTAAATTTAATATTTATAACATACTATTCAAAATTCGCAGACCTTAGGCACAAACTCGGCTGCCTCTATTCATATATGGAAATTATTTTTCATAAAGTGATGGAGTTTTGCGTGAACTAGGATATTATTTAAATCCAAAGGATTCATTTTTCTTTCATGTAATGTAAAGGCAAAGAGGGAGAATATTGAGATTTGTGGCCAGTTTCGTGGAAGTTAGATATTTTGATTCATATCCACTCAACTGGTGACATCGTTGACAAATAAAGATTTTTTTTTCTTAAAGCATCGCATAGAATATCAGAACAATAGGCCACTTGCATGGATTTCATAACGACTTGGAAAAAAAATCGTGTAGACAGCTTTTTTTAAATAAGATTACGAAAATTTTATTAAAAATTTTTAGAAATGTACGGTTTTTTTTTATTTATTTTTAAATAAATAAATCCATTATTTGGGCCCGTGACGTCACTACATGAAAATGTTCCGTCTCCTAAAATGTTCCTATTAATTTTGTAAAATTCCACACTGACTTATTTTTTTTATACGGCAACACTTTGATTTAAGGCGAATTCACTAGATTTATTGTTCGTTTTCTGCGAACTTATAATTTGGTTTTACTTTTTGACAGATGTTATGAAGAGAACCCCGTACATTTTATGGTGTCTGTACGTGTTTTAGAGGTATAATGGCAATGGTGTTGATTTTAACAAAATCAAATTTTATAAAATTCTTATTAATATTATAATTTACAAGTAAAAGTATATTACATTGGATTTAGTAATATAGACGTTGAACATTATAATGGTTTCATTCATGATTTTTATGTTTAAATTTATACATGATTTTCTAACCATACTTATTATTTATACAAGGCATATCCAGAAAGTAAGTGTAGGTACTGTGACCACAGCGGGCGGAGGATTTTAGTTTTTTGAGGGTTGGCAACACTTAGTGGTACAGGGGGGTCTCCTGACCAGAAAGAGCATCACAGGAACATTGTAGTACGTAAACTCACGTTTTAGTGTCCAGTTGCGTGAAAGTTGTCGGCAAAAAATCCCGCCAAGTGCTGTGATCTGCTTTTTACTCGAGGAAGAAATAACACCTACAAGAAGAAAAGGTGAGGATTTCTGAGCTCTATTGTTACTGGAGATGAAAGTGGGTGACTCATTACATGCCTGGGAAAAAAAAAAACAGTCGTCAAAGTGGCGTCACACCAATTCCCCATCTGTGAAAAAATTGAAAACCACAATTTCGGGCAAAAAAAATTATGGCCTCAGTGTTTTAGGACCGAAAAGGTATTATTTGTTCAAATTTCGGCCTCAAGTTGAGATCATCAATGCACAACTGTACCCTAAAAAAACTCAAAAGGAGCATTCAAAATAAAAGGAGGGGAAAGCTGACCAGAGAAGTGTGCCTTTTTCACGAAAATGTCCAACCTTACAAAGCCTTAGCCACCAATAAGATCATGGACTCATTTGATTGGGATGTTCTGAACCACTCCCCGTAATCCCCTGATTTGGCGTCTTCAGATTATCATCTTTTCACCTTCCTGACGGCATGTATGGATGAAAATAAATTTTCAACCGACGAGCAGGAGCAATAAGTGGCCCTGAAGAGGGGGAAGGAGCTGGCGGGAGAATTCTTCGAGAAGGGCAAAAGAAACTTGTGCCAAGGCTCACCATATGCATTGAACGGGTTGGCAATTATTTGGAAAAATAGTCAACAAGTGTATCAACAATATCCGGTACTTTTTTTTTCTAATACACTTCTTAAAAAAAAAAAAAAAAACAGTACACTTACTTTCTGGATATGCCTCGTAAAAGCCGTTATTACTAACTTACACAATCTTTTAATTTACTGATTGAGCTCACCAAATACAAGAGAATTGTCTCTTTATGATGAGGAAAGGAACTTTTTTGTTTCTTTGTTGAAACCTTATGTAACTATGTAACCGATGTAACTTTATATGTATTTTTAATCAGCATTGCCAAAAAAATACAATCAAAATCAAATTTTTGTTATCACAAAACTTTAAATTGTTGTTTGACAGATTTCGCAATCGTGATTTTGGCAAAAATTTCTAATTTAATGGTAATGTTTCAAAATTATAAATTGTGACAAACCCTGGCATTTTTATTACCGTGTTCACTTTTTTCCACAAAGATTCTTATCGTATTTCGTTAAAATGCTCCTGCGTTGTTGAGTCTAACATATTATACTTGTGGCCATTATTTTTAGCACGCATCGGAACCTATCTACTTATTTTCTAGCAGCCGTGCGTATTAAATAGGTCAATGGATTTGATTCATCTCGAGCCCCTCTTCCGTGGCTTGTAAGTTTGTATGTACTAACTATTTCCCCTGTCGAGCTTTAAAAAACTTATATATACATATTCGATTTCAAGAGCCAGCTAAGTAAATATTTTTGAAAATATATGTATAAATCTACCTACATATGTGACACTTTATGGGTATTACTATTAAACGTATTAAAAATTTTACCCTACTGATAAACAGCCACTAATGCATGGTAATTAGTTATTCATCATTTGTGAATGTGTAACACTTTAATATATTGTGATTAAAATGTGCGTACCCAAAAGCACTTCAATCAAAAAATTAAAACATGAACACTTTCTTTCTTTGAATGGCATTGCAAAGCATGCCGAGTACTCGCTAGTTATTTATTAAAATAACGTGTCTTTTAGGAGAGCTAAAGTTTAACGCTGATTTTGAATATAAAGGTACCTGTAAAATAAATAAAAGATAAAGAAGCAAGCTTTTGTTAATCGTCTCAATCGCCTTCTTTGGTGGGGGATGGTTGGAATTTCGTATTACTTTTGATTATTAAGTTAGTAAGAGGTTACCGACCTCACACAACCGCCTGCGGTGTGAAATCACTCACTCACAATAGCCACGGAAATATTTTCCACAATTTTTTCATCACTCTTCTATACATAATTCATAATCTGCTTCATTGTTGAAATGCTTTGCCTTTGCTCAAGAGGAGATGTTGAATTTTGTCCTTTAGATGACGACGCGGCGTTGTGTGTTATACACGAGGGTGACAAGTTGTTTGAACAACCCTTATTTACATATTATCTGCCCCTAAATCTAAAGGCACCAAGGGATCATTAAAGAAACCTCATTTTAAAAAGGAATTTCCTGCGGAAGTAAATGAGACCTTAGGGTTTTCCTGGTTGGCACTTTTTAATCAGCATTTACATGAACATTAAATTAGGAATTCAGTACAGATTAATGACAGGGATTTTCTAGTAACTTTTAGGGGCTACAATGTTACATTTTGTCTTCAGTGGATTAAGCCAGAATACAACACGTACCGCTAATGTTTTTTATAAAATTTAGTTGCAAAATTCTATATCAAGTATGGTTGTGCCAATTATGGTTGCTCCACTATTATCTTCATTAAGACCGTTAAACCGTTGATGTCTTCACCAGTGCTGACCGCACCAACATTGTTTATACCACTAACGGCTTACTAAATAATGGATGAACCATAAAAGTTTTTGCCAGGATTAATTGCACCATTACTGGCTAAATCGTTTATGTCTTCACTAGTGCTGATTGCACCAACATCGTTCACACCACTAACGGCTTATTCAATGCTGGACGCACCACCAATACCTTAACCAGGACTGCTTGCACCATTGCTGGTTAAACCATTGGTGTCTTCACTAGTGTTGATTGCACCAATATACTAACGGCTTACTTAATTCTACAAGCACCACAAATGTCTTCAACAGGGCTATTTGCACCATTAACGGTTAAATCATTGATGTCTTCACTAGTGCTGATCGCACCAACATTGTGTCAACGACTAAAGGCTTACTAAATAATAGAAGAATCACAAATGTCTTTACCACGATTACTTGCACCATTACTGGTTAAACCGTTGATGTCTTCACTAGTGCTGAATGCACCAACGTTGTTTACACCACTATCGTCTTTTCTAATACTGGTTACTCTACCATTGGCTTTGATGGTAATTACACGCATTACAGATAATTTTTTTCAAACACAAATACTCATTATCACCTCAAGAATAAAGTTGTTAGTTGATGGACTGTTTGGTTTCAAAGTTGAGACAAATTCACACACTAAACGGCGTGAAATTTTGAATGCCCGAATTGGATGCCTCCGTCTTACACACTATTCAATGTCGGTCGAACGACCCAAATCGTTTCAAAATAATGACCACAGATATTCATCGGACTGCATAGTCCATGGAACTTTTGTCCTTATAAATAGTTTTGTTCTTATAAATAGTTTGTCCCTGTAAGAAGTAGGTATCTGTTTATTTATTGTTCTGTTATACGTGGTAGAATTATATTGTATTAAATTGAAATTAAAACAATTTTTTAACTTATTTCCACATATTAATTTAACCAGTACCGATTTCGTCCTGTTATGGACATCTTCACGCTGGCAATTGACATTCTTTTGTTAGAGAATTTTTATAAAATTTGGTAGGTAGGTATATTAGAGTATTAATATTAGAGTAGGTACATATGTTTTGGTTATTACATTAAATAATATTTACATTGGGAAAAAATATCAAATGAAATAATAATATAACAATGGTCACTATAGCAGAAAAATCGATAATTTAATAAATTGAAAATAATGAATTGTCCTGCATATCACGGGCAAATCAAAAAAAAATAGTCAGATTAGAAAGATTAGAAAATTGCATAATTAAACTATACAACTGTTCTCTAAGATAAATATTTCATGAATAAGCATCCGGAACAAAATGTTCAATAATCATTAATACATACATCGCAAATTACTTAGAATAAAATGTTACCTTATCTAAGGTAACATTATTCCAAGTAATTACAATGGATATATTAATGGCGACTGAGCACCATGTTCCAACTGCTTATTCATGACATATTTACGATCAATTTTCTTCGTTAGGCGATTAATTTCTAGTAATTCCAATATGTCTAATTTCTGTCCCTTTTCACAAATGTGAAAAGGGACAGAAATAATTATATATAATTCTCTAACAAAAGAATGTCAATTACCAGCCTGAAGATGACCATAACACGACGAAACCGGTACTGGTTAAATAAATATGTGGAAATAAGTTAAAAAATTGTTTTAATTTCAATTTAATAAGTAGGTATCTGTTGGAAGAGATTCAAATAACTTTATGGTTTTCAATGTAAAATTCTAGCCTTGTATGTGCAAACGTAGTACAAAAGGATTATTTATTTGGACATAACATTTTATGTATAGGCAATAAAAAGTGCTATATCATTCGATATTGGCACATTCCATAATGCATTTGTACATTATTTTGCCAAGGTCATTAAATATTTAACGAGCAATAGCATTTTATTTTTCTTTTAGCCATTGAAACTTCCTTTAGTATGGCTTATAAAACCAGAATAGTAAGAATTTGGATTTAAATTACTTACGTCACTTGAAAATGAGTTGAGGCGGGTGGAGAAGTAAAGAAGAGGAACAGAAAGGATTGATTGTTGAGTGTAGTAAAACCAATTTCAAACACCTTCTCCTGGCTAAATTGTGTTCATCACAACAAAACTGAGATTTTCATTTTGTAACAAAGTACAGTTATTCTTTCATTACAAGTGAATCAAATATTTGAGTCGGGCCATTTCAAGGGCCAAAATAACAGAAAAGTATTTATGAGACGTTGTTTTTTAAAATATTTATACCGCAAAAGAGTCTCCAACTGCTCCCGTGTGCAGCCAATGTGGCTATGGCATCCCCAATTGGGTATGTTGTGAGGCTGAACGTGGTGGGAAGGGGAAGGATGGGAGAAGGGGGGAGACGAAGGTTGGAAAGTACTGGGATATTCAGATCTGGTCACCAAACACGGCTAAAGCCATTTCAAGCAACGTTTCAATTCTGAATGGTAGTGCTTGGCACTCTGGAACGTGTCGCAAATATACTATATATTATTTTTAATTAATTAATTGTAAATTCCACAAACTAATCATATAAAATTTATTTGCACACGCCGGGTTTGAATCCGCGACCCTCGGATTGTGAGCCGAGAGTCTTACCTCGAGACCACGGAGTAGTGTCAATGTATGAGTGTGTTGAATTGTCATTTTTGAAATTCTAGAATGAAGCAAGGATTTGTTCCATGACAGCATACTATTTGCTTACACCTGGAGGGCACGGCGCGGAGTGAAGGTTAGTTAAGTCTCAAAAAAGTTTTTGAAAATTTGCACTTCACCTTCATCTTTGGGCAGTGGATACCTAAACTATCCAAACGATCTGTTCTTTATGCCCAGAAGCAAAAAAAAAATGACGAAAAAAATAATTGACGTAATGATATTATTTTATCTACAAATAGTGCAACTATTAGACAATTCTTTCGATGCTAATTATCTGCTTCATAGATATTCAGGAAATACTGCAATCACAAAGAGATTTTTTTTACGGATTTGTAAAGTTTAAATGTTTTGGAGGAATTTCTTATTAACTGGTCTAACATGGCTCGATGTAATTCATTGTACGAATTCTTTTGGATTTTGAAAAATTGAGAAAAAATCTTTAACTGTTTTTGTTGACGCAACTATCTATATACCTTGTTCCAATTCTCTATCAATCCTTTTTTACCACAATTACCTGTCCCTACTGACAATATTACCTACCGTATATTACCTACCGTATAAAATCAATATGTCCGTCAGTCTGTTAAAAGAAACTGTGCAACGAATACCATTATTCTCTTAGTTTTATATAACATCGACCCGTTTATGGAAGCTTGTGCAGTGAGTGATTTAGTGCTCCCTCAGACCCATAATATTGAGCAGAACATCCACCATAAGGGGTAAGTCAGTTTCCTTCCCCATTCATCTGTTTACCATTCCCCATAGTTGTGTCAAAGATCCACCATAAGGGGTAAGTCAGTTTCCTTCCCCATTCATCTGTTTACCATTCCCCATAGTTGTGTCAAAGTATTCACAAGCATAACATTTTTTTTAATATATTGATACAGTAAACTTCACGTGTCGCATTTGCGATACCAGTTTTACTTAAAAAATGCGCAAATGGAAGACACCATGGAGACTGAGTTTCGACGAATTGATGTTTTGATATTGAATAAACATTTTGTGTTCGAAACTTTTTCTACGAAAAACATTTTTTCATTATTACAAATGGCTTTTTAAAAATTTATATTCTAGCATAATTTATAATTGCGTTAATATTGTTATATAGATGTATGTAAAAGCCTAAATAGGCGTAAATAAATAAATAATTACGCCTATTTAAGTATTTGAAATTGGCTTAAACATATTTAAGAAGAGCGGCGAGCGAAATATATTTTTTGTTAATTTATAATATAATAATATAAGTTTATCCCAGAATGCATGCAGGGGAAGTTCAATGCAATACATTCCATATTTTAAAATAACAAAAAAGATAAATAATAAGTTAAGGTATGTTACGTTACGGAATTGTTTCCCGTGCGAGCTAATAGCGAATTGACCCCTTGCACAGGCCCTCCGCCCCTCTCCCCGCACCGCGCGGCGCCCGTGCCAAGCGCCGAGCGGCTCCCCGTCCCCATTCCTTCGCCGGCCTTCGGCAGAATAACTGTGTTCCCGTGATTCGCGCTAGGCGCTCTCCGTAAACGCTCACGATGTTTTACTTTAATTGTGTATTGTGCTTAAAGAGGTTTACGCCTACCCAGAATCCTGCCTGCCGACCGCCTATCTCAAGACGATCCGTTGATCGTTCTCCAAGAAGAGACGAAGTGAGGAAGTTTGGTAAAAGACCACGCCAAGACAATACTGAGACACCCATCCAGGACCTCAGATTCATCAAACCCCCTACAGACTTCTCCAGACCCCCGCCCAATTGGACAGCCAAGAGGACAAAAAACTAGAACCCAACCACCCGGGCCATCCTCCCCATAGGCCGAAGGAATGGTCGGAATGGTTGGAACACGTCAAATTCTTCAAACAGGCCTTACCCCTCTCTACAGTTTGCTGCAAACAGGCAATAGACGGTAGACCCTTCGCGCATTTTTCTATAAACAATGTGGTTTTTTCTGGTCTCCTCGACAGCGGCGCGTCTGTCAGCTGTCTGGGCGACAACGCTCACACCTTATTCACAAACTGTGGTTTTAAAATGGAAGAACATTCCTCACATGTCACCACGGCAGACAACGCTTCACAACGTGTCATTGGTTCTCTCACCCTGCCGATCAATTGCGACACAAAAACAGTTCGGATCAAATTTCTGGTTGTACCTACAATCTCACAAAAATTTATCCTGGGAGTGGACTTTTGGATGGCTTTCAAAATTGCTCCACAGTTGTTTAACAACCCCTCCGTCCCTCCCCAAGTGAACGAAATCCGTACAGTAATACCGTACGAAAATTTGAACCCCCTACAAACAAATCAGTTGGATCAGATGATCAACAAGTTTGAATCAATCTCCTTCGAAAGGTGCGGTTTAGGCTTAACCAACTTAGTAGAACACCACATAAAAACAACAGGCCCCCCAATCAAACAAAGGTATTATAACCTCGCTCCACAAAAATTAAAAATTCTAGAAAAAGAATTGGACGATATGTTAAGAATGGGAGTGGTGGTACCCAGCCGCAGTGCATGGACCAACCCCACCTTAATAGTTTCAAAGAAAGACGGCTCGGCCCGTTTCTGCCTCGATAGCAGACGCCTCAACGCATGTACAGTGTCAGACGCCTACCCCCTCCCCTTGGTCAACTCCATCCTCGACAGACTTCGAAACGCTAAATACATCTCATCTATAGATTTGAGCAAAGCTTTCTGGCAAATACCCTTGGATCCCAGCTCCTGCGAAAAAACTGCCTTCGTAGTGCCTGGCAGGGGTATGTTTCACTTTAAAAGGCTACCCTTCGGTTTAAAAAACAGCCCAGCGGAGCTACAAAGGCTCATGGATAAATTGTTTGGCCCAGAGTTTGATAACAACTTATTTTGCTACCTGGATGACTTGATCATCATCAGCGATACTTTTGAAAAACATATGCTCATACTAGAAAAGGTTTTTCAACAACTCAAACAAGCCGGTTTGACTATCAACCTAAAGAAATCGGAATTCTGCAAACATCGCCTACGATACTTGGGCTTCATAGTAGATGAAGAAGGCCTAAGAACCGACCCCGCAAAAGTTGCGGCTATGACAAATTTTCCCCGGCCCACGAATGCAAAAGAGGTAAAAGCTTTCCTCGGACTCACCGGTTATTACCGAAGATTCATTAAAAATTTCTCAACACTCGCGGCGCCGCTCAACAAAATCACGGGCGTCCGTAAAGGTACCAGTAACTTTGCCTGGTCCGCAGAGACCGAGTCAGCATTCAACTCCCTGAAGGAAGCCCTTCAATCAGCCCCGGTACTGAATTGTCCTGACTTCAACCTCCCCTTTACGATCCACTCGGACGCATCAAACGTCGGAATCGGAGGAGTCCTCACTCAGAATTTTACGGACGGCGAACACCCCGTGGCATATTTCTCTCGCACCCTAAACAAGCACGAAAAAAACTACGGAATCACCGAGAGAGAATTATTAGCAGTCATGGAATCCATTCAACATTTCCGCGGATACATTGAGGGTAGTAAGTTTACCGTGATTACAGACCATAGCAGCCTAAAGTGGCTGATCTCGCTAGACAATCCCTCTGGAAGATTGGCTCGCTGGTCGTCCCGCCTATCCCAATATACCTTCGACGTCATCCACCGTAAAGGTGCAGATAATATCGTCCCGGATGCCCTTTCTAGAATCGAGATTGCAATACTAAATGCCGAATTATCCAATTCTAGTCTCCCCACAAAAGATTTATGGTATCAAAAAATCTTCCAAGGATGCAGTAACAACCCACAAAAGTTTCCGAATTTTACAATTAAAAACGGACAATTATACCGCAACTGTAAGCCACCACTGTCAATCTTAGAGGATTATGCCTGGAAAATGGTAGTCCCTCTCGAAAATAGATATTATTATTATCAATAACCACAGTGCCGTAGATTCCATACACCCTGGAACCTTTAAAACATATAAAAAAATATCTCAAAGATATTATTGGCCTGGTCTATTCAAACAAGTTCATTCATACATCTCCAAATGCGACATCTGTAAGGCATACAAACACAGTACGGCACCACCGTCTGGTCTAATGGGCAACCCCAAACGTGCCGATAGACCACTTCAATCCTTCTCAATGGACCTCATCGGACCTTTCCCTAGAAGCTACGCCGGTTACATGCATATACTCAGTGTGGTGGATGTCTTTTCCAAATATTGCTGGTTGTTTCCTCTGAAAAGGGCGACCGCAGCAGCAATAACCAATCTATTAGAAAAGCATATTTTCATACCCTACGGTATTCCTCGTACTATAATATGCGACAATGGCAAACAATTTATAGCTCTAGAATTTAAAGAGTTTTTGTCTAAATATGGTATAAAGGATGTATTCTACAATACCCTTTACACCCCACAGAACAATACCGTCGAACGATACAACCAGACCATAAACACGGCTCTGGCAATTCTGGTTGGCAAGGACCAACGTACATGGTGCAAAAAATTAGACAAAATACAAGCAGCCATGAACAACACGGTGAACCTCGCTACAGGCTATACACCATTTTTTCTCAAACACGGCATGGAGCAAGTAGTTCACGGTTCATTACACCCTGACATTTGCCTTCCACCCACCCCTTCCTCCACAGCAGACCCCGCAGCAAATTACGCCCACCGCTTGGAGGAACTCTCCGCTATCTATAGTGAAGTAACAGACGCTCTACTATTGGCCCACCAAAAGAGCGCCGACAGGTATAACCTTCGCAGAAAGCACGTCACGTTCAAGGAAGAAGACATCGTTTGGAGAAGAAACAACACTTTGTCGCAAGGTGCGCTGTACTTCTCTGCCAAATTGGCACCTCGCTTTGTAAAAACGAAAGTTCTAAAAAAGATCTCAGACCTTGTTTATCGATTGTCTGACATCTCTGGTAAACACATCGGAAATTACCATGTGAAAGACATTGTAAAAATTGGGAATACGGAATCAGTAAATTCCATCACATCAAGTTCTCAGGCGTTATCAAATTGGCAAAACTCTTGTCATAAGTGACGTGAGTTACTTGTAAATATTAAATGTAAATAGTCACCCATATGGGCATTCGTAAGGTAATCCTTACACCCGAAGGCACATTAATGTCAACGGTAGCCTAACTCCTGTACATTCTTTTTCTTTTTGCATAATTTTATATGTTCTTGTACATCCTGCGTGCCTTGCCTGCTGTACCACAAGAGCACCTCTCGGGGCACCGTTTTCATACTTGTATGCATCCTCTTCCTGAAATTGATCACTTCGGGAAAGGGCCTCCTTTCCCTCCTACCATCAACGGTTCCGGAAAACTCCTGCTCCAAGACGTCGCTTTCCTTTTTACAATTCTTGCAGCATCCGCGCGTTTTTTTCTCACCTCATCGCCTCATCTTGTCATATCACCCTTTTTTTAATTGTTTTGTGTCGGGTTTTTGTCGTACCAGTACTTCCCTACCCTAATGTTGTAAATATAAAATCTTAAGTGCAAGTCTGTATAATAACCATTGGTTTCAGACCATTGCCGCAGCTCACTACTATGGTCACAGCACCATATTGTAAGAATGTCGCGACGATTTCCGTTATAATAGGAAATCCTCCCGTTTTTTCTTTTTTCTTTTTCCTCTTCACCCCATCCTAACACATTCATAGTAATGTTGTATATTGGGGATCGTTTCGAATACACCAAATGTACACACCTATCAGGTCACATTCGCTGGATTCGAAACAATTCAAGGGCAACCTTGTTGCTACTTGTGGTTTTTCTTCTTTTTCCAAAAATTAGAATGGCGCTCAACCCAATTGCTCTATTTTTTTCCAGAATCGTATTTTGTCGGATTCTGAGAAAAATATTTGTTATAAAAGTGACAATACGTTTCGTCCCTTCATTAACATTGTTCTTTGTACATATACAACTTCATTATGAGGTACAATATTTTATCATGACATCAGTTTCTTTTGTCCTTTATTGTACCATTATTTTTGTTTGAAGTTTAAAATCTTGGCCAGATCTTCAATAAAATTTGTGTTTATCGCCTTTTGGCAAATCTTGTAACGTATGCTAATATGAAATTATTAAGCTACAGCAGTGCCGTATTAATTACATCATTGCAAACCGCCGTCTGTATTGAATGGGGACCCACATTTTCGAACGTAAACTTTTGTAACATTATAGGCGCGAGCCTTACAATATCTACTATTATAGGTGTGAACCTTACAATATCCACTGCTATAGATGCGAATCTCATAATATCTTTGTGTTTTTACACGTCACGGGGAGTCCGTCATAACTACTCATTGTTTGCTCGTCAACACAGGGTTGTTGATCGAGAGGGTGATTTATCTCATTAAATTGTTTTAAATACCTATTGGGTTACTGTCTTTCAATACTGGGCAAAATTTGTTGTAAATCGTTCATTCCTGTACATGAGACGTGAAGACGTTACAATACTCACCATGAATCGTGCGAACGAAATAATATCTACCCCATGTTTGTGTGACCTACCAAGCGTAGATCACACGCCTTTTATTTTCTGTTATCAGAAAATTATTGCTTTTGCAGCAGAGTACTCATTAACATGCCCGTGGACTTCCTGTCACAAGAACCCAGGAACTATCCACTATCTCAAAAGGACTAATCATACGCTTCACTCATGATTATGGGGCATCGTGTCGTAGGAGTTAAGTTGATGGACACAAAAACACCTAACTCGTTGTCTGGGGGACGAACAAGAAAACCCCCAGGTTTGTGAGATTTGAGCAAGGGTCTGTCATTTCTCGCAAACAAGTAGGAGAATAAAACGACCCTCTAATCTTCTACCCAATACACGTGGAGGATTAGACTCTTTTATGTCAGTGTATTCCTTTTGTCCCACACTACCAAATGGTATTGTAATGTGCCAGGATAACTGCTGTAGACCTTGTTTCACCTTCCACTCAGAGGTCGAATTTCGGAAATAGCCGAGTCCTCAGCAGTTTTCTTCGTTCAAATGTTCCCAATTGTCACCCTTTCCCTTCCTCGAAATTATCCGTGAATGGGGATATATGCGTTACGCACTTGGCGTTTCGTTTGTCAAATGGGACAACCTTCATACACGGATCCTTTCAACTTCCTACTCCTTTCCCACTTTTCATAACTTATTTGTACTCAATGTTTTTGTTCTTCGAAAGTAGAAAAAATGCTACCGTATAGACGTGAGCATAGGTCATGGAAGACCAACTTCTTTCGAAAGGGGGCATTTTGTCATACGTACAAACCCTTACCTACGTGTTCTTGGAAATGTATTTAGTTTAAAAAAAACTAAATGGGTTAAACAGAACCTTCCTTGAATACGTACCTTTGTAATATGTATAAGTCTGTAGTTACACTTAGTTAACTCTCTCTCCGTCTCTCTCTCTCTCTACACGTCAAACTAATCCAATCTTTCTCAATATGCACACCTTGTTTCTCTCCAAACCTTTTCATCATTGGTCTACCAGGCAGGTAAACTTCAAGAATTTTGTTCTAATAATAATTTTTCGCCGGATTAATAAGAAGACCAGCAGCTCTTCACCCTATCTACACCTGCGCCTCTCTTCATGCTGCCTTCACTACCGTCACGGAGGTCCCATGCCTTCAAACCCTGCGTACCAAAAGCACCCGACCACACCTAACATAACCTAGTGTGAGTCGTGCGTGTAGTTGCGAATTGTATCATCACAAAACCATCACTCAAACAAACCCGAGCACGTCAGCTCTAAGTTGGTTCATGTTCCTGTTGCCATTGTACAAATGTTCCTACGGCACCTTGCAAATGTTCCTGTTGCCATTGTACAAATGTTCCTGCGGCATCTCGCAAATGTTCCTGTTGCCATTGTACAAATGTTCCTGCGGCATCTCGCAAATGTTCCTGTTGCCATTGTACAAATGTTCCTGCTGCATCTTGCAAATGTTCCAGCTGCACCTTGCAAATTGCTCTGTTGCCATCATGCCAATGCTCCTGTGCCCTTGCGCAAATAACAATACCAACAATTGTTCATCCAACAATCCCACTGTATACAAACCAGTGTACCAACCACCATCACAACAACGGCTGTCATGCACACAAACCACCTCCTCTATAAAGGACCAACCACCAATTACAATTCCACTCTCCAGTACCTCAATGATGTCATACTGGCCCACCCACAGGATCCGGAAGCAGCTACCTTTTTGACCTCTGTGACAGGTAGAACCCTCTCCACCACCAAGAAGCCTCATCCTGCGTTCTCTTCTTCGTGTTTTCTTTAAGGCCCTAGTGTTCCTTGAGTGTAATCTCAAACGGGCCAGGTTACTGTGACAAAGTAACCTTATAACTTCAGTGCAACGTTCAAACACCCCAAACATCCTACGCAAACCACGCTACGCAAACTTAGCTCACAGACCAATGATACAATTTAGAGTCATTTTTTTTCTATCACTGCATAACCCTTGTACCTTTCTCCAGCAGGTCCTTGTTTATATTTATGTATGCCACTGCTCTTTCATGTACATTCATGTATAATTCTTTGTTCACCATGTTTTTTTTCTCTTTTGTTTTTGTTTCTACTATTTTGTAGCTAGCAACTTTTTTCTTTTTCTCTCTCTCTCTCTCTCCCCCCTTTCTCTTGGATGTTTTTTTTTTGGCACAAGTGCTAGAAGGGTAAGAGGATTTCTTAGCCCTACTGCTCCATTACCACGTCGCCTTTTTTGCGGCGAGGGGGGAAGTGTTACGTTACGGAATTGTTTCCCGTGCGAGCTAATAGCGAATTGACCCCTTGCACAGGCCCTCCGCCCCTCTCCCCGCACCGCGCGGCGCCCGTGCCAAGCGCCGAGCGGCTCCCCGTCCCCATTCCTTCGCCGGCCTTCGGCAGAATAACTGTGTTCCCCGTGATTCGCGCTAGGCGCTCTCCGTAAACGCTCACGATGTTTTACTTTAATTGTGTATTGTGCTTAAAGAGGTTTACGCCTACCCAGAATCCTGCCTGCCGACCGCCTATCTCCTGCTTGTGAGTACCAATGAACCTTGCTACCCCTCTGTGTGCTAAGAACTGACATTTAAATTCACTAAACACGTGTAGAGAGAGTTGAGAGAAGCTCCCCCCGTTATGATAGAATTAATTAGAGATAGCCAAATACTCATGTGTGTAGTGCCGATGCTGGCCTTTTGTAGAACCCTGTTCACCTTTAATTGAATAAAACCCTTTTTCGTGCATAACAACTGTGTTCTGATTGAGGAAGGGGACCTGGAGATTTTGAGGAAAGGAAGGGGAGTAGGAATTAACAAGCGAACCACAGACACTCGCCCTGGGTTTAAGAGGGACCTTGCTCGCGCCGGCTGTGCAGAGCTAGCCGCCGGCTTGTTTATTGCATGTCCTTTCCAGGTTTTGGGTTTAGCGTTGGCCGCAAGTAGCGCCAATGCTAGCAGGTAAAAAGTAAATAACAACACATAAATTAAATAAAATAAACGAATAAGCATGAAAAATGAAACTGAAAAAAAAGATTGTTTATCAAACACTGAAATGAACGTAAATAGCCGTTTACGGAGGGTAGGTATTTCATCGTCTCCCGTCTCCAGAGGGTCATCAGGGGAGATTCCATCCAGGCAGTCATGGCGGTGATGATCGCATTCTTCGAATGGCGCAGTCTGCGCCATAAACTTCCCGTGCGGTGGCGGAGAAGTGCACGGAAAGTATGTACTCGTCCCTCCAGGAACATTTCCGTAGCACTGCAGTATCTCGGTAGGCGGAAAAGTTGGCGATAAGCGTTATTGTAAGCAACCTTTAACTTATGCCAACCCACAGTTCTGATGTGTACAGCGAGGTACAGAAAGCGTTGAACAGTATTCTTTTTACTTTGGGGCTGCAGGAGTAAAAACGAGTTGACAGCATACCATATTTATCAAAATAGTGTTCGGATTATTCTTTTTTTTTCAATTTCCAACTACTACTACGGGAGATATTACCCCCTTTGCCTAGCTCCATTTTTACAAATTAAATATTAATAATAATTTATTTATGTTCTTATGATAAACGATAGAGTTTAAGAGTTGGAATGTTGATTTTTTGTTATTTATGACTCAAATCAAATCTGAATAAAAAATAAAATCAAAAACCGAGGGGTTGTTAATGGAATAGTTAATAATTAATGTCTGCTGCTCGTTGTTCCATTTGGTAATACATTTTAAATTTCAATCCCTAAAGATAATTATTTGGGTTAGTGGGTTTTCATCTAAGAGCGGAAGACATGCCCCAAGTTGTTTACGACGCAGCCTGTTTTCAATTTATTTTGTGTGGTGGCTTCATTCGCCTCGCAAGAAGCTTTCGACGTCGTTAACTGGCATAAACTTCTAATGTGTTGTCGGGTTTCTACGCAAAACTGCCTGGAACTTGAATAAGTTCGCTGTGTGAACATGCCTAATTTGAATGCACAATCTGTCTCTGTCAACGGTACACGACTTTGCGAAGGCGTTGAGGGTGGAGGAAGTATAAAGAGCAAGTTAAACGAATGCAGTGAATTATTCAATTTAAAGTCAGGGAACTGCTTTAATAAAATCGAACAGTATTAATAGGTTAGCGTCTGCGTGGTCGAATTTCAAAACCGTCTTCGAGTGCATATCTGAAGCCACGCCATATGCGCCGCGCCACAAATAACATCTGTGTACGTGGAATTTCAAACGAATACTTTTGTAATTCGGTTTCGAATTTAAGAATTCGTCAATAGATAGCAAGACTTCCGTTAACAGGTCGCATGGGGACGTGCCCCCCTAGGTATAAGTACTATGAATTAGTGAATTTGCAGTACCTCTCCGGATGTGAAAAGATTGATGGTAGGACTTTGTTGAATTACGCGGCTATATATTACATACGACGTCATTGCCCATCCCGGTTACTTTGTCCCGGTGACTCGCTATCACTGGATGACAGTGGAAAGGGCTATTTTTGGAACCATTTTCACCAACACTTACTGTGCGAAGCCGAACGATAAGCCGCCCGCAAGGCCCAGCAGTAAAAACCTGCGGAGCAGGTAGATCCATCAAGAATCACGAGATATTATAATTATTTGATTGGTGAAGTTGAAAGAATTCTTAAAAAATATGTTTGAATCGGGAAGTTGCTTTTCAAAAGAACAAAATCTCCGTTCAAATTGCGAACTTGAAAATTACAATATCCACCCAATGGTATTGTAAAGACACGTTATAATAATATGTACATTAAAAAAATATAGCACCGCTTTTGAAAAGGATAGTCATCAAAGAATATAAGTGAAGGAATGAAATAGCTCTATGAACAGCTCACTTAAGTTTATCCACCAGACACGCTCTTAGTAACACATCTTCACTCTAATAATTCATCTAAACATCTGTCAAATATTTGAACAAAAGAAACATATTTTTCGAATGAAGAATTACATATAGAAATTATATTGTTACCTACTTTATTGCTTGCTAGATATAAGGTGTGATTTATATTTCTTGCGTTTTGAAAGTTAAAGTGACATTTTTTTAAATAAAGTAAAATAACCTTTTTACAATAGCTACACATAGGAATTCTGAGAGAAAAATTCTCAATACCTATGTCATTTTTGGGGATGCTGTGTGGAGGGTTTTTTTAGGGAAAGGAAGGAGAGGAAATTTGGGAAGGAAAAAGGTATGAGGGGTCGGTAGATATCTAGGAATTAATGGGTCCTCTAGGTTTTGCCCGTTGCAGAGGCAACTAACGGGTTAAAACACTATGCGATTTGACGTGTGAACGTGGATTAAGCGAGGAGAAGTGTGTGTCAAATAAAATATCAATCGGTTAAATATTAAATTTTCATCGCAATCGGTTAAACGGTTTAGCAATGCATAATTTCATGATGCCAGAGCTCACTTTTGTACACAGAAACCATCGCCGGCATGCGCACATCAAATTTCCAAAGTTTCATCGCAATCGGATGAACGGTTTAGCAATGCACAATCTTATGATGCCAGAGCTTACTATTGTATACAAAAACCATCGCGGGCATGCACACATCAAATCAAGGGGATGTGCACTTCTAATCCCAAAAGTTTCATCCGAATCGGATGAACGGTTTAGCAATGCATAATTTCATGATGCCCGAGCTCACGAAATAATATACAGAAAGAATCGAAGGGATGCAGCAATCAAATCCCCAAAGTTTCATCGCAATCGGATGAACGGTTTAGCAATGCATAATTTCATGAAGCCAGAGCTCACCATTTTATACAGAAATTAATGGGTCCATACCTCCCACTGTGGTGCAAGGTGATGGGTTGAGAGAGTCTGGCTCGAGAGGTCTAGATTATGTCTGCCTCAAGCAGTCTCTCCCGATTCGGCCCGCCACACAGTAGATGAGCAAACACATTCGCCACCATGACCTAGAGCCTCACCCCAATAACCCGGTCACCCCTGCTAAATCACCAAACGTAATAAACCCCTTGGGGTGACTTATGGCAGGGGTGTTGGTTAACCAATAAATATTTCCCGGGGCAGCGGTACCCATACCCTCCTCTCAAATTGAACTTGAATAAGCATTGCGCATTACGCAGGAATACGGAGGAATATTTCACATTTCCCAATCAAGGACAAACAAAATTAATATGTTTAAATATTAATTTTGACCGGTCAGTGGTTAAGTGGGCATAGCGCTTGAGTCCCACCCGAGGCGTCGCGTTTTTGATTCCTCGGCTGGCTAAGTCCTCCATCACAACACAAGCAACGTTTTCGGCTTTCTGTGATGGTAGTAGGAGATTTTCAAACATTGTTGGGTTATTCGTAACCCGGGAATGTTTGTCTATATATATATATCTTAAGTCGAAGTAAATAAAAAAGGTGTTTTTTTTTACATGAGATCCACACAGGAGGTCCTGAGAAAAATAATTTCCCCCAGAGCCTATGTCATCTTTAGGGATGCTGTGTGGAGGGTTTTTTAAGGAAAGGAAGGAGAGGAGAGTCCTGGGAAGGAAAAGGGTTGAAGGGGTGGGTAGGAATATGGGGTTCAGTGTGTCCTGGTCATCTGCCTCCAAGACCTAGACAAACCTCACCCCGTGAACCCGGGTACCCCTGCTAAATCACCAAACGTAGCGAACCACTTGGGGTGACCTATGGCAGAGGTGTTGGTTACCCAATAAAGTTTCCCGGGGCAGCGGTACCCATTCCCGCCTCCCAAATTGAAGAAACAAAATTGGAAGTTTTTTTCTTCAAATATTGATGAAAATAATTTCTAGGCGCAGAACATCCGTAAACTGTTCGAATACACTATTTTGCGTACCTAAATCAAAGGGAATTTCACTCAAATCTTCTCTTGATTAGCAAAGTGATTATGGAACAACCTATAATGTATTGATTCTTCTTTCGTATGGTGGGGGGTCAGAGGGGTACATCTAGGTCTGCGAGCCAGTCTAGGGCCTCAGGCGTTGCCCTGTGGACTTCATCAATCCCGCCGGGGAATGAATGGAGCGGGCATTCGTTGACCACATGTTCGGTGGTCAGCACCGCACCGCATTCACATGTCGCCGACTCTTTAAGGCTCCATCTATGCATCATGTGAGCACAACGGCTATGGGAGCACATTATCCTATTTTTGCAGTCCAGAGTTTGCGAGGCAATGAGAACCCAGGCTGTCTCTCAGTGGGGTCTTGCACGAGATGGGCGTTTTTGACGTTGGCTGATTGCCACTCAAGCTTCCACCTATCTTCTGGGGTGAGAGGTGTTCGTAGGAGTCTTTCTCCTTCCATCCAGAAGGGTTTTCGAGACTTTAGCGGCATGCCGGGTGAGAAACGACATCATCGTGCAAGGGTATTTCGCTTTTTTGCAGCGCCTTCTTGTATTCCCTCAGTGTTGCAATCTCTCGCCTGATATTTGGCGGAATGTATTGATTAAAACATCCCTAAAGTACCATCCACCAGAAGTTAAGATTTGAAAATAAAAAATAAATTAAATACAATAAACATTCTAGGCACCTACCCCATTGTCTTATACCTAGAAAAAGTATAAACCAGGACCAAAAAAAAAGAGTTATAAAACTGGCGAGATGAAAATATAGCGAATACTTTTCAGAAACTTTGAGGTTTGCAAAATTAGAGTTTAAAAATCTACTTGTAAGTTTGTAAAATTTCGCAGTAAGTTCTCCCAACAATAAATTTATTTCTGTGGAATTTATTTACAAACTAACTATTCAGATGGTAGTTATCAGCGTCATTTTAAAACCAGTCTAACTTAATTTTATTGACCATGAATAGGTGTATTATTTCATTAGAAAACTTTTAACTTTCCCGGTGAATTTGGTTGGAAACTTTTTTTGGTTGAACACATAAGAACTTCAACTGCTCGGAGTTGAACAATTGTTCTAACATTATAGGAACGGGGCTGGTAAATGGGTAGAAATGTCATGGAATAGGATAAAATGAAGGGCGGGTTAAATTTGAGTGAGAGGAAACTAGCTCTTCATTTGTAGTGAAAAATGGTTATAAATAAGTGAATACATTTGATTGTGGTACATCTGTATCTGGCACATCTCGTAGTAGTACACGTGTATCCCTCTACGAACTGGTTGGTATTTGCCAAACATCATCTAAATCTTCCTGTTTACAATTATTGCCAGGGCAAATTTGCTTAAAATAAGTAAAAGTGAAGGGGGTTTCAATCTTGATTAGTCAATCATTAGTCAGCCACCTTTAATTAATAATCGGGTAACTGCAGCACAAAACATACGTTCTTTGTTCCACCCGTACTCAAATAGAAGATGCTCTGAAGAACTAGTTTTATTGATATTTGCTCTTCATCGCTGGTGCAGGGCCGAGAAACACGTCAAACGCGTGCCTACTACGTTACTATGCGACGTGTACATCGTTGAACTTTTCCACCCGAGAACAAGTTGTGACTAAACTTATTCACAAAACCCTGCTTTGAAAAGTGTTTTCTTGATATGTTTTATATTCTGACTTGGATAACCTTGACATCCCTTTTCCAGAATTTGTGAACATAAAAATAACTATGAATTCATTACAAAAAGTGCATTTCCTCATTTCATCACTTGCAAAGTAATCTTTTTCATGTACAAAGTTTAAGTATACCACAAGGCTTCTTATCTGGACTGAATGTAATAGAAAAAGAAAGTAACCGTCAAAGAGCGGATTTCAATGAAAAACGAATGGCTAGCACTTATGAACGTTTTACGGCGTTTGTTGCACTATCACTCTTCCAAAAGATTTAAAAGAAATATACTTCGTAATTCCTGAAGTACATGGTCGAGAACGAAATAACCGATTTTTTCCTCACAGAGGACTACGTTAAATGAAGTGTGCTTGGAACACTGATGAACATTTCCTAGACGACCCTGATTTTAGTAAGCAATGTTAATAATTATGGTTTTATTTTGTTTTCGACAGTACGCCGTTGATATCTTCGGTAAATCAGCGTTGAGTTATCATGATAAACACATTATTTTGACCCTGGAAATTATTTCAACCTTCTTCTCTTTTCGTGCCATCTCCTATTGCAGGGTGACTATCACTAACAAAAATAAAAAATTCTTTTAATTATAACTTTCATGATACACACATCAATGAAATAGAATCAATCCGTGACCTTGGGGTAGTACTGGATGTATAACTAAATTTTATCAAACGCATTAAAAGTATTCAACAAAGCCAATAAAATGTTGGGATCAATAATTCGCATATCTAAACCTTTTCGCAATATTAAAACTCTGTATTCCCTTTACACCACGTATATCCGCCCCCACTTAGAATACTGCACACTAATTTGGGCACCGTTCTACCAATGCCATATTGACAGAATCGAAAGTGTGCAAAACAAATTTTTTAAACACATAAATTATAAATTCAAATTACTCTTTGCAAATAACACCGAATCCTTAAAATTTCACAAATTTACTCCACTTCAAACACGAAGATTAATATTTGATCAAATATTAATCTTCGTTTTATAAAAAATTCTGAATAACGGCCTGGACTCTCCTGAACTCGTAAATTATTTAAGAATTCACATACCTACAAGGCCAACCAGACTAAACAATTTTTTTCATTTGCCCGCGTGCAGAACAAACCTTAGAAATAATTCTCCAATCCCCCGTATATGCGCGCAATATAACACGCAATTTAACAATACCGATATTCTTAATAATACTCCTGTGAAATAGCGAAACGAAGTCAAGCCTACGACCACAAATGTTAATTAAATTAATGCTCAACAATAGAAAAGGTACAGCATGAGCATCTCCTGTCCCCATCCTATCTTCCTCTGCCTCTTGCCCTTTCCAATTCCTTCTTCCTTCTGATATACTTATATATATATATATATATATATATATATATATATATATATATATATATATATATATACATCCCGCTATCATTGCTGCGTCCTTTCATCAGATCGACATTACTGCGTCTATCTGAAGGACTTAATTTTACATAGTTTTAACTAAAGTATATATTAGCTTTTAAGTGTTTGATTGTAGCTAGGTATTTATATTTTTGAAAATAATGATTTTAAAAATATACAAAACGAAAAAAACGCCCTTCAAAGTTCCACCAATCCCACCTCCTTTCATATTCAATGCAGTGAGGCATCCTGCGTATATTTTCTTCAATTTGGTCCACAATGTAGCGTCCAATTATATATTCATTTTCATGTTGACGACAAACCAACGTCTTGCGACGTTGCCGCTTATTTGTTCAAGTTTTTGGTTGGACGACTGTAAAGTTATTAATAGAATATGAAAGTGTCAATACGACTGGCCAATATGTTGCGGACTCTAATCAACCCGGCGGCGATGCGCACGTAATATTTATTAAATTGGTATTGGATTTTTTTGAGCTTATCATTTCGAATTAAAACGTTGCTTGAAGTGCGATTATTTATTTTTAGTGACTAGATCTGTATTGCTGGGACCTTTATATGCGTCCTCTTCTCCCCATTTTGATTCCGCATCACGACAGTGATTACCATATAAGGACTTTATTACTACAACACGATAATCAGTAGGTATATTTTGCGACCTATTATTTAAAAAGAAACCGTAGTCTTCCGAAAGATTCAATTTGGGAGGCGGGTATGGTACCGCTGCCCTGGGAACCCATTTGGATAATCTTGCCATTAAGACTTCTGCCATAGGTCACCCCAAGTGGTTCGCTACGTTTGATAACTTAGCAGGGGTGCCCTATAATATTCTATGCTCATGTGGTGGGGTTTATCTGGTTCTTGGCGGCGGGTGCGTCTACCCACCAGCTGCATAACAGGCCGGATCGGGAGAGAATGGTTGAGGGATTGGTTGGTTGATTCTCCAGCCGTACTCTCTCGGAACATCACCTTGCACCGCAGTGGGAGGGATGGATTCATACGTCCCTCACTTCTGGACACACTCCCCCAGATTCCTACCCACCCCTGGTATCCCTTTCTTTCCCAGAACTTCCTCTCTTTCGTCACCTAAAAAGTCTCTCCAAACAGCATCGCCAAAGATAGCATAGGCCCTGAGGAAAATTATTTTAATAATGAATGAAGAATTAAATTATAATTATATTAATGCTTATCATATAAATGCTGTCACCCCAAGGGGTTCGCTACGTTTGTTGACTTAGCAGGGGTAACCGGGTTCATGGGGTGAGGTTTATCCAGGTTTTGGTGACCGATGCGTCTGCCCACCTGCTGCGTAGTGGGTATAATCGAGAGAGACTGGTTGAGGGTGGTCTTTTATTCTCTCCAGCCATAATCTCTCGACACATCGCCTTGCAACGCAGTGGGAGGATTGGATTCATACGTCCATCACTCCTGGACACCTACCTCAGGGCTTCCTGTGGAAATTTCTCCTGCCCCCCCTGGCTAATGTAAAAATAATCTTTATTTAAAAACGAATGTTTATGTACCTAAAGCATTCATACGATTACGATGATAATTTGGAGATTTGTCGTGCGCATGCCCGCGATGGTTTCTGTGGTGAGCTCTAGCGCTATGAAATTATTTCTTTTGGCATTTATCCGATAGCGATGAAACTTTGGTGAGTTGTTATGCGCACATCCGTGAATTTTTCTATATATAATAGTGAGCTCTGGCTTTATGAAATTTGTATAAAAAATTACAATTAGTGGCGTGCGAGTTGTTTGATATGTATGTTTTTCATTTAGTTTCGCTTCAAGGAGTGATGGAGGGAGGGGAAGGGGAAGGGGAAATTTCGGATTGGGAATATCAACGAGGGACGAGTTCGCGGAAGGGGAGAAAGCAGGGAAGATGGGAAGGTGGAAAGGAACGCAAGAGGGGTGAGGGTCGCGAGAGTGTAACGAGGGCGCATGGGAAAGGACACACACGAGAGGGTGAGGGTAAGGGATGGAGGACGAGGGATGGCAGAGGGAGGGATTGCAAAGGTGACATAGTAACGGTAGGGTATAGAAGGGAGTAAATTTGGAAATGGGAACCTTTCCGAAATTCCAAAAATGTTTAAAGATTTGAAGGCTAAAACAGTATTTAAAATATACAGTAAATGTATTTTTATTGTACAACGAACGAAAGGAGATGCTGAGAATTGGTAGGTACAAGGAGAATCTAGAAAATTTAAAGGAATCGTGACCTGCAATATGGAAGTGATTTCACTTTTTTTTACATGAGCACCGCGCAAGAGTCTCGAATTACTCCCGTCTGGTCCAGTGAGACTATGGCATCTCCAATTGGAGTATGCTGTGAGGCTGAAGGTAGTGAGGATGGGAAGGAGATGAGAAAGAGGAAGGCGGGAAAGAACCTGTCTATTCTGATCTGGTCACCAAACACGCGAAAGCCATTGCAAGCAACGTTATACCAGGGCGATACTGAGAGTATCTTCCGCTCTGTAACGTGCGGAAAATATACTTTACCTACTCGTATTATACGATATTGCCAATATCTTTTTCTGATTTTTCTGATTTTCGAATGAGTTTCGCTTATATTGTCTTCATTTAAATATATATTTTATAAAAGTTTTCTTTATTCATTGAATTATTTTTTACATTTTGAGGATTTTTCGTTACATCTTTAAGAATTTTTCGATCAACATGGTATGTTGATCGAAAAAGATAGCAAGATTTTAATATGTTGATCGAAATATCAACATATTCATATTTAAATGTTATAATTTGAGGGCTCATAAAGGTTAAAAATAAAAACATAGGTAAGGATATATTTTTTTTTAATTTTAAGAAAGACGAACATTCCCTGGTTACGAATAACCAGACAATATTTGAAAATATCTTACTTTTTTACATTAGCTCCATACAGAAGGCTCTGAGGAAAAAAGAATTCCATCAGGGTCTATGTCATCTTTGGAGATGTTGTATGGAGGGTCTTTTTAGGGAAAGGAAGGAGTGGAAGTTTAGGAAATGAAAAGGGTATTAGGGATGAGTAGGAATCGGGGTTTAGTGTGTCCAGGAATGACGGACGTATGAATCCATGCCTCCCACTGCGGTGTAACGTGATATTCCCAGAGAGTACGGCTGGAGAAGTTAAAGGAACTCCCTCAACCATTCTCTCGCGATCCGGCCTGCCATGCAGCTGGTGGGCAGGCGCATCCGATACCAAGACTCGGATTAACCTCACCCCATGAACCCGGGCACCCCTACCAAGTCACCAAACGTAGCGAACCACTTAGGGTGACCTATGGCAGAGGTGTTGGTTATCCAATAAATGATTCCCTGGGCGGCGGTACCCATACCCGCCTCTAATAGATATTATTAGGCAAAGTATTGTCCCTTTGCAAATTATAGTGCAGTGCACTAGCATTATAAAATACGATATTAAGTGCGCAATATCAATATAAAGATAACCTTCTCTTTTTAATTTGGGTCCAAGCTCTTTCTCACATTACGATTTTTAAAGTAAAAACTTCTTTAGGACCGTTGTGATTTGAAAATCGATGAAACGAAAAATAGTAAGCAGAAATTGTTGCTTGTGTCGAGATGGAGGATTTAGCCACAGATGAACTGAACATACAACTCCTGAGTGGGATCCAAACTCGGCCATTGACCGGTCGAATGTACTGCTCTGCTGGTCATACATGTGAAGAAAACACCAAAACACCATATCATTTTTATCGGCGTCGACTAATCGTAACTTGAAACAAAAAAGTCTAAGCCACAATAAATAAATGTTCGACTATTATGTGATAAGCGTCCTCGGGACAGCTGATCCATTCATAACATACATCTCAAGTGTCCATACGTATCCATATAAACAAACTGCCTCGTAAATCGTTCTAAATTCTTTTCGAACCACAATTGATGCTCATTATGTGATAATTATTTATCTTAATCAAGTTATTTCATTTTTACTGTTTATTTTTCTATGAGTCATTGAACATTCAACAGTCAACCATTACATTCATGGAATTCTCGTGTCACAATAAGATTGGCATTATTTTGCTTTTGCTTAAAGATGAACAAAATTGAATTAGTTACATAAAATTAAATTAACATTGTATAAAATCTCAAAAAAAAATTTCAATGTAGGAACCCAAATGATTTTTTTTTAATCATAAAAAAGGCATAAAAGCTTATAAAAATGTTAAAAGGGTATAAAACCTCTCAAAAACTGGGCGTTAGTTTACAGGGCCCGCAGATACTTTAATATTATACAACTGCTAAACCTGTACAAATCGTATGTGTGCCCCACGGTTGAATTTGGCAGCTAAGTATCGCCCTTGTGTAAGACTACCATTCAAAATAAATTAATTGAAATGGCTTTAGCCGTGTTTGGTGACTAGATCTGAAAAGCCAGGTAAAGCAAGCCCACCTTTCTATTCACCATCTCCTTCCCCCCCCACTAGCTTTATCCTCACAACATACCCCAAATCGGGGATGCCATAGTCTCACTGGCTCCAGACGGGAGAAGCTGAGGCTCTTGTGAGGAATTTACATAAAAAAGCGTTTATACGCAAATTGGTTATGCTAGTCTTTTTTTATTTATCAGCCATGTGTTGAATTTTTTTAATTTAATCATTAAGTAAAAAAAATATCTTTAATCCACAGTATTTATGAGTATTTTCTAATGTCATTAAAATCAACATAGAATTACATAAATGCTTATCAAATCTATCATGTTTGACAGTAGGTATCTTTTCATATTATAGTTAACTAATGCATTTTCGTTACGGGAGAAACAATTTTAAGGTTCTTTTATGGACGTTAAAACAAAAATATGCATTTTATTCTTTTAGGACGAAAAAAGGAAAACACAAAAAAGGGAAAGCATAAAACGGTTTAAGTAAATAAATAAAATAACAGGCCGTCGCTAATAAATAAATAATGTTAAGCAATAACTAACTAACCATCACGCCTCCTAACGTTTCCTCGCAGGAGTAGGCAGAGACCGCCAAAGAACTAGGTATTGGCATATATTTCTTTTCCTCATTTACAATTCACATTCATAATCGCTCTTCTGTTTTTCTGACTTTTGGCTTGGCCTGACTCAAGAATTTGTTTAACATGATCATGCCGTGTCTTCCTCGGGCATATTTACTACTCTAGAACAAGCTGCAAATAAGTACTAAATATTATTTTTAATGAATTCATACATTATGAAATAACACAAAACACGCCCCCATCCTTAGTAATAATACATTGTACCAACCCACTGTTTTGTAATTGTCAAGTCATTATATGTTTGCCATGAGGAAGAAACGGTCGTTCCGAAACCGGTCGGCGTTAATAAAATATATAAGTTGTTCTAACGAAGTTATATTGTTTAATTTATAAATAAAATGTTACTTGCGCACTCCGGGATTTGAAACCGCGACCTCTAGACTACGGAGGCCGCAATTCATGACTTTAAAGTAACTTCTGTTTTTTTGCTCGTCTAAACTAACTAGAACCATGACATCTCTTCTTTCCGATCCATCTGATTATTTACTACACTACAAAAAATAGTCAACTATATTTTTTTGTTGGTTAATATCGCCAAATTCTTGGTAGTTTTTTTTTAATTTTCCTCCGGCTTTTTCATAAATGTGTAATTGTAGTCTCTGAAGATCTGGACATTTTCAGTTTAGTAATATGCATTTTACATTAGCGCTGACATTTTTGGGGATGCGTATCTTTTTAGGAAAGGAAGTTCTGGGCAAGAAAAGCGAATGAAGGTTGGGTAGGTAAATCTGGGGGTTAGTGTGTCCAGGAGTGACGGATGTATGAGTCCATCCCTCCCACTTCGGTGCAAGGCGATGTTCCGAGAAAAAACGGCTGAAGAAGTCAGAAGTCAGAGAGAATGGTTCCCTCAACCATTCTCTCCCGTTCCGGCCTGCCATGCATATGGTGGACAGAAGCATCCAACGCCAAAACCCGGGCAAACCTTACCCCATAAACTCGGGCACCCCTGCTAAGTCACCAAATGTAGCGAATCACTTGGGGTGACATACGGCAAAAGTGTTGGTTATCCAATAAATGGTTTCCGGGGCGGCGGTACCCATGTCTGCCTCTCAAATTGAAATTGAAAAGTCAGAAGAACTAAACGAAACCAAAAGAAAAATTCCACTTCTAGTAAATTAGTTTAGGCAATTTCGTCTTTATTTTTAGATATAAGCATGGATGCTGTGATTGAATATTAGTTTAACAATGAATTTCAATTCACTTTGCGAGTAAGAAGTAAAATCATTACTTTAAAAAAATGCAGCTTTGGCCAATTCAATATCTGCAAAATAACTATTATTTAATGCGTAAACAACGACGATATTGTTGCAACATTGTCTTGGTGAAATTGAAATATTAATTACACACGTTTGACAAAGATCCATCCTTATTGGAATCATATTTGGCGCCAATTTTGAATAGGTAATGTAGCAGAATTTCAATGTAATCTTACGCAGCAATGTGCGATATTTAAGTATGATTGCTTTGTTTTCGCAGAGAACAGAAGAAACGCTGTTAAAAAGCGATGTTGCCAAATGTAGGAGTTGCGATACGCTAGTCAATAAAAGCCAATCAAAAAGTATATTTTGATAAAAATATACGCTGGTCTACTGCAGCGCCGCGGCTCGCCACCTCGGTGACAAAACACTGAACTAAAATAGCATATTTCAGTTGATTTAGGTACCAATACCGCGTCTGGCTTATTTTCGTTTTTGAACTGTATGAGGGTACAGGAGTGGGGAAAACTTGAAATTACATGTGTTCAATCCTGCGTCCGTATACCGGACGCAGAATGACGGTCGGACGCAGGATTGAATGAAAGTGGACCATTAGAAGACGCAGCAATGATAGCGGGATGTATATATATATATATATATATATATATATATATATATATATATATATATATATATATACATCCCGCTATCATTGCTGCGTCTTCTAATGGTCCACTTTCATTCAATCCTGCGTCCGACCGTCATTCTGCGTCCGGTATACGGACGCAGGATTGAACACATGTAATTTCAAGTTTTCCCCACTCCTGTACCCTCATACGGTCCAAAAACGAAATTAAGCCAGACGCGGTATTGGTACCTAAATCAACTGAAATATGCTATTTTAGTTCAGTGCTTTGTCACCGATCGGCGAGCCGCGGCGCTGCAGTAGACCAGCGTATATTTTTAGCAAAGTATACGTTTTTATTGGCTTTTATTGACTCGCGTATCGCAACTCCTACATTTGGCAACATCGCTTTTTAACAGCGTTTCTTCTGTTCTCTGCGAAAACAAAGCAATCATACTTAAATATCGCACATTGCTACGTAAGATTACATTGAAATTCAGCTACATTACCTATTCAAAATTGGCGCCAAATATGATTCCAATAAGGATGGATCTTTGTCAAACGTGTGTAATTTATATTTCAATTTCACCAAGACAATGTTGCTACAATATCGTCGTTATTTACTCATTAAATAATAGTTTTTTGCTGATATTGAATTTGCCAAAGCTGCATTTTTTTAAAAGTAATGATTTTACTTCTTACTCGCAAAGTGAATTGAAATTCATTGTTAAACTAATATTCAATCACAGCATCCATGCTTATATCTAAAAATAAAGACGAAATTGCCTAAACTAATTTACTAGAAGTGGAATTTTTCTTTTGATTTCGTTTAGTTCTTCTGACTTTTCAATTTCAATTTGAGAGGCAGACATGGGTACCGCCTCCCCGGAAACCATTTATTGGATAACCAACACTTTTGCCGTAGGTCACCCCAAGTGATTCGCTACATTTGGTGACTTAGCAGGGGTGCCCGAGTTTATGGGGTAAGGTTTGCCCGGGTCTTGGCGTTGAATGCTTCTGCCCACCATGTGCATGACAGGCCGGAACGGGAGAGAATGGTTAAGGTAACCATTCTCTCTGACTTCTGACTTCTTCAGCCGTTTTTTCTCGGAACATCGCCTTGCACCGAAGTGGGAGGGATGGACTCATACATCCGTCACTCCTGGACACACTAACCCCCAGATTAACCTACCCAACCTTTATTCGCTTTTCTTGCCCAGAACTTCCTTTCCTAAAAAGACCCTCCATACGCATCCCCAAAAATGTCAGCGCTAATGTAAAATGCATATTACTAAACTGAAAATGTCCAGATCTTCAGAGACTACAATTGCACATTTATGAAAAAGCCGGAGGAAAATTAAAAAAAAAAACACTACCAAGAATTTAGCGATATTAACCAACAAAAAAATATAGATGACTATTTTTACTAACGCCGACCGGTTTCGGAACGACCGTTTCTTCCTTATGGCAAACATATAATGACTTGACAATTACAAAACAGTGGGTTGATACAATGTATTATTACTAAGGGTGGGGGCGTGTTTTGTGGTATTTCATAATGTATGAATTCATTAAAAATAATATGTAGTAGGTACTTATTTGCAGCTTGTTCTAGAGTACTAAATATGCCCGAGGAAGACACGGCATGATCATGTTAAACAAATTCTTGAGTCAGGCCAAGCCAAAAGTCAGAAAAACAGAAGAGCGATTATGAATGTGAATTGTAAATGAGGAAAAGAAATATATGCCAATACCTAGTTGTTTGGCGGTCTCTGCCTACTCCTGCGAGGAAACATTAGGAGGCTTGATGGTTAGTTAGTTATTGCTTAACACTATTTATTACTTTTACCGTTTTATGCTTTCCCTTTTTTGTGTTTTCCTTTTTTCGTCCTAAAAGAATATAATGCATATTTTTGTTTTAACGTCCATAAAATAACCTTAAAATTGTTTCTCCCGTGACGAGAATGCATTAGTTAACTATAATTTGAAAAGATACCTACTGTCAAACATGATAGATTTGATAAGCATTTATGTAATTCTATGTTGATTTTAATGACATTAGAAAATACTCATAATTACTGTGGATTAAAGATATTTTTTTTACTTAATGATTATATTAAAAAAATTCAACACGTGGCTGATAAATAAAAAAAGACTAGCATAACCAATTTGCGTATAAACGCTTTTTTATGTAAATTCCTCACAAGAGCCTCAGCTTCTCCCGGCTGGAGCCAGTGAGACTATGGCATCCCCGATTTGGGGTATGTTGTGAGGATAAAGCTAGTGGGGAGGGGAAGGAGATGGTGAATAGAAAGGTGGGCTTGCTTTACCTGGCTTTTCAGATCTAGTCACCAAACACGGCTAAAGCCATTTCAATTAATTTATTTTGAATGGTGGTCTTACACAAGGGCGATACTGAGAGTATCTTCCACTCTGGAACGTGCCGCAAATATACTACCCCCAGACCACGCCGTTGTCGCTACTTACTTTACTTATTTACTTTATTTAAAAAAAAATATTTACATGCATTTTTGCTCATCTTTTATTAATTTTTTTTCATTAACTCCACACGGGAGGCCCTGAGGAAAATAATTTCCCTCTAATTGTCGTCTGAGATGCTGTGTGGAGGGTCTTTTCGAGAAGAGGAAGGAATGAATATTTGTCTTGAAGAGATTCATGTTGTAAGAAGGAGAAACACAGAGGCCGGCAAATCATTCCATAGCCGCGCTGTTGAACACAAGAACGAGTCGAAGAAGCGACTCGTTCTCGTGTGACAAATGTCAATCGTGTACAAATGTAGGGCACGCGTTTGGCGTGTTTCCCGACTATGCACCGGTGCCGAAAGGGTCAATTATGCAAATCCTTCGAAGCCACTTCCATTGTAATACCGGTAGAACAAGGATAGCATTCCCACCCGACGCCTGTGCTCTAAAGATTGTAACCCGTCTGTTAAGATGGGAGAATCTATCAAACGGACCGCCCGTTTTTGCCCAGAGTCGAGGGTATTTTTCAGGTATTTTGGAGCTTCAGATCAGAGGTGGCTGCCAAATTCAACCGTGGGGCACACATGTGATTTGTACAGGTTTAGCAGTTGTATACTATTAAAGTATCTGCGGGCCCTGTAAAGTAACGCCCAGTTTTAACATTTTTATAAGCTGTTATGCCTTTTTTATGATAAAAAAAAATCATTTGGGCTCCTACATTGAAAAATTTTTTTGAAATTTTATACAATGTTAATTTAATTTTATGTAACTAATTCAATTTTGTTCATCTTTAAGCAAAAGCAAAATAATGCCAATCTTATTGTGACACGAGAATTCCATGAATGTAATGGTTGACTGTTGAATGTTCAATGACCCATAGAAAAATAAACAATAAAAATGAAATAACTTGATTAAGATAAATAATTATCACATAATGTGCATCAATTGAGGTTCGGAAAGAATTTAGAACGATTTACGAGGCAGTTTGTTTATATGGATACGTATGAACACTTGAGATGTAGGTTAAGTTATGAATGCATCAGCTGTCCCGAGGACGCTTATCACATAATAGTCGAACATTTTATTTATTGTGGCTTGGACTTTTTGTTTCAAGTTACGATTAGTCGACGCCGATAAAAAATGATATGGTGTTTTGGTGTTTTCTTCACATGTATGACCAGCAGAGCAGTACATTCGACTGGTCCATGGCCGAGTTTGGATCCCACTCAGGAGTTGTATGTTCAGTTCGTCTGTGGCTAAATCCTCCATCTCGACACAAGCAACAATTTCTGCTTACTATTTTTCGTTTCATCGATTTTCAAATCACAACGGTCCTAAAGAAGTTTTTACTTTAAAAATCGTAATGTGAGAAAGAGCTTGGACCCAAATTAAAAAGAGAAGGTTATCTTTATATTGATATTGCGCACTTACTATCGTATTTTATTATGCTAGTGCACTGCACTCTAATTTGCAAAGGGACAATACTTTGCCCAATAATATTTATTAGAGGCGGGTATGGGTACCGCCGCCCAGGGAATCATTTATTGGATAACCAACACCTCTGCCATAGGTCACCCTAAGTGGTTCGCTACGTTTGGTGACTTGGTAGGGATGCCTGGGTTCATGGGGTGAGGTTTATCCGAGTCTTGGTAGCGGATGCGCCTGCCCACCAGCTGCATGGCAGGGAGTTCCTTTAACTTCTCCAGCCGTACTCTCTGGGAAAATCACGTTACACCGCAGTGGGAGGCATGGATTCATACGTCCGTCATTCCTGGACACACTAAACCCCGATTCCTACTCATCCCTAATAACCTTTTCATTTCCAAAACTTCCACTCCTTCCTTTCCCTAAAAAGAACCTCCATACAACATCTCTGATGGAATTCTTTTTTCCTCAGAGCCTTCTGTATGGAGCTAATGTAAAAAAGTAAGATATTTTCAAATATTGTCTGGTTATGCGTAACCAGGGAATGTTTGTTTTTCTTAAAATTAAAAAAAAAATCCTTACCTATGTTTTTATTTTTAACTTTATGAGCCCTCAAATTATAACATTTAATTATGAATATGTTGTTATTTCGATCAACATATTAAAATCTTGCTATCTTTTTCGATCAACATACCATGTTGATCGAAAAATCCTCAAAGATGTAACGAAAAATCCTCAAACATGTAAAAAATAATTCAATGAATAAAGAAAACTTTTATAAAATATATATTTAAATGAAGAAAATATTAGCGAAACTCATTCGAAAATCTGGAAACAGAAAAATCAGAAAAAGATATTGGCAATATCGAATACGAGTAGGTAAAGTATATTTTCGGCACGTTCCAGAGCGGAAGATACTCTCAGTATCGCCCTGGTATAACGTTGCTTGCAATGGCTTTAGCGTGTTTGGTGACCAGATCAGAATAGCCAGGTACTTTCCCACTTTCCTCTTTCCCATCTCCTTCCCATCTTCACTACCTTCAGCCTCACAGCATACTCCAATTGGAGATGCCATAGTCTCACTGGACCAGACGGGAGTAATTCGAGACTCTTGCGCGGTGCTCATGTAAAAAAAAGTGAAATCACTTCCATATTGCAGGTCACGATTCCTTTAAATTTTCTAGATTCTCCTTGTACCAATTCTCAGCATCTCCTTTCGTTCGTTGTACAATAAAAATACATTTACTGTATATTTTAAATACTATTTTAGCCTTCAAATCTTTAAACATTTTTGAAATTTCGGAAAGGTTCCCATTTCCAAATTTACTCCCTTCTATACCCTACCGTTACTATGTCACCTTTGCAATCCCTCCCTCTGCCATCCCTCGTCCTCCATCCCTTACCCTCACCCTCTCGTGTGTGTCCTTTCCCATGCGCCCTCGTTACACTCTCGCGACCCTCACCCCTCTTGCGTTCCTTTCCACCTTCCCATCTTCCCTGCTTTCTCCCCTTCCGCGAACTCGTCCCTCGTTGATATTCCCAATCCCAAATTTCCCCTTCCCCTTCCCCTCCCTCCATCACTCCTTGAAGCGAAACTAAATGAAAAACATACATATCAAACAACTCGCACGCCACTAATTGTAATTTTTTATACAAATTTCATAACGCCAGAGCTCACTATTATATATAGAAAAATTCACGGATGTGCGCATAACAACTCACCAAAGTTTCATCGCTATCGGATGAATGCCAAAAGAAATAATTTCATAGCGCTAGAGCTCACCACAGAAACCATCGCGGGCATGCGCACGACAAATCTCCAAATTATCATCGTAATCGTATGAATGCTTTAGGTACATAAACATTCGTTTTTAAATAAAGATTATTTTTACATTAGCCAGGGGGGGGCACGAGAAATTTCCACAGGAAGCCCTGAGGTAGGTGTCCAGGAGTGATGGACGTATGAATCCAATCCTCCCACTGCGTTGCAAGGCGATGTGTCGAGAGATTATGGCTGGAGAGAATAAAAGACCACCCTCAACCAGTCTCTCTCGATTATACCCACCACGCAGCAGATGGGCAGACGCATCGGTCACCAAAACCTGGATAAACCTCACCCCATGAACCCGGTTACCCCTGCTAAGTCAACAAACGTAGCGAACCCCTTGGGGTGAAAGCATTTATATGATAAGCATTAATATAATTATAACAATTATTATAAGCAATAATTATCAGCCTGAAACACTCATCCACATTGAAAAATCTTCCGAGAAAAGATACATGACGCCAACGGGACTTGAACCCGTGTCCTCTCGATTGCCGGTCGATTGCTCTTGACCACTGAGCTATGGCGGCTTATCTCGTACCCGCCAAATGATTCAATATATGCTAGTGTTTCATTCAACAATTACTGCTTATTATATTTTTTCCACCTGAAAACAACCAACTTTATTTTTGCGAGAGAAACATTGTAAGTGTTAAGTCCCTCGCTAGGTGGCGTCGAGACAAATTATATCTTCATTTATTGGGGAAATACTTAAACTTGTCAAATATTAATTATTATTTTTAATTGTAAAACTAACGTTTTTAAGACAAGATTTTTTATGCATAGCACAAAGGGTAACAATTATTATAAGCAATAATTATCAGCCTGAAACACTCATCCACATTGAAAAATCTTCCGAGAAAAGATACATGACGCCAACGGGACTTGAACCCGTGTCCTCTCGATTGCCGGTCGATTGCTCTTGACCACTGAGCTATGGCGGCTTATCTCGTACCCGCCAAATGATTCAATATATGCTAGTGTTTCATTCAACAATTACTGCTTATTATATTTTTTCCACCTGAAAACAACCAACTTTATTTTTGCGAGAGAAACATTGTAAGTGTTAAGTCCCTCGCTAGGTGGCGTCGAGACAAATTATATCTTCATTTATTGGGGAAATACTTAAACTTGTCAAATATTAATTATTATTTTTAATTGTAAAACTAACGTTTTTAAGACAAGATTTTTTATGCATAGCACAAAGGGTAACAATTATTATAAGCAATAATTATCATAAGCAATAATTATCTAGGCAATAATTATCTTTTCTCGGAAGATTTTTCAATGTGGATGAGTGTTTCAGGCTGATAATTATTGCTTATAATAATTGTTACCCTTTGTGCTATGCATAAAAAATCTTGTCTTAAAAACGTTAGTTTTACAATTAAAAATAATAAATATAATTATAATTTACTTCTTCATTCATTATTAAAATAATTTTCCTCAGGGCCTATGCTATCTTTGGCGATGCTGTTTGGAGAGACTTTTTAGGTGAAGAAAGAGAGGAAGTTCTGGGAAAGAAAGGGATACCAGGGGTAGGTAGGAATCTGGGGGAGTGTGTCCAAAAGTGAGGGACGTATGAATCTATCCCTCCCACTGCGGTGCAAGGTGATGTTCCGAGAGAGTACGGCTGGAGAATCAACCAACCAATCCCTCAATCATTCTCTCCCGATCCGGCCTGTTATGCAGCTGGTGGGTAGACGCACCCGCCGCCAAGAACCAGATAAACCCCACCACATGAGCATAGAATATTATAGGGCACCCCTGCTAAGTTATCAAACGTAGCGAACCACTTGGGGTGACCTATGGCAGAAGTCTTAATAACAAGATTATCCAAATGGGTTCCCAGGGCAGCGGTACCATACCCGCCTCCCAAATTGAATCTTTCGGAAGACTACGGTTTCTTTTTTAAATAATAGGTCGCAAAATATACCTACTGATTATCGTGTTGTAGTAATAAAGTCCTTATATGGTAATCACTGTCGTGATGCGGAATCAAAATGGGGAGAAGAGGACGCATATAAAGGTCCCAGCAATACAGATCTAGTCACTAAAAATAACTAATAGCACTTCAAGCAACGTTTTAATTCGGAATGATAAGTCTCAAAAAAATCCCATACCAATTTAATAAATATTACGTGCGCATCGCCGCCGGGTTGATTAGAGTCCGCAACATATTGGCCAGTCGTATTGGCATTTTCATATTCTATTAATAACTTTACAGTCGTCCAACCAAAAACTTGAACAAATAAGCGGCAACGTCGCAAGACGTCGGTTTGTCTTCAACATGAAAATGAATATATAATTGGACGCTACATTGTGGACCAAATTGAAGAAAATATACGCAGGATGCCTCACTGCATTGAATATGAAAGGAGTTCAGATTGGTGGAACTTTAAAGGGCGTTTTTTTCGTTTTGTATATTTTTAAAATCATTATTTTCAAAAATATAAATACCTAGCTACAATCAAACACTGAAAAGATAGTATATACTTTAGTTAGAACTATGTAAAATCAAGTCCTTCAGATGGACGCAGTAATGTCGATCTGATGAAAGGACGCAGAAATGATAGCGGGATGTATATATATATATTTATATATATATATTTGGTTATTTTCATTTTCATTTCATAGTTATTAACAATTACAATTTTATATTATATCATAATAATAACCAACAACCGCATAAGAAACTGTTTCGGCTTACCTCATGTTTAACCATAGTATGTATAACACATCCTGTATAAAAATTGCTGTTTGTTTCTTACAATGAATAAATAAATCATAGAATTCTTCTTCACCTTACATAAAACTACCAATCGGTGGGCCCTTACTACTTTGGGTCATCTCAATGATACTATCTGCTATTATTCAAGTCACGAGTGTTTCGTTTGGCCCTAATGCGTCTTCCGTTATTCTTCCGTGGATTGGACACTTCGAATTCTGTCGCTTCAGATAATTAGATCAATACGATTGTGTATTTTTAATATACTTAGAGTTTTTGGTACCGATGGGACATCGCGAATTCGTTCTTTTATTTTTTTCTTAAACCATGTGTTCTGGTGATGTACCACCTCGGCCTACCTCTCAGGAACAAGTGGTTGATTAGTTATCTATGTTTGTTTATTGAGCCTAGTTTCCTTACTAGACTGATGAAGGTATAGCTTTAAAATACCTATTCTGCGAATTTAATATCATCGGTTTACTAAAGGAACAGAAAAGCCGTTTCTGTAAAAGGAAGGCGGTAAATTTTTAAGCTGGAAATGTTCCCCCTTTGTCGTTCGTTTGCCTTGTGCTTTAACCCATAATTTTCAATTTAAATTCAAATTTTTATCTGGGCTAGCGCGAGAGTTATTGTTTGCGTGGTAAATAGATTTTTGTTTACTCTGCAATTAATATTATTTGCTTGGAAAACAATAAAATATATTCTGTAAGCAAAACTGTTCAGATTGAATATAAAGGTGTTAACTTTATCAAATTCAACATTTAAGGATTGTTCAGCAGTGGCACAAACTTACAGAATAATTAATTACACAGAGATCAAGCAGATGATTTTTCTCTAGTGTGCACCTCGAATTTAATTACTCGAAACTGGTTTTAATTTAAGGGCCCACAACCCGGATTTGTACCGATTTATTACATATTTCTCTTAAACACGGTAAGTTTTAAAGCTCTTAAAAAAATATATGTTATTCTTGAAGATAATATCTAGACTTTGCTCGCGCCGAAACGCAAATTATATAAAATTCCCTCGATAGAAAAAAATCGCAAAGTATGCTCCAAAAATTATTATTAACACGTTTGTTTCAGTTATTTTACAAGTTATATGTATGAAAAAAATCACAGTCTTTCTTTAAATGCCGTTAAAGATAATGCTTGCGAGATTTTTGCTTTATTTTAAACGAGTTGTGTTATATTAAACATTTTCGCAATTTTCGCATCGATTTTGTCGCTGTAAATGTTAGCGCTCTCTTCTAACATTCGTAATTTCGTATCTCTCCATCTTCTTCTTTTCGGGCCCGGTTGCAGAGCCTTAAGAGTGAATCTGTATGCGGGAAGTCGTTTTAATCTACACCCAGAATATAAGAAATTATTCATGATCTCGAAAAGAACATTTAAAAGTCCACAAGTACCGGGGGTTGGGGACCACTGCTTTAAGATACCGCATTCCGGATTTTTACCGATTTATAACATATTGCCCTTAAAGACTTCATGTTTTTAAGCTATTAAAAATATATGTAATTTTGTAAGGTATCCTGTATCTCTTTGCCAGTAAAAAGTGATTATATGAAATTCCTTCAAGAGAAAAAATCGCAAAGTTTGCCCTGAAAATTATAAATTTGGTTCTGACGTTTTACACGTTATAGATTAGAAAAAAATCACCGTGTTTCATTTAATGCAACTCCGTAGGTAATATAAAAAAAACAATATTTATGAAATATTTACAAACATTTTTTAAACTTACTTCCATTTTAATTTATTTGACCGTAACTTGTTTCAGCTTGTTAAAGCCATCTTCAGAGTGGTCAACAGTCAACAAGTAATGGAATTCCATCATGAATTGTCAGTTTCAAAGAAATATTAAACGTACATCCGTCATGGGATATTTGCTCTGTTTTAAATAGGTAATACTTTACAGAATACTAGCTCACCCGACAAATAAATCTGCCATATAAATTATTTCTGGACAATATTTTGATAAATAAAAAATAACGAATGTATTACAAGTGTGTGAGGATTAGTCCAGTCACTTAAGCTAAAAATAGGGTATATCCGCTAAATGAAACGGAATAAGCTGAAAATTTCTGTAAACCTTTATTTTTGCATTCTGCATGTTGTCTCAAAAGTCTCACTAGGTAACGTGTGAGCGTCTTTGGATATTCAAGGTCAAAGGTCACGAAAATCAGTTTTTTTGAAATATCTCGCTTCCTTTGCCTCGATTCGTATTTGCATTCAGTATAAAAGTTGTAGAGTATAAAATTCTCCACATATTTTGTCTGAAATAATTTTTTAAACGCTTAACTGTTTTTAAGATTGAGCGCGAAGAGTGCGGAGCACTCAGCCGTACATGCCATGGCGCAAGGTCAATGGCGAATTCCAGTTCATAGGACGGTTTTTTAACTTAATTATTCGTTAAATATTAGTTAATTAACTACTTAATATCTTTTATTTATAAGTATTACTTATAAACCAAAGAGTCATTTAATACTACTTACCTTTTTCATAAAAAAGGCAAGTAGTATTAAAGTTATTATAATAATAGTATTAAAGTTATTAATTTATCATTAAAGTTAAAGTTCGCTACGTTTGGTGACTTAGTAGGGGTGCCCTGGTTAGTGGGATGAGGTTTGTCTAGGTCTTGGTGGCGGATACGTTTGCCCAACCACTGCGTGGCGGACGAGATCGGAGGAGACTGATTGAGGGAGGTCTTTTGATTCTTCTGCCCCTTGAGGAAGGATATTTTTTTTGGATTCTTCTGCCCCTTCGCCTTGCACCGCAGTGTGAGGAATAGATTCATACGTCCATCACTCCTGGCTACAATGACCCCCAGATTCCTACCCACCCCTAAGCTGAAGTTTGGGTCGAATTTTTTTAACTTTAGTTATTAGTTAGCCAGTATGGGAGTTAGTTTTCTTCTTCTTCATCGCTTTCTTCTTACGATTATTCAACAATTTAAGAGTCATTATCATCATCCTCCTCGTTATCAATGACATCCATCTCTAAACCTTCAAAAACTTCAGGGTCATATGCGATTTCTTCGTCGAGACCATGTTGATACGATGAAGCGTTGAGACATTCATGTCCATTATATTGGCCACAAGCTAACGAACATTGCAACCCTGATTTTCTGCATTCGCAGCGAGAACCAATTCGTGCAGTTACAGAATATTGTAATATGCAGTTCATCTGGTGCAGGTAGTAATAATATTTTTATCGGTTCCAGGGCTTCATTTTGCAGCACCCAACCCCATCCCAGGGGTTCTAGATCATTTCCTAACCAAGTTTAAATTTGGTAGTAGACACGATTGATATGTTGGTGAACTGCTGCATTCGTTGGTGGAAGAGTTGAAAACTGCACAGGTTTATTTAATTTTAATAGACTTAATGAACTGTATGTAGCGAAGATGTTCTCAGATTTTGGAGCATTATATACTGCTAAAAAAATGTGTGATCTATTTTCGAATAATATTTGCACAGGACAGTTTTCTTGTTGAAATATTTGAGCCAGTATATCCAAATCGGATAGTTTCTCTAACGTTTTGAAGACAGATTTTTTTCCTTTCCTAAAAAGAGCAGAAGTCGTGTCACAGCCACTAAACGCATATAAGAATAAAATGTTTTCTTTACAACGGGGATATTCATCAAAACTTTTAGTGAAGTATATTTAAAACAATTAACAAATCAATATCTTTTCCTATTAGGCACTTCCTTTGACGTTCTGGTTCTGATCACTTGGTACATACACCGTAGGGATATCTTTAAGCTCTGACAATGTAGATTGGGAATTTTCATGATATCCTATATAGATAAAAATCTTTTTCATTGCTTAAGTGACTTGACCATCTTGACGAGGCTTTCTTATTACAGCTGGTATTGGCTTTAAAAAAAACTGTAGCAAACGGCGTGGTATTTTTCTTCAGCAGGTATCAAGTCATGATCACAGGAAACATGAAATTTTACTAACTATCCTAAAGAATTGTTTTGTTCTTCTGCTCTTTCATAACATTGTCTTTGAATTCGAGACTGCTTACTTTACTAGTGCGTTTGTACTTTCACCTCTGCTGCTTCATTAGCTGCTTCGCTACGAAATAAGCATAATTCTTTAAAATCAAACACTTCATTTCTTTTATTGCGACGTAAGCTTGATGATGTTGAAGGTTCATTCTCTTCAAGGCATTGTTTCGATTCTCTGATAGAATTTTTACTAATAATAAATACACCCTTCGACAGCTCCACGGTATCGCTTCGAAGTAAATAAGCACTCACTTCACCACTAAAAATTACACATCTACCGGATCTGCCCTGATGATGGACACTGCAACGATGTCCAAAACGTTGGCTAAAGAAGGAGGTAACGCAACACGGCATAACACCCCAAAAACAAATAACGAAAATGCTTTTGGCCGTGAAAATCTTAATACGTATCAAACATACAAGTGGTTCAAATAATGTAACCTTGTTTCATTTGTTATAGTTAAAATATATTAAAAATAATTCACTTAATAACTTTAGTAATTATGTATAAAAGGCTAAGTAATGTCAAATGACTATTTAATTCATAGGTAATATCTATAAAATATATTAAATAGTTAATTAACTAATATTTAACGAAAAATTAAGTTAAAAAATTGTACTACGAACTGGGATACGCCATTGACCTTGCGCCATAGGATGTACGGCTTTGCGCTCCGGACTCTTCGCGCTCAATCATAAAAACGGTTAAGCGTATAAAAAATTATTTCAGATAAAATTTATAGAGAATTTTATACTCTACAACTTTTATATTGAATGCAAATACCAATTGTGGCAAAGGAAGCGAGATATTTCCAAAAAACTGATTTTCATGACCTTTGACCTTGAATATCCAAAGACGCTTACACGTTACCGTATGAGACTTTTGAGACAACATGTAGAATACCAAAATAAAGGTTTACACAAATTTTTAGCTTATTCCGTTTCATTTAGGAGTGAAATCCTTATTTTACTGAACCAGATGGGATCTATGACAGAAAGAGGAATGGAGCGCTGTAGACGATGACCGCCGATAAAAACAAAACAAAACACCAAATGAAATAAAGAAAATAAATATGAATTTCGAAGACACGCGAATACACGCAATGAAATATCAAAATGACGCGACGCTTCTCGTGAATGTCTTGCGCATGTGTGGATGAAAGTTCGATGAGGTGGACGTAGCGCTATCTGTCATTCAACAACATAAACAATTTCGTTCTGTTTGAAATATGACGATTCAATTTGTTCATACAAAGATACAAAAATCGCGATTAAAAAATGAGAGGGCGGGGGTAGGAAGGTTAAAATTTGGGGCAATGGGTATTTTTTGATGCCAAATAATAAAAAAATACAAAAAAAAATTGTTAAATTTTTGTTTCTGGACAGGGACACCCTAATCACCTAGCGGTATGAAATATACTTTAAAACCTATTCTCATACCTAAAAATATACCTAAAAAATTTCATAAATTGGTCAAGCCGTTTCGGAGGAGTACGACCACAAACATCGTGACACGAGATTTTTATATATAAGATTTTCGCTTACGCCCATTAATTAAAATCGTTTTATTAATACTAGCTTGCTCCCTCTAATAATTGTTGGTTGCGCCAGTTTCAATTAAAATCATCTTGTCTATGATACGAAGCTAAATAACTGCTTATTCCCTTGTTCCTTTATTCCTACCTATAAATTGCCAAAAACAAAGTGCAGTGACAAACAGCTTTGTTCGCTTTACTTGTGCCAAAAAGTATTGTCACACACAAAAACTGTGAACCGCCTGTAACTGCGCGGAAGTTAATTTATTGTTGTTCCCGCCTTACGAAGTGTATGATGTTGGTTTGTTGTTCCCGCCTCACGTAAGTGCGCAATGGTTTGGCCAGCACCTCGTGTGTTATTTTGGATTCATCCATCGTTGGTTATTTGGATTGATTTGCCCGCTGATATTGTGTATTGTTAAGCCATGTGTATTTTGCCCGTGAAACCGCCCGCCGATGCATAAATTTAAGTTATCCCGCCGCGGCTGTGGAGAATGCCGTGTTGTGTATTGTGAACCCTTTAGACTTTAGACTAAGCCAGCGGCCTAAGGTGGACTATAAAAACCTGAACGGAATATGAAATGCAGTTTGGTGAGTTTTTGGCATCCCTTTTTTTAACCTTCCTTATTTTGGGCAGTTATTTAGTGAACCTTATTTAATTTGGCACACGCACACGCACCCGCTTTGCGAAGGAGAAATTTTCCGCAGCCATCTTTGTACGCCCAACCAATCGTATTAACACATCTCCCTCTAAAACCGTCTTCTTCTTCTCTTAGAATGCTTACTACAGTCAATAAACCATATATTAATTATTTGAAGTCAAGGCCTAGAATAGTTCGCATGTTTTTTGTAGATTACGTTATTCTACTTCAACCCCTCGATTTGTGCCTTGTGATTGCAGATCGAGATTTAAATACAGGTTTTATTTTTTACCGATTACTTATATTTTTATTTGTCACATGGTTTTTTAGAATTCAATTATTTTTTAATCGCGACCATTAAAAAGCCATTAACAAATTACCTAACAAATTACCTAAATTACCTAAAATACCCTGGTATTTTATAATGCAAATGAAGCCATAACAATATAATTTTACGAGATTAGCCTATACCCTCGTCAATTAAAAAGGGTTATTAAATTCCATTAACTCGAACACAGAATGTTTGAACTATTTTGTTTACCCTATGGGAACCGTTTATTGGATAATCAACACCTCCGCCATAGGTCACCCCAAGTTGAACGCTTGGCAGGGATGCCTGGGTTCATGGCGTAAGGTTTTTCCAGGTCTTGGCGGCGGATACACTTGCCTCCCAACCAGATCGGATCGAGAGAGGCAGGTTTAGGAAGTCACTTTGACCTCTCCAGTTGGTCTTTCTCGGCCCATTGTCTTGCATCGCGACAAAGGAATGGATTCATACGCTTGTCACTCTTGGACACACTGACCCCTAGATTAATACCCACCCCTCATATCTTTTCCTTCCCAGAACTTCCTCTCTTTCCTTCCATTAAAAAGGCCCTCCACACAGCATCCCCAAAGATAAAAAGGCCCTGGCGGTAATTATTTTGCTAAGGGCGTCATATGTGGGGTTATTGTTAAAAATATACATTTATCATTCAAATATCTTTTTATGGGTTCAAGGTCATGAAAAGATTTATTTTTAATGTGTTCAGTTTCATATTGCTTTGATTATCTTCTTCCTTGCACTGTCCAAAACTTATTGCCTAGGTAGGCTGTTGGGGTCGGCTCTTCTCGTTCTCAGGTCGTAGGTTCTTCGGTTTTGAGTATCGCCTTCATCCAGGCCGTTTCTTTGAAGTATTTTGGAGTATTGAGTCATCCAGTAGTTCTTTGGCCTTCCTCTGGATGACTGGCGATGAAGCTCCATAGACATTGCCTGCTTCACTGTGTGGTCTGATGTTGTCCGTATTATGTGCCCATACCATCTCAATGGTCACATTACTTTTATGTTGTAGATAACATCGTTCAGCTTTATGTAATAATATACTATCACCGGCGTGGTTTAGGGGTAAGGTCTTGATTAATTTGTTTTATTTCATAAATAATTAATTCATAAAAAATAATATATAGTTTATTTGCGGCACGTTCCACAGTGGAAGATACCGTACCACCCTGGTGTAAAATCACCATTCAGAATTTAAAACATTGCTTGAAATGGCTTTGGACATGTTTGGTGATAGGTACTTCCCCACCTTTCTCTTACCCATCTCCTTCCACTCCCCACTACTTTCAGCCTCACAACATACCCCAATTGAGGATGCCATAGTCTCACTGGCTCCAGACGGGAGCAGCTGAGAGTCCTGTGAGGCTAAGAATCCCCCACCCAAATGAAAAAGAACTATATTGTAATAATAAAAAACGGTGTGTACCTATAACCGACGCACGCATCAGCCGCACAGTCAAAGATCTCTGGGCTCATATACGGCTTGGTTCCCGACATGCTGGAAGCAAGTTCCCTCTCTCCCAGCTGGGTGGCTATGTTGAAATCGGTGACGTGGGCATGACCTGGAAAAATAATGATTTGTTAAAAAAACGTTCGAATAGCACAATAACTTAATACTAACTTTGCAATAATACTTAAGTAAATCTTCTAAACAAAACATATTATAATATTACAACTTAAGTAAGAATCGTGGCTGACGTGGCTCCCCTCTCAGGCACAAGATGATACATGATATAAGGGAAAAGTTAGAACTTAAAACTAGTAAATTGGTCTACAGCACCATTGTAGCATCTCACCTGAACAGGTGTTATTTTTTAGTAATAAATCACACGTTAAAAGAATGGTAATAGTTCGCAAGTGAGTGTCCTCATTCTCCAGTGAGACTATAAGATCTATATTGTGCTATAGTAGATAAAGTAGAATAAAACAATGCAACGCCAATATTTTATCCATGTGGTAAAGTTTAGTTCTAATATCCTAGTAGTAGTTAAGTTAAAAATAAAATGTTACCGAATCATATGTTAAAAAGTGTTAATAGTACTGTGGCGACACATCATTATCAACTTCGCCATCAAAAGAAGACACGAGAAATATCTAATATTCGCGCGGCGCTAGCACTTGCCTAGGTACCTACATATGCCGGCTGCGATGTACTTTGCTCGCCTGCCGCGGCCGTCTCGATGAATGATAATATCGCCACCGCCTAGAAAGGTCTAGAGTTTATAAGCCGTCTGAATATTCAGCATCGCGTATGTTCCAGTACCTTCTAGTGTGCACATTGCCGGCGAATGGAACATTACTCCTCCGGTCGCGCTGGTATATATAAAGCGACTAAACTCGGCGCTAGCTCAGTTCAGTCTCACACTAATAGTCGGCCAACATCTCAGCATGTAACGATCTCCACACAAGTGCTCCTGCATGGCATCTACACACATCCAGGGCAGCTTCCCGAGGTCCACCAACACGTCTCAGCTACAAGGCCCATCGTGTCTTCAGCTCCTGAGAACAGCTACATCCCGCGACTTATAAGGTTTGACGCCACCTTCAGCCAAGGGATTAGCTCACCACTTCATGGCACCCCGAAGCCCCACCGTGCTTCGCTACCATGGAAACACGCTCCGCCTCGCTAGGACTACCTGCTGGTGGCTCAGCACACCGAGCCACTCACCGTATATCTCCGCGACTTAAAGCGTCGAGCAACGGCCTGGAAAATAGGTCATCTCCACCGCCATGGTGTCGAGCAACTCGCTGACCTTCACCACACCATCTCCACCACCTCTGTACGCCTGCAGCATTTCATCTACGGCACTCTGCTTTACATCTTGTTATCGCTTTACCGACCTCGCTACGTAGCCCAATAAACGACTGACTCATACTTCAACACACGCCTTTCATTTCTGTCTCCCTCGTCCCTCAGTACAATTCAAGGCCTGAGAAGCTGTAACAATTTTAGGCTTCCTAAAACAAATTTATCGCGAACATCATGTATTTGTTAGATTCAGAAATATTTTAAATGTAAAAATATTCAAAAATTCTTACTTTGCCCTAGTTCATTCTTTGCTCATCCATTGAGTTTTAGGTTGGGGAGGATCTTGCAAAAACAATCCGAATTCGGAAAAAGTTTCACAAGGAATCATCAAAGAAGTCATTAAAAAAATATATCTTTTCATCAAATTCCAGGACCAAATAATGTCGAAGTAAGAATTTATTTTTAAAAAATGTAAAGAAAAAATCAACAGATAGTACTACACACTTATAGGAGATGGAAATGATTCTAATGCTTAAATTTAAAACAATAAAATTGAAAAACCATTATATTTACCAAGCCTTAAAAAATATTCCCTTCTGAATTCTACTAGGGCTGTCCGTAAAATAAGGTCTCCAAGGTGCTGTGGTCGCGAGCAATGATTTTACGCGGAATCCTGCAACATTGGCGTGTAGCCTGGTTTCCGATTGTCAAATCCCCACCACGTTGCATTCCCATCTCTGTGACGCTCAGTCTCGGCATGGCAGCTATTCGCAATGGAGCTTCCACTCGCCGCACCCACCAGGTATGAGTTACGCTCTGTAATTCGTTTTTAAACTGTGCTTCGGCGAATCTGAATGATGCCACTGGGATTGTTCCTTTGTCTCTGGGGTGGTGTAGTGTATCCGGGTCTCGTCCCCAGTCACAATTGAGCCCAAGAATTCTTCGCCATCGATGTCGTAGCACTCAAGGAATTTGCGGGCTGCTTCAACCCGTTGTTGTTTGTGATCTTCGGTGAGCATTTTGGGACCCACCTTGGACACACTTTGTGGTCTCCTAATTTTTTTGTCAAAATCTTGTCAATAGTGGTCTTACTGAAATCAGGGATCATATCACAGAGCTTCCGAACCGTCACCCGTCGATTGGCAATCATTGTTTTTTCCACTTTGGCAATTTTTTCATTTGAAACCGATGGCCGTCCGGCACGTTTTTAAATTCTCTGCACCATTTGCGCACGTTTTCGTACTCATTCACTGTTTTCCGTACCCTTCGAGTAGATGAGAACGAATTTTTACCGGGGTTTTGTTATTCGCACAAAAAAACTAGTTATATAGCGTTATTCACACCTTGCGGGTGCGGCGAGCGAAAGCATCATCGCGAACGGCTGCCACGCCGAGACTAAGTATTGCAGAGAGTGCAGCGTTATGGGGATTTGGCGTAGGGAAACCAGGCTACACGCCAATTTTCCCGGATCTCGCGTAAAATTGTTCCTCGCCACCGCTGCACCTTGGAGACCTTACTTTACGGACAGCCCTAGTATTATTAACGAATTAGAACAAATATCTCACAACAAAAAAATATTTTAAACAAAACATGTCATAATATTACAACCAAAATAAGAGTCGTGGCTTCCTCATTAGGCACAAAGAGCTCCTCTTTTCTGATAAGGTTACACAAGACCACTAATGGCCTTAAATATAATATTTAGTATTTATTAATGAATGTATCCCACAGTTTTTTTAAATTTACAATATTAACAAAAAAAAACTTTTCATTTTTATTTTATTTTATTTGTTTGTATGCACTTTAAATAGAGAGTTATCACAAAACATTACGCAAAAAAATATCAACCGTCAAATGAAAGTACACAATAATATTATGTAAGAATAAAACAATAAAAACAACAATTAAAACCAGAAACAATGAAGTTCCGGTCTAGTGAAGTCAAAACAAAATATTGGAGAATTTTATAAATTTAAATCAGTATAATCTGGGGGTTACCCCTAAAAATATCAGGTATCTTGTTACTACAACGGTGGATGTTATATTAAGTTGGACACATTCACACAAGAGGCTGCGAGAAAGTTTAGTTGGTTCTTTGAAAAGGAACATGGAAAGTTTCGGGGTGTGTTGGTTGACAATGATAGATATTGATTTTGATTGTGGCCAAGAGTAATGTAAGTTCTTACGTTATGCTGATCAATAAAATATGTAGTTTGTAGTTAAACATATTTTTAGTGCAACGAAAACAATATATAAATATAAATCTGATTTGCGTTTTTGATTTGACGTACGTCATTATCTAATGACACGATTTTACAGAAATATATATGATTTTAAGAAAAACTTTTTTCTTACTTTGATGATAAAGTAACAACAGATGTTTGAACTCCCGTCACATTTGACATTTGAGATGGTCACATTTGACATCGTCACGAATCGGCAATCAGCGTCATTTAGAATTTTCGTAATTTTTTGCTTTAAATAAGTTACAAAAATTTAATCCCCTTAGGTTAGCCTTTGATTACATTTTTATTGGCGTTATACTTGACTTCTGTTCTAGTTATTCGTGTATAGTCGTTAATTATGAAAAAAAGACACAAACCAAAATTTTGTTTTTTCATTATTTTTATATCGTAAATAAGCTCAGATTTTCAGCAGTTGAATAAAACTTCAAATTTAGATCTTTCGGACTTAACAAAAGTTGTTCGAAAGTGCCAGCCGAGTTTCTAATTAAATTCTCAAAGGATCACAATTTTAGATGAAAACAACATTGTGAGCTTTTAGTTTTGTTGACCTAGAAAAATACCGCAGAATCAAAAGTTTCACATCGTTTAAGTGTTTTATTTGTCAATTGTTTACCCTTTCTCGCGATATTGATTCAGCGATCGTAAGAAAGTGCAAAAGTTGCACTACTTTCGTGTTTACTTCGCTGTGTAAGCTTGCATTATTAAAGTGCTCCACAACCTTTATTTTCACATTAAAAAGTAAGGTTCTTAGAAGGCTTCCATGGCATAAAACAAGTAAAAATTAATATTGATGTTAAAAAAATTCTTTCAAAGGATCCAAATAAATTTTGAAGTTTTTGCCTGCTTGAATCTCATAGGCCCCGTTTTATGGGAATGGGGATATACCTGTCATAAAATTATTTTTCTTTTTTCAATATTTTACGTGATTACATACGAAACAGGGTGATTTGCAAAAATACAAGGAATGGCGGATATATAATTTTTTGTTTTTGACAGATGTCCAAATTTAATAAATGAAGCAATAACGAATTTATAACTGATTTTAGATTTTCACGACCAAAAGTATTTTCGTTATTTATTTTTGGGGTGTTGTGCTACCTCCTTCTTTAACCAATGTTTCAGACAGCGTTACAGTGTCCATCACACATTTGCCAAAAAAATATAATATCGAAAAAAAATTATACCTCACGGTTATTTTGATTTTGTAATTACTGAGTGGTAACTTTATTGTCATTTAAATATATTTTATGGGAACCTACATATTATATATTTCTGGTTAAATGTTTTATTGCGATATTATACTTTGTAATGATATACTGAGAAAAAAGGGTCTCAAAACCTCTAAGATTTAACTTTGTGTGAGAGCATTATTCAAAATCAAAAGTCAGTAAACTAGCTGGTAATAGCTGGGGATGCGACGCCAACAGGCTCAGAACGGCATCTATTGCCCTGGTTTTCTCAGCAGCTGAATACTCTGCTCCAGTATGGGCTAGAAGCGCCCACATTTCAATAGTAGACGTTCAGCTATCAGCGGAACTTTAAAATCGACTCCCCCTTGGCTGTCCGTACTTGCAAACATAACCCCGCCAAATATCAGGCGAGAGATTGCAACACTGAGGGAATACAAGGAGGCGCTGCAAAAAAGCGCAATACCTTTTCACGATGATGTCGTTTGTCACCCGGTATGCCGCATGAAGTCTCGAAAACCCTTCTGGACGGAAGGAGAAAGACTCCTGCGAACACCTCTCACCCCAGAAGATAGGTGGAAGCTTGAGTGGCAATCGGCCAACGTCAAAAACGCCCATATCGTTCAAGACCCCACTGAGAGACAGCCTGGGTTCTCATTGCCTCGCAAACTCAGGACCGCCATCAATAGGATAAGGTGATCCCATGTGCTCACATGATGCATAGATGGGGCTTTAAAGAGTCGGCGATGTATGAATGCGGTGCGTTGCAGACCACCGAACATGTGGTCAACGAATGCCCGCTCCAACCGTGGGATCGATGAGGTACACAGGGCAACGCCTGAGGCCCTAGACTGGCTCGCAGACCTAGATGTCCCCCTCTGACCCCCCACCATACGAAAGAAGAAGAAAAATCAAAACATGGCTGGATATGACTTTACGAACATCTTATGAACAAATATGAATTATTAGGGACTTTCCAATCATTCTCTTCGTCATCTCCTTTCTGTTCCCGCTTTCTTCAGCCTTAGAATATACCCAACCCATACTGGGGATGCTATAAGTAATCCCACTGATTTCAATAGGACTGTAGCTTCAATTCTCGAACAGTTGACGATCAACTCTCGAACAATTGACGACCAATTCTCGAGTAGTTGACGATCAATTCTCGAACAGTTGACGATCAATTCTCAAACAATTGACAATCAAATCTCGATCACATTAACACTATTGATCAACGGCATATCCAGGTACGTCACGAGGCACACAGATTGGGGAGTGCTTTATAATTTGATTCCCTTCCACCGCAAGCACGATGTACTCATCATTTTGCTAAGAGCAAACCCTTAACCCTTTCTGTTGTAAGCATTTAGGATTTTGATCGGTAAAAATAAAATTACTATGTCTTTTTCATTTATAATTCATGAGTTACCTTTTAAGACATCGACTATTTTCGTGTTTTATTATTTTTTTGATGCGGTTCAAGAAAAACTAACCTGAGGCTAAGGTTTTTGTGAGTTTGAAGGAGTTGGGAAGCAGAAAGAAGGGGTAAGCAGAACGGTGAAGTTCTTGGTAATTTAGAACTTTTCACAAAAATAGCTCGGTTCGTTTCAAGCAACGTAACGTTTGGAAACGGAGGTATATCGCTTTACAGAAAAGATGGTGGAGGGTTTACATAAAAAAAGATTTTTCATTCCTATTGCTGTGATCGAATTGCTTTTCCACAGTTATTAGTAACTAACTGGGGTACCCGGCTACGCTCAGGGACTTGGTACGAAATTGAACTGGCGTTCGAAGCCACGAAGGATTTTGCTTTATATACCCCTGTCAATAGGTAGCCCCACCCATACAAAAAGGGCTTCGAATGGTCCACAATGTTCCCGAATATTCCAGAATATTTGAGAGTGTTCTGGAATATTCCACAATGATCTGGGATATTCCGGAATGTTCCCGAACGTTTCAGACCATTCCCGAACATTCCAAAATATCCCAGAAAGTTCCAGGATGTTCTGGAATACTGTGGAATACTCTCGAATGTTCTGGACAGTTCTAGAAATTTCTAGAGGGCGAAACTTCCAGCACTTATATCTTCAAAAGCACGCCCTTTAGGTAAAAACGGGAAACTCTGAAAATGGGGGATAGAGGGCTTTCTCACCACATAAACTCCCTTGATCGTACCGGGACTCATTTCTGCGTTTTAGCAGAACGCACGCTTTCATACACTTTATTTTATAATGTTTATTGATTTTAAAAAAATTGTTGTAAAAATTACCGAAAAACTCGTAACAAGTGTTAATGAGCCTTAACTAAACTGCCTAAATATCTTCCTTAAATATCTGTGATACAATTTAAAAGTAAAGAAACACGTTAGAACGAACCGGCCTAAAACTAAGGAGGTTAAACAATATACTATTTTAATCTCTTTGCCTAAAGTTGGAATCATTCTGGAATGTCTTGTTAGTACACTTTGTACTAACATAAAATGTGTACAAATATTGTTAAATCGATTAATACTTGTAGACATATCAATCAAATGACGATGTACAAATAATAAATTAGACTTTTGAACTCTAATATTTCTTATCTTTAAAGGTAGATAATGAAATTGAATTTTATGGATTTGGTATAAAAGAATTTTCCGCTCTGGCAACATATAATAAGAGAGCCGTTTATATTTGCAAGGAATTCGAAAATTTTCAATAATACCTCAACCCCATTTCATGCTACTCTTATCATCTCAGCAGTCGTTTGCAATTCCCCGGCGGTCAAAGGTCTCGGTAAACGAATTTCTCTTCAAAACTTGACCCTTTTTTACATTTATTTACCCATTCTTCACATCACAAGGCCTCACTCGGCTCACATCCTTTACTTTGGCGTCTCAGGACCCTTCCCAACAACCTTTTTGGGGTTGATTTATGTAAATATTCGCATCGCGGTCAAGTTTAAGAATTTATTACCGCTGAGGTAAATCTGAAATAAAACTTTAGAGAACTTTGTATTTTCCTGGAATATTATAGAAATTCTTTGCAAACCACGTGATATATTCACAGGGATGATTTTGGTGAGACATTTTAATTAAAAGTTGTGAAGATCTTGCGAGAGGCTTTAAAGCATGTTTGATTGAAAAATACCCTACGGTAAATATTATTCGGTAAGAAAAGGTCTCCAAAATAACTTATTTGAATAAAATAGTTTTGGTTATTTATTTAAATGCCATAAAATAGCTATTATATTCAAGTGATACGTGAGATTATAAGTATACAGCGGTACACAGGAGAGTATCAGTATTATATTAAGAACAAAAAAAATAAAAATTTTAACAAAACAAAAAGCGACTTAAAAAAATGCACTAAAAAGCAAAAAAATAATTTCGTATTCTTCTACAACTTAATATTTAACTTACTTTTTCTACTCATCAATATGTAGGTACGTTTGTTATTTTTGGAGTAAGTGTCAGCCAAGGTAGGTTTGTAACTATATACATAGTTAGAGGTGAGATATGCTTGTGTCGCACGCGCGACTTGACGAGACGAGAGGCATGAGGCATGAGGCGAGAGCGGGGCCGCGGCGGGAGGGGAGCTGTCAAGTGAACACGCCGGGCCGTGTATCTTGGCTGACACCAACTCCAAAAATAACAATCGTAATAAAAAAGAATCATCGATGAGTAGACATTAAGTTGTAGAAGATTATTAAGTTGTACGATAATATTTTAAGACGTTTTTTGTTTTCTTAAAAATTTTGTTTATTATTTTATTTTTAGTGAATTTGAGGTACTCTAACTAATTTGTCAGAATATGGATAGACCTACTTAACGTGCTGCTCATATGAGACAGACATTACTTGACCATAACGACGTTACGGTAGGTGACTTAAAGATCCGGATAGCCTATAAAAGATTCAGCCGAGTATCGTTAATTTGCTCCGAAGAATTGAAGAGTTCCGTTACTTTGCCGTGGATCCCATAATCAGAACCTAACCAAACTCTCATAAAACTAACATTGAAGTACATCCTTTCCAATAAAAAAAGTATCATCGATTTCGGTTGGCGTGATATCGAGTTATTCGTCCATTTGTCGCGCACATACTTAATGCAAATTTAAGACTTATATGGTTTTCTCATAGATGCCATTGTCAGAACTGAACCAAATTGATGTGAGACCTCACGGGAAGTACCAGCTTTCAAATAAAAAAAGAATCATCAATATCGGTTCACTCAGTCAAAAGTTCTGAGGTAACAAACATAAATAAATAAAAAAAACATCGAATTGAGAACCTTCTCGTTTTGAATTCATTCAATAAGAATGTACGAATACACAAAAATAATATTGCTGAGGTGATATCGCGGAAGTACAATGAGATAAATTTGAAAAGAAATATTATTTTCTCGTGTAATAGTTGAATAATAAACCAGGTTTATATAAGTCCTGACATAAAACAAAGTATGATGCTAATATTTAGGCATACGATACATTACGTATATTTAGTGTATGCTACAACAAAAAATGAATATTAAGTACTTTTAAGGTCTAGAATGTGATAAAATGTTATAATAGAGAGAATATTTTATTTAAACAAAATAAAAATATTATTGTGGAAAGCAATCATTTTTTGGTTGACTTGAAAAAAGGTGACTTGATAACTAATAGAATCAACGTCAAGTATATCTAGTCATACATTTACATAGGTACCAAACAGACTAACTAACTACCTAACTAACCATCACGCCGTTTCGCCGCAGGGGTAGGCAGAGAGGACGGACCGCCAAACAACTCGGTCTTGGCACACATTCTTTGCCTCACTCACATTCATACATCGTCTCATTCATTCTCTTCTATTATTCTGACTTTTTACATGGCCCGACTCAAGTACCTGATTCACTTGATCGTGCCATGTATTCCTCGGTAGGCTTGTTGAAAAAGTATCGATATATCGATGTATCGATATTTTTAATTCAATATATCGATATTTTTGGCCGATATATTTTGATCCGATAATATCGACACAAAATATCCAACATCGAAAATTGTATCAAAAATGATATTTTTTTAAAATTTTTGTGTTTAAAGTCACTAGAATCCAAAACCGTATAGGAACGAACGGAAAAAAGTAACTGCATGGGGTCATGACGTCTGGCGGTAAAAATTTTAACTGTTAATAACTTACAAATCTATTGTCTTTGCATTAGTATTTGTGATCACTAATACTATCTCATGTGTGTACGTACCTACATTTTTTTTCTAAGCCACTCCTATGTGTTGTTTCCAATTGTCTATGATTATTGACTATGCCTTGTTCCAAACACGAAGTCCTTTTTGACAGATTAATACGCCAATAGAATGTTACTGAGACGCATACAAACTTTGTATGCGTCTCAGTTTATATACAAGTTAGAAACAGCTTTTTAGTATTTTTGTAATTATTACCTAATAAAAATGAATACTGATAATTTATTGAGATTTTTGTACATTAAAAAAGCACATTGTGTATAAAAATTACTTTTGAAAATATTGAGCTGAATACACTATTATTTTAAAAACGCAAAATCTCTTGAAAATTTGACCGATATATCGATACATCGATATTTTTTCCTCGATATATCGACGTCGATATTGATATTTTAATAAATATCGATACATCGATATATCGATATTTTTTTTCACTTTCGATATCCCAATTCCTCGGGCGTCCCCGACTTCTTCGACCATTAACATTCGCGTCATTTATTCTTCTTACACTACTTACCAAACAGTGTTATAAAAATAAGATTGTTTGCGAATACGATTCATAAATTTAAGAAGTGTATAGGACATGTTTAAATTAATCAAACTTGTAAAAAGTTTGTGTTGTACGTGGAGAAAATTAGGTGTCGAATGTAAAAAAAAAACGATCCGACTTTTTATTCCAACTGTAAGTACTACTGACACTGAGAAAGTGGCTTGATTGTGAGGTTAGGTTATATTTCCACATTTTCTATATTTTACTAGTTTTGCTCCATCATAACTTATTCATAATTTCCCACACCCTATCCACTCGAGCAACGAAGATTTCTGAGTGTTCGGTTGTCGATTCGGCCATTCGATTTAATTAATATTGTACTTCCAATTATCAATACGGAATCTCATAATCTGCGTAATACTAGTAAGTTTAATATTTGTGATTAATTTTAATTCACCGAAATTAGGGTAGTTATCGCTTGAGTGGACAAACGATTTTTGAGAAATCTCGTTTAATACCAACGTTAAAAACCAATAAATGTTTAAACTCCAAACCACTGGAATTCAGAATACTGAAAGTTAATTGTTAGTAATGCAGGAGAAAATTGTATAATTGATTGGTTTACGCAAGAATACTGTTTTTTTTTAAATATAATATTAATACTCCTCAACTCTTGAATCATTCCACAATTTCGCATCGCGTTTAGTAAGTGTGTACACGTTTTAAAGGATTTATGCTTCCCATTTCGATGGCAATATGCATTCCACGTAAAACATTGCAATATATCTTCAGTAGACTTCAAACAGAAAACAGACGATAAATATTTTGAAAGAGTTTGAAATTCACGGAACTAGTTCTACTACCCGAAGCGACGTCAAGAGGGATTTGATTTCAATCTAAGAAATACTTTAGTGTTTTAGTGGCAATTGAAAAAATAACTTTACTTGTGATTTTTTCTCCCTCACAAAAAAAATAGTTTCGACGGGTAGTCAAAGCGAGTTCTTTTACATTCAATCATTTTTCTAAATTTTTGTTTGCTTCTTAAATTCCAATAAAAAAACACCATGTAACGCACACCAGATTAAAAACGTTTTTTTTACAGATTTTTACCGGTTCCGAATGATATTTAGTTTTTATTATCATTGCGGAATTACATTTTACGTTAACTCCATACTGGAGGACCAGAGAAAAATAATTTCCCTCAGGATCTACGTCATCTTTGAAGATGCTGTGTGGAGGGTCTTTTTGAGGAGAGGAAGGAGTGAACGAGGGTCTTGAAAACACCCACGTTCACTCATTTGTTGTTGGAGGGAAGAACTCAAGAACGAGTCGTAGAAACGACCCGTTCTCATGTGACAAATGTCAAACGTGTTCGTATGTTGGGCGTTGAGCATCTTCCAATGAATTGCCGATAGAACAAGGACAGCATTCCCACCTAACGCCAGTGCTCTAAAGATTGCAATGGGAGAATCTATCAAACTGTACCTACGCCCGTTTCAATCGCGATTATTTTTAAATATAATTTGTAGCTATATATATATATTCCAGACAAGAGGTGGCTGCAAAAATTCAACCGTAGGGCACACTTGTGATTTGTACAGGGTTAACAGTTGTGTACTAAGTAACTACGGGCCCTGTACAGTACGCCCAGTTTCTGAGAGGCTAATTTAACTCTGGTTTCGATGGACCCCCGTACTTGAGTTGGTCACTTAGATTTGCACTAAGCATATAGGGCATAGGGCCTGTTCGGAAGATTAGAGTACATACTAAATTTGCATTATAGGTAATAGAAGGTAGTGATTTTATTTATTAGCTCAGACACCCGACTTCACCATAGTTTCAATTTTCTATTAATTCTTTATTTTTCAGAATAAACAAATTTTTTAACAAAACCAAAAAACGACTTCAAAAAATGCACTAAAAATTATAATTTTTTTTTTTCGTATTCTTCTACAACTTAATATCAACTTACTTTTTCTACTAATCAATATGTAGGTACGATTGTAATTTTTGGAGTCGGTGTCAGCAAGGTAGGTTTGTAACTACATACATAGTTATAGGTGAAATGTACTTGTGTCGCACGCGCAACTTGACGAGGTGAGAGGCGAGAGCGGGGCCGCCGCGGGAGGGGAGCTGTCGAACCGGGTCGGGAACCTTGGCTGACACCGAATCCAAAAATAACAATCGTACTGTTATGAAGTACTTTCTTGAATTATAACTTCCTACCCCTAAATGAATATTTCCGTCGTCAAGTACTAAATATTTAATATTAGTTTTCAAAAGTTGGCAACATTGTCTAAAAGTTTTGATTGGCCCGATTTTCGGTGGGGGAGGAGCCCGAAAACCCTGGGACGGCGTTGAGAGCCCAAGCTTTTTTTTCTGGTTTTAACTGTGCTATGGGTCGGTCCTTGGCTTCTCGGCCGGGGCCGCCTAGACCCTTTTTTGGTTCCAACATTTGGTTGGGACACGTAATTTAAACTGTAGTTAAATTTGATATTTAAATCAACTCAGTGGTGTGTTCCGGACGAGATCCTCTGCCCGATGCTGCCCGTGACATTGTATCGTACGTAATCTTATTTAGTTCTGTGTTTTCTATTCCACCCTTACGTTATATTTTAAAATCATTAACCTTGAGTTCACAAAGAGATTAAAAGCTTTTCCTAGAAGCGTCGAGTCATTAATAAATTCACCAATCATTTAAAAGCGACAAGAGATCTTTTCATTTATTAAAACCCTATCTATAATTATTCCAACAATAAAGCGACAGTCGTTTTGAATTAAAATCTGAACGAACTGAGAACACAATTTCCCCTGAAGAGCTAGCTTGAGATATAAAGTAAGTATTATAATTTGGTTTTTGTAAGTATTTAAATGGAACCATTTTTTGTCTTGAACATTGTGGCGTTATTTATTATTAATTTGTGTACCTGTTCGTAACCAGGCGGTTCGAGCCAGTGGTTATGTAACAGTACCTACATATTGATGAGCAGAAAAAGTAAGTTGATATTAAGTTGTAGAAGAATACGAAATTATTTTTTACTTTTTAGTACATTTTTTGTTTTGTTAAAATGTTGGTTTTATTATTTTATTTTTAGTGAATCTGAAGTTCACTAGCTAATTTATCTGAATATGGGTAGACATACTAAACGTGCTGCTCGTATGACACAGACATTACTTGACCATAAAGACGTTACGGTAGGTGACTCACCGGATAGCCTATAAAAGATTCGGCCGAGTATCGTTAATTTGCTCCAAATAATTGAAGAGTTCCGTTACTTTGTCATAGATCCCATAACCAGAACCTTACCAAACTCTCATCAAACTACCCTTGAAGTACATCCTTTCCAATAAAAGAAGAATCATTGAAATCGGTTGGCGTGATATTGAGTTATTTGTCCATTTGTCGCGCACATACTTAATGCAAATTTAAGACTTGTATGGTTTTCTCATGAATGCCATTTTCAGAACTGGACCAAATTGAAATGGGTTCACACGAAAAGCACTATCTATCAAATAAAAAAAGAATCGTCAATATCGGTTCACTCAGTCGAAAGTTCTGAGGCAACAAACATAAAAAAATACCGTCGAATTGAGAACCTCCTTCTTTTTGAAGTCGTTAAAAAACCATTTTTAAAATTTTAACTGTTGCTGTAATGTTACTGTTTGGGTTATAACCGTCAACCCATAATTACATATACATGACATTTTAATAAAAAATACACAACCTGCAGTCATGAACGATTAAAAACCAGCCATAAACAACAGTTCAAGAGATTGTTCGTCAATTTAAAATCGAATGAGTTCAAAGTACATAAAATCACTTCAGTTTTAAATCGAAAGAGTTCAAAATTCATAAAATCACTTCAGTTTAACATCCCGAGAGTTCAATGTTCATAAAATCACTTCAGTTTAACACCACACGGAAATTTAATTTAAATCACATATTAAGTTCAGCAAGGTATCATTATAACCACTTTGAAGATTTTATTTAATATCAGCCGTCGTAATCCCGATCACACCTATCATCGTGAGTCCAGTAGCTGGCGGATCTGGAGGATTCCATGGAATCTCGTTTGACACGTCCGGATCCCCTCTGGTCGCGCCGGAGACCTGTGGTCGATCCCGAAACTGATCCCGACCTTTCATTCCCATCCTCGTTCCAATCTTCGACCCATTGTTCCACATCCTCCTTCGATTTATTGCTCCATTTTCCTGAATCTTGTTTAGATTCCGAGTTCCTGGTGTTCTTGGATTCGTCGGAATCTCTTCTGCGCCAGTTGGAGTCTTTCTCATCATTCTCTGTCGAAGTTGCGGTCTTGTCTGGTGTCGTAGCTTCTCCTGTCTTTCTCGCTCTTCTGCTGATGTCTTCCAGAGCCAGATCTCCTCTGGCCTTTGTCATTTTCACTTCAGCTCCTACTTTTGTCATATATAAGGATATTTAAAAACTACATAGTTTTAAAACTACAGACAAGGGAGGTAGATAGATAGCCATGACGGTAAATGAAAGAATTAGTTGCGTTTTACTTTAACTCGGAAAAGGGTTTTCAAAATTTCATAACGCCAAGGCAAACGGTAAGGAATATTTAGAAAAATCTTCCCAGGTTATTATTTTCTGGTAAGGATTAGTGGGTAACTATTCGAAGCAAAAATATTTTATTAGAATGACAATCCAATTTCCCAGAAGGGAAAATATAATCATCGTTCGGGATCGTAACATTAAATGGTTTTATCAAACAATTACATTACAGCAGCCTCTCGATTTATTTACTTAACCTATGTGATGATTTCGTTCAGGGCCTATCATCTCTGTGAACGCTATGTGGAGCATAATTTAATGGAATGAAGGAGGTAAAGTTCTGGCAAGAAAAACTGATGATAGGTTTGTAGGAATCTGAGTTCAGTCTGTCCAAGAGAGATGTATGAATCCATCCGTCCCAGTGCGTTGTAAGGCGTTAGGTTAGAGAGTCTGGCTGGAGAGACCAAGGGTCCCCCTCAACTAGCCTCTCCCGATACGGCCCGCCACGATCGTCCATGGTGGACAGAAGCTATCAAGAACTGGATAAACCTCATCCCATGAATCTGGGCACCCCTGATAAATCAAAAACATGACTAACCACTTGAGGTGTATGGTAAAGGTGTTTTGACAGAACATAATGAATAAGGTTAATTTTAATTTTAAGTCGAGTTTTGGCGTAATGGGTCGTGCATCATTTTATGGTAAATTATGGTAAACTATGGTAAACTGTGGTAAACTATGGTAAACTGTGGTAAACTATTGTAAACTGTGGTAAACTATTGTAAACTATGGTAAACTATGGTAAACTACGGTAAACTATGATAAACTATGTTAAACTATTAATATAAATTATGGTAAATTATGCTAAATTTAGTAAAATGATGGTACACTATTGTAAATTATGGTAACTAATAGTAAATTATGGTAACTAATAGTAAATTATGGTAACTAATAGTAAATTATATTACGATAAATTACCCAATGTATAATTTGTCCAAAGAAACTGAATATATCGAATGACTGTTTTATAATTTTAAAATTATTAACGCCATTACCCAACCTTTATAAAATCCGCACCTCCCGCTTGCCTGCTGCCCGCTGCCTGAATTGAATATTTGAATTTCTCGGCTTTTCTCTACTATATATGTATTATACCTAACCTTTCTCTTGATTCACTCTATTTATTGGTGAAAACCGCATGAAAATCCGTTGCGTAGTTTAAAAGTTCATTGCGTACCTACATACATTTTGCGCGACTTCATTTTATACTATGTAATGATGTAAAGATACTACTCTTCCATGGAAGCATTAGCTTGTGGGTGGAAGGGGAGTGTAGGTACTATGTTTTATTATAGATATTTAAAAGTAATTAACACTATGGTAACATACCTATATTATTATATACCTACATTATTATATACCTACGCTGTATTAAGTAAATTACAGCGAGAAAGTAGAAAATAATGAAATTGAATTGTAATTTGTTAGGTGTCAAGCGTAAGTAGGTATTATACTAATAGCGAACTATTCACCGATATGAGCTTAATGTATAGGAATGTATTATTCAACGTAGTATTTATTACCTAGTTACACGACTCACAAAATGACTCTTATAAATTAACCCGGATATCAGTTTAATTTTTTAAATTCAGGAAAATCGAGGGACTACTGTATCAAGAAACGTGCAAACATTCCCCTTGAATACAAAAGGCTTTATTACGAAATCTTTTATGAGCAGTATTATCTTAGTCTATGGAAACGTATCCGGAATTTTTCCACGGAACGCCGTTCGAAGATTATTGAGTTAACATAAAATTTTATACGGGAAAACATTTTTCATGAATTTTCTGATAATGTAGCATTTTTCCAGAAAACGTTTTAACGACGCTTCCGCGGAATAACGTTTTTAAAATGCATGGAAATCTGAGTAATTCAATCTCCTTTTCCCCATAGTACCAAATCTTATCAAAATAACGTAATAAAAATATGAGTTGCGATGCGATGTTAAGAAATGTTTAGGTATTTTGTCTGCGATCCATTTGCTAAGTGCTTTTACTTCAAAGGCCAATATCGAATTTGGTAGTAAGGTTTATCTAAATCTATGGATGCCAATGGGTTACTTTTTCGTTTAATAAGGGCTTTTCTTGCATTACGTGGTTACTGTTAAAACAATTAAAAAAATAATAAAAAGTTTTTCATTAATTAATATTATTTTATATTAATTTTGTTAACTTTTTTATTAATTTACTAGCCGAACCGACAAACTTTGTTCTGCCATATAAATTATTTCTAGTGAATATTTTGGTTTTAAATAAAAAAATGCGAATGTATTGTACGTGTGTGGGGATGGGATCTACGACAGAAAGAGGAATGGAGAGCTGTAGACGATGACCGCCGATAAAAACAACAAAACAACAACTGAAGTAGGAAAATGAAATAAAGAAAACCAATTTTAATTTCGAAGAGCAATTGAGTGTACGATATTTTTTTCCCAGTCCATCTTATACAACGCAAATAAGTTCGATGGTTTGCCCACGCGGGAACATATGCCGAATGAAATATCAAAATGTTGAAATACGAACGACGCCGTTAAAATTTTTCATACAAAAATACTAAAATCTCAATTAAAAATGGGAGGGTTAGGATATAAGGGTAAAAATTTGAGGTTATATGTATTTTATGATGCCAAGTAAAAAATAATAAAAAATAAATAAATTTATCAAAATAATTCAAATTTTTTTCATGGATAGGGATACCCTAATCACCTAGCGGTATGAAATATACTTTTAAAAAACCTATTCTCATACCTACCAAATATACGTACAAAATTACTTCGTCTATGGTTAAATTGTCAAGTTGCTAAGAGATTGCTCTAATAAAGAAAGTCATTATTTAAACGATTAACATATCCAATTTTTCTCAGTTACATCAGTGAATATAGTGCTTTAAAAGCTGTATTGAGTGTTGTAGATTTGCACATTTGCATGACCGTGGACTGCAAAAGTGGCGAAAAATAGTTGCAGACTTGACAGCTGCAAAAAACCATTACAACAATAATATTTACTCGTGAAATCACTTTAATAAACATTTAATATGCCTCTTTTCGACAAAACTCACTGTTCACAGTGCAAAAAGGCAACAAATAGTGAAAAAGACATACGTTGTGCAAAATGTAATATGTACTTCCACACTACATGCAGTGGCCTAACTCGCGCCGAATTACAGTCAATCACGGCAAAGTCGGCACATACTCTATCGTTTATATGCGATTGCTGCTTCGCACCAAAAACGGCTACAGATCATAATGAAAAATTAATAGAGAAGCTGAGCGCAGAAATGAAAAATTACTGAAGTGTGAATTAACTGATATCAGTAAAGCAATTGATTTCTTCTCAAAAAAAATTGATGACTACGAGGAAGAAAAGAAAAAAATTTACCAAAAAATGAAAGAAGTCAAAACTGAAAATAAAAGTCTTAAACAAATGATGAACAAAATCCAACAAAACGCTTTGGAGACATCTCTAGAAATTCACGGGATTGAAATAAAAGAAAACGAGAACCCAAACATACCAGTGGAACTCATTCTAAAAAAATGAGATTGTGAAGAACTACTAATACACAAGAATATTGTAAACTGCTATTCGACAAAAAAATCTATCACTTTAAAACTTAACACAAAAGAAGCTAAAGACAAAATTCTTTCCCAAAAAAAGAAAGTGGGTTTTTTTTCCGAAAGAGATATAAAATACTCTTCTTCGGAAAGGAAGATTTATATTAACGAAAAGCTTACTCCCGCCAATAACCAACTTCTTTGGCTAGCGCGATCAACAAAATCATTGGGATACAAATTTGCATGGACGAAAAATGGAAATGTAATGCTTACAAAAAACCAAGACTCTCCTATAATATATGTGAAGGACGCGAATGATATCCCGCTACAATAATTCGGGAACCATATAAGAAAAACCACTATGGCACTGACACAAAAATGGCTAACGAAAACAATAATATTGTTCCTGAAACCCGTGAAAGTGAAAATTGTAACGAAATAAATACAATTTTCGACAATACTAACTTCACCATGCTGAACATGAACATAAGAAGTATCTGAAAACATTTTGATGAACTATGTATCCTACTCAATTCTTTATCTTTCCAGCTAGACATAATAATTCTCACTGAAACCCAAATGCGAGAATGTGTCCCTTTCAGCTTACCTAATTTTAATACCTTATCGATACCTTCTAGACATACCTCACATGACAGCCTCACTTTATTTTATAATACCCAATCTGTGTCCAACATTAACGTTAATACGCTAAATTTCAATTATTCAAATGCTGTCCATGTAACTTTTACCCTAAAAGGAAAAAAATATTCTATATTGGCCATATATCGATCTCCCTCTTTATCAACTAATCAATTTGTTCTTGAAATGGAATCTTTTATAACTGAAATTAATATTAAACAATTCGATTTTTCCTTCATTGCAGGAGATATCAATATAAACATACATTACGCAATATTGAATCAAACTGCAAATGAATATTTAAACTTACTGTACAATAAAGGTTACCTATCTTACATGAACAGTACCACTAGGCCCAATTACCCTAATGATTCATGTCTTGATCATATTTTTCTAAAATCAAACAAAATTTACCCACAAATATCTGCTACCTTAAAAGTTGACATTACGGACCATTATCCTACCTTTTACGGCCATTGTACTTCAAAATCACCTAGCAATATATATCCCAATAATCATCAGCAAATCAAAACAAAAATTAACTACCTATTTCTAGATATCTCACTGACAACCGAAACATGGGATTCAGTGCTTTCTAATAATGACCCAAATATATCTCTAAATAAATTTTATGAGATAATTCAAAATCATATAGAAAACTGTTATGAACCAAGAACAACACCAAAAAGTAAACATAGACACATAAAACCCTGGATTACACGTGGTCTAATAATCTCAATTCAACACAGAAATAAACTGTTCAAAGCTTACAAAAGTCACGAAAACCATTGCATATCCAACAATAAAACACAAAATTACAACATACGGAACCATTATATTATATACAGAAATTACCTAAACACTCTCATAAAAAAATGCAAACAACAGTACTATTCTGAGCAACTCCAAAAAGCACATAATGACTCACGAAAAACATGTAACATCATAAATGAGATTTCAAATAGGAATCAAAAAGAACACAAAATTCCTCGAATAAATTGTAACTGAAAACAATATAATCTTAGAAAATGTTGAAGATATCGCAAACAATTTCAATCACTTTTTCACTAACATAGCCTCTACCCTAATAGACAATAATCCTTCTCTCAGCTTATACTCTCAACATATACCCTCAGACATCTTAGAGACTAAAAATTGTACCTCTGAATTATCTGAATTTACTGAAATAACAGAAATCGAAATCTCAAACCATATTGATAACATAAACGTTAAGTCTGCAAATGGCCCTGACAACTTAAGTAATGCTACAATTAAATCTATGAAAAAACATATAGTCAGACCACTACACCATATATTTAACACATGCATCATTAATAGTATTTTTTCAAATAAATTTAAATTTGCTAACATCATTCCAATACACAAATCAGGATCTCAGTGTAAAACAGACAACTACCGACCAATCACATTAACTTCTCAATTGTCTAAGATATTAGAAAAATGTATAAAAAAACGAATCATCGAATTTCTAGAATCTCATGCACTCTTATCAGCTAACCAATATGGCTTTAGGACTAAACTCAGTACTGATGATGCTTTATTTAATTTAACCAGCAGTATTTATTCAAACCTAGACTCAAATATTAAAACTCTAACCATTTTTTTAGATTTAAAGAAAGCATTTGACACAGTCAACCATAAAACACTCTTAAAGAAAATATCCAACATTGGAATTAAAAATAAATGTCTCATGCTTTTACAAAATTACATATTAAATCGGCAACAATGTACAAAAATTGGAACATGTTTGAGTAATTTTGACACAGTTAAACATGGAGTTCCACAAGGGACTGTATTAGGGCCGCTACTCTTTTTAATCTATATAAATGACTTATGCAACATGGTTATACCTGGTAAAATTTTCTCATTTGCTGACGATACTGCAATAACAGTCCAAGGAAAGTCATGGGAAGATACAACTAATAAAGCTAACAAATGTATTACTATTGTCAAAGAGTGGCTTGATAGAAACCTTCTTACCTTGAATTACGAAAAAACTCTTTGTATTCCTTTCTATAACACACAGAAGTCAGCTCCCAAAACTAACCTTAATTTAAAGTTTCATATTATAAATTGTAACCCAACCACATGCTCTACCTGTGAAGAGATGAAATTAGGAAAAGTGATTAAGTACTTAGGTGTAACCATAGATTGTCAACTTAAATGGACCAACCACATAGAAAATACTGTTAACAAACTCAGATACTTAAATTATATTTTTAAAAGAATGTGTAATATAGTAAATATAAAAACCATAAAACTAGTTTATGACGCATTAGTCCATTCATCTCTTTCTTACGGAATAATTGGCTGGGGTGGAACTTACAATAATCATATAAAACCTTTAGAAATTGCCCAAAAATCAATTATTAAGATCATGTACAAGAAAACTAAATCTTATCCGTCTAAACAATTGTTTAAGGAAACCGATATCTTGGACCTTAGACAGACCTATAGTTTTCAATGTCTTAAATTTATTTATATGCGTCCAAACAACTTTCAAAAAAATTCAAATCGTACCAGCCAAAGACGTGGCGCCTGTGAATATGCTGTACCCCACTGCAAAACTAGGTTATCGCAAAGGCATATTAGTTTTATAGCTCCAAAAATGTATAATTTACTATGTACAACCTTTAAAGAGAACACATGTCAAAATCTTCAGTCTTATAAAAAATATACCAAAACTTGGCTAAAAAATACTGAAATAGATATTTTTTTCTTATAAGTTTTAAAAAACCATTAATTATATCTACCATTAGACAGCTTTTAGAGTACATATTATATTATAATGTTTGCTTTTTTTGTCGTTTAATTGCACTTGTAAAACTTTCACAAATGCGATAATAACAGTGCAGACTGTTATTATTTTGTAGTTTTTAATCGCAATTATTCAGTTACTATTTATAATACTTAATTTATATGTAATTTAATTGATTAATTTATGTATATACTTAAAATCTTCACTTTAACCATAGAAATAAAAACAAAAATCAATATCATACCCACGCACAGGCATTGCCTTTGTGGGATTTTTTTTGTACATACATTTATTGTATTAAGCTTTTCTTATATACTTTATTTTTATGTTTCTTTTATATGTATTGTATCAAAAAATTTTCAAAAAAAAAATAAAAAAAAATTTCATAAAAATTGGTCAAGCGTTTCGACCACAAACACCGTGACACGAGGTTTTTATATATAAGATATTATATTGAAGTGTATTGAAAAGGCACTTAGTTTTTGTTGCTATCAATAGATGCCGTTTGGCTTAGAGCTTCTATCATGTTCCGAAATCAGCTGCCGGGGGTGCTCGAACGGCCACAGCCTCTGGGATAGGTCAACGTTCGCCAGCCAGCTCAGATATAATTCGTAGCCAGTTAAGATCGGTCATGTGACCCAGTAGTATAATATATTGTAATCACGAAATAATAATAATTAACCAGATTGTGACATGGACCTATTAATTCTTGAAGAGCCCCAACCAAGGGCGGATCCAGGATTTTTTTCTGGGAGGGGCACAAGTGGCGGACGGGCAAAATAATTAACAATTACTGTTGGAAATAAACTTGAAGTATCATATTCCAAGTTTATTTCTACAAGTTCAAGTATGTGTAGGAAGGTTTATGAAAGTGTCAAAACAATAGAAAAATTAAATGTTTAATAAATACAGTTTTCTGTTCTGTGATGGAATCTCCACAGTACACAGTGCCCCCACCCCTCTAAATCCGCCCTTGGCCCCAATACAACATTTAGTGTGAATAAGGCAAATATTGCATTTATGCACTCAAGTTTACAAATTAGTAATTAAATATATCTTATACGCCATTTTTTCTCTTTCTTAATGTGGCTCTTAGAATACATCTTGAATATACCAATTGGTGCAGACTTTAAAGGTTCTGGCAGCGTATTATGATACTTTATATATTTATATAGTAAACTCTTTTGGGTATTCGCTTTGTTCTTTTTGGTAGTGTGATTTCATTGAACGTCCTTGTTTATGTCTGTAAATGTCCTTGTTATATACATAATGTTTTTAAAAATTATACTGGTATCGGGTTGTTTATTATTAATTTTGTGATTAAAGGGTTTATGTTTCTTTATTCGCCCAACCGAAGAGCTCTTTTTACTAATTGTAATTCACATTATGATTTTGTAATACCTCACGTACCTACCTATACCTATATCTATGAAACTGTTGTACCTATATCTGATTATCCATTTATACTTGTTTGTAATATGCTTATACTGCAATTTATTTTTTTACATATAATTTTATATTTACATATTTCTGTTTACATTCTCCTGTTCCTTTAACCAATTAATATAATTCGTAATCAACTCATCATGATTTTTGCTTTACATCGGTGGCATTTTTAAATTCCACTGTTAAAAAAACTAACAATAAAAACTTATTATCTATCTGTCCCTAAAATTTCTCATTCCACTTATTTCAAAGTTTACTGGATCAATATTCCCTTAAATTTAATTTTTCTTTTAATATATTCTTGATATTTCTTTTTAGTGTTATGATTACAACTGCCTCGTATTTTTTTTTAATCTTATCTGCGCAGGTTTCAGGAATAATAATTATTAATAAATTTTTTGTCGCATTCATTTTTACGATTCATGTTTATTAAGCCATTTATTTTCATGCTTTACTTTTTTAACTACATTAAAATATTAGGTTATAATTTTGTAAGCAGTCAGAGTATTTTTAATTCTCTTTCCATTCGTCATTTTCGGCCACTAAATGTCGAATAATTGCTCCATCCCTTCGTTTATTTATTTTTAATTTTTGCTTATTTTTCCTTTCCTTTCTGTTAATGTTGTTTTTGTATTATTTTTTTATAATTCAAGAGTTTTTAATTATTTACTGTAAGTACCTGTACTAGGTTGTTTCTTCTTCAATATTCTCGTTAAGGAGAAGTTCTTCGAAGTAATGCAAAAACATGTGATTTTGGTTTGAAAATTTGATCGCCTAGAAATATTTTGGTTTAATTAAATACTACGAGCAGAACGCAAATTTGTCTGTGTATGTCTTTTTGTAGGCCCAGAAAAATAAATGATCAGATCTTAACCAATATCAAACCTAAAAAATTACTCTAAAGTTCAAAATATCCTGCTTACTAACCGCCTTTCGGCTATTATTTTATTGAATAATATGGAAAATTAATTTCTTCAGAAAATGGTCGTAAAACATTTACATATTTGAGCCTCAACTCTGCAAAAAAAAAAACACACACATTTTGGCGGAGATTTTTTCTTGCGTAAATCAAAACAGGCGGCTAAATTCCGCATTTCTACCGATTTATTACATATTTTCCTTAAATACTTCAAGTTTTAAAGCTATTAAAAATATATGTTTTTCTTGAAGATAATATGTATAAATTCTCCATGCCGCTCGAAACGGTAATTACATATTATAATATACCGGTCTCAAAACAGACATCATCTGATGAGGCGGGTTACTTACTTGTTTGTAAATGATAATGTTATTTCAATAAACGCCCGGGTTGCCGGCAATTAAAAAATATATATATATGTATGAAATTCCATCGATAGAAAAAAAATCGCAAAGACCACCTCATTTGGATAGGGTTCTAACTGACATTTTTTTCAAAAATTACCTTTGAATGCCAAAGTATTTCTTTTGCTCATTTCTATACCCAAAATAATTTTCAATACCATCTGAGTTGTATTTTTGTAGATATATGACAAAGTTCGTATGTATGACAAAGTTCTAACATCAAGCATTTTCTATAATAATTCATTTTACAATGTTCTAACATCACTTACACTCTCTGTTTTGTTTGGTTTTTTTTTTATTTTTATTTTTTTTTTTTTTTATTTCTTTTTTATTGAAAGAATAGATATACATATTAAAATCAACAAACAAGTCCTGCTAAGCCAATTGAATTGGCTTGTCAGCAGGTGCTTATATTTTAGTTACATATAGATTTTTTACATTTAAAATTTACATCTTATATCTACAGATTCAACATTTTTTTTATACATATCAATATCAATATAAATTTTGTATCTGACAGTTGATGTAAAATACGAGGCGCATTATGGTTCGTCACTTCATTTGGATAGGGTTCTAACTTCTAACTACACTTCATCTTGTTAAAATACAGTAATTTAGTATACTCTGAAAATTATTATAAAGATGTTTTTTACTAGTTATAGGCATATATGTATGTGAAAAAATTAACAGTGTTTCTTTAAATGCTATTTCAGCAAATTCCCACGAGATTTTTGTTATATTTTAAATTCGATTCGTGCTTTATTAAACATTTCCAAAATTTTCTCTTAAAAGTTATCGTTTTTAATATTAGCGCGCCCCCTCAAACATTCGTATTTTCATATCTCCCCTTCTTCTTCTTTTTGAGCGCTTTCTACCGGGCCTTGAGGGAGAATTGTATCCTTATTGCCATTTGCATAAAGAGTGTTAATTTTAGCGGTCGATTCCAAACGTTGAGATTTGGTACATCGCCTTATACCGTTAAAAAATAATTATCGTTAATGCTTAATTTTGTTACGTAATACCTAATTGAAAAATAATCAAGTTTTTGGTTCCAAAAAAGTTTAAATAAAATCAGATAGTGGTACTACCAATGCCCAAAACTGGCAACTGCGTACCACAATGTTGATCAATAACTGGGAGAGAAATTTTCCACTGCTGCCCATAAGTTAGTGTGAAATAGGGCGCAGAGAACCGGATAAAAGAAAAGGTTTCAAGGCCATCAGGCGGCAGCAGGTGGTTTAGAATATTCGAAGTCTAAATTCACATTATTTATACGTTACGGAGGGCAAAAGAATTTTTTTTTTTCGAGAATCGAATTCCAATAGGGTTCAATGACTGCATTTGCAAGCTGTGAAAGAATTAAAAAAAAAATGTTTAAAAATCATACTTTTGGGTGTTCCTGCGTAGGTTGGACAAAAATAAAATATACCAGAAACGCTTTTGGTTTTTAGATTAAAGGTTCTAGATTTCATAGAGATTACTATTTTTTTAAATAGATTACTAACTAGGTACCTACCATCTATCTACTTTCCTGGATGAGTGTCATGATAAAAATTACTCAGACGTGAATTTCACGTAACAATATTATGGCCGAATTACACATGTGGAATATATACTTACTTAGTAATAACACTTACTTACATAGGTACTTAATTCTAGTAACCGGATTGAGAAAAAAAATGCATTAAAAAACATTTCACACCAAACGCCAAAAATTTCGAATTTAAAATAAAATTGTTTTTTTAACGATTTACAAACAGACGCACTGTGGTATTTTAAATATGATCAAATTCACGTCTGAGAAATTTTTATCATGACACCCATCTAGGAAGGTAGATAGATGGTAGGTATCTAGTTAGTAATCTATTTAAAATAGTTAGTAATCTATATGAAATCTTACATTAACTCCACACAGGATGCCTTGAGGAAAATAATTTCCCTCAGGGCCTATGTCATCTGGGATGCTGTGTGGAGGGTCTTTTTGAGGAGAGGAAGGAATGAACATTGGTCTTGAAGAGACCTATGTTGTAGGAAGGAGGAAACACAGAGGCCGGCAAATCATTCCACAGCCGAGCTGTTGAACATAAGAACGAGTCGAAGAAACGACCCGTTCTCATGTGACAAATGTCAACCATGTACAAATGTTGGGCACGCGTTTGGCGTGTTTCCCGACTATGCACCGGTGCCGAAGGGATCAATGATGCTAGTTCCTCGGAGCATCTTCCATTGTAATACCGGTAGAACAAGGATAGCATTCCCACCCGACGCCTGTGCTCTAAAGATTGCAGTCCGTCTGTTAAGATGGGAGAATCTATCAAACGGACCGCCCGTTTCTGCACAGAGTCGAGGGTATTTTTCAGGTATTTTGGAGCTCCAGACCAGAGGTGGCTGCCAAATTCAACCGTGGGGCGCACTTGTGATTTGTACAGGGTTAGCAGTTGTGCACTATTAAAGTATCTGCGGGCCCTATACACCACGCCCAGTTTCTGGGAGGCTAACTTTACTCTGGCTTCAATGGAGCCCTCATACCGGAGCTGGTCACTTAGGGTTACACCAAGCATATCAATGAAGGGCCTGTTCGGGAGATTGCTTCCGTTGTCTAGTATCTTTCAACGGTAGCAATCTTCCGAACAGGCGCTCCATTGATATGATTAGTGTAACCCTAAGTGACCAGCCCAGGTATGGGGGCCCCATCGAAGCAAGAGTAAAGTTAGCCTCCCAAAAACTGGGCGTGCTGTACAGGGCCCGCAGATACTTTAATAGTACACAACTGCTAACCCTGTACAAATCACTAGTGCGCCCCACGGTTGAATTTGGCAGCCACCTGTCTGGAGCTCCAAAATACCTGAAAAATACCCACGACTCTGTGCAGAAATGGGCGGTCCGCTTAATAGATTCTCCCATCTTAATAGACGGATTGCAATCTTTAGAGCACAGGCGTCGGGTGGGAATGCTATCCTTGATCCACCGGTTTTACAATGGAAGATGCTCCGAGGAACTAGCGTCATTGATCCCTTCGGCACCGGTGCGTAGTCGGGAAACTTCCTCAGGGCGTCCTGTGTGGAGTTAATGTAAAAAAAATGAAATTGTTGAATTCTAAGATACATAAAAAAAAACATTTCCGACACAACATCACGAATATTAAATTCTTTTTACGAGATGGTGTATTTTATATTTTGAAGACAATGTTATTTTCACGTGAAACCGTAGAAGACTTTCAGCAGTTCGTATTCTGTGATGTCTGAAGGAAGAGAAGAGAAGTTGGTTTGGAAGTACCTGGCCAATCAGATCTGGTGGCAAAACAAGGGTGGCTGAAAAATGAACGGCACAAAGAACAAAGAAAGTTTAGAAATGTTTTAAAGAAAGTTTTAGGCCCTACGGATAAAAGATTGCATGAATTAGCACCCTGCTATTACGCAACGATTTTTCACCTTTATCTCATCACCTGCCCTTGTTGAATAATTGGCACGGAAAGACCTCAATTATGGCAGCACTTTCACCGGAGTTAGCACCATCCGATTATTTAATTTGGGAATTAATCTTATTAAATTTAGGTTTGAATTATTTTACAGAAGAATTTCGTGGATATTCGAAATAACTAAAGCCTCGGTTACGCTGGGCAATTAAGTTATTTGAATCGTAGCATCGAAATTGGTTCACATGGCGGGGTGTTCGCTACGATTAATTGAATTTGCAGCTTTTGAACACGTGCTTGGTTTAAAACTTGTGAATTTTTCTGATCCCGATTGTCAAGTTGTTGGTCTTTACCGCTGTGGTCAAAGTAAATTACTTCGCCAAAAATAGGTTAAAGTATTGCTTTCACTATTAATAATACCCTTAAAATGTTCCGTATAAACCAGTTCAAAATAAACTGCAAGAATTTATTTTGTAAATGCCACCCATTTGCCTGCACATGTGCCCAATGTCGAGTTACCATTCCGCGGCCAATACTGAGTGAGTTTCGACTGCGTCATTGACGGAGTTTCTACGCTCGTCCTATTTTCCCTATTTTAAAATGATTTTTTTTTCTAAATGAAGCTATGGCCATTGAAACGTTAGCTATTTATTTTAATCTGCATTTATTTTTAAAATAAAACTGGTACGTAATATAGATATAATACATATTTTATGAAAAATAAATTGAATTGTTTACTCTAGCCAAAGTTATAAAAAAAGTTCCACTGAGTTCCATTACTCTTTTTTACAAGTTAGAAAAAACATCGCGTCGCTAATATAAAACGTTATGCATTTAAGTATATCATGTCCCTAATTTTCTCCCTTTGATCGAGCGCATTCTTTTCAAGTTGTCTTTGCGATCCCGTTCTATGAAACGAGGATTAAGAGAAAAGAACTACATATTTATATTGTTAAAAAAATCAATTCATTTCAATTTATTCACATTAAAAACAATTCAAAAGCGTTTTAAAACAAAAAGAAAATATTTAAGATAAGATAAGCAGATTTAAACTAACAGTAACAAGGTTGCTATCTAAATTGCGCTTCATTGATGTTAAACACATCGATATTCGAAGTGATTCCATTTAACGAGACAGCTCTCCCGACTGGCAAGTTAATTCTACAACTTGCGAGATAAAAAAGTATTTGCTGTCGGTGACAGAGTAACCATCGGGAACATAGAAACTAATGCTCAATCGAGTTGTTGAACCATCCACGAATCAGTCTGAAGAAATATGTTGTGTAATAAGTACACCCCTTCTGACCCGTAGATTGTTTACCGAGCATGCCTAAGAGAAAGTCAGTAGGGTAGTGCCACGGGTAGTAGTCCAGTAGGTATAACATTAAATCCCAATTAACCCTAATAAGTTATTTTTGAAAGATTTTCTTAGGTATCTACTTAAAAGCATTCCTGATCAGAACATCAAACAAACATAATACATCTCTATTTTTCTAAATTAGCGGCATTGTATGTACAAGATTAATTAGTGTGAACTATAGCTAACAACTCCTCAAATTTTTCATTTTCTAATAATTCTCTAACTTCTCCACCTTCTTCTTGTAACCCAATCTAACTATAAGTATATCATTTTCTTATTATAGAAGATCTGTGTGCATAGTATTAAGATCAGGCAAAACATAATATATCTTTATTTACTATCTAAGCAGCATTATATGTATAAAACTGATTACTGTGAACTATATATCAATAATTCATTAATATACTAATAATAACTTATCTTTTCCAATATTCTTTAACTTCTTCACCTTATTCTTGTAATCCAATATAACTACATAAACTCTCTTACTGTAGAAGAATTTGTGTGCATAGTATCAATTAGTGAAAAATTTCAACCTTTACTAATGAATGTATATCCACAAACTGCAAACTTCACCCGCCATAACACAGGGTCATCCCTAGCATGGAGGGTGAAATATCACAAAAAAACTATATGTACTTTCGATAATTCATGTATTAAATAAATAAATAAATAAACATATTTTTGATGACGTGAATTGATGATAATTCGGCCATGTGTTTGCCGCTTTGAATTGTCAGACATTTCAAATGGCTAGTCGCTGGTTGTTACGTGTGGGTTTTTGATTTATTTTTCGACATGCAGGACACCTTCGCAGAATTAGAACGAATTATTAACTATTAGAACCGTGTGATTGTCTTCTTGCAGCTACATCAATAGCGGCGATCACTGATAACACAAAGTTGTAGCGTTATAATCGCTCTGTGTGACCAAGCCTTAAGTAGGAAATATAGTACCTATATGTATTTCAGTTCTGTGGCGATGTCGATGGTATTTTCTTTCTTTGTTTTGTCATTTCTGGGTCAGGCCTCAAAAGTGAAAAATGTTGTCAAATCCACAATAGGGTCTAAGACATGACGTAGGTTGGAACATAATGCTTTTTTTGGGGTCGGTCTCGAGGGTCTAGGTTTCAATCAAACGGCACAGTCCTAAATGAAAAGGAAAATAAAAAATACTTCGTTGCGAAGGTGGCACTATTTTATTTTCTTCGTCTTAGCTCAATACCAGAAAAAAATGAGAAAAACGTTTATCCACCGATGCCAGCAGTTAGCTATTAATTTGTTTGATCCTTATTTAAAAAAAACGTATACAATTGATTGTTTTATTATTTGTAAATTTTTTATTTTATATTCTAAAATGCAAAATCTAATACCTACTAATTTTTACATGCATATTTCTAGTCTGGTAGTCATAAATAATAAATTAATATCGGGGATTAATAGTATTTTTATAAATACTACTTACGTATTGCTTATTTTTTTGTAAAATTTTGAAAAAAATATTTGATTTGACTGCGGATGTAAAAAAATCTAAGCTATTTTTACATTAATTTACTCAGAAGAACTCTAATCATCCAAAAAATGCTCTAACAACTCACGTACATTTTTGGAGAGTAATCTTCTTTGTTCATGTAATTTTAATACATAAATATTGGCTTTGCTATTTCAAATGGAAACTGACTTTAAATCTCTGTTATAAACGTTCAAAAAGAAGAAGATTATTGATGATTGTTTGAAAGGGAATATGTAAATATGAATTAAAGAGGGAGCGCGCTAATTAATAGTTGTGAGAATGGTTTTAGTGGCACGCCTGCCTTTTCAAATATGCAAGAGCGAGATGGCAGAACGAGAGTATAAAAGGTGATGAATGGGTGAATTGGCTAAAACCAAAAAAAAATGTTCCTGCTCGCTCTCCTTACCTAGAGACAGCTCAGTTAGCTAGCACGTAGCTTAAGACTTTATAATGTACAAATCAATGTTCATCTCGTACACGCGACTATCATTTTAGATCTACAAGATCACATCACACGCCTACACAATAAAGTCTAAATAAGAATAATAAAAAAACTGTTATAATTATCATACATACCCGAATTTTCGAAAATCTTAATATATAAAACCAACTCGGGTTAGTTACACGATTTATTTTTTGATTCCGCAGGCGGGAATGGGTACCGCTGCCCCGGGAACCTTTATCCTCGGGACACACAGAACCCCAGATTCCTACCCACCCCCTAAACCCTTTTCCTTCCCAGAACTCTCCTCTCCTTCCTTTCTCTAAAAAAAAACCCTCCACACAGCATCTCCAAAGATGACATAGGCCCTGAGGGAAATTATTTTCCTGAGGGCCTCCTGTGTGGAGCTTATGTTAAAAAAAATTATAACTCAAGAACGGCTGGACCGATTTTCATGATTATTAACTTTGTGGATTTTTCTTCATCCCGAATAGCAGAATAGCTATTAAAACAAGTTATGAAGAAAATTTTATCCCTCATAAATTTTGTATGGAACAAACTCTCATCTTTTGAAAGAGCTGCAGGAATATTGTGATAAGTATAATATTGAATAGTGAGTGAATTCCAAAAATTCAAAAACGTCAAATGTTAATGCGCTGATTGTTTTGATTTTGTTCTTAAACATAATAATAATAATAATAATCCAGGATGTGGGGAGGATAGTGCAATCCCACACGTCCCATAAAGTTGTACATATTTACAAAACAGATAAAGTAAAAAAAAATAAATAGAACAAACAAATGTAAAAGACATAAGCGATAATAGAAATAAAATAAATAAATAATCAATTATAATGTAGGACGTGGTCTGGAGTGAGCTCGGGCCCAGCGCTCGCTCAGGAGTGGCGCTTGGTGCTGGAAGGCTGCGATCACCACAGTGTTATCGGAAGCCATTAGCCGCATCCTGGCTCCAGTGACCCGGTGTCTCATCAGACCGGCGAATCCGTGTAGTCCTAGCTCCGTAAACATTGAAGATGCGCTGCTGTATCTTCTGTATCCAAATATAATTCTGCAAGCATCATTATATTGGATCCGGAGTCGTTCTATTGAGCTGGTACGGTAGTGACACCATGTTTCACATGTATATAGGTTAGTGCAAAATGCATTGAACAATGTTTTTTTTACATTGTTACTGCATTTGAAGAATCTCCGGGCAATCATATTAGACAGTATACTGATACTTCTCCGCTGTCGTTCAATATCACCGTCATCCGAGAGGTCTTCAGTAATAATGTGTCCCAAGTATTTTACATTCTTAGATGCGTTTATGTTTTCCTCATTAAGTTTTACAGGGAGCATTGTCTCGGGATTTTTTCCATGGTGGAATGCAATTAGTTCCGTCTTCTTGGGGTTGTATAATATAATGCCGCCCTTCTTTTTTACATACTAAATGTCAACTGTCGAAAATGGGACAAACGATGAACGTATGGCTGCACCCTTTCACAGGAAAAATACAATAATTATAATAAAAATTTCCCTAACACATATAAAGAAAACGAAACGAAATTCCCGTGAGTAAGTGGATAAGTAAGAAAATGCCATCTCTGATACTGACAAAATTAAATCACGGACAGTTGCGCAACGATAATCGATTATTGGGTAATTTTTAACTTAAAATATATTTTTTTAATAAAGCCAATAATTTAAAACAAAAGTTATTGATTATGAGGCGGTACGAAGTTTCCGGGACAGCTAGTATTTAATAAAACAAGACTATATTCAAAAATAGAGCAAAATCTCTCTGCATCTGAGAAGTGGCATACAAAAAAAATAATGCATACCTATAGCATATTAATTAACGTAACCAAATGTTTTATAAACCTTTCAGTATATGTTTTGCGTTTTTTTATTTATTTCTGGAATGAATTAAAACAAATGAATTCAGCTCTGAAAAACCAAAAATAAATGGTAATAGATGAATGAAACAATTTAACATTGTTTGAACCACTTTTATATTTGAGTAAATCCGACCGGTTTTAGAACGACCGTTCCTATTATCAACAAACAAAAAATATTGTCTTATAGCCCAATCATGGATATGTTCCCCTATCCACCCACTCTTCATTAATACCTAGCAACGGCTCCACCCCTACCATAATAATACATTGTTCCCATCCAATATTTAAAACTGTCAAATCAGTAAACATTTGCCCTGAAGAAGGGACGGTCGTTCTGAAACCGGTCGGATATAGTGGATTTAACCACAAAGTTATAGCTACCTTCAAAAGTATAAATGGTAATATTTTATCAGTTGTGTAAAATTTAAAAGAAGTTTATTAGTAAGGGGGTTAGTGTTGGGAAGTATGTTGTATGTCGGTGGAAATTTGGAATGTGGTATCTGTAGGACTTATAAAATTCAATTACAATATAACGTGTAGATAGTATAATTTGGTTTCGTTACATCGAGGCGTTTTTCTTTGGCGTACCGCCTCTTACCAAAACATTATCTCATTATAGATTTACTCTTAACTGTTTCGTGATGGGTAACTTTTTGCTTAAACACCGTAACAAAAATAGCTATCTTTAACCATCCAAAGTACTCCCATGGGTCTGCTAACCTAATAAGGAAAGAGCGTTTCAAATGAGAAAAGATAAAAAGAAATACTCGCCTGGTGAACGGTGGCGAGACCTTTTCCGGGCAATTAAGGTTTAATAGTTAATAAATTGAGCAATAACCGCTACCATGTCTGTATGTCCTGACACAGAAAAGAGGGGTATTTTTGCAAAACAATCATATTCAAATTTTTATCAAATTTGACCCGTGATTGCATTTTTTTTCCAAATACATTTCAGTACTTCATATATAGAAAAAATATTTTTAAAATTACTGTTTCTTGCAAATTTAATTCAATTTGGGAGGCGGGTGTGGGTATCGCCGCCAGGGAATCATTTATTGCATAAAATCCCCTGCCATAGGTTACCCTAATTTGTTTGCTACGTTTGGCGACATGTCAGGAGTAGGTACCTGAGTGCTTGGGGTGAGGTCTTGGCGGCGGATTCGTCTGCCTACTTACTGCGCGGTGGGCCAGACCGGGAGAGATTTTATGGAATTTCTTTTAATATTTCATAAGAATTATTTATTCTTATGAAATATTATTTATTTATTTTGATACAATATTTTACATTTTATACATAGTACAATCCAGTAATGTTGGCCTCCCTGGGTGGGTACCCGTGCTGAGGCCCACATTTTAATACATACATTTTGAAAAAAAAAAATTACGTTGGTGACGAAAAAACACTTGAATTTAAGATAAATTTAAAGTAAAAATAAAGATTATAAATTAAAACATAAGATTAAATGAAAATCGGCACACATTGTCATTTAATTTGTGTGTTTGTGAGTGTTGAGTGTTTTATAATGTTTTTGTGTGTTGCGTGTATATGTTTTATTTTGTATGTTATAAAATTTTGGTTATGTTGTCTTTTTTTGTTCTTTAATCCATTTTTTTTTATTTTGTGTCAGAATTTATTTTTGTTTAACTCAATTTTTGTTTCAAGTGACAGACTGTTGAATGCTTTTATAGTGTGGTATTTATGGTGTCTTTGTCCAAAGGTAGTGTTCACCGTCGGAGTTTTTTTGTTTTCTTTATAGGCTTGTGTCCAACCGGTCTGTTAGTGATATTTTGTGTTTGTTGGAGTTGGTTTTTTTTAGTCAAAAGTGTAGTTTAGTAATGTTTTAACATACAATTGCCGTATGATAATAGTAATCATTGTTCTCTAAAATAAATAGCTTGTCTGATACGATTCCAGAATCTCTATTTATTTATTTATTTATTTATTGTTTCTTTACACTGTAGGTAAAAATGTTTACAATACAATTTGTTACCTCACTAGGACAAGCCTGTGTTGAGGTTAACAATAATTATACAAGTTAACAAAATAACACAAAATTATACAGATTTTGAAAGAACAATATTATTGTTGTATTTCTTACAGATTGAGATTATGGGTACCTACTAAATTGATGGCGCTAGGTAGTACATTAATGTAGACTTTTAGGGTGACCATAGTTTTGAGATCTGATTTAAAATAAAATAAAATAAAGTATTTTTTTTGTTTTGTTTTTAAGGATTAAGTTGTAAATAATAAATATATGTATGTATATAATTTAACATGCTATAGATTTGGCAGGAGGAAGATGAAAAAAAAACAGTTTAAACAAAAGTAAAAATTATTTTAGCTTATTTCATAAACATAATCATTTAGCTAATAATTTAGAAAGGACAAAGTAGAGAAAATTAATTGGCAATCCTCGACTAACACAAATAATTTAAGATTCTTTTTAAAATGTACAAGGAATTAGATGACTTTATATGTTCTGGAAGGCTATTAAATATGAGTAAAGCTTGATAAAAATAATTTCTTTGACCAAAAGAAGATTTAGTTTGAATTGCCATAAAATTCAGAGAGCCAATTCTCGTAGTACGAATTTGATGTGTTCTTTCTGCAATATTAATGTTATTAAAAAATCTACAAAGCGTTTGTGTAATATATAACTGTTTTACGTTCATTACATTACATTCCTTATAAAGTAAATGAGTTAGATATTAAAAATTTTTCTTGAACATAACTTTAAGAATCATTTTTTGGGCAATATTAAGTGGTTCTATATAAGTCTTTGCGCAGGATCCCCAGCACACTATATTATAAGAAAGCAGAGACTGGATTATTGCAAAATAAACAGTTTTTAATTTTTCTTTGTCTAGTTTATGTCTCAGTTCTTTAAAGATATAGGTAAGTCTCCTAGTATTATTTACTAACATATTAACATGATCATTCCATCTCAAGAATTTATCTATTTTTACAATACGGTATTTGATGCTGACTACATTTTCTAAAGGGTTGCAGTTACATGTCTGAAAACAATTGTGAATAATTAAGTTGTGAGTTTCGGAAGGCTGACTTTTACTTGAAATGCTAAAAGTGATAAATTTGGTTTTTTGTGCATTCAAAGTTAATATATTATTGTTTAACCAACTATTTACCACTCTTAAACCTATATTACTTTTGTTGAAAGTTTCATTCCAAGTTTTACCCTCAAATATTAAGGCAGTGTCATCTGCAAAACTAACAATGTTACCAGGAATATTCAGACTACATCATTTATATAAATAAGAAACAATATTGGCCCAAGCACACTACCTTGCGGGACTCCAAAGGAGATTGATTTACCCTCGCTTAACATCTTATTTATTTCCACTTGTTGTGTTCTGTCACTAAGATAAGATCTGAACCAGCCCATTGCTGTATTATTAATGCCTAAAGATGATAATTTTTTAAGTAGCAATTCGTGGGAAACAGTGTCAAATGCTTTTGATAAATCCAAGAACACCGCTATGGCTTTGTTGCCATAGTCCAGCGCTCTTGCAACTTTGGTCAATACCTTTAAAACAGCATCACTCGTACCTTTATTCGCTCTGAAACCGAATTGATTGTCGGAGAGTAATTTGTATTTTTCTAAGAATGAAACTAATCTTGACTTGGCCAGTCTTTCTATCAATTTTGAGAGAGTATTGAGCAAAGATATGGGTCTGTAATTGTTAACCTCTAGGTGATCCCCACCTTTGAAAAAAGGTACAACCTTAGCATTCTTACAATGAGTAGGAAATATGCCACTCTTAAAACTAAGGTTAACAATGTGAGATATGGGACCAGCTAATACAGAAACCTGCTGCTTGTATACCATGATACTTAAGCCATCAATACCACAGGAAAAAGACATTTTTAATTCATTTATCACTTTTGAAACTTCATAAATGCTAGTAGTTTTAAATTCAAAGCTCTCTCCTGAAAATTGAGTACAAGGTATAAAATTGTTAACAAGACACATTTCGGTAGTTTTATTTTCACTGCACAATTGTTTTGCGAATCTAGGACCAATATCACTGAAGAAGCTATTTACGTGATTAGTGATTATATTTGGATTCTCTTCCATTGAGATGATATTGTTATTGATTTTTAATTTTTTTATAGACACTTGCTCCTTTTGTATATTTACAGCCTCCTTTATAATCTTCCACTGTTGCTTGGTATTTCCATTGACGTTATCCAGTTTCCTTTTGTAATATGCTTGCTTTATATATTTTATAATTTTTGTACACCAGTTTCTATATCTTTTGTAATAATCCAGCAGTTGAATATTATTTGAATCTGCTCGACATTTGTTGTGTAATTTGTCTCGGGTTCTGAGACATTTAATAATTCCATTTTTTATCTAAGGTTTTAAATATTTCATGTTATGCTTTACACTTTGTACAGACGAACAACTTTCCACATGCATTTTTAAACATTTTATGAAATTTTCAGTAGCTAAATTAACATCTTGCGATGACAGTACTGACTGCCACGATTCTTTGCTTAATTTGACTTTCAAAAGATTGTTATCGATGACGGTTTTCAAGTTTTCATTATCTTTTGCTATTTTATTTAGTGTAAAGCTCATAAATCTCAGCAATATCACATCATGATCTGTTATGTCAGTAGTGAAGACAGCTCCCTGTGGTTCAAATTTAGATTTTACCATAATATGATCGATGCAGCTTGAAATGGTAGAAGAAACTCTGGTAGGTGAAATTATGATTGGCTTCAAGCCATGAAAAACCAAAAGAGAGAGGTATTTTTGAGTTTTCATATCGCTCAAATCCAAAGTATTAATATTTATGTCGCCACATAAAATGATCTCCTTATTTTGTATAGATGTAGAGTCAAGCAGTGCACTCAGTGATTCAAGGAAATTATCTATATGAGCCAGGGACGGAGAACTATAAACAGCTATTACACACAATGTACTCGATATCTTCTTTAAATGTGCTACTTGGCCACGAAGGACTCCACAAAATATAATAACCTCGCAAGAGCTTAGGGGAAAAATGAAGGACTCCACAAAATATAATAAACAAAAATTCAAAGTTAAAATCTTTTCTGAAAGTACACAGATAACACTACTAAACTGCATATTTGACCAAAAAAACCAACTCCAATAAACACAAAATATCACTAACAGACTGGTTGGACACAAGCGTACAAAGAAACCAAAAAAAGTCCGACGGTAAACACTACCTTTGGACAAAGACACCATAAATACCACACTATAAAAGCATTCAACAGTCTGTCACTTGAAACAAAAATTATTAGCTTGTCTGATACGATTCCAGAATCTCTATTAAATGTGCTACTTGGCCACGAAGGACTCCACAAAATATAATAAGCAAGAACTTAGAGGAAAAATGATTGAAACAATAATTGAAAGTTAAATCTTTTCTAAAAGTACACAGATAACGCAATAATATTAATGCGCGCGATTAGGAAAGAAATTAAAACAGACGGAGAAAATCCTTTCACATGTTACTACGGCAAAAAAGTGAAATGGTGTCAATTTTTGGAAAACTCAAATCAACTAGGAAATCGGAAAACTTTTATAAAACATGATATTCATTTGTTGGAACGGCCTTGCGGTCCTCCAGTTGTAATTCAGTTGTCCCCGCAATGCCACTTTGCGGATAGCGTAGTACAACGTTGCCATATCGACAGAATTTTTGGTTTTTATTAAAAATTCGAAAAAAAATGTACAGTCTTTATGAAATGTGTAACATAAACACTGTTAAACGGTCGTTGAGAATTTTTAGTGTGTGTGTGTTTCATGCCCCCACAGTTGATACAATATGAAATAAAAATAATAATATAATAATTAGTGACCGACCGATGGTTCGGTTTCAGCAGAAAATCTGCCGAATCTTCGGCCGCACCGAAACTCTGCGTTCGGCTGACTTCGGGTGAGTTCGTGGCTCGTTTGTCACCCGCCACCATTAAGTTAGTGAGTTAAAATTAAAATACTCAACTAACAAGGTCCTTCCTTTATAATGAAAGTGTTGATTATTGACAAATTTTTGTTCCAAGAAGTAGTTAACATGTTTTGTTAATTTTTGTTTGTTTTGTAGCAGTAATAATTTTTTTCACATTTAATATATATTTTTTTCAATTATTTTTTTTCTTTCATTTAATAGGTATTAAGTGGTCTGTATATGAATGAAAAAAGGCAAATTTCAGTAAACAATAGATTTTTAATATGTTTAAAAAAGTTTCGATTTCGATTTCGGCCGAAACTGCGACACAAAGATTCGGTTTCGGTCGGACACTGATAATAATCCATAAAAAATAAACCTGTCCTTAACAGGCAAATTCACTTTTTACACAAAGCTGTGTTGTCTACATAAATAAAAGCTATTTAAAAAACGCATCAAGAGCGATCATTCAAATTATTGTTTAAGTGGAGGACTAATAAAAATACCTACATTACAAAATATATAGATACGTTATCACTCAGTTTCTTTTCCCACCCCTACGAAAACATGCTACGCCTAAAATGCTTTAACAACAATCAGAAAATACCAGGCTTCTGTTATTTTTGCGATATTCCTGTATGACAGACAGATCCATTCATTATTTTGTCAGATCACGAGCTTTCTTTGTTTGCAGAGACTATGCACAAGGCCCTTTGAATAATGTAGAGATGAAAGGAATACATTTTGGATGTCTCCTGTCGTCGAGGCTGGGTGAGCGAAGGCATTTTCGCTTTATGAGCAAATTGGGACATCTCTTGGGATACCCATTTTGTGGCAGCGATACATAAATATTTTAAAATTTTCATTCATGCGGGTCCTCTTCACAACAAGTTTTATATTTCAGAATTACAGCATTTTATATTTTACTTCTTCAAACTTCGCAAAATTTCTTTGTGGCATCATTAATTATATAATGAATAACATATCACTTTGTTTAAACCACTATATTATACACAATATCTACATGTTTCGATAACAATGTTATCTTCATCAGGATATGTCAATATAAAGAAAAATAAAAGACAAACAAGTATAGACAAATTAGAATAAACTATAACATAGACAAAATATTAAAAGTAGAGGTGATTAATTACTTACAAATCATAAAAATAAAAATTTAAGAAAAAGTTTTTTAGATCTTTTGTTTATCCACACGTTGTTGAAAATGATAATAATTGGAGAAAATTTTTATTTTTAAAAAATAACATTTCAAATTTAATAATTAAAAACATGCCAAATAATGTACAGCCAGCTTTTTATACAAATAACAAATTAAAAAAATAATAAGGATAAATGTGATTTTTTGAACAAATCTGGTGTTTATAAATTAATTTGTAATGATTGTAACTTTTTTATATTGGAAAAACTTCTAGAAATTTTAACATTAGAGTTAAGGAACATATAAGATGTTTAAATAATAATAATTATTCTGAATTTGCCAACCATATTTTGGAAACAAGTCATTCTTTTGATATTAATACAGGTCTTTAAATTTTACATACTAACACTACGGGCATACAATTGGATAATTTAGAAATTTTAGAAATTAGAAAAAGCATTAATAGTAAATTAAATATTATAAATAACCAAACATTTTTAAAAAATAGCCATCTTTTAAATTTATTTTCTTATTAATACTTACAACTAATTATAATTATTGATTTTTTGATTTAGACTAATTATTTTAATTATTTTTTCTTAAAAATTTAATTTTTTTTTTATTATCTATATGCAACTTTATTTTTCCTTAAATAATTTTTATATTTAATTTTGTATAACTATTTTTATGATTTGTAAGTAATTAATCACCTCTACTTTTTAATATTTTATCTATGTTATAGTTTATTCTAATTTGTCTATACTTGTCTGTCTTTTATTTTTCTTTATATTGACATATCCTGATGAAGATAACATTGTTATCGAAACATGTAGATATTGTGTATAATATAGTGGTTTAAACAAAGTGATATGTTATTCATTATATATTAAATTTTATTTTATGTTTTCATTTAATCCCTTTTTTAACCCAAAACTTATCAACACCACAATCCATGCATTTCTCAGCCTGAAAACTCTCCCCTTTTGTATTTTAATTGGGACGAGAAAAATAATAATCGAGGCCCCCAATCTTTTTCTTTCCCGTACGTTAATTTTTTTCTTTCTTGTCCGTACATAAATCGCATTGCTAAATATGTTGAATTAAAATTCAACATTTAATTAATAAATAATTATTCAAGTGGTACCGGGAAAAAAAGATACAGGCCGATAGGTCGTCGGGTAGGTGTTAATTCTTAATTAAGTGTTCGTCTTATAACTAGATACTTAATTAATTAGTTCTTAAAATTAGAACGTCTGTTTCTGTTTCTAACCTGAGTGCAGTTGTTTGGTTGTTAGCGAGCGAGTAAGCAGAAACACGTAGGTGTATGTAATTTTTGTATTGTCATTAAATAAACACAAACTTAAAATAAACGACTATTCCCTTACTCTAGATAAAAAAGGGTAAAGTATGTACAAGCCGCCGCATGCCGCTACACTTTAAATAGGCATAAAATTTGAAAAGTAAACTACTTTTAAACTTAATTACCACAAGAACCATCGGTTTCAATCGGGATAGAACGGAAAAATATGCATCAAAATTAGATTTTCATTAAAAGTTTAAAAATAACCATCTCCATTACGGCCATGTTTTTTTGTATGGATTTGACATTTGCGAAGTTTCGTTTCAAATTAAAAACGCATGAATTACTTAATTTACCTAAACTAAGAACCTAATAACTTATTTTGTGTTCGTAAATAGTTGTTTCTTGAAATACTTGTTGAAATTAAGTAAAATTTCCGTAATCTGTGGTAATTATTTTGACGGCCTTCGTGGTCGAGGCTAGCGATCCGGCAGTTGCGGGTTCAATTCTCGTCAGCGCCGGACCTGCCATACGTTCAAAAACGTGCAAAAAACCTGGCGCCAACTCCGAAGGGGCGCCGTGAGAAAATAAATATTGTATTAAAATTTTGTTATAATATTCCCTGAATCGTTTAAAAATTACCCATAGTACGAAATAATTATTACGCTCTAGCAACACTTTCCAAAGAAACAGAATGCGCACGCATCAGGTTGGTATCAACGGCTTAAGAATTTATAGTCAATTACAGAATTTTTTTACAAATTCCATATATTTAGTTTAAACATAAGATCTATTTTTCTATATATTTTTTACCGTCTTTTACGACGAATGGGTGCGATCCAAATTCAATAAACAATCACAGCGCCGTACTTTTGTTCTAGAGAATCAAACCAACCGACTTCGCCTTTCAAAATGTTGACAATTTTAGTTAGCGTACGCTCGCTATTGTTTTATTTTGTACGATTTAAGTCTCTAAGAGAAGGTAGTTAAAGACAATTTTCTTATGAAATCTTCAGTAAATTCCATTAACATTTGCAGGATTTGCAGGTTGCAACTTGTTGATAGTTTCATTGATTTGACGTATTATTTGAAGTTCTTTAAATGTATAATTAATTTCTATTAGATTTGTTATTTTACGGTGTCAGTGTAAGCGTCTTTCGTAAGCCGTTGATACCATACGTCAGTGTTTAGTGTTTGTACGGTGTTAGTTCGCTCAACACAGAACACAGGGGAAATGGAAATACAAGGTACAAATGTAAGGTTATATTCTTATTACATTTTTTTACATTTATAAGTAAATTTCTATTGGTTGTTAGAGGTTATAAAAGTACTGTGGATTACAATGAATAGAATAAAAATTAACAAAAACTTTCAGGCTCGCAGAATCTAAAGCGTACAATTAAAGAGCAGAATGACATAAAAAAACTCGTTTCCATTGGGAATTTTTTTATTCTAATTTCTCCACAAACACAAACAAATAATTCGTTGTATTATTTTAAAGCTTAACTTGCAAACAGAGTTTTTCCTAAAATAATTAAAATAGCACCATAATTTTCTGTTTACCCAATAGATTCGGAGAGTATAGGGCTCCTAGCGATTCTCTCTTTTTAAAAAAACGAGTGTGAGAGCTACCGCCAGGTCACTTGGAAAAATTACACCCTTTATATGTCTTGATTTTATTTGATAAATTAAAGTAAAAAAAAATAAAAAAATTGGGGTGAACGAATTTTTAATCAAAATAAAAATGTAGGGGGGGCATCGGTACCTACTGCACAGGGCGCCAGATCCGGCCCTGAAATCTCGTCGTGCGCAAATAAATTTTATTTGATTGATTTGTGTTTTCACAATTAATTAATGTAAAATTATGCAAGTTATACTTGCGGCACGTTCCAGAGTAAAATAAACTCTCATTATCGACCTGGTGTTAGACCAGCAATGTCTAACACCAGGTTCTGAGGTTTCAAGAAATGTTTTAATTCTCACATTGCTTGGACTCAGAATTAAAACATTGCTTGAAATGGCTATGGCATTCCTAATTGGAGTATGTTGTGAAGATGAAAGAAAGTGTGGAGGGGAAGGAGTAACTGGCTATTCGGAAGAAGTAACTGGCTGTTCAGATCTACGGTAATTTCAAGCAAAGTTTCAATTCTGAGTGATTGTCTTCCACTCTGGAACGCTTCGCACATATGCCCTATGTTTTTTTAAATTAATAATTTGTGAAAACACAAATAAGTCAAATAAAATTTACTTGCCCACGCCGGGATTTGAACCTGCGACCTCCGGAACGCTAGTCGAGAGCCTTCCTCTCGTCCACGGAGGCTTGATGACTAGATCTGATAGCCAGGTACTTCCTCACCTTCCTCTTCCCCATTTCTTCCCTTCCTCACCTGATAATACACCAATTTACGGCGCTTGGCTCGCATTACGAAGGTCAATCGAATCGTGATCGAATCCCGGCGTGGCAAATAAATTTTAGTTGGTTAATTTGTGTATTTCACAATTTATTCATTTAAAATAATACATAGTATATTTGCGGCACGTTCCAGAGTGGAAGATACTCTCAGTATCACCCTGGTGTAAAACCACCAATCATAATTGAAACGTTGCTTGAAATAGCTTCTGCCGTGTTTGGTGACCAGATCTGAATAGCCAGGTACTTCCCCACCTTCCTCTTCCCTATCTCCTTTCCCTCCCCACTGCCTTCAGCCTCACAATATACCCCAATTGGGGATGCCATAGTCCCACTGGCTCCAGACGGGAGCAGTTGGGACTCTTGTGCGGTGTTCACGTAAAAAAAAATGGGGATGCCATAGTATCACTGGCTACAGGTGGTTAGAAACAGTTGGGACTACCCTGCAGTATTCCCACTAAAATAATAATAAATAAAATAATTCTCATCTATAATTTTTTCAAAATCTTTTCCTTAGATCAACTCTTAGTTTGAGAGCCACTGGTACTACATTACTATATTATGCTGTTACGAGTATACTTTCAAACAACAAAATGACTTAGAAAATTCTTGAATTAGTAATTTTATACAAATAAGTACCCATCTTAGAGAAATTTTCGAAACTTTCAGCTAGACCAAAGTTTATTTTGTATTTCACTTTCTAACAAAATAATTGAAGGGGTTTTCAGAATAATTGGGTAATTAATTCAGACCTTAATGATTTTGAGGGAATTTAAATTTCGCCTTTGAGATATTAAGTAAAGGCACTGCGAAGCCTGTTACTATCATCTGTTGCCATAACAAGTGTATAATGTTAAACCTTAAAATACGCTTCAAAAGAGATTCGGGTAATTAGTATTTTGACATAATATGAGCTTTTCAGGAAGCCAGCCTTTAATTATTTGAAGATATCTTATTGGAAATAGCAATAAATATGTACAATCGAAACAAATCCAAATTATGTAAATAAATTTAAAACGATTTCACAATTTCGAAATATTGTATTTCCCGTTTGTTTCGATGTAAGGACGAATGTTTGATTTTTTTTAATGAAACTTCTATAGCCCCGATGTGATTTGGATTTCGGATGAAACAGACATGACGATTGCTGCACCTGCGACGTATCAACTGCGCTCATCGGCCGCTTTGATTATGATGTCACTTTTAAAGGCTCCTATTGGTTGAGATATGAAACTGAAATTACGCATGGTCTGCGTTTATTAGTCTCTTTGATTATGACCTCACTTTTCAAGTATTGCTTGAGATTGTTTTGGTAAAGTTTCGCTTCAACCGCGTGTAAACTGCACTCGAATTTTTCATTATATCGCAATTACATGGACCTTGGAATGAGATATCAGGTGAAATTGATGTCTTTAAAATGTATTTTTTCATAATTAAAATGTGGTATTCATTTGTGAATAAAAAAAAAGTAGAGGACGCCGAAGGAAGATGTATGCATTATCTCGAATGTGAAACGGAGTCGAATTATAATTTTAACATACTTTTCTTGAACACTTTTCAAGATTTTAAGCTATTAAAAGAAATATAAGTTATTTTTTAAGATAATCTCTATACGTTAGCCGAGTTGGAAGGTTTTATTTGAAACTAGCTTTTTCGCGTGGCTTCGCTCGCATGGCATAAGGGGGGTTCCCACTGCGCCTCCTCCCTCCCCAATCCCAGTACATTCAGTTTTTAAACAGCCCGCGTGCCACCTTTTACAATTTTTATTCAAATATTAAATTCGGTACTATTTAAAATATCTAAAATTCTTGATGCGATTCAAACTATTAGGGGAGTACTTTCTTTAAATAAATTTATTTAAAGAAAGTACTCAGTTATAAAACAGTTATAAAACAGATTTTCAAAAATAGAATCCTGATTTAAAATGTCAATCTCAAACAAGCGAACTGTCAAACGTGCGATAGTCGTTAAGATTTTCTTAATTTTTCTCTCCGTAAGAACCATCCTCGTACTTCAAGGAATATTCTAAAAAAAGAAATAACGAAATCGGTTCAGCTCCTCTCGAGATTTGCGCTTAGCAACACATTTAGCGATTCATTTTTAAATAAAAGATTAACTTGAGCAAAGTGTGCTCCGAAAATTATAATAAACATATTTAGTTGTGTTATTTAACATGTTATATGTGTGCAAAAATTCTCAGTATTCATAGCTAGATACTTTTTGCTTTGTTTTAAACGAGTCGTGTTTTATTAAATATTTTCAGAATTTCCGCTTTTTCATACGAGTTTTTTTTTTAATTTTAGCGCATATAGTCTTGTCAAAAAAGAGTAGAAAATATAAAAACTTGAACTACTAAATTTGTAGACTGGCAACACCAATTTAACTGTCAAATATTTTTTTGAAGTGCAAAGACACTGAATGTTTTGAACACAGTAAACCACATTTTAAAAAACATTTTTTCTTCATATCATAAAATTGATTAAAAGGTGATTTATAAAGCGATTTGCTTTAATTTAATTTAACATAAATTTTAATTTAACAATAGATAGAAAGGAAGAATCAGTAATGGTGAGTTTAGTTACACTACTTTTAGATCTGAATGAGTTAAATATATTCAGATCTAGAATTAGAGATATGATCTAAAGCCCAGTCAACGCTAGGTACTTTATCTAGTATTAAATAAATGTGAGCAATTTCTAAACTGTGCTTTATATTTTATTACTTTATAGTTATTCTTCATTATGTTAACACAAAATTGCAAATGCTAATTTTGAGATTGGCGGGTATCTATACTGCAATGAAATAATATTTTTTCCTTTATTATGCCTTTTTAATTTTTTATAAAAATGTAGGTTAACACCATGAGTTATGTGTTTAGTATTGCCATTTGAACAACAGTGGCGCCCTCATATATTTTCTACTCTTATTTGACAAACTGTATCTCCCTTTTAAACCACCTTTTTCTTCTTTTTGAACGCCTTCCGCGGAGTCCGAAATTAAGTTTTTTTAATGGTAACAATGTGATGAAGTAGTGATTGGTAGAAACATTGAGATGGCTGAAGAAATATCAATAAATAAATGTTGGGAAGAGCCTGGATTTCGTCATAGTTCGCGTTCTGAATGTAGCTAAACCATTTCCACCAACATTTTCCCATTCGATCTGAAGGACATCAATGATATGGAGAGACAAAGAGAGCGTATGGAGTTGAAGCAGGTAGGCTGTTGAGACGTTTTCACTTTTGTAGCACAAACAGTAGAAAAAAAAAAACGTAGGTACTAATAAAAATTTCAGATTTTCCGATTTGATTTGATTTCGTCATTTGAGATTTGAGAAATTACATCTTGCACATAGATGTATATGTATAAGTCAGAACTGTGGGAAATTTATACTGCATCCCAATGGCGTAAGCTATAAGTCACCCACGATAATGTTTATCGCGAACTTTTCGCCTACCGATAACCTGCAGCACTACGGAAATGTTGCTCAACTATCCTTTTCCTATGTAACCTACGAGAACAAAATAAGTTTCAAATTTTCCAAAACAGTGCAATGAGAATATTACTTCGGCGAAATAGATTTTCAAAATAAACAAAATGTTAAAGGAACAGAATTGGCAGTTAAGTTGATGCTGACCTTGAATACGATGATATTTATACATAAAATAATAAACAACATTTTACCAAAATACTTCTCAAATAAAATTATATTCAACAAGGACATTCACAGACATAACACAAGGACGTGCAAGGAAATCAGGCTTCAAAAAATGGACAAGGCGAATACGCAGAACAGTTTACTGTACATAGGGATGAAGTTATATAACACGCTACCGGAAACTTTAAATTCCACACCAATTGGAAAGTTCAAGATGCATTGTTAGAGCTACATAAAATTTTGTTTGCAAAATGAAATATTATATTTTCGTTAGTTGTTTTGGGGGTATTATGCCGTGTTGCGCTACCTCCTTCTTTACCCAACGTTTCGGACATCGTTGCAGTGTACATCATCAGGGCAGATCCGGCAGATCCGGTAGATGTGTGACACATCTACCACACACATCTACCGTCACACATCTACCGGATCTGCCGGATCTGCCGGATCTGCCCTGATAATGGACAGATGTGTGTGGTAGATGTGTCACACATCTACCGGATCTGCCCTGATGATGGACACTGCAACGATGTCCGAAACGTTGGCTAAAGAAGGAGAACCCCAGAAACAACTAACGAAAATGCCTTTGGCCGTGAAAATCTTAAAACGCATCTGAAATATTATTAGGAATTTTGTAAACTTTAATGTACAAATTACTAAAATAAAAATAATAAAATTGATGGAGACCCTGGCCCGCAGTTTGGTTTTGAAAACCCTTATTTCCATCAAAACACATTTTTACATTACGTGTGGGTGCTGATTTGGGTGAAGTGATGTTCATCATTCTACGTAAAAGTCCTTAAAATACTGGTTTTAAGATGAAAGAAGCGGTGATAAATTGTCGCTTTATCAATCTAACGCCCCTTTTCACTGCTCAAATGATAGGTGGTTTTCTGTTTTATCAGCTCGAAAATCTCACTTTGTTTTGACGTATAAAAATAGGTCCTGACTTGTTTTCATCTAGGTGGTAAAAAATTTTACGAACAAGGAACATTTATTTGTTCATATGAACCAGATACTTGGTTACATGATATTACAATTTAAAATAAAATAATGACTTTCTGAACACCAATTTTATTTTTTTATATTTTATGCCGTTCGGGTTTTGCTACAAACGTTCTTCAGGGTATTATAATACTCTACTAAAGTTAAGTTACAGGTGTTATAAGTAATATACCTATTATACAACTTATAATAACGTTCAATAACGTTCCGTGATAAATATGATGTTTACAAAGTTATTATTTTGTTTAAAAAAAAGGAAAATTCACTTTTATTTATGTTCACATTGCCACGTGAAAGATAAACGTGTCGTTTGAAAAGCATTGAATGATAATTATTATTCTGACATAAATAAAGGGTTAAAATTTTTACAATCCAATTTATCCAATTGTAAACCCATTCAGCCTTACTAAAAAACCCAGTGAAAATTTTATTCAATTGACAAACGGCCGCGGATGTGAAAACATTACTAATTAAAAATTTGTTCTTTGAAAGAAATACACATGGTTTCCGCGGCCTGAGAGGGTAGTTTATCTCTGTTTTAACCATTGATGTTCGAACGATATTTGTAATTTTTCCATAGTATTTTGAATGTTCCATATATTTCTTATTTTTGAAGGTGTCGTAAAAACAAATACCATTTATGAAAACTAGATAAAATTACCTTTTAGATTTGTGTATTTGAAATACACTTTAGCTTTCAAAAACTGCCATATTTTAAGATTCAAACTCGGAAAAAAATTTCCTCCCACAACATTTTTGACCAAAATGTAGAGAAATTTAAATAAAATCAAAATTTAAAAAACACAGTCCTTTTATGTAATAAATTTGGAAGGAAACTATCACCTCACTTTTTCATCGTGTATACAATAAAAAAATAATAAAAAATTTAAAAGTTTTGTTTATTGCCAAAAAAATAACTTAGAAATAATACCGAAATTTAAAACAGATTTCTTGCATCTCTAAAGACGTTATTTTTTTTTGATACGTTTACGAACACATGTATTAGATTTTAATATTATAAAAAAATATCACTTTTAAGGAATTCTCTTAAAATAAAGATCTTAAAATGAAAATTTTATCTTTTAAGTAACCTATAAAAAACAATATTCTGACAGGTCAACTTTGAAAGTACGGCATTTGTACAATAACTTGATTAAACTGATCTAAACAACACAAATAACATGGTAAATATATCCATTATGTGAACAGAAGAGTAAATTCGTCACTAAAATAGAAATTATTAAGTAAAATCACAAAATTTTCGATATCCCGCCATAAAACACACCGAGCTGTTTAGTCATCACGGGCTGTCGCGGGCCGAAGAACTAATGCATAGGCGCGCCAATAATGCCCCTTGCGGAGAAAAATTAAAACAACATTGTTTCCTAGTAAATTAAAACCATCATACAACGTTGTCACATCTTAATGCGTTTTAACAGCGTGACCACGTAAGTAACTTTATTGGTAATAAAACGTGTTTAATTGTATACGAGGTATATTTATGTTATTGCAATAACACAGTTAATCGGTCGCGCTGTGGTTTTTTTTAGTAAGGCTGATTGTGTTTACTATGGGTTTACAATAGGATAACTTAGAAATTAGACAATTAAATATTATTTTAACCCTAACCCCATTAATGAAGGACTGAACGCCGTTTATTTGTCTATACTTGTTTGTCTTTCGTCATTTTTATTAATGGTAATCTTATCCTGACGAAGAAACTTTTGGTTCCGAAACAAGTAGATAGTTGTGATTAAATAGTGGTTTTTATATAGTGATTTATTTTCATTTAATTAAATATTATTTATATGTATCTGCGTTTCATATATTAAATATGCTATAAATAAACACCGAGAGGTGCAACGGTCCGGTACTTTAGTTAGACATTATGAAATATCCTAGTAGTGACCCAGAAAATATGAACGTTCAGTTTAACCTTTTGGACCCCTAAGCTTGTTTACACGACAATATAATAATAACAATTTTGTTTCCAAGCTAACGCGTTTGTTTCCACGGAATTCGTTATTGGTAACTCTGTTTTTGTTCTAGTTACAACCCTAAAACAAAAGGGAGAATATCTACAATAAAACACGCTACGCATTTCTATTTAACGTTTTCCATAGAAATAGATAAAAAATACTTATTTTGCAGAAACAGTTTTCACCCGCCAAATCGCATACGCGGCGTTGTACAATAAAGAGTACAAAGTGAAGTGATAAAATTGTTTATTATACATTTGTATGATAAAATAAGTGTTTTTTTTCGTAATCCGTGTTTTTAGAACCGTTTTCACATACAAACATGACGTGAGTCATTCTCACATTTTTTTATATTTGCATTCTAAATTTTAATATTTATTAGTTCAAAATATAATTTGAAAGCAAATTTTATCACATTTTAAAAAGTTTTTAGTTTTCGGCTACCTTTAGAAATATTTCATTTATCGAGCTTTAATTGCAAAGAGGAAATAACACAAATTTTTTATCAAATTTGACAGTTCATTAAGACAAAAAACCTACACAAAGGTGGTAGACCCAAATGGATCACTACAAATTTTTGTGCTAATAGATTTGGTGGTGTTTATGAGTAATTTATGTATTGTACCATATAGAAGGTTCATTTTTACATACAACTGCATACTCGGCTCAAATTTCGATTTTTTGGAGACGTCTGACTAGTGAATTGGATGATCGACTTTTGAAAACTTGTTTATTTGTCTAAACAGTTTTGGATTATGCACTTCGTCAATAGTATTAAAACGTAACCAGATAAAACATAACAATTTGGAATAAATACGTTTTTTTTTAATTTACCTAGTTACAAAAAAAAAACAAAAAAACTCTCTACAGCTCAGTGATAAGCAAAGTCGAGCTCAGCATCAAGACAAAGATGGCTGTGTTTAAAATGGTATACAGCCCGACGCTCACTTATGGCCACCAGATATGGATGCTAAATGAACGAACACGCTCTAGAGTCCAAGCTGCCGAAATGAGGTACTTAAGAGGAGTGGCAGGGGTTACGAAATGGGATCGTATAAGAAACGCGACGATCCAAGATGATCTTAATATTGAACCGCTGCTACTCTTCATAGAAAAATCGCAACAGGTGGCTTGGGAATGTACTAAGAATGTCTGATGGCCGAATTCCGAGGAAGATGCTGAGTGCTATTCCAGAGGGTAGACGTCCAGTGGGCCGCCCCAGACACAGTTGGGCGAGGCAATTCCAGAAACTTTGTGAGGAGAGGATGGGTCTACCATGGACGGAGGCCGAACAATCAGCACAAGGCTGGAACGTATGTAGTCCAGTAAAGGAAGGAGTTGTAGAGTGCGTGAGCAGGAACCTAAGCGATTCTTTCAGGACTTGCTTAGGGTGTGAACATACTAAAAGTCCTGACGTCTAGGTGGTGAGCTCGGGGGGGGGAGGGGGGGGGGGGAAGGTCCCGATTTTCGGGTTTCCGTTTATATCTCAAAAACGGTGCGTCGCAGAGGAAAACTTTTTTAGAATAAGTAAAAGCTCATAAAATTATCTAAAAATTTTATTCTATACATAATTTTGGAAATCCCAACCGTTTTTGAGTTATACGCTCCAGAAATGTCAATATTTTCGAAAAAAATCATTTTACCTCACATTTTTCATCAAACATTCCATCATATCGTCTAAAATATTCATCCGAGAAAGAAATTCATTTAAAAAAAGTTGTAAATAATTTAATTACCTTTTAGAATATATATACATATGTAAATAAATCTTCAACCAGTAAATATTTACAGCAATTTTAAGTTTTTTCGTAAAATGTCGCCATTTTCAGAAAAAGCTGTTTTTTCTTACCAAATTATTAAGACGGGTTTTTTCTTCATGGGAAATTCCTTATTAATTTTTGCACGCAAGAAAGCAGGTAAGTTGTTCTCGAACAGATGATTAGTGGAATTCATTTTATAATCATTATTATTGTGAAGGGTGATTAGGTTAGTCGTCGGAGATGCTACAATAACGTGCTACGATGCTGTTCGAGTTGGTGAAAAGGCAATGAATGCGATAGTGGGCTTGACATTCTCAGACATCAAGTTGTCCCGCAAAGTTCGGGCATTCCCAATGTCTTCTGTCAGCTCGTCGATAAAAATTCACGATGAAAAGGTTGCAGTTGACCCAAAATTGCTGTTTCAGTGGATGTGTATAAGCAAACGATCAGATGAGGATTTGATGAAATTCTTTGAGTATGAGTTGGCCCCATTTCCCTTGGCACTGTTCTCAATAACATCATGTTACACTCTCAACTTTATATGGATTCACGTTATCATATCCTCTTTGGACGTTAGGGTCCTGGCAAGCGTTGTTCATCCATGGCATCGTCATTCTCAGTGGTGGATGGTTCTTGCTGAAAGGGCTCTACGTCGTTTTCATCGTCGTCCTCGGCAACAGGCACGCTATTGAGGCATCTCCCTTGGCAGTGAAGGCACGCTGCAGAACAGGTCAGCATTGCTTTTTGGCATCCACATTTGCCAATTGCACAATCCTTGGTGCAGCGGCAAAATATCATTTTCAGAAGGACCTCCGGTGCTGGAGGATCTTCTGTTGTAATTGGCACCAGGGTGTCTCCTGCGTTTTTCCACCCCCATTCTTCAGGGGACAGCTCAATCCCGAGCCACTGCTGAACTTGGTGGTATGTCCGCCGGAAATGCTGTTTAGCTGCACTCTCTGTTGGAGGGAGGGAACTGATGTCAGGCTTCATATTTGCCACGGACCTTGTGAACGACTGGAAGCGGTACTGGATAAGGAAGGTCTGTCTTTTTGGCGCCGCATACCATTTCAGGAAGCATTTATTTCCAGCCTCTTCAACCTCGTCGTGAGTGGAGGAGGGGTTGTAAAAGATCATTGCCGCTTGCTTGATCATTTTTGACTCCAAGTACAATTTTGAAAAGCCCGCCTTGCTTCTCATGAAAGTTGCAGACATTATATCGCATCCGGTAAATGAATGTAAAAATATGATGTGTTCAAATCTACGATGCTGCATCTCTTGGGTGGACAGTGCCATTGTTTTGGTTTTCCCTCGCCCGGGTTTCAGCAGCAGAATATCTTAGGTGGGAGGAGTGGAAGCAATCAAAAGGACAGTGAGGTCCACATTCTCACCAAAGACAGCCGCAGAGTTGTGAAAGGATAGTTCCACAGCAATCTTCACGATAAGGACGTCAGCATCATCGGTGGCCTGAAGAGTCTGTATCCCATTCTCCCGAAACTTTGTCTGTAGTAAGGAGATGAAGTTACTTTTGTTGGTAGGATTGGATAAAAAATCTTCCTGTTTAACGGGTATTGATTTGTTCCATGTCAAATTGATGTCGGCTGACCTTCTCAGTCTGTATCGTCGCATCTGTTCTTGTGATTTCGTACTATTGGCTGGGTTTGCGTACCCATCAAATACCACAGTGCGAGTCATTCCAGGATAGTGGTGGTTGACATAGGTGATATAACGATCACAAATTGCGGCAACGGAGGCATCTTTTTGTCAAATTTCTCTGTGTAGTAGAAATCCTCCGTCCACAACTATGTTCATCTGAGACAGTAGAACAGTTTTTTTGGTAGGCTCGAATAAGCTATACAGAACAGATTTAGTTGTCTTTCGCATCCCACTTTCATTGAAAAGTGCCAAGAGAAATGGGGCCAACTCATACTCAAAGAAATTCATCAAATCCTCATCTGATCGTTTGCTTATACACATCCGCTGAAACAGCAATGTTGGGTCAACTGCAACCTTTTCATCGTGAATTTTTATCGACGAGCTGACAGAAGACATTGGGAATGCCCGATCTTTGCGGGACAACTTGATGTCTGAGTATGTCAAGCCCACTATCGCATTCATTGCCTTTTCACCAACTCGAACAGCATCATAGCACGTTATTGTAGCATCTCCGACGACTAACCTAATCACCCTTCACAATAATAATGATTATAAAATGAATCCCACTAATCATCTGTTCGAGAACAACTTACCTGCTTTCTTGCGTGCTAAAATTAATAACGAATTTCCCATGAAGAAAAAACCCGTCTTAATAATTTGGTAAGAAAAACAGCTTTTTCTGAAAATGACGACATTTTACGAAAAAACTTAAAATTGCTGTAAATATTTACTGGTTGGAGATTTATTTACATATGTATATATATTATCACCCCCCCATACACACAAGCCTTGCTTAATTATGGGGGTACATCAAATATTCTACTATGTAATTAATTACTGTATAAAATTTATTTGTAATTTATGTACTTTATATTACTAATAAAAAAAATAAAAAAAAAAAAAAATAATTCTAAAAGGTAATTAAATTATTTACAACTTTTTTCAAATGAATTTCTTTCTTGGATGAATATTTTAGACGATATGAAGGAATGTTTGATGAAAAATGTGAGATAAAATGATTTTTTTCGAAAATATTGACATTTCTGGAGCGTATAACTCAAAAACGGTTGGGATTTCCAAAATTATGTATAGAATAAAAGCTGTAGATAATTTTATGAGCTTTTACTTATTCTAAAAAAGTTTTCCTCTGCGACGCACCGTTTTTGAGATATAAACGGAAACCCAAAAATCGGGACCTTCCCCCCCCCCCCTCCCCCCCCTAGCTCACCACCTAGACTTCAGGACTTTTAGTATGTTCACACCCTAAGCACCCTAAACAAGTCCTGAAAGAATCGCTTAGGTTCCTGCTCACGCACTCTACACCTCCTTTTGGACCATTCGTTTACTGGACTAATGGAGGAGCCTTGTTGATGCAATGGGTCCCCGACCCGAAAAGGACAAGGGGAAGAAGATGATGATGATGACCAAAAATAAATATTTATTCTTACTAGGCCAGTTCCACGGTTACCATACCACTTTTGAAAAGAATCTACAAGAAAATTTCACAAAATACCATCGCAGGAAGATACTTACAAGAACAATATCCGATCGGAAGGTCGTTTACCAACACCTCAGTGACGTTGTTGACAGGCCTGTTGGGAAGCATTCATTTCCGCTCTATTTCATCAAAATAAATACCTAATATAAACCGCAATATCCTTTGTAAAGAAAGCAATTATATACACACAACATTCGTTTACCGGGGGAAATTGCACCGAACGCAATCATATCTTTTAGACCCATTTTTATCTTTCCTCAAGTCAACTAAGGAAAATTATTTTTGATGACATATTTTTTTTATATACTCTGTACCACTGCTCTGCAATCTCTCACCACGGATTGATTTTCTATATCCCGCAGTCCGCAGTGTTTGTTTGTACGCACATGTTTACTACATATATATTTTTGAAGTAAAACTTCTTTACGACTCGGGGGGTAAGCTGGTGAATGCGTTACGAAAAGTGTGATGTTACGATAAGTACGATGTTACAAAAAGTGTGATCGATGGCGTGGCGAACGGTCGGGCCTTTACGCACGCTTGACTTGGTAAGTGATAAGGATTAGGATAAGGATGGTCAATGGTCACCCCAAGACCGTAGGTCACTCCAAGGTCATAGGTTACCCCATGGTCGTAGGTCACTCCAAGGTCGTAGGTCACCCCAGGGTCGTAGGTCACCCCAAGATCGTAGGTCACCTCAAAGTCGTAGGTCACCCCAAGATCGTAGGTCACCCCAAGGTCGTAGGTCACCCCACAGTCGTAGGTTACCCCAGGGTCATAGGTCACCCCATGGTCATATGTCACCCCAATGTCATATGTCACGTCAATGTCAATGTCATATGTTCTTTCATAAGTTAGCGAAGTTTTACTTCAGTCGTGTGGTCTAAAGCACACTTTTTTTTTCTTCTTTCTGCATTAGCTCATGGCTGTGAGGAAAAAATCCCCTCAAGGCCTACGTAATCTTTGGGGATGCTGTACGGAGGGTCTTTTTACGAAAGAAAGGAGAGAAAGTTCTGTAAAGGAAAAAGGTATGAGGGGTGGGTAGGAATCTGGGGGCAGTATGTCCAGGAGTGACAGACATACGAATTCATCATTTCCACTGCGGTAAGGCGATGTTCCGAGAGAGTCCTATTTGACAGAATAAAATGTCTCCCTCAACTAGTCTCTCCGGATCCGGCCTACCATGCAGTTGGTGTGATGCATACATCAAACATAACACCGCTATCAAACCGGGCACATCTGCTAGATCACCAAACGTAGCGAACTACTCGGGGCGACCTATGGCATCCAATAAATGGTTCCGGGGCGGCGGTACCCATTCCTGCCTATTTGGGAGGCAGTTCCCACAATGTTAATTTAAAATATATATTTAATTAAATGAAGACAATATTAGCGAAACTGAATCGAAAATCTGGAGACAGAAAAATCAGAAAAAGATATTTCCTCCACTGGGACTCGAACCCAGGACTCTTCGCTTATATGGCAAGTGCTCTACCGGTAGAGCCATTGCCATGTAAGCTTATATGCATTGCATATAATCGCTAATATTGTCTTCATTTAATTAAATATTATAATTTGAGATTTTACTCATAAAGTTAAAAATTAAAATATAAAAGTACTTACATAAATAAGAATGTATTTGGCGGCGCATGACGAGGATTTGACGTTTTAAAAAAAGAGTTTTGTTCGAGAATAATGATATTTTGCACACTTGATTTTGAAAATAAGAGAAAGGTCACTGTCTACATGACGTTTAGAAAAAAAAATGCGAAAAAGCCGTGCAACGCCGGGGAATTATCTATTTATATAGGGATTTTATACAAGATTCTATTCTATGCAGGGACTTTAAAGCAGAAACTATTATTAGTGTAAACAGTAACAAAAACTCTGGAACGATAATATCGAACGATCGTGAAAGAAAGGTGGAGATCCGCAAAGAATGCAAGGCTGATGTAAGCGTAAAGAGTAATATTAAGAAAAGGACGCTTAGATAGTCAGGCAGCGAGGAAAGGAATATACCTAAGGACAATATTTAACTCAAATGTAAACGGTAGAAGAAATTGGGGACGCCCGAGGATGATATGGCAGGATATGATAGTAGAGCATTTATGAGACGATATATGAATGTGAATGAGGCAAGGAATATGTGCCAAGACCAAGTTGTTTAGCGGTCCGTCCTCTCTGCCTACCACTGCGGAGAAACGAAGTGATGGTTAGTTAGTTATTGTCTAGAAATGTTATTGTATGCATGTGAATGAGGCAAGGAGTGTGAGCCAAGACCGAGCTGTTTAGTGGTCCGTCCTCTCTGCCTACCACTGCGGGGAAATGGCGTGATGGTTAGTTAGTTATTGTCTAGAAATGTTATTGTATGCATGTGAATGCGGCAAGGAGTGGGAGCCAAGACCGAGCTGTTTAGTGGTCCGTTCTCTCTGCCTACCACTGCGGGGAAATGGAATTGTCATTAAAATAGTTAGTTATTGTCTAGAAATGTTATTGTATGCATGTGAATGAGGCAAGGAGTGTGAGCCAAGACCGAGCTGTTTAGTGGTCCGTTCTCTCTGCCTACCCCTGTGCGGAAACAACGTGATGGTTAGTTAGTTAACATATTTTATTTTTTTTACTTTATGAGTAAAACCGACGACATTATTAGCGAAACTCTATCGAAAATCTGGAAGCAGGAAAATCAGAAAAAGATATTAGCATCTCTGGGACTCGAACCCAGGAAAAACGGAAAGCGAAAGGTCCTGGGTTAGAGGTGCAAAAATCTTTTTCTGATTTTTCTTTTTCCAGATTTTCGATTGAGTTTCGCTAATATAATAATAAAAAAAATTATGTGGGTAAATTATTGTAAAAGTTCTTTTACCTGGTACACGTGAACGGAGTCGGTGGGGATAAGGTTTTCCCGATCGTGTTTTTCCGTATCATTCAAACACGCAAAGAAACTTGCCATAAATCCCGTGAAAACACGGTTTACATAAAGCTAAAGCCAATTTTGGCAAAGTTTCTGTTTCGAATGGAGATACTGAGTGTATATTGTATCTATTGATACGTTTTAAGATTTTCACGGCATAAAGTATTTTCGTTATTTGTTTTTGGGGTGTTATGCCGTGTTGCGCTACCTCCTTATTTAGCCAATGTTTCGGACAGCGTTGCAGTGTCCATCATCAGGGCAGATCAGGCAGATCCGGTGCTGACGGTGAATGACGCCACTGCTTGTCACGGTTATTTTGTACCGGTGACTGTAGTGGAGCTGGCGACGATGTTATGGTGATGCTCCAGAAACCAAAATTCTGCTTTACGGTTGATATACGAGGTTTGTCCCAAAAGTACCCAACCTAACAAAGAAAACACAAAAAATTTAGGAAAATTTTATGTGTTCTTTGTGCATAGTCTCCTTTCAGCTCGACACACTTTTGCCAGCTTTGTTCAATAGTTTCGATACCCTGTTTATGGTGAAAACCGTCGAGCACCTCAAATTAGTCATCTACCGCAGATTCCACCTCTTCATTGTTGGCAAATCTTTTACCACCGAGCCATTTTTTCAAGTTTGGAAAAATAAAATAATGCGAGGGGCTAAATCTGGCAAATAGGGTACGTGAGGAAGCAATTCGAACTTTAATTCACTGATTTTGGAAAACGGGATAATGAATGTTCGAACTGGTGCATTGTCTTGATGAAACACCATTTTCTTTTTCACCACATGCGGCCATTTTTTCTTGATTTAATCATTCGAATGCTGCAATAAGTTTGCATAATACTCGCCATGATTGTCTTTTCTTTTTGAAGATAATCAATAAAAATTATCCCATGAGCATCCCAAAAAACTGATGCCATGACCTTGCTTGCTGATGGAACTGCCTTTGCCTTTTTCGCAGCCGATTCTCCCCTTTTAGTCCATTGTTTTGAAAATTCCTTCGTCTCAGATGTGAAGACTCGTTGTTTTGAATCGATCAAAAACTCGGCTTTATTGCTGTGAAACATCGCCGAACAATCGATTGAAACATCTTCACGACTCTGTTTTTGGCCATTGTGAGCAAACGCGGCATCCATCTTGCGCATAGCTTTCTCATGTCCAAATTTTCAGTCAATATGCGATGTACGGAACTTTTTAAAATGCCAACTGTAAATGTGTCTGCTAACTCGAGCACTTTCATTCGACTTTCAGTACCATTTTGTGGATTTTTTTTAACCTTTTCTGGCGTGGTCATTTGGTGGACCACTGCGATGTTCGTCTCGACAGCTCCGTACGTCCTCGTTTAAACCCTACCACCCATTATTTTATTGTTATAAACGAAGGAGCAGACTCCCCCAGAGTAGAATCTAAGCTAGGCTTCGATGTTGGCTGGATTTAGACAATGAAAGTTTTGTATCACACAACGATGACCAATTTTTCCATGTTTACAAATTAATTGAGAAGATTCGCTTTTGATGGCTGCCAAAAAACTCTAAACAACGTAGCGCCTTAAAACTTGAAACTTAAGTCTTATAAAGTTGGTGCTTTCTACCATATATTTTTTAAAGCAACAATACCAGAAGTACGTCAGGTCGTGTACTTCTGGGACAACCCTCGTATGCATAAGTAAAGTTGGGAAGATAAACTGCGAGGATCCCAAATCATCGGAATTAATACAATCAGAGTCATTAATCCTATTCGCAATCGTAAATTTGATGATAAAGTAACGCACGATTCCGCAATGTTCTCATTACAAACAAGAAAATCTCTTAAATTTTATTGCGACCAAAATATTACCAACTTTGTTTGAAAAGCCATTCAAAACTAAGGCACCCATATCCAAAATTGAAAACTCGTTATAAAGGTCCATAGTCGAAAGCCTCTTGATAAATGAACTCGTTTAGTTTGTAATAATTTTAATTGAACACTAACGATTCAGAACGGAGTGTGCGGTATTACGAAAGCTCCCAAAGTTTTACACAATATCAAGAGAAAAACCGATCAATTTGAAATTGCTGAAGAATATTATGGTAATCTAGCTGAAGTCTCCGGCATTTGAAATGTAAAATAAACAGTGCTCTCTTTTCGGTAATAATTATTTTTGTGTTTAATTCATGGAACCCATATAATTTTTAATAAATTTATTGAAATTAAATTTATTAGATCATACGACAGGCTTATTAGATCATCATCACAATAAAGGAGACACAAAGATTTCTATGCGACCTATACGCACTGTTACCAAAAGCAAACAAATTAGTCTGAGGGGTTAAAAAGTAGAAAATATCATAAAAAATTATGTTGTGTTTGCGCAGGTCCAGGTGTGGCTCTCTCCAGAGAGTCTGCAATCAGGTTGTAAGGCTGAGCTGCTTTCCTTGACTTCTTTCAGTTCCACACCCGGGAACCGTACAGTGAGATGATAGATTGGTATTTGAGGTAATCCTTTGTAGTAAAAAACACTTGTGTTGTGATACTAAATGTTTGCAACTGTTTATTCTGAAGAACAAATTTTACAGAGTGATTTTGTCTGAACACTTGACTGTGACAATAATTTAGACTAATTAATTTACAGAAGTGAACGACGGTTTGCTAAACGCTTAAACAAGCAGAGTTTAAACGAGGATAGAGATAGACTGTTTGTAAGTTTTAGAATGTTTTCAAGAGAAGAATAATGACAGCAGCGTCAAAACACGCCATTTATAGACACAAAAGTGAAAGTTTATGTGCCAAAGACAACAGAGAGTAATAGACAAAACATTTATGGCGATCTGTGAGTAAAAGGTGGCATAGACGCGAAAGTTTAATATAAAGGGCTCTACACATCGAGATTAAAATGAATGATAAGGAAATGTTCAGTGCTACATGAATTTAAATATAAAATAGGACAATCACAACACACAACATCCAACATTCTTCCGGCTTTGACAAACTAAGTTTGTTAACAAGAAAGATTGTTTATGTTTTGGTTCTCACTCTATTCACTGGCATTTTATCCCTGCTAGGTCTCCTCTCGTTGGCGGATTATGGGAAAGCGCAGTGAAGTCAGCCAAGCATCATTTGACCAGAGTCCTCCGCAACTTGTCATTGACATTTGAGGAACTGTATACGGTTCTAACGCAGGTCGAGGCTTGCCTCAATTCTCGTCCTCTTACTCCCCTCTCCTCCGATCCATCTGACCTCACTCCTCTCACCCCTGGTCACTTCCTTATTGGCGAATCTTTGGTTGCTGCATCGCAACTGGACCTGACCACTACGAATCCTGGAAGGCTGTCCAGATTTGAACGGGCTACTCAACTCGTTCAACATTTCTGGCAAAGGTGGTCTAAGGAGTACCTCTCTATTTTGCAGGAACGAGCTAAATGAAGGACAAGGACCCCAGACGTGCTGCAACCAGGCTCCTTGGTGCTGCTCTCCGAGGACAATCTTCCTCCTACCAAGTGGGCGCTCGGTCGTATTCTGACCTTACACCCTGGCGCAGATGGCATCACACGAGCGGCTACTGTCGCTACCGCTAAATTGACAGTGACGAGGGCTGTCAACCGTCTCTGTCTGTTACCAATTGAACAGACATCATCATCATCATCATCATCATCATCTCACTTACCATAGCGAGATATTTCTTCTCCAGTGACATTCTCTACTGAGTAAATTTCTCCAGTGACATTCCCTACAGTGAATTTCCCCAGTGATAACAAACACAGTGACATGTACCAGTGATCTCACCAAACGGACATTCCTAAGGCAATAGTGACTATCATCGAACTAAACATAAACAATCTTTCTTGTTAACAAACTTAGTTTGTCAAAGCCGGGAGTATGTTGGATGTTGTGTGTTGTGATTGTCCTATTTTATATTTAAATTCATGTAGCACTGAACATTTCCTTATCATTCATTTTAATCTCGATGTGTAGAGCCCTTTATATTAAACTTTCGCGTCTATGCCACCTTTTACTCACAGATCGCCATAAATGTTTTGTCTATTACTCTCTGTTGTCATTGGCACATAAACTTTCACTTTTGTGTCTATAAATGGCGTGTTTTGACGCTGCTGTCATTATTCTTCTCTTGAAAACATTCTAAAACTTACAAACAGTCTCTCTCTATCTTCGTTTAAACTCTGCTTGTTTAAGCGTTTAGCAAACCGTCGTTCACTTCTGTAAATTAATTAGTCTAAATTATTGTCACAGTCAAGTGTTCAGACAAAATCACTCTGTAAAATTTATTCTTCAGAATAAACAGTTGCAAACATCCAGTATCACAACACAAGTGTTTTTTACTACAAAGGATTACCTCAAATACCAATCTATCATCTCACTGTACGGTTCCCGGGTGTGGAACTGAAAGAAGTCAAGGAAAGCAGCTCAGCCTTACAACCTGATTGCAGACTCTCTGGAGAGAGCCACACCTAGACCTGCGCATGCTTAACCGTGATTATTTTATCTTGAACAGTCATTTTTTGTAATAAAAAACACTTGTGTTGTGATACTGGATGTTTGCAACTGTTTATTCTGAAGAATAAATTTTACAGAGTGATTTTGTCTGAACACTTGACTGTGACAATAATTTAGACTAATTAATTTACAGAAGTGAACGACGGTTTGCTAAACGCTTAAACAAGCTGAGTTTAAACGAGGATAGCACGATAACACGCAATTTATAGACACAAAAGTGAAAGTTTATGTGCCAAAGACAACAGAGAGTAATAGACAAAACATTTATGGCGATCTGTGAGTAAAAGGTGGCATAGACGCGAAAGTTTAATATAAAGGGCTCTACACATCGAGATTAAAATGAATGATAAGGAAATGTTCAGTGCTACATGAATTTAAATATAAAATAGGACAATCACAACACACAACATCCAACATACTCCCGGCTTTGACAAACTAAGTTTGTTAACAAGAAAGATTGTTTATGTTTAGTCGATTATAGTCACTATTGCCTTAGGAATGTCCGTTTGGTGAGATCACTGGTACATGTCACTGTGTTTGTTATCACTGGGGAAATTCACTGTAGGGAATGTCACTGGAGAAATTTACTGTGTAGAGAATGTCTGAACACTTGACTGTGACAATAATTTAGACTAATTAATTTACAGAAGTGAACGACGGTTTGCTAAACGCTTAAACAAGAAGAGTTTAAACGAGGATAGAGAGAGACTGTTTGTAAGTTTTAGAATGTTTTCAAGAGAAGAATAATGACAGCAGCGTCAAAACACGCCATTTATAGACACATAAGTGAAAGTTTATGTGCCAAAGACAACAGAGAGTAATAGACAAAACATTTATGGCGATCTGTGAGTAAAAGGTGGCAAAGACGCGAAAGTTTAATATAAAGGGCTCTACACATCGAGATTAAAATGAATGATAAGGAAATGTTCATTGCTACATGAATTTAAATATAAAATAGGACAATCACAACACATAACATCCAACAGTGTTGGTACATTTTATTTGATTAATTTGAGTTATTTCACAATTTATTCATTTAAAATAATATATATGTAAAGGAAATATATTCCAATAAAAAAAAAAAAAAAAATATATATATATATATATTCCATTTTAATTTGAATCCTGTTGTCAGTCAGAATGCAATTATCAATTGTCACTTGTTTTGTTTTTCTATTATTTGATTTACAATATGAGATTTTGTTAGAAGAAACCATTCAAAGGAAAGTGATATAAATAAACATAAATGTCGTTTCTTTGTTAAAAAACTTGGCAACACCAGTGTTTTCTTTATAAATTAATAGAAAGGAATTAAACCTCTCACCTTATTATATATAGTATAAGTATCGCCCTGGTGTAAGACCACCATTCAGAATTGAAACGTTACTTGAAATGGCATTAGCCGTGTTTGGTGACCAGATCTGAATAACCAGGTACTTCCCCACGTTCGTCTTCCCTATCTCCTTCCCCTCCCCACTACCTTCTGCCTTACAACATACTCCAATTGGGGATCCCATAGTCTCACTGGCTCCGGACGAGAGCAGCTGAGACTCTTGTGAGGTATCACTATAAAAAAAAAAATTCTTCTTCTTACACAGCAAACTTATTTTGTGGCACCATTATGATTGAAATTAATAGATTACTTCGTTTCTACCACTTTTATTGTTTATAAAACCGACATGTTTCGTCAGCTAAGCTGACTTCTTCAGGGTTTTGACAGAACTAATTTTAAAAATAGACATATATATATAGGTAAAAGAGAAAAATAATCGACATAAACAATAATAAAATTAGAAAGAAAATGATGTTTAAGGGACGAGGGGCAATATAGAACAATTAAAAAATTTAAAAGGGGAATAGATTTAATAATGGGTCATTTAAAAACAATTTTTGATTATTAATAATATTTAAATTTGCATTAACACTCTTTCTAATCTCTAAAATTTCTAATTTGTCCAACTGAATGCCATTGACATTACAATGAATTAATTCTATTCCACTGTTAAAATTAAAGGTATTACTAGTTTCTATTAAATGGTTGGCAAACTCTTTTTTTTTGAAAAAAATTATCTACATATCGCACATGTCGTAGAAAAGTGTCATAAGTTAAAAAAGTGAATTTTTCAGGAGAGCGAAAACAAATGATGAATGATGAACAAGCGCTCTAGTTGAAAAATCTTGCGGAGTTGGAGTGATCTGACTTTGTGGGGCATAGATAATCACGATCACTTTATTTTTCAGAGGTAAAAAAAAATCAGAGGGCGTAATTAACACGCTATAGAAGTGAAACTAGAAAGTCGCTAGATGTCACTATCTTTTCTTTTGCTCGTTTTTTTAAAGTGGTTTGAAGATTGGATATTGATTTCACAAAATACAAATGCGTGTTTTTGGATTTCTTAGGATTCGAACCCCCGTTCGCTTGATGTCTGTCTAGCGCTCTGGCCGCTGAGACTTATCAGGCACCTTGCCCACTACGCTATAGAAGGCACGCTTCGAGGTGCTAATGTACCGTATTGTATTAGAACCGAGTATTTATGTAGAACTGAGTTGTGACGCATTTCCGTTTCACCCGAATTTCTTCCGAAAGGATTTTCACCTCAATAAAATTTTGACTAACAACACATTTCTATGAGATATGCGATATTTATACGTAGGTAAGTAAGTTGCTTCGTTTTCCGATAAAGTTTTCAATAATATTCCATTGAAAAGAAACGTTACGATCTGGATCGGCGCGGCGTTCCGATCTGATTACGCGACTGGGTTTATGCGAATCGCAAAGGGTCCCCTCTTTCGTTTCCGTCATTTCCAGCTGGCGTCCGTCTGGGATGGAATATATCCACTGTGTGCATTTGAAAGCTTTTAAAATGATTCGACTGAATCTAACACGATACGAAGCTTGAAGCATAATAAAATTTCAATCTATATATAACTTTAGTCCACATACCGGAAATCTGTATGAATACTTTAGTGAGGCTTTATTTGTTACGCAATATAAAAGATAGCACGTAATAGAAAAGACGTAATCAAGTAAAAAGCGTTTGTGAACAGTGGCGGCTCGTGACTTTTGGATGTGCTAGGGTGCTAATATTAAAAAATGGCATCATGGATGTTGTATGCGAAAAATTTTTTTTTTTTTTTTCAAAAATCGGTGTTTTGTATGAAGATTTTTCAGGAAATCGGTGCGGCACACCGCCAAACTGAAACTTCCTAAAATTTTTCTTACAAAAAACTGATTTAAAAAAAAAAAAAATTTTTTTTCGACTACAACAACATCAATAATGCCATTTTTTAATATCAGCACTCTAGCACACTAAAAAGTCACGAGCCGCCACTGTTTGTGAATACTATAAATTTTAATATTGTCAATACTATTACAAAGATCGCAATAACGCTGAACAGATTCTAGATTTGAAAGAAAATGCACTTTTTTCTGTTCTGAAGAGTTGTATTTCACATGTACATTTGTAACTTAATTTTTACATCTGCTAACAGTATCAAAACATCCGTGTCACAGAAATACAGAAAATGCACTTGTTGACTCTTAGGCCAATAATGATATCACCGAAAATGTATACGAGTATCAGTTCAAGAAAGATAGAGATATTTGTTATGAATGGTTATTGAAATACGAGTACGTAACACCTTCTTCACAACAAAATACTAGTCTTTATTCAGACTGAAAACTCTTATATTTAGGAACGTGTGTACAGAACCCCCCCCCCCCCACTATCACTTTTATGTCAATAAATAAGCTTATTGTTTCTTGCAACGTCATTCTGCAATTTGAAACTCTAGTTCTCAGAATAGAATCAAATCTCGTTGTAAAATACTATTCATCTGAATAAAAGTATTTACAATAATATCCTATCCAGTCAAACAACCAGTGTTTTTACTTTCAAAGGGAATTACCACGCAAATCATAACCCCTCTCACTGTAAGTTTCCCTTGGTGTGGAAAACGAAGGAAGTTAAATCTAATGGTAGACTGTCCAGAGATCAGATCCTGGGACCATACAGTGTGTTTATTAGTAAAAAATATATATGTAAGTACATATTTCTGTCGATATAATTGTCATGTTGTATTTCCTTAAAAATATAACATTGTCATCAGTAAAATCCATCAGGGACCTCGGGGTTACATTTGATCCCAAACTTACTTTTTCGGATCATATAGTAAGGTTGGCATCATCGTGTTACAAACTTCTTGGATTTGTGATAAGAATAAGTAAACAATTTTCCAAGCCCCAAGCAATGACATCGATGTTCAATTGCATTATACGATCAAAATTAGAATACGCTTCTGCTGTTTGGGCCCCATACCAGAAAAAAATACATAGATTTATTGGAACAAATCAAAAAAAAAATTCTACGGTGTCTTTATATGAGAATGCATGGTGAATACCCGCAATTTATGCATTATCTGGATTTATTATCTGAAACGCGCTTCGAAAGTCTCCAATCTAGAAGGAATGGGACCCTAACAGTAACAGCTTTCAAAATTATAATCTATTACATTGACAGCCCATACCTCTTTTTTTTTTTTTTTTTTAATATTGTACAACAGATTTTTATCCAATTACTGTACAATTTTCTCATTTTGACAGTCTTAACATCTAGGAAGATGATTATTATACAAAAAAATCTTAAGGCTATCTAACGAAGAGTTATACATATCTAGTGTTTCCGATATTTCGTTCAACAGCACCATTCCTCTTGTCATGCTATGCTGTGCTAGAACATCTGTTCTGCCGTATGGTATTTTGAACAAGTCGTGTCGACGACTACGGCTGAAATTTTCAGGCACGTATAAGCCATAACATTCCAAGAGGAATGGGCTGTCAATACGATTATGGATTATGTTAAAACTAAGAATTGCAAGATTTGCATAACGTCTAGTTTCCAAGCTAAATCTATTTGTTGCCTCAAGTAATTCCATATGGTGCATGAATCTCGGGTACGTTCCATGCATCCGCATATAGACATACCTAAGGAACTTTTTCTGAATTTGTTCTAGCATATTAATATATTTCGCTTGGTGCGGAGTCCACACACCACTGGCATACTCCAGCTTACTTCTTATGACTCCATCAAACATGGCTATCATTGCATCTGGGTCATCAAATTGCTTACATATTCTGATGATGAAACCCAGGAGTTTGTAGCATGCTGGAGTGAGCCGTGATATATGATCCGAGAATGTCAGTTTGGGATCAAAGACGATACCGAGATCTTTAAAGCTATTGACTCGGCATAATGTTTTCCCTTTAATGTTGTATTCAAAAACTATGGGCTTCTGGGAGCGGGTATATGTCATAGTTACACATTTTTTTATATTGAATTCTAATTTGTTTTTTACTGACCATTCTGCAATAGCATCAAGGTCAGATTGCATTTTTAAGCAGTCATAGTAACAGATTATTTCCATCAATAGTTTGAGGTCATCTGCAAATAGAAGACATTTGCAATATTTTACACAAACCTGGATGTCATCTATAAGTATAAGGAACAGCAAAGGACCAAGGTTTGAACCTTGGGGAATACCTGATAACGCCGGGAATTGTTTAGATTCATGTCCATTTATTATTACGTATTGACTTCTGGCTTTTAAATAGGACGCGAAGAATATAAGCGTTTGTTGATCGAAACCAAGTTTGTACATTTTAAGTAGTAAAATATCATGATCAACTCGATCAAAAGCCTTGGCAAAATCCGTATACACTACATCTGTTTGGTGTCTCGAGTCCAGTCCGACGGCCACCAATCGCGAAAATGAATTTTATAATGCTATAAATTATTCGTACCGAACAACTACTGCCAGGGTCGCCACCACGACTTGCTCTGTATCCCATATGGCAGAATAGACGTTCTGGCCCAGCACAGCATGACAAGAGGTATGATGCTGCTAAATGATATATCTCTAGGTCCCTTGACATTGTAATTTTTATTTTTCTTTCTGTTTTAAAGTTATGTTTATCTTATGTGTTTTGTAATAGGATTATATTAATGTGTAATACACAAAAACAAAAAAATAAAAAATGCAGCGATTAAGCAACATTTTTCATTTTTTCCAAAAATGTAATGAAATACCTGGTATTGAATAAGTGGGTCATGAAGACCCAACCCCCACGTCCGTGTAACAAATTTCCACCCCCTGATGCCGGGTTAAAGCTAAGCCACTGAACTGCAAAGCTTTTCTAACTATTAATGTAATATTCTAACTATTAATGTACTAGCGGTTTACAGGTAGTGACCATATGATAAAATAAAAGATTCCGTGGCCAAATTATGATAAAATAAATCCTAGGTTTAAAGATAAAAGCTAGGTTGCTTTAGCTTTTCGGGATAATCTTCAAACTGATACATCATTTTTATAATCAAATAAAATGGACGTGTTATGACTTTAAATTATACGCATTACCAAAATTATGGCCCCCGCAAGGCGGTAGCTATAAATATTATTACATTTAAATCCTCCCCATTTCGCGGTTATCTCATAAAAACATGGATTATGGATTTATCTTGGAAGTATTTTTGGGTTGGATTGGATATTTTGGCACGTGGAAAAGATTACGATTCGGAGAAATTCATTTTTATCGATCACATCAATTATCATTATTTCTTTGCTTTGAAAATGTTGGATTTAAAATCAAGATAAATAAGGGTTTTTCTCAGCTTTTTGCGGAATTCCCCAAGGCTTGCATTTGAGGTCTTTCTATTCTTCATTTTTGTAACTGGTAATATTTTCTGTTACTTTCAGATCAAACCAATAAGATATTCTTAAATTACTATCAGACAAAGTCATTTATTGTTGTATTTAAACAAGTTTATATTATTATGGTTTTGAAGAAGCTTAATTATTAGTTTTTAACGAAATCAGTTGACTATTTGCCTCCAATGAAGAGGGCTACTCGACTAGCGTAACTAACTAGAAGGAAGCGGGTTCAAATGTCGGTGTGCGCAAGTAAATTTGTTTCTTTGATTTGTGTTATTTCACCTTATATTTTATTAAAATCATTAAAAATAATATCAGGTAAATATGCGGCACGTTCCAGAGTGGAAGATAGTCTCAGTATCGCCCAAGTGTAAGATCACGATTTATAATTGAAATATTGCTTGAAATGGCTTTATCCGTGTTTGGTGACAAGATTTGAATATCCAGGAACTTCTCCATCTTCTTTCTCCCCATCTTCTTCCCCATCCACATACATTCAACCTCATAATATACCCCAATTCGGGATACCATGGTCTCACTGGTTGAAATGATTTTTGCAGGTCACTAAACAAGCGAAGAAAACTTTTAGCTAAGTCTTCACTTGACTTCAATTTTCGTGTGTTTTCTTACGTTAATTTGCATTTGTGTTTACTTTCATATAATAATCTCCACTATTATAAATTATATTTTTATTTAATTTCGCGTCATTATTTTGTAAATTGGTGAAAAGTCTGTCAATAAATAAATATAAAAGAAAAATACTTTAGTAATTAGGTACATGAAAAGTATCGGTAATTAAGTACACTTATTTTTATCTTTTCGCATTCATTTTTATTTGTCTTTGTTTATTACGCCTTTTCGCGATTGTTTTTCCATCAGAAAGAAACGGTGATAAACTAGACAAAATTCCCAGAGATAAAAGAAATCTTCTAAACTTATGGCGGCTTGTTAGGATGTCTCGGAATATTTAGAGTTCCAGGAAAAGGCATCCAATTTGCGTGGATTCTGCGCTCATCCTTCGGTTGCGAACTTAAATTGGAAAAATTTTCAGAACTACTTTACCTTTAAAGTGAAGAATTTCGGAAGAAACTTTTTGGTCTGAGCATGATCCGGGAGTGATTTGTGGCATATAGTTCTCCCTACGATTGGTCTGGTAAAACGGTTCTTGAAAAGTTTGCTTTCAGTGCCTAAGTAATATCATAATATTCTATCGTCATTACAACTGGGCAACTCTGAAATCAGCTTTGTTGGGAAATTCAATTATAAGATGGTAATCAATCTGATAAATCGGTTGTTGTATATTTATACTGATAGGTACGGTTAAATCGTAGTTTTGTGTGTTTGCAACCGAATACTTATATTTTGAAAAAAGAAAATGGTTAATTAGTTTTTGTCTATTTATTTATTTACAAATTGTTTTTCCCAGTTGTTTCACACTAAAATACAAAGAAAGCAAAAAAAGCAAATCCACAAATTTTAGTGCTACAACTAATTAAGTCTGGTTGTCGAAAAACATCCCAGGTTTTGAATGGTTTGTCTGGCAAAGCAGGGTTTGTGTAGCGGGTTCTGATTAGAGGTTCGTTTACATTACATTTTATTAATTCTATTTTTCACAATTACGCGCCTTTTCATGTATCCCACGAAGTCGGCTACAGTCATATCTAGCTCTTGTTTGTATCAGGGATTCCAACATAACAAACAGTGACGGAATGGCCGCGGATTGTCGCCGTATCGGTTCGAGAAGTGAATTTTGGTTGTACGCAATTAAAAATTAAAATGCATCATTTTCCGCCACCCGTTAGGCAAAAAGTTTCCTTTTATATTAATTAAGGCGAATCTAAAGTTTATTTCTAAAAACTATTCGTAATAACCATGGACACTAATTTCTAGAATTTACCTAAACAGGCAAATGAAAAGAAAGCGACATCTAGCGACTTTCTAGTTTCACTTCTACTGCTTGTGAATTTCACACTCTGATTTTTTTTATGTGAACTCCGCATATGAGTCTCAAGTGCTTTCAGGTCAGTGATTCTATGGAATCTCCAATTGAGGTATGATGGGAGGTTTAATATAGTGGGGAGGGGGTGGATGTAGGAAAAGGAAGTTGGATGTTCAAATCAGGTCACCAAACGCAGCTAAAGCCAATTGAACTTTTTTGTAACGTTTCAATTCTGGATGGAGGTTTTTCACCAGGGCGATACCGAGAGAACCTTCTATTCAGGGACTTGCCGCAAATGTACATATATTATTTTTAATTCATAGAAACAATACAAATAATCATCCGATTGCGATGAAAATTTAGCGAGTTGTTCTGAACACGCCCGCAAAGGTTTCTATTTAAACTGGTGAGCTCTGGCACTATGAATGTTGTATAAAAATGCAATAGGTGGCACGCGAGCTGTTTGAAAACTGATTGTATTAAATGCGGGATGGGGTGGGGGGAGGGGGGAGGGAAACTCGGGAGTGGTGTTCGCGGGACGGGGAGGGGAGTGGGGATAGGGAAGGGGACGAGGGAAAGGGAGGGGAGGTGGAAGAGGAACGGGACGAATGGGAAAGGACACGCAGAGAGAAACAATGGTATCCAAAAGCATTACAATAAACAATATACGTTTTGAAATAACATATTTTTTATTATTATTTATTCCAGTTCGAATTGAATATTAATAGCTAAGAAAGGACAACGTCTATCGGGTAAGCTAGTCAAAGAATAAAAACCCTTTGTAATGTATCAAAGAAATGTTTTTTAACCAGAAGAATTTATTTAAATGTATCTGTATTGGTTTAGCAAAACTATACGACCACATAAATTCTCGGTTCGTTTTCAAATAAATATATGATTGTTTTTCATCTTTCTTCGGTCGACTGCCTGCTAAAGGAAGAAAAACAATTCATTTGCTTCTGGTTCCCTTTGTCATTACATACCACGCTTCTGTTGAATTTAAGCAGTAAAAACACAAACAATTCTTTCCGAGTAAGAACAAGCTAAAGAACTCTATGCTGAAACAATTCGGATTCTTACAGTAGATTTTTACTGCATCACGGTAAGATAAGTTTTTAATTTGAAAGAAGAATTTTTTTTGTACTCTGTATATTGAAGTTCTTGCACAGTGGCTTTGTAAGGAAAATTCATTCACATTTCAAGCAATTAGAAATATTTTACTTTGACCGATGATAGAATAACCAGAGCGACCTTGTTTCATTAGCTAGGAAGAAAACTGTTTTGCCAACGAAGAACTTTAATGGTGGTATAATATCTGAATAGAATTGAAACGCTACTCAGAATGAAGGAAGCTATATAATTGGTTCAGATACATCTGAAATTCTTGAACTCCGAACCACTTTTCTGAATTAAATTTCACAATTGAATTCAAACATTTACTTTGTCGCACAACATTCCACATCATTAGACAGTAAATTGGAGGAAATTGAACTGTGCCCGTGCAAATTAGCAAATAACCTCCGTGGGCAAACCTCCATAGGAAGATATAATATGTTAATTTACACAGGTCAAAGACTTGTCCAATATTTTTACAATTTTTTATAATATTACAATAGTGAGTCTAGTTTTTGCACTGATAATTCGTGGTGGAATTCCATTGTATTAGAATTTGAAATTAAAACACTTTTGTACTTTCTTCCACTAATTTATATTTCACCAGGACCGGTTTCATCCTATTACGGACATTTTCAGACTGGTAGTTGAAATTCTTATACCACTATATTTATACACTCTTAGGCAGGGGTACACAACATTGTCTCTATATAATGAATATTTCTATTTTGTTAATTTTAAGGTATTATAAGTTATTTTGTTAATTTTAGGTACATACAGGTAATTATAAAGTTTATTATTAAAATTGTGAATGATGTAACATCATTCATAATTTAACCTAAAATTAACAAAAAACCTAAAATTAACAAAATAACTTATAATACCTTTAAATTAACAAAATAGAAATATTCATTATATAGAGACAATGTTGTGTACCCCTGCCTAAGAGTGTATAAATACCGTAGCATAAGAATTTCAACTACCAGTCTGAAAATTTCCGTAATAGGATGAAACCGGTCCTGATGAAATATAAATTAGTGGAAGAAAGTACAAAAGTGTTTTAATTTCAAATTCTAATATTACAATAGGGTTACAATTACACTTAGGGTCACGCTTGTTTTAATAATTGCCTTAAAAAAATTGGCATTTTTTTCAGATGGTCAAAATATTTTCGCTTTACAATAAAATGCAAATATTTGGAATATTTCTGAACACATTCAAAAACGAAAAAAATGTTTTAGAAAGGTGATGAAATACGCATTCAAATTATAAAATTCGAAATAAACATTTTTTTAATTATAAAAATTATGCATACAAACATAAAAATGTTTGCAAAATGGCTCTCCTTACGTTTTTTCTAACTAAAGTTACTGATAATAAAAAAAAATAAAAACACATGCATATTTTATTAGACGAATGTACAACAAACCCATATTGTAACCTCACTTTTTTGTCGCTCTATGCAAAAATAATTTTTAAAAAATTCCCGAAGTTTCAAATTTTTTTTTCAATTTGCGATTCAAAACTTTGTGTACATAAAAGTGTACATTTTACTTTTATGGTGGCTATTTTTTAGATTGGAATATAAAGCGTGCTGTTTTTCCTTTCTAACACCGATTAGAACATATTTCTAACTATGATAGTAAGGGAGTTACAGCATTTTAAATGAGACCTAAGTGCGTTGGGACAAATATGGTCTCCTGTGATTAAACGGGTTAACAACGTATTCCCATTGCCAAAAACTCTGTAAATGTATTATAGAACACGAAAAACATTTTGACATTTGTCAAATTAGTATAAGCTTTCCCTGAAGAAGGAAAGTTTGTTCCGAAACCGGTCGGATTTACGCATTATATAAGTGGTTTATACAAAGTTGAATTGTTTCATTTTTCTATAATGGATAACCACAAAGTTATAGCTACATTCAAAAATATTAATCATATTGTATTAAATAACAGACAGTCACCATCGTACCATTGGAAATGCATACTTGTAAACTGGTTTTGATGAAACTTTAATAAAAGATCTGTCTTTTTATATTTATCTGATTTATATTTAAGAGTCGTGTTGTATCTATCCAGTAGAAATGACTTGTATAGCTTTTTTGCAAAAGTACCTAAAATATCTTTGACCAAAAGTTGTTTTAGCAAAAGGGATAAGTTTACCATTTGGTTCTAGTATCTCGAGCAGTTTGGACATTCTCAAAATGGTTAGATATATTTCCGTTTATAAAAATATGATAAATATTTAAGAGGGGCAATACCTCTAACATAAATTAGTACATGTAACCGTGTAACATACAGAAAATATAAAAGGTTACGGTAATTAAGTGTCCAATACCTATAAATCACAATCAGATAGGTATCTGAGACCACTATCTAGGTTACTAACATTAAATTCGGGCAGACTTCGTCATCACACAACGATAGCAGCGAACATAATCGGGGAATGATATTGGTAACTAGCAATTAAAAACCTTCCGCAGGTTCTTACTGTTAGGCCCTGCGGGCGGTTTTTGGTACGGCTTCGCCCAGTTAATGTTGGTGACAATGGTGACCATTTTAAAATCCAATAGGAACTGGTTCCAAAAATAGCCCGTTACTCGGATCAACTGTCGTCCAGAGATAGCTAGTCACTGGGACAAAGTCACCGGGATAGGCCATGACGTCATATATACTATATAGCCGCGTGATTAAAACAATGGTGACCATTTTATAATTCCAATGAAAACTGGTTAAAAAGATAGCCCATTCCTCGGATCCACTGTCATCCAGTTATAGCTAATCACCGGGACAAAGTAACCGGGATTGGAAATGACGTCCTATGTAATATGTAACCGCTTGATACTATTATTCACAAATAAGTAACACAACTAAGTATTACCGTCAATATTTCCATATCCGAAGAGGTACTCAAATTCACAAATTCGCAGTGTGGGGGAAACGTCCCCATGCGAGCTGCTGACGGAAATGGTGACATCTTTACTTGAATTCGAAACCGAATTACATAGGTAGTTTTGTTTGAAATTTCACGTACACTGATGTTTATATGGTGCGGCGGGTACGGCACAGAGGCAGACATGCATTCGAATCCGGGTTCTTAAATTCAAACCACGCCGACGCAAGACTATTAATTAAACAAAATAGATTGCCGCACTTCCGTTTGTATCTATTTGTGAATAGAGTGTGTACGCAGTCGCAAGACTATTAATTTGATTCTTTATTTGACATATGAGATCGACAAAAACACAGGCTCTGGGGGAAATTATTTGCCTCAAGGCCTTCTGTGTGGAGCCAACATAAAAAAATGAAAACTTTGTTAAACGTGACTGCTTAATCATAAAAGTGAGTACCATTTCCTTTGAAATCTAATTTATCTTTTTTATTGTAACCTTTCGGGTTTGAACAAAAAGCAGTAAAATTTCATTTTTAAATGGATTCTTTCCAAGTAAACCAAATTTGACACTTTCTTTAAAGCCAATAAAAGAATTTGACGTTTACGCTGAAGTGTAAATTCTTTTTAAATTATAAATTAAAATGATATTTCATGGTCTGGCTCCTTCTAAAGACGGAGTCATAATTGGATTAAGTATATTATACATCAATATCGTTCAATCGATTTCTGGAGCTGAAACTTGAACAGGGAATTGAAAACTGAACTTCTACGAAATCGATACGGTTCTAGTGACTTATAAAAGTGGAACCACTTAAGAAATAAGATATCTAATATAACATTAAAGCAAATTGGTTCAGTAAATGTAATTGTATTTTTCAGACACTTGTGCAAGATCTTCGCGACAAAATAGTAAACGTCGAAATTAAGCCCAGAGTTTCAAAACTAGCTATGTAGAATTAAATCAAAATAGGGTGTTCTAAACTACATACACAAAAGTCGTTGACATTATTTTTTTCTGACCGAACTATTGAAAGTTGTGAAAAAAAATACTACGATGTGTTGTCTCTTTTTTGAAAGTCAGATGGATATTTGAAATCTTTAGTTTTTCATGGCATCAATTTTGCGAGCTGGATATGTTTGCAGTTGCCTTCAAATAGGTGAAATAGGGTGCCACTATCCCGCGATCTATTTATAGAATAACCCACACCCCTGCCATAGGTCTCCTCAAATGGTTCACCACGTTTGGTGACTTATAAGGGGTTTCCGGGTTCATGGGAAGAGGTTTGTCTAGATCTTGACTGCGTTTGCCCAACTACTGCGTGGCAGGCCGGAATGAAAGAGACTGGATGAGGGAGACCTTTTGACGTCTCCAGCAGGACTTTCTTGGCCCATAGCTCTGCGCCATAGTTGGAGGAATGGATTCATATGTCTGTCACTCGTGAAAACGTTGACCCCCTGATGCCCAGATTCTTCCCTCATACCTTTTTCCTTCCTAAAATTTTCTCTCCATTCTTTACCAAAAATTACCCTCAACACAACACCCCCCAAGTTGACATAAGCCCCGAAGGCAATTATTTTCCTCAGGCCCTCCTGTGTGGAGCTAGTGTAAAAATAGCACTACGCCAAAGCTTATCCTTGGAGACAAAAAACATTTTTCCTTGACAAAATTTTGTCATGTGATGACACCGCACAAAAATGCAAATTGCGAGAATCTGACATCAGATTTGATGAGAATTGGGATGTAAAAATCTCAAAGACATATTTATGATAAACATCGAGTGATGAAATCTCCAACAGATTCGAAGTACATTGGGTGGTGAAAATCTCCAACAGACTTGACAAGCATTATTGGTTAGTGAAAATCTCCAAAAGACTTGACAAGCATTGGGTGGTGGCATTGGGTGGTGTTAATCTCCAATAGACTTGACGAACATTGGGTTGTGAAAGTCTCCAAGAGACATAATGAACATTGGGTGGTGAAATCTCCAACAGATTCGAAGAACATTGGGTGGTGAAATCTCCACCAGATATGACGAACATTGGGTGGTGGAATCTTCAACAGTCTTGACAAGCATTGGGTGGTTAAAATCTCCAACAGTCTTGATAAGCATTGTATGGCGAAAATCTCCAACAGTCTTGATAAACATTGGGTGGTAAAAATCTCCAAAAGACTTGATAAGCATTGGGTGGTGAAAATCTCCAACAGACTTGACAAGCCGTGGGTGGTGAAAATCTCCAACAGATATGGTGAACATTGGATGGTGAAAAAAGTAAAGAGTTTAGAAATATCTGACTCTAAGTTATTAGATATTTTGGTTCGTAGTTATTTGAGTAAACAGTCTTAAAAATAACAAATAACGGAGCTTTGCACAAGGACATCTCCAACAAAACAAGAACCTTTTATTGCACTCGGCTTTCCTTACCCGTTCAATATGCAACTGCAAACTTTCATATTAAAATAAACTCAGTCTTTGTTCCAGAGCTAGACGAATATGTAATGATTTTCAGAAGCAAACATATTTTTATTTGCGTAAGTATATTTTTCTTTACCATTCTTATCCACTTTACTCAGTTTCAACCATTTCTTAATATTAGATTACTTTTCATTCTTCAACTTTAGAACTTAAATAACTTTTTTATTCTTTGCGAAGCGTTTATATTTTACGTCCAGCGATTGCATTTTTAAGTATTTATTGTATGTGTTTGTGTTTCATAACGCTGATGGATTTCATACGTAGGTATTTGTGTTCCAATTTACCATGCAGATCGGAGGAACCCAGAAGTTGGACTTCCGCACATTAAGTGTACTTACCTATACGGTGGACAAGTCAAGTACCGCTATGTAGCCAGTCTATCAACAACCATCGAAACAAAACGTTACGTGACATTTCGCTCGACGTTTAAATGTTATTTTCTATCAATCGGAAGCGTGTAATGTGAAGCATTATAATATCGCCGTCTTTACCGAATGCTTCGTGTGAACCGCTTCATCCTATTGTGACTCAAACTATATCGTGGTTATAATAACCGAACAATCTTTTCGTACGCCTTGGATACACCTATGACCGTCGCCGAATGAAGATCAAGCTACGAGACACAACAGTGAGTATTGCTTAATTGTGTATACCGGATCTTGTTTGGTGATTGGGCATAATTCTTATCGAAATCCATAACGTTTCATTTAGCAAGGAATAACCGCAGGTTATTCTAAAACCCCGTGCCATCGTGCACGATTCAGTTTGTATACAAAAACTTTCCATAAAACCAGTACCAATCTATCTAAAAATATTTTAAAAATAACGTAATTAATTTTTCTCGTGGCTAATGTTTTGATTACGACATTTGACTTTTATTCGCACCCTTATTTTGCTGTCATGCTTTCAAACCACCCGGGTTAGCACATTGACTGAAAAGAGAATAAGAAAGAAAGATAAATAAATGGTTATTGACAATGTACTGGAAGTTCAAGTCAAAGGATTGGCGGGTATGGGTACCATTTTTTGGATAACCCACAACTTCTTGTGCCATAGGTCATCCCCAGTGGTTCGATACGTTTGGTATCTTAGCAGGGATGCCCGGGTTCATGGGTTGAGTTTATTCCGGGTCTTGGCGGTGAATGCTTTTGTCCACTAGCTGCGTGGCGGGCCGAGATGCTGATTTTTAAAACACTTTTTTAAAAAATTTAACCTCTCCAGTCAGTACTGTCCCAACCCATCGCCTTGCAACTTAGCAGGAGGTTTGGATTCATACGCCCGTCACTCCTGGACACATTGACCCACGGATTCCCGCCCACCCTTCATATCTTTTCCTTTCCAGAACTTCATCTTTTCCTTAAAAAGGTTCTCCACACAGCATCCCCTAAGATGAAATAGGCCCTGATGGAAATTATTTTCATCAGGGCCTCCTTTTCAATAAAATTGGTTTTTAATGTTTTATTTCCAATCATTTTAGATGTCAATCATTTACGTAGAAGCGGATTATTTGACAAAAATATTGCCTCGTGTGAAATATATTTTGTTTTTGATTTATTTTTATGTAAATATATATATACGTACTCGATTTAGTTTTCCCACTCCCTTGAGCAAACATTTTCTGCGAGCGGATATTAGAATTTAGATTAACGGATGATTTTTTTTACAGAATATCCTTGGCTGTTCGTATAGTGCTACGCGCATAAGTTGGCGGTGGCGTAAACACGAACTAAAACTACATCTTTATATTTTATTCTGGCAACCACACCTACTATCCTGTGTAATGTCACAGACAACACCCTCAGTTTTCGACAACTTATGTAGTTGACGATGTGTAGTACCTACTCTAAGCAAGCATTTTTTTCCATCGTCGTATTTTTAATCATTATTTTAATTTATACAGAATATATTGTTTTTGCTGAACTTATGTAATAATATTGATTTATGTTACATACCTTCTTCGTCTAGTAAGATGTTGTCAGGTTTGATGTCCCTGTAAAAGATAATTGCAACATTAAAAATTTATTATGGAAAAATCATTGTCATGTTACGCAGTGGCAGATAAATTATTTAATAAAATCCCTTGCTTTTTACTTGTGTGACGTAGTAAAGGTAAATTTAAAAAAAATCAGAGTGTGCAATTCACACGCGGTAGAAGTGAAACCTTCAGAAAACTAAAGTAGACAAGAGTTAGAAGACTACGTAGCACTTTTTTATCAATGGGAGCAATGATTTTTCCGTATTTTTGTATTCAAATTCCAGTGCACCTTTTCCTTTGCATTTGGTCAGCTTATTAGTATTTGTAGTTACTTGTTCGGAGGCGCTAGATGTCGCTTTATTTTGCATTTTCTTTTGCCTGTTAATTTTGGAGTGGTTTGAAGATTGGATAATGATTTACAAATATTTTTTATTTTTTGTGATTTCGTAGGATTTGATCCCCGGTCGGATGAATAACATTAAAGGGGACCTGCAAGGGAAAGTGGATTTAAATTGTTATATTCGAACTGAGTCCCTGTAAATAAAATACATATTTTATTGCTATCTCATTCTCTCGCAGGCTAATCCTAAATGAAAGTGTTTGTCTCTTTTTAGTGGGGCTCGTTTCCATTTTATCGAGTTGCAAATCACAACGGTGCTAAATAAGTTTTCACTTAAAAAATATTGATTTGGTATCTACCAAAGATATTGAAATATAAAAGAGATGTCTATGATGTACGCCCGACCGTCGGCGGACTACCTGCCTAATGGGAATAGTTTGCATACGGAAAGAATTCGTTCATTTAGTTTTAACACGTTCGTTTAGTTTTTTCTCTCATTTTCGTTCATTTAGTTTATTCGTTAATTGGTTAACAATATAGGCGATATCAGGAAGCACAGTTCTACTAGTAAAAACTGCAGATAGCACATCTCTTACATTTCAATATCTTTGGTAGCTACCTTTTTAAAGCATTACGTTTGGATGAAACATCAATTAAAAATAGTGTTTACAAAAAAAAATACGGTACAAAGTACATAACTTATAAGTACATCCTATTTTTTACAAATAACCCAATAAACAATAAGTAAAAATACATATGCAGTTTGTTAAGGTAACTTAATCATGATTCCTTGTACTACTTGGAATAAAAAATGTTAATTGAATTTTTATATTGCTGGAACAAAACTAGAGAAGGTACAGAGCCTTGTATACTTGGGCTGCAATGTAAATGATAGATGGGATCCTTCAGTTGAAATCAAATGCCGCATTGAGCAAGCTCGTGCAACCTTTATCCACATGAAAAAAATGTTCTGCAGTCATGATCTTAACCTTGGATTACGAATGCGAATGGTCAGATGCTACGTGTTTTCGATATTATTTTATGGAATGGAAGCACGGACGCTTACTAAAGAACTAATTAGGCGACTTGAGGCATTCGAGATGTGGATCTACAAAAGAATACTTAAAATAAGCTGGATGGAAAGGGTTACAAATGAAGATGTTACGGTTCGTATGAATAAATAATAGGAAGTAATTAAAATCATACAAGAATCTGAAAACTTCAATATCTTGGCCATGTGATGAGAAATCCAGAGAAGTATGAGATCCTGCATCTCATAATGCAGGGAAAGATTGCCGGAAGACGGGGCCCTGGAAGAAGGAGAACCTCATGGCTGAAAATCCTGAGACAGTGGTTTGGCCAGTCTATCGTGGAGCTGTTCCGGGCCGCAGTAAACAAAGTCCGCATAGCCAACATGATAGCCAACGTCCGTTGAACGGACAGGGCACAAGAAGAAGAATGATTTTTTTTTCCGGCGACATTTTAGTTTTTTTTTCAACTAAAAACATTAAAAAATCAGTAAGTTAGACAGTTAGGGTAAGTGTGGGGTTTGGGCGAGTGACCATTGACGACACCTGAAGGATTTTTGTTGTTGCGTGATTTGGGAAAAAATCCACCAAAGAGCGATCTTTATTTTACATTTTTTACTCCTAATAATGTCAGGAATCACTAGTTAAAGTATATCAAGTGGGTCCCTTAAAATATTGTATACGTACTATGAACACAATATATTTATACAAGACAAACATTCCCGACACCATTTGAAATCTCCTACTACCACCATGTTGTTACCAAAATGTTGCTTGTGTCGTAATGGAGGACTTAGCCAGCCGAGGAATCTAACACCCAACGCCCGGGTGGGACCCAAATACGACGCCAACTCAACCACTGACCGGTCATTTAAACGGTTTACTTCTACACGAAGAACAGGTATTGATGCTGGGTGAAAATAATTATTTCAAAATGAATCATTTTGTTTTTAATAATCATATCTTTGAGAATTTGCTACGACGGAGGAGACTGCGTGAAGGTTTTTTTAAACTAGTTCGAAAAACTGTTCGGAGACTTTGATAATATCGGTGTAGGTTCACAAATACATCCAAACAAAAAGCATTTGTGTACAAATGTTTAAAAATATTTGTAACGTTGGGACACTCAAAATCGTTGGAGACATTCATTTAACAGTTTAGTAGTTTCACCGTGTATGCCTTTATTCTGTGAAACAATGATTTGACAATAAGGAACTCCAGTGAAAAATATTCTGGCTTAAAAAAAATATGTTCATATAGACCAATAAACGCTAATTCTGAATATATAAGTTTTATTTAATAATATTAAAGTTTATAAAAGCTTATTTTTTTTCGCAGAGTTTATAAAAAAATATTAAAAAGTCCGTTTTTAATCGGGTCGTAAAAACATGCCGTCAAGGTGACGTCACTGTTCGACGTGTCGAAACGTCACCGTAAAGTCATTGTATGGGAATGTATAATATCACACAATCCATCGTATTAATTTATTCATTTATTTACATACTGTTTATAGAGATTTAGTTGTTATGTTTAATGGAACATTATTAAGGCCTAAATAATGTTTAAAAATAAAGGTATCTCTATTATTGAAAATATTCAAAAACTACTGGACAAAAAAATTGTAATGCTATTTCTAGGAAGAATACTTTGAACAACGGGATTCAAAATGGCGGCAGTAGATTAGCTGATTGCCCGATCCTATACTAATTTTTCAGGAGTGATGACGTCACACGATTCACCGTACATACGGTGGTTTTCGGGGGGTCTTGAAAAATTAAAACTTTGACAATTATTTTCATTATTAAAACTAACTCTAAAAATGAAAATGAAAATGCAGTTATTTACGTTAGAAGGTTAATTCATTAAAAAAATTGGACTGGACTTCTCTATTGACAAAAATGTGAATTGTCCGTGAAAATTTTTAAGGGTGGAAAATGTATCATTTTCATTTATACCGATGGTATTATTTCCAAAAGTTGTTTGTCTGAAAGTGTCAAAAACCCTCCTTATTTATTTGAGGATAGATGGAAGTTTTATAAAACACGATGTTTTTTAATTAAAAGTTTGGTCACTGCTATCACTAAGGCAATCTACATTACAAAAAATAAATACCAGGTTTTTAAATGAAAATTCTTCGACGAGCTCAAACGTCGGAATGAGAAAAAAAGACCAGTGGCTTATAAAACACTTGATTAAATATCTGGGTTTAATTAATTGCACTGAACCTTTCCATTAACCAAGCACCAAGACCATTAGCATCTTATGCGCCACTCTTGTCTTTGGGGAAGATATAAATGGGAAAAATGCACATAGCATACTAAAAACAATAAAATTCCATAAGCTGCTTTTAATATTTCCTCGCAACGTCACTAAGCGTCTCATTTCTTTATTAGGATTGAGGGAGATGTATGATAGTGATTGCAACACAAGGTCAGTACTACCGTTTTACTGTGGTAATACTACGACCAGTGCACAATTCAATATACCACTACACAGAATTCAACACTTGGGCAATATGTATTGGCACATAGATGTATGGAATATGTCGCTAACCACGGACATATGAATATATCTGGACATGCCCTAAGTGATAAAAACGTATTATTTCCCCCTCCACATGGCGCCGGCTGTAGCTCCTCCTTGGAACCGGCTCGCTCCATGGGGAGGGGATATAGCCTCGCTTGAATCTAAAATGTGTGACGTCATCATTCTTGCCGTGAACAGCGAGAAGCTGACATCCATACATTTAACGAAATAACGGCAGCTTGTGCTATACAATATATCTACGTATCAATGTGCACATAGCGAATGTGGGCGGTTCTCCAATGTGCTCGTCGCTGGTTACAGGGGTAAGTAAATTATGAAACATTTGTAAAAGTGTTTTAACTAAACACGGCAACAAAATATTGATATGTGTATTGGCGCGAGTCTTTTTGGGGCGAGCATTTGGCCTTAGCAAATATGTTTTGAACGTGGCAAGCAATTCGCGCTCCCATGTAAAAAGGTCTATTCATTCAAAGCAGATTTTGCTTTTAAGAACTAAATGGTGATATTGTAATGCGAGATGCCTATATACTGTCAGATTGATTGTTCAACGAATTACAGTCATCTTTCCCCTCTTCGCTCTCCATAGTTTGGTTTTACCCCTCATCTGTAACTGCTTGTCTATCCATTTGGATGTCTATGTCGCTAACACAATTTATATATGAAATAATTAAATCATTTATCCATGATACAAGTGCTCACTAAGGAAATTCTTTGTTAAATTTATTAAACTACTCGTACATCGATGAATTTACTAAACTATCTCTATCTTATTAATGTAATTAAATGTAATGTCTTAGTATATTAATTGAAATAATATTAGGTCCTCACATATGAAATTGGCGGTTTGCATGGGAGGAACATAAAGTAGATTTAAAAAAAATATAATATATTTATTTAATCAAAGTATGCACCATCGCTATCTATGCACTTTTGCCATCTCATAGGTAGTTCATCGATCCCTTTACTAAAAAAAACATTCGGATGGGAATCAATCAAATCTTTGTAGGCGGTATGGACTGCCCCATCGGAGTTGATTTTTTTCCCTTGCAAGAAGTTATCCAAATTTCGAAAAAAATGGTAATCTGTTGGGGCAAGGTCCGGAGAGTACGGTGGATGTCTAAGACATTCCAATTGAAGCTCCTCTAATTTGATAGCCGTCTATTGTGCAGTGTGTGGTCTAGCGTTCTAACGCGCGTTTGTTGATTTGCTTCACTCAATTCACTCAATTCTCACTTCACTCAATTCGTTAGGTACCCACCTTTCAATTTCTTCCCAATTTGCTTCAAGTGGATTAAAACAGTTTTATCACTAACACCGCAGCCTGCAGCTAACTCGGACGTGGTTTGCGATGGATCCGCTTCCACAATAGCCTTCAATTCTTCATTATTAACTTTGGTCTCCGGCCGTCCACGGGGCTTGTTCTGCAGGTCGAAATTTCCAGAACGAAAACGTTGGAACCAAAAACGCACTGTGTTTTCTTTTGCGGCACCGTCGCCATACACATCATTAACCCTTCGAGCCGTTTCTGCAGCACTGGTGCCACGGTGGAACTCGTACTCGTAAATAACGCGATAAGTTTTCCATTTTGTAAACTAAGTGACGCAAAGAAAAAAACAATTAAAGAAAAAACAAATGAATTATAATTTTCGAAAAACAAATACATGAGTAAATAGCTGTATAAATTTGAATTTGGAATTCCTAACCAAAGACAAGATATTTGAGATCAAAGTTGCCAGTACTTCATATGTAAGGACCTAAAATATAAACCGTCATAACTTGTAGTATTATTAAGTTATTTAAAAAAATGATTGAACTTTCTTATCTAAATTATTAAAGTCCGAATTGGACAGTTCCAAACTCCTGCAACTTGCAGAGATACTGGTGGTACCATCGATGTAGCGGTTTGCCATTTCGCGAAACTAATACTTTGGTTTTGTTAGACATGGTTAATGTTGCAATTTTGTAAACCTCTGACCACCTTACTTTAAAATTTTTGTTGTTTGTATTTTTATATCATGTATGTATTTTTTATTGTAACTTATCGTTATTATATCCCACTGTATTATAAATTTTTGTTGCTAATATTTTCATTTAATTTAGATACTTTTTTATTTCCATTGTAATTTTATTTATATTATTTCCTTCTCATGTTAAAGATGTACTGTCGTTATTTATTTATGTAAAAGCCCTCTGGGCTTATAAAAAAATAAATAAATAAGTTAATAAATTATCAATTGGGGGAAACAGACATACAATACATGGTTTGTCTCATTTGCAAAAGCTCTATATTAAACACTATTATGTAATGCTTAAGAAAGAGCTGATGCACTATTGTGGTAAAGAACGAACTTATAAGGATTTTTTGTGCCGCTACCGTTGTCTTTTGTGCATTGTCCATTGGCTATAAAAAGCTATGCCACAATATAGGGATTTTATCTAGGGATATCGAGGGATTTTATTCCAAAACTTCGGACCAAGATACGAACAATACGAACACGTCTTTTGATACTTTGCCGTATTGCTCCTTAGGACCATGTGTCCTTTTTGGAGTGACTTCTTGATATATATTCATGGTCAATTTTATTAGGTTTTTTGTACGTGGATATTAACCATTTTTTATGTAGTTTTGACGAACATCAAGGATATTTATTTTTTTTGGAGAGCTCATTGCTAGAGAACCTATAGTAATTACTCTTATATTTTTTTTTACATTAACCTCACACAGGAGGCCCAGAGGAAAATAATTTCACTCAGGGCCTACGTCATCTGAGATGCTGTGTGAAGGGTTTTTTTGAGGAGAGGAAGGAATGAACATTGGTCTTGAAGAGACCCATGTTGTAGAAAGGAGGAAACACAAAGGCCGGCAAATCGTTACACAGCCGAGCTGTTGATCACAAGAACGAGTCAATGAAGCGACCCGTTCTCATCTGACCAATGTTAACCATGTAAAAATGTTGGGCACGCGTTTGGCGTGTTTCCCGACAGTATACCGGTGACGAAGGAATCGATGATGCTAGTTCCTCGGAGCATCTTTCATTGAAATACCGGTAGAACAAGGATAGCAATCCCACCTCTAAAGATTGAAATCCGTCTGTTAAATTAGGAGAATCTATCAGACGGACCGGCCGTTTCTGCACAGAGTCGAGGGTTTTTGTATTAGTTGATCTAAACAGTTTTAACTTGTTACCCCATTCATTTGAATGATGACTCGTATTTGGATCCTAGCACACGTTTGTTACTTGCGTTGTTCACACTGGAGATGGTGGCGACACCTGGCGGGGAACGGAAGAGCGGCCACTCAACGGATTTTACGGGAGGAAGAGGGTGGATTTGCTGTTTCTCCGGCCGACATCGTGGAGGCGATAGTTTTACTTTACCTGATACTGGTTTCTTTTAGATGTAAAGATTAGGAGTTAATATAAAATGGTCATGTTCATCTGACGGACCTGGCGCCCGACTTTCCCGAAGTTATTCTCATGTTCAAGGTTAGTGCTCGTGTTTTAACACAAATGTCACATGTCACAGATTATTTCTCACAGATAATTATTTCGTTAGTTTGATCATCCAAGAGTTTCCTCTTCAATGAACCTTGGACCACGACCTGAGTAATATTAAATTGATTATTATAAGAGTCTCTAATTTATTAAACTGCATAGTTCATGTAATTAATCCAATAAATTGATAATTTGATGATGATTGATTGGTTTCATTTCTGCTATAAATTTACAAATAGAATCATAAAGTTACAATGTGCTCTTCCTTAAACGCCCTACATACATACAGTCCAATTTATTATCCAACGGCCCGACGAAGGGAATAATAATAATTCGCTGGCAGTCTCGCCTACCGATTAGTGAGTATGCAGTCCTCCACATTATCTGATGGTGTGTAAGGCGTTTTGCGCTCCACAGCCTACTTCCATACGTTAGGGCCCGTTAGTAAGCGCTCAAAGAGAAGAGGGGGAGATATGAAAATACGAATGTTAGAGGGAGGGCTCTAATATTTAAAAACGATTTAAGCGAAAATAGTGAAAATCCTTCTAATATTTAAAGGTGAAAATTTGTATGGATGTATAGATGTCTAGATGTATGTTTGTTACTCTTTCACGCAAAAACTACTGAATGGATTTTTAAAATTCTTTCACTAATAGAAAGCTACATTATTTTCGTGTATTATTTCTACATTATTTCTCTTCACCAAACATGGAGAATTCATCTGAAGCCCCCGTAGTAGATACTAAATATGTGTAGGTATATATTTCTTTTTAAATCTTTTTATATTATTTTATTTTTTCTTTTTTATATAGTATGTAAATCCATTTTATGAAATGCATACTTTTTTATGGCAGACAGACTATTGCACCCACCGCTCTGTTCGGCTGAAATAAATAACTTATTTTTATGCATCAGATTTAAATGTTCGGGTTAAATTTTCCCCACAGGAAAAACTAAACCCTTTCACACACTTCCCCAAATGATCATCTAGTCAACCCACGCTATGCAAATGCACTATATCTATCTATCTATCTATATAAATAAAAATGAATCGCCGAAATGTATGTACGCGCATAACTTCCGAACGGCTGCACCAAATTGGATAATTCTTTTTTGCTGTGTTCTTTATGGTCAGGAAAAGGTTTGTATAAAACTACTGGTGAGCTCTGGCATTACGAAATTTGTATACAAAATTGCAATAAGTGGCACGCGAGCTGTTTGAAAACTGAATGTACTGGGACTGAATTAATGAAATGCGGGAGGGTGGAACTCGGGAGGAGGGTTGGTGGACGGGGGAAGCGGGCGAGGGGAGTGGGGAGAGGGAAGACGGTGTGGGAACGTGAGAGGGGGAAGGGGACGCGGGAGAGGAAGGGGAGGCGGAAGGGGAACGGGACGAATGGGAAAGGACACGCAGGAAGAAACAATTTCTTTATTAAATGGCATTGCAACGCATGCCGGGAACCAGCTAGTAAGTATTATAAATACAAAATAATACAAGAACAACATGTCAACCTACTAGAGACCAAATGGGAATATAATTCACCGACTCCAGATATTTTCATATCAGTGGGTTCGGCTCTGTGGCATTTCTAATTGAACCTATAAATCCTACTGATCCCTCAATATAAATATTTAAAAAATCTTTTGTAATCCTACATGTATTTAAAATTACTGATTTTTGCATTTTTATATACAAATTCTTTGACAAATCTAATATGCTTATATTTTGAATCAGATTCCTAGGTATTATGCCAGTGGCCGAAATAACAAATGGTAATATTTTTATAGTCCGAGAATGCCAAATTCTTTTAATCTCATTTCCTAAATCTGTGTATTTTATAATTTTTTCAGAAACAGTTTTTTTAATATTACAGGAATTTGGAATAGCTACATCAATGATATAAGTTATTTTTTTAATTTTGTCATGTAAAACTATATCAGGTCTATTATGACTAATTGTTCTGTCTGTTAGTATAGTTTTATCATAATATATTTTATAAAATTCATTGTTTCATAACGCTGATGGATTTCATACGTAGGTATTTGTGTTCCAATTTACCATGCAGATCGGAGGAACCCTTAAGTTGAACTTCCGCACATTAAGTGTACTTACCTATACGGTGGACAAGTCAAGTACCGCTATATCGCCAGTCTATCAACAACCATCGAAACAAAACGTAACGTGACATTTCGCTCGACGTTGAAATGTTATTTTCTATCAATCGGAAGCGTGTAATTTTTTTTTTTTTTTTTTACATTAACTCCACACAGGAGGCCCTGGGGAAAATAATTTCCCTCAGGGCCTATGTCATCTGGGATGCTGTGTGGAGGGTTTTTTTGAGGAGAGGAAGGAATGAACATTGGTCTTGAAGAGACCCATGTTGTAGGAAGGAGGAAACACAGAGGCTAACATGTGAAGCATTATAATATCGCCGTCTTTACCGAATGCTTCGTGTGAACCGCTTCATCCTATCGTGACTCAAACTATATCGTGGTTATAATAACCGAACAATCTTATCGTACCTACGCCTTGGATACACCTATGACCGCCGCCGAATGAAGATCAAGCTACGAGACACAACAGTGAGTATTGCTTAATTGTGTATACCGGATCTTGTTTGGTGATTGGGCATAATGCTATCGAAATCCATAGGCGTTTGATTTAGCAAGGAATACCACAGGTTATTCTAAACCCCGTGCATCTTGCACGATTCATTCATTTTCTAAAAATGAATTTGGTTCATATTCATAATATGGTACTACATTACGGCAGTCAATCAAGTTATGTTTAATTACCAAACTTTGGTGGATTATTTTTAAAACCTGATTGTGCCTAAATGTATACTCGGACGGCGCTAATATAGAACATCCCGATATAATATGTTCTACAGTTTCCGGAAAAGCCAAAAATTTTCTACATAATTCATCAATTTGATTTATATCTTTGATTATATGCTTCCTATATTTTTTAGTATTAATGACTCTATCTTGAATGGCAAGCATAAATCCTTCTATTTCTGCGCTCAACTCTCCAATACTCAACCATTTGTTTGACGAAAGTTTGTCAACATACGTTTGATTGAGATAATTGAAGTGTTTTGCATGAATAATTTTATTTGACCAGGAATCTAATCATTCCTGGTTAGTATTTATAAGAATGTTGGCATTCTCGTCATATAAATTTAAAGGTGTAATGTTTATATCTGCCTTGCAAATTATTTTGTAAAAATTAATTATTATTATTATTATAGGCTATATATATTGGTAAGCTCTGGCGTTATGAAATTATTTATCAGACGTTTTCTGTCCCTACCAAATTCGATTAATTGCAAACGTCAGAAAAAAAGCAAACCAATTGTCGCCTTGGATACAATTTTTTTTTTTGTTTTTTAATTAGGCAATTTACCCTAAAAAGAGTGCTTTGTTGGCGTCGTACTTAATAACTATCTCTAAAAATGACCAAATCACCGAAATGTACGTATACGCATAAACCCGAACGACTGCAACTAATTGGATAATTCTTTTTTTTGTTCGTTATTTGTGTAAAACTACCGTTGAGTTCAGGCATTATGGAATTTGTATTAACAATTATAATAGGTGGTACGCGAGCAGTTTGAAAACTGAATGTATTAACAAGAGAAATATGTTATAAATCTTTAGAAAGCATCCAAAAAGGAAAATGAGATGGTTCGAAAGGGAGATGTAAACGATTATAATTTATAATTTCTTAAGTAGCATTTAGAGAAACACAGAATTTTTCCAATATTCAATATGTTAAATAACAGAACTAGATGTGATTTAAATAATTTTTTAAGCATACTTATCGTTTTTTTTCTATCGTGATTACTTATTTGGATCGGAAAATGCAAAGAGCTTATTTTAAAAAATAAATATACTTCTTGAAGAGCTTCTAGAGGTTGAAACTTTAAGTGTTCAAAGTACAAATTATGTCGTAATGCGGGGCTTGGCAATTCTGTTGCAAGATATAACATCAAAGTTATGCCAAGATAGGTCTGAGGGGTGTGGAGCAATAATCGGATTTTGTTTTGGCTTATATTCTAACAAACTTTTGTTAATTAGCAGGATTCCACAAAAATATTTTATAATAGTGAAATCCGTGGATTCACAACTCCGCGCCGCGTTTTAAAAGCCAACATATTAAAATATTTGTATTTAAAATGGAAAATAATTAAAAATTATTAAAATGATGAGTTTTATAAAAGGAGTATCCGGCAGTTGTCCAAAGTACAGCGTTTTCAATTAATTTAGTAAAGGAAAGACTTGGGTAGGAATTAATAAATAATGAATGAAGGGATCTAATACGAAAGTTGAGGTAATTTTCTTTGTGAGGGATTTTTCAATGGACGGATCTGGTATTCAAAGTGTAAAGGAGATTTTGATGTTCTTCTAATAATTCTACAAAAAAATATAAATATCCGAACAAGGCAGATTACATTTAGATTTAGTTTTAATCTCCAAGGGAGTATTTATAATATGCGATTTGATTAAACTGCGTTTTCTAATGTCCGATCGGACCGAATAACTCTGGATCCAATATAATAACACATGCAGAAATTTATTTGGATTCAGAAGATACAGCAGCGTATCGACATTATTTAAGGAGTTAGGACTGGGGGTTATCCACCACTTGCCCACCCTGGTATAAGTAACAGATGGTTACTCCTTCAAGACTCTTGCAAGGACTCAAATTTTTTGAATGAACGAATCTACATTTAATTTTGAACGAATCTAGACCTCCAGTGTTGTTAGGAGTTAGGACTGCATTCGCAGGTCTGATGAGACGCCAGGTCACTGGAGCCAGGATGCGGCTGATGGCCTCCGATAACACGGTTGTGACCCCAGCCTTCCAGCACCAAGCGCCACTCCTGAGTGAGCGCTGGGCCCGAGCTACCCAATAATTGATTATTTATTTTTATTATATATTATAATAAAACGAATATAAAACTTTATTCCACTTAATTTTATTCGACCGTAACCGGTTTCAGCTCGTCAAAGCCATCTTCAGACTGGTACAAATATTTCCTAGTCTACGGTTTATATATACAACATATTGGGGAGGGGGAGAGGGGTGGTCTACAAGGATTTTAATCAATTACAATAATTATATTTGTTGCTAAGTCATTTTAGACTATCGAATTTCTAAATATTTTGGTAATTCCAGTAAGTTAATTACATTGGGTTTGCAGCTCACTTCAATGATGATTAGGGAAAAACCTTATAAGTAATATGAGTTACTAATAACCTAATTTTACTGTCAAATAGTTATTATATTTATGAGGTATGGTATTTTTAATTGCTTTTTGAAGGGATACATGTTTACATTGGAGTTGGAATGGTCTAAACTAATTACATATTTTAATATCGAAATTATTATGAAAATTACAATATACTACTAAAAATTACAAAAGATACTATTGTATTGTAATGTGATACCAAACTATTTGTGAAAATTACACTGGATACAAAGGTGAGGACTTAGCACATGAATCTAATTGCTTTATCTTTACAAAGTTACTTTATGAAGGGGTACATGTTTATATTGGAGTAGGAATGGTCTAAAATAAATACCTATTTTAATTTCGAAATTATTATGAAAATTACAATATACTACTAAAAATTACAAAAGATACTATTGTATTGTAATGTGATACCAAACTATTTTTAAAAATTCGTTGAAGTTAAAAAATAACTGAAAAATCTTTTTATTTTTTATTAGTCGCCATTTTGATTTTTTTCATTTTTCCTGGTTCCTATGATAATGACATTTTTACTGATAAAGAATCTATCTTTTTTATATTTTTCAGATAACCAGAATGGAAGAAATCGTGACAAAATGGACTAGCTCTTTCCCCCCCCCCCTCTACTTAAACAGCGTGGAACTTAGGGAAATATAAATATATACATATTTATTTTTTTTTAATTTTTAAAATATAAATAAATAAATTATTAAAAAACGTACCCTTAAAATATTATTTTTTCATCGACCGTCTAAAAACGCCCGAAATTCAGGCTTCTAGACAAGAATACCTCCTTAAATTATTTTTTTATCAACAATTCCTTTATTTTCACCTTTTCGTTTTTTTCTTAGATTAGCTATAAGTATCTATTATAATAAGAAACAATTGGACATTGTCACTAAAAAAATCATTAAAATGGTTCCAAAACATTTTTTCAGTCCATTTACTTGATAGCTAAGGGGATGGGGTGTAAAAAAATTAGACCAATAAACCTATTGGAAACATCCAGAATCATCTGAAAGCTTTTCTGAGTTCGAAACTATGTTCAGAATGCGGCACTCATATTTTGCACACTCAATTCCGTCTAGCGCCCGGTCAAGTGATTACGGTTATGGAAAGGTGGGTACTGGATAAATGACATTCCGACAGGCACCACGCACATTCTTATTTTGAGACAAAATACACGCAATCGTTCTATTCGTACCCGCTATTCGTTGACGTGAAATACGGGCTGTATCAATAATAACTCGGTGGACTAGTACCAATTGGAACGTAAACGATCGATGGTGTATGTACGGCTGGTTCCTTTATAAATTCACCAATTAATTACGCGGCGCACTTGTCAAATTTCCACCCCGCATAGTCGGAGCATGAAATATAAATTCGTATTCACGTCAGCTTGAGTTATGCACCCATTTTAATTAAATGAATTCGGGCGTATGGCGGAAAGTCGAATTTGATGGATGATTGCAAATGCATTACATTAAACACGTAAAAAATATATATATTTCATGGTTGAAATAAATTCAGGCATTTCAAATTTCTACCGAAGTGTAGCGCACTTCCCCAGGACAGTTGTTTAAAAGTACTAAAAAAAATAATTTTGAAATTACATATCTATATCGTAAAGTATGCTCCGAAAATTGTAAAAAACATATCGACGGTCTCGAAGAACAATATACTAAAAATTTAAAACCGATGTGTTGGTTTTTTTATTGGCTTATTTTGTTGATTTAAAAGTTTGTACATTCAGAATTTTTAATGAAAAGAAATGAAACACCATTTTTTACCTCAAAACAGTAAACATGCGTAACTTTAAACAGCTTTATTGCGAAACCACAAAATGGCACATTCGGCATTGTTCTTCGGGACCAATATCTTTTGTTATTTATTTAACGTGTTATAGTATGAACATTTTTCAGCGATTCTCTAAACGCCACTTAACTGGGACGTCGAGATATTATTGCTCTATTTTAAATAAGTCATGTCATTAAATATTTTCACAACGGTCGCTTATGACCATCAATTATCGTTATCGTATATATATATATGCATAACAAAGATTTCAGAAAGTTTTGGCAAAAAACTTCAACAGTGCTGAAAGCCAAGAGCAAAGTTCCACTATGCGTCAACAACATTATGGGTGATGAAAACATAGCCAACGAATTTAGAGACTTTTTCTCTTTAAGCGAGGATCAAGGAGATACCACGAAACCTTCAATAATGACATGCCCGCCTGCGGCCAATGATGACCTGGTCATGAATGTTACTCATGAAATGATTGAAAGCGCAATTAAGCAAACCGCCCATGGTAAAAGTCCAGGATACGACGCCATTGGTATTGAGCACATAAAATACGCAGGAGATCAACTTCATATTATTCTAGCCGCCCTGTACTCAAGCCTCCTAAGACACACACATATGCCGATGGATATGAGCAAAACTATTATCGTACCAATCCTGAAATCCAATCAGCTGGATGCATCGGTATTAGGAAATTACCGACCGATTTCCTTGGCGACAATGCTCTCGAGTCTATTTGAAAAAATCTTATTCGCGCTAGTCAAAGAGAAACTATTTACCCTGGACAACCAATTCGGCTTCAAGAGCGCCTCATCAACCGATATGGCCATTTATGGAGTAAAAAAAACAATAGCCTACTACAAAAAAAGAAAAACCACAGTCTATGGGTGTTTTCTTGACTTAAGCAAGGCGTTTGATCGTGTTTCCCGTCAATTATTATGGGAAAAACTTATAAAGCGAGATGTTCCAGCAGCAGTGGTCAATATGCTGGCTATTTGGTAGGACAACAGGAAAATCACATTCAATGGGCAGGAGCTTCTTCAAGACCTTTATTCCTTAAGAGCGGAGTTAGGCAAGGGGGAAATATGTCTCCAACTCTATTTAATGTGTACATTAACGACCTCTTACAAGAGTTGAACGATACACGAATCGGTTGTCATATCTGCGGACAAGGAAGTAACAACATTAATTACGCCGATGACATGGTACTGCTTGCACCTTCGATTAAAGCGATGAGACGACTTGTGCAAATATGCGAAGAGTAAGCAAACTCTCATAACCTGTTGTACAATTCTAAAAAGTCAGTCATCGTCGCTTTCAAACACAATAAGGGAGCCATCACATATTCCTCCAATATATCTAGAAGGAAATGAACTGCTTGTGGCCTCACAGGTTAAGTATCTGGGACATATCCTAACCGAAGACATGAAGGATATAGAAGATATGGAACGACAAAGAAGAGCAATTAACATACGGGCCGGAATGCTCTCAAGGCGGTTCTACCACTGTAGCGAAGATGTCAGAAAATTACTATTCAAGACATACTGTACTGCCCTGTATACGTCTGAACTGTGGACACAATACCCAGCAGCGCAATGAGACAAACTGAGAGTGTGCTACAATAACGCATACAGGCAATTTATGCAACTACCGAGGTTCTACAGTGCCTCCACGATGTTTACCGAGATACCGAGGGGAGGGTGCACTCATTCCCAGCCTTACTTCGCCACCGACTAGCCAGCTTCTGGAGCAGGATACGAACTTCAACCAATATCATTGTCTTGGCTGCATCCGAGTGGCTCAGTTCTCGAATAAATGAGCGATGGATGCAGATGATGAGGCGACATCCATGATGGACGATCCCAAAATATATTTTTATCTTTTTATTTTTAATTCTGTCTACTTATTATTTATTTTAATTTTATGCTTATTTTTTGTTATTTGTGTGATGAATTTTGTTTTCATCTTATGTTTTAATTAGGTACTTACCTAATATTTAACTTTTTTTTTCTTTTATAGTTGTTGTTTATGTAATATGGCAGACTGGGATTGCACTACCCTCCCAGTCCTGCTGGAATAAAAACTTAAATAAATAAAATAAAAATAAAAATAAGTATATTTTTTTTTACATGGGGTCCACGCAGGAGGCTCTGAGGAAAATAATTTCCCTCAGGGCCTATGTCATCTTTGAGGATGCTGTGTGGAGGGTTTTTTTAAGGAAAGAAAGGAGAGGAGAGTTCTGGGAAGGAAAAGGCTTTAAGGGGTGGGTAGGAATCTGGGGTTCAGTATGTCCTGGTCATCCGCCTCCAAAATCTAGACAAACCTCACCCCATGAACCCGGGCACCCCTGCTAAGTGACCTATGGCAGAGGTGTTGGTTATCCAATAAAGGTTCCCGGGGCGGCGGTACCCATTCCCGCCTCCCAAATTGAGTTGATCCTTGTTTTTTTTGTTAAGTTTTTATGTAAGCGCAACAAGGATATCAAAGTGATCGTTTTATGATACACTCCGGTTTTCAAATTGAACCAAGGAACTAAATAAACCGCAGTTGACACAATTCTAGTTATCAGTAATTAATAACGAAACAATGTAGGTATCTGCGTTAAATTTCTCTCGAATACGACATGAACATGCCTTTATGAAGCTAGAGGTATATTTAATTTTGTTTTATAGTTGATGAAATTGCCTGGCCTTACGGTGATTTCCTCCTTGACGATGTTATTATATTATGATATAACATGTCTGTTAGCATTTCTATAACTCTTTTAAAGGTTTTAAATTCTTTGAATTCAAATGAAAAAATTCACCCGTTCGCACAAATCGTACCAAATTAATAGAATTCTAAGCCCTTCAATTAGAACATTAATTAGAAATGGGGGTTTTGCGTGCTAAATAAGGCTGCAATTTTAAGGCTGTAAAATGAATTTCTGAAAACCTGAAAGGTTTTCTCGACTAAAGGTTACCTACTTCTAACGACCCGGGTGTTATAAAAATCTTTACACAAAGATGCATGTCATTTATTAAGCTTTTATTAAAATATACGACTGAAATATATAAAATATACCCCGATTCAGGCGAATCCTAGTGGGGTTAATAATTACATGCTAAAAATAAATGTATTTAAATTGTAAAGAAGCAATAAATAAAAATAAAAATATTTTGCAGATTACTGAATGCATTAAAATAAGTTGGTACCTCCAATTAGTGTAAAAAAATGTGATTCACAAAAAAAAAAAAAAAACATAATTTTTTTTATAAAAAATAATGATAGAGCATTTACCGGTGCACTCACCCAAATTCGAAATTAGTAATGAACCAATGCTGTTATTATTACAAATGTTATTGTTATTAATGCAACCAATCTATTGTGTGATTACATTCTAATATAAGTGTAGGTATGTCCACAGCATTATAAATTGATGTAAAATAACTGCCTCAACACAGGCTAGCCTAGTGAGGCAGGTTACGAGAAACCTAAATGTATAATTACAAATCTCTACTCTCTAAGTACCTACTGTTTATATGTATATTGTTTTTGTTATTAACTTTTGTACTAATGTTACTTTTAAAATATTGTAAATACAAGAAATTCCAAAATCAAGCTATGAAAAAAATAGCCCATAACTTAACCTAACGCAATTGATTTAACAAAATTAATATTTTTTCATCACTCTTAACGATTTTTCAAAGGGGTGTTGATTTGACTTCATTCTTAATTGTCCGGTTACTCCATTTTATCATCAATCTTAATGACTTTTCAAAGGAGGTGTTGATCTGACTTCATTCTGAGTTGTCGGGTCTCCCCTGTCAGTGCAATTAAAACATATTTAAGTTGTAGGTATCTCTTATCTTTAAAGAAAATATTATCCAATTCTTGGTTATATTAAGGGGAAAAATATGTGAGAAACCGGTGCGCTCTTGTTGACGTATTCTAAAAAATAACATTTTGTACAAAAATATTCTTAAACACTTTTTGGCTTTGAAACCAAACCACTTTGAAGCCAGAAGTATATGCGTATGCTTCCTCTACCTTAGAGGAAGCATATGCATTACATATTGAGACCCAACTTTCAATAAAGGTACCAATTCTTACACTTAATAATTATTAGTTTAATCAAAGATCTAAAGAAGTTCCAAATCGCAAAAATTAAAACACGCTTCTATACCACTTTGCATATTATTTATATCAGGCGCGCCAAAATATCGTATTTATTTAAAAAAATATACATACATATTTATTTCGTATCATCAAAGAGGCAAAATTTATTATGACAAAGTTTTAGTCATCCAGAGAGTTACCTCTTTCAATATTATCTTCTCAATATTTTTATATTGTGAATAATTTATGTAATATCTACTACTTAATACGTAATTTATTTTTTTAATCAAAATTATTATTATACTACTTAATTTCAGCTTTCGGTGATCTCCGTTTCGTAAAGGTCTACAACCTTATTGGCTTTACGTCAGGGATAAAAAATATTCAAAGGGATGTTCCAGTTAATTTACTCCTATATACAAGTTGTTCCGTAGCGGTGAATATCCTTTGAGGATGGGAAACCACAAGGCCGTAACGAAAATTGAATATCATGTTTTCTGATATTCGAGTTAATTGGACTATTTGAAATTTTACAAAATTGACACCCAGAATTACTTCAATTTATCAATATCCATGTTCACAAAAAATCATGCCGACATTAATTACCCTTTTACTTCAATAACACCAGGCCACTCACTACTAGCTTATCAAAATTTTCCGATTCCGAGACTTCACAGTCTCGTAAATAAATATTATGATCTTGGTAATATATTACATCTAACTAATCAGTATAAATGTTGTATATTCTATCACTTTTATTCTTCTAGACATAAATAGACCTACGTACCTATATAACTCCTGCGCTTCTTCTAGGAGAATATATGACGCAAATGTGAATGGTAGAAGAAGTCGGGGACGCCCGAGAAAGACATGACACAACCAAGTAAATGAGATACTTGAGTCGGGCCATGTCAAGAGTCAGAATAATACAAGAGCATGTATGAGGCAATGTACGAATGTGAACGAGGCAAGGCAAAATAGTTATCCCTAACAAACAGAGGTGGGAATTGCACAATTTTGCAAGATAAATAGGGCGATAAACAGGTATTCCTCGTCCGTTAGGAGTCGGGAAAAGAAGTATCTACGGTGTTTTTTGTCTACAATTTGGTAGGCGGGTATGATACCGCCGTCCCGGGAATCATTTATTGGATAACCAATACTCCTGCCATAGGTCACCCCAAGTGGTTCGCTAAGTTTGGTGACTTAGCAGGGGTGTCCGGGTTCAAGGGGTGTGGTTTGTCTAGGTTCTAGATCATGGCGGCCTATGTGTTTGCCCACCCACTGCGTGGCCGGCCGGATCGGGAAAGATTGGTTGAGGGAGACCTAACCTAGACCTCTCCAGCCGGATTCTCTCGACCCATCGCCTTGCACCACAGTGGGAGTGATGAATTCCTACGTCCGTCACTCCTAGATATATTGACCCCAGATTTGTTGCCACCCCTCATTTCCATAACTCCAATTCCTTCCTTTCCTAAAAAGACACTCCACACAAGTATTTTTTTGTGTGTAGAGCTAATGTGGAAAAAAATAGTCTTTATATCATCGGTTAAGATAATTATGCAGGTCCATTGTATAGTCCTCTTCCAAATAGTTAAGTGTAAGTTGTTAAGTGTAGCACTTAATTTGTATTGCAAAATATAATTTATATGAAATATAAAAAAATACGTATTTCCACCACTTTGATTATGAATCTAGTTTGATGGAGCTTCAACAGCTGACTTTAGAAAAATGTATTGGTAAAACAAGTCTTAAATATTTACTTAGCTTTTGAAAACCTGACTGTAGCTAACAACTAATCTGATTTAGCTTTTGAAGGTAATCCCTAAACGTTTCGACTTGGATCGTTCGTGCGCTAAACTACATATCTTAAGGTGGAAGGTTACCTACACACATTTGATTTGATTTAATCTAACAAAAAAGTTTTCGTAAGCACCCAAGAGTACCTACTTCAAATCATTTATCAAAGAAGGAAGAAGGCAGAATATGGCACCATAACCCAAACAGTATTATTATTTTTTGATGAAAATGACCGTTAAAGAATCTCATCCCCTCGAAAGAAACCATTCCTTTGTTCTAAATGCAATTATTAATGTTCTCCAAAATGACCATGAAAAAATCACATTCTTGCGATTCTTTCAAGGACATAAAGAAACCATTCCTTCGTACCGAATGCAATTATTAATGCTCTCAAAGTTGTCTTGACAGAATCTCGATCTTTGGATATCTTTTTATTTTTATTTTTTTATTTTAAAAAGAAAGACAAACATTCCCGAGTTACGAATAACCCAACAATGTTTGAAAAATCTCCTACTACCACCACGGAGAACCGAAAATGTTGCTTGTATTGTGATGGAGGACTTAGCCAATTTGGGAGGCGGGAATGGGTACCGCCGCCCCGGAAACCTTTATTGGATATCCAACACCTCTGCCATAGGTCACCCCAAGTGGTTCGCTACGATTGGTGATTTAGCAGGGGTGCCCGGGTTCATGGGGTGAGGTTTGTCTACGTCTTGGAGGCGGATGACCAGGACATATTGAACCCTAGATTCCTACCCACCCCTTAAACCCCTTTCCTTCCCAGAACTCTCCTCTCCTTCCTTTCCTTAAAAACCCAACACACAGCATCCCCAAAGATGACGTAGGCCCTGAGAGAAATTATTTTCCTCAGGGCCTCCTGTGTGTAGCTCATGTAAAAAGAAAAAAACTTCAATGGAAGATGCTCCGAGGAACTAGTGTCATTGATCCCTTCGGCTCCGGTGCATAGTCGGGGAAACACGCCAAACGCGTGGCCAACATATGTACACGGTTGACATTTGTCACATGAGAACGGGTCGCTTCTTCGACTTGTTCTCGTGTTCAACAGCTCGGCTGTGGTATGATTTGTCGGCCTCTGAGTTTCCTCCTTCCTACAACATGGGTCTCTTCAAGACCAATGTTCCTTCCTTCCTCTCCTCAAAAAGACCCTCCACACAGCATCTCAGATGACATAGGCCCTGAGGGAAATTATTTTCCTCAGTGCCTCCTGTGTGGAGTTAATTTTAAAAAAAAAGCCAGCCGAGGAATTGAGCACGCGACGCCCAGGTGGGACCCAAGCTCTATGCCCGGTCGCTTCTTGATCGAAACCATTCCTTTGTTAAGAATACTACGAACTAAATGTGCAATTTGGCTGTCCTGAAACGGGAAACCTTCCAAGTTGGACAGACAAAACATCACTTTGTAATGTATTGTATTTTAACATGTATAAATAAATAAAAAAATTAAAATAAATTACGGAAATACTTTTGGCCTTGGTAATAACAATTTTCCGTATTTGTTTTTGGGGTGTTATGTCGTGTTGCGCAACCTCCTTCTTTAGCCAACGTTTTGAACAGCGATGCAGTGTCAATCATCAGGGCAGATATGGCAGATCCGGTAGATGTGATAATGATGTTTGAAAATCACCTACTACCACCACACTAAGCGGAAAACGTTGATCGTGTCGTGATGGAGGACTTACCCAGTCGAGGAATCAAACACGCGACGCCTAAGTGGGAACGCGATGGCCACTCAGCCACTGACCGGTCAATTTCTAAATAAATATGACGATTTTTCATTTGAAATCGAAAGAAGAAACTTTTATGAATTATTAAAACGTCCACCATCTTGAACCGGAAACGGGACATAGAACAAATTTACGGAGAGATGATACGGAAAATGGTCGAATAAAAACAGGACTTCGATATGCTGATTTAATAATATGCATGTACTTGGGAAAGGTTCTTAAATTGTGATAACCTGGAAAAATGTAAGCAAAGTAATTATATAGCTTGTACCATTTGTATTTTTTAAATCTCAATTTGGCAAGGTAAATTGAAAAATACATAAATTGTGTTAACCTCAAGAAATTTAATTTACTCATTTTGGTTAGGCATTACAAAATGTTTATTTTGTTTGTTCGAAAATTTAAATAAATATATTTATAACACAAGAATGGTAGTAAGGCACTCTTTGGATTTAATAGAGACACTTAATGAATTGTTTTTAAAAATAGTACATAATAATAGTACATTGTGAAAACTAACTAGTTGTGTATGGTAGACAAATAACTATTTGTGCAATTTTCAAGTTAATTATTATTTTTAATTGTAAAACTAACGTTTTTAAGACAAGATTTTTTATGCATAGCACAAAGGGTAACAATTATTATAAGCAATAATTATCAGCCTGAAACACTCATCCACATTGAAAAATCTTCCGAGAAAAGATACATGACGCCAACGGGACTTGAACCCGTGTCCTCTCGATTGCCGGTCGAATGCTCTGACCACTGAGCTATGGCGGCTTATCTCTTACCCGCCAAATGATTCAATATGTGCTAGTGTTTCATTCAACAATTACTGCTTATAAAGTTGGTTGTTTTCAGGTGGAAAAAATATAATAAGCAGTAATTGTTGAATGAAACACTAGCATATATTGAATCATTTGGCGGGTAAGAGATAAGCCGCCATAGCTCAGTGGTCAGAGCATTCGACCGGAAATCGAGAGGACACGGGTTCAAGTCCCGTTGGCGTCATGTATCTTTTCTCGGAAGATTTTTCAATGTGGATGAGTGTTTCAGGCTGATAATTATTGCTTATAATAATTGTTACAATTTTCAAGTCACAAAAGGATTGTACTGATTTGAATTTTAAGCGGATAAGATTACGGAGGCCTCCAAGCTGGACAGAACTGCAAAACAAGGTTGGTGGATCTGTTCCCTTGAGATTTTGTCTGATTGCCATTCTTTGTGATACATTGTCCGCGCAAGTAGATTTCATAATCATATATTTTGGGTATTAAGCCCGGAGGGTTTGGGGTTATTTATACACCTCAGGCTCGCATATTATAATACACATTTCTTTTTCTCAAACACAGTGAGAATTCAATATATGTTCAAATTAAATAAATAAAATAACACGCACTAAGAGTTACCTATGCAAACAGTATCACATACTTCAAAAAACAAAATAACAATATTCTACGATGATATGTCGTGGAGAACAATTATCTGATTATGTAATTGCTTTATTATCGTGTCTTTTCTTTATTTCTTCTCTTTCTCTGCAGGTTATGTTTTATGTTTGACACTACCACGTTTTATATTTTATTTTGGTTATCATTATTTCAATTATTATTAGAGCATCTCTGCTTAGTAACAACAAAACATTGATGACGCAGTCTGTCAACATTTCTAATTGGAGTGTTAATATCTATATGTACGAGTACATCCCAACGGCAGTTTTATAACTATAATAATTGTAAACACTCTGTAAATGTTTCGAATACTAAATAAATAAATATTTTAATCTATTTCGTCATCAATAAACCAACGAACCAAGAAAATTTTAATTTGAAAAGCGTTTAGTCAATTTGTACAAAACCACTGGTGGTAAATATTGTTTCTTACTCCCCGGGTTTGTCAAGTCACTTTGCTTTTCATTAGGATGAATAATCATAATTTTTAATTGGACCAAACTTGAGTTGAAAATATTCATGTTTTACCGGACGCATAAAGCTCTCGAAATTATTTTTTGTCACACTGTGAAAGCTATGGAAAGAAATTCGTCTTCAAACTCGAAAACAAGTCATTTATTTTTCTTGCATAAATAATTACGGCGCAGCGTTTTTTAGTTTGGACAAAAGGCTTATAAAAGGGGAAGTAAAAAATTCTCTAGGTAATTAAATGTTTTACGACGACAAGGTTGGCTTGTAAGCAAGTAAAGAAGCCATTAATGTTTAGACAGTGTGTAGGTTTGAAATATAAAACCTTTTTAATATTTCTATTTTTGAAACTGGAAATTCATCGTGGAACTCCATAATAATCTATACTAATATTATAATTGTGAAAATGCTTTCATGCCTAAACAACTAAACCGATTTTAAAATTCTTTCATATCTATCTATCTGTCTACATGCATAAAAATGAATCGCCGAAATGTATGTACGCTCATAATTTCCGAACGACCGCACCAAATTGGATAATTCTTTATTTTGTGTTCGTTGTTGTCAGGAAAAGGTTCGTATAAAAGTACTGGTGAGCTCTGGCATTATGAAATTTGTATTAAACAAATTGCAATTGGTGGCACGCGAGCTGTTTGAAAACTGAAGATACCTGGACTGAATGTATGGAATGCGCGAAGGCGCAGGAGTAGGGGAAATCGCGTATGGGTTCGCGGAAAGGGGGGAACCATGGAGGGGGGAGGGGAACCTGGGAAAGGAAAGTGGAACTCGGGAGGGTGGTTCGCGGGATGGGGGAAGGGGGGAGTGGAGTGAGGATAAGGAAGGTGTTGGAGGCGGAATGGGAACGCGAGAGGGGAAGGGGAACGGGACGAATGGGAAAGGACACGCAGGGAGAAACAATTTCTTTTTTAAATTGCAAAGCAACGCATGCCTGGTGCCAGCTGGTATATTAAAATAAAACAAATATACAACTTATTTCTTCTTTAATTTATTAATAATAATCAGTTTCAGTCTGAAAAGGCTATCTTCAGACCTTTAAGGTTAATATGGGTGCGCATTTACAATTAGGCGGGAAGCGGTGCGAATTTAACCAAACAACAAAAATTTCACCGAAAACTGCCCAAGTGACAAGCAGGGGTTAATGGGAACCAAGCACTTACTAAAGTCCACATTCGATGGTTAATTTTGACACTCACTAGTTCTTTAGACTTTATAATTCAGCTTAAAACATATCGGGCTGGCATAAACGTATCTCAATACGAGCGACGGCGTTGCGGGCAATTAAACAGATTACATTAAACCTATTTAGCGGGGTAAATAACACAATTAGGTTCTACAAGTATTGGCCGGCGGAAAAACGAAATATTCATTCGATATGCAAAGCGAGAAAGCCACTCCGCGGGGCGTAGTTAAAGAAATAATTATATTTGTAAAAAGCATTAACTTTGTGGCTCGCCATAATTTACAATAAAAAAACTCATAAATTGTTTAAGACCACTTTTATTTTAAAACACTCTACCGGTTTCGGAAGCACCCTTCCTTCGTCAGGAGAATATTATAACTATTAGTAACAATATTCACGAATGTACATCATTTGCGCAGAAAGCGGAACGAATGATAATTAACACTTCAAACCTTTGCGGGTAGTTGTACAAACTCCTTGGATATAGGGAGCGGAATAAAAAGGTAGGAACCGGACAAAGGAAAATAAAGGATATATTCAACTACTTAAATCATATGACGAAAAAATATTACAAAATCTTGTTCACAGATAATAAAATACAAAAAACAAAACACAGTAAGAAGCAATAGCCTTCCAGAACATATAAAGTCATCCAATTCCTTGTACACTTTTAAAAAGAATCTTAAATTATTTGTGTTAGTCGAGGATTGCCAATTGATTTTCTCTACTTTGTCCTTTCTAAATTATTACCTAAATGATTTTTCTAAATTATTAGCTAAATTAATATTATTTTGCAAAATTTTTAGCATATTATATTATATGCATTTATTTATTATTTACAATTTAATCCTTTTTTAAATCAGATCACCAAACTATGGTCACCCTAAAAGTCAACATGTTTACATTAATGTACTACCTAGTGCCATCAGTTTAGTAGGTACTCATAATCTCAACCTGTAAGAAATACAACAATATTGTTCTTTTAATATCTGTATAATTTTGTGTTATTTTGTTAATTTTTATAATCGTTAACCTCATCACAGGCTTGTCCTAGTAAGGCGACAAATTGTATTGTAAACATTTTTACCTGCAGTGTAAAAAAACAAAAAATAAATAAAATTAAAAAATATATGCTTGATAAATAGATTCTTTACGGTTTCCGCAAAATCAAAATGCAAACGGGAAACTATTGAATCTCTTTTTTTTACATCAGCTCCACACAAAAGGCCCTGAGGGAAATAATTAAGTGTAACTTATTTTTATTGCACAGATGATGGTGAAAATAGACGCAACTTCTATGAGCATTTAGATACGAATTCGAATTTATTATTGAATAAAAATATTATTTTATTGGGTGATTTTAATCTGAATAATAAACCTGAAGATATTTTAAATGATTTCAAATATTTTTGTTGCTCAAATGGATTAACACAGCAGAGTGAAGTATGTAACAGTTATGACAATATGCTGGACCTCTTCCTAAGTAACCTTTCAGTATGTGAAGTAACTAGAAGCGAGGAGCCGTTCGTCAAAGAAGATCGTCATCATCCAACACTGGCCATCATGGCGAGTCTCGCGCGAGCCACGCGCACACGACGTAACGGTCACAACAATTCCCACGCCTGCACTCGCCCCGCCTCGTCTGCACAACCTACCAACTGCTACTCGCAATATAACTTTAAGCATGCTGATATAAAATTGTGTCAAAACATTCTGTCACATTTTGACTGGACATTTCTTAAAAGCATACACTCTGTTGATGTTGCGGTAGATTATTTTTATAATGTTTTAGCAAGTGTTTTTGATTTATGTGTACCAATTAAGAAATCGATAAATGTGAGTGTAACCTACTCGACATGGTTCACAAAATCAATTATTGACAAAATAAAAAGCAAGGAAGCGCATCGCAGAAGGTATAGATTGCACAAGAAGCAGTCTGATTACTTGTTGTTTTCTGCGGTGCGATCCGAGCTCAAAAAAGATATTGCCGTAACTAAACAGCAAAATTTAAAAAGAATTCAGAACGGGATTAAAGACGATGTCAAATGTTTCTGGGATTTCATAAAATCACAGAAAGCAAACTCCAGATCGCATAATGGTCTGAAGAATGGAGACGAATTCATAACAGATTCAGAATCTATTTGTCAGATGTTCGCAGACTACTTTCAGTCTGTATATGATAGTAAAACCCCGGATCTCAGTACGAAATTTACGAAAACAGAAATTCCATGGAACTTAGGTGACATATCTCTTGGATTTACTAATCCGAAAGAGGTTGAAGCCTACATTCGTAAGCTGAAGACAGACAAGGCTACAGGACCGGATGGAATTCCTTCCAGTATTATCATTAGCATAGCGCCAATGATAAGTGAAGCCCTTTGTTATATATTTAACTCTAGTATTTTGACTTCTACATTCCCCCAAATTTGGAAACTGACCCGAGTCAGTCCTATTTTCAAGGCTGGAGATAAGACAGACGTCAAAAACTACAGACCGGTAGCCGTATTATCAGTGCTACCCAAACTTTTTGGAAAATTGATTTGTGACAAATTAAGCCACCAGATTGCGCCATTCATTGGTGAAAATCAACACGGTTTCCTTCCAAAGAAATCAACAATCACAAATCTGCTTAATTTTTCGCGGTTGGTAGCCACCAGTTTGGACTCGAGGCACCAAACAGATGTAGTTTACACCGACTTTGCCAAGGCATTTGACCGTGTTAACCATGATATACTTCTGAGGAAAATGTTTAAAATAGGCTTCGATCTACCAACACTGAACTTTTTCTCATCGTATTTAAAATCCAGAAGTCAATTTGTTTCGATAAATGGACATAATTCAAAAAAATTCCAAGCGCAATCTGGAATTCCTTAAGGGTCTAACCTCGGACCTATGTTGTTTCTAATACTTATAGATGACATCCAAAACTGTGTTAGGAACGGCAAATGTCTACTATTTGCTGATGACCTTAAAATAATGATGGAAATAAGCTGCCAACAAGATTGCTTTAAAATGCAAACTGATCTGGATGCACTATTTGAATGGTCGTTGGCAAACAAATTAGATTTTAACACAAAGAAATGTGTCACAATGTCCTTCACTCGTTGTAAAAACATTATAATTTACGATTATAAAATAAAAGGCGAAACATTATCACGTGTAAAATCCGTGAAAGATCTCGGTGTCGTCTTTGATCCCGAACTGACATTCTCTTGCCATATATCGCAGCCCACTCAGTCTTGCTACAAACTTCTTGGATTCATCATCAGGACTTGTAAGCAATTTGATAACCAAGAAGCTATGCTAGCGTTATTATTAGCGTTACCGTACCACCAGAAGTACATTGATATGTTAGAGCAAATCAAGAAGAAATTCCTCAGGTATGTTTATATGCGGAAGCATGGAACCTATCCAAGGTTCATGCACCATATTGACTTACTTGAGGAAACTGATTCTGTGAGCCTAGAAACTAGAAGGAAAGCAAGTCTTGCTATTCTGTCTTTCAAAATTTGGAACAATTTCATCAATAGCCCATTTCTCTTGGGATGCTATGATTTATATGTGCCAGACCACTGCAGCCGAAGTCGACATCATGACTTATTTAAAGTACCGAATGGCAGAACAGACGTCTTGGCAAAGCATAGCATGACGAGGGGAGTGGTGCTGTTAAATGAAATTGCAAACCATTTGGATGTAAGTGACTGTTCTTTATATGCCTTAAAAACATTATTGAAGAGTCACTTGCCTAAATGCTGATAGGGTTACTAAATTGTACTGTAATTGGAATTATTCTGTTGTACAATAATAATAAAAAATAAAATAAAATAAAATTAAAAAATAATTTCCTTCAGGGCGTATGCCATCTTTGGAGATGCTATGTGTAAGGTCTTTTTAGGAAAGAAAAGAGAAAAAGTTCTGGGAAGAAAAAGGGTATTAGGGATGGGTAGGCATCTTGGAGTGAGTGTCTCCAGGAATGACGGACGAATGAATCCAGCCCTTCCAATGCAGGGCGATGTTCCGAGAGAGCGTGGTTGGAGGGAAAGGGACTCCCTCAACCATTCTCTCCTGATCCAGCCTGCCATGCAGTTGTTGGGCTGACGCAGCCGCCATCAAGACTCGGAAAAGTTTCACCCCACGAACCCGGACACCCCTGATAAGTCACCAAACGTAGCGAATCACTAAATTCCACTAAATGTCAAACAAAAATTAAACCAAAAAATACCACGTAGATAACCAACACCTATGGCAGAGGTGTTGGTTATCCAATAAATGGTTCCTGGGGCGCCGGTACCCATACCCGCCTCCTTCTTCACATTTGGAGTAGATATTATGGTAGGTTGGATTTCAGCTTTCGTTTCTGAGTAAATCGAGTCCAAAGTAGGAATTTTTTAGGTAAAATTTGAAAAAAGTCGGTCGCCTGGCGTTTAATATCTGCTATTTAGTGACTTTTAAAATGAGTCGTGTAGAAGTGGCTCCAAATATTTTTTTCAACATTTTAGTTGCCGAAATAAAAGGTTAATAGTAGGAAGTATTCGATTGAAAATTTTGTGAAAATTTGTATAGATATCATTATGAGGTGTGTAGATTGAAAGGCAGCAATCTCCAAAATATCGAAAAAATGTCATGAATGCAGTTTCATAGTGATTCAAATTGTGCAACTAATAAATTCAATGATTAGTTGCAAACTCACCTGCCTGCCATAAAAATCCGAGTTTGAAATATCTAACAAAATTTTAAAATTGGTAAACGTTTCAGCCTATTTTCTTTTATTTCACAAATTAGATTCAATTGTAATGCCCTTGAGTGGCTAGATCTGAACAGCCAGTTTATCTCAACCTCCTGATCTTTAACCTCTTATTGGCCGGAAGCGCGAAAATTTTCGAATTTGCCAACAAATGCGCCAACAATTCACAACAAAAAGGCATTAAGAAGCGCTAACTTGAGAATGATGGACATTCAAAAGTTTCATGCAGGGTTTTATGCAACGAAACAAAAAACTGTTCAATATGCTGTTTTGCTCAAATATTTGGGTTCCACACAGGAGGCCCTGAGGAAAATAATTTCCCTCAGGGCCTATGTCATCTTTGGGGATGCTGTGTGGAGAGTTTTTAAGGAAAGGAAGGAGAGGAGAGTTCTGGGAAGGAAAAGGGCTTAAGGGGTGGGTAGGAATCAGGGGTTCAGTGTGTCCTGGTCATCCGCCTCCAAGGCCTAGACAAACCTCACCCCATGAACCCAGGCACCCCCTGCTAAATCACTAAACGTAGCGAATCACTTGGGGTGACCTATGGCAGAGGTGTTGATTATCCAATAAAGGTTCCCGGGGCTGCGGTACCCATACCTGCCTCCCAAATTGATAGATTCATACGTTACTCCTGGACACTGATCCGCAGATTCCTACCCACCCCTCATACCTTTTTCCTTCCCAGAACTTCCTCTTCTTTCTTTCCTTAAAAAGAACCTCCACTCAGCATCCCCCAAGATGACATATGCCTTGAGGGAAATTATGTTCCTCAGGGCCTCTTGTATGGAGCTATTTAAAAAAAAAGATTGAATTGTGTATTAATTATTATTCAGAACTAGCTGGTCCCGGCATGCGTTGCTATGCCATTTAATAAAGAAATTGTTTCTCCCTGAGTGTCCTTTCCCATTCGTCCCGTTCCCCTTCCGCCTCCCCTTCTTCTCCTGCGTCCTCTTCCCCTCTCGCGTACCCACTCTGTCACCTCCACCTTCCCTCTCCCCACTCCACTCCCCCCCCCTTCCCCCGTCCCGCGAATTCCCCTCCCGAGTGCCCCACCCCCCTCACACGTCCCCTTCCCCTCCCGCGTCCCCCTTCCACCTTCCCCGCCTTCCCTCTTCCCTTTCCCACTCCCTCGTCCCGCCAACCCTTCTATTCGCGTTCCATATATTCAATCCCAGTACATTCAGTTTTAAAACAGCCCGCGTGCCACCTTTTACAATTTTTATTCAAATTTACATTTTTCATGTTTATTAAATTTGGTACCGAACATAGGTAACCTTTTTAAAATATCTGAAATTCTTGATTCGATTCAAAGTATTAGGGGAGTACCTACTTTAAATAAATTTATCAACTTAAAATTTTCAAAAATAGAATCCTGATTTAAAATGTCATTCTCAAACACGCGAACTGTCAAACGTGCGATAGACGTTAGGTTTTCTGAAATTATCCAATTTTCTTAATTTTTCACCATCCTCGTACTTCAAGGAATATTCTAAAAAAAAATTAGCGAAATCGGTTCAGCTGCTCTCGAGATTTGCGCTTAGTAACAAATTTAGAGATTAATTTTTATGTATAAGATATATCTATGCCTGTATTATCTTTATATTGTATCCTATTCTAATTTAACTCTTATTTTGTACTAATTTTAGTTTTTCCATACTTATTTTTTATATTCATATATCTTAAACTTATGTAGATATTTTGCATTATTTTTAATTCCTTTATACATCATACTTGTTTTAGATGTATAAATTTTTATTTTTTATTTTTATATTATTTTGTTTTTCATTCAACTTATTTTTAATTTGTATTATTATACTTTACATAAAATTGGCCACTACAACACGGGCATGTGCCTAGTGTGATGGCCAAAAAATTATCCATTTACTGTAATGTATAAACTTTACTGAATAAAGAACATTAAAAAAAAAAAAAAAAAACTATAACCACTCGGACCCATAAGCTTGTTATCACGATACTTTAACATTACCAGACATACGAGGCGTACCTGACTTATTGATTTTATTTTATCTACACTCTACCGGTTTCGGAAGAAGCCTTCCTTTGTCAGGAGAATATTAGAACTAAATATTCCTGACGAAGTTCCGAAATCGGTAGAGTGTGAATAAAATGAAAATATAGTGGTCTGTAAAAAAATTCTGTATGTATTTTTATTGCAAATAACAGCGAGCCACGAAGTTAATGCTTTTAACAAATATTAAATACTGTTTCATATATTTATAATGGATAATCACAAAGTTTTAGCTACATTCATAAGTTAAAAAAATACCACTGGTCACTCAGCCGAGTAGCAGCCCGTTCCTATTTCCGTTTGAAAGATGGATGACAAAAAACCGGACGTCGGACGCCTATTAACACCTCCATTTAAATCGGATGATCACACAGACGCTGCATGCATGTTGAGGCGGGCTGAGGGGCGGGATGTGTGGGACTCACGCCGGAACGACAAGCCGGCAAGTGTCAACAGCTTCATAAAAACCTATGAGCGAGCGAGTTCCGGCACGATTTTTGAACGGACGCGCAGCTCTGGCTATCCTCATGATAAAACGTGCCGGATACGTTTTTAATCGTATCGGACATGTGTGAACAGGTCCACATAACCCCTTCCGCATGGCTGTAGATTTTAAACAATCAGAGTGAGTAATTCACACACGGTAGAAGTGAAACTAGAAAGTCGCTAGATGTCGCTTTCTTTTCTTTTGCCTGTTTATTTTAAAGTGGTTTGAAGATTGGGTATTGATTTACAAAAAGAAAAATGTTTTTTTGGATTTCGTAGGATTCGAACCTCCGTTCGCTGGATTTCTCTGGCCGCTGAGATTTGCGACATGTTATCCTGTTGCGCTACGGACGCTCAGCGGAGTTGTAATTTTATATTAGAACCGAGGACCCGTCGTATAATAATTTTTAGCGATGCATTTCCGTTTCATCCAAATTTCCAATTACCAACGGGGCTAAAGAAGTTTCGCTTCAAAATCCTGTTGGAACTCATCGCTGATAGGTTGATACGAAGCTGTTCACATTTGCCGCTAGTCGTTCCGGCGTGAACTCCACTCCACCCCGCTCCTTAACCCTCCCGCCCCCAGTCGTAAGGAAACATGCACGTGGAGTATACGTGGTGATTCAATTTTTTGTCGTCCATTTTTTAAACGGAAATTGGAACGGGCTCTAACCGCACAACCCCTCACCCGGACTTTTAATGTCTTAAGTTGAAAAAAAACACATCATAAGTGCCCAGAGACCAAAATTTCATTTAATACAAATAATGTCAGGAATCACATGGTAAGTCAAGAAAATCATGTAACACTTATATGTAACCAATAAAATAAAATAAATTAAAAAAGGTATTTTGTTAACATTATTTTTATTAATTTTCGCTTGATTTTAAACCCGAGACCTCACAGTTCAAAGCCAATGATCCACCACTCAGTCACGAATGAAAAGATATAATTTTATATTACCAAATAATAATTTTTATTCGCAAAGAAAGAGAGAAACAATAACGTAACGACCTAATGGATTTTTCTGGTCATGTTAAATTATTCAGAATCCTGTTTTTTCTATTCCACGTAATACATTGATTGTATTAATATTTCAATGGTGTAAAATTTTTCAGTTTACGAACATTTTTATACCTACTTTTACAACAACAGAAAAAGAGCGCCGGGTAGAGAATATTAAATGAGAAATCATGCCGGAGTATTTTCTGTGGAATTTTTCCCAAACACTGAAAAATTATTCTAACAAATGCTTCTTCGAAACAGGTACGTGATAAATTTTTGATTCTGATTATGCTAAAAGTTCTGGTAAACTTCGAAAACACGGAGGAAATGGAATATATAAAAATTGGTAGGGTTAGGAACTGATACTATTAATTTGCATTGCAGTCACATACCATGTAATAGAAATACTTGCGTCTTGTTGAAGGAATAGTTTAAGCAAATAATTTACCATCTTAAGGAATTGAAAAAAAAAGCTAATAATGTTAAGCCTCTCAAAAAACAAGATTCCGTAATCCAGCTTGGTATTTAAATAGTTATACGATTATAACGTTAAGTCGAGACATAACCACGTTTATCGGGTGTTTGCCCTAGGCTCACATTTTAATTAATTTCGGCGATTTCGGAATTGAATTATCATTATTATTTCCATGCCTCACAAGAGGAGCGAGTTATTTATATTTTAGATTAATTAAAAAACAATACGTTGCCATCATTTTTTTAAAGTACAACGTCTTTAAAAATTGTAATACGTTGGACAACTAAAGTTAGCGGTGAGCACCAAATTTTATTTTTCTAGACAATGAATTAATAACTTCGGGAGGTATTCATTTAGAAATATCTTAAATATTAGTAACACGTTCTTCAGAATTAATTAAAATGAACCCGGCGGAAAGGTCGAATCTCCAAGCCTGCTAGAGTGAATTGAATTGCAATTGCGCAAATTAGTTTACACGCTTTCTTCGCTTATGTCGTCAAGATTCCCACATTATTTTTCTTCTTCTTTTCTTTGATAGGGAAAATTAGACAGTAGGTCCGTCCAATACACGGGTCGCGAGTCGCAATTTGTATTTTCGGCTTCTTTACTTGCGTCGTTAAGATTCTGAATATATTTTAGGATATAGTGTCGTCTTAATTAATTGACCATACCAGGGGTCCTAGCATGGTCGATCGATAAGGATTGGTAGGATAACATTCGGTAACTTCTCATCGGTCCCTAGGATAACTGCAGATCGCTAACGTACAAACAACAGTTAACGTCGAATATATAACCCTTAGTCATTATGAGCTTTACTAAATCGCTGGCGATCTGCAATCATGCTAGGAAACGATGAGAAGTCACCAAAAGTTGTCTACCAATCCTTATCGGGCGACTGTATTACGGAGCCAGCCAGCAATGAAGAAAGAAATTTCAAAAACATTAATAAACTATTTACGATTACTTTATTTTAAAAGATGAACCCGTCAACCAGTAAATTCCGCAGCAGAAAAAAAGTTATAGGCATCTCGAAAATAGTTGGCTCACGCCTAGTCCTCGTACATATGCGTTACTTGCATAAAGCATGTTTAAAAAATTGAATTCAGAAAAGAAAACTCTTACGAAAACGAAACGAGGTTAATTTTTAAAATATTAACACATACAAAACCAAAATAAAACGGAGTTAAATTTTGAATTACAAAAGAAAAAAACTTCTACGTTATTCGAGGTAGCGCAATATGGCAACGAAAATCTAAATCCTAACCATGACATTATTTGTCGATACTAGACGTGGGCAGAATGATTCCCAGGAGTGAATCGATTCAGTCTGATTCCCATGGCCTTTTGAATTGATTCCTTTTATTCATTCCTTTAATTCAATTAAATTCCAAAAAAAAAAAAAAGGAAAAAAAAAATAAATAAAAAAATAAAATTGAAAATTAAATGAATGGGGAGGCTAACACCGCACACGAGACCGGGAGGCCACGGAGTACCCGGAGTACAGCAAAAGAGGAGACTGATAGGCTACCAAGCATCGCACAAAGAGGAGACCGATTATTTTATCTCATTATCTCGCAGGCTAAAACCTACAATTTAATGTGTTTGACTCTTTTTAGTGTCGCTTTTTCGTTTCATCGGTTTTCAAATCACAATGAGTGGGGAGGCTACGAAGCACCGCACAAAGAGGAGACCAATAGGCTACGGAACACCGCACAAAGAGGAGACCGATTATTCTATCTCATTATCTCGCAGGCTAAATCCTATATTGTTTGTCTTTTTTAGTGTCGTAATTTTTCGTATGTAAAATGTATTTATTGCTAGCAATTATATATTAAAATTATACAAATTTTCGTTTCACCCTTAAAATTTTATTGATTGTATTTTCTTTATTAAACTTATAATTTCGTTCCATTTCACGTGATCTAATATAAACATCATTTTAACATTAAGATGAGTATTTTATGACAGCTAACCATAGCTAATTGGCCTTATAATATCTGCAAATTTACATATTATATCGACCCAAGATCTACGTCTAAAAGTAGGTAGGTACAATATCTTTCGTACGTACCAAAAAACCGATAAGCATCATTTTAGCTTCTCACTTTTCTAGCTGATGTTCAGATTCAAAGTCGAAAGTTTTCGACTAACTATGTAATGAAATTGACGGCTTGGCGCGAGTTAACTTATGATGATTTTTTTTAAACACCAGACACGTTAAATAAATATTCGATGAACTTAATTATTTTATTTAAATAATAAACAGTACAGTACAACAGTTTCAATTTGGAGAATCTAGCAACAAGGGACGTGTAGTCCCTTTAATGATAAGTTGAAGATAAGCGCTAGTTAGCAGTTGATGATCTCTTTTATAGGGGCTGACGGCCGGGGTCCATTGCAGCTGATAACTCGTACGTTGTTAGATTAGGTGCAGCACTGGATGCGTGGCTCGTTCAGTGTTATCTTCGGGTTGGTCGGCTTCTTGATAAGGTGACACTCCTCCCCTTAAATTCGAACTCCTCTTCTTATTGATGAGGGGATTGATGATTTTCCATATGAGGAATGCGGCTACTGTGATAATGCAGCCACTGGTCAGTGATATGTGTAACATTCCTTCAGGTGAATTTGCGATAGGAATGGTCAGTTCATGCATTTGCATTTTTGTAAGTTCTTGAATTTGGATTTGTGGAAGTTTTAAAACTTGGAGTTTTTCCTTGGAGTAAGTAACTGTAATATCTTCTTGGTTTACAGTTTGTCCAATCGCGAGGGTTTTTCCTTGGTGCAGTCGTCTATGATCTCCTTGTTGCATATACTCATGGCATCGGTCATCTCTTGGCATCTGTCGGCTAAAAATACATCTTTTCCATTCTTCAAAATTCGTCTTGGTAGGGATACGGGTATAAGGTAGATTGGATACGGGTATAAGGTAGGTATCGAAAGATTTGGAAATAATCACAAAAAACTTTTCCACAGAGTCAGCGTTATTACCAAGTGCAATTTTCTTTCTGATCGACCTAATTTTACTTGTAGTAAACGCTGGGGCAAATTTAAAATTTTCTGATGGCACTTGTCGCCTATTTATGTTTTTATTTATGTTTATGTTGATGATAAGACAATTTGGTACAATAAAAATAACGTACTATAATGATAAGCCCATTTGGTTATCTGAAACATTTTTGAGTTTTGAATAATAGTCTTGCATTATACAAGAGATCAGAGATAACCTATGATTATTAAAATTTATTTTATCTTTTAACTCGCTTAAGTCGTTATCGTCTAAATTACCAGTAAGGGCGTTGATAATAGCCTTTAGTGAGTCCTCGCTTCGTTCATTTACTTAGATTACACAATCAATATTTATCTGTCGCTGCTTACGACTTCCGTTTACACGGGCTAGACTTTTATTTTTTTATTTTATTTCGACCTTTGTAGATCATTTCTTGTAAAGTTTTAAGATCTGTGTTCGGCAACATAATCTTGAGTGATAGTGGAATCTAAGGGATCCAAAACCGGGTATTTATTATATTTAGTTTGTTGAAATTTTATGCATGTTTTGAGATATTCCGTAATTTTGTGGCGCATTTGTAAAAAATAATATTTTCTTTTTATTTTTGTCAAAAGAGCTTTTAATCCGCTGTGTCGTTGATTTTCTACATGAGTTAAACGTATTATATTATCTTCTTCTTCTTTACTGGCAGGTTCAATTTTTATATTAGTATAACGAATTAATTTCAAGGAACTTTTATCGATGTTCTTCCTATAGCTTTCGCTTAACTTTTCGTACATACAATTGTCTTCGATTATTACGGCGTATTTATTCTTATCGCAACATTGTTCTATAAATTGGACGAACGTATTGCTTGCATCATCTGGGGGTATGTACCAGACATGGTCCGTTCCGTTTTCTTTATTTTGCAGTTTTCGCGATGCGCTTATTGCGGTTTTGATAAATATTCTATTCATTCTAGGGGCAGGGTGTTCATACCTAATTGGAATGCCTGATTCGTTATCGTCGATTTTGATATGAAAATTATCAACTATAGTACTTCGGGAGCACGTGGCAACTTCTACCATCATAGAGCTGGTGGTTGCTTCGTTTATATTAATTTCATCTTGTGAGAGCACATCTGCTACATAATTAGTACTATCCTTTTTATGTATAATGGGTAAACCATATTTTTTGAGTTGTAAATCTATTTTGTCATGTTTATTATGGGGGAGGCGATAAGTTCGGTGATAGACCAGCGTTTCTGTTAAAGGCGTTATCTTACGTTCGTCTCGGGGCGCACAGTTCGTTGATAATAAATCCCGATTTTTATTTAAAATATTATCTAAGACGTCACCTTCTTCCGTATGAAAGAGCTTTATAATTTTATTTGGCGTACGCATCGTTTTATTTTTAAATTCTAGAGTCGCTCCCATTAAACTTAACAAATCCATACCTAGTAAAACATTATAATTGTTTGAAAAATTGAAAACGTGAAAGCGCATTTCATTATCATTTTCGCCAAAAACTTTCTTCCAGAAAGGGGTTATAACGGTTCCTTCATGGCAAGTCCTTTGGTGCGCTGTTTGTACCGTAAAAGATTCCTTTAAGTATTTACAGTCAAAAAAAAGTTTATTATATAATTCACGAGTCATGAATGATTTCGTACTACCGGTGTCTATTAATATTTTAATTCCTAGGGGTGCTTTAATAAACGGCAAACCACAATTTATATTGTGTAAATGGATTATGGGGGTGCAGTTTCTGCTTCTACCTCGTGAAAATCCTCAGGATATTCCGTGTGGAATAACTCCTGAGCCATGTGACCATTTTCTAAATTATTGATGGGTCCTCCATCTTGGCGACGATGAGGTGCAGTGCGCATGCTGACATCCTCATGTCTATTATTATAATTATATGGGCGCGGTTCAAATTTGTTATTTTTATTACCAAAGCGGGGTTCATTATAGGGCTGACGCGGCGTGTACGAATTATGTTGTCTATGTGTGAGGTTTTCATTGAAGTTATTATTATATTTATCGAGTTCGCCATACGCGACTAAAGTTCGAATTTCGTTACACAAAGTATCGAAATCTTTATTCAAATTTGCGCATTTGATGTGCGTTGGTAACATATTAAGTAATGTATTGCGTGCCGTGTCTTGATATGCGGCAAAGATCAACGGTGCATTAGTTGCACCGACTGACTCCGTTATTTTTATTTTTATCATAAATAATATCTTCTTGACCTCATGTATAACGGTCGAGAAATTTCGGTTTCCTTTTTGAAAATTGATAAGTTCCGTTTGCCATAACGAAATTGTCTTACTATCGCCACATTCCTTTTTTAAAATTTCAAATATATTTTCTACGGTAAGAACATGGTCGTGCATTAAAATTACTTGAAGGGCTTTACCTTTCAACTTGGAAATATTTTTTTCTAAATTATCGGGCGTATTACCATTTCTTGATAAAAAGCCTTTAGCCGACTTAATAAAAAAATATAACTCATCTTGAGACCCATGGTACTCAAAGATGGAGTCCGAGCATGACGCGGAAATACACTGACTCGGTAGTGCCATTTTTAAATTAATTTGTTTAATTTAATATAATTTAACAGTGCAAAAAAATCGTATTATCTAATACTACAAGTATAACTTGCTCTTCTATGAGAAAGAAAAAATACACTCTGTCCTTGTGGATAAGGAAGGGTAAGGGTCTATCGGGCTATGGGATAGACGAACATTTGAAAAAGTGTACTCACATGTAAGTTCAGCGTTTTCTTCATAGTATCTTGATGATGTTAACGATTTGTGGGTTCGAGACTTCAACAGGATGTAATGATATCATCCAGAACTTCTTAGCCAGATCCAGGGAACGCTTAGGATAGTTCTAGAAGCCTCCTTTGTTGGGCGCCAGTTAACTTATGATGATTTTCTTTAAACACCAGACACGTTAAATAAATATTCGATGAACTTAATTATTTTATTTAAATAATAAACAGTACAGTACAACAGTTTCAATTTGGAGAATCTAGCAACAAGGAACGTGTAGTCCCTTTAATGATAAGTTGAAGATAAGCGCTAGTTAGCAGTTGGTGATCTCTTTTATAGGGGCTGACGGCCGGGGTCCATTGCAGCTGATAACTCGTACGTTGTTAGATTAGGTGCAGCACTGGATGCGTGGCTCGTTCAGTGTTATCTTCGGGTTGGTCGGCTTCTTGATAAGGTGACACGCGCGATGGAATAAATGAACCGCGCGGACGGATTAAGGGCTGGCATTGAGGAATGAATTAGTAACTTTTGATTAATGTTTTGTGTCTTATCTAGCAGTGACTTGATTTACTTGCGAGCTGCGGACCTAGGACTCGGATGCGTGTGGGACATATCGTGACATTGACGTTACGATGACGCCTGACGTCATTTCTAGGTCTAAGAATTACAAAAGACCATGACGTCACAAGTGAAAAAGACTTTGGTTTTAATTTCTCTGTCTGTCAGAATCGGACAATCTCGATTTCGACAGACTAGATACCTGGGACGCGGACATTGAACACGGACCTGGGACGGCGGGGACCTTAGGACAATCTCAGGACTATTGATTAGGATGAATGATTAATTCCTTGAGTGAAAGAGATGCTCGGGCAACCCGGATGAATCGCGGCCGCGTTTTGGCCATTTTGGGACATGGACTTTAATGATGTTCGGGTGTTTTTAGAATGGCGGCGCGGCGGTAGCGGAATACAATCGTAATAGGCGAGTCGTTCACAATACCGTCCGTCGATCACTTCGCGGCGCGCGGCCCGTTTAATAATATTTAAATACCTATGAAACAATATAATATTTAAATCGTTTACAGAACACATTATTCATTGAAATAATTTAACAGTAAAATAAATGGAAATTAAAAATGTATGGTGTCGTTAAAAATCGTAGGATGCAAGGCCAAAGATAAGGAATGAAGAATCAATTCATTTTGAAATTGAGAATTAGATTGAGTGTGTCACAAGATTGAATTTATTCATTTAATTCAGTCATTCAATTTTACCCACGTCTAGTCGATACTCCTTTCTAAATTATTACATTTAACAATATTTACGTGAAATTGTCGACATCAGGCTCAAGGAGAGCTCGTTTGAGAGCGCGATCATTTTTTTGAGGGGCATTACTAATGGTAGATTAGTTTTGTATCTCCGAACAAGGCGATAACTGCGCAAGTGCGCCCTTGTTAAATTGTTAAGGATGTAAAGAGGTTTTTTTATTAAAATCTTTGGATTGCTGATGCGACCGTTCAAGAGATTATGGGCTATTATCAGCAAAGCGGTTTTATGTCCACTAGCAAGGCTATTAATACCCATCACTTCAGATAAAAAAGCTCTAAAATAAAAAAGGACATATAAGCATAACAATCTATACAATCATAAATATCTACGGGTTTGTAGCCACACAATTCACATACAACTTTCACGGAAAATCCCAAACGGAAATTAATATTCTGAGTAATGTTGTGGGAACTTTAATATTTATATTAATCCGGCAGAGCATTTTATAGTTCTGTAATTATTATTTTTAAGTTAGCTCTACGTAGGAGGCCCCGCAGAAAAAAATCATGTCATCTTTGGGGATGCTGTGTGGAGGGTCTTTTTAAGGAAAGGCATTTTTGAAGTACCCACCACTGTCCCACCCCGGCATAGGCGACTTATGGTCGCCCCTTCGGAGTTCTCGCAAGAATCTAATTTTTTTGAATAAACGACTCTACATTTAATAAAACTAATCTAGACCTTCAATGCCCCTACATACTTTGTTAGGTGGCGGAAATATAGGATCGCCTACAGTCTGTACTGTAATGGTCAAAAGGACTAATCTACAGGTGTTAGTGAGCATAAAAAATGTAATAAAGAAAAAAAAACCAAAAGTAGTTATTATATAATAATCAGAGGGAGACCACACACTCCAGGACTGCAGGCAACTGCGTATAAATAAGAAAAGTATAAGTTGTAAACAAAGCAATAACATTTAGTAAAGGCGAAAAAAAATTGTGATGACCGTCATGACCATCCTGTGCCCGGCAGTCCCCCAGAGAATGTGTAAGGTTATTAGTCCGATGTCATGGCACCCAGTGGAGTCATCCTTTAGCCAGCTATCCGGTGGTGCCTAGAAGAAGTAAATGGACTACGATACGAAGACCCTAGGGAAAAAGAGCGTCGGGTAGCTGGAGGAGGGACGGACAAACCTCCGGATGCCACTCTGTCTTTCCTCTAACCTTATCATGTCAGGGGGGGTGGCGCGGGCACTGGAAGGAGATAACAGAGGTAAGTTACAAAAAAAAGGTAGACCTATAAAAAATATGATAGGGACAAGGCCCAAAGTCCAACCCCTTTAATGGGAAAGTGGACAAGACATAACAAACAACGGAGTTCTGTTCTAGTTGTTATCAGGAACTGAAAAGAACATGTAAAACAAAATAAACAAACTAAAAAAAAAATGCAAAAACATGAGAGAGTAGAGGAAAAAAAAAGTATATATATATGTATATATATATATATATATATATATAAAATCATAATGCACGCAGGCGTGTCAATTCACGCATTATGTTACACTGTAAAAGAAAAAGAAAAACACAAAGCCGTGTAAAAGTGTAAATAACAAGTAAGTGTAAATAAACAACAGAAAATAATAAGAAAAAGAAAGAAACAGAAAATGTAAAAAAACCAGGCAGATAGGGTTGAAAGAGTAAATGTGGGGTAATCCGTGGATATCAGGAGAGAAGTACACCTGGTCACTAAATCTTCTAATCAGCGACTCTAAGATCAGGCCATCTCTCCACCCAGATTCTTGTAAACTTCTTCAAGCACTCGAAATTCGTCTTATTCGAAACCAGATCAGTGTTCCACACTGGTCTGATGGGTACGTCCAAACCATCTAGCATTTGACCTCTGGCATCCGTCATTATTTCACACTGCCACAGGATATGCTCAGCCGACTGGTTCGTGCTCCCACAGGCACAATTGGGGTGAGGGGACAGGGAGAGGGTGTGAAGTCTCCCCCTGAATTCCCCATGGCCAGATAATAATTGAGTGATGTGGTGGTCTAACTTGAGGAAGACCGCTTCCATTCTGAGTTTAACTGATGGGAAGAAGGAGAAAGTCCATCTTCCCAAATTCGATCTATCCCACCGGGCCTGCCACTCTTGGAGTGACAGGTCTCTCATTTGTCGAAGCAGCCCAGGGAGAGTCCCCGGCCCGCCCGGAGTTAGAGTGACTCCTAGGTGAGTGGCAAGGAAAGGCAGAAGAGGAAGGAAGGAAAAAGGTGGTGCAAGGTGAAGGGTTGACGGCACTCTCATAGAATTAGTTAGTCTTCCTCGATTCGGCCCGCCACGCAGTAGGTGGGCATGCGCATCAGCGCCAAGACCTAGACAAACCTCACCCTCGTGAACTCAGGCACTCCTGCTTAGTAAATAAACGAAGCGTACCACTTGGGCTGACCTATGCAGAGGGGTTTGTAATCCAATAAATGGTTCCCGGGCGGTATCCACAACCGCCTCCCAAATCGATATATTAATAGCAAATAATATTTTAATAACACAAATCGCTTCATTTTTTTACATTTATGAGAACTGTAATTAATATTGTTTTAGTTGGGCATTTCCAGGGTACTTAACTACGATGGTTGTTATCTCGTAGTAATTAAAAGGAATTTTTCGCCGTGGGCTGGACGCATAAATGCCGGGGAAGTTCAAGGATAGTATGTGACCCGAAAATTCGTCCGGCGACAATTCATCCGGCGACAGTTCATCCTGCCGACAGTTCATCCTGCCGACAGTTCATCCCGCCGACAATTCATCCGGCGACAATTCATCCTGCCTGATCATTTAGAAGATTTTTATTAAGTAAGTATGCAAAGAGGATATACGGCAGTACAACCAAAATCGATATACTTATATCTGAAGGCATCTTGAGTGGAAATCCGCTGTAAAAATATTTTTACTAACAATAATTTCAACTCTCCGAAGAAGCATGCGTGAATAACAAAATACGACATACTTATAGGTTATACTTATAGGTTAGGTTAAGTTAGGTTAGGTTAGGTTAGGTTAGGTTAGGTTAGGTTAGGTTAGGTTAGGTTAGGTTAGGTAAGGTTAGGTTAGGTTAGGTTAGGTTGTCGAGAGTCGAAATTATTGTTAATAAAAATATTTTTACAGCGGATATCCACTCAAGATGCCTTCAGATATAAATATATCGATTTTGGTTGTACGGCCGTATATCCTCTTTGCATACTTACTTGAAGAAAAAATCTTCTAAATAATCAGGCAGGATGAATTGTCGCCGGATGAATTGTCGCCGGATGAATTGTCGGCGGGATGAACTGTCGGCAGGATGAACTGTCGGCAGGATGAACTGTCGGCCGGATGAACTGTCGCAGGATGAACTGTCGCCGGATGAATTGTCGCAGGATGAACTGTCATGGAACCGAATAATTGAAGGCATCAACGGTTAATATTGCGGGGTTCAAGCTAAATTTTTGGCTGCAGTTAGGAATAAGTATGTTGTAGTTCGGGTGTGTATAACGCTGAAATAATATGCTGAAAGATTCGCCCACTTTATAGAAGTCTCACTCGCCAAAAGAAGACACATTTCAGATATTATAATCTCTCTGTTTAAAATTATAAACAACATGTACGATTCATCCCCAGATAGACCCGAGATTATTTTTATACTAACTTGGTAATTTAAAACTGTTCATGAATGGTATGTAACATATTATTATTGTGTAAAATTACTTTTCTAATTTACAATAATTTTTTTTTAAAGTCTTTAATTAATCAAGTTATTCTTAATATTTAAGCAGAAATTCACGAGAAACCCAGAAACCTTTTGAATCGATACCTACCGTATTAATACATGTTTTTTCAAACCAAGGTCAAGAATGACTCGATTACTTGTATACTCTTATGAAACTGTAAAACCCCGTAAATTGGTAAAAATTAGGTTTTCCTAGTAAATCTTAGAATTTACAAGAAAATCTTAAGATTTACCGTAGTACGGGCTTTTATAGTAACTTACTCGTACATAATAAATAATGTTATCACGAAGACTTGGATATATTTTCGAATCTATCACTACCTTCTTAGTGTATTCAATTTTGCTAGATATTAGAGGCAACTTTCGCTTCTTTTGAGCCAATTATAATTTTTTGAAAAAATAATCTTGCTTTATCTACTGTGTTCGTATAATGAAAAATAATATACGTCATATAAAACACCACGAAAAAGCATTTTTTTGGGAAGAAATTTATATTCGACCTGTTTGTGTTCGGCGAATCGGTCATGTGTGTTTTAAATTTCGCCCATCAAAATGCAGTGTTTAAACATTTTTTATTTTATACTAGCTTTTACCCGTGGCTTCGCTCGCATGGTATTAGGTGGAAATCCCACTGATTCATTAATTCGTGCTTTCATTCACTGATTCACTAACTCACTCACTCACTCAATCCATATATAACATAACTAACTAATCATTTAACCATCACGCCATTTCTCGCAGGGGTAGGCAGGGAGGACGGACCGCCAAACAACTCGGTCTTGGCACACACTCTTTGCCTCACTCACATTCATACATCGTCTCATACATTCTCTTCTATTATTCTGACTTTTAACATGACCCGACTTAAGTATCTGATTCACTTGATCGTGCCATGTCTTCCTCGGGCGATATACACGTTAAACACACATTTTTTTTAAAATTATTAAGTTAAAAGAAACATAATATTTCGCTTTCTTAACTTAAATACAGAGCATATATCGTACAGTAGTAAGAAGTAATATTTTTAATTTTGTTCCAACATTTTGAGTTTAAATAGTTTTTTTTTTAAAGGTATTATATTATTTTCCGTTTTTAGGTTATCTGGAAGGAGATTATATATATGAACTCCCTCGTGACCAATACTTCTCTTGCCACTTTCAGTCTTGACAGTATTTGTGTACAATTTATTGTGTTGTCTAGTATAATGTTCATGTACTTGTGATGTTTTTATAAATGTTGTGTTTGTGTGTACAAGTCCATTTTGTATTTTGTAGATTGTTCTAATAGACTTTCTAAGTTTTTGCCGAAGTAAAAAATTGCCGTGTCATCTGCGTATAAGAAGATTTCACCATGTAGTTTTAGCTGACAGATGTCATTTATGTATATTTGGAATAAAAGTGGCCCCAGTATTGATCCTTGTGGAACTTCGTAGTTTATACTCTCGAGTTGACTGTTTTTATCTCCTATGTTAACACACAAACACACTTTAAATACATTTTCATTTATACAAATTTCATAACGCCAGAGCTTAACATTACATGTAGTCTTTAACCTTTGCGGGTGTACGTACAACAAATCACCCAAGTTTTGTCGCAATCGGAAGAACGGTATGGCAGCGCATAACATACGAACAAACAAACAAATAAACAAACAAATATTGATTTTCATGTATAAGATTTCACTATATTTTTTATAAAAAATAGAGTAAAATTAGGTTTTGATACAATAATCACGTTAACAACTTACAAATAATTGCCAAAGCTTAAAAAAAAAATATTTTAAGGACCTGTATTTTTCAATTGAAGACATAAATAAATAATCGTGCTAGATTTGTTAAACGTTTATTTATAAATATTATTTGACTGTTTAAGTATTTTGGCCTTAAATACAAATTTACATGAACCCCCCCCCCCCGCAGTTTGTTGCTCTTTCGAAAATACCTATTGTGTGCCCTCTGCCTTAGTCAGTTCAAATAAAATCACCGTACGGGATAGAAGGTCCCACAAACCGCTATAGGTAATTGGCAGTTAAATTCACTTCGCCGCACAGGACACAATTCCTAAAACCGCATCGCTTTACAGTTGTAATAATCACGCCGCTTAAGACAGAAGGCATAAACCGCAGTTACAGCATTCAAAGGTTCATTTCCCAATCACCATTCCCTTCCAAAATCTCTCCAAAGTAACATACACCTTTCCAAGTGAACACCAGTGGAAAGCAAAATGCAGTTCGTTAAGTGAGATCAAATATAATAAAATAGATAAGAACCGCATTCAGTCCATGCAGCATTTGATCGCTCGATCTTGAGAGGGAACATTTGTTCCCGCCACAACAGTGTTTAACGTTCGAATTTAATGTCAAAAATTCAAAACGGTGCTGGTCGATGATCTGATGATTGGAACTATGTGTTGGAGTTACAACATCTCGATCTAAGCCTTTTTTCTTGTTTAATGAATAGAACGATTCCTAACTGCTTACAAAGATTTTTTAAATTTAACTCTATTCATCTCATCTACCACTTTTTAATTAAATTCATAATCCTCAGGGAAGCGACCAAATGAAAACCCCATTGCCTAGGAAGCTTAATGTCCTGTTTTATAAAGCAATTTACTTTTTGTGAGAGAATTAATCCACAGTGAGTTATTTCATTAGGAATTGATGGCGTGGTATTTTTTTCAAGCCAGAGCTTTTTTGTGTTGATGTTTATTTGTTTTTTTTTTAAATTCATCTATTTAAATTTCCACCTAGTTTTCTTGAATGAATGAATACAAATCTTTGAAGTAGAAATTAACCCACTCCTTGATATTCGATCGAGCTGAAACTTGGCAGATAGACTCGTTGTTGATTACAAAGCATTTTATCACTGTGTTTTTTTTTACATGAATTGTAACAGTTTAACTTGTTACCCCATTTAATCATCAATGTTGACTCGAAAGAAGTGTGCATTTGAATCTTGACGCATTCTTGTTACTGGCGCTGTTCACACTGGAGACAGTGGCGACAGCTGGTGAATGGAAACGACGGTGGCACTCAACGGATTTTGCGATAAGAGGAAGGTGGTTCCTGTTTCTCCGGCTGACATCGTGAGGCGTTAGTTATTTCTTTACCTGATACTGGTTTTTTAATTGTAAAGATTAGGATGTTCTAATAAAATGTTCAAGTTTAGTAGACAGACCTGGCGCCCGACATTCCCGACAATATTCTCAATTTTCAAGGTTAGTGCCTGTTAAGATTTCAGGTACTGAAATATTAATATTTGTGATTGTCACCCTAATGGTTGTGGCAACATTTTTTGTGTTGGCAATTGCCAGGGCGATTTCGTATTGCCACGGATTTTTTAATTCCTTCTTCTCTTGTTACCATCCGTCTTGGGCGGGTCGTTTTTGGGCAAAACGTCTGCTGCCAGGTTTTCACTTCATGTGGGTTATAAAACCGCGGAGAGAGATAGCATCATTGGGCTCACCGTACATGAGCTACCCTACGGGTCTTTTATTGTTTCAATAAAGACCAATTATTCAAGAGCTGGAGTTATTATTGAAGAGTTACTCCAGCCACACTTCCCTTGGAATCTGGTGTTACCACGCCGGATTGCTTTGTCAGGAGAGCGGAAGTTGAGATCCTGAACATTGGTCATTCGAGCCGGGATTATTTGCATTGATCATTGCATTGGTCCTTCGAGCCGGATGATCATTATTGGATTGACTCATTCAAGCTGGGTGATCATTATTTGGATTGATCCATTTGAGACTGAAGATCATTATTTGGAGTGGCCCAGTCAGGCCTCATCATCATCGGGAGTGGTCCAGTCGGCGGCCTCATCATCATCGGGATTGGTCCAGTCGGCGTCCTCATCACCATCATTGGATTGATCAAGCGAGCCTCATCACGACGCTCGCATGCACAGCAAATCAGGTTGTAGCCTTCCTTTCATTGTCCTTTCAAATTCCATTTAAAAAGCTAAAAATCTGTGTAGATGCCACATTATTTCATATTGATTATATCGAATTACATTCGGGTGTTCATAATCAGATGCTTTCAATATTACATAGCATAAATTTGTTGGTGATAATAATTTTTATTGTTGTATTCAGTCTGCAGAATAACTTTGCTTTTGCCTACCTACATTTCTAGCCACGCGGTTGCAAGTTTCGTCTTTGTATGCTATAGTATTGTGAGTGGTTTCTCTATGATCCAAAGTATATTATTTATGGTATTATTCATTGTTGTTTACGTCAAACTGTCGCGTTGTGTCTTGTGTATTCAGTTTTGAAATCAAGTTAGTGTTATTTCGTTTGTAAAAAATGGAACTCGACAAGTTGATTAAACGGCGCGGGGTTTTGAAAGGTTCATTAACGAGATTCGAAACCTATTTAAGCAACGGAAATGATATTACACCTGGCGTGTTGTCAGCCAGGTTGGACGCCATTAAACCTTCTCTGATAGAATTCTCCAAAATTCAGCTGGAGATTGATTTATTGAACAAATCAGAAGATAATGACGCGAGGGATAATTTTGAAGGTACATATTTTAATGTAATTGCATTAGGACAGGAAATGTTATCAAAATTTAAGAAGATTGAAAATGTCCCAAATATATCAGTAAATTTACCACCAATCTCTATACCAGTGTTTTCAGGTGACAACCATAAATGGTTGACTTTTAAAAATTCGTTCATTGCCTTAATTCATGATAACAGTAAATTAAATAATGTTCAGAAATTTCATTACCTTATTAGTTATGTGTCCGGAGAGGCACTTGATTTGATTAGTTCGCTAGAAATAACCGGGGATAATTATAGTGCAGCTTGGACAATGCTTATTTCGAGATACGAAAATGTCCGACTTATAGCAAATAGACATTTGAATTTCTTATTTAGTTTTACACCGTTAAAACGACAGAATCATCATGAATTACGGAATTTAATTGATCAAGCAAACATTCATTTGAGAGCTTTACACAACCTTAAGCTACCAACCGAACATTGGGATACTTTAATTATTCATATTCTAACCTCAAAGTTAGATAATCACACACGTAGCCTTTGGGAATCATTAGAATGCGACGAAGTTTATCCTACGTTCGTGCAGTTTAGCAATTTTATTTCACAAAGGTCTCAGATCCTGGAAACTATCCAAGGTGATATTGGTGGAATGCAACAGAAATCGGAACCAGTTGCAACAAAAGCAAAGTTTTTTAATTTTAAGGAAAAGAAGTCTACAAACAAGGTTACGTTAGCGTCGAGCAACGTTAATTGTATGCTGTGTAATGACAGTCATTTCATTTATTCTTGCAAAATATTTGTTAACAAAGAACCAGCGGCACGAAGAAAGCTCGTTTCAGAGAACAATTTATGTTATAACTGCCTAAAACCGGGGCACCTTTCAAAGTTGTGCAGGTGGAAGGAAAAATGCAGTGTTTGTGATCGAAAACATCACACTCTGTTACATATCAATACTGATAATGTACAAGCGGGTACTTCAACTGGCAAGGGTCAGTCGGAGGCACCAGTAAATTTAGCATGTCATAGTGACATGAACGGGCGGGAAATTTTACTATCTACCATAATAGTAAAAATAGAAGACGCGTATGGTGGAACACACAAAATACGCGCACTTTTGGATTCGGGTTCAATGTCTAATTTTATTACAAAGGATACTTGTAAAAGATTAAATTTGCATTGTACAAAGTTGAATATACCTGTTTCAGGTTTGCATAATAATTTAATTCATGTAAAGGAAACAGTTGACATTAAATTTAAATCATTATGTTCTCAATACCGGGATGAAATATCTTGTTTGGTATTAGATGAGATTTCTTGCAATCTTCCACAGACCTTGATTAATCCAAAAATGTTGAATATTCCAGACGGTATCCAGTTAGCTGATCCGCAGTTTTACCAGCCAGCTGCTATTGATATGCTGATCGGAGCAGAGATATTCTGGCAGGTGGTTCGTACGGATCAGATACAGTTAGGAAAGGATAAACCTACATTGCATCGAACGGAGCTAGGCTGGATAATATCAGGAGCTGTACAGAGGCGTCAAAATACGAGGCCAGTTAAAGTTTGTCATATTTCATTAAATTCTTTGCAGAATCAAATAGAAAGGTTTTGGAAGGTTGAAGAAATTGAAAATAGTAAGCATCACTCTCTGGAAGATAGTAAATGTGAAAAGATTTTTGAAGGCACGCATAAACGCGATGCAAATGGTAGATTTGTAGTGAACTTACCATTTAAATCTAACCTATCTCAATTAGGAGATTCATTTAGTATTGCTAAAAGTAGATTGGTGTCAATGGAAAGGAAATTCTTAAGACAACCTAGTTTAAAGGAACAATACTCGGAATTTATTGATGAGTATCTTGCGTTAGGTCACATGACTGAATGTGAACCTCCAATACGTGATGAAACTACTTATTATTTACCACATCACGCTGTATTTAAAGAATCAAGCACAACTACTAAAATTCGTGTTGTTTTTGACGGGTCGGCTAAACCCGCTCGAGGGATTTCTTTGAATCGCGCTCTAATGATTGGGCCCACCATTCAAAATGATATATTTTGCCACTTGGTATTTTTCAGAAAACATCAATATGCAGTCACTGCAGATATTGCAAAAATGTACCGCCAAATTAATATCAACCCGGAACACAGAAATTACCAACGTATATTATGGAGAAAGGATGCGGAGGATTGTTCGAAACACTATACGCTAAACACGGTGACATATGGTTTGGCTCCTTCGCCTTATTTAGCAATACGTTGTCTGCATCAGCTAGGTAATGACGTTTCATTTACTCATCCATTAGCTAGTAAATCCCTTAAGGAAAATTTTTATGTAGATGATTTTCTTTCTGGTAGTGACTCCATTGATACTTGTCACTTGCTTAAATCACAAATCATTAATGCGCTTGCTACAGCAGGCATGGAGATTAGAAAATGGAGGTCTAATGCGCCCTCGATGAATGATTCTAAAGATAATTTAGAATTATTGCCAAATGAATCCAATGAAGCTAAGATTCTCGGATTAATATGGGACACCAAACTTGATGAGTTTACCTATCAGGTAGAAAGCATAGACTCAAAGTTAGAAGTAACAAAACGTCAAGTTTTATCATTAATTTCAAAAGTGTTTGACCCTTTAGGACTGGTAGGCCCAGTAATCATTGTCGGTAAGATAATTATGCAAAGATTGTGGAAGCTAAAAACATCCTGGGATGACAAGCTACCCAATGACCTTTTATTGGCCTGGCAGATTTACACGCTGAGTCTCCGTAAAGCAAATCATATTCGGGTACCGAGGAAAATTTTCTGCTTTAATAAAAAATCTTTTAGCTTACACGGTTTTTGCGATGCATCTCAAGTAGCATATGGCGCTTGTCTGTATTTAAGATCTACCGATGAACACGGCATTCACCAATCACAGTTAATATGCGCTAAATCTCGTGTAGCCCCACTAAAAAATTTATCGTTACCACGTCTTGAGTTATGTGGAGCACAATTATTAGTTAAATTAATGAAGCGGGTGACGGCAGCTCTCCAAGTAACGGTTGACACCACTTTGTGGTGTGATTCGTCAATAACATTGGCTTGGATTGCAGGAGAACCGTACCGTTGGACTACCTTTGTTGCTAACCGCGTATCAGAAATACAACGTGAAGGTGATGGCGCTATATGGCGTCACATTTGTTCAACTGAAAACCCAGCTGACATAATTTCCAGAGGAATAACATCTCAGCAGTTGAAAACATCTTCATTATGGTGGTCAGGACCACCATGGCTCACGTCCGACGAGGATAAGTGGCCACGTTCTATATTTGATACTCCCACGGAGTTGCCAGAAATGGCGAGGATAGTTTTGGTTACTAGTAGTCCTGTCGATTGGGAAATATTTAATAATTATTCTTCATTAAGACGACTGAGGCGCGTAGTTGCTTATATGTTACGTTTCATACATAACTGTTCTAAACGAAGACCGATGCGGGTCAACGAGCTTTCTGTAATCGAACTGGAACATGCCATGCATGTATTGATTTTGAACGCTCAGCGATTCGCATTTCATGATGAAATAGCGTCTGTGAGTAATGGAAGATTTGTATCTAGGCAGAGCAAAGTAAAGGCACTAAATCCTTTTATGCAGGATGGGTTGTTGTGTGTTGGAGGTCGACTATCACAATCCGATATTACCTCAGCCTCTCAAAAACATCCAATTTTGTTACCACAAAATCATAAGTTGACTGACTTAATAATAACCCATCTGCATTATGAGAATTTACATTTAGGATGTAATGCTCTGCTCGCATTACTGCGTTTACGTTTTTGGCCAATATATGGTAAAAACGCAGTGAAGCGAGCACTGCATAAATGTATTGTATGTTTCCGAGTCCGTCCGCGCGAATGTCGCCAGCTCATGGGTGACCTTCCTGCTGACCGATTCCGAATCCATAGACCATTTTATGTAACCAGCATAGATTTTGCAGGTTCAATTTTAATTAAGTCTGGTTTAACCAGAAATGCTAAGAGTGTAAAATCTTACATATGTTTATTTATTTGTTTTTCAACGAAGGCAATTCACCTAGAATTAGTGACTAATTTAACTTCAATGGCATTTATGAATGCATTGAAAAGATTTATAGTAAGGAGGAGTAAACCCTCACGACTCTTTACTGATAACTTTACAGGTAGTTATAGGGAACTTACTGAACTATTTGATTTTTTGAAGGCATCTGATAAAGAAATCCATAATTTTTTGGCCCAGCAGAATATTAGCTGGAGTTTCTTACCTCCCCGCTCACCGCATCACGGGGGACTTTGGGAAAGTGCAGTTAAAATGACCAAGTTGCATTTAAAAAAAGCAATGCGGTCAACTGTTTTGACATACGAAGGAATGAATACCATACTAATACAGATTGAGGCTTGTTTAAATTCCCGTCCTCTGACTCCATTAACATCAGATCCAAATGACTTAAACGCCCTCACTCCGTCACACCTCCTTATTGGCGACAACCTGTTAGCATTGCCTGAGCTTGATATCCATCATCTGCCTACAAACAGGCTTAATATTTACCAAAAGATGTCTACCGTTGTTCAATCTTTTTGGCACAGATGGAGCCGGGAATACCTAGCAGAATTGCAGAACCGAGTCAAATGGCAAGAAGGACGTCAACGCAGTTTACAGCCTGGTGACATGGTCATCATCAAAGACAACCAGCTACCTCCGCAGTACTGGAGGATGGCGCGAGTGACGGAGATCCACCCTGGCCAAGACGGACGCGTCCGCGTCGTCTCCTTGAGGACGGCCAGAGGTGTCACCAAAAGAGCCGTGACACAGCTCTGTCTACTTCCCATGGAGGATGCTTCCTCCAACCTGGATTAAGAACCAATTACAACGCTAAAAGTGATGTGATGTGTAAATCAAAGTGCCGTCAGGCTCATCAGTGCCAAGTGTTAAACCATTTTCACATAAGTGGGTGCAGCGCACCAGAAGGTTCTACGTTATTAAACTTTCATTTTTTAATGTCAAGTCTGACATAGGGTTATATACTTAGTTATAAGTTTTTTGTTATTATTTTGATATCCATATATTGAATATTGTTTATTTTGTATGTGAACTCGTTGGGTAAATTCTGAGTACCAATGTTGCAATCTCTTCTAATATATTATTTTATGAAAAACGACTATTCCTTAATACTCGTTTTGGGCGGGAATATGTTAAGATTTCAGGTACTGAAATATTAATATTTGTGATTGTCACCCTAATGGTTGTGGCAACATTTTTTGTGTTGGCAATTGCCAGGGCGATTTCGTATTGCCACGGATTTTTTAATTCCTTCTTCTCTTGTTACCATCCGTCTTGGGCGGGTCGTTTTTGGGCAAAACGTCTGCTGCCAGGTTTTCACTTCATGTGGGTTATAAAACCGCGGAGAGAGATAGCATCATTGGGCTCACCGTACATGAGCTACCCTACGGGTCTTTTATTGTTTCAATAAAGACCAATTATTCAAGAGCTGGAGTTATTATTGAAGAGTTACTCCAGCCACACTTCCCTTGGAATCTGGTGTTACCACGCCGGATTGCTTTGTCAGGAGAGCGGAAGTTGAGATCCTGAACAGTGCCCGTGTTTGAACACTAATGTCACATTTCGCAGATTTATTTCTTGGAAACAACAAGGAACCTTGAACCACGACCTGAGATATATTAGATTGATCATTATGATATGAGTCTCTAATTTAATAAACAGCACATTCCGTGTTATAGAATCCAATAAATTGATAACTTGATTGATGATTGATTGGTTTCATTACTGTCTTAGATTTACAAATTGAATTGCTAAATCCTTTAAATTACAGAATACCGTACAAGAGTCCCCAACTGCTCCCGTCTGGAGCCAGTGAGACTATGGCATCCCCAATTGGGGTATGTTGTGAGGCTGAAAGGATTGGGAGGGGAAGGAGATGGGAAAGAGAAAGATGGGGAAGTACCTGGCTATTTAGATCGGGTCACCAAACACGGCTAAAGCCATTTCAATCAACGTTTCAATTCTGAATGGGGTCTTACATCAGGGCGATACTGTGAGAGCATCTTCCACTCTGGAGCGTGCCGCAAATATACTATATATTATTTTTAATTAATTCATTTTGAAATACCACAAATTAATCAAATAAAATTTATGTGCGCACGCCGGGTTTGAGCCCACGACCTTCGGATTGTGAGTCGAGAGTCATAAGCCGAGAGGGTCGAGAGACGTCAATGGCCGTCGTGGTGAGTGACACTCACGAATAATCACTAACGAACACATTCATTTCTCTGAAATTGGTTACTAGCTGGCCCAAGCCGAGATGGCGCAACTACGTCAAAAATTGAAAATATATCTATTTATAGTACGGGCTATTACGGTATTATATTAATTTTTTTAAATTTTGGTAGTTGCATGAAAGTGGCTTGTGGCCGTTGGTATTATTTTTTGTTTGAAACGGTGGGAAAGAATCGGCATTTTTTGATGATGAGTTTCTCTAGCTGCAGAGAAGATCCCTGGAAACGTGACAAACTTTCCCGATATGTATAAATATTGTTAGGTAAAAAATATTCTGAAAGAGCATTGTTATGATAAAATGTATCACACAAATGCACATCGCTGTAAGCGTTGTACTGGTACCGTTTTCATCCCGCGACAAATATTCCCGACACAATATACTCCGACAAAATATTCCTTGACATAATATCCCAAAGACAAAAATCCTACGGACAAACAAAACATCCTCCAAAAAAATATCTACTAAAACCTAACCTTACCTCACTTAACCTAACCTCATTTTATATTTTCCTTTTTTGAACAATAATTTATTGTCTTTACAGGATGTCTATATTATTTTTGTCCCATTGTACTATTTTTGAACAATAATTTATCGTTCTCACAGGTCTGCATTATTTTTGCGCCATTTTTTGTTATGTTAGGTTAGGTTGGGTTAGGTTAGGTTAGGTTAGGTTAGATTAGGTTTGGTTAGGTGTTAGTAGATATTTTTTTGGAGGATGTTTTGTCCGTAGGATAGTTTGTCGGGGATATTTTGTCGGGGGATGAAAAATCGCGGAACCGTTGTAACCATGGGTAGAGTAGGTACACTGCATCCCAATGGCATACAAGCTAAAACTCATCTACAATAATGCTTATCTACCGAGATACTGCAGCGTCACAGAAATGTTCCAGGAGGAGCGAGTGCACTCTTTCAAAACACTTTGCCATCGCAAGGGGAGCTTATGGCGGAGAACGCTAATCCAAGAAAACCATCACCACTGCCATGTCCCTCTGGAGACGGGAGACGGTGAAAATGTTCTCCATAAAGGACTATTTACATAATTTGCAATTAATAATTATTCACTTATTTTCTGTTTTTTATTCATTTTGAATACTTTGTCTACTTTATTAGGTACTATAAAATATATATTATGTATCATTGCACTCCCCATCCTTACCTTTTGGAATTAACTACGAATTTGAAACAAAAACAAGTTGGCAAGCAAATATAAATATTTGAGAACTTTTAAAGCACTTCCCCGTAAGATACCATGGAAAAAAGTACAGGAAGTTCATTTAAAAAATACACGTATTTACAAAATAAAAATTAAAATAACGCACAATTTAAAATTTTGTTAGCAGTAGTTCACGTTTAAATGAGAGTAATGAATAAATCAGAATTTAGAGTATTCACTGATCTATAAATTTTAAAAAGAAAATACTGTGCAATTTTCATGAAACCATAGTTCAATTTTCTTAGATTTGAGCTTTATTTATTCACTGGAACATTTTTTGCCACAATATAACGCCGTTTAAAATTTCAAGGATTGACTAGCTGCAAGTTTTAGGTAAATTTTCCCTAGATACATAAAACATTTTTTTTTGTAATATGTTCAAACATGCCCGCGATTCAATTTTGACGTTTTTTAGAAGAAGAAAGATACTACTTATATTCGTATTCACTAGATGGCAGTGCACTCTGGTTATTTACGAATTATCTCATTTTTTAAAATCGTAATAAGTAGATTTGTTTAAAACGATCAACTGTCAAAATGCCTCAGTGTAAAATGTGGCTTTTTATCGTGTTGTTTGAATCAGTATGCATGTCTTCATATTAAAATTCGAAGGTATGATTTTTTTTAAGGTGGGCGGGAAACATTCAAAACGGTTACCAAAAAATTTCGAATTTCGTGCAATCCGAGAAAAAAGTTTAAATTTTGGCTATCGGTCCAGTGGTTATAAAATAAACTGCGGCAGCTGCCTCGTAAATACAACTTCACACAATAGCATATTTTTCATTTGTACATATCAAACTTAGGTATCTTTGTGTATGGGCTTTTCAACAAGGAGGAGATGTCAGACGGGCGAAGTCGGAAAATAAGGTGACAAGTTTGATAATGGCGGAGTTCTACGTAAGGTTGGAAACCGAAGAACACTGCCAAACTTGCTTTATTAACTTTCTCAGACATGGGAACTATGATGTTTGTCTATTCAATTAAGGCAATTTAACAACAATTATATACCTAGTTAGATAACCATGATGAAAGTTTGGAAAGATCGAAGGCTTGCTATTTAAAAAAAAATAAACACTCCGCTTTTTTATTTCATAAAAAATGAATCCAAATATTACATACTTTGTAGGTACATCATTTGCGATGCTCTCCGTAATGGTAGTTCTATTAGTAACGTCTTTAACGCCAATTCAGAAACGAAACGTTGCGCGTTGCTTGAAATGGTTTCAGCTGTGTTTAGTGCTAATTCCAGAGTGGAAGATACTCTCAGTATCGTCCTGGTGTAAAACCACCATTCAGAATTGAAACATTGCTTGATATGGCTTTAGCTGTGTTTGGTGACCAGATCTGAATAGCCAGGTACTTCCCCACCTTTCTCTTCCCCACCTCCATCCCCTCCCCACTACCTTCAGTCTCACAACATACCCCAGGATGCCATAGTCTCACTAGCTCCAGACAGGATTAGCTGAGACTCTTGTGAAGTATTTAATTCTGAATGGTGGTCTTACACCAGGACGATACTGAGAGTATCTTCCGCTCTGGAACGTGCTGCAAAAATATTTTTTGTTGTTTTAACTTACTCATAGTAACTCGTAAGTATATAGATTATTAATAAGGAATTCCAGTGAGAAATAATATGGATGCGTTTTTAGATTTTCACCGCCAAAAGTATTTTCCTTCTTTGTTTTCTGGGTGTTATGCCGTGTTGCGCTACCTCCATCTTTAGCCAACGTTTCGGACAGCGTTGCAGTGTCCATCAAGATGTACACATCTACCAGATCTGCCGGATCTGCCCTGATGATGGACCCTGCAACGTTGTTCGAAACGTTAGCTAAAGAAGGAGGTAACACAAGACGGCATAACACCCCAAAAACCCAAAAACGACTAACGAAAAGAAATATTAGTGCTTAAAAAATATGTATTCATACAGTTCAACTGAAGCCGATTCCGAGTATATTAGTTTTACACGTAAAATTAATAAAACGTTATTTAAAAACGAATATAACACTAACCCTTCGAAACACCCACTTAGTTGGCATCACTGCAAAGGCTGTTTTTAGCGTCACTCGTCTTCGCGGATTTTAAATTCGGGAACAGGAAAATTTTTGTGTATTGTTATCATAAATTTGTGATTCTAATAGGTGCGCTTTTTCAATGTATATCAAAATGAGTAATTGGCATTGAAAGCAGATGAAAGACTTTTTTAGATTTTTTTATTACACGCGGACAAAACATCATCATCATCACTCTTGGTTCTACATCCCCTGGTGGGTTTTGGTCTCCTTAAGAGTCTTCCTCCACTCATCTCGGTTTTGTGCCAGCTCTTTCCAGTTTATAAGGTAGATGTATATTTGAGGACGTTGTCACTCCATCTTAATCTTGGTCTTCCCAGGCTCCTTCGCCCTATCGGTCTTGAGTTCAGCAGGGACTTTGGTGCTTGATGCTCGGTCATTCTCTCTACATGACCCAGCCACCGAAGTCTTCCCAGTTTAATAAATTTTGTGACATCTATATCCTTAAACAGAGTATGTAGTTCATTGTTGATCAACGTCTGCACCAAAATCCATTTTCTAAAACCGGTCCAGAGACGCCGAAAAAATTTCCTTTCAAAAACGTCCAGTGCTCGCTCATTCCTCTTAGTAAGCACTCAAATCTCAGCTGCGTATGTGAATACTGATCTGATAAGTTTTTTGTTCACTAATATCTTGGCATTTCTGGACAGAAGTCTGGATTTTATTTGGTTTTGTAGGCGGAAATAACAGCGATTTGCGTTTACTACGCGCTTCTCCATCTCCTATGTCGTTTGTTATCAGGAGGCCTAGTATGTGAATCTTGGTACCGATTCAAAATTTTGGCTTCCACATGAGAGAGTTGGGGTTTATTGGGTGCATCCTACGGCCATGTATTTGGTTTTCTGCTGGTTTACTACGAGACACACATTTTTGGCAGAACTTTCAAGATTTATGAAGGCATCACGTAAAGCATCGGGAGTTTTCGCGATTATGTCGATATCATCAGCGTAACCCAATAGTGGCGCTGAGTTGTCGAATATCGTTCCTCTTATCTCAATGCCTGAGTCACGAATAACCTTTTCTAAAGCTATTTTGAATAACAGGCAAGCGGACAAATATGGAATATAAAATGTATAATCTGTTTAAAAAAATAGAGAATTTTTTTCACGATTGTTTGTCTCACCGATTGTTTTTTTTCTTGTAAAATACCACTTCATCAAACTAAAATACACATTTAAATACGCAGACATATTACAAAGGTTACTGTAACTTCACTTTTTTTTCTTTTCTTATTAAAATAATTCCAAAAAAATTCGCCAACTTTGATAAGTTGAAAAAATTTACTATATTTATTTCGGAATACCTACTTGTACATCACATTTGGTTGTGTATGGTGAGCTTTTAGATGCAAAAGCAGAGCGTCATATCTGTCCAACACAAACGGAAATAGAAAAAAACTATTATTAGAAACCGTCTCAGTTTAGTACTGAGTTGACCCTTTTGATATAAAAATTGAGCTTTTTGTGACGTAAAAAGGCTCCTTACGACGTCACGGGCACTTTAGTGGGCATTGAATTAAAATTTTTAATTTCTTCTTCAAACTTCGCAAATTTATTTAGTGGCATCATTTTTCATATAATGAATAACTTATTACTTTGTATAAAACCACTATATTTAAAACAATATCAACATGTTTCGACAACAATGTTGTCTTCATCAGGATATGTTACTATGATAAATGAAAAACAAGTATAGACAAATTAAAATAAATTATAACATAGACAAAATATTAAAAAGTAGAGGTGATTAATTACTTACTAATCATAAAAATAGTTATACAAAATTAAATTTAAAAATTATTTAAGGAAAAATAAAATTGCATTTAGATAATAAAATTTTTTTAAGAATAATTAATTAAAATAATTAGTCTAAATCAAAAATCAATAATTATAATTAGTTGTAAGTATTAATAAGAAAATAAATTTAAAAGATGGCTATTTTTAAAAAAGGTTTGGTTATTTATAATATTTAATTTACTATTAATGCTTTTTCTAATTTCTAAAATTTCTAAATTATCCAATTGTATGCCCGTAGTGTTAGTATGTAAAATTTTAAGACCTGTATTAATATCAAAAGAATGACTTGTTTCCAAAATATGGTTGGCAAATTCTGAATTTGCCAACCATATTTTGGAAATTTTTAAACTTACCAAAACAATAAAAATAAATGTACAGCTATTAAAGTAAGAGTGTCATCATTAATAATAAAATGGAGTTTCTTATTATATTAGATTTTTCACAATTGAAAACCTTTCTCTGTAAAAGCTTTTAATGTTATCCTAACTAGTCTCTACAAATCTCTTTTTGGCTGGGCAAATTCTGAGGAAAATTTAACTTTGATATTCAAGAATGTTCATAGATTGAGAAAAGTGATTTTATTACTTCATTGCAAGGGGAACTTCTGCTTTCTTAAGATGAATATAAATCTATTTAAATTGTTCCAACGGGAGAGGGGAAGGGGACGCGGGAGAGGAAGGGAAGGCGGAAGGTGAACTTAAAGAATGGGAAAGGACACGCAGGGAGAAATAATTGCATCAAAAAGCATAACAATAAACAAAATGTTTTGAAATATTATTGTTTTATTCTTATTTATTCATAGATAAAGCAAAGCCGGGTTACACCATTTATAACTCAAGAAAGGCTGTGTAGGCACCGCGATTATTATTATATTTTGAGCAAAATGTCACCTAGACTCTAGCAACACTTGCCTGCGCAGCAAAATGCGCAGACAGCAGAACTGAGCTCGCGAGTGGAAAAAACTTCGAGATCATTGGTCTGAACGTTCCTCTCACCAGTAAGCTATTTTTAATTACGCAAATTATTGTCGCGGATAGAATCCTTGTAATATCTCACTTCTGGTGTCAAATAAAATAAAACTCTACCAAACAATCAGTGTTATGATTTATAAACTAAATTCCGTGACCATTTATTTAGAGAACCCGGATATCTCTGATGAGGTAAGCAGAGATATCCAGCATCTACTAAAGCTGGACCGATTTTTATGATCTTTGCTTTGTTAGAATTGTCTCCGTTCCGAATAGCAGAATAGCTATTTAAACATTGGAAAAAATTAACGAAAAATAATTATGAAGAAAATTATTTTCCTCATAAATTTTGTTTGCACCACATTCTCATTTTTTGAAAGAGCTGCAGCAATATTGTGATAAGTAAAATATTGAATAATGACAACAATTGAAAATGATATAATGACAACAATTGAAACGGTGAACGTACGTCTGCACCCCTCCAAAGGAATAATACAATAATTACAATAAATCTCCCTCACACGTATAATGAAAATGAAACGCAATTCGTGTAAGTAAGTTGAAAAGTAAGAAAATCATAAAAAATAAAAATCCCTACACAACGCCATCTCTGATACTGACAAAAATTAAACAAGGACAGTTGTGCATCGATAATGGCTTTATTGTGTAATTTTTAACTAATAAAAAAATAAATTTAATTCAGCTAATAAGTAAACACAACAGTTATTGATTCTGAGGCGGTACGAAGTTCGCCGGTTCAGCTAGTTTCAATATAAAAAGTCATAGAATGCGGACATATATTATTGTAGTTTACCCAAAATTATGCAGGTTTCATTTTCATATAGATAAGTGGCCCTAACTTATAAGCAATGTCTTCCTGCATAGAACGGCCGTTAAAACTTCCAGTTGGTTCTTAAACTTCCACGCAAAGGGCCCACAATAATTACATTAAGTTTCTTGACAGTAAAGTGGTATTCCACGTCGACCCAATCGACGGAAGCAAATTTACAATGGTAATCGCAGTATATTTAAAATCATAAATATGGCAATAAAAATATGAATTAAAATTGATGATGCATTCAACAAGCACTAAACATTTAAGGTAACTTCAAATGCATAGGGGCAGGAAAACCATTAAATCGAGACGAAAAAATGCAATGGAAGTACGCAACATCTATCCCGTGACATTCTGGTAGCTTGTGTCGCTCTCCATAGAGAGAAAAAGCCTTATTTTTAAAAGCCTGCGTGTAAACTGCAAGTATTCGAAAAAGTAAAAATAAATTAAATTGGTTTTTTCGTTATATGTTATAAAAACATATAACGAAAATGCTTCTGGCCGTGAAAATCTTAAAACTTATCAAATTAAATTGGTGTTCACCATTGGCTCGCTCAAATGATTTGAAAAAAATTAAACAAAGGGTCCATAATTTATATTTTGTAGCAAACTTGATTTTTATTCCATAATTGCAGTACAAAGAACGCAAAAAAAATTAAAAACATTTGTGATGGTGATTTGCGATTAGTGTTCTTAAAGGTAAAATTTTTGAAAAATAAATATTATCGTGATTTGTGTTGGATGTTGTGTGTTGTGATTGTCCTATTTTATATTTAAATTCATGTAGCACTGAACACTTACTTATCATTTATTTTAATCTCGATGTGTAGAGTAGGGTGGAGCACGGATGTATGAATTTTTTTTTTTTTTAAGATTCAGAGTTCTAAGAGGGGGGGATTTGTGCCTTTTGTTAAAGTAAAAATACGTGGGATTTTTCATTTCATTTGATTAAGATCTTCTGTCTCCGCAGTGACTTCAAAAATTGAAAATTAGGGTAAAAAAGTTTAAATTTTATAAGGCAATACATTGTGTTTAATTTAGTTGTAAGTAGGTGTTAAATGATAAACAATATATAATTAAGATATTTATAAAGGCATCGATGTAAAAAAAATGAAATTTGAAACAAACTCGACAAATTATACATTTATTATTATTTAGGTTTAAAATCCTTTTTAGTTTCAAATTTAGGCATTTGATTTCGCGATTCCAACTTGGCATTTATTACACCTAATCGCGACTTTCTTATCCACTGAGAAATGGAAACCTCCATTGTATTCTTTAAAGCTCTTTCAACAGCTTGGGTATGGCAGGGAAGCCTTATAAACAATAGTTCGTTTTCACCACTAGATTCCACGACATTCTGAATTTTCTAGTCCAATAAGTTTTTCAAAATCGGTGGTTTGGTTAAGTTTTCCTGCCAATTTATTAAATCACTATATGTAGAAGCATTAAAATCTATTAATGGCACTTGAAACAGTCTAGGTGTTGGAGGTTGAGTAGTACTGCGTGCCTTTAGTAGGACTGCCAGCCCTCTAACATGTTTTTTTATCATCTGTTATCATCGCAAGAAGGATCCCTTCAGGATGGCAAAGTAGCCGTTTTTTTGGATAACAGGATCTATAATTTTTTTTAGAGTTTCTGGCAGGTAACTGGAGGCCTTAATAATATTGAACAGATAACAAGTGCCATCTTTGCATGATGGTTTACTTTTAATTGAGAACCAAAACGGTGCGTAAACTTTGACCACAAAAGTAGCCAGAGTTTTCAAATTTTCAGATGGTTCTTCAGTAGATACATACAAACGTAGTCTTCGGTGATCCAACGGGCATGTGATAGTTTTGCTGGAGATTTATTGCCTAGGTCTTCTGGAAATTCATCTGAAACTACAGCCGAGACAATTTTATACAAGTAGTGTTGGTCTGGACTCAGATCTTTGGCCATTTCTGGTAGCATTTGACCTTCAATGCGTTCAAAATTTTTAACAGGCAGTTTTTTTCAGGTTTCCAGTGATTTTCCCAGTGGACCAACATAAGATTTAGGTCCCGAAGTACACCCATCGAGATGAAAAAACAGATGTCTCAAAGGTTAATGTGGAGTAAAAAAATTATCCACTGAAGTGGTTTTTGTAGCCTTTTCTCAAGCAGTCTTATAATTCCAGCATACTTTCCAGTATTCATTCGTACCATCACAATCAATTGCCAAAAAATCTATCTTGGGAAACTTTTTATGTAACAGAAACCCTGCTATCACGATATCTATTCCTTTTGCTGTACCAACATCAGGTACCAGGTATCCCATGTAAATGGATCCCGGCTCTTGAATCAGTGAGATAGGTTCATTTTTAGAGTCTTTTGCAACTTATTTATAGCAGTTACGTCGATTCCGTTGATTACCATTACCTGAGACGTTCTTTTATCGGTCAAAAAAGTTTGGTCTTGTTTGGGAACCTTTTTATCCTAAGGATATAAACATTGAGCGAATATCAAAAAGTATCTTACTGCTTTTTTGAAAACTATTTAACTTGTCCAGGGAGAGCCTCTTGATAGACTTGAGTAGATTTTTGCACTTTAAATGATATGCTTTCAACATTTGAACGATCCTTGTTCGCGTCAATGTAGGAATAGATTGAGTGTGCCATATATTTTCAATTTCGACATTACTATATCTGCTATCTCACAAAAAATTGATTCTTTTGCAGTTTCTGATTGCAATTTCAGTTGATGTCTCGTCCACTCATAGTATTTTACTGCATCTTCGTAAGCAGGTAGAAAGTTCTCTTTCATCTCACAAACATCACCAAATAGAGGACATTTGAATACACTCCAAGTTCTTTGCATAGTTGCCATAAAATAATATCGAACTTAATTTTAACGACAAATGAGCGTGCGACTGATCCGAGCCTCGAACAAATAGAGCAAGCAAGCTAAGTATCACCTCCCGCGCTTCCTCTCTCCCCTTTTCTTAAATTATAAAACACAAATTCGAACTTCTTTTTATTTTGTGTCGAATCTATATTTATACCAAGTAAACTTTCTTGATAAAAATTAGTATGTTTATTCAAAAATATCGTACATAAACATGACTTCCAATTAGAATGTAAAACCGACTATTTTCGTAAATTCAATGCCGTTGCGGAGGCAGTTACCATAAAAAAAATTGAATAATATTTTACATGGCTTAAATTAAACCTAAAAGGCACCAAATTTTGACTCTTACATTACCGTCCAGTGAAAAAAAAGAATTCACTCCTACCTAGTGTAGAGCCCTTTATCGTAAACTTTCGCGTCTATGCCACCTCTTACTAACAGATCGCCATAAAATGTCTTGTCTAAAATCTCTTTGTCTGTGGCGCATAAAACTTTCTCTTTCTGTGTCTATAAAATGGCGTGTTTTGACTCTGCTTGTCATTCTACATTTTCAATCTTACAAACAGTCTCTCGCTATTGTAATCATTCTCGATTCGCTTAAACTCTGCTTGTTTAAGTGTAAATCAAACCATCTTTCACTTCTGTAACGTAATTAGTCTGAATTATTGTCGCAGTCAAGTGCTCAGAATCACTCTGTAAAAAATATTCAAAAGAATAAACAGTTGCAAATATCCAGTATCAAAACACAAGTGTTTTTACTACAAGGATAACCTCAAACTACCTCTCGCTATCACTCTTGTACTCTCGGTGTGGAACAGAAGGAAGTCGACAACGGCAGCTCAGACTTACAACCTGACTACAGACTCTCTGGAGAGAACCACACCTGGACCTACGCAATTTGAACATACATGTTTTAGATATTTTTTTCTGATTTTCAATACATTTTACCGAGCTTATAATTATTTAAAAAAAATATTTTCAATACAGTTATCATTTTATTTGTAAGACGCAACTTTTTAGATATCAGGCATTTCTGAATTCAAAAGGTGAAATAATTGACACATCCGAGCGTTGGGGTAAATAAAAATAAATATATCGAACGAAGCGCTTTCCGCAGAATGCTTTCTTACCACACCGAATTATTATCGAATCCTTACCGACCCGAGACCCCTCAAATATAACTATGATTTTTATATACTGAGGTTATTATTGCCGAAAACATGGCATAATATATGTAAAGATTCATAATCCATAATTTTAATGTTAATATTATTGAAGTGAAACTTCTTTAGCGCCGCCAGTGACTTGAAATTCGAGTGAAACGAAAATGCGTCACAACTCAGATCTACACACATACTCTGTTCTAATATAATGCTGTAAATTCGCACCTCGGCGGCCAGAGAGACAGAAATTAAGCGAACGGGGGTTCGTATCCTACGAAATCCAAAAAAAAAAAATATTTTGTGAAATCAATATTTAATCTTCAAACCACTTAAACAAGCGGAAGAAAAGAAAGCGACATCTAGCGACTTTCTAGTTTCACTTCTACCGCGTGTGAATGACGCACTCTGATTTTATTATTTTGTTTTTGTTGTTGTTTTTTTTTTTTATTTAAAATTAAGGCGCTGCATCCGTGTGCGCAAAAAGAAGATTATGGATAGATATGTAATTACGAATGTTAGAGGAGCGTGCTAACATTTACAGCAATAAAATCGATGCGAAAATTGCGAAAATGTTTAATAAAACACGACCCGTTTAAAATAGAGCAAAAATCTCGTGGAAGGTATCTTAAGTACCATTTAAAGAGACATTGTGAATTTTTTCACAACTATAACTTGTAAAATAACTGAAACAAACCTGTTTATAATAATTTTCGGAGCATACTTTGCGATTTTTTTCTATCGAGGGAATATTGTATAATTTGCGTTTCGGCAAGCAACGCGACTAGATATTATCTTAAAAAATAACACATATTTTTTTAAGTGCTTAAAAACTTAAAATGTTTAAGGCAGATATGTAAGAAATCGATAGAAATTTAGGTAACGGCGCAACTGTGAAGTTCCCTGGTATGAGCAAATACGATGTCTCTCTCTCTGGTTTCAATCCTGGGATTGGTTTGCATCAATTTCCTCTATTCTTCTCTTCCATTCTTCGCTGTCGTGTGCGGCTCTTTTGAAGTCAGTATATATGATGAGCAGCGCACGTCCACCAGCAGGTCCTTCGTTAATACGATGTATTAACTCAATAAAATCATGCTATTAAAACCGTGATCCTGACATGTCAAAGAGCGAATAATGAGAATAAGTTCAAGATACTCCATTGCAAAACACATGTCCTTTATTTCACTTAGTATAACACGAGTAATTTAGTACAACTGGAAACCGACGTATCCCCGTTCAGAACCAACGGGCTTAACTTAATGCTGTAAGGTGTTCAATTTTGGTATCCCATAAAATTGCGGGCATTTATTTTCAAAAGTGGCACGACGCCGACGGGAAGAAATGGCATAGCTTTGTAGGGATGGTACTTTTACGATACGCTATTTTTCAAGACACAAAATACTCGTACGTATCAAAGTTCAAAATCTGGTATATGCAATGTTTTATATCTAACATTACATCTTACATTATATTCATTTAAAGTTATGTGTATTTTAATAGAATTACTTCAATTTGTAATACACAAAAAATTTTAGAGGCTGTAATGATGTCACTTTCTTTTCTTTTGACCGTTTATTTTAAAGTGGTTTAAAGATTAGATATTGATTTTACAAAAAATAAAATGTTATTTTCTTGGATTTGGTAGGTTTCGAACCTCCGTTCGCTTGATGTCTCTCTGGGCGTTGAGAGTTGTGCGCTTTATAACGCGGCGCTATGGGAGGCTCGCGCATAGACGTGAATTTACCACATTATAATAGAACTGAGGACCGTCAAATAAATTTTTAAAATGAATAAATTTTAGTGGCGCATTTCCGTTCCATCTGAATTTCAAATCACAACGAGGCTAAAGAAGTTTCACTGCATAAAAATAAAAATAATTATTAGTATTATAAATATAACACACATAAGGGAATTATAATTTTTTTTTTTTTAAAGGTGCCGATAACCCGGGCGTTTATTAACATCAATAGTTATTTACATATATGTGCGCTACCCGACTCACTAGACAATATCTGTTCTGAGCCGGGTAGCAGTATCTATAATTACATATAGACATATATCATAAAGATTAAAGCAAAAACATAAAAAAATAAAAAATAATAATAAATAAAAATACAACAGATAACCTACAAATAATAATCTAAATATAAAAAAAATTACAAACATATATAAAGTAATTGAACATTTTCAGTACGAAAGTTCTTTTTTTTTAAATTTTAATATATTTTTATATAACAATATACAACGTATAAAAATTAACACGTTCAGTTTGCAAGTAACTTGTTAATGCAATTTTTTAATTTTAATATATGTTTAAATAAAAATATACAACGTATAAAAAATTAACACGTTCAGTTTGCAAGTAACTTGTTAATGCAATTCCTTTTTTTGTTCAATAACCACGTATTAAAGTTTTTATATGTACGACGTACGTTTTCTATTGGTTTGAGTTATGTGTTGTGTTTCTTTTAAGAAAATGTTATATATGTAAGGTGCGAGGTAAGATTCGTGTTTTTTAGCAAGAGTGGATTTAACTTTTGGCACTTGTAAATGTTTGTTAGATTTAGCTCTAGTGTTCTGGGAGTGAGATAAGTGGGAAGGTGACGATTTTATGCAATTTATATGTATAATTTTTTTTATGAATAGCTTCCTGACATCAAGTATTTTATTTTGAATTAAAAGATTTTCAGTGGGATGAAGATATGGTTTTTTATACATAGTTCTAATAAGTGATTTATGAGCTGTATTAAGCAGCTTAATGTATGTGTCTGCGGCTCCACCCCATGCCGATATACCATAAATTAAAATGCTTTGGCAAACGGAAAAGTATACATCTTTTAATGGTTTAGGTGACATGATGTTTCTAATCGTTTTAAAGACGTATATTTGTTTCCGGATTCTCATTACAAGTGAATTTACGTGAAGTTCCCATTTTAGTTTGCAATCCACTGTTAAACCAAGATACTTAATACTATCCGAATGCTCAATCTTTTCGCAGTCGCAGTTTGTGGTTTGTAATGTAGTACATGGATACAGATGTAAAAGCGGGACGGATTTAGGTTGCCCAGTTTTGGTTTTACTGAATGTTAAAAATTTGGTTTTCGAGATGTTTAGGGTAAGAAGATTTTTATCGAACCATTTTTTTATCTCCTTCATACCAAATTCTGCGCTTTTAAAGACCTTTTCCCAAGATTGCTCTTTAAAAAGAAGTACAGTATCATCTGCGTAGCTGATTACTTTATAGCAGAGTGTTGGAATTTTAATATTAGTGAGACCATTAATATATATAAGAAAAAGAATAGGGCCTAAGACACTACCCTGAGGCACTCCGTACTTTATTTCTGCTGTGTCACTCAGGCATTTGTTTAGTTCAACTATTTGTTTCCTATTTTTTGTGTAACTGATGAACCATTTAAGCGGTTTTCCATTAATGCCAATATTTTTAAGTTTTTCGTATAGCAGATCATGAGAGATGGTGTCGAAGGCCTTAGCCAGATCTAGAAAAACTCCAATTACTTTAGATCCCTTATCTACGTGTTTTACAATGCAGTTGGTTAGTTCAGAAATTGCCTGGTCTGTGCCCATTTTTGCCCGAAAACCGAATTGATGACTTGATAGTAAGTTGTGTTTGTCAAGGTAGGATATCAGTATTTTTTTCATTGCTTTTTCTAAGAGTTTTGATAGAGAGTTAAGTAGTGAAATGGGTCTGTAGTTAGATATTAAAGTTTTATCTCCAGATTTATAGATCGGGATAATACTGGCAATTTTAAGTTTGTCAGGTACAATACATTGGCAGAAACTTTGATTAAATATATGTAGCAGAGGTATACCGATATATTCTCGTAGATTTATCAAGATTTGGTTAGATATGTTGTCCTGACCAGGTGCGCAATGAGTTTTGAGTGAAAGAATGAGTTCATTGATTTCTGTTTTATTTATTTTATAAATGTAAAAGGAATGATTAGGTCGCAAGGAAGAGCTTTTTTTGACTATTAGCTCTTCTGTCGTGTGGTTCTTTGTAAGTATTTTTTTTGCTAAATTAAAGCCAACGTTGGTAAAATGATCATTAATGTGATTTGCAATTTTTTGGGTTCGTTTTTTGTTAAACAGATTTCCCCATCAACTAACAATTTATTAATAGAAGTACTGTTCTTAGGTTTTGAATAAGCGGCATCTTTGATAACTCTCCATATCTTTTTTGTATCTCCTCCGGCACTATCTATTTCTTTCCTGTAGAACTCATGTTTCGCCTGCTTTACTAGTTTATTACATAGGTTTCTGTATAATAAGTAATTGTGTTTTAGTTTACTGTCCATTGGGTTATTTTTTACTCTTGCATGCATCATATTCCGTTTGTGTATGCTTTTTACTAGTCCTGTTGTAATCCAAGGTTTAATTTTAAGTGTTTTGTGTGTAGTGTTTTTACGGGTTTTTATTATAGTGTGTTTAGTGGTAAACGCATTCAAAGTTAGTAAAAATTCATTAAGCGCTTTATTTGGATCCGTTTCTTTTAGAGTTGTAGTCCAAGATTCATGACTTATATCTGAGCTAAGTGCTTTGAAATCTATGATATGCCGTGACGTATTTGTATATATTTTTGTTTTTTTTTTCAGTTTTCAATCGCATGCCAAGTGTGGTGGTGAAATGGTCGGTAACCGTGGAATGAATGGTGGATGAAATAGTTTTATTTTTAGTTTTAACAAAAATATGATCAATACAGGATTTTGACTCTAGTGAGGTTCTTGTCGAAGAATTTATAGTTGACTGAAGGCCATAGTGAGCTAGAAGACTTAGATATTCGTTAGTTTTGGGTTTAGAAATAAGAATGTTTATGTTCATGTCTCCTGCTAAAATTAGTTGTTTAGTAGTTTTATTGTTTTCCATGAGATGTTGTAAGGAATTTAGGAAAGGTGTTATATTTTTGTAGCATGGAGGCCTATAAATAGCAAAAATAGATAAATCTGATCCTAGTGATATTTTGACGCAATTTGCTTCTGTTAATTTTATTTCTGCGATTGAAGAGTTCAGTGACTCCTTGATAAAGATGACTATTCCATCATTTTGATTAAGTTTAGTAGTAGTGTGGAAAGTCGTATATCCCAATATGTTAATTTCAGTGAAAGTTTCGTCTATCCAACATTCGCTTAAAAGGATAATATCAAAATTAGTGTTAAGATCTTATAAAAGCACTGCAAAATTGTCAAAGTTTTTTTGAATGCTTCTAATATTTTGAGAAATTATGTTCAGAGAGTTATTTTCGGCGACGGTTACTTTAAAATCGGTTGAGTTTGTGAAAGTGTGTTCTTCATTAGATGAAATTTCAAAATCAATATTTAATGTTGAAGCCATTTTAGAGGAAGTATATTAAGTTCAATTGTCTTAGTCGCAATATTAAATGCAGTATCCATATAATACATAGGTATATAAAATAAAATGCAGAAAGTGATTAACATAGAGTCAAAGCCATGAGAGGATGGAGAATAAGGCTGCAGTCATGCATCTACTACGTGGGCTGTGACATTCGAGGTTGCACTTGTGTCATTTCCATGTTTAGTTTTTGATAGTAAATTTTCTATTTCGAGGATGGTATTTTCTGTGCGAATCAAGGTCGCTCGTGAGTCTGTCTGTTGTCGTATGTAGACTCGCCCTGCCTTAACCCATACGTAGGCAAAATTGTACTTTTTTGCTAATTGCTTCGAGAGAAATAGCAATCTTTTTGCGTGGGTGGTTAGAAGCCCGTTAATAAATATTGGCATTTTCGGTTCCGAGAAGCCTATTTTACTGGTGTTGAGTCTGTCGGCACTATTTTCTGCATTTTTGTTATATTTTTTGCTTCGTTTAGAAACTCCTCACGACCATTTGGATTTTTAAATTTAATAATTATTGATCTCGTTGCTGTGTGGTTTCTTTTTCCTGGCGCCCTGTATGCGTCCTCAATGTCATTTTTGTTTAATTTTACAGCATTATTTATATTGAAAACAATGTCATTGAGTTTCTCGTCTTGAATTTCAGGAATTCCTCGAATTTCCGCACACGTCTGTGAGTTTTGACGCTCTTTTTCATTAATTGTTCTTGTAGCTCATGTACTTTTTGTTATAGCATCTTGTGTTTTATATCCATCATACTTAGCTCTTTAACTTTTTTGTCCGTTTGTAATACTTTTTTTTCGATTTCGTCTATTTTGTCGTAAACAAAATTAAGAACCATCTACGTGTCAGAAGGGATGTACACATTGCTACGCATTTCTTCAGATTGATTCGTGGATGGCTTGAGAACTCGGCTATCTTGGAAAATATTCATTTTTATATTCCCGATGGTTACCTTCGCCATCGACAGCATAGGCTGTTCTATCTTCCGGCCTGCAGGACTAACTTGCCAATGGTCATGCCGATCGGGAGAGCAATTTTGCTGTTGAACAGAATTAATTCGGATATCGACATATTTAGCGTCAGTGAAGCTGCCTTTAAAAGGCAAGCTCAATTGATGCTCTTATAGTTTTTTTTGCTTACCATTTATATTTATGTTTAATGTAATACTGTTACAAATGTATTTTAAAAACGCACTGAAATTTTAAATTTTGTAATGTTTTTGAAAGAATAAAATAAATTGAATTGAATTGCATTGAATTGAATTGAATTGAAAAAGTGAGGTTTTGTATTCTTCGAAACGAGCTTGTGATTGAAGTTTTAAATTCTATTATTTCCTTTGACAAATTCATCATAGTTTCTTCTATAGTGGTAATTTTTTTATAGTTTATTTTAATTTCAGCTAATTCTGCAAGAATAAGCATTTCTATTTTTGTCGGAGGTTTGTCTATGGTTAAATCAGCTGTATTTTCTTTAGCCATAGTATATGTTCCTTGGATGTTCTCAGCAGTACTCTTCTTTGCCCTTTCAGCGTTGCTACGGGTATTAGACATCGTAAGCTTTGATTTCTTGCTCGTAGATGGCGTTGTATTTAATTTAAATTAAGTAAAATGAAAAAAAAATAATTGGTTTGACTGGGGATTGAACTCTACTCCACAAGTTCTGCCCGCAAATAGTGAACGACGCTGCACCTGCGCCACACCCGGGATGTCAGATGTTGTGAGATTACCAGTTTAACTAAGGAGAACTGGATAACTGACAAATTAATGTTTGGATTATTTTACAACAGTTTTTTTTTTAAATTCACTTTTTTAATTACAATATTCTTTTTCGTTTTTCGTTGAAGTTCACTTTAATGTCATTTATGAGTTCACAGTAATTTTAAATGTACACTAATTGGTCTTTCACTGTATTAATGTAATTACAAGAATGTATGTTATTGTTTTTGACTTTGCTCGTTATAACAACTTGTATTACGACACTGTAGTCACTTCTATTAAAATAAAATAAAGTGCACGAAATACGCGCACTCGTTAGTTTGTGTTACGTGTTTTTTCTCATTAATCTTTAAAAAATTGTTATGTTTTTATTTAATTTGTTTAGAATCAGGTGAAACACGTCTATACTGTGGGTAGCGAATAATAATGATACAAAGAGAGTGTCTATGGTTTTTATACAAATCTACAGTTTTTTTTCGAAATTGATGAAATTTTGCCCACTTGACTGTTAGAACAATAGCCTCTTTTCTCTCCGCCCCCTTTCGTAGAATTTTGATAATAATCGTTTCGTTGTTTGGTCAGACATCTCCGAAAAATCGAAATTTGACTTCAGTACCTGACGCCTGTGCTCTAAAGATTGCAATCCGATTGTTGAGATGGGGGAATCAATCAAACGGACCGCATTTTCTGTACAGAGTCAAGGGTTTGTTTTCACGTATGCCATGGCTCGAGTCCAGAGACTCCAGAAGTGGCTACAAATTCAACAATGGGACGTACTTGCCATCTGTACTGGGTCAGCAGTTGTGTACAAAGTGTCTGCGGGCCCAGTACAGTACATCCAGCTTCTGAAAGGCTAACTTGACTGTGGCTTCGAAGGAGCCCCGTGCTGAGCTTGTCGATTAGAGTTACTCCGAGCATATCAATGAAAAGCGTGTTGGACAACATGGTAGGAGAGTCCAGTAGCGAACAGAAAGTTCTTCAAGAGGTGTCCCAAATTATACCAAAATAAAAATAATCTTACCTGTGAATGATCCTCTTACTGTGAAGATAGTCAAGAGCTGTGCCAAGCTCATAAACCATCAGGAGAACTGATTCCTTAGAGAAGGCTACCTGGTGTTGGATGTGGTAGCGCAGATCACCGCCGAGGAGGAGGTCAGACACCATAAATAGGTCTTCCTCATCTGTAAAATAAATATTTATGATTTTTTTGCTACTTTCCATCAACACTTTTATGGAATCTCATTTTCGCATAAAACCAATTTTGTGTTTGATTTGTGTATAAGTTACTTTTTGAAACGAGAAAACAGATGAATGAAAATGGAGAGATTACAAAGCTATTAACCTTCAGTGACTGTATTTTTTTACTATCCAAAGTCAGAATTAGCTGCCACATTTTAAAAAGTGAGTAGCCATTGTGCGATTAATTAACCTTTATTTAAAAAAAACTAGGTTAACTCTGAACCACTATTTGCATTCTTTTAAGAGATTTTATCATTATTGTAATCTATATATAATTATTACCCTTACATCCCAAGCAAGTAAAAATATTGCATGTTTTCAATATAACTCAAATATCAATCGTCAATCTTTTTTAAATTGAAATATATCCGAAAGACTTTGCTTGTCATTTTTTTGACCTGTTTATAATTTGTGTGGTGACCCGACAGTTGGTCCGGCGACAGTTGGTCCGGCGACAGTTGGTCCGGCGACAATTGGTCCGGTCGACAGTTCGTCCGGCCGACATTTGGTCCGGCGACAATTGGACCGGCGACGGGGCGGTAAACATATCCGCCTCCTAAATCGTAAGCAGATATTGCACATAAAAGTATGATGTATTTTGCTATTCGTCGGTATTCATTCAGAATTGTAACGTTACTTGAAATGGCTTTAGCCATGTTTGGGACTATATCTGAATAGCCAGATATATTTTTCACATCTCCTTCCCCTCCCCACTACCTTCAGCATCACACCATACCAAAATTGTGGATGTCGTAGTCTCTCTGGCTCGAGACGGTTGGGAGCAGTTGGGACTCTTGTGTTGTATTCAGATATAAAAGTTTTATTATAAGCAAGTAGGAATCTTTGGCGTTTTTTTGCTAAGCCGACTGCACGTATAAGTATGTCGTATAAGAATGTCGTATTTTGTGATTGCCCCATGCTACTTCGGAGAGTCGAAATTATTAGTAAAAATATTTTCACAGCGGATTTTCACTCAAGATGCCTTCAGATATAAGTATATTGACTTTGGTTGTACGGCCGTATAACCTCTTTGCGTACATACTTGAAGAAAACATCTTCTAAACTTTCGGCCGGACCAATTGTCGCCAGACCAATAATCGCCGGACCAAATGTGCTCGTTAACACCGTATGCGGGGACATTGGGGGTCTAGCTTTGTTTAATTAAATGTAGAGACGTTCAAATAAAAAAAAATTGCTTCCTTGTGAAAGCCCTGAAGGAGTAACCATAAGTTACTTATACTGGGGTGGGTATGCGGTGGAAACCTCCAGTGGACCAAATGTCGGCCGGACGAACTGTCGGCCGGACCAACTGTCGCCGGACCAACTGTCAATTTCCGAAAACTTTGCTTGTCATTTTTTTGGCCTGATTATAATTTATGTACCTAGATCAAAGATAAAGCCCAAGAAATCGTCAGCAAGGTTTAGCTACGTATTAAAACTTAATTAAATTTAGCTAAAATTACAGAAGGCACAACAAAAACAACCCTTCTAACCTACGAATTGAATCATAAGAAGTTCTCTAAAGATTTTGAGATCCATTGGAAAGTCTGTCGAACAAAAACCCAATCCATTATCGACGTAATAATTCACTGAACGCTTTTATTAGCAAATGATGGATTGACTTCGCAGACCAAAGTAATCATTCATCTCCATCAAAGTAATTAGGTCTACTTGACAGGGTGCGTTGTTGGATCCTAATTGTAATTTAATCAAGGAAGCCGTGCCTTTACAATACCCTGATTTATTTACTTGAAGATTCTAATTTTGGGCGCTCCTTCTAAAGAAAGTCCTGCAAATATATTTCAAAATTTGATTTACCGCGGTCGAAAGCTTCAAGAAATAGGAAACAAAGAAATCCTATTGAAATTTTGGGATTATACATGATTTTTGGGATTCAGGAAATTGAGGAAATCTTAGAAAGATCTTCAGAATTGGGGCAAAAGCAAACAAAACTGATAATGATTGAAAAATGATATTTATTCAAAGCTTCTCAGAATCATTAGAAAACTTTAGTGTCAGAATTTTCAATGTGCCTCAAAGTACATAAATATAAAGTAAATATACAGTCAGAAATTGTGCAAATGAATTTGCAATAAAAAAGAAAATTACCTTAAATAAGAAACAAAAAATCTTATTCTCGCCTCCAAAAAACTAGATGCGTATCACAACCTCCCACCTAATAATATTGTCTTTTCTAATCATAAATTTACTTAAGAAACTGTCAAATTAGTATAAACTTTCCCTGAAGAAGGAACGTTTGTTATGAAACCGGTCGGATTTACGCATTATATAAGTGGTTTATGCAAAGTTGAATTGTTTCATTTTTCTATAATGGATAACCAAAAAGTTAAAGCTACATTCAATAATGTATTATAAATTGAGTTCCATTTTTTAATAGTTTGTAAAATTCTTGAAACTCTTTGAGATTTTTATCTTTACACATTTTTATAATGAAAGCTTGCTTAAAAATATCATCGGTATTTGGTCCTGTTGGTAAAATTAAGCGTGGTACACATTTTGCATCTCCTTGCATGGTGTAAACTGCTGTTAGTATCGCAATGTCGATAAACTATCTTTCTAAGTCGAAACGTTGCAGATTGATCATATCTGATGATCCAACCACAAAATTTTTCCTTATGGCCCCGCATTCTGAATTTTCGCCGACTTATTACATACTTTCCTGCAACACTTTAGTTTCTAAGCTCTTAAAAACATATAAATGTAAATTAGCTGGCCACGCGTTGCTGTGGCTAATACATCACAACGTCATCTACTGGATGGTTATCCGACCTTTATAACCACCGCCGTATTTGAGTTTATCGCGAAGAAACAGAAAGATGCCGCGGAAGGCTTTAATTTATAATACGTAGAGATGGTGTGAAAGATTATAATATTGTGCATGAAATGCTTGGGGTAACTAACGTATTTAAGTTAATAAGGATTAATACTGTATCCGTCTAAATAACTTTTTAATTACCGCAATGTACGTGACCATTTTTTTAGAAGATAGAATGGGTATAGTAAGCTATCAGTAAAAGATAGATATATGCCTTTGCGGACTTTTTTGTAGATCTATAAAAGAGGAATATCCCACCATGCATTGTTTTGTTATATCCCAAAAGGATTAGGCAGCGTTTTCGAAGAAAGCTACCAAGCGGTTTGTCTTTTTCCGACACTTAATAATAATAATAATAATAAATTTGGACAACTTATATAGCGCTGTTTTTGCGAAAGATCGCCTTAAGAGCGCTGAACTTCTAACAATTATCGTTATGTTTCAACCAATTAACACACATCCTTGACAAATTATATACCTAAACCTTCCTCACGAAACACTCTATCTATTGGTAAAAACCGCATGAAATTCCGTTGAGTAGTTTTCGAGTTTATCGCAAACAGACAGACATCAGCAACCATTATTGATTTAGTAATAACAAATAATTTTTACTTGAATGTTAATGTTACGGATACTCCAAAAATATCAGACCACGAAAATATATTAACAATATTTGAAACGAGTATAATTAAAAATGAATCAAGGGAAATTACATATAGAGATAAAAGGAAATATGATCAAACAAACTTTTGTGAAACTTTACAAAATAGTATTTCTCAAGTTACCGAATCAAATGACCTAAACGACAAAGCAGAGAACTTCGTCAATATTTTGACTACAGCAGTCAATAAAATTATGCCAATGAAAGTGGTTAAGTTTAAAAACACGAATAAATGGTATTCAAAACCGTTACACAACCTTCAGCAACAAAGAGATAATGCATATAAAGCGGCAAAATTGGAACCATCAGACGAAAAATGGAATGCATATAAAAAAGTTCGTAATATTTACTCCAAACAAATTAAACAACATAAATGCGATTATTATAAGCAAAAATTAGAAACACAACAGAATGAACCAAGAAAACTTTGGATAACACTAAAAGAAATCATAAAGGGTAAACAAAAAGAAATTGTTAAGTCAATTGATTTCCCAGATGGAACTGAAGAAGAAGTAGAAAAGATAGCGACTAAATTTAACAAGCATTTTATTTCGAGCATAGATCTTATAATCGAAAGTATTCCACAACATCCTGAGAACCAACTAGACGAGCCTACACGCACCCATGAAGAATTTAAATTTAAAAATATAGATTTACCGTACTTGAAGAGGGTGTTGAGTAATATGAAGTCGAAGGAATCCCCAGATGGTATCACAATAAATATAATCAAAGACTCTATACATATTATTGGCGAATCGATGGTCCAAATTATCAATGAATCTTTGAATAGTGGAGTATTCCCCAAAACTTGGAAGACATCTGTAATAACTCCTATCCCGAAAATTGATAACCCAAAAAAATTTGACGACTATAGGCCGATCAATTGTTTACCCAAATATGAACAAATACTGGAACACATTGTAAAGGAGCAATTAACTGAATTTATTGAGGCCAAGCAGATATTAGTTCCACAACAATCTGGTTTTAGAAATAAATGTTCGTGTGAAACCGCTATTAACTATGTAGTAGATGAGTGGAAAAATTTTAGAGATAAAAAAAGTAAAATTATTGCAGTATTTCTAGACTTAAAGCGGGCATTTGAAACAATCGACAGAGATAGATTAACCAAAAAATTAAGTAACATTGGAATTAATGGTAAAGAAAGTAAGTGGTTTGCAGATTACCTATCAGAAAGAACACAAATAACAAAATATGGTGGTATAACATCTGAACCACATAGTACTAATAAAGGCGTTCCGCAGGGTTCTGTCTTAGGTCCATTGTTGTTCATTATATACATGAATGATATTATCAAAGTGTTAAAGCATTGTTCAATTAAACTATTTGCTGATGATACGTTGTTATACATAGCCAGTAAAAATTTACAGGACGCCATTGAAAAAATACAAATTGATTTAAATTATGTAGCGTTTTGGCTTCACCAAAACAAACTGAAACTGAATGTAGCGAAAACAAAGTTTTTAATTGTGGATAGCCTAGGTGGAAACGAGCAGGCAATACTAAAAATTGATAACGAAAGCATAGAAAGGGTTAACAGTATTTAATATCTGGGTGTAATATTGGATGATAAATTGAAATTCGACGAACATTTAGAATACATAACAAAGAAAATTGCTAAAAAAGTTGGATTCCTAAAAAGGATCAGAAATAACTTGGATCTGAAGACAGCGCGCCTTGTTTATAATTCTATTGTAACTCCGCATTTAAATTATTGTTCTAGTGTTTTATTCTTATGTAACGAAGCCCAAAATAATAAACTACAGGTTATACAAAATAGGGGGATGAGGATGATTTTAAAATGCAACATTTTTACTAGAGTTAAAATTATGTTACAAAATTTAAATATGATGACTACAAAACAACATATAATATATAATACATTAACAATGATTTACAAACTTAAAAATAATATGCTCCCAAATTATCTGCAGAATACTATTATGTTTCAAGAAAATGTTCACAATTATCCTACGAGAAGACGCGGAGACTTTAGGCTTCCCAAAACTAAACTTTCGTGCACACAAAATAGCGCATTTTATAAAGGGCAAAAACTATATAACAGTCTGCCAAATGTTGTAAAGGAAGCCTCAAGTCTCAGCACTTTTCGAAGGATATGTGCATTATATGTAAAAAATAGTTTTTGATTATTTACCAATGTTATTCTCATATCTTATTCTTTTATAATGTATTTTTGTCTAGCTATCTTTTTTATTTAGTATTCTTTTTTAAAATGTATTTGTAAATGTTACTGTACATACTTGTTAATTGTATTTTTTTATATTTTCCCACTAGATGTATGAAAATATTTACGTACATCTAAATAAAAATTTCAAAAACAAAAACAGACAGACGACGCGGAGGACTTTAATTTTTAATATGTAGAGATATATAAATAGATAATATATAAATTGAAAACTTAGTCTAGAATTAATCTGATTTAAAAAAAACACTCAAAATTGGTAAACTTGGAAAAGAAATCATTTGATATTCACCTGAATTTTTCCACATTTTTCTGAAGGAAAAAAAAACGCAGTGATAATTTAAAAATTATAAAAAATACATTAAGTTGCGTTATTTAACATGTGAGGTTTATAGGTATGGACCAATTCAAAGTATTTCTTTAAATGCTTCTTATGACATTTGTTGTGAGATTTTGGTTCTATTTTAAATGAGTCGTATTTTATTTAATATTTTTGCTGAATTGTAAACGTTGTTTTTTTTTAAATATTAGTACATTCCCTCCAACATTCGTGTTTTCTTATCTCGGTATGTATATGGGATGCTATGGTCGGAACTGTCTCACTGAATCCGGGAATCGGGAATGTTTAATTGAGCGGCATTAAAAAAATGTATAAAAAATCATCTCGAGAAAACAAGATTTTTCCTTACTACTCGTATGATACTTTTTACAAATTTCTTTTAAAACTTATATTTTTTGACTCGACTTGTGATCGGAATTAACCGCGCTGTCAACTGTATTTTTTAAAACTAAATTAAACCTTTTGACTGAGGTTTGAACCATTCTACCCTGTGATCGGATTCAACAACGCTACCAACCGGACTAAACCGGGTATGATATAAATTTATTTCGTATATATAGCGTTTAATTTTTCAAATTTCAGAAAAATCGGTATATGTCCGCGTATATATGCGTGATTTCCACAAGTTGACATAATGCATTATCATCGACAGGAGTCTATCTGCCGAGCTTCAGCTCGATCAGATATAGGGAAGTGAGTTAATTTGCACTTCATATAGACATCCATTGCGATTCAAAAAGTAAATGTATTTAAAAATGTAATTTTGATTAAATATTATAATTCTGACGATTCTTAAAACCTATTCATTTACATTAGGTAGATATCAAACACGTAAAATAATAAAATTTCTTTTCTTTCCACTGTAGTTTTTTTTTGATGAATGTGTATTATAAAAATATCACAGAATACCTATTCCAAGAAGCACCGGCGCGGTTAACAAAGCCTTTAATACCCCAGAGCCGCTAGCCAAATAATGAGGGTTGAGAGAATTCTCCCAGACCGTAAGTCAAGAAACCATATATCCACGATATTAGATGCAAAAGAAATAATGAGGACTTATTGTATAGCAGACCTACATAACATATGGGGTTGAATAATAAGAGGGAGGAATTTTTTAATGAACCGTTGTGCTCAGATATGGCACCTTCACTTCAAATTAGATTTTAACACAAAGAAATGTGTCACTATGTCCTTCACTCGTTGTAAAAACATTATAGTTTACGATTATAAAATAAAAGGCGAAACGTTATCACGTGTAAAATCCGTGATGGATTTTGGTGTCGTCTTTGATCCCGAACTGACATTCTCTTGCCATACATCGCAGCTCACTCAGTCTTGCAACAAACTTCTTGGGTTCATCATTAGGACTTGTAAGCAGTTTGATAACCAAGAAGCTATGCTAGCGTTATTCGATGGCATACTGAGAAGCAAGCTGGTGTACGCGAGCGATGTTTGGGCACCGTGCCAGAAGAACATTAATATGTTAGAGCAAATCCAGAAGAAATTCCTCAGGTATGTTTATATGCGAAAGCATGGAACCTATTCAAGGTTCATGCACCATATTGACTTACTTGAGGAAACTGATTCTGAGAGTCTAGAAACTCGACGGAAAGCAAGTCTTGCTATTCTGTCTTTCAAAATTTGGAACAATTTCATCGATAGCCCATTTCTCTTGGGTTGCTATGATTTATATGTACCAGACCACTACAGCCGAAGTCGACATCATGACTTATTTAAAGTACCGAACGGCAGAACAGGCGTCTTGGCAAAGCATAGCATGACGAGGGGAGTGGTGCTGTTAAATGAAATTGCAAACCATTTGGATGTAAGTGACTGTTCTTTATATGCTTTGAAAACATTATTGAAGAGTCACTTGCCTAAACTGATAGGGTAACTAAATTGTACTGTAATTGGAAGTATTCTGTTGTACAATAATAATAAAATAAAATAATAAAAAATACCATGATCAATAATTAAATTTAAAAAAAAATTGTTGTGTATTGAGAATAGTATTCATACCTGATTATCGAGAGATTAAGTACATGATAAAATGTACGGAATTAGATTCGTAAGAAGGTAAAATAAAATAAAACGCAAAGACATGCGTATTTTATTACACCAAAAATGTATAATGCTCTCTATAAAACTGCAGAAATTGAATGTAAAAACATATCCTCCTACAGCAAATACAAAAATGTTATAAAGTCTTTGATAAATACCGTTGATGCAAACACTTACTTGCTGCAATGTCACATCGACCTGATGTAACATAAAATGTCGTTTTGAATTGTAATTCAATAAGCACAATTTGTTTTTTTGTTAATTTAATTTAATTTTTTAATCTCTTCAAAGATATAATGTACTTATGTATATGAATAAATTTTAACTGCATTTAAAAACCTATGTGATGCCTATGTGGGATTTTTTTTTGGTTAATCTGCTAATTTGTATTTTTTCTCTATTTTTTAAATGTTTACATGAAAAAAACTGTACGTATTGTAAAATTACCAACGTATGTTCCAAAAAAATTATTATTTAAAAAAAAAATAACTACCTAAATAATTAAAAAAACAAGATGATTTTTCGCTGAACCCAATGATTCCGTCCCGTCATACCAACAACACCTACCCGTCGTCTAAATTTTTGCCTTGCGCCAGGCGATTCTATTTTCGTAATAACTTGATGTTTTTTTGCAAAATTACGTTTTTCGATATTTTTTGGCGCTCGGTTTAACCGTAATGTTTGTGGTGAAAACCTGACACAAAGAGAATTATACCTACCTATACACAACCTCTAATTACAGCGTAACAATATATCTAGTGTAGTATGATTCTAGAAACAATATAAATATTTAATAGAGCGCTTTCATCCAGTACCGTTTCAATTTTCAATAGTTTCTGGAAAAACTTTGTTCGAAATGAAAACAGCTTTGAAAAGAATTACACAAAAATGATAGCAGTGTGTAAGATACGCATAAATATACTAATAAACATCGTTATAATTTTATACCGTGATAATCATACTTTTTAATAATTTGTGTAACTTGTAAGTAGTCATAAAGAGTACAATTTCAAATAGGCTAGTTTTGAACGTCTACACCACTAATATAATACATCATTGCCATTTGCTTTGGAATATTTTTGTCATATCCTCTAAAACTCCGGACCACGAATGATAATATTTATTTTTTTACTCACCATTACTACAGTAGGTACTTTTTACTACTTTTTTACTACTACCTCGCAACCGTTGGCGTCGGATCGGCTGCGAGGTAAAGGCAATTTATGTTTTTGTTTAACCCTGTCCATCGGTTTTGTATTGGGAATATTTATAAAGTCGAAATATTTGAAGCATGTGGAAAATTATGGTCGAAACACTTTTTAAAAAATTTTGCTTCTCGTGGCCTTGAAAAATCCTGCGAACTCTTTGAAATAATAAAAAAATTAGCGATTTTGAGAAAGCGAATTTCCTTAAGCGAAAATAACAGGTGAAATATATTTTTTTTCTTAGCAAGGGAATAAGTTTGATCAGGATAATGACTGTCATCTACAAAAAATAAAATAATCTGAACAAATCTAGTGGATAGTTTTAGTAAAAATATTTTTTTCTGCAGAGTTAATTTGGCATTTTCACACGCGTTGGTTCGTTAAAACAGGCAATCTGCCGCTAGGAACTAATATCGACCCGAGAATACATAAATGTACCTACACAGTTAATTAAAATAAAACGCATTGTGTACGAAATTAAAAAAAATTGTTGCTTTGCACGAAAATAATTTTGTACAAATCATTTTTGTGCTAATCTCTGATTTTCCGCTTTTTGTTTTAATGTTTTTCCATTATTATTTTTTTTTCTTTTCTTTCTCTTATTTTCTCTGTTCTTTATTTCTTATAAAATTTATTAACAATATATATATATACATATATATTTTTAATATTTCATTTTAAGTGCATATATAATGTAAAAAAGTGTATATTTTATGTACCTGTCTCAATTTAAAAAAAAAAACTTCAAAAGAACCCGTTGAAAACTTTGTTTAACGGGACTTTATTGAAAAATGTAAATAAATAAACGAATTTATTAATAAGAAAATTATTTATTCAAAATCAAATTCAGAAATGATACGTAACGAACTTATGTTTTTGTGCAATTTGTCACTACGTTAATCACTTGTAGCTAATTTGTAATCAGGTATCTCCCATTTTCTCCGTTTATTCCTACTATTTTTCAAGAATTAAAGACCTTTACTCATTTTCGGCAACGCGGTCATTAGTTTTAAAAATATGGCGTTACTAGCGTACAGCTCAGATTTTTCCCTATAAAAATAATGATGAACCGGTTTGGAAGCTGCTTCAGTGCGATATTTTCGCCCGTTTGAGATAGATGGTCCGCTGTCGAATTCCGCCGCCTGAACTTGCGAGGTGCGTTCAATCATTCGTTTTCTCAACCAGACGAGAAACCTCCCTGTTGAGATCCGTTAGCTCGCAGTTTTGATCCGAGACGTCAGTAATTCTACCATTGAAACTATTTTGAGGGAAAATTGACATGTGCAATGGTATCGCAAATGCGACACGTGGAGTGGACTGTATCAATATATTAAAAAAATGTTATGTTTGTGAATACTTTGACACAACTATGGGGAATGGTAAACAGATGAATGGAGAAGGAAACTGACTTACCCCTTACGGTTGATGTTCTGCTCAATATTATGGATCTGAGGGAGCACTAAATCACTCACTGCACAAGCTTCCATAAACTGGTCGATGTTATATAAAACTGAAAGAATAATGATGTTCGTGGCACAGCTTCTTTTAACAGACTGACTGACATATTGATTTTATTGTTGTACGGTAGGTAATATTGTCAGTAGGGACAGGTGATTGTGGTAAACAAAGGATGGGTAGAAAAATGGAACAAGGTATATAGATAGGTATACATAGTTGCGTCAACATGCAAAGTGAGTGGCCAAATGCTGACGACGAAAATCGTGTGGAAAGTGCTCTGGTCTTTTGAACCGTTTATGCAACCAAGGGGTAAAATTTTTGGGTTAAAACACGGGTTCAACACCTTCTCCCAGAATCAAAAAGACAAATAATGACATAATTTTCGTCTTTTTCTATACCCTAAGCAATATTTGTCGAGGACGCGAAGGATGAAGTGAGAACATTTTTGGCGACGGAGTTCTACGATAAGAAAATCAAGGACCTAGTGCCACGGCTCACCAAGTACATTGATCTTAACGATAATGAAAATATTGGTGAATGTAGTTAAAATGTAAAATCCTACCTTGCATATATAATTTAGTCCTGATTTTAATAATAATAAAGATCTTTAATTCTTGGACAACCGTTGAATATTCTTCGTACTGTGTTATTATTGGATTATCAGTAAAAATGTAATAAATAAACAAAAAATACAATTTAATTTCTTAGAAATATTAGGTCTTTAACTGACGCACAGAGGGTTTAACTGAGATATTCCTTTGGGATTCGATCGTAAAAGATTACAGTACTGGAAGAAAACGACAGGCAAAGAAGTTATTTATTTACGGTGATTCCATTAGGCAAACCGAATAATAAATTTGTTGCCCAAGGATATTCAGAAGAGAGGGTTTACGGCTTTTAACCTCTTAGCCTCCCTTAGCCTCATTGCGTTGAGGTAATTATTGTTGTCTTGTGCAAAATAATTTATTAATTATGTATATCTCAATTCGAAATTGATGTAAACAGCACGCGAACTTAAGCTGAGAAATTTATGAAATTCGCTTATGTTTGCTTAAATGAATGATGAATGACGCGGAAACTTGGAAGTTCCTTCCAGACATCCGATTCAGCTGAAACTCAGCAGTCAGACTTGTTGTCGATGACAATGCATTCTGTCAACTTTTGGTGTCAATGACGCTCATGCACACGGATGTATTCCAATTTGTCTTAAATTCTAAGAAATTAGAGCACCTAACATACAAACTAATGTCGCTAATGTTAATCGGAATTTTACCAGGTTAATAAGAGCGGTTGATTCCGATCACTTTTAAGCGCCCTTTTGAGTACACGGAACCACATCTTTTGAGTACACGGAATCGGCTATGAAATTTGTGTGATTTCCCATGGCTTTCAATTGAATTTTCATTGGATGATGTCATCTAACGCCGATTTTAACTAGTTAAAATCAGCGTTTTTAACTAGTTAACTACTATTTGAGTATACATGATTATTTATTCATTTTATATACGTTTAAAGTTCTATTCCATGGATATGACACTTGCACAAAAAAGGTTTTTATTTTGGGAAAAGCAAGTAATTGTGTGCATATATAATTTGAAACGACACTTCGCAAATGTCAAATCCATGGTAAACAACTTAAAACGTACATCAAATGAATAAATAATCATGTACATTGTACACTTACAGTTATTCTTGTTTTAAAAAATTTAAACTATATTATGCGACAGCTGACGTCAGACATCGGCTCACGTCCCTTATGAAAAAAAAAAGAAACTGAAAATCATATAAAATCATACAAATTTGACAGTCGATTCCCGTTTCCACAAAAGACATTGGATCTTTCCTGTTTCCACAAAAAACATGGAATATCTCCTCAAGGATCTCAATTCTACGTTCAGTCTACTTTCATCCTACCGCAATATTGGTATAAATATTATTAGATAGTTTCTGCTCATGGGGAACAGTACATAATAAGCCGATTTCTAGTTCTACGCAACAAATAGGCGGTCTTACCCTTGCGCCAAACTAAATGAAACATAAAAGCGGGACTCTAAAAGCCTATGAATTCGGTACCTTCAATTTGCCTACGTGCTTCAATTGCTAAGAAGAGAACAGAAGGAATTTCGTTCACTAAATAAATAACTTTTTAACATAGAAAACCGCTTAGGCTAAAAGCGGAGGTTCCCAAACCGCGTGCGATCCTTGTGATCCTTGCAATAAAATTACATTAACAAAATAGTTAGGTTTAATTAGGGCCTCATTACCAGAAGGGTAGTGAGTTCAAAGTGTTTAGACTTTTAATTCTGAATTTCGACTGACATTTCACATTCAGAAGCTGGGTGAAAAAGTCATTATACGAAATCACCGCGATAGAAAAAACCTCAACTTCGATAATATTGTACAATTTTTTTTTTACATTAGCTCCACATAGAAGGCCCCGAGGAAAAAAATTATATCAGGGCCTATGCGGAGGGTTTTTGTAGGGAAAGAAAGGAGAGGAAATTCTGGGAAGGAAAAATGTATGAGGGGTGGGTAGGAATCTGGGGGGTCAATGCGTCCAGGAGTATCGGACGTATGAATCCAACCGTCCCACTGCGGCGCACGACAACGTTCAGAGAGTCCTGCTCAATAGTTAAAAAGGTCTCTTTCAACCAGTCTTTCCAATCCGGCCCTCCACGTATTAGGTGCGCTAAAAACCCGAGCACCCCTACTAAGTCACCGAAGTCACCAGACGTAGCAAACCATTATTAAGTTCCGTTAATATGTTACAGGCACAAAAAATCAGTGTTTCATTAAATGCTATTTAACGCACATCGCGCTCCCTCTATCATTTGTATTTACATATCATATCAATTCTTTGATCATTATTTACACATTTCATTAGAATATTATTATTTTTTTTTACATGTAAATACTCCTCCCATGAACACAAGCTCCTAGAGCTCAACTTATAGAGTAATACAATAAAATATGAATTATTGTATAACCTTGCATATGTAAGACATAAAGAAACCATCCCTTCGTTCAGAATACAATTATTAATGTTTTCAAAAGTTGTCTTGACAGAAGCTCATTCCTGTGATCTCTTCAACGAAACATTTACTTTGTTAAGAAAATTATGAACTAAATATACAATTTGGCTGTCCTGAAACGGTTATCCTTCCCAGTTGGACAGACAAAGTATCATTTTGTAATGTGTTGTAATATATGTATATACATAAATATAAGTAAATTATTAAAATTATTCAAATTCAATGCGCTTTAAATTTAAAAATTGAATCTAAAGGATGTGATTAAGTAGGATGCAGGTACCATAATTATTTTAATAGCAGAATTAATCATTGATGATGGATACGGCGACCCTGTCCAAAATACCGAAAATTTCATATCGTGACGTATAATTCTTTGAAATATGTATTATATTTATAGTCCTTTCTACAGTTCAGTGATAAGGAAAACCGAGCTCCGTATCAAGACAAAGATGGCAGTATTCAAAACGGTATACCGCCCGACGCTGACTTACGGCCACCAGATTTTTTTTTTACATGAGCTCCACACAGGAGGTCCTGAGGAAAATAATTTCCCTCAGGGCCTACGTCATCTTTGGAGATGCTGTGTGGAGGGTTTTTTTAAGGAAAGGAAGGAGAGGAGAGTTCTGGGAAGAAAAAGGGTTTAAGGAGTGGGTAGGAATTTGGGGTTCAGTATGTCCTGATCATCCGCCTCCAGGACCTAAACAAACCTCACCCCATGAACCCGGGCATCCCTGCTAAATCACCAAACATAGCGAACCACTTGGGGTGACCTATGGCAGAGGTGTTGGTTATCCATTAAAGGTTCCCCGGGCGGCGGTATCCATTCCCGCCTCCCAAATTAAAAGGTATAGATGCTTAATGAACGAACACCCTCGGCTTCTGCAGCAGAGACCAAGCTGCCGAAATGAGGTACTTGAGAGGAGTGGCAGGGGTTCATGGGACCATATATAAGAAACTCGACGATCTGAGACGATTTAAACATTGAACCACTGCTAAGCTTAAACTGATATGGCTTGGGCTTGAACTAAGAATGTCTGATGACAGGATTCCGAGGAAAACACTGAGTGCGATTCTAGAGGGTAGACGTCCAGTGGGCCGCCGCAGTTGGGCGAGGCAACCCCAGAAACTGCGTGAGGAGAGGATGGGACTGCCATGGACGGAGGCCGAACTATCAGCATAAGACAGGGACGTATGGAGGAGCCTTGTCGATGCAGTGGGTCATCCGACCCGAATAGGATAAGGGGAAGAAGACGATGATGATGACGTATTTTTCTTGTTTAAATGTTTGGCAGATGTTTATTGTTTATTGCTGTATTTTAAATAGTTACATAGTTATCTATGTCCCAATACAATCCTTATAAATACATACACTTAAAATAACACATCTATACCAAATTAATCACATATCTTCGCAATTTAATTTTAAATGCCTTTATGCTCTCTTCCAATTTTATTTCTTCTGGTAATTCTCCAAATATCTTCAATGCTCCGTACATCAATAACTTTTGACTCTGTGTTTTTTTTCCTGAAAGGGAGTCTTAGTTCATTTCTTTTCCTCGTCTCATGTAGCCCAGGCAACGAAGACCAAAAAATGCCAAATAGGGGAAATAATTCATGTAGAAGCCAATTTTGGCACAGTTGTAGGGGAAGGTGTCCTTAACAAAATACTAAAAGTACTGGGGGGTGGGGGTGGAGCTAAGGGGGGGGGGGGGTCTAAAGGTCCCTTTTTTCAGTTTTTCGTTAATAACTCGAAAACTACCGCCTCTAGCGAAAAAGTATTTAGGTACTAAATTATCTACATAAAATTCTCTACAAAAAAGTTACGATAAATTTTTTTGTTGGGATCAAGGCTTAGGGAGATAGGAAGGGGGGAAAATGTAAAATTAAAAATAAAAACAGATTTTATTGTTGAATAAACGCCGCGCCGTGTTGTTCGTGAGTTATCAAAATATCTGCTATTATTACAGATTATACATTATAAGATTATTCATTTCCAGTGTGTGTGTGACAATGGCTGGTGTTTAATTTGTGAGGGTAAAGTTGAAAGTGATTTGTGCAACGTCGACAAAAAAGGGATAATTGGATTAGTGAACGCAAGTGTGTTAAGGAAAGATGGGAAAGAGAACGGTTTCAGGAGTAAGACAAATGGTGTTCTTCATAATTCTTGCAGAAGAGACTACATCAGAAGTGACTCAATAAAGAGGTTTCTGAGAGACAATCTTTTACATCAACCTTCAACATCACGTGATGCCTCGTCTTTGCGTTCAGGACAAGTGATATTTGATTTTAAAACTAAGTGCTTTTTCTGCACAGAAACTTATGACGAAGAGAAGGAGATTAAAAAACCTTATTCTAGGCGCCAAACAGTTTTTAAAGTACGTACGAGTGGGTTTCACAATTCCATTATCGATCGTGGGCAGAGAAGAATGGATCAGTGGGGAGACGACGTAATTAGACGTATCTGCACTGTTGGGGATCTACACGCAGCAGATGCAATATATCATGAGGAATGTTATAAAAGATTCTTGTTAACCTCTGTACCTTCGAAAATAAAATCTGGACGTCCTCAAGGTGAAGAGATTTCAGAAGCAATGGAAGAAATCTATAATTATATTGAAGGTACTGATAATTGCCAATACTCTATGGACGAGTTGTTGGAACAGTTTATTACAAGAAAACCACCACATAAGAAGACCATTAAAGAGAGAATGAAGAAAAAATATGGGGACCAAATTTTTTTCAGTGAAATTCGCACCAGACAAACTATCGTTTCCTTTCGTAGTTTTAGTGATAAAATCTTGAGTGACTCCTGGTATACTTCAAGGTGTAAAGATAAACAAAAAGAACGTGAGAGAATTGTACAAAAAGCTGCTGAGATTATCTTAGAAGACATTGAATCCATTGCTTATGACAGCAGTACCTATCCTTCTTCAGCTAGCTTCTGCAGTGACGCTGACCAATTAATACCTAAGTCTCTCAGAGTCTTTTTGGACTGCATTGCAAAGAAAAAAAGGTCGAAAGAGGCAGTGAAGAAAAAGATGACAACTATAGCTCATGTTCTTATTGCTGCTGTTTGCCCTCGATGTTTCATATCCCCAATTCTGACCAGCATCGCTCTGTTCATATACAGAAAATTCGGATCAAAGAACTTGGTGTCCCTTCTATCGAAGTTGGGATTGAGTGCCTCTTACTACGACGCTCAGCAGCTGGAGCTCTCCACCATCCACCACCCGCAAGAGCCTATTCCAAGTGAAACGTTTTGCCAGTACATCTTCGATAATGCGGACTTCAATGTATCCAGTCTCGATGGCTGGAATACCTTTCACAGCATGGGAGGTATCAAATGTGTTATACCAACCCACGCTTTCCGTACATCCACAAAAGTTAAAAGGCTGAAATCTGTTCCCCCCCAAGAAGAAGTGGGCCAGCTGGGAGTTCTGGAGCTGCAACCCTTTGAGGGTAGGGGAACCAACGCATTGCAGCGAATCATCATCGAAGACTTGAGCGTGCTGAAGCCCATCCCCTGTGACATATTCACACCCACTCTTCAAGATTTCCTGTGGATGAGTGGTAAGTGGCTCCAGGAGGAGGAACCACTGAAGAGGTGCCAACCATTCCAGAATGGAAGGGTTACATGCAATTGGTGAGTAAAGTCATTAACAAAGAAAAAACTTCGGTAACCTTTCTTCCATTCATCAATTCACCACCTAACGAGTACAGCACTGTACACACTGCATTACAGTATGCTTTAAAAAATAGTCAGGAGATAGGGGCCACAGTTTGTTTCGTAACATTCGACCAGCCTTTGTACCTAAAGGCTAGAAAAATCACGTTTGGGACCATTGCTGTGAGACTTGGTGGATTTCACACCCTTATGTCCTTCATGGGGTGCATTGGTCACATAATGGCTGGATCGGGACTGAAAGATGTACTATGCCAAGTATTCGCTGCTAATTCTGTTGACAAGATCTTAACAGGCCACGTCTACAGCCGAGCTGTTCGAGGATATTTACTTGTTCAGCTTGTTTTATGTCGAATTGTTCTGGAAGGAGCAAATGTTTTAGAGGAAGAGAAGAGAGAGATCTTGAGAATGCTGACCAACATGAAGGAACTTACTCCAGATAAAGTTGAAGATAATGCTTCCTTGGTGTTAGCTTTGACGAAATTTCAGAATCATCAGGAATCCCTCAAGAATAAGGTACATCCTTAAGCACTAATTATTTGATTTTTTAACAATAAGCGTTTCATTTTTACCGACAAACATTTCATTTTAAAAAATTAAAACAATTTTTTTTTAATTTTACATTTTCCCCCCTCTCTATCTCCTTAAGCATTGATCCTAACAATTATAGAACCTTTTTTGTAGAAAATTTTATGTAGATAATTTAGTACCGAGACATTTTTTCGCTAGAGGCGGTAGTTTTCGAGTTATTAACGAAAAACTGAAAAAAGGGACCTTTAGACCCCCCCCCCCTTAGCTCCACCCCCACCCCCCAGTACTTTTAGTATTTTGTTAAGGACACCTTCCCCTACAACTGTGCCAAAATTGGCTTCTACATGAATTATTTCCCCTATTTTTCCTTCGTTGCTTGGGCTAATGTGTATGTTTGCTTTGTTGTTAATCAATTTTTCTTAGGAATTCAATCAACGTATGGCCATTGATTATTTTGTAAATTAACAATATAGTATTGAAGTAAATAATTTGTTTAAAAGACAAAATATTAACTTCTTCAACATTTTCTTGACTGAAGTGTACCTATTTTTCTTCAATATAGTTCTCATAGCTCTGTTTTGTAGAATTGTCATTTGTTTCATTAATCCGTCGTTGGCTATGAATAGAATGCTGCTACAGTGATTTATGTGTGGTACAATGATTGCGTTGTACACATTTTTACTGGAGACTGTGTCAAAGAATCTTCTTATTATCCCCAACAGCCAATTTTTTTTGGCAATCTTTTTAATAATTTGTTTTGTATTTTGAGCGAAAGTCTATTTGGAGTCAATTATTACTCCCAAATATTTAATTTCAAATACTTCTTTCAAAACTTCACCGTCCATCTATATGTCTTGTTTTGTTTGTGTTACTCGTTTTCCAATGTTCATAAATTTAGTTTTGTCTACTTACATTCAATTTTAATTTATTTTTCTTCAGCCATATTATGTAGGTCTTCATTGAAATGATTCAGATGTGATAGTTTTTCAAGTTTCCAATGTTACTTTCAGCATCACATATATCCAATTATCCCGTGATTTTTCACTGTTTTGTACTAGTATATTATAATACTGAAGAAGAATTTCTATTGGGTTTTTAGAATCTAATTACGGCAAGCCACAAATTACGTTTCGTAGGAGGTATTTGCAAGGGTGACACTAAATTGTTTCAAAAGTTTAACCCGCGGCGCTAGAACAAGAGCTAACAACGCTAGAGCCCAATTTTAAATTTAGGAAAAGGTGCTGCCGTCATAATTTAGAAATATCTCCCCCGCAGTCATTAATAAATATTATATTTGTTGAGTTAAAGTTCGTCTGGTCGAATTTCCTCAAAGTTTGGAAGTCCGTGACTCAAAAGCAATATCTGTTTGTATTTTGTTTTCATTGCCCTGATTCCTGAATCCCTCGGATGTTTCCAATGTCAGGCTTTAGAAAAATACTTCAGAACTAAATCCAACATGCTGCCTGCTGAATAGCCAAATTGTGGCTTTCGTGGAATAAAAACCTTTTCGGAAAATATAAATTCGCTCCAATTTCAAAGGAATCTGAAAATTCTCGTTTGGTGGTGATTTGAATAACTGCGATAAATCAGAGCGAGCCAAATAGTAGGCACTCATTTTTTCTAAGAAACTATAACATCATTTCGCTGTAAGGGTGGGGGTAATAACCATTTGTGGATAACCAACACCTCTGCCACAGTGGTTTGTCGCTTCACATAATTTTGCAGGGGTGCACGTATCATGGGGTTGATTTGTCCGAGTCTTGGCGGCGGATGCTTCTGCCAAGATTGGTCAAGGGAAACGTTTGGATCTCTTCGAGCATTGCCATGTACTGCAATGGGAGGGTTGGATTCATACGTCCCTTTTTCCTGGGCATACTGACCCCTACATTTCCACCCATTATACATACTTGTTTTCTCTTCAGAACTTACTCTCACCCTTATCTAAAAAACCCTCCACACAGTATCCCCAAACATGAAATAGGCCCTGAGGGGAAATATTTTCCTCAGGGCCTTCTGTGTGGGGAGCTAATGTAAAAACAAAAACAAAAAAGTGTAATGATTCTCACCCAAATTTACATATACATACATTTAACAATTGAGATTTACTCATATGTCTTGGCTTAAAAATTTACTGAAATTTTACGTAATATTATATCTTACGACTTTATGTCCGGGTTAAATCTTCTCCACAGGGAAAACTAAACCCTTCCACACCCTTTTCCATAATTGAGCATCTAGTCAATCTAGTCAAGTGCACTATATAAGAACGACAAATAAAAAATAATAGAAGAAAAACATGTCAACCTACCAGAGACCAAATGAGAAAATAATTCACTGACTGCGGATATTTTCATATCAGAGAGTTCGGCTCAGTGGAACTCCTAGCTGGACCTATAAATCCTATTGATTCCTCAATATAAAAATTTAAAAAAATCTTTTGTAATCCTACACGTATTTAAAAGGACTGATTTTTGCTTTTTAATATATAAATTCTTTGACAAATCTGCTAAGCCCAAATTTTGAATGAGAGAGCTAGGAATAAAGCCAGTTGCCGAAATAATAAATAAATGGTAATATTTTTGTAGTCTGAGAATGCCACATTCTTTTAATCTCATATCTCAAATGTGTATTAGTGTTTTCTTATTTTTTCAGAAACAGATTTTGGAATTTTAGGAATTTGGAATAGCGACCTCAAAGATATAAGTTATTTTATTAAATTTTTGTCATGTATAATATAAGCATTTTTATTATTACTTACTTACTGTAATTTTACCAACATCCATTGTAAGGTAATATTAGATTAAACCAGAGCTACCTGAGATCGATGGCTTTAAGCAGATACTAGCACAAGAGAAGGAGGCTGATGGATTAGTTACGTTGGCTGTACATATATTAAATAGACGTGGGGGCTCCATCTCCCAAGGGCCATCCGGGTGAAACCTTTGACCTTCAGGCAGAGCAGGCATACGCTACGGAAAGGGACCTTCCTCAAGTTTATACAGGTTGTCTAGTTCAGATTAACATGGAAAGGGATTTTAAGCAAGGATCTAAGATCTAATAGCGAATGCATTATTAACCTGTATAATCACAGAAGACCAAATTTGTCCCAGATCACAAAGGTCTTATCTCCTCACCGTCATGGTGAGAAATATCAAATAAACGGCGTTAGAAAGAGAAAAAACCACGCTTTATTTTAAAGTATAGAATCAAACCATATAACAATTTAAATAGGCACTTCTACGAAACCAAATTTTCTGATAGTATCTAATTAAAAAAAAAAATTAAAATTTCAAGATTTTTTTAATCATAATTTTTTTGTCAAAAACGTGAAGTGATAACGTTTATAATACATTTTAAAATCAATATTATGAATAATCTTTCCTTTTGATCCGTGTTAGATAAACGCGTTTTGTATCCCAGAGATTAATTTAATTTAATTAGACTTAATTCATATAAAACGGTGACGGGATTTAAAATACGGTTTTGTTTCTAACAATTAGATTCCTTCATAAAAGCGTAAAAGGTTAATTAATAATACAAAACTTATGGTTTGGTTACATAGGTAAATAGATAAACTCGGGGACGCTTAAGAAAAGTGTATGAATGTTAATAGGACAGTATTGTGTGGCAATTCATCTTCTCTGCCCACCACTGCGTGAAAATTCCCCGATATTTAGGGAAATTGTAAAAAATTCTGAAAATTTTTCAGTTCCACTTTTTTTTACATGAGCTCCACACATGAGGCCCTGAGGAAAATGAATTCCCTCAGGGCATATCTTTGGAGATGCTGTATGGCGGTGGATACGCGCCTTAAATATATTTAAATCCATTTGGGCATTAATTTCTTTTAAATTAATAATTTATGCTATGGGACCATGAGGGCGCCATCTATGGTGTTTGTATTATATTGAATTCACCTATGTGACATTGAAATTCAGTATATTCATGCATTTTCTTACCTCTGTGAAGCAGGCAATTACTTCCGACGTGAGTGTTAGTGAAAGCCAAGAGATGTCACTCCTAGTCAGTCATTATCAAATAATTCACCCAATAATTGAATTATTGTTGTACCTAAGATTTTGGCACGTATTATTAATATGCAAATTTATATTCATTGTTGAAACTTCCTTGCTGTGCAAAACATCTGTTGAGATTATGCAATACCGCCTTGGCAGAAATCGATATTTTGAATGAAAACTAGTGTCGTTTTGTGCTGGACATCGTACAAGAGCTGCATTCTCTGAGTGAGTATTGTTCTGTTTTCACTTAGGATTTTGGAATTGCTGTGTAGACTGTTTTGTGTCACATAGGGAAGATTTCAACTTTCCTTAATTTACATAGGTAGTCATTCCCTCGTGTCAGGGGCTATTTACACGCCCCTACAGGCGGGTTTTTTTAAGGAAAGGTCAGGAGAGTTCTGGGAAGAAAGGGGTTTGAGGGGTGGGTAGTAATCTGGTGTTCAGTGTGTCCTGGTCATCCGCCACCAAGACCTAGACAAACCTCATTCCGTGAATCCGTGTGCCCCTGCTAAATCATCAAACGTAGCGAACCACTTGGGGTGACCTATGGCAGAGGTATTGGTTATCCAGTAAAGGTTCCTGGGGCAGCGGTACCCATTCCCGCCTCCCAAATTGACATACATAAATTATTGTTATTTTTTTTACATTAACTCCACACAGGAGGCCCCGAGGAAAATAATTTCCCTCAGGGCCTATGTCATCTTTGAAGATGCTGTGTGGAGGGTGTTTTTGAGGAAAGGAAGGATTGAACATGGGTCTTGAAGAAACCCATATTGTAGGAGGGAGGAAACACAGAGGTCGGCAAATCGTTCCACAGCCGAGCCGTTGAACTCATGAACGAGTCATAGAAACGACCCGTTCTCATGTGAAAAATGTCAACCGTGTACAAATGTTGGGCGCGTGTTTGGCGTGTTTCCCGACTATGCACCGGTGCCGAGGGGATCAATGACGCTAGTTCCTCGGAACATATTCCATTGCTCTTGAGGCGATTTTTCGCAAAAACAGCGCTATATAAGTTGTCCAAATTTATTATTATTATTATTATTGTAATACCGGTAGAACAACAGCATTTCCACCTGACGCCTATGCTCTAAAGATTGCAGTCCGTCTGTTCTGGGAGAATCTATCAAACGGACAGCCCGTTTCTGCACAGAGTCAAGGGTTTTTTTTAGGTATTTTGGAGCTCCAGACCAGAGGTGGCTGCCAAATTCAACCGTGGAGCGCACTTGCGAGTTGTACAGGATTAGCAGTTGGGTACTAGTAAAGTATCTGCGGGCCCTGTACAGTACGCCCAGTTTCTGAGAGGCTAACTTAAATCTGGTTTCGATGGAGCCCCCGTACCTGAGCTGGTCACTTAGAGTTACACCAAGCATATCGACAGAGGTCCTGTTTAGAAGATTGCTTCTGTTGAAGGAGACTAGATTTTCATTTCGATCCCTCTTAGACGTTATCAAATACATATGATTGGGTCTTTGAAACATTAAATTCGATGAGGTTATTCTTACCCCAAGAGAAAATACACTCTCGAGGTAACCGTCCATTCTTTACTTCAAAGCCCTACGAGCTGTTGGAGTTTGTGAGCCCTTTGGGGGCTTGTCAAACAAAAAACTATCATGAACTGTACTGTCCTCCGCGTAACAATGAATTGGTACACATGACAACAGGTCGTTGATGCGCAACAAAAACAAAGTCGGAGACAGAACCGATCCCTGTGGGACGCCAGCATTTATTGAGTGTGAGGAAGAGGTGAAACCATCGGCTACCGTCTGAATCGACCTCTCCCTCAAGAAGTCAGCAATCCACATACACAAGGATGCGGGAAGTCCGTAAGAAGGCAGTTTGTTGATAAGCCCTCGGTGCCAAACCCGGTCAAAGGCCTTGGAAATATCCAGTGCAACCGTTTGGGTCTCACGGAAACGTTCCAGGCACCGCCCCCAAACATGCTTCACATACGCGAGAAGATCACCGCACGAGCGGTTCCGCCAGAATCCGTTTTGACGGTCGTTAATAATTTTGTTCTTCTCGAGGTATGTGAGCGGTTTGTGGTTGATCACACGTTCCATCACCTTAGACAGAACTGATGTGATCGCTATGGGACGGTAGTTTGCTGGGTTGGAGCGGTCACCCTTTTTTGGAATAGGGTGAATGATCGCTTTTTTCCAACCAGAGGGCACAGAGCCAGACTCCAGGGACATTAAACCCTTTACTGTGATGATTAAATTCTTTTGGCATGCATAATATTTTTTTTATGAAAATGTTACAATTGATCTCAATTTATTTCCTTAATAATAAAGTAAAATAAGATATATGATTCCTGGTTTTTGTCTCTTTATAGACAGGTAATCTGAGACTGATATAAATATAAACATGAAGAAGGAACGTTTGTTCCGAAACCGGTAGGATTTACGCATTATTTAAGTGGTTTATAAAAAGTTGTATTGTTTCATTTTTCTATAATGGATAACCACAAAGTGACAGCTACATTCAAAAATATAAATAAATAAAAAACATTTTTAACCCTAGAAAGATAACCTACGCCTCAGAGGCGCCCGCAACGGTAAGAAAACGCTGTCTCTTTCTAATGATTGCGCGCATCTAGCTGTCCTTTTTTGTTAGCTCAGTCGTCAGTGCACAGCGTCGCGGGACGGCCATTTTTACGAGGTAAGTACCAGATTTTTGCAGTTATGACCAGGTAATGCGCTCCGAAGGCGTATGGTTATCTTTTGAGTGACTTTTAGTAAAAGTATAAATTTGTTCATACTTACATTACATGTTGATTATAGGTATTTTTTTAGCATGAAATTTTTTTACCTTCATCATGACAAGCCGAAGAATACTATCTGATGATGCAATTTTGAGATTTATGGCTGAAGAAGAAGAGAACGAGCATTATGGACAACAGGAAAGTGGCAGTGAAACAGAAGATCATGTGAGTGAAGATGACATGCAGAGTGACTATGAAGATGAGTTTATCGATGATGAGGTGCCAGAAGAATTGTATGATACATAAAATGAAGACATTATAACTCCACCAGTATCTTCAGAGCCTGGAAAAGGCGGGGTGGACACATTCGATCAAATGTGTTCCTCAATGTCATGTTCAAGGAAAACCAATTGGCATTGGTACATGGCATTCGTCAATTCTTATGCCATATACTGTCACAACGTTCTAGTGAAAAATAAAAAGCCTCTAAATAGAAGGGCATATATGAAAAAGTTAAGCACTCAGTTATCTGAACCGTGGATGACGGAAAGACTCGAAGCTCCTACTTTGCTCAAGCGTGTGCGAGACAATATCACCAATATTCTTCCGAAACCGGATGTGCAGAGCTCTAGAGATAATATGAATAATGAAGATAATGAAGAAGAAGCTCCAGCCAAGAAAAGACGGTATTGCAGCTTTTGCTTAAGTAAAAAAAAAAGAATGTCAAAGATAACTTGCGCCAAATGCAAAAAAACAGTTTACAAAAAAGATGTTTACTTTGAATGCCTCTAAACCAAATTTTTAGCGTAATAATTATAGTTTTGACTGATTATTTTATAGTTGATGAGTAAATTAAAATAGTTTAATTAGTTTTATAAAAAAAAAACATATAAATTTGTGATAATATTTTCCTGTAAACAGAAAAGGGTTAATTTTGTTGATTTTTTCTAGAGGTTTCTTGATTTAAGTTTAATGTTTAAAACAAATAAATAATTTCACTAAAAAAGTTTTTTTTATTATTAGTTCATTAACCACACATTAAAATAATCACCTAAATAAATGCATTACGTAGGTATTTAATTTTTAAAAAATCATTAATATATTATGCGCCTCTGCGGCGTATGGTTATCTTTTATGTACGGCAGAATAAGATTATCTTTCTAGGGTTAAGATTGTACCAACCGCAAAAGAAATTGTTAATAAGTTTAATATTATTTTTGTTAAAGGCACAGTTACTGATGATTCGTGGGTGTAAGATACAAGACGATTAGATAAAATTTTGATACACACTAGATAATATTGAAGGAAATTTTAAACGAAACTGAAAATATGTAGATCGTATATAGCACAATTTTGCGGTAAAATTTATGATAAAATTTAGAAGTGATTTGTTTATTACCCCGTTATTGTTGAAAGGCTTTCATTTTAGAAAACCTTATTAGGTATTTATAATACATGAATAAAACGAAATTTTACCTCTGCCATTCTAGTACCCACTTAGGCTATTCTAAAAATAGTAAAGAAAGCCAGACCAGCGAAATGAAAGAAGATTTGGATGGCCGCCATCAGCAAACTTTGCAACGTTTACAAGTATGTTGAATAAATAATGTACCAGTCTGTGCTAGTTCTCACGTGTGATAAATAATTATGCTCTATCACTTTGAACGTTGAACAAAAGAAATTGCTACCAAAGCCGCGTTGGTTCTCACGATATCAAGGAGAAATAATAATAAGTCAATTAGGAAAAAGACAAAGGAAGCCAGCGTTAGAGACACATTCTCTGCACTCAAGTAAAACTTAATAGATAAATACAACCACTAGCAGAACCTACAATATTACTGACTATAGGAACTCCAATACTTGGGAAAAAGAAAAAAGGTAGTTCAAATATGAAATAGAAAACTATTGGTCTCATTTGGGCGAGAGTCTCAAAGAATCGGTAAATTAGAAATTTTAATTTGAGAGAGGTCTGTGTCCAAAGCTTTACAAGAAAAGTCATGTGAAAAATAAGAACCTTCCTTTCTGCATCTAATAACATAAAAAAACAGACGACAAATAAACGACCTGACCTTTTTATTAAAATTATTAAACTCTAAATTCATGAGTTGTGAACTTCTGCAATTAATAAATCTACACGTACCTACACGAACAACAAGACAAACATTGACATTTTATATACGTACATCTCATTCGAACTATGATTTACATTCTCCAATACAACGTTTACATAGTCTTGGTAACAAATACTTAAACAATATGGATGTATTTGACAATAATTTGAACTTAGCAAACTTCAAACGCCATATGTGCCAACTATTTATTTCAACCTATCCCATAAACCAATGTGAACAACAATTTTAACCTTACCTACTTTATCTCAACTCCTATATTTTACGGACTATATTTTGTTTCTTATATTTTATGTTACCTGTATTTCGTTAACGCTTATATTTAATATAATCTATATTTTGTTTTTAACATATATTATGTTACGTATAATCTTTTCACTGTAATTAAAAAAAATGTACTGCATTCTATGTAAAAGCCCTATGGACGTTTAAATAAATAAATAAAAAAATAAATAATACATCTGTCATTGTGATATGTTTGTGATTTTGATGGAAGAAAAACGCTTATTTTAAATGTAGGTTTTTTTTTATTATAGCGACTATATAAAAATTTTTTACATACAAAATATAATGGTGAAATTAAGAATAAAATATTGTATTTCTTAGTCCTCCTCACTACGGGGTCTTGTGCCGAGGCGGACTAAAGTTATTTAAATATAGTTCACAGGTGTCCCAATAAGAGCGCTGGATTTAGTTTTAGAAATAAAATTATCATTTAAAAATGTTTCATCATGTATGAATGATATTTATCTTCTTTATATATAAAAATGAATTGCTGAATGTGTTGCTAAGCGCATAACTTTCGAACAACTGCACCAAATTGGATAATTCTCTTTTTTTGTGTGTTCGTTATTGTCAGGACAAGGTTTTTATAAATTTTCCGGTGAGCGCTGGCATTATGAAATTTGTATAAAAAAATTGCTATTGGTGGCACGCGAGGTTTGAAAACTGAATGTATGGAAAGCGGGAGGGAGGGAGAGCTAGTGGAGGGGGAGGGAGGAGGGAGGGCGGTGAAAGGGGGGGGGGGGAGAGGGGGAAGTGGAGGAGGCGGAGTGGGAACCCCCCTTATACCATGCGAGCAAAGCCGCGGGAAAAAGCTAGTGTGGGATAAATGCGCACAATAGCTGTACTCGCAAACTTTTCATTTTTTGATGATATTTTAGATGTTACTATCATTGTGGAATGATTACAGTTTGATTACGGCCATAATTAGTTTAATCTTCACCTTATGCACTGGCAATAATTATTTGTGTTTGTGTTAAAGAAAAATAATATATATCTCTCAACGTCCCAGCTGCTCCCGACTGGAGCCAGTGAGACTATGGCATCCCCAATTGGTGTATGTTGTGAGGCTGTAGGTGGTGGGGAGGGGAAGGAGATGAGGAAGATGAAGGTGTGAAAGTACCTGGCTGTTCAGATGTGGTCACCAAATTCGGGTAAAGCCATTTCAAGCAATGTTTCAATTCTGAATGGTGGTCTTGCACCAGCGCGATACTGAGAGTATCTTCCGGTCTGGAACGTGCCGCAAATATACTTAATATTATGTTAAACGAATTAATTGTGAAATGACACAAATTAATCAAATAAAATTTATTTGCGCACGCCAGGATTCGATCCCGCGACCTTTGGATTGCTGAAAAAGAGTGTTACCCCTCGACCACAACATGTTACTTTAAAAAATCACAAAAATGAACAATGTCAATCACAGGATCTTGCGATCTTGGCAGATTCTATTCCGCATTTCTTCAAATTACGCAAACAAGATATTTTCTCAAAGAAAATTCTGAAATTTACAAACAAAAAAAATTTTTCGAAAGTAGAAAGAAAGTTCCACAAAACTAACAAAATGCTTCAGCTAAACTTTCTCCATTTTTATAACGAATTTTAACTATGACACAACGCTATCACAAAAGACCATCGCATCATTATTTGAAAAGACATTCCAAATTCGCCATTACATCTTTTGTGGTCGAGGTGTAAGGCTTTGTTTTATTTCTCAATTAAGTCATTACAATTAATACATAGTGAATTTGCGGCACGTTCCAGAGTGGAAGTTACTCTTTTTAGAATCGACCTGGAGTAAGACCACCATTCAGAATTGAAACGTTATTTTTAGTGGTTTTAGCCGTGTTTGCTGACCAGGTTTGAACAGTGGAGGTAATCCACCTCTTACCCGCCTTGGTATAAGTAACTGATGGTTACTCCTTCAAGGCTCTCGCAAGATTCTAATTTTTTTTGTTAAACGAAGCTACATTTATTTATTTTGAACGAATCTAGACCTCCAGTGTCCATGCATACGTTGTTAGTAAGCAGTATGCAAGTGCTTAACAGGAAAAACAAAATGCAAAAAATAGGTTAGTAAGACAAAGATAATTAAACAGGGCAAAAGAAAAACTCATTCATGAGGCTCCATGAGGCGGCATTGCATCTGTAAAAACCCGCAAGCACCTGCATAAAATAGAGAACATAAGTAATACAATAAATCTCAAATCAATTGGCAAGTACCAACAAAAAATGTGAATGGCTTTCGGTCTGATCATAAACTACACTTAGCTTCCGTGTCCCTTAGCCAACCACTCAGTGAAGCCTCAAAGAATGTTAGCTGAATATTTGGGGTAAAATACCCGAAGACTAAAAGAAATTTCAGCGTTGGGTAGTCAGAGGCAGGACAAAGGATAGTCAAGGTCGTCTGATCAAGCCTCAAGCCTGCACATGTCATTGGGGGAGGCGCAGATAGATTTGAGAAGGATCTGCAAAATTAGTAATGTAACTAAAGATGAAGCAGGGACGAGGTCCAGCACACCCCCGTATGGGGATAGGGGAGAAAAAAAAAATTGGAGTTTAGTTCATCCAGTAAAACATTGAAACAGTTAAAGACAAACAAAACAAAACAAAACAAGGAACATGGCATAAATTAACAGTAGTATAATAATTATTAACAAAACAAATCGCAAGGCAATTATATACATTTTTTTAAAACATAGTGAACAAAATAATATAATAACGCAAATGTAAAATATAACATATAAATCCTAATATATAATAAAATAAATGTTAATAAAATAAAAGAAATAACATATTACAGAAACGCAAAACACATAAATCATAACAATTAAATCCAAGCGGTAAATGTAAAGGAATCATGAAGAGTGTCCGTGAATTCAGAAGCAAAATACACCTGGTACCTAAGTTGTTTTACAGCTACTCAGCGACTCTAAGAACAGGCCATCTCTCAACCCAAACTTTCGTGAATTTCCTCAGGCACTCAAAGTTCACCTTATTCGAGACGAGATCTGTATTCCAAGCAGGTCTCGTAATAACTTGTAAACCATCAATCATTTCGTCTCGAGCATCCGTCAAAATCTCACAGTGCCACAAAATGTGCTCGGCTGTTTGGTCGGTATCACCACAAGCGCAATTGGGATGGGATGATAGAGCCAGTCTGTGAAGTCTACCTCTAAACTCCCCATGCCCAGAAAGCAATTGGGTGATATGGTGGTCCATTAAAAGATATGCCCCTTCCATTCTGATTTTAACTGATGGAAAGAAGGAGAAGGTCCATCTTCCCATATTCGATCTATCCCATCTTATCTGCCATTCACTCAGCGTTTTTATTCTCATCATCTTTAGAAGTTCAGGGAGAGGCACTGCTCCACCAGGTATTAATTCAATACCAAGGTGGTTTACAGGTCTTCCTCTTTTCAGACACTTCTTTGTCAAAATTTCCCTAATTTCTAAATCAATTGGCAAAATGCCAGCCAAAATTGGCAAAGCATCCGATGAAACTGTTCTGTAGGCTCCTGAAAGCGCCAGTAAGGGGATTCGCTGGCCCCTCTTAAGCGCTGAATGAATAGGTGAATTACCGAGTCGATGTTCCCATACACAGGCACCATATGAGACTTGTGTCACATATACGCATCTGTATAATAGACGGAGCGCAGGGAAACGTAAACCCCATTCAGCAGTTGAGATTCTTCTCAGTTTTAAGAAGAGAGCCTGGGCCTTACTAGAAACGCTTTTAACGTGAGTCAAGAACGAGGACGATCTACCAGGTTTGAACAGTCAGGTACTCCTTCCCGTACTCCCCACTACCTTCAGCCTCATACTTTTACTATAACCCACTCTCACTGGCTCCAGACGGGAGCAGCTGGGACTCTTGTGAGGTATTCACATAAAAAATATATTTACTAATCGCAAGGTTGACAGGTGTCACATAATTTGAAACATTTAGAGCTGCTAACTTTATAATAAAAATAATGCGAAATTTCTATCCGATGCTTTTGCTGGTATCTAAATTAATCGATCGATGTACAGAGAATGCCGGATACACGCGTCCCAAAAAGAATTTTGACTGGACACCCAGGTGGAAAGAGAAAAGTGTGAAGACCCAGACTGAGGTGGGAAGACGAATTAAGAGGGGATGCAGCACAGATTCTGCAGATACCAAATTGGAAGTCAGCCGCTGAGGACAGGAGGAGTTGGAGGCGACTGTTGCGGGAGGCCAAAGCTCGATATGGGCTGTAGCGCCATCGAAGAAGAAGAAGTACGTCATCGATCACAAGACAATAATCGAACTACCAACATAATATTTACCGGGATACACATCGTAAAATTTATGCCAATTATACTAATAGCATCTGCCAAACAAACCGGGTCGTTAAAAACCTAACCCATCAATTTATTAGTCATTGCACAGTGCACCGTCAACCGCACAACATCATAAATGGTAGAATTTACAAAATACGAATAATTACCATGAAAGGATTACCTATTTGTGTTTGTGACCATATATATTTGTTTTACCATATATATTTTTTGACCCAATTTGGGAGGCGGGAATGGGTACCGCCGCCCCGGGAACCTTTATTGGATAACCAACACCTCTGCCATAGGTCACCCCAAGTGGTTCGCTACGTTTGGTGATTTAGCAGGGGTGCCCGGGTTCATGGGGTGAGGTTTGTCTAGGTCTTGGAGGCGGATGACCAGGACACACTGAACCCCAGATTCCTACCCATCCCTTAAACCCTCTTCCTTCCCAGAACTATCCCCTCCTTCCTTTCCTTTAAATAAACCCTCCACACAGCATCCCCAAAGATGACATTGGCCCTGAGGGAAATTATTTTCCTCAGGGCCTCCTGTGTGGAGCTCACGTAAAAAAAAAAAATATATTTATCGAAGTTTAAAATAATACACCTCAAACATTTGTGTGGACGCTTTTAATAATATTAATGTGATTATACTGATTATTAAAGACAACTGACCAAATTATAGAGTTGTATTCCAGAATGCTTCTAACGAGAGAATTTTTAACGTTTAAATATTAAAAAAAAAAATTTAAATCCTTGCCATTAAACCTCCTCACAGCTTCCCCAAAGATGACGTTGGCCATGAGAAAAAATATTTCAATATATTCAATTTGAGTTATTTTTCGAGCTCATTCGCTTGGGGCAACAAGGTTCAATCTGACAATTGCAAATTGAGAATATATAGAACCTGTTGTAATTAAATTACCTTTGGGTTGAACGTTCTACGCAAATATATGTCAGTTTGCACAAAATAAATAAATAAAAATAGTGTGACAGAACCGTGTTGCTCTTAGTTCATCAATAAACAAGGTTCTATCTGTTTTTTTGCTAAGTTGTTTGGCTAAATGCCACGTTTTTTTTGCACAAGATGTTCTTTGACATAAATGAAATCCAATTACAATACCTTTTTCATTTACCCGATTTCCTAAATTTTTAGTGATAATATTTTATTCGGAATCTTAGCATTGAACCTCAATATCTCAGATTAATACAAACGGTGTTCTGGTTGTTTCAAGGGCCGGAAATCTATCTTCTATCTATATATCTATATATATAAAAATGAATTGCCGAAATGTATGTACGCGCGTAACTTCCGAATGACTGCACCAAATTGGATAATTCTTTTTTGTTTGTATTCGTTATTGTCAGGACAAGGTTTGTATGAAACTGCTGGTGAGTTCTGGCATTATGAAATTTGTATAAAAAAATTGCAATAGCTGTTTGAAAACTGAATGTAGTGGACTGAATGTATGGAATGCGGGAGGGGGGAGGGGGGACGGAAACTCGGGTAGAGGGTTCACGGGAGGGAGGAGGGGGGACGGAAACTCGGGTAGAGGGTTCGCGGTAGGGGGGGAGGGGGGGGAGGGGAACCAGGAAGGGGGAGGGGAACCTGGTAGGGGGAGGGGAACTCGGGAGTGGGGTTCGCGGGACGGGGGAAGAGAGGGGGAGTGGTTTGAGGAAAGGGAAGGTGGAGAAGGCGGTGTGGGAACGCGAGCGGAGATGAAGGGGAACGGAACGAATGGAAAAGGACAAACAGGGAGAAACAATATCTTTATAAAATGGCATAGCAACGCATGCCGGGTACCAGCTAGTAATAGATATTTAGGAATGCAAGCTAGAAGAACACCTGAATTCGCTCAAAGCCGAATCATAAAAAAGATAAAAGAAAAAAGAAAATTAAATCACCGACACACCCAGTAGCGAACATCAGTATATTTTACTTCGTAGATTAAATTATAAAACAGATCTTCAAAGAACTATCCCAGCGGTAACTTCATTCCAGCTGCAAAATTGTTTCTGAAACTATGAACGAAACGGGGAAGATCGCGATAATATTAAACGTTGCATTTCTCAACTTACTTGGTTCCAATCATTCGCTTTCAAACTTCCTTTGCCGCTCTAAGATGTATTATGTTTTCCTGGTACCAGCAGCTGCTGCCATGCCGGTGTTAAAACCGTAATAAAGCGACTGAGCAAGCTAGATTGCTCCGGAACTTGGATGCTATGAATAACACCAAAGTCTGCGTGCAATAATGTCTTTGAATAGAGGAGTGAATATTTCGAAGGAATGTGTGTACTTAAGATAGTAATATACTGCGAGTTTAGCAATTACTTTGATCTGTTCTGCGAAAAATAGTCTGGTCCCACGATACGATACGATTGTACCACCCCAGCCAGGAGTACTCCTGTCCCGGTGAGACCGGTACACCAGGGGGCACTGATTTGTTAGGACTGGAACACATGCTCTGAGGATGGGAAGGAGGTTGGAGCTTAATCGACCGGTATACATGGCAACCTAATAAGCCAATATTGGAATTTAGGATGGTCAGGAATAAAGGAATGGATTGAGCGTTATAATTTTTTTCTTTGTTTTAGTCTTCGTTCTTCTTGCCTCTTCTCGGCTCTTCTTGGATCTTGCCTCTTGTCTCTTCTAGGAACTTCTTGTCTCTTCTAGGATCTTTTTGTCTCTTCATGGCTCTTCTAGGCTCTTTTGTTTCTTCTTGTATCTTCTCGCCTTTTCTTGGATCTTCTTGGCTCCGCTTGATTCTGCTTGGCTCTTCGTAACTCTTTTTTCTTCCCTTGTCCCTTCTTGTCTCTTCTTTCTTCTTTTTGTTTCTTGTGATCTTCTCGTCTGTTCTCGGCTCTTCTGGACTTTCCTTGCATCTTATTATCTCTTCTTTTCTATTATTGTCTCTTCTTGCTTCTTCTTGGATGTTCTCGTCTCTTCTTATCTCTTCTTGTCTTTTCTTACCTCTTTTTGTCTCAGCTTGTCTTGTCTCTGATTCTCTCTTCTCGAATATTCTTACCTCTTCTTGTTTTTTCTTGAATGTTCTTGTCTCTTTTTGGATCTTATTGGATCTCCTCGTCTCTTTTTGGTTCTGCTTGCTACTTCTCGTCTCTTAACGTCTAATATTGGCTCTTCTTAACTCACCTTTGCTTTTAATGCACCTTCTTTCCAATTTTCACCCGTTGTTGGCTCGTCTGGATTCCTCCTGCCTTTTCTTGTATCTTATTGTTTCTTGCGAAAAATAGTCTGGTCCCACATAAAAAAATTTGAATTTTAGTTTAGAATAAAATTAAATGAATTATTATTTAATTTGATTTTTGGGGTGAATTTGTCAGGACACCATACAGTGTCCATCATCTGGGAATTTGTGTTTGTCAACTTTAAAGGTTGAGGGGAGGGTTGACATCACGTATCCGCCCCGGGTGCCACACATGCTAGTTACACGTCAAACTTTAATGCCGCTCTGAACTTGATGACTCATATGACTTAAGAATGACTGCAAGCGAAAGAAAAAGATGCGTAAAACATACGTGCGACGGAGAAAGGCATCGGCCGGGAGGCATGCCGATTTTCTGCCTTTAAAGTCACCTGTTGCAACGATTTCTGTATCTACTACAGCATACCCAAATTGGGGTATGTTGTGAGGCTGAAGGTAGTGGGAAGGGGAAGGAGATGGGGAGAGAAAGGCGGGGAAATACCTGGCTATTCAGATTTGGCCACCAAACACGGCTAAAGCCATTGCAAACAACGTCCCAATTCTGAACGGTGGTTTTAACCAGGGCAATACTGAGAGTATCTTCCACTCTGGAACGTGCCGTAAATATACATTGTATTATTTTTGATTATTTAATTGTGAAATAACACAAATTAATCAAATAAAAGTTTTTTGCCCACGCCGGGATTCGATCACCCGATCTTCGGATTGCGAGTCAAGAGCCTTACCCCGTGATCACAGAGGCCGATATTACGATACGAATTTTGTTCATTTTTCACAGCTAGTGCTCAATCATAATTTAAGAAAAACAGACAACAGCTGTTATTCTCTCACATTGTAATTCGTTACATACTTTCGGTTCATTTTAGGAACGCTTCATCTTATTTACAAAAATCTCGAGTCACGGTGTTTGTAGTCGCATTCCTCCGAAACGGCTTGACCGATTTTTATGAATTTTTGTATGTATATTTGGTAGGTATGAGAATAGGTTTTTTAATTTTTTATTGTGCATTTTATTTAGATATAAAATTTGACATCTTATATCTAATGTTTTCTTTTCTATGACTACTACAATATTGTTTACTACCTACAGACTAAAATTTGGAATTTACAACATTAAGACATAATCCACGAAAAACTACAAGACTTTTAGTCTCCTTAACGTTTACAGGGAGTTCATTGAACATTTTAAAACCTTTATAATAAATATTATTTTTGTGATCCCGATAAATTTGTTTTAGGAAGCCCAAAATCGTTGCAGTTTAAATATAAGTTTCTCGTAGGATAACAATGAACTGTACTATTGATTCTAACATTATTCAACATGTAATCTGGTAACATTTTATTTTTTAACTTATAAATAAAAACTAGGGTATTTAATTATTTATTTATTAGAGATAATATATTACAAAATTATTACATAAAATTTATAATACATTACTCCCAATGAGTTTAATAAAACTCATTTCGGGAAGGACAACATTATACATCAAAAGGAAAATTATTTTTACATGAGAACACGGAAATCAATGAACAATACATAGATTTTTAAATGGACTAGACACACTTGATACAGGTAATTGAAGAATATACAAGAGTTACAAAGGAAGACAGATAAATTCGTCACTGGTTAATGAAGTTGCTGAGAAAATATCCTTTTAGAGCCTTTGCCAATATTTTTTTGTTTGATTCTGGTAGTTTTAGGACATTAGGTAATGCGTTGTATTGCGTATGTGCCATGTATTGTAAGGAGTTAATTCCAAATTTAGTTGTGTGTGTAGATGACGATAGGTGTATTTGATTTTGTGATCGTGTTTTGTGCTGGTGTATATCGGAATTAAAAGCTGGTTTAGTGTTGGTGTGTGACGAGTGTTGAATTATTTGTAGGATGGCAGTGGTGATGCTATATTTTGGCAGAATGGTAAAGGGAAGAATTTGTGTCAGTGAGTATATGTCTTTGACATGCGTATCCCATGGTAGATGGTATATATTTCTTATGGCTCTATTTTGGATTACTTGTATTTCGGATATTTGTTTCTTAGTAATGGTGCCCCAGATACTAACCAGATAACTTAGGTGAGAGTGGATTAGAGCATAATATGTGGCACGCAGTAAAGCTGTGGGGAGCACATCTTGAAGTCGATAGAGTACACCAGTTATCGGGGAAATTAAAAACTAATTAATATGTTAAAAAATAGAATTATACCAACGCATATTGTCGAACAGGCTATGCCTTTTGTAATCTTTTTTGTTTCCATTTTTTGTATTATCTTGTATTTGTATGTTTTTTTTAATAACTGTTACAATGAATCAAAACTTTTCAATAATAGAAAGAGTATATGCCTGATTTATTTATTGTACATATTTACATTGTATTCATTTATCTATTTATAAAATAAGAAATATATATGGCAATAAGCTGCACATCTCACTAGGGCATTCCTGTATCGAGATGTGCAGTTTTACAACAAAGTTTTACAATAATGTAGTTTTACAATAATGTAATTTAAAAAAAAAGATAAGAAAGAAACATACACATAAACTTAATAAAAATATTATAATAAACCTACAAAAGCAGCATGAGTACAGTTATTCAAACATTAATAAATAATTATATTCTGTCACCATGTTAGAAAATAACACCTCTTTTATTAACATATATCTCAATACTATTTGGAAAGATACTTACTGCAAATACTCAAGCTCCATTCTAATAACACCTTCATACACTTCAAAAAAAAAAAAAAAAAATTACAACTGTGTGTAAATGTGTTGGTACTGTGTCCATGGCCGTATATATACATATTAATGTATTCATGTACCTAGACGCATATATATGTGTAAGTGTGTGTGTGTATATGCCTATGTGTGTATGGATGTGTGCACCTGTATATACGTATGCGTATGCACTCACACATATAAATTTTAAAATAAGGATATGTATCTTCTCACAAACTTATCCTTACCCAATTCTTTTTTCTCTTTACTAGTTTTTTATTATAACTTTACCAATTTTCAACATCATTACATTACTAATAGTTCCATATGTTAACAATAGACTTCACTTAAAGTAAATATCCTCCATTGTCACCATGAAACAGGCAGCCGCCTAGTATGGTGATTCAATGTATCCAATTCTATGTAAATGTCTAATTATGTAACATGTATTTAAATAAATAAATAATCTTTACCACACACTTGCGTTGCATAGTTACAATATAGATCTCATGCCTCTGTTCTGAATTATTTCCATTCTTTTAATTTGTGTTTTATTGCTCAGAAAGATTACACTTGAGCAATAATAATTGAGATGATTTTAAAGTATATTTCATACCGTTAGTTGATTACGGTGTCCCTACCAAAAAAAAAAACAATTTTTTGGACAATTTTTTTTTAGAATTTTTTTAATTGGGCTCAAAAAATACCTATAACCCCAAATTTTAACCCTCCTACCGTCACCCTCCCATTTTTAATCGCGATTTTAGTATTTTTGTGTGAAAAAATTTAACCATCTTTCGTATTTCAAACAGAACGAAATTATTTATGTTGTTGATTGATAGATAGCGCTACGTCCGCTTCATTGAACTTTCATCTACACATGGGCAAGACATTCACGAGAAGCGTCGCGTCATTTTGATATTTCATTCGGCATCATGTTCTCGCGTGGGCAAACCATCGAGCTTATTTGTGTTGGCTAAAGACGGACTGACAAAAATATCGTACACTCATTTCCTCTTTGAAATTCATATTGATTTTATTTATTTCATTTACCTACTTTAGTTGGTGTTTTTTGTTTTATCGACGGTCATCGTCTACAGCGCTCACACTAGCGATGTGTCAGTTCAGCTGGAATGGGCTCATGTGATCCGCTCCTTTGCGGGGAGCGGTTCCTACTCCCACTCCTTTTTCAAATCGACTACTCCAAGAGAACCCTGTCCCGGAACTCGGGCTCATTCCCAAACCCGAAAAACTCGGATGCCTCCACCGGCCGGCGGGTGTCCCCGTGTTCGCCGCGAGGCGAGGTACTCCGGTACTAGTGAGTCTAGTGACCGAGTAGTAGTAACCGTCCGGTGTCCCCGAAGCGCTACACTCTCCACTCCACTCACGAGTCGCGAGTCTCGGCGAGTGTCGGGTTCTTGGAACTGCGTGAATCGTGAAACACTCGAGCTACTCAACGCCGCAGCGCGAAGCCGCGGCGCAGATTCGAATTACAAGTCCCGAGATCGCCGAGTACGAGTATGCATCTTGGTCCGAGCGACGTAAGTCGTGAACCGCGACAAACACCCGCCACTCTTGTCACTCCCTCCCACTCCCGCGACTCACGAACCACGATACATTCCTCATTCAGTCTTCAGTCATTCCGACCCCGGCCGGCAATCAACACGCACGTGCCTGACCGCTTGGCGTAACAGTATACTGCTGCCTAACGTCATCGCGGAATTGTTTAAAATATTCGACTAGACACGGAGTAATTTTCAATTAGAGCGTATATTGGTATTGTTACTCAACGGGTGAAGTGCATTATAAAATAATAGTTTATAATAAAGCATTACAGCTAATTTACTTATTTAAATTCTCAATAAAAGCCCGTGCAATGTAGGTCCATTAAATGTACCTACATTGCACGGGTGACGGGTCCGAGCCCTCGTGTGGGTCTTGTCCTGCTCCAGGGTTCTGAGTTGTCGTGCGGGTTCTACGAGTAGGTCCTGGCTCCAAGTTCTTTGAACCCGTGCGTCCCGGTTCGGTGCACCGCAACAACATTCAGTGCTCAGTCCGCAGTGTCCGCACCTAAGAACTCGGACCCGGGACCTGCTCCTAGAACCCGTGTACTTTTAAGAGGAGGCAAGTCTCGGAGGCTTCCGGTAAAATGCAGAACTTACCCACCTCTAGCTCACACACACTTACAATACATTCGTTATTTTTTCTAACAATAATTTATGTGGCAGAATAACGCTTGTCGGGTCAGCTAGTGAATTATGTATAACATCTTTTAATTTTCTTACAACAATGTTAGTCATGAGTTCATAATTAATTAAAATTTACCCCTTGGTCCATTTAGGCCTGCTAGCGTAAATTCAACCGTAGGTTTATCCAATATACAATATGGTCTTATTGGATGGGGAAGCTCATGCGATTCCACTATAAAACCAGTCCTCATAGCACAAAGGGCAATTCTGAAAATTATACTTAGGGTACCCATCAGAACCCCTACAGACTATGTTTTTAAAGCGCTGAATTTAATATCACTGAAACAATTATATACAAAAGATATTCTATTTTACGCATTCAAAAATCAGGATAACTTTACACAGACAAACTCGGGCCGATTCACAAGATCTACATTACAACATACACTCTACCAACCTATAACTAAAACGACTTTTGGACAAAGAAATATGCAATACTTCTCTATAAAATTATTTAATTTAATCCCTCTTGCAATGAAATCCATTAAAAAAATAACCGCCTTCAAAAGAAGCATAAAAATATGGATTATGGACATGGAAAGGAAGAAAATAGAATCAATTTTGCAACCAAACAAAGAATAATGCTTGTTTTGTACTTTATTTTAGATCTAACTTCATAATTTTCCTCGGTAATATTCTAGCATAGGTATTTACATATAATTCCAATAATAAAACTTGTACAATGTGTCCTTAGAACGGGGTACCCCAGTAAGGATACATTTTCTCTAAAAAAATGTAAAAAAAAAAAAAAAAATTTGGAGATATCTGACTAATCAAAAAAAAAAAATTCGGTCTCCGCGCCACATATTGTTCTACACACCTTTTTCACTTACATCGTTCATTCCGACTTTTTTTAGAGAAATTTTATCACCCCTATACGACTTATAAAAATCCATTATCTGATTTAAAAAAAATATATGGGTATATTCCCAAGCAATGTTAGGCTCATAGATAACGAAACTTCCTGTAATAAACATAATAAATTTCTGTGATAAAAAAAGCATTAGGAAATAAATAGAATTATGTCGAATCTCTTAACCTTTTAGAATAATAGAATTCATCTTTTTTTTCCTAAATCTTAATATAAAATATTTTTATATATTTGTCAAAGCCATCTTTCAGATCTTTTGGAGCTTATCTGATTCAGTTAAATTAGTAAACGAAAGCATGAAAAGCTTTTTTACTAAAAAATAGGGCTTTATCCATACATTTTATGTCTATTTTGAGAATTTATAATATAAGTTAATTATGAAAAAAAACTATGTTTTTTATTATAAGGCACTCTGTGAAATCTCTAAGACATATTCTGTAACTGCTTGTTTAGGAATAAATACTCCCAAAACATGTAATCGCGTTATACTTTCATAAGACCAAAAACGTCCCGAGCGACCTTACGTTTTAAAAGCTATATATCTCTCTTCTTCTCATGCAAACGTATATATTTTTTTCTTTTGACTAGAAAGAGAACGAAATAATGCTTCTTATTGTCTTTGAAATGTGAAAGCTGATTTTTCGTGCGAATCTGAGGCTTCCGGATTGTGAGGTGCGAATATATTGAACCAAGCAGAGGGGTTAACAAAATAATATACCTGATATTGTTGGGATGATTTCTAAAAAAAAAAGTATTATTTGGTGGGTTAATGTTGTATTTTTAAAGTAAAATATTGGATTTTATAAGAAAAACTGTATTTTTTATAACTTTTGAAGGTTATTCCCATAATAATAATAATAATATTCTAATTGAATATTCGTTTAGACGTTTATAAAAAGTCAATAGTTCCATATATATAATATCGGATACATGTATCCGTGACGCCATCCTGGTTACAAACCAATTCTTAGAACGATTATTTCCAATAAAAAAGGTAGTTGCCTATGATATGGAAAATAAAGTAGTCGGAGATAATATTGTTCATTCTAAACTGTGAAATATGATATTGACTATCATGACGGATTGAGAGTAGGGCGCAATGGCGGAATTGGTAAACGTACGTCCCGGATAGACGAGAGGTTCTGGGTTCGAGTCCCAGTGCGACCATTTACTTTTTCTCTTTTTGTGCGTCTTGTTATCATACATATTTTCATTTAGATCATTATTATTATCTTCTTCCTCAATGATAAAATATTGGTTCTTCAAACTTCGCAAATACACTTTGTGGCGTCATTATTGATTTTATAAAAACACATAACTTTGTAAATAATTTCTTAATCTTATTCTCTTATCCTGACGAATAAAACATTGTTTTTGAAACATGTCGGAAATGTTAATAATATACTGGTGTTAACAAAGTTACGAGTATTTGTTTTCATTAAATAAAATATTGGTATTTTAATTGACCCTGTTCCGAGAGAGAAGCCATAAAGAAAGGGAAAATTATTAACCATTGAAAAAAAGCATTCCCAGATTATACCTTTTGCTAAATGAACTCAGACCCAGGTTATTTCCAATCGACTGAAACAATGATTAAACAAAGATAGATGAATGAGTTCTTAATAACAACCCGCTGTCAGAAAGGGGTGCAATATTGGAATATATCAAAAACAAAAATTGATTGGAATTTATTAATAATAAGTGTGTATGTTTTTACATAAGCTGACTGCCGGCGTAGTGCAGCGGTAAGGCGCTTAACTCGCATTCCGAAGGTCGCGGGATCGAATCCCGGCGTGGCAAATAAATTTTATTTGATTAATTTGTGTATTTCACAATTTATTCATTTAAAATAATGTATAGTATATTTGCGGCACGCTCCAGGGTGGAAGATACTATTAGTATCGCCCTGGTGTAAGACCACCATTCAGAATTGAAATGTTGCTTGAAATGGCTTCTGCCGTGTTTGGTGACCAGATCTGAATAGCCAGGTACTTCCCCACCTTCCTCTTCCCTATCTCCTTCGCCTCCCCACTGCCTTCAGCCTCACAACATACCCCGATTGGGGATGCCATAGTCCCACTGGCTCCAGACGGGAGCAGTTGGGACTCTTGTGCGGTATTCATGTAAAAAAAGCAATTAAATAACCTTTTCTGTAAAGTATCTTAATCTTAATTCAATAATTTTGTGGTTATTCAGAAATTGAAACGCTTCCTTGGGATTTTCCAAGAAATAAAAGTAATTTCTCTATCATAAATAATGTTTCGCCTAACGATTTCTAACATATAATATTAAAATACATCAATAATATAATCTTACGTTAACAGTGAGGAACGTCAGCTGGAGTACTATTGGATTGATACTATTGTGGTAATTAAAGAATCATTAGAGTGTTTCAATTATCACAAAAAACTGTTGCTAACTTCTGAACATAATTATTCTTTAAAACAAAAACAAAATATTTATTATATGCACGATTTCTCCATTGTAGTAATTAACGAATCATTAGGGTATTTCAAAAATCCCAAAAACCGGTTGCTAACTTTTGAACAAAATTATTCATTAAAAATTCATTATTATTTTTATGTACTATCTTTAAAAATTCATTATTACTTTTATGTACTATCACAATCTATTAAATATAAAAAAACGATCGCAACCTATTACAAATAATTGCACAATGATAACATACTTTTATGTAACAACTGAATACTCAGTATATTGTTTACTATTTATAAACCTAGAGCTGTCAACAATAATGACAACCGATACCATAGATAAAATCATTTACCAAAAACAAACCAAAACTTATGATGTTCATAATTGCCCCCTTTCAAAGCATAATTACTTACTTTTCAATAAATTATTTCCATATCAATTTTACATAAAAACGTATTTAATAATGCTTAATATATTATACTTTCAAAATGGATTCTAACAAAACGGCAATAACATTTTATTATCAAAATGTACGTGGTTTAAAAAGTAAATTAAATAATTTATAATGCGAAGTGCTCAGCTGCAATTATGATTTAATTTGTTTTACAGAAACATGGTTAGATTCCACAATCTATGACCATGAAATAGTAGACGATCGTTATATTATATATAGACGCGATAGGGACATAACGAGTTCTCTTAAAAAATCAGGTGGTGGTATTCTAATAGCCATTAAGAAAGAAATGACATCTTTTTTAGTCTCAGCACACATCTCAAAATCTACAGAAGATTTATGGATTAAATTTAAATTACATGAAACATCCAGACAATCAATTAATTTATGTTTGGCGTATTTGCCTCCAGATATACCAATCGAAAATCTCACAGATTTTTTTGAAAAGTGTCAAACGATATATAATAACCTTTCATCAGAGGATATAACAATAATAATGGGTGATTTTAATATGCCATCTATTCAATACTCACCAACTGTCAATGTAACGCACACCAGACCAGTCTTACATAATAGCCAAAAATCAATATCTCTACTAGACTTTCAAAATTTTACTGGACTTAAGCAATTCAATCATATCTCTAACAACATAGGTCGAATTTTAGATTTAGTGTTTTCCAATCATAACCTCAACATTCAAATTGCTTCGCATGTGCTATCCAAAATTGACTCTTATCATCCTCCCATTGAATTTGATTTTTTAATGTCCAAATACAGACCCCTATCCACCAATCCAGATCACATCAAATATAACTTCAAAAAAACGGATTATAATAAATGCAATGAAATGTTATCACTTAATAACTGGGGCGATCTTAACACGATGAATTGTAATGACTCCCTACTACATTTTTATAACTTGTTATGGCTATCAATTGAAAAACACACTCCGCGCTTAAGAAACAGGAATAATAAGTTTCCAATTTGGTTTAGCAGTGTTCTGATCCACCAACTCAGAGAAAAAGAAAAGTTTCGAAAGAAATGGAAAAAATACAAAAATCAATGTGACTATGACAGTTTTTCTATCTTGAGGGCTAGAGTAAAAGTATCCATACGTACATGCCTTAAAGCCTATGTAGATTCAATAGAAAATTCTCTCCCTAACAGCATCAAAAATCTTTCAACCCTCATTAATTCGAAAAGAATTTCTAATTCTCTCCCCAAAATCATGCATCTCCATGACAAATCAGCAACAAATGGAGAAGATACATGTGAACTGTTATCTACTTACTTTTCTTCTGTTTTTAACTCACCATCCAATTCTAAAAGTGACTCTAAACTTTCATCCCCACTCTATAATTATCCACTGTCTCATATCAAAATAACGTTAGACGAGGTCAAAGCGAAATTAAACACTGTTGATATCAATAAGGGTTCCGGCCCAGATGGAATTCCTCCACTATTTATTCGTAATTGTGCAGATCAGCTTGCAATACCATTACACAAAATATTCACCAGAAGTCTGAACGATGGGGTATTTCCGGATCTGTGGAAGGTTGCCCACGTAATTCCGATCCACAAATCTGGCAGTAAAAATGATGTAACTAACTACCGTCCTATCAGCCTTTTATCTTGTTTTGGCAAAATATTCGAGTCCATTGTATATAAAACCATTTTTAACCATGTTACACATATACTAAGTCCTTTCCAACACGGCTTTGTAGCTAAAAGATCCACAAATACTAATTTACTTGAGTATATGGACTTTCTGTGTAAATCAATGAATAATAAAACACAAGTAGATGCCGTGTACACCGACTTCAGTAAGGCCTTTGACAAAGTTAGTCACTCTATCTTAATGAAAAAACTCGATAAAATCGGCAATCACGGAAACCTGCTTCGTTGGTTAGAATCATATTTATCACATAGAAGTCAATTAGTTACTGTTAACGGATTTAACTCTTCCCCAGCATTAGTTACGTCGGGCGTACCACAAGGATCTCACCTTGGACCCTTACTTTTCTTAATCTTTATCAACGACCTTACATATAAACTTCGCTGTAATTTTTCTCTATATGCTGATGATCTCAAATTATATAAAGCAATTAAATCTATGAATGATTGTGAACTCTTACAAGAAGACCTTAACACAATATCTACCTGGTGTGTTGACAATGAAATGGAACTGAATATAGCTAAGTGTAAAGTTATAAACTTCACCAAGAACACCAACAAAATTCTTTATTCATATAGCATATGTGGTCACAATCTGGAAACAGTTGAATCAATAAAAGATTTAGGAATTATATTTGACAACAAACTAACTTTCAACCAACATATTGAATACATTGTGAATAAATCAAATAAATTACTTGGTTTTATTGTAAGATCAACCAAACTGTTTAAGAATTCTAATAGCCTAATAGTTCTATTCAATTCCTTAATCCGAAGTGTTCTTGAGTACGGGTCAACAGTCTGGAATCCACATTATATTACACAGGTATCTAGACTCGAATCAGTCCAAAGAAAATTTACACGGATTTTGTCTTACCGGTCAGGTGTATATCATCTTCTAGACGGGTACGAACAAAGACTTAAACATTTCAAATTAGAGAGTCTAGTTAAAAGACGTAACATAAATGACCTCTTAATGCTTTATAAAATTGTGAATAATCGTGTAGACAGTAACTTAGTCAACCAAATCAAGTTATACGACGACCTCCGTAGTCCAGTGGCTAAGACTCTTGACTCACATTCCGGAGGTCGCGGGTTCGAACCCGGCATGCGCAAATAAATTTTATTTGATTAATTTGTGTTATTTCACAATTAATTCATTTAAAATAATATATAGTATATTTGCGGCATGTTCCAGAGTGGAAGATACTATTAGTATCGCCCTGGTGTAAGACCACCATTCAGAATTGAAACGTTGCTTGAAAATGGCTTTAGCCGTGTTTAGTGACCAGATCTGAATAGCCAGGTACTTCCCAACCTTCCTCTTCCCCACCTCCTTCCCCTCTCCAATACATTCAGCCTCACAACATACCCCAATTGGGGATGCCATAGTCTCACTGGCTCCAGACGGGAGCAGTTGAGATTCTTGTGCGGTATACACTGTAAAAAAAAAAAAAAAAGGCCCAAATCTACAAGAACCCTTAACACTAGAAAGACCGGGTACTGCTCCATACCTATAAAGACCACGACCTTCACTTTGACGGCTGATCACTTTTTTCAAATTGGGAGGCGGATATGGGTACCGCTGCCCCGGGAACTATTTATTGCATAACCAACACCTCTGCCATAGGACACTCCAAGTGGTTCGCTACGTTTTGTGACTTAGCAGGGATGTCCGGGTTCATTGGGTGAGGTTTGACTGGGTCTAGGTTGCGAATAGTTTGCCCACCTACTGCGTAGTGGATCGGGTCAGGAGACACTTGTTGAGGGAGACACTTATCTTATCCTCTCCAGCAGAAACTTTCTCGTCTCGTCGCCTTGCACTGCAGTGGGAGGGAGGGATTCATTCGTCCGTCACTCCTGGATTTTTTTCCTATTCATTCCTCACACTTTTTTTCCTTTCTAGAACTTCCTCTCCTTCCTTTCCCTAAAAACATCAATGCACACGTAAACAGCATCTCCAAAGATGACATAGGCCCTGAGAGTTTTTATCCTCGGGGCTTCCCGGAAAAAACACGAAAGTGCAAAATGCTGTAATTTTAGTACAAGCATGTGTTATGTTTGTACAATATCGAATTGTTACGTTTTTTATAAAATCGAATGCACTCTCCGCAAACTGGTTTCTTACAATTATCACACGTGTCGTTTATTTGGTTTTTATTATATTTTTATTAATTTGGCACTGTCGTCTTTCAGGAGTTTTATTTTCCGGTTTCTTTTCTTTTTCGTTTACATTAGCTCCACAAAAAAGCCCTAAGGAAAATAATTCCCCTCAGGGCATTTGTCAACTTTTGGAATGCTGTGTGGAGGATACCTATAGGGAAAGGAAGAAGAATAGGTTCTGGGAAGGAAATGAGGTGAGGGGTGGGTGGGAAACTGGGGTTCAGTGTGTTCAAGATTGGCGGACGTATGAATCTGTCCCCACCACTGCGGTGCAAGGTAATGTTCTGAGAGTCAAGCTGGCGAGGTCAAAAGATCACCGTCAACCGTTCTCTGCTGAACTGGCCTGCCACGCAGTTGTTTGGCAGACGCTTCCGCTGCCAAGATCCGGACAAACCTAACCCCATGAACCCGGGCACCCCTGCTAAGTCACAAAACAAAGCAAACCTCTTGGGGTGACCTATGGCAGACGTATTGGTTATCCAATAAATGATTCTGTCAGTTCTTCAGAAGCAAACGCAGCTGGATCAACTCTGGCATTTGTATATTCTGTCCTTCTCCAACAAGCCATAAAATAAATTTGGGCGAGATATATATATTTTGGGTATTTTTGTAAATTATGTGGCAGTGCCCTATCAACATATAGATCGAGTTCGAATGATACACAATACCGAAAGAAAGAGACAGACATAATAGCACTATCATAAACGAGGAGGTATGGGTATGTTGTTAAGTTGGGTAAAGAAGGTTGTAAACAAACTCAGCATTATGGCCCAAACCGTCACATTGACGGCGGCGGTCTTTGTAGGTATAAGTCAATATATCTCAAAAAGTAATTAAGACACGTACCTGTTTTTTTCACCATAGTTGTTAAACCATAAATCATGAAAAGTAAAAAAAAAATCACACCAATACCATAATTATTAAGCATTATATCGTAACTTTACTTCGGGCTGCCGTCAAAATGAAGGCTCCGGTCTTTCTAGTGTTAACATATTTTGGACCGAAATTTTTACGAATAATACTGGATATTTTAATCCTATGTCTAGAATGTCTCGATCATACAACGATCTTGCTAAAATACACAGTTTCATAGATATTTTTGTAAATAGTATAACATCTTTCAAAAAATATCTCCACAATTTGTGCACTTAAAAAAAAAAAAAAAATTGTTGTTTTATTACTTTTCAGTAAATACTTCGTTATAAATATTGTACAAGTACTTGTTATTATTATGTATTTCAATTTTGTATTCAAGTTATGTATAAATAATACTTGTAATGTTTTTTCATGAGTTTGCTAAAATGATGTTAAAATGCATATGTGATTACTGCAGACACATTAGTCTAGGGATATTTATATTTGTATTCTAATGTATTATTATTACCCACAAAAATGCTGTATAAATATCCTGTTTGTGTCTCAAATAAATAAATAAATAAATTTGTACTTTTGCGAATCTCTCCAGACCGGTGGTATGATTATTATTCTAACTGAAAATTGTGAATAATAACACCACCATATGTGACGTCATTTCCTGTCGCGGTTACTTTATTCCTTTATACCTATGACTAGCTGTCTTGGATCCGAGCAACCGGCTATTTTTGGAACCAGTTCCTATAGGATTTATAAAATGGTCACCAACACTTAAATTGGAAAACAAAAACATTGGAATTATTAACTTTTTCATATTTTTTATGTGAATAACTCACAAGAGTCCCAGCCGCTCCCGTCTGGAACTAGTGAGACTATGGCATCCCTAATTGGGGTATGTTGTGAGGCTGAAGGTATTGGGAGGGAAAAGAGATGGGGAAGAGGAAGGTGGCGAAGTATTATACAGTTCTGGTCACCAAACACGGAAAAAGCCATGTCAATGCTCCTATCCTTGTTCTACCGGTATTTCAATGGAAGATGTTCCGAGGAAATAGCGTCATTGATCCCTTCGGCAACGATGCGTAGTCGGGAAATAATACAAGGTTGACATTTGTCACATGAGAACGGGTCGCTTCTTCGACTCGTTCTTCTGTTCAACAGCTGACCTCTGTTATTTCCTTCTTTCTACAACATGGGTCTCTTCAAGACCAATGTCTATACCTTCCTGTCTATTTTTATGTCTGTTTTTCCTCAAAAAGACGCTCCACACAGCATCTCAGATGATATAGGCCCTGAGGGAAATTATTTTCCCAGTGTGGAGTTAGTATAAAAAAACCAACATTTCAATTCTGGATGGTGGTCTCACACCAGGGCGATACTGAGAATATATTCCCCTCTGGAGCGTGCCGCAAAAGATATAGGTACTAAATATTATTTTTAATGAATTAATTGTGAAATAACACAAAATTTTTCAATAAAATTTATTTGCGTGCGCCGGGATTTGATCCGCGACCTTCATCTTACCCCTCGACCATGGAGGATGTCAAAACAATAATGTGTAGATACTTAATCAATTAACAATAATAATGGCAGTTTGGCTACCATTTGCAAACAAACGTGCTTACGAACAGTTCACCTTTAGTATACTTTTCAAGGACAACTTAAACCCTTTAAAATTTAATAATCTTGGAGGATATTCAACAATAATTTTTCTTATCTCTCGGACCATTGTTCTCAAAACTTTTGTAATTACTGCTTTACGCTGCATAAATCTTCCGTTTTGTTGTATAATAATGTATATAAATTAAATAAGGATTTATTTAAAACTAGCTGACCCGGCGAAATTTGTGCCGCCTCAGAATCAATAGCTGCTGTGTTAAGGAGGTATTTATTACCAGAGAAAACCAGAAAGATGTCATTTTTAAATCAGATTTTAGATGTATTGACTCTTTTCCATAAAAAATTATAAATGGATTTCGAAAGATTGTTCTTTTATTTAGCATTCGCATGTTTTAAATTTTGAGAAAAAATGTTTATTTTTAGTATAATAAGGTTATACCACAGGTCGTTGGCAGATTTGTTAAATTTTCATAAAAGATTTTATATTATACCACACCCATTTCAAATCATATAATCATGCAGTAAAATAAATCAATACATTATCTGGGTATCGCATGTTTTAGAATTTTAATTTTGGTTTAAATAAAATCATTAAAAAATATATACCTACATGTGTTTCTTGACAAAAATTGGTCAGTTTGTGTATTTATTTGCGCACTTACAAACTAATGCATTTCAGATTTTTAACATTTTTATTTAAGTTAGACATTATTGAAAAATGATGAATACTTACTTACAATCAAAAAATAATTACAAAAAGTACATTATTTTAACAGTTTTATCATCACGCCTTTTAGCATTTTTGGATGTAGATATAAATTAAAGCAAATTTGGGATGAAATAAAATCGATATTGAGTTATAATTTTAAAAAGCTGGTGCGGAGAATAATTTATCTTTTTCATTGTAACCGCCCTGCACGATCGTAAGTACAACTTTCGACGAAATGTGGATTTTCGGCCGCAGGCTGGTTAAACGCTCTTAAATTATTAGCTGAATTAAATTCAGTTTTTTTATTATGTTAAAAATTACACAATGAATCAATTATCGATGCGCAACTTCCGGCGTTTTTTTTTGTCAGTATCAGAAATGGCGTTGTGTAGGGATATATCATTTTTGTGATTTTCTTACTTTTCCACCTATTAACGGGAAAAGCGTTTCATTTTCTTTGTACGTGTGAGGGAGATTGATAATAATTATTGTATTTTTCCTTTGGGGGGTGTGGACATACGTTCACCGTTTGTCTCATTTTCGAATGTTGGCATTTGGTGTGTAAGCAAGAGGGGCAGCATTGTATATTTAAAAAAACAAAAGCAAAACAATCAGCACATTGACATTCGACTTTTTAAAATTTTTGGAATTCATTCACTATTCAATATTATGCTTATCACAATATTGAGGCAGTTCTTTCAAAATATGATAATTCGTTCCATACAAATTGTATTAGTAAAAGAATTTTCTTCATAACTTTTTTCGTGGATTTTTCCGATGTTCTAATAGCTATTCTGATATTCGGGCGGAGACAAATCCAACAAATCAAAGATCTGAAAAATCGGTCCAGCCGTTCTTGAGTTATAAATGGTGTAACTAACCCGACTTTGTTTTATATTAATTGTATATATTATATATATATATTAAGGTGGTCCAAAAAATTTTTTTTATTATTTTTCATTTGGCCACCCCGTGAGTTTGTTACATGTATTAATAGAAATAACATAGTAAAATTTCAGCGAGATAGCTCAAGTAGAAAGGGGTGCTCAATCGAGTGTTGTTTTTGACTTTTTTGTGTAAAATGCTTAATTTTTACTTTTTGCTACAGGCCAATTTCGTGTGTTAAATTATTAAATAAATATTAAAATAAACTACTGAAGAGTTTTATGGACAAATTTGAACAGTATTTGATACTTATTTAGTAGACTGTGAAATGAATCAGTGTAGTAAAATGTGTTCATCTACTCGAAAAAAATATGAAATTTTTCTACTTGGGGTTCGAGATATTGAGCCATTGATGAGGCTTAACCAACATCCTACTCTTCGGCAAGTTTTACTCCGTTATCACTACATATTAAATGATTAAAAAAATGTGAAAGATTTCGCGCATGTACTTATTCAAGAACTTATAAAAGTATGGAGTAAATCTAGTATTCCGACCGGACAACAAAATCACTGCATTGAAAAACTGATTAAGTTTCTTTGGCTGCTATTGAATAAAAATAGAGGAAGAAATTCTGAAGCACAAAAAAAGGAGTGTATTTGTTTAAAAAAAGAACTAGACAAACTTTTTGATATTGCCCATGCAAGCGCTTTGAATTTGATAAAAAATACGGAAGACAGAGCGTTTCTCTTCGATCAAAGATGAGAACGTAAGATGATTATGACCTCAATCGACAAGAAACTAGAAAAGGTCAAAGAAAGTTCTCTAAAACGGAAACAAGGATTTGAAGAACTGAAAGAAATGGCTGCTGAAAGTAATGCTTCATCTTCGGTGGTGTCGAGATAAGAGTTAGAACTTGAGTGCAGCTTCAGTAGCACTTCTAGTAATGCTAGCATATTAGAGGATAAGTCCAAAGATGAGTTTGTAGTGCGTTGAGCTGTCTACAAGTTTAGTGATATATTTACACAATACGTTACCAGTGCGCTTGATCGTAATAAGATTTAAACTAATCAAGAGAGAAGAAAACAAATTGTTCGATTTGTTAGTTATCATCTACACCAAAGTTTGAATCGAAGCGTCTTTGGCAGCAGATGCGCCAGTAAATCACTTAATACTTTGGAATAGCTTAAAATTGTACGAAGCCATTGATTCCGAAATCAGTATAGCAGCTAGGGGTGTCTTAGAGCGTCACTTATGGTATTTGTCAGATGAACTAGTCTCATTAACCTTGTTTTCTGAGAAGCTGTCTGATGCTGAGAAACAGGCCATTGTTCAAAAAATAAAATCAGATGGCGGTAATCCTTCAGTACGAGATGATTCTGCTAAGCTTGCCTCAGAGGTTACTTTAGAAGCTTTTGCAACACAAAGAACGTTGAAAACGCTGTTAGTTCTTGAAATCACGGACTCTTTCTTGTAATTACCTCCTAAGACTTGGAATAACAGTGTTGATTTCCTTCAAAAATTTGTGTATTGTTAATGATACAGCGGAGAGAGGTGTTAAACTATTTGAAGATTACAACACGATACTCACTAAGAATGAGGAAAAAAAGCAATTTTTACTTCACATCGTTGAACAAAACAGAAAAATCGTTTCTACTGAAACATTCAAAATGGAGTTAACCAACATAGTTTTGAAAGTTTGCGACTAATATTATGTTAATTATTGCTTCGTTACCAAATTTTTTTCAAATTTAAATACGTTTTATACTTATTTGACTAAAATAATTGTAATATTAATAAACCTTAAATTACGTGTTTTACTTAAAATCCAGAACTTTTGTCAGAAACTTCTAATTCGATGAGCACCCCCTTGTATATAAGATAGGGGGCTGAAATTTTTTACACATAATTGAAATGATAGGTGTAACAAATAAAATTGGTGGCTACATCTATATTTGAAAAAACAAAATTTACTATACAGGCCTGGACCACCTTAATATATATATGATTTTAAGTACAAAAATATTTTTACCAATATAGCTGAAAATCTTTGAACGGTGAGCCTTGGGGTAATGAAATATGCACTGTATCATTGAAGAAGAAAATAACATTGTTAATCTAAATGAAAATATGAAAGAGAACAAGACACGGAAACATAGAAAAAGATAATGGTCGCAACTGGGACATGAAACCAGAACCTCTCGTCTAACCGGGACGTGCGCTTTTACCAATTCAGCCATTGCCACCTTCTGTCAAACCGTCATAATTGTCAATCTCGTACATTAAAATTTTAGAATTAACAATATTATTTTTGACTAATTATAATTGATGTAATGACCAATGACCTTATATTACATTGATATTAGGGTGGATCGCTATTGTATGGAAATTTTTATTTTTTATAAATCAGTTTTTGCGGGGTGCGGAATAGATGCTCTAGGTACATCCAATTAAGCATACAAAATATCAATTTAAAATTTTGATAACAAGTACTGCCCCAAAGCAGTTGAATTATTCAAAATCTGGTAAAAAAATGTCCCTTTTTAAAACAGTTTTGTGTCAATATAAACACTTTAATTTTTACCTTTACATTTCATAATGAATAAAAATTGCCGCGCCTTAAATAATAATATTAAAAAAAATAAATATATTTATTTTCCTGCGAAAATTTGACAAATTGCTGAGTCCACTTTCGCGCACTATACCAAGAAACACAATAAACATCTTTAGATCAACCGTCCATATTTCGCAGTACAGTTTCAAGTTTTACTAACGTTGATCTTCCAACTGACCAACAATACTTTGCTTCATCTACTTCTTCTTCTTATGTAATAAATCCAACAGACAGTAGACTATCTGTTGTATCCAGAACATTGGATCGGTACAGTATTTCTGATCGGGCAGGTGCTGCCATCGTCTGCGCTACAATGCAAGATATTGGATTAATGACAACAGATAATCTAACAAACGTAATCGATCGTAATAAGATTCGACGTGCTCGTGCCAAAACTAGGACCACACTGACTGCCATCAATCAGTTCCATTTTAATTCGTGCATTTGCATATCGTTTGACGGTCGAAAGGATAAAACATTAATCATGGAGGATGGACGCAGAAAAGTTGTGATAGAAGAACATATCAGTCTTTTGAAAGAACCTGGCGGACAATACATTGGCCACATAGGCGTTAAGTTCGGTGATGCTAAAACAATAGCTCACAAATTGTTTGCATATTTTGTGGCAAAATCAATTGATTTAGCGTGCATCGTGGCTATAGGATGTGACGGAACAGCAGTTAATACTGGAACTAAGTCTGATATTATTCGACTTCTTGAAGGAAAGCTTCATCGTCCACTTCAATGGTTGGTCTGTCAGTTACATGCTAACGAGTTAAGTTTGAGACACCTTTTCAAATACCTTGATGGAACGACAACAGGTCCTAGACTAGGCCAACTAGGAAAGTTACTCAAGAACTGTGAACATCTTCCTGTGATAGAATTTCAAGCAATAGAATGCAACTTACCGGACATTACAAAACCCCGTGACGACCTTAGCACAGACCACCTTTATTTATTGGAAATGTGCCGAGCAATCGTCGAAGGACAATGTAACGAAAACTTAGCCAAAAGAAACCCGGGTAAAATCTATCATTCGCGTTTGTTAACAACAGCCAATACTATTCTCCGACTTTACATTTCAATCAAGAATCTGAAAGAAAATCAGGTTATATTGACTGAATTTATGCTAAGAGTGTATGCTCCGATGTGGTTTAAAATAAAAACACAACCTTCGTGTGTTTACGGGGCGAGACACCTCCACGAAACCATAAAATTGTCTCGTTACCTTCCAGAGCATTTGAAAAAGGTGGTCGATCCCGTAATTCAACGCAACGGGTATTTTGGCCACAGCGAAAATATACTTATTAGTATGCTAAACGACGAACGAAGACAAATATTGGCTCTGAGACGGATTCTAAGTATTCGATAATGTACGTCAGGGTTCTCTCCAATAAGAGTATTTAAGCTACCTACTTTAATTTCAACGCAGCATGCTGGTGGTTTTTCCCAGTAGATCAAGTCAATATAGTTATTGACTTGATCTACTGTCAATATAGTTATTGACTTGATCTACTGAGAAAAACTATCAAAACCGCCTCTTACAAAACTAATGTCTAGCGAGACAATAATTGATGCCATTGCAGACCACAAAATTATCGAATCCAACATTTTGTGTAAGTTCCGATTGATGCCCTGTCACACGCAAGCCACGGAAAGATGCATCACAGTGGTAACGGCATCATGCTCTGCTATTGGCGACCCTGAAAGACTTGAAGGGTGGATACAAAACAAGCTAGAATCTTGTCGTATAATGCCAGTATTCAATTCAAAGAAGGACTATAAAACACAATAAATTTTATGATTTTTGACTTTATTTTTTAACATTGTTTGTGATTTCTTGTGTAGAAATGGTACTTTTATTGTTTCTTGATTAGTAGATAATATTACAAGTTAATGAAAAGTTTAAATTTTTTATACTTTAACTACTTTTATTGAGCAAAGATTAAACCCTTATTTTTCTAGTTTCTCGCTGTTTTTGTCAAATTTGAATTGACTTGTGGCAGTACTTGCACTCGAAATATCTTAATGCTGTCATAATGACTTTTAAAAGTATCCCCATAGAGCATCCATTCCACACCCCGCTGCTAAGAAAAACAAAAAAACAAGAAATCGATCCACACTAAGGAATAACCTTCAAAAGTTATAAAAAGAGAGTTGTCATTATAAAAAATATAAGACGCACTGATTCATTTTTTGAAACAAAGAACGTAGCTTATGGATCAGCAAAATTTTTAGTAAAAACATTACCATGACATAAACTTTTTTTGAGAATTTTTTTACAAATTTTTTAAACGGTTTTAAATAAAATATTTTAGTAGTAAGGTACTGTTTTCATTAATCTTAAATGTAAACAACTTACATTCCGCGTACTTCCTTTTAAAAACACAGATATTATAGTTACAAATTCCTCGGAATTAATTAAAATTATGCCTCGAGCAAAACCCCGACAAAGGTGTTTTATCAAGCAATTCAATTTCGTACATGTTCTTAGCGCACGGTGCGTACCGACACATCTGCAAAGTTCCATCAGGACGAAATTAGACAAGCGTGAATTTCATAAACAAATATTTCACTTGAATTACACGTTGAAGAAATTACATATGGACAGAATTGCACGTACTTATTTCAAAGCTAACAAAATCTGTTTTTGGTAAAGTATGGACAAGCCGCCTCATGCCGCTACACTACAAATAGGCATAAAATTTGAAAAGTAAACTAATTTAAACTTAAATGAAACAATTTAACTTTGTTTGAACCACTTTTATATTTGAGTAAAACCGACCGGTTTCAGAACGACCGTTCCTTCTTCGGGGCAAATCTATACAAATGTACAAATGCATACATTAGCCCTGAAGAAGGAACGGTCGTTCTGAAACCGGTCGGATTTACTCAGTGGTGATTTACAAAGTGGTTCAAACAAAGTTAAATTGTTTCATTTATCTATAATGGATAACCACAAAGTTACAGCTACATTCAAAAGTATAATTTAAACTTAGGTAATTACCATCAGAAACAATCGGTTTTAGTCGGGATAGACGGAAAAATATGCATTAAAATTCGATTTTCATTAAAAGTTTAAAAATCACCATCTCTATTACGGCCATGTTTTTTTTGTATGAATTTGACATTTGCGAAGTTAATTTACCTAAACTAAGAACCTAATAACCTATTTTGTGTCCGTAAATAGTTGTTTAATATAATAATTGTTGAAATTAAGTACAATTTCCGTAATCTGTGCATAAAAATGCGGCGGCTTATCCATAAATTAATCTGTTTTTTAATATTTTTAAGTGAAAACGTCTTTAGCACCGTTACAATTTGAATCTCGATGAAAGTCAAAAGCTATACTAAAAAGAGAAAAATACGTACATCCATAGGATTTAGACTGCGAGAGAATGAGATAGTATAATCGGTCTCATCTTTGTGCGGTGCTTCGCAGCGTATCAGTCTCTTTGTGCGGTGCTTCATAGCCCGCCCATTCTTGTAATCTTTATTAAACGACTTCAAAAAGGAGGAGGTTTTCAATTCGACCATATAATTTTTTTTAAATTTTTTTTTATGTTTTTTGAAGTCGTTCTTTGTTTTGTTAAAATTTTTGTTTATTTTTCTGAAGGTTTCACTTCTGCTCTCGTGTGATCTGCACACAATTATTTTTAACTAACGTTGTTCCAGTAGGTATAATTCTGTCCCTACATAGATAATTTCGTCCGTAACTAATTACGTCCATGCGTAATTTTGGCAGCATAATATTGTTACCTTTCCTAAAATTCAAACCTGTGTATTTTAGTCATGTAACCCTGCGAAATACATATCCGAACTATTAATAGTAGCCGATGTTTACATGACTGAAAAAAATTTAATGGACAACATTTATCTTTTTGCCAAAACCGGGCGTGAGTCCCCATTGGCCGGGGAATGGGTAACATACCAAATATAATATGTTGTGAGGGTGAAGGGAGTAAGGAGAAGGAAATGGCAAAGAAAAGGTTGGAAAGTACCTGGCATTAAGGTGAGGTAAATTTAATAAGGTCAATTTGGGAAATGGTTATGGGTAGTGATGCAACGGAAGTGTCTTAACGGAAGCAGAAGCGGAAACAGATGTCAAAAGTGAATCTTAGCAAACTTAGCAAAAGTGGAAGCGGAACCGGAAGCGGAAGTGTTAATACTATGAAGAAAAAGCACAATTTTATTTTTTAAGATTTGTTAAATTTAATTTGTATTTCGTACTTTTAGTATACGAAATTAAACAGAGGTAAATTATATTTAAAAAAAGAAATTTGGCTGCTTTTACACCTTTGTTTCGGTGTTCTTCATATATTAAACCAGCTCCTCTAAATAGTTTCCCAACTATGCACCGGTACCGAAGGGATCAATGACGCTAGTTCCTCGGAGCATCTTCCATTGTAACACCGGTAGAACTTTTAAATTTATCTTTCCTTCTCCTTTCCAAAACCTCCTCTATTTTCTTTCCGTAAAAATTCTCAGGCCTCCTGCATGGTGGTAAAACAAAACTAAAAATTTAAAGGCATTTTAAAAAATCTACGAATCTTAGTGGTGATCTGCCGAGCGATTCTAAATCTTTTGTGGGATCTATTTTGTGTGATCTCCTGTCAGATTTGTGTGATTTTCTATGGTTGTCAATTCCTTTTTCTATGGGTGTCAGGACAGCTTTGCCAATTTGTGAGAGCTCACAGTTGAAATCTGACATCGGCTCATAGAAAAAGTAAATAACAGCCATAGAAAATCGCACAATCTGTCAGGAGATCTCACAAAAGATATAGAATCGCTCGGCTGTTACCAGGGTGATATTGAAAGCAACACTTTGTGATATATTATTTTGTTATTGTTAAGGAATAGGTTGTTAGCAATGAGTCTCTAAATAGATTAAAAATACTGTGCTATTATGAAAATTTCGCACCTTTTGTTCGACGCAAACGAACTTCACAAATTTTATTTTATTAGTGTTGTTCACTGTCGTTTCACAGCCCCTTCATCATCTCGACCCTTCAAAATAAATGGCAGATTTTCACACGAAAGGGCAGAGAAAAGGATTCCAAATAAACCCTTATTAATATACTTCCAAGGTGAAAGGTAAATCTAATTTCCATGATTTCCATTCCACGCTTATTCGGGAAACTTTAGTTCGCTGGAAGGGGTTTTGTTTAGAATATTTATTAAGGATATTCTTTGATATAAAGCAATACCACATTTAATTAAAATAACCCAACAGTAAAGGGCAGTTTATGAATAATATTTACCATCGGAATTGGAAGGTATAAATTTGGTTACCGAAAGTTACAATTTTATCAAAAACTAGCTGGTTCCCGGCAAGCGTTTCTATGCCATTTAATAAAGAAATTGTTATATCTTGCGTGTCCTTTCCCATTCATCCCGTTCCCCTTCCGCCTCCCCTTCCTCTCCAGCGTCCCCTTCCCCTCTCGCGTTCCCACTCCGATTCCTACACCTTCCCTCTTCTCTCCCCCTTTCCCTCGTCCCGCGAAGTTCCACTCCCCCCTGCCGCATTCCATACATTTAGTCCCAGCAAATTTAGTTTTCAAACAGCTCGCGTGCAACCTACTGCAATTTTTTTATACAAATTTCATGATGCCAGAGCTCCCCAGTAGATTTATACAAACCTTGTCCTGACAAAAACGAACACAAAAATAAAAGAATTATCCAATTTTGTGCAGTCGTTCTTAAGTTATGAGCGTACATACATTTCAGCGATTCATTTTTATTTATATAATATAAATATAATATAATATAAATATAATATAATATAATAATATAATATAATAATAATAATTTATAATATATAATAATATACAAACTTTCGTCAAACAAATGGTTGAGTATTGGAGAGTTGAGCGCAGAAATAGAAGGATTTATGCTTGCCATTCAAGATAGTCATTAATACTAAAAATTATAGAAAGCATATAATCAAAGATATAAATCAAATTGATGATTTATGTAGAAAATGTTTGGCTTTTCCCGAAACTATAGAACATATTATATCGGGATGTTCTATATTAGCGCCTTCCGAGTATACATTTAGGCACAATCAGGTTTTAAAAATAATTCACCAAAGTTTGGTAATTAAACATAACTTGATTGACTGCCGTAATATAGTACCATATTATGAATATGAACCAAATTCATTTTTAGAAAATGAATTTTATAAAATATATTATGATAAAACTATACTAACAGACAGAACAATTAGTCATAATAGACCTGATATAGTTTTACATGACAAAATTAAAAAAATAACTTATATCATTGATGTAGCTATTCCAAATTCCTGTAATATTCAAAAAACTATTTCTGAAAAAATAAGAAAATACCTACACAGATTTAGGAAATGAGATTAAAAGAATTTGGCATTCTCGGACTATAAAAATATTACCATTTGTTATTTCGGCCACTGGCATAATAAAATAAAAGGACAAAGGACAAATGACAAATGACAAATGACAAAGGACAAAGGACGAAAGACGAAGGACGAAGGACGAAGGACGAAGGACGAAGGACGAAGGACGAAGGACGAAGGACGAAGGACGAAGGACGAAGGACGAAGGACGAAGGACGAAGGACGAAGGACGAAGGACGAAGGACGAAGGACGAAGGACGAAGGACGAAGGACGAAGGACGAAGGACGAAGGACGAAGGACGAAGGACGAAGGACGAAGGACGAAAGATAAAGATAAAGATAAAGATAAAGATAAAGATAAAGATAAAGATAAAGATAAAGATAAAGATAAAGATAAAGATAAAGATAAAGATAAAGATAAAGATAAAGATAAAGATAAAGATAAAGATAAAGATAAAGATAAAGATAAAGATAAAGATAAAGATAAAGATAAAGATAAAGATAAAGATAAAGATAAAGATAAAGATAAAGATAAAGATAAAGATAAAGATAAAGATAAAGATAAAGATAAAGATAAAGATAAAGATAAAGATAAAGATAAAGATAAAGATAAAGATAAAGATAAAGATAAAGATAAAGATAAAGATAAAGATAAAGATAAAGATAAAGATAAAGATAAAGATAAAGATAAAGATAAAGATAAAGATAAAGATAAAGATAAAGATAAAGATAAAGATAAAGATAAAGATAAAGATAAAGATAAAGATAAAGATAAAGATAAAGATAAAGATAAAGATAAAGATAAAGATAAAGATAAAGATAAAGATAAAGATAAAGATAAAGATAAAGATAAAGATAAAGATAAAGATAAAGATAAAGATAAAGATAAAGATAAAGATAAAGATAAAGATAAAGATAAAGATAAAGATAAAGATAAAGATAAAGATAAAGATAAAGATAAAGATAAAGATAAAGATAAAGATAAAGATAAAGATAAAGATAAAGATAAAGATAAAGATAAAGACAAAGACAAAGACAAAGACAAAGACAAAGACAAAGACAAAGACAAAGACAAAGACAAAGACAAAGACAAAGACAAAGACAAAGACAAAGACAAAGACAAAGACAAAGACAAAGACAAAGACAAAGACAAAGACAAAGACAAAGACAAAGACAAAGACAAAGACAAAGACAAAGACAAAGACAAAGACAAAGACAAAGACAAAGACAAAGACAAAGACAAAGACAAAGACAAAGACAAAGACAAAGACAAAGACAAAGACAAAGACAAAGATAAAGATAAAGATAAAGATAAAGATAAAGATAAAGATAAAGATAAAGATAAAGATAAAGATAAAGATAAAGATAAAGATAAAGATAAAGATAAAGATAAAGATAAAGATAAAGATAAAGATAAAGATAAAGATAAAGATAAAGATAAAGATAAAGATAAAGATAAAGATAAAGATAAAGATAAAGATAAAGATAAAGATAAAGATAAAGATAAAGATAAAGATAAAGATAAAGATAAAGATAAAGATAAAGATAAAGATAAAGATAAAGATAAAGATAAAGATAAAGATAAAGATAAAGATAAAGATAAAGATAAAGATAAAGATAAAGATAAAGATAAAGATAAAGATAAAGATAAAGATAAAGATAAAGATAAAGATAAAGATAAAGATAAAGATAAAGATAAAGATAAAGATAAAGATAAAGATAAAGATAAAGATAAAGATAAAGATAAAGATAAAGATAAAGATAAAGATAAAGATAAAGATAAAGATAAAGATAAAGATAAAGATAAAGATAAAGATAAAGATAAAGATAAAGATAAAGATAAAGATAAAGATAAAGATAAAGATAAAGATAAAGATAAAGATAAAGATAAAGATAAAGATAAAGATAAAGATAAAGATAAAGATAAAGATAAAGAAAATCAAAATATTGGCACCTCTGGGATTCGAACACAGGACCTTTCGCTCTCCGGGAGACAGGTGAGCTAAGGTGTCTCTATCCGATTCGGTCATTTTCAACTTTATCATATTTAGACGAAGACCTACCAACATTTTCCATATAACTAAAAAATCATCGTGAAAAGTCAATAGATGTCATGTATTAAATATAAAATGGATAAAAAATTATCCAGACACTATCTAGATAGCATTTTGTTTGGGTTTGAATCTTGCAATCATACATCAGATGGCCGGCGTACTCCAGCGGTAAGGCTCTTGACTAGCACTCCGAAGGTCGCGGGATCGAATCCCGGCGTGGCAAATAAATTTTATTTGATTAATTTGTGTTATTTCACAATTTATTCACTTAAAATAATATATAGTATATTTGCGGCACGTTTCAGAGTGGAAGATACTCTCAGTGTCGCCCTGGTGTAAGACCACCATTCAGAATTGAAACGTTGCTTTTTTTTTGTTTTACATTAACTCCACACAGGAGGCCCCGAGGAAAATAACGACCCGTTCTCATGTGACTAATGTCAACCGTGTACAAATGTTGGGCGCGTGTTTGTCGTATTTCCCGACTATGCACTGGTGCCGAGGGGATCAATGACGCTAGTTCCTCGGAGCACCTTCCATTGTAATACCGGTAGAACAAGGACAGCATTCCCACCTGACGCCTGTGCTCTAAAGATGTCAGTCCATCTGTTAAGATGGGAGAATCTATCAAACGGACTGCCCGTTTAAAATGGCGTTAGCCGTGTTTGGTGACCAGATCTGAATAGCCAGGTACCTCCCCACCTCCCTCTTCCCTATCTCCTTCCATTCCCCATTATCTTCAGCCTTACAACATACCCCAATTTGGGATGCCATAGTCCCACTGGCCCCAGGCGGGAGCACGGGAGTATACATGTAAAATTAAAAAAAATACATAAAGATAGCAGCTAAAAAAATATTAGTTAAGAAAATTGGAGATAATGTTTATAATTCTAAGTGAAACTTGATTCAGTTAAAAATGACCGAATCGGATACAGACACCTTAGCTCATTGGTTAGAGCTATCCCTCGGAAAGCAAAAGGTCCTGGGTTCGAGTCCCAGGGGTGCCAATATCTTTTTCTGATTTTTATGTCTCCATTTTTTCGATTGAGTTTCGCTAATATTGTCTCCAATTAATTAAAAAAAATATATGTTTTTTACCTCTTTGGGTCGATTGGGTTATTTGGCCGATTAATCAAAATAAACTTTTGTTGGAGTAAGACTGAAGGATTTTTAAAAGAAATGAGATAGGGAAGATGAAGATTACGGAAGGACTGCCTATTAATATCTGGTCACCAAACTTGGCTTAAGCCATTTTAAGCTCGATTTTGATTGGAGATTTTTATACTGGGACGCAAAGAGAAGTAGAGACGGCAAGAGAGGTAGGTTGGAATCTCCGGGGTCAGTGAGTCCAAGAGTGACAGAGGGAGAGGTCAAATATGGATCTAGCAACTGGCCTTTTCCGATCAGGTCCGAAACACAGTTATGGGCAGATGCATTCTCCGTTAAGACCTGGAAAAATCTCACCCCATGAACCAGGGCAACCACAACGAACATACTACCATAACAGGACCCACATTTCCTTGCGATAATATTATGATTTCATCAGCATGTTAATTAAATCATGTAAAACATAATATTAAAAGTCTTTGTGGACTGCACAGGCCGGGTTGCCTGGGTACCCGTGACGTCTGCATTTAATTGAAAACGTATATATTATGCTAGCGTAGACCCGTGAAAAATAACAGGATATTATAATTGTGTGATTTTTAAAGATAAAAATGTGTTTTTCTCTTGACTGCCTTTCAAAATAAGAAATTTACCTTTCGAATGTTGGCGTACCTGAATAATTATGATATCTATCCAAACATAAAAAAAATATTAGACACGTTATATTCATGCCAAAACGAACGAAAAATGGAGCTCCACTTATGAAAAGGATAGCCATTCAAAGAATATGTACATGAACGTGCCGCTAAAGTAGGTACGTTCAATGCCTACTGGTGATTCAAATTCAGTGAGACCACAAGCGTTATTTTAGTAATTTATCTTCACTCTATTAATTCGTTTAAGCCGCCGCTGACCGAATTTCTACCGATTTCTTACACATCTCCATTAAACATTTAAAGTTTTTAAGCTTTAAAAAAATATATGATATTTTTGAAGATAATATCTAGACGCGTTTAAAGCCAAAACGCAAATTATATAAAATTCCCTCACAAAAAAAAAATCGTAAAGTATGCTCCGAACATTATTATAAACACGTTCACTTCACTTATTTTACAAGTTACAGTTGTTAAAAAAATTAACAATGTTTCTTTAAATGATACTTAAGACGCCTTCCATGAGATTTTTGCTCTATTTTAAACGAGTCGCGTTTTATTAATCATTTTCTCAATTTTCACTTCAATTTTATCATTTATTTTTTATTATTTTTTTTTATTTTTTATTTATTTTTTTTTATTTATTTTAGGGAAAGTTGACAGCAAATCAGAGATTACAAAATAATACAATAATAATATGATAATTATGCCAATTATGAACTTTCCACTGATAATAATTAATAATAGATAATAAAGTGTGACAGTGTAAGGGTATTTTCTTAGTTTTATTGTTTAGTTACAAAACATAAAAAAGGGGGGGGGGGGGAGGAGGAACATAGGGATAGGATTAAGTGGTAAATGACGGGAATATATAGGGATTGAACTTTCTAGTTTGTGTCATGTTGCTTGGTGAGTTTTCGTTTTATGTCACGTAAAGTTGAGTTAAAAATGTCAATGTGGTAATAATTTAAGTTAAATGAGTGTGTGGATCTGTAGATAAATGAGTTCTGTTTAGAGTTGGTCTTGCAAAGAGGGAGATTAAAGGTAAGCGACTGTCTACTGTTGCGATTTGGAACATGGAAGGATAGGCGTTGAAGAAGATCAGGACAATCGATTAAGTTATGTGTAATTTTAAATAACATTACCGAATCTGCTATATTTCTTCGACAAGTTAATAAGTTTTTGCATTTTGAAGAACTTTGCAGAGTCTTCATTACTAACATGCGATCGAAAAGAGCGGAAATTGAGGTACCTTAAAAATCTGTTTTGAACGCTTTCAATTCTATTTTTGTGCACTGCATAGCCTGGGTTCCATACCTGAGATGCGTATTCAAGGATACTACGAACATATGAGAAATACAGTGTTTTGAAAGTAGTAAGGTCTTTAAATTGTTTACAGGAGCGGATTATGAAACCAACTTAGAAGATGCGTTAGTGACTATATGGTCGATATGTTTATTGAAATTCAGTTTACTATCAAGTATAACCCCAAGGTCCTTACTTTCGAATTTGATAGACAACGATTAATACGTTTTTATTTCTAGGAAAGCGCACGATGAAGCATTTAGAAATATTTATTTCTAGACAATGGGCATTACAATACGTGCTCAAACGTAGCAAATCATCTTGCAGCTTCTGACAGTCCTCGATTGAATTTATAGGTGAAAATATTTTCATGTCATCTGCATACAGGATAGTTTGGGAGTTTAGAAAACAGTTACCAACATCATTGATATATATGTTAAATAATAATGGTCCTAACAGACTGCCTTGAGGAACTCCTGATGTAACAGCAACAGAATTTGATTTAAATCCAGCAACCACTACTATTTGGCTACGGTTGGAGATATACGAAGAGAGCCAACGATAAAGATTGCCATGAATACCAATCTCTAAGAGCTTGTTTAACAAGATTGAGTGATCGACCCTGTCAAACGCCTTACAAAAGTCGGTATAGATAGTGTCCACTTGTATTCGGTTATCCAAATTATCCTGGAGGTACTCTGTGAAAGTTAAAAGATTTGTGCTTGCTGATTTATCACTAATGAAACCGTGCTGGTTTATATTCAGGCTAGGTTTAAGAGCAGCATATAATTGATCATAGATTATTTTTTCAAAAATTTTGTTGAATATGCAAAGTTTAGAGATTGGCCTGTAGTTTTTGACATCAGTTTTTTTACCATTCTTGAAGATGGGAGACACAAACGCGGATTTCCATATAACTGGGACAGTGCATTCGGTAAGAGAACGATTGAAAATCAAAGAAAGGGGTCAGGCTAGATTGTTTGCACATCGTTTAATAAGGATTGAAGGTATTTCGTCAGGACCAGCACCTTTGCAAATATCAATTTCCTTAAGGTATTTTAAGACGATTTCTCGCGTCACCTCAATATTGCTTATATTGGATGTATGGTTTCCGACGTCAGTTGGATTACGGGCAGGTGGATTGGAGGGTTTACTGAAAACCGAACTGAAATATTCTGAGAATAAATTTGCGATGGCTGTTCCATTATCGGCTCTCAACTCTCCTAGATACATACATTTTGGAACACCCTGAGATTTGTTAGAGGATTTGACGTGGCTCCAGAAGTTTTTCGGGTTTGAGGATATATTATTTTCGATTTTACTTAAGTAACGAGATTTTTTTTCCCGACATAAATCTTTGTGCCGTTTACGAAGGAGAGAAAATGCGTCATAATCAGCCTGATTTTTGTATTTTTTATATTTGCTAAAATATTTCGATTTTTCCTTCATTACCTTAATAAGGGCAGCATTGTACCAAGGAGGATATTTCAAATTCCACGAAAATTTATGAGGAATATGAAGGTTTATGAGGGATTTCAAAAACGTATAGAAAGCATCAAGCGCTGGTTCTATTTGGGAGGTAGAGAAAATGGATGCCCAGTCAGCTTGTTCTAGGGCGAGATTAATTGATTCGTAGTCTCCACGATTATATAGAAAAACTTTCCTTTTCGCATTTGTCAATGAAGGGGTTTCCTGAAATGGCACACTAATGGACAAAGCTTTATGATATGCATCCTCGGGAACTAGCGGGTCTTCATTAGATTTGACAGAGATTAATAGATTTGACAGTATCAGATGTAGAATATGGCCGCTTGAATTTAGTTCACCGTTGTATTGCGAGAGGTCTAAAAAATGCATACAGTCTACGAAATGATTACTTACATGAGTAGAGTAATTACTAGCTGCATAGTGGGCAGATGACGTAGTTTGGGTCCATGAAATTTCAGCAAGATTAAGGTCACTTAAGATGACAAAAGAATCCATGGGATTATTCGATACCACATCTGATAACACGTTAAGGAAATTTTCAAGTAAATATTGATGTTGAGTCCCTCCGGGGATGTATACGCAGCATATATGGACTAAACGGTGAGGTGTACTATTAGTGCGAATGGTGACCCAAATGTCTTCAGCACAAGAGGTCCATTCAGGTCGGGCGATGCTGATAAACTCCTGTTTAATAGCTAATACTACACCACCGCCAAGACGTTGACCGGTGGAAGTGTAGTCGCGATCTCTACGATATACATGGTATCGAGAGTCGAAGAGTTCTTCATCTCTGAAATCTTTGGTGAGCCATGATTCTGTAAGAGCGATTATGTCGTAATCGTTTGAAAAGGTATTTTGAAGGAACGTTGTTGTTTTGGTTCGAAGACCTCTAACATTCTGGTAATATATTGCTAAAGACATGGGAGAGTATTTAAGTAAATGTTAGTGAGTAAGCGGTAAGTTATACATATAAGTGATAAGTGTAATAAGTAAATTCGGTTATAGTGCATGCAATTTAAAAGAGTAAATACGTCTAACACAATGCATGTGTTAGATGTACCTACGTAAATTAAGTACCTACGAACGTGCATTAATGTACGAGTATTTACGTAAAATAAGTAAATTCGGTTATAGGGCACGCAATTTAACAGAGTAAGTACATCTAACACAATGCTTGTGGGTGCATCACAGAGTTTAAAATAATAATGACGTATATATGTCTTGTAATACGCATCTCAGGTCCGGCTATTGATACTATTGTTCTGATGTTGATATAATTAGATATAGGTAGGTACCCATATTTAAGGTAAGAACTATTCATAATATTATTTAGTAGGTATTTCAGTGAGATTATTGTGGACAAATGAGTATATAATAATTTGCTTACCACAACAGCAGAAAAGGCAATTAGTGTAAACGAGACCGTGATAGTTCGTCGAGTAGGTCTGGGTGTAAAGCGTGTAGCAGTTAGTGGTCGCCAACAGGCGGTTACATGGTTTTCAAATTGGTTCTTGAAAAGTTTACTTGATTGGGTTAGAAGTGAATTAAAAATTTTAAGGGAGAGGGCAATATAGGAGAGGGAGGATAGGTGTAATAGGAGTGGATGATGAGGGGAGGGGAATGTGTGGGGAGATACATGACAGAATAAATAATCTATATAACGACGCGAAAAGGATGCAGAACGACTTAGAAAATTTTCTTGAGGTCCTCTTCCTTGGTAATTAGTATGGGGGGCGAAGTAGAATTTTTCCTCACAAATATCATGCTGTTTTTCAGCCACGTGAATTGGTACCCCTTCTCCTTCGCAAACCCCTTGGCCCGAAAAAGGAGGTTTTTGTTGAAGCTGGTCAGATGGTCGTTGACATAGATTTTTTTTCGTCACCGGGGTAATTAAGGTCCTTCGTGCTTATTCCTTTTCTTCGTCGAATTGCCGATATGAATTCATTTTTACGTGAGCGGGAGGTGAATTTTACAATTATTGGTTTGATGAATTTAGAATGAAGTGGGTCTTTCGCCGAGACTCTGGTGGCGAACTCGATTTCACTGGTTTTAAAGTTGTGTTAATACCAATTTGGTTTGCTATTTCTGATAGGATGTTTGGAATGTTTTCGTTTTTATCTTGAGGTATTCCTTTTATTTCAATATTCTGAAGCCTCATCCATTGTTCCCTTTTGTTTGAATCTTTTTGCATAGATTTGATTGTCAATTGAAGAGAGGAAACGTCTCGTTCCAGGCTGTCTACTTTGCTCATCGATTGTTCAAATGCTTGGAATCGTTTAGTAAAATCATCTAATTTTGAGTTATTGAAGTCGACGAATTTTTTGAGTTTTCACATGTCTTCCTTTACTTGGTTATTAAGGGTTTTGAGGGAGGCAAGTTCCGAGAATATTTTTTTTTATTTCAACCATCACATCATCTATAGGGTTGGTTGACGAAGCTGTTGATTGAGGTGAAATTTTGCAGGTAGTGCAACGCCAGGTTCTTCTTTTCTCATTGTTAGCCTTTCGAAATGTAGTTTCAGATGTCCCTCCGCATTCGTAGTGAAACTGCTTACTGCAGGAGTTACAAGTGATGCCATCGGTCATAGTTAGTTGGCACTTAAAACACAACATGTTAAAAGGTTGGTCGCCTCTGGCTTGTCAGGCGCACGGTATATAAGTAGGTATATGTGTATGTCTGTTAGGCAACGGAGCACGGCACTGCAAGGGCACTGCCCGGCGCGGATATACTTTGTAGGTAGTCCTAAATTCTAATAAATGGCAACGCAGAACTGCACTTTATAATTTTGGTTTCAACAATGAATTACCATCGACACTTTCGAGTAAATATGAAAACTAATTTTGTACGAATTCACCGAAGAATTGTGCGAAGTTTGAATGTGTAAATTGATGTTTTAACTGTAGGAAAGCAATAACTTTGAGAGAGCAAAAAATGACGTGTGTCATATATAAAATATAAGCGCGTTCTGTCTAACATTCGTAATTACTTTACATATCTCTCAATCTCATTCTTTTTGAGCGGTGATCCTCGCATTTCTTTCGATTTATTACACATTTTCCTTAAACACTTTCAGCCTTACTAAAAACTGTTTACTCATTTCCCACGCCGAAACGGAAATTATATGAAATTCCCTTGATAGAAAAAAATCGCAAGGAATGCTCCAAAAATTATTACGAACGCGTTTTTTTCAGTTATTTTACAACTTATATGTATGAAAAACTTCGCAGTGTTTGTTTAAACGCTATTGTAGACTTATTATTATTGCTCTATTTTCAACGAGTCGTTTTTTTTTTTTTTTTTTGTTTCAGTGCCGGCAACCCGGGCGTTTATTTATTTTTCATTTATTTACAAAGTTTTATTTTACCCACCTCACTAGACACAGTCTGTTCCGAGGTAGGTAAATAACATTTTATATTTATTAAAAAGGATATGAATCAGAGTATATATAATATTATAAAAAGATAAAAAGTAGTATAAAAAGATAAAAAATGATGTGATAATAAAAATGATAAAAAATAATAATGATAAAAAAAAGAAGTATAAAAAGATAAAAAATAATGTGAAATTATATGCCTATATGCACTTTGCCTATTCCTATGCCTACTATGCTTATATGATAAAGAAATATATATATGAAAGATAAAAAATAAAAACTATGAAAATATATACCTATAAGTACATACATGAACATTCATACATGTACATTTTCTTTTCCATATATCTATATATATATATATATATATATATATATATATATATATATATAAACACACATATATACTTATACACACATACACGTCCACATGCATACACACATAAATGCATACATACATATATACATACACAAACATGCATACATACATAATGTTGTTATATTAAATATTAACGTATAAATTTTGTTTTTGTTTTTGTAAGTTGACATATTTTTGTAAAAAAATTATACATTTAAATGAGAAAATATAAATAGCGTGGATAAAGTTAAAATTGTATGCTGTATTACATTAATTTATTATATTACAACACAGGTACATGATAGTTAATATTATATACAATACACTGCATATTTTGATATATAATTTCGTAGGAAATTATATGAAATGAATCTATAAAATGTACTCGTATTAGTTATTTGGGATATTCCGAATGTCCTTTCTTTCCTTTTCAGTCAACCATATAACAAATCTTTTGAACAGCCAGACCAATTTATTTGGGGTAACGTAAGTTTTTGTTTGTGTTAGGAAGATATTGAAAATGTGTGGAGCCAGGTAAGATTCATGTTTTTTTGCGAAAGTTGATTTAATATAGGGAACCTGAAAGTGATTATTTACTTTTGCTCTTGTATTTTGCGAGTGAGGTATGTGGTGAGGTGATATTTTTATACAGTTTTTATATGTGATTTTTTTAATGAATAGTTTATTTACATCTAGTAATTTGTTTTGAATCATTAGCTGTTCTGTCGGATGTTGGTAAGGTTTTTTAAACATTATTCTAATTATTGCTTTATGATTTATTTTAAGAGGATTGAGGTAAGTATCTGCTGCTCCTCCCCATACTGATATACCATACGTTAGAATACTTTGACAAAGTGCGAAATATACATTTTTTAATTGATTTAAGGACATGATGTTTCGTATAGTTTTGATGATGTATGATAGTTTCCGTATTCTTTTTGTAAGTAAATTAATATGGAGATCCCATTTTAGATTATGGTTGTGATATTTTGGGTTCTCTACTCTACGCTGATTTATTTCTCTTTATTATTTTTAATTTACTCCTGGGCACTTGGCACCAGTCGTGATATTTTCTTCTTTTCTTTTCTCTTGGCTCTGATCGATATTTAAATTTTTTAAGGCTTTGCATGTGTGTAGTAGGGATGGAAAATTCCTCCCCTATGTCACGCAAGCCTTCATGAAAATTGGACCCTTATTTTCTTTGGTAACTACAGAAAGCTACTTGTAGCTCCCTTGTACTACATATCTTTAGAGATATATGTACTTAACTAATTAATACGTTATTTACGACCTTGAACGTAAATATTTTCGTATTTATGTTGTAATTAAACTCCATCAAACGTTGTGTAATTTTTTTATTTATGATATAGGATTTTAATTACTTTCTTCTATGTGGTAACCTGTTGATTCTAACAGAGCGTTGAGTTTCAAACTGTATTGGTCTCTCCCTTGCAAATCTAACTTTAAATAATTTCTCTAAATGAGCTAACTTTCCTTTGTCGCTTATTATGGTTTTCTACATCCTAACGAACTCATAAATAAACTGTACTAATCGAAATTACACATGTTTAATTGCACAGATAATTAAGTATGACTCAAATGGTTAGTTGTTAGTAAATTTGATAATGATATGTTTTGTGTCTGCTTGGCATCCCTCCAATCCGATTCAGCCGCTATAAGGTACATATAAAGATGGATTTAGTAGGTTAATGTAATTATTAGATTGCATATTAGACGAACTCAGAATACCCTTTTTCTGCCAAAAATTGGGCGCCTTCCTCCTACAAGTAAACCAGGTGATCAGATTCTTACTAGAAATTCGCACAATCTTCTGGCGCGGATCGGCTGATTGATACCTAAGTTATCGCGTCCCAACCGTCCTTCCTCTTGCCATCATGCACTGCCTTCAGGTCGTCATCTGAGCCTAGATACCCCTAAAATTCCTACTCCTCCAAGGTTTACTATTTACTTAGGGCAAACCGGTTTCGTCCTATATGCAATCATATACTCACGGTGTTGTGTAGAGTTACGGGTCGTGAATCCTCCCTCCACGTACAAGAAATGATGTGAAAGTAACTCTGTCGAGTCTAAAACGCTAGCTGTAAGCGGGTCCACATCAATCAATGTACAGTACATAAAAAGATATATATGTAAACTTACATTTGGGAAGGATTATAACTCGCAATTTGAGGCTAGCTAGTCTCAAATCCCGAGCTCGGATTTCGTAAAAAGGAATTCTGCACAAAACCTTAGCCGATGACCGAATATATACATAAGAAGAGTGGGTAATATTAATAGATACTAGTAGAATAAGAAATTATCTTCGGTTTGTTCTGGAGTGCCGAAAACTCCAAGCTGTTTGATTTGTTTGGTTGACAATTTTATTTAAGAGATTGCCATCTCTATTATGTGTTTGGTTAATGGTCCTTGTTTTTAAGGAGCAACCACTGCCTCCTATTGTTGAACTGTTTTTCTAAATTTTCCCCCAAGGTTCAACTTTTGGTAAAGTTTTTACTCCCCCGTGATTTTTCAACTGCTTCATGTAAATTATTTATACTTGTAAGAGCAATTATTTCATAAATTTTCCTCGAATTTTCCATGTAATTCCTCAATACCCCTTAAACTTGCCCGTGATTTCCCAAATGTTTGATGTAGCTAACTTCTACCTCGGAGAGTAGTTAATCCATAAAATTTTCTCGAACATTCCATTTAATTCTTCAATACTCTCTTATTTGACTATCCCGTGATTTTTCAAATGTTTGATGCACCTTTTATTTGTCTAGCTTATAATAAATCCATTTATTTTCAATTGTTCAATTCTAAAAATATCTCTTCATGTTCAAATTAAAGATTGTGTTTAAAACTTTTTTCTATAATCGCGCAACTTTATGGCTTTATCCCATTTTAAAGTTAATATCTAAATAAAATACTAATACCTGTCAACTACTTATTAAAGACCCAAGGACATCTTCCTTTAAAAGCATTTGACACAGTGTCCTACTGACTGAGTTGTTTTATAAACAATTTTAATTATGTAAACATTCCCGCTATCCTCGTGACCTAGATTCAAAACGTGAGATATTTGTTTATTTAGAACATTCCTGAACGCGAGCTTATATGGTTCTAAATTTTTTCTTTTGAATTTAATAGTGGTAATTTCCTTTTCGCAAATGTCTAATCTGTTCCCCGATAAATATAGTCATAATGCATATATATATATATATATATATATACATATATATTTTGTCTCAATAAATAAATATACTGATATATACAATTATATTATAGTTGAAATAAATTCTAATATCATAACTCATTTTTTGATCATTTTATATTAGCTGAAGTTATAATAAATAGTACATATACTAAAATAAATACAAAACTTTGACTTGGAAATTTGGCAAATACATAACTATTTTCAATAGCTACTGATAAATTCAGAGGTAGGCATTCGAAATCGATACCTTTACTTTTAATATAAGTGTGTATCTTTTTAATTAAAACTATCTTGGAATATATATATATATATATATATAAATATATCTATTTTATATATATAATATTTTAATATAGATACATATCACATATTAAGCAAGTAATATCTTGTTATAAAATTAATTCAAATACCAACTGTCTGCTGCATGCCGCTCTCTCCTTGGCACCTGAAAAAAAATTTAAAATAGAAAACTTACCCCTTTAAGGTTTTTTATCCACCCGGGTGCTACACGGGAAAACCTTGTTATGTTTTCCTTACGTAATACCTATTCTTATGTTATCAACTAAAATTGTTATCAACTCAAATAAAATTTTTCCGACTTCAATTTTATTTTATTCCCGTTAAATCTAACTAAATTAAATGATGTTTATCGTTCTGACTGCATTTTATCTCAAAACTCGTTGGTTAACTTAACACTTTTTAAATTAAATTTAACAAATTAATTACTTATTTTGTGTTCGTTTTTCCCCCGTACTTTTATTTAGCAACAAGGTATTATACAATTAAATACCGAATAGATTATTATCATGCTTATTTATTTATAATTTATTTTAACATCCAGATTTATTATTATAATTATTCCATCGTTAAAATAACATTCCGTTTAAATTATAATTTTTAAGCAATAACCACTTGCGATTATTTACGAAATAAGAGATTTATTATTTTTATTTTTGTTTGTCACCGAACTTTTTTTTATTTTACAGTAAGATAACGTATTTTACTATTTATTTAAGCTTTCCGAAATAATTATTATTATTAAGTTCAAAATCTCATTTAACAGCAACTTAATAATTTGTATTTTTTATTCTTAAGTCCATATTTATTATTATTATTTTATCTAACACTAGATTTATCCTGTGATAAATTATTACGTTCGATTTGCACTTTATTTAAAGGAACTATTACTGATATGATTATTTTTCCAAGTATTAAGTACTAAAATTTAACTTAACACTGTTTTTAAATTTGCCAAATACAACACAACACTATTCACCAACACAATTTAAATTTATAATTTAATCACTTCACTGAATCTAATTAATTATTATTAATGGTATTAATTTCTTAAAATGAATTTAATATTATAAATCTCAAAACTTTCAGACACTTAGAACTTGCTATTAAGATGCATTTTATCTAACACTCTCAAGATACTAAGTCTAAACCCACTTCTATTGACTTGACTTCAATTATTTCAGAGTCTTAAAATTATAACACTTAGAAAATTTTTCAATTAATAACCGCTTTAGACGTCACGCCACGTAACTCCCACGTTTGATAATCCGACAATTCATCTCTCAAATGACCCATGTCCTAGATTATATTCCCATCCCAGGATTAGAATGGCCTATCTAAGCTATCTTTGATTCACGAATTTAACCTCTAACAACTCGAGATTTCATATATCGATTCTATCATTTTTGTTTAACTGTCGTTAGCCCCACCTTCCATGATCTGCCTTCATGCCCTATCTCGTCTATACATTTTTCCAGGATCGGACCGGCGATATTACGTCAAAATGCCCCTCGTTCCTTTGTCTGCTGGTCTTACGAATTTACCTCAAATATCATGATTTTCGTATCCTTTTTTTTCTCAAAATTTAATAGGTACGTCTTCAATAAACTGTATATAATTCTCAATTTTGTTTATCGCTACCAGAATTTGAACAAACTCATGCCAAAACTTTTAATATGCATTTTCCAATTTTCTTTTTACTAAATTTGTCCATATCCTCATGCCACCTATATGGATCAATTCAATTGTAAACTGTATTGTCTCTACTTATGTCGTAGATTTGAATTTTCCTATTTTCTCTTATTTTCCTTTTATTCACGATGTTCTTTTTTTGATTTTCCTCATTCATTCTCATGTAACTTTCCACAATTATATGATTAGTTACATTCCAAGCCAAATTTATTGTTTTCATCGATACTTCTGAATTTTCATGAGTTTTCCTTACGGAATCATCTTTTAAATGTCTTTATTTTCTTTTTTACTACCCCCCGTTTCGCCTTCGATGTATGTCACCTCTTAGAAAATTTCATTTTCTATATACTGCTACTTTTTATGTTATTTTCCACATTTTTTATAGGATAAAATTCCAATTTGTCCCTGGGATATGTGTCATGTTTGTTTATTCCCCAAAATCCGGCCCGAAATCCCGTCTCTCTTCTTCTTAAATCCACATTTATTTAAGATTTCACATTTGTTTATGTCTGGGTTTCGAGGTACTGATCAATAACTCAGCATTTATTCGAGGGTAATAAAATATAATCGTTTTTAGTTAATGTAAACTGTCCATTAGGCCAATGATAATTTTTATTGTCCCAAAAGCCATTAAAATGGGTTTAATCACCCAGAACCATGTCCGTTTTCTTATTGTTTAAACAACAGAATCATGTGTGAGATCGTCAACCCATATAACGTTATTGTTCTTCACGAATCTGTCCTATCTCCCATAGAATTCTCCTCAAACAATTGACGGAAAGCAATCCCTTCCGTTTACTTTATCTAACGTAATATAACTAGAATAACCACCCTATTTCAAATATATAACGATATCTATTTAAACTCGTCTGAAAACGCAAAATTAAGTCGAAATCTTATATTATTCAATAAAAATTTCCGTTTACACGTCCATTTTTTCCATTAGCTTTTCTTTTCAAATCGTTTTCCCTGACTTTATTGCTTCATCCAAAAGTGACATTCCTAATTTCCAGTGTTTTTCTTCCTTTTAAATATCAAACGTACGTTTTCCTTGGAATCTAGCCCCCTTTTGTTTTTCACGTACTCGTTATACAATTGAATATCCCTACAGTAGCTTTTCCTATGTTTCCCACGTCTTTTCTTTAATTTTCCTCTTATTATAATTTTCTTGTTATTTTCTTGCATAATTTTTTCAACATAATATGGATTTATTTGTTCGTTAACTGCGGTTGTCGATACCTCCATTGCACCGATTGTTTACTTTACATCTAGGGTCATTGTACCCGATGCACCGAGCGTGGGACCCTGTTTACATTATACCCTGTTTACAACCGAGAGATCACTATAATTTACATTATAGTGATCTCTCGGTTGATGACGATATTTTTTCCCATAAATCTCTGACTAATTGCCTAGTCTAAAGTTCATCTTTTTGTTCAAAATATGAATACGCCCTTCACTTTGTGATTGGTTTGTTTAATTATTTATAGCTTTCTGCTTAGACCTGATTGGCTGTTAGTTTCAACTATTTATTTTTTGGCCTAAAAAATGGGATGCCCCGGCGTCGTGACGATTTCTAATACCATCTGTGATCTTTTTATCAAAACTTGACATGAGTTTAATCATTATGGATCTCTACTGTCTCCATGGTCCAATCAAACTTAATCCGCTAGGTGTCGCTAGTGTGTTGATTTCGTTATAATTCTGAAATATTATTTATCCATTCGTAAGGTGGAAGCTACAATATTTTCTTATTTTCACTGTTGATTAATGCAATACATCACATGGTCAACCGTTAATCCTAGGTATTTAATATTATCCGCGTAATCAATTTTGTCACAAGTACAGCATGTGTTATTTGAGATAGTATTGGTACAGGGGTGAAGATGAAGTTGTGGATGGCTATGTGGTTGACCAGCCTTTGTTTTGTTGAAAGTTAGGTATTTTGTTTTTAAAATGTTGAGTGTTAGTAGATTATTTTGTAGCCATTTATTTACTTCAATCATCCCTGTTTCTGTGTTTTTGAAAACCTTTTCCCATGATTGCGCCTTGAAGAAAATTGCTGTGTCATCTGCATAACTGATAACTTTGTAGTCTATTTTACCTAAATTTATCTCAGTTAGACTATTTATGTAGATGAGAAATAGTATGGGACCCAAGACGCTGCCTTGCGGTACTCCATACTTGATATCTAATTTGTCACTGCTGTGTTTGTTTATTTTTACTATTTGTTGTCTATTTTCAATGTAACTGAGGAACGACTTTAGCGGTGGACCGGTTATGCCAATATTTTTAAGTTTTTGGTGTAGTAAGTTATGTGAAATGGTGTCAAATGCTTTCGCTAGGTCTAAGAACACTCCTATCACATATGCTCCGCCATCAATGCTTTTCACTATGTAGTTGGTTAATTCTGATAAAGCGTCTTCTGTGCCCATTTTAGCATGAAATCCAAATTGGTGGGTTGAGAGCAGATTGTGTTTTTCAATGTACGCAAGTAATCTTTTTTTCATAGCTTTTTCTAGTAGTTTGGATATTGAATTTTGCAAAGTGATTGGTCTGTAATTAAGTATCAAGGTTTTGTCTCCCGATTTATGTATTGGAGTAATACATCCTATTTTTAAGTGATCAGGGACAATTCCGAGCCTAAAACTTTGGTTGAAAATGTGTTGAAGTGGTATAAGTATGTATTCTCGGAGATTTATTAGTATTTGATTGGAAAGGTTATCCGGTCCCGTAGCGCAATTTGGTTTGAGAGATTTAATGAGATCCGAGATTTCCCTTGTTTTTACTTTGTTTAATTAAACATTTTCAAAATTTTCGCTCAAATGTTATCGTTTTCAATATTAGCGCGCTCCGTCTAACATTCGCATTTACATATCTGTCTTTCTTTTTGAGCGGGTACTACCGGGCCTTTCATAATCTGTCAAACATTTTAGCGAAATACATATCTTTTCAAACACAGCAAACTCGGGAACGTTTTAAGATTTTCACGGCCAAAAGTATTTTCGTTATTTGTTTTTGGGGTGTTATGCCGTATTGCGCTACCTTCTTCTTTAGCCAACGTTTCGGACAGCGTTGCAGTGTCCATCATCAGGGCAGATCCGGTGGATGTCCTAACAACACGGCATAACACCCCAAAAACAAATAATGAAAGCAGCAAACTTGGATTGTGGCATGGTTTTAATTTAAAAAAAAAACACATTTTTAACTACTTTTATTGTCTGAAAAACAAACATGTTTCGTAAACCATGTTATTCTTCAAACTAATTACAACAATAAACCTAAAGATGGCAAGGGGAAGGGGGGGGGGGAGGGGTAATGGGGTAATCAGTAGTTTAAAAAGGTGACAAACATAACTCATGTCTACACTATTTCTAATTTCAAAGATATCAAGTTTGCCCATTAACATTACAGTGTAGCAACTCTATTCCATTAGTAAAATCAAATGTGTGGTCCGTCTCCGATAAATGATTAGCAAACTCTGAGAAACTGTTACCGTTAATGAAGTAAGCATTGCTCTTGAAACGTGACATTTTGACACAGGCCCTGAGGGAATTTTTTTTCCTCAGGGCTTCCTGTATGGAGCTCTTGTAAAAAAGGAAAAAAAAATGTTGATTTTTAAATCAATAAATTTTTTTATTATTTGTGAAGAAAATATGCATTTCGAAGAAAGAATTATTTTTTAAATCAATAAAAGCATTTTATTATTTTTGAAGCAAATATGCATTTCGAAGAAAGAATTATTACTTCACTAGCTGCTTCCCGGTATGCGTTGCTATGTCATTTAATTGTTTCTCTCTGCGTGCCTTTTCCCATTCGTCCCGTTCACCACACCTTCCTCTCCTGCGACCCCTTCCGCTCTCGCGTTCCCACACCGATTTTCTCCACCTTCCCTCTCCCCACTTTCCCTCCCTCCTCCCAGGTTCTCCTCTCCCCTCCCGAGTTCCCCTCCTTCCCTCCTGCGAACCCTCTATACGAGTTCCCCTCCCCCGTCCCCCTCCCGCATTCCATACATTCATTCCCGGTTCATTCAGTTTTCAAACAGCTCGCGTGCCACTTATTGCAATTTTTTATAGAAATTTCATAATGCCAGAGCTCGTATATGTTATTCTGATGTACCAGCTATATTTTTGAAAAGTTTGATTAAAATCCATTCGGTATTTTTTGGGTGAAAGAGTAACACACATACATCAATACAAACTTTAACTTTTATAATATGAGTAAGATAATATATATAAATAATCGTTTTTGATGATACCTAATAACTATTTAAACACCACATATGTACTGTAATTTTTTTGTCTTATTTGTTTGTCGTTTTTTTTTAATATGAATACCGCACAAGAGTCCCAAGTGCTCCCGTCTGAAGCCAGTTAGACTATGTCATCCCCAAATTGGGGTAGGTTATGTCTTTACTTGTTTGCCAATATCTTTTCCACGACAACGATTTGTTTTGCTTTTCGTCTGACGTTACCAATAACTCGCTTTTGTCAGGAAATTTATTTGACATTACACGTATTAATATTTATAATTTCATTACGCCAGCTTACCATAATATATAGCCTGTATGTTATTCATTAAGATCCATTCAGTAGTTTTTGCGTGAAAGAGTAACAAAGATGCATCCATACAAACATTCGCGCTTATAATATTAGTAAGATGAAATAATTTTATCGCTTGTCTGACACGTATGATGAGTACGATTTTGAAAATTAAAAGTTCATTGAACTGAATATTGTTTCGTATTTCGCATAAATACGAGTATTTCACATTAGTTACCCAGGCAATTAAATCAATCAATCGAAAATAGTAGATATTACTTCAGGGCCGTCTGTTTCAACGTTCGCTAAAGTAAAAGTAAAGCGTAAAGCAGTTACTAAAGTCAAATTTCACCAAAATGCGTATTTCAATCAATTTGACTGCTTGTTTTACGTTACTTTTAACCTTTGTATTTACTTTCCGAAAACCGATAGTTACTCTAAAGTTTTTTCGCCATAATATTGGCATATTTGACAGTTCTTAATTTATTTATGACAGTTTTGCTCGAGGTAATCTACGGAATTCCGCGCTTACATAGATCATGATAAATATTGTAGAAGACAATGATAGTGACGATGAATACCTCACCCAATATGTCTTGCAGTGAAAACCAAAAACATTTCGACCCCGCGTCAATAATTTGGTTATCTGGGATGATCTAGAATTTTATCAATTCTGATATCGACAAATTTATCGTTACCTTTTTTAAAGACAAGCTCTATTAATGGATGTATCGCAAGTTTTACAAGATTTTCAAATCAATTTATTGTATCATAAACATTACAAAAATATAACATGAGTATTAGATAGGGTCTGAACAGAATCGTTTCGGATATCGACATATTTAGCGAGTAAAGGCTGCCTTTAAAAGACGAGCTCTATTAATGCTAGTATAGTTTGTAAACCTACTACTTACGTTTAATGTAATATTCTCACAAACGGATTTATATAGTTATAAAATATATGTTTTTCTGTTTTCGATACCATAAATAAATTGAATTGAAGATCTCGTAAAATATGTGACACCTCAAATTCAAGGAGATATCACAACTACTGGAAAGTAAATTACATTCATATTGTATATTAAATGTATTATAATAGGTCGTCATTTGTTTGTAAATATTCATACAAATACTTTTTTTATCGGAACAAAGCCGTAAGATCCTACATGCAGATATTTTGACAGTTCCGATTTTTAAGATATAGTTTACGGTGTTGCCGCATCAAAACATATTTCGATTTGTTTTTTAACATAATTCCGAGGAATGTTCTGCTTTTTAGACTGGCCACACTGACAACTATTACTTTAGCGAAAATACACTTGAAACAGCACGCGGTCCTATTTAACATCCTTGTTACTTTAACTGACAGTTAAAATTTAACTTTAGGACACGATTTAGCTTTCTGTTGATACAGACCTCCTGAATATTATAAGGGCGAAAGTTTGTATGGATGTATGTGTGTTTGTTACTCTTTCACGCAAAAACTACTAAATGGATTTTAATGAAACTTTCCAATAATATAGTGTAACGTAATTATTTTCTTGGTAGTTATTCAGTAGGTACCTACTTGCTCGGAAGGAGTATTATTAATTTCGGGTGCCGTTGAAACGATTGATAACAAATTCAAATCGCCGGAACGTTGTTCGTTTGTTTTTTTGGTTTGAAAAAAAAAAAACTATTAGAAGGGCGACGTCATGACATAACGATGGATTGGTCGGAAGTTTTGAGTTGTAAGGAGTTTTGATACTCGTAAGTGATTGTGTAAATTTGTAATATTATGTATATATTATGCTAAAATGGTGCTGTGAAGAAATATTGCTTGACACTCGTAATGACGCAGCAAACAGCCCATCGAGAAATGGCCATTGGGATACTGAATGCAGCTTGATACATTGATGTTTTGGTCGGGCGTGTTAGCAGCCACGTACAATCCAATATCACCGAGGACAGCTTTGATGTAGATTGCAGGCGCTTCTTAAATGACGTCAACAGTCTAGAACTGCGGGTTATATCCTTTCAATGCTGAGAGATGGCCATCGGACCCATTGTGATCAGCGGGCCTTTGTGGATGGACTGAAATCTCGGCTCCTTCACTGTGTCATGGACATGCGAAGTGGCAGCTCTGGGGCTCTTCTCCAGCTATCTGGAGCCCTTGTCGCTGAGGTTAGAAGAGGTGCGCCATATTAACTATCGCAAGCTACGAATGATCATTTGGAGTGGATTCTACTAAAATAACTGAATTATCTTTCTCTCTCTTTCTACACCTTTCTTTATGAGTTTACAAAGGTATTTATGTAGATTATGTTATAGTAGATTATGTTTTTGCTTGTCAATAATAACAAGTACATTTTGTTTAATGTGAGTTCTTTTATTTACATCAGATAGTAGCTTTCTTTTATCCCACGCAGGACCCTGAGATGATGATGAGAGCTCATGCAAACGGAATTTCTCTGCTAACTGAGAAAGGTACGTGTCATTTTTGACGCCCAACGTTTTAAAGAGGGTAGATTACTCTCTTGGTGCACGATAAGAGGCTACTATCTGTTATTTACTATCCTTACTATCTGTTATTTACTATCGAATTACTGTTATTTACGTTGAATTTTATTAATTGTTTTTAAGCTATCATAATTAATGACTTTTCTTTGAATGCAGTGTGCTTGGAAACTTGTATTAGAAGTTAAAAAATATTTTTTTTTTTTTTTTTAAATATTTCATTATGTTATTTTTTTTGAAAAAAAAATATGGCGTTATATACAAAATTACATCGTGGTCCTCTGCATTCTGCGTACGAGAATCGCAGAAGATCACCGATCATCAAATTAAATACGGACGCGTATATTTTGATGACAATTTTTGGTGAGAATATTAGCCCTCATGTGTTTATATTAATTAAAATCTTAGGTTACTTGTACATATTCATAGATAGGCGTTTATATATAATTAGCTATATTTAGTTATAGGTGTACTTACCTTTATAATTAGTACTATGCGAATATTGTTAGAATAATACTGGTTTTACTTAATTAGGTTTATGAAAAAACTATTGTTTTTTTATATTTTTTCTTTTTATGCGGTGGCATGAAGGAATACCAAGCCTTCATACTGCTTCATTTATTTTTTTTCTTTTGTGTGACACTTTGCTCACATGTCTTGGAGCTTGGTACCTGCAAGGCATATGCTCGGAGTTAGCACTACATTCTAGTGTACTGATGATAGACTTCATTTATTTATCCTCGTTGGACTAGAGTAGGAACATCTTCACAAGAGATGTTTCTCTGATCTTAGTGATCAGTGGCGCCCAAAAAATTAGTTTAGTTTATAACTAAATCTGTTTTATTGTTTAATATACCTAATTAAATGTTGAATCTGACAATCTGACATTAGGAAATTGGTTTTGTCACAAATAAAGGGAAGTACTGCTTCGGCGTGCACCACTATTAAATAATTCCGATCTGGAAATTGACACTCTACCTTTAATACAGGAGAGTGTAGTTTTTCTTGTACAGTTTTTGTTAGTCATAAGTATAATTTGTTAATTTTAAACAGTAATATATGCCTAAGTATTTCACTGCTAATACCAGTGCTGTGCTAATACAGTGTTAATACTTTTAATAATACTTTTCCATGTTTTGTTTACAAGTTCCAAAGAGATGAGAGTAGTGTATGCCGCTACCTACTCGTAACGTTTCGAATTCTTCGACGGAGTAACTATGGACAGATTGATATGAGAGTCTGTGCCATAGCAGGGCCGTTGCCTGACGTTTCGGAACCGACCAGAGTGAAGACGGAGGATCTGTTGTCTGCGGATGTTTTCCCTGCAGAAGACAGAAGGGCCGTTGTCACGCTGATCATCATTGAACTTACTACAAGTGATAATTAAATCACTAGAACATTCTCAAAAAAAAAAAACAAGTCAAAACATACATAATCCAATCCTATCCATTTTATTATATTAGACTCATAAAAAGAGCCAATTATTTGTCAAGCCCATATAATCATTAACGAAATAATAAAAAATAATAATAGACATATTTAAGTCTAGCTTTATTGTTAGTTGTTGAGATGTATTGTTTTAGGTCTTTAGCTTAGTCAGACATTTAGTTTAATATAAATAAAGGGAGAAGAGAGAGAAAAAATTAGGTAATCTTTTTATTTGGTTGTTTATTTTTTCCATTAATAATATCCAAGTGATTTTTTTTCTCATCTTCTTCAAAGATCTCAAAAGTGGGAGCCTGAGTCCTCCGTACTCACAAGTGTTTCTGAGAGATTGACTCCCTTTGTGTGAGTAAGTGTTTTCCAATCTCATTTTGGAGATGAAAAAGTAGAGATTCCATTCTCATTAAAATAAAATTAAAATAAATATATGAAATAATAGTTATAATAATAAATATAAAATTATAAAAAAAAATATATATAAACAAATAGGTAGTGTAACTCCAATCTGCGTATTGGTTTTCTTTTTGGGGTGTCCTTGTTATTGTGAATATATATGTATAATTGTTTTGTTTTTTTTTTGTTATTTTCTGTGTCATTTTCTTTGATGTTTTAATTATTTTTTGCTCCTTATGTACAAGTGCAGGAGAAGAGAAATATTTCCTATTATTTTGGTATAATTTTACTTCACTCTGCGGCGTAAAATTTCTGGGGGAAGCGGGGAATTGTAACGTAATTATTTTCTTGGTAGTTATTCAGTAGGTACCTACTTGCTCGGAAGGAGTATTATTAATTTCGGGTGCCGTTGAAACGATTGATAACAAATTCAAATCGCCGGAACGTTGTTCGTTTGTTTTTTTGGTTTGAAAAAAAAAAACTATTAGAAGGGCGACGTCATGACATAACGATGGATTGGTCGGAAGTTTTGAGTTGTAAGGAGTTTTGATACTCGTAAGTGATTGTGTAAATTTGTAATATTATGTATATATTATGCTAAAATGGTGCTGTGAAGAAATATTGCTTGACACTCGTAATGACGCAGCAAACAGCCCATCGAGAAATGGCCATTGGGATACTGAATGCAGCTTGATACATTGATGTTTTGGTCGGGCGTGTTAGCAGCCACGTACAATCCAATATCACCGAGGACAGCTTTGATGTAGATTGCAGGCGCTTCTTAAATGACGTCAACAGTCTAGAACTGCGGGTTATATCCTTTCAATGCTGAGAGATGGCCATCGGACCCATTGTGATCAGCGGGCCTTTGTGGATGGACTGAAATCTCGGCTCCTTCACTGTGTCATGGACATGCGAAGTGGCAGCTCTGGGGCTCTTCTCCAGCTATCTGGAGCCCTTGTCGCTGAGGTTAGAAGAGGTGCGCCATATTATTAACTATCGCAAGCTACGAATGATCATTTGGAGTGGATTCTACTAAAATAACTGAATTATCTTTCTCTCTCTTTCTACACCTTTCTTTATGAGTTTACAAAGGTATTTATGTAGATTATGTTATAGTAGATTATGTTTTTGCTTGTCAATAATAACAAGTACATTTTGTTTAATGTGAGTTCTTTTATTTACATCAGATAGTAGCTTTCTTTTATCCCATGCAGGACCCTGAGATGATGATGAGAGCTCATGCAAACGGAATTTCTCTGCTAACTGAGAAAGGTACGTGTCAATAGCTCATACAGAATAAAATATAGGCTATAGCTAAGAGCTCTGGCATTATGAAATTTGTATACAAAAATTGCAATAGGTGGCACGATTAGTAAGATATCTATAATTCTTTATTGGATTCAAATATTAGAGGAGTACTTCAAATAAATGCAGAGGGGTGATGGAGAGGGTGTAGGGGGGGAGGGGTTAGAGGGGTGAGGGAGGGGTTAGAGGGTGGAGTGGGAACCCCCCCAATACCATGCGAGCGAAGCCGCGGGAAAAAGCTAGTGTTTAATATTTTCTATCCTTGCCTAATACCGTAGGTACTCCAAACTGAAGAGACTGTTTGTTAGCAATTCGAAATAATGCCTTTGAAAATCTTTTCAACGGCACTACTAGCTTTACCACCCACCGCCTCCTGCAAAGCTAACGTGGGAGAGAAAACGAACGGCTCACTGCATTAAGGCTCTCTTACAAAGCCTTAACGCAGTAAGAATTCTTAAGTTCGTTTTCGTTAGACTGCAGTCGTTATCGTTGTCTCAGTGGGATTTTCTTTCTTGGATTTATTTTATTTCTTTCTCACTCAAACCATTGATCCGTTAAACCTTATATAGGAAAGGCGTAATGTGTTTCCGATCTGATGGTCTCCTTTAGAATCCGCTGTCTAATCCTTCCAGAAAACCTTTCCATTATCTCAATGGACTAGTTTTCACAGTGTGAAACTTTTATCTAAGAAAGAAGGAAATTTAGCGAGGATAACGACAGTTTGAAATTGGTTTGCCGCGGGTTCCAAAGACAAAGACTTTTCATTTTAAAAGTTGTCGTCTTCGTGTGAGGAACATTTTTTTACGGCCTGCACTTCCACATCCACAGAAGCAAATACGTACCTTCACTCGAAGTATTATAACATTTTCCATATATCTTCAAAGTTAAAACACTAAACATCACACGTTAGCGTGAGATGTGTTGCGTTAGCCGTCGAAAAAAAACTTTTATGCTTATATTTCAAAATAATATGTGTTTTCCTATAATTTTTGTTTGGGTTACCGATTTTAATCGCTTAAAATGTAAATTGCCAATTTAAAGGTGTTAAAAATTGATTAAAATGCAATAAATTTTTATAATTTTGACATTTTAGAGAGCATTTTACAATTTGGGAGGCGGGAATGGGTACCGCCGCCCCGGGAACCTTTATTGGATAACCAACACCTCTGCCATAGGTCACCCCAAGTGGTTCGCTACGTTTGCCCGGGTTCATGGGGTGAGGTTTGTCTAGGTCTTGGAGGCGGATGACAGAGGCACACTGAACCCCAGATTCCTACCCACCCCTTAAACCCTTTTCCTTCCCAGAACTCTCCTCTCCTTCATTTCCTAAAAAAAACCCTCCACTCAGCATCCCCAAAGATGACATAGGCCCTGAGGGAAATTATTTTCCTCAGGGCCTCCTGTGTGGAGCTTATTTAAAAAAATATATATTTTTTAATTGTTTCATTATTCATCGTTATTAATTCAATAACAATTGGTCTCACTAGGAATTACTGTGTTGACAGTAGACGCAGTTTATAACAGAAATACAGGTAGCAACACAATATGACGTCTAAAATAAAAGACAATCAGTATTGTACTATTGGAAATGCATATTTATAGGTGGAGGCGCATTTTATAACTAAAATATAAATAATAGCACAATGTAACGATTAAAATAAAAGTTAATGAGCATTGTACCATTGGTAATGCATACTTATAAATTGGTTTTGATAAAATCTTTGGTGTTAGATCTATCTTGGCTGATGGTCCAAGACTTGGTTTCTGATTTATTTTAAAATAAGTTGTGTTCTGTCTACTGGCCAGTGGAAGTACGTTGTACCGCTTTATTGCATTGAGTATTGAGTATCAAAAATTTCTTTGAAAAAAAGATAATGTTTTAATGAGAGCGATAAGGAAGAGATAATGCCATTTGGTGTTAGCATCACGAGCAGTTTGAACATTGTCAAAAGCAGTTTTATGTTTGAAATTCTTTTGAGATCATTCAAATCAAGAAAGTGGCGAGGAATTTTATTGATTTTCTAAGTTGGTTTGTGTAGGGATAATATATTCTTTCCACATTAAACCACTGCCAAAAATATTACCCAAGTTTTTGATATTAGTCACCCAGTAAGGGCAATCACACGAATTAGCAATTTTCAGGGGGCAAGCACAGCTTTTCAGCACATCTTTTAATTTGATTGTCTTGGATATTGGGAAGGATTAACAATAAACTCAATGTAGTTTGTTTTTTCCTATTCATTGTCAGTGTATTTTGTCTATTCATGGTTTAACAGTTCTGTCCGTGTTTGCTTTTAAATAAGCTTCTTTCCAGTTACTTCATATAAAGAAAAGAATCGTATCATTAGCAAAACTTACAATTTCGGCATCTGTACGCATATTTCACAATTCATTTATAAAAATAAAAAATAAAGTGGGACCCAAAACGCTCTCCCGAGGCACGCCAAAACTTATTGCCAATTGATTGCTGAGACAGTTATGGATTTTTTAAACTTAGTTATTTTAGTTTAGTATTTGACATCCTAAGTTAGTAAAAATCCAAAGTTCGTTACCATTTGTTCCAATGTTTGATAGATAAAAAAGTTAGAGAGTAACAAATGCCAAGAATATTGACACGCATTTTGATCCCTTGTACAAGTTTTCAACTAAACAACCTGAAACCGTTACGATGACTTCGAATGTGGTTTTATAATATATTTATTTTTTGGGTTAATATTATTTATTTTTTCAAGGTATCCAAGTTCTTGATTAGTTGATTGGTAATAGCTATTTCAGGGACTTATGTGAAGAAGGCAATTTATTAATGAAACATGTCTGAAAACCTAATTGATGCCGAATTCTCAATTGATATCCAATCTGACCATACGTCAAAAATACAGGAAAAAAGAAGAGGAATACGACATCATTTTTTTTTTCTTTGGGAAATCAACAGCTGTTTACTATTATCATTGTTAAAATGTTTTATTATACCAAAAATTCAACCGATTATAAACGTCGACTTAAGAAATAGACAGATGATAAAAAAGTTTTGTATTTTTTTTTACATGAATACCGCACAAGAGTCCCAACTGCTCCCGTCAGGAGCCAGTGAAAAAAAATTAAATTATTATTATTTTTCAAAATGGAAGAACAGGACCCGTAAATGGAACTAAATTACAGGTGGGAAACTTCCTTTGGTTGATATTTCAGTGTTCCTAAAGTAGGTATGTTATTTAAATTGTATTTTAATCTGTGTTGTACATGTTTCCGTTTTCAGAACATATTTATCCACCCGGAATCTAATGATTGACGCAGTCCAACATCACGATTACATCTTAAAAAGGTATACATGTTTTCTATATTGCATCGACCTATCTCATTAATTAAATCTTCCCCAATTTCCTCTCTGGATTTTGATAATAGTGCTTATGTTTTTTATTATTATATAAAATAGATTTTAACAATGAGCATTTCATTTGCTTTTTTCATAAGTTACTTATAGGAGTTAGGTTTGCTAAAATACCTATTATTCAAGTATGATTTTAGATTTTCAGGCCAAAAAGTACTAAAGAGATTTTTTTGGGCTATTGTGCCGTTTTACACATCAACCATGATGATAGGAATAACACATTATCACTACGGTTGCACTTTCTGTTCTTATTTTTAACATTTTTTTTATATTTTTAACAGTATTAATAAATTTATTCCTATTTTTCAGTGGAATCTGAACCGACAAAACTTTACTTGTTTACAATATAACATTTTATATCCACATCCCAATACATTCGCTTCTAATACTTCTGTTTCTGGAGATGGTTAGATGAGGTTAAGAGAAATACTATCAGTCATTGTGCATGATGCAGAGGTAATTATTGTTTTTATTACTTACTTTCATTTTACAAAAATTTAATAACGTCAGACAAATTTAATGCATTTGAGTAGGTTTCTTTATATAAATAAGTAGGATGTATCCTAGATCTTGGTTTAATATGAGAGTCATCATAAATTAAAAGACATGGGAGGAAATGTAACTACATACATACATAGATATGTACTATAATACATGTACACAAATAAAATAAAAATTTCGTTTTTTAACTAATTTCTTAAGTAATATTTTTTGTTTTTGTTTTGAAGAGCTTTAATTTTCAATGTACATTTGTTACATTTATTTTATCATTAAAAAATCATTTCAGGAAAAATATGATGAACTGAACTAAACTCAAATCAACAAATATTATACATTTTTGAGCCCCGAATGAAACATTATATTTTTATAAAAACAATATTTGAATGAAACATTAATATTTTTTTAAAAACTCTGCGTTTAATATTATTAAATAAAACTTACACATTCAGAATCAGCGTTTATTGGTCTATATGAAAATATTTTTTTAAAGCCAGAATATTTTTCACTGGAGTTCCTTATTTACAGTATTCATCCACCGGGTAACCACCGGTAATTAACAAGTGTATGGAATCATCGGCGAACGGAAATCTCGCTGGGCGCTTCTTACGTATTGCAAGCACCACGTATTGGCAACAATATTTAATTCAAATTACTGGCCTCGTGCAAATCAGGCCAAAATACAAATTTAAATTTTATAAAGCATAAGAATCCAAATATTTTTAGCGTTTATATTCCTCTTTAATACCAAATTAAATTACTATTGAGTGTTACACTAATAAGCGTTCTTATTTGATTTTGTGGCAACCTTTGACACCAATACCAGTTTAATTTACAACATGCATTTTATTTCGACAGACAACTAAAAACCATTTTATACCAATATCCTTTAAGGAGGTATGAATTTGTTCAGCCATTTTTTTTGAAAAAAAAAAAAAATTCAACTTAAATTGAGAATTTGTACAAAAAAGTTTTAAAAATTAAAAAAAAAACACCGGTAATGGATAGCAAATATTAAAAAAAACTCACATTACAAAAAAGGTCTCAAAATCGTTAAAACTTATTTCCTTCCTTCACATCCTTAAAGGAGTACGTTTAAAGGTATAAACCCATTTTAAAATATCCTCTCTTTGTTGACTCAGCTGAAACGAATTTCCTCATTGCTCCGGCGACGGAGAATAGCACTGTATATTGTATTACACTTTATTTCAGTAGGTTGACGCTACAAAAGGTTCCCTTGCTTTCTTTTCTTGAGCGCAGAGTAGGACGCTGGAGAAACTTTCATGACAATTTTTATTCCCCTTTATTCTGAAAACGTGTACTTTCATTATATACCAATTTCAAAGACAAATAAGTATGTCACTTTTTAGAATAATGCTGAACATGAATTCCGCAAAACGTAAAAAAAATTGCACGTAGCGGTAAAAGTTTTCGAACGTGCGAAACGGATTGTTTTCAGCTAGCAAAGACGGTCGTTTCAACCACAAGCTAAGGATCTCTGAAACTGTCAAAAGTAAAGGCAAAACGACGCAATATTCTTTTTTTCTGGCGGGGCTGAATCTAAAACCATTAAAGAAATATTTTAATAATGGTTGTAATGCCGGATGCATCATTTGCAGAGTCAGACCAAACCATATTGTTAGTAAAAACCAACTTAGTATTCATCAATTTTTTTTAATGTTAATCAAATTTAATAATGTTATCAAACTATTTTATTTTTTGTTATTTTTTTAACTACCTTATCGTTCAAGGCCATTATTAAACAGTGGTTAGACTACACGAGAATTAAATACAATAGCAATGGATAAATTAACAATTCCTTTTTGCCACAGAGCTAACTTATTAATTTATTACCACATATGACTTCAGCCACATTTGATTTGGAGTACTCGTATTTTACCAATTTATTCGCATATAAAAATATTAATTGGAGTGAAACTTCTGTAGCGTCGTTGTGATTTGAAACTCGGATGAAATGGAAATGACGCATCACAGTACCTACGAAGCGTCAAACTGCACTCATTGCTCGCTGATGATCTCACTTTTTAAGGATCCTATTGGTTGAGATTGTTTTGGTGAAGTTTCGCTTCTCCCGCTTGTGAACTGCACTCGACCTTTTCTAAAGCCGCTAGCGTCACTGCTTGCACAAAAATTGACGAAACATTTAGTGGATGCTTACTGTTAACGATTTTTGTTGTTGATACTTTTTCTTCTTCTTGTGCCCTGTCCGTTCAACGGACGTTGGCTATCATGTTGGCTATGCGGACTTTGTTTACTGCGGTCCGGAATAGCCCTACAGTAGACTGGCCAAACCACTGCCTGTCTCAGGTTTTTCAGCCATGAGGTTCTCCTTTTTCTAGGACCCCGTCTTCCGGCAATCTTTCCCTGCATTATGAGTTGCAAGATCTCATACTTCTCTGGATGTCTCATAACATGTCCAAGATATTGAAGTTTTCGGATTTTTATAGTTTTAATAACTTATTTTTCTTTATTCATCCGAACCATAACATCTTCATTCGTAACGCTGTCCATCCAGGTTATTTTAAGTATTCTTCTGTAGATCCACATCTTGAATGCCTCAAGTCGCCTAATTAGTTCCTTAGTAAGCGTCAATGCTTCCATTCCATAAAAATAATATCGAAAACACTTAGCATCTGACCATTCGCATTCGTAATTCAAGGTTGAGATCATGACTGCAGAACATCTGTTTCATGCGGATAAAGGTTGCACGAGCTTGCTCAATGCGGCATTTGATTTCAACCGAAGGATCCCATCTATTATTTACATTGCAGCCCAAGTATACGATACTCTGTACCTTCTCTAGTTTTGTTCCTTGATTCATCATTACCATCGGCAACAAATCGGAAAACAAAAATATTATGGCCCTGCCTCAATGTTTTTGTTTTTGTCGGATGTTTTAACAAATATTTTGTCGCCGCCGTACACGCGACTTACTGCTATTAATACGTAAACAATGCGCATCTATGGATACAAAATTAAAGTGCTTAAATTTAAAAAATGTCTCTGATGAACCGCGAATGTACTTCATTTATAATAATAAAAATATTGAAAACCAGCTTTTGCAATCGCGAGTCAAGGAACTTAATATCCTGCTACAGATTTCATCGTACACGGTTGATATATGTAATGACATCAAACATTTAGTTTGATGGGTAATACAAAATTGATCATTAGTCCTAAGAAACAATGTTAAATAAACAGAAGTTAGTTTTCGGAAAAAAGAACTCGGGATCAATAGACTGTTAACGAGTAGTTGCTCGTATTCAACTTTTAATTTGGAAATACAAATAGAATTGAGAAAAGAGAAACATATGAAAAAGAAATGTCGAAAAGGGATTAAACATCAAAGAGAATTCAGAAAACCTCCCTAGCCACTGTAGTTGCCGAAAGCAAGTTAGTAGAAGTTCGTAAACCTTTTTAGTATATCAACATGTCATCCATTGATTGAAAATAACAAAGATGACCAACTGCTGCTAAATTTTAATAACTAAATGCATAATACTAACAAGCTTAATGGCGTTAATTTATAAATTTACTAGCTGGTACCCGGCATGCGTTGCTATGCCATTTAATAAAGAAATTGTTTCTCCCTGCGTGTCCTTTCCCATTCGGCCTCCCCTTCTTCTCCCCTTCCCCTCGAATTCCCACTCCGTCACCTCCACCTTCCCTCTCCCCACCCACTCCCCCCCTTCCCACGTCCCGCGAACGCCCCTCCCGAGTTCCCCTCCCCCCTTCCAGGTCCCCCTCTCCCCTCCCAGTTTCCCCTCCATGGTTCCCCTCCCTCCCGCTTTCCATTCATTCAGTTTTCAAACAGCTCGCGTGCCATTTTTTTATAGAAATTTCTAAATCCAGAGCTCACCAGAAGTCTTTTACAAACCTTGTCCTGATAATAACGAACACAAAAAAAAGAATTATCCAATTTGGTGCAGTCGTTCGAAATTTATGCGCGTACATACATTTCGACGATTCATTTTTAATTATATATATATTGTTACGTTACGGAATTGTTTCCCGTGCGAGCTAATAGCGAATTGACCCCTTGCACAGGCCCTCCGCCCCCTCTCCCCGCACCGCGCGGCGCCCGTGCCAAGCGCCGAGCGGCTCCCCGCTGCCATTCCTTCGCCGGCCTTCGGCAGAATAACTGTGTTCCCCGTGATTCGCGCTAGGCGCTCTCCGTAAACGCTCACGATGTTTTACTTTAATTGTGTATTGTGCTTAAAGAGGTTTACGCCTACCCAGAATCCTGTCTGCCGACCGCCTATCTCCTGCTTGTGAGTACCAATGAACCTTGCTACCCCTCTGTGTGCTAAGAACTGACATTTAAATTCACTTAACACGTGTAGCGAGAGTTGAGAGAAGCTCCCCCCGTTATGATAGAATTAATTAGAGATAGCCAAATACTCATGTGTGTAGTGCCGATGCTGGCCTTTTGTAGAACCCTGTTCGCCTTTAATTGAATAAAACCCTTTTTCGTGCATAACAACTGTGTTCTGATTGAGGAAGGTGACCTGGAGATTTTGAGGAAAGGAAGGAGAGTAGGAATTAACAAGCGAACCACAGACACTCGCCCTGGGTTTAAGAGGGACCTTGCTCGCGCCGGCTGTGCAGAGCTAGCCGCCGGCTTGTTTATTGCATGTCCTTTCCAGGTTTTGGGTTTAGCGTTGGCCGCAAGTAGCGCCAATGCTAGCACTGTCGCCCGACGTGTGGCATTTTTTTTTCCTCCCTCTTCACGGTCCCACAGTCTCGTTCTTCAATCAGCAATTGTTTAAACTTTATAATGTATAATGTTTTGTCTTGTTACTCCCAATTTGTCTAGCATTTCCATCAAGAACCCCGGCGCGATTGTAACTTCGAATTGCAATTTAAATTATCACGGGCACGATTCCTTCATTTTCGAGTCGTCACTCGACAAAACATTATCACCGGTATTCCTACGTAAAGTGCTCAACCAAGAAAGTTGCCGTCGTGAATAGTATAGTGTTTACAAGTGTCGACCGACTAAATTTGCTAGTTTCAAATACAAGATTAATAGTGGAAATGTACACAAATATTTAAAACAAAGTTATTCAACAATTAAAATCCTGTATATGATAAACCAATTACCCGCTTCGTTTCCCGAAAGTTAATTAACCAGTTTTTATTAATAAACTTATTCCGCAGTGTGCTGGTCTGTATTTGATATCGACATATTCTGCGAATAGGGGACTATTTCGCAAAATACTGGCCTGTATATATAACGGCATATTTTGCAGCTTAAGGGAAACAAGTGGATTAAATTCTTTCTACCTTTTGACAATTGAGCATTTTTTTTAATTTTGCCGCCTGTTTCATCATTTAGCTTTTTTTTCTTTCGTAAGAAACAGACGACATAATTTGAAAGACGTTCGGTTCGCGTTGACGTCGATTCCTCGAGTCAGGCATTACATTACGTATGCACATTTCTGCATATAACTTGTTATGACAAAAGGAAGTCGGCGGATAAATACCAATAATTGGTGATGCTCAAATCAGGCTACAGTCTAGCCACGTAAATAAAGAAACGATTCCCCAAGACATTGTTGAATTTTCAAACAAATACTTCCACGAAAACTTGTATAAAAGAAAAATATTTCTTTCCTTTTCTGAAGAACCCCCCTTTGGAAAGGAAATGGAAATATTCTAAAAACACGTTCGTTTAAGGCGAACCTCGTTTCCGTTTTTCATTTCCGGACTTTTGCAAATTTGCAAACATTTTTCAAAAACATCGGAATAAATTCTAAAAACGTGTTTCATTAAGGTGAATCCCGGCCCGTGAAATTTTCATATCCGGACTTTGAAAATTTTCAAGAAATTTCCAAAACATCTGGATTTTTTCACAAAATCACGTTTTTTGAGGGGAACCTCTGCGCAAATTTTTCTCGTTTTTGAACTTTGAAAAATTTTCAACAAATTTCCAAAACATCTGGATTTTTTTTCACAAAATCACGTTTTTTAAGGGAAACCGCTGCCCAAATTTTTCTCGTTTTCGGACTTTGAAAAATTTTCAACAAATTTCCAAAACATCTGGATTTTTTCTCGAAAATCACGTTTTTTGAGGCAAACCCCTGCCCAAATTTTCAAATAAACCAAACACTTATAAAAAACGCGTTTTTTTTCAAAAAACTTTTTGTAAAAATACGTCCCCAGTGGTCAATCTCTGCCCAATTTCTTTCCAATTGCGAGTCTAGTTCTCACTTTTTCCAACATAAGGTCACTCTAACACGATCTTATACACCATGGAAGTTCCTCAAGTTACGCTGGGTATAATCCCGCACGTCTTTACTTCAAGAAAGAAAGAATTACTACAGGCCCTGAGAAATAGAAAGATTTCTCCTAGGAATAAATCCAAAATGCCTTACTGTGACGGAATCAGTAAATTCCATCACATCAAGTACTCAGGCGTTATCAAATTGGCAAAACTCTTGTCATAAGTGACGTGAGTTACATGTAAATATTAAATGTGAATAATCACCCATATGGGCATTCGTAAGGTAATCCTTATACCCGAAGGCACATTAATGTCAACGGTAGCCTAACTCCTGTACATTCTTTTTCTTTTTGCATAATTTTATATGTTCTTGTACATCCTGCGTGCCTTGCCTGCTGTACCACAAGAGCACCTCTTGGGGCACCGTTTTCATACTTGTATGCATCCTCTTCCTGAAATTGATCACTTCGGGAAAGGGCCTCCTTTTCCTCCTACCATCAACGGTTCCGGAAAACTCCTGCTCCAAGACGTCGCTTTCCTTTTCACAATTCTTGCAGCATCCGCGCGTTTTTTTTTCTCACCTCATCGCCTCATCTTGTCATATCACCTTTTTTTAATTGTTTTGTGTCGGGTTTTGTCGTACCAGTACGTCCCTACCCTAATGTTGTAAATATAAAATCATAAGTGCAAGTCTGTATAATAACCATTGGTTTCAGACCATTGCCGTAGCTCACTACTATGGTCACAGCACCATATTGTAAGAATGTCGCGACGATTTCCGTATAATAGGAAATCCTCCCGTTTTTTCTTTTTTCTTTTCCTCTTCACCCCATCCTAACACATTCATAGTAATGTTGTATATTGGGGATCGTTTCGAATACACCAAATGTACACACCTATCAGGTCACATTCGCTGGATTCAAAACAATTCAAGGGCAACCTTGTTGCTACTTGTGGTTTTTCTTCTTTTTCCAAAAATTAGAATGGCGCTCAACCCAATTGCTCTATTTTTTTCCAGAATCGTATTTTGTCAGATTCTGAGAAAAATATTTGTTATAAAAGTGACAATACGTTTCGTCCCTTCATTAACATTGTTCTTTGTACATATACAACTTCATTATGAGGTACAATATTTTATCATGACATCAGTTTCTTTTGTCCTTTATTGTACCATTATTCTTGTTTGTAGTTTAAAATCTTGGCCAGATCTTCAATAAAATTTGTGTTTATCGCCTTTTGGCAAGTCTTGTAACGTATGCTAATATGAAATTATTAAGCTACAGCAGTGCCGTATTAATTACATCATTGCAAAACCGCCGTCTGTATTGAATGGGGACCCACATTTTCGAACGTAATTGGGCTACTGTCTTTCAATACTGGGCAAATTTATTGTAAATCGTTCATTCCTGTCACGTGAGACGTGAAAACGTGACAATATCTACCATCATAGGAGAGATCCTCAAAACATCCGCCATGATACGAGAAGTTCGTTATAATTACTTTATACTCATAACTAAATGTTACTAAGTTGGTCGTGTATCCTTTGGCATGAGAACCGCTTAACCCGCCGTCTGTATTGAATGGGGACCCACATTTTCGAACGTAATTGGGCTACTGTCTTTCAATACTGGGCAAATTTGTTGTAAATCGTTCATTCCTGTCACGTGAGACGTGAAAACGTGACAATATCTACCATCATAGGAGAGATCCTCAAAACATCCGCCATGATACGAGAAGCTCGTTATAATTACTTTATACTCATAACTAAATGTTACTAAGTTGGTCGTGTGTCCTTTGGCATGAGAACCGCTTAACCCGCCGTCTGTATTGAATGGGGACCCACATTTTCGAACGTAATTGGGCTACTGTCTTTCAATACTGGGCAAATTTGTTGTAAATCGTTCATTCCTGTCACGTGAGACGTGAAAACGTGACAATATATACCATCATAGGAGAAATCCTCAAAACATCCGCCATGATACGAGAAGCTCGTTATAATTACTTTATACTCATAACTAAATGTTACTAAGTTGGTCGTGTGTCCTTTGGCATGAGAACCGCTTAACCCGCCGTCTGTATTGAATGGGGACCCACATTTTCGAACGTAATTGGGCTACTGTCTTTCAATACTGGGCAAAATTTGTTGTAAATCGTTCATTCCTGTACATGAGACGTGAAGACGTTACAATACTCACCATGAGTCGTGCGAACGAAATAATATCTTCCCCCATGTTTGTGTGACCTACCAAGTGTAGATCACACGTCTTTTATGTCAATGTATTCCTTTTGTCCTACACTACCAAATGGTATTGTAATGTGCCAGGATAACTGCTGTAGACCTTGTTTCACCTTCCACTCAGAGGTCGAATTTCGGAAATAGCCGAGTCCTCAGCAGTTTTCTTCGTTCAAATGTTCCCAATTGTCACCCTTTCCCTTCCTCGAAATTATCCGTGAATGGGGATATATGCGTTACGCACTTGGCGTTTCGTTTGTCAAATGGGACAACCTTCATACACGGATCCTTTCAACTTCCTACTCCTTTCCCACTTTTCATAACTTATTTGTACTCAATGTTTTTGTTCTTCGAAAGTAGAAAAAATGCTACCGTATAGACGTGAGCATAGGTCATGGAAGACCAACTTCTTTCGAACGTGGCACTTTGTCATACGTACAAACCCTTACCTACGTGTTCTTGGAAATGTATTTAGTTTAAAAAAAAACTAAATGGGTTAAACAGAACCTTCCTTGAATACGTACCTTTGTAATATGTATAAGTCTGTAGTTACACTTAGTTAACTCTCTCTCCGTCTCTCTCTCTCTCTCTACACGTCAAACTAATCCAATCTTTCTCAATATGCACACCTTGTTTCTCTCCAAACCTTTTCATCATTGGTCTACCAGGCAGGTAAACTTCAAGAATTTTGTTCTAATAATAATTTTTCGCCGGATTAATAAGAAGACCAGCAGCTCTTCACCCTATCTACACCTGCACCTCTCTTCATGCTGCCTTCACTACCGTCACGGAGGTCCCATGCCTTCAAACCCTACGTACCAAAAGCACCCGACCACACCTAACATAACCTAGTGTGAGTCGTGCGTGTAGTTGCGAATTGTATCATCACAAAACCATCACTCAAACAAACCCGAGCACGTCAGCTCTAAGTTGGTTCATGTTCCTGTTGCCATCGTGCAAATGTTCCTGCGGCACCTTGCAAATGTTCCTGTTGCCATTGTACAAATGTTCCTGCGGCACCTTGCAAATGTTCCTGTTGCCATTGTACAAATGTTCCTGCGGCACCTTGCAAATGTTCCTGTTGCCATCGTGCAAATGTTCCTGCGGCATCTCGCAAATGTTCCTGTTGCCATTGTACAAATGTTCCTGCTGCATCTTGCAAATGTTCCAGCTGCACCTTGCAAATTGCTCTGTTGCCATCATGCCAATGCTCCTGTGCCCTTGCGCAAATAACAATACCAACAATTGTTCATCCAACAATCCCACTGTATACAAACCAGTGTACCAACCACCATCACAACAACGGCTGTCATGCACACAAACCACCTCCTCTATAAAGGACCAACCACCAATTACAATTCCACTCTCCAGTACCTCAATGACGTCATACTGGCCCACCCACAGGATCCGGAAGCAGCTACCTTTTTGACCTCTGTGACAGGTAGAACCCTCTCCACCACCAAGAAGCCTCATCCTGCGTTCTCGTCTTCGTGTTTTCTTTAAGGCCCTAGTGTTCCTTGAGTGTAATCTCAAACGGGCCAGGTTACTGTGACAAAGTAACCTTGTAACTTCAGTGCAACGTTCAAACACCCCAAACATCCTACGCAAACCACGCTACGCAAACTTAGCTCACAGACCAATGATACAATTTAGAGTCATTTTTTTTCTATCACTGCATAACCCTTGTACCTTTCTCCAGCAGGTCCTTGTTTATATTTATGTATGCCACTGCTCTTTCATGTACATTCATGTATAATTCTTTGTTCACCATGTTTTTTTTCTCTTTTGTTTTTGTTTCTACTATTTTGTAGCTAGCAACTTTTTCTTTTTCTCTCTCTCTCTCTCTCCCCCCTTTCTCTTGGATGTTTTTTTTTTTTGGCACAAGTGCTAGAAGGGTAAGAGGATTTCTTAGCCCTACTGCTCCATTACCACGTCGCCTTTTTTGCGGCGAGGGGGGAAGTGTTACGTTACGGAATTGTTTCCCGTGCGAGCTAATAGCGAATTGACCCCTTGCACAGGCCCTCCGCCCCCTCTCCCCGCACCGCGCGGCGCCCGTGCCAAGCGCCGAGCGGCTCCCCGCTGCCATTCCTTCGCCGGCCTTTGGCAGAATAACTGTGTTCCCCGTGATTCGCGCTAGGCGCTCTCCGTAAACGCTCACGATGTTTTACTTTAATTGTGTATTGTGCTTAAAGAGGTTTACGCCTACCCAGAATCCTGTCTGCCGACCGCCTATCTCCTGCTTGTGAGTACCAATGAACCTTGCTACCCCTCTGTGTGCTAAGAACTGACATTTAAATTCACTAAACACGTGTAGCGAAAGTTGAGAGAAGCTCCCCCCGTTATGATAGAATTAATTAGAGATAGCCAAATACTCATGTGTGTAGTGCCGATGCTGGCCTTTTGTAGAACCCTGTTCGCCTTTAATTGAATAAAACCCTTTTTCGTGCATAACAACTGTGTTCTGATTGAGGAAGGAGACCTGGAGATTTTGAGGAAAGGAAGGAGAGTAGGAATTAACAAGCGAACCACAGACACTCGCCCTGGGTTTAAGAGGGACCTTGCTCGCGCCGGCTGTGCAGAGCTAGCCGCCGGCTTGTTTATTGCATGTCCTTTCCAGGTTTTGGGTTTAGCGTTGGCCGCAAGTAGCGCCAATGCTAGCAATATATAGAAGATAGATAGATAGATAGATTTATTTTTAACTCGATTTCGTTGATACATTTTAACAACAAAATAGGAAGAACAACATAATATTGTATAATAACCAATAACAATATGCCACTTGCACGCATTTGGTAATGACTTGAAAAAAATTGTGAGAATAGATCTTACTCCCGAGATTATTTTATTAAAATAAACAAATCCGGTTTTTTAGCTTGTGATCTCACTACATAAGTGTCCGTTCGATGATTTTCTTCATTCAATTTTTATAAAATTCCACATTGATTTTATTTTTATTAATCTAACAAGGCTGAGAGTTACGTTGAATGTGATACTTTGCATTTCTGACAGCTTCATTTGTCAGTGCAACAAAAAATCTTTTTTATTACTGCAGAAGAACTTTAGTTATTTTTACGCCCTACAACCCTGCTGTAGTTAATGAATATATATTTAAACATTAAAACACAACATGGAATCCGCTCCCTGTCAGAATTTTGACTTATATTATGATGTGAAGTTCGAGGTTTTGGCTAAAAACGTTGATACAGAATATCTTACAAAATGAATCGAAAAAAATATCATTCAAGTGACTTGTTGAGAAAATTGAAAACAATTGAACATATTTTAAGTGTGTGGAAGTAGATTTACATTTATAACTTATAACCTACAAGTAAAATACATACCAAAACCTCCAATAGTTAGTAAGCACCTATTAAATCGAAAAGTAAAATAATTTAACACCAATAAACAGTTTTTGTGCACAAACGAAAACCTACAAAAATTTTATATTGGCGGTGATGATAACGTCATAGTTTGAATTTCTTACTAATCGAGAGCTATGTTTTGTCCCATCAAATGATATTCGCCAAATTTTAGAATAGGTAGATTATAAATGCATTATTACTGTATCTCTATAAACTTCAACAATTTTTATAGCGCTCTTGTTACATTATCAACAGTATTACTGACACACCTGCTTTGTTACAACTCATCCAGTTCAACATTCCTTCCCGTAGACTCCGAAATAATGATTGCTGTTCCTCAATCAACATTCTACTAATTATGGATATCATTCTCCTTTATCCAGAATGTCGAGACTTGTCAACACAAATCAAAGCATTGAATTTTTTGGTGTAAGCCTAAATGACTTTCGGCAGTCGTTACGCAATGTGGTTTTTTAAAGTCTTTTTAAATCCATCTTCAAGCTACTTGTAGTTATCTTCTCTATGTACTTTTATATTATATGTATTTTGTCAATGCTCTTCATCTATATGTAATCTCCTTTCATTGTGATCTATGTTTTTTTCTTTTCTGTTCGTGTTATTGTTATATTGTTAGTTGGACTATTTGTCCGTAAATAAATAAATAAATAAAATGCAAATCAAGTTAAAAAAGGCAAATTTTTTATTAAATAAAGATGGTTTTGCGACTTTTTGTTGTCAATTTACACTGTCCGACTAGATAACCATTGAGCCCTACTTCTGTGATAGTTGCCAATGTGTCTTAGTACATCCACATGTTGAAAGTTTAGATGTTAGGCCTGAGTCCACAATTTCCCAATCAGAATAAAGTTCTCGGTTGACCCAATGATGAAAACCAATCTGTTTACATTCAAACACTGTGAAGAACTCAGGGTAAACTTTAAAACTAGTACCAAAAATAGTAACACAGCTGTACCAAATGTTTTTCAAATGGAAAGATCAAATTTATAATACTGATGGTTTTTTTTACATTAACTCCCCACAGGAGGCCCTGAGGAAAATAATTTCCCTCAAGGCCTATGTCATCCGGGATGCTGTGTGGAGGGTCTTTTTGAGGAGAGGAAGGAATGAACATTGGTCTTGAAGAGACCCATGTTGTAGGAAGGAGGAAACACAGAGGCCGGTAAATCATTCCACAGCCGAGATGTTGAATACAAGAACGAGTCAAAGAAACGACTCGTTCTCGTGTGACAAATGTCAACCGTGTATAAATGTTGTGCACGCGTTTGGCGTGTTTCCCAACTATGCACCGGTGCCGAAGGAATCAATGACGCTAGTTCCTCGGAGCATCTTCCATTGTAATACCGGTAGAATAGGGATAGCATTCCCGCCCGACGCCTGTGCTCTAAAGATTGCAATCCGTCTGTTAAGATGGGAGAATCTATCAAGCGAACCGCCCGTTTCTGCACGGAGTCGTAGGTATTTTTCAGGTATTTTGGAGCTCCAGACCAGAGGTGGCTGTCAAATTCAACCGTAGGGCGCACTTGTGATTTGTACAGGGTTAGCAGTTGTGTACTATTAAAGTATCTGCGGGCCCTGTACAGGACGCCCAGTTTTTGGGAGGCTAACCTTACTCTCGCTTCGACGGAGCCCCACTACCTGAGCTGGTCACTTAGGGTTACATCCAAGCATATCAATGGAAGGCCTGTTCGGAAGATTGCTACCGTTGAAAGATACTAGATTTTCATTTCGATCCCTTTTAGACGTTATCAGACAAGATTGAGTCTTTGAAACATTAAATTCAACGAGTTTATTTTTACCCCAAGAGAAAACATTCTCAAGGTAACCGTCCATTCTTTGCTTCAAAGCCCTCCGACTGTACTGTCATCCGCGTAACAATGAATTGGTGCACATGACAAAAGGTCGTTGATGTGCAACAAAAACAAAGTCGGAGACGGAACCGATCCCTGTGGGACGCCAGCATTTATCGAGTGTGAGGAAGAGGTGTAATTAGGTTGGGCATTTATTATCACATTTTTTTTCAAATTGCGTCGTTTTTGAATAATACGTATTTTGAAGCTTGTTTTTTTCGTTAAATGAAAACTGCTCCTAACCCTTTGGAGCCCTTGATACTATGGCATACCCAACGAGGTAGTGGGTAGGGAAAGGAGATAGGAGGAGAAAAGTTGGGAAGTTTCTGGCTATTCAGATTTGGTCACCAAATACGGCTAAATCCATTTTAAGCCACTTTTCATTCCGATCAGTACATACTACCGGTGCTGATTTTTGTACGAGTAGGTTCTTCAGTGGAGGTTATCCACCTGTTACCCGCCCTGGTATAAGTAACAGATGGTTACTCCTTCAAGGCTCTCGCAAGATTCAAATTTTATTTTGTTAAACGATGCTACATTTATTTATTTTGAACGAATCTAGACCTCTAGTGTCCTTGCATACGTTGTTAGTAAGCAGTATGCAAGTACTTAACAGGAAAAACAAAATGCTAAGAAATAGGTTAGTAAGACAAAGATAAATTAAACAGGGCAAAAGAAAAACTCATTCATGAGGCTCCATGAGGCGGCATTGCATCTGCAAAAACCTGAAAGCACCTGCGTAAAATAAAGAACATAAGTAATACAATAAATCTCAAATCAATTGGTAAGTATCAACAAAAAAATGTGAATGACTTTCGGTATGACCATAAACTACACTTAGCTTCCGTGGCCCTTAGCCAACCACTCAGTGAAGCCTCAAAGAATGTTAACTGAATATTTGGGGTAAAATATCCGAAGACTAAAAGAAAATTCAGCCTTGGGTAGTCAGAGGCAGGACAAAGGACAGTCAAGGTCTTCTAATCAAACCTCAAGCCTGCACATGTCGTTGGGGGAGGCGCAGATAGATTCGAGAAGGATCTGCAAAATTAATAATGTAACTAAAGATGAATCAGGGACGAGGTCCAGCACACCGCCATATGGGGATAAGTAGGTTCTTCAGTATAATTTTTCTGAACTGTACTAGCATTTTCGTCTCTATTTAATCTCAATGTATTGTGTAAAATAATTGAGCTTTGTACGATAGCTGGTTAAACCCTTCATACACAGAGATACTTACTGGCTACGTGACTGTGATGCAAACACAAGTTACCTACTGATATGCTACTCATTAAAGCTGGTTTCGAATTGTATAAAAGGTATGATCTTTATCAATCATCTTATTGATAAAGATCATACCTTCAGTCAAAGCACCGGTGCTAAGATTAGAAATGGTCATGGTAACAGACTAAATAATTTAGAATCACTCGAAATAAAGTAAGCCGTTAAAACAAAAACCCAAATCCTTGATAACCAGTTAAATATGTCCAACAGCCCGATATTAGGAATATTTCCCATAAACTAGTAAAATTCCTTAATCACCTGTTCAAGTGTCGGTTTGTCCCTGAAAAAATAATAATATGGTAATTCATTACATATCACCCGTCTCTTTCTCTTTATCAATATTATGTAAGATCTTATTTTCACTCTGTCACTGTTCCTTTGTATTATGTCTTATCTCTTTCTTTATTATATATAAACCCACACAATATATATTTTTGATCAGTTTAAATTTATAATCTGAAGATGCTTGTGTAAAGCGAAACCGGTCGGTACATAAAAAATTAAATAATTAAATCGTGGTTACAAACTAAGTTAATGTTTTATTTCTATTAAATATACTTTTGTCCGTTGGGTGGGGAATTAGTTATGTGCCGGTAACTTGTAACTTTAAAAACATGACAATAAAAACGATGGATTCCATTTCTCAAAGGGTGCTTTATTTAAAAAACAAGACGACCACTTCTTCTTCTTAAAATTCTAACTCATACAGCCTTACTCATCATAAAACCGTACCACGGCTCTGTAGCGTCGCGGTAGCTATACAGTGGAGCAAGCCTACGCTGCTCAGGGTAAAAATCTTTACTCATCATCATAATGTTTCTCGACAGCTGTTATGATTTTTTTACGGTAGCAACACTGCTCCAAAGCTAAATAAGGCCGCCAATTTAGCATTTCGCGGCGTGTTGCCAACTTCACGTTTATTCATACGTCAACATCAGTCAACACAACGTTGACTTTGGTAAATCTATATTTAGACCTAAAATCTCCTTCCGTGAGTGCCGCAAATGGGTCGTACCTTTTTTTAAACCTTTTCCGTGACCGTGGTGCACGAATGCCGCGAATACGGTCATTATTTGCCAAAGCTCCGTTCAAAACGTCACGATTCTCATAAAAGTTCGCCATTTCGTCAGTTACAACGCACGGGGTACTGAGTTAACCCTGGTGATCGGGTGGTTTAAATTTTGACAGCTACTACATCTTCCGTACAGCGACTCGGTAAAAACACGCGCATGCGCGCGATTAACCCACCATGTTGAGTAACGATTTCACCTAACCCGGTCTTGCTCCGAGATTGTATCTTATTTTGCGATGATGAGTAAGGCAGTTATAGTAGGTATTACCCAAGGTTCGTAGAAAAAACGGGCCTTTTTCGAAAAGAATGTCCGGCTGCTTGACGTAGCTTGAAGTAAAAGACGACCACTTCTATTGCAGTAAATTTAAATCTCTCAGTGGAAAAATGGACTGCAAGATACGTCACGAATTTTTAGCCAATCACCGCTCTATCCCATCAGTTACCTAACCTTTTTAAAAGCATTTACTACGAACCTTGGGTATTACCTGTATTTCAGAGATGGTTTCCAACAAAATAATATTACATTAATGTATATTATACTAGCAGACCCGGCCACACATTGCTGCGGCTAACGAAACACAACGCCATTACCCAACCTTTATAAAATCCACACCACCCGCTTGCCAGCTGCCCGCTGCCCACTGCCTGTATTGAATATTTGAATTTATCGGCTTTTCTCTACTATAATAAGCATGTATTATACATATAAAAATTTTTCTTGAATCACTCTATCTATTGGTGAAAACTGCATGAAAATCCGTTTCGCAGTTTAAAAAATCTATGCGCACATACATTTTGAGCGACTTCATTTTATGCTACGTAATGATGATAATGATAATTAGACTAACCAACACAGCGTGGAATTTTTTTCCGACATCAATTTGTGATGGATTTGGATTGCAAAAGATATTTTTTTATTATATTATTTTCCCATGCTTGTAAAAAATATTTTGTCTCTAACGCCAAACAAATTTTAATATAATCTGAAAAAAAAACTAATACTGACGCTTTTAAACGAGTTATAATATTAGATTCACTAATGTAAAAAATTACCCATTTCTTTTGTAATGATATAATGTCACCAGAACAAAAGGAATTATTATTCCTGGCAATTTTATTATTATTTTTGTGAAAAATCATGTTTGATTTGTTGAGTTTAATGGTGTTGTGATGAACAGTGAAGGATATGTTTGTGTTTCTTCTTTGTGAAGGTTCTTTTGTAGTTTAAGATAAGTGATATATGATTTTATTCTGTCTTAATATACAAAAATAAATGTTTCTTTGTTTGTCCCTTTTGCGGTCCCTAAGCCATTCATCCGATTGGAATTAAACTTTGGTGAGTTGTTGCATCCACGATGGTTCCTATATATAGTGGTGAGCTCTGGCGTAATGAAATTATTTCATATACTATTTTATTTTATATGTACGAGTTTTTGTACGCACGCCAGCGAAGGTTTCTATATACACTGGTGAGCTCTGGCATTATGAAATTTATGTAAACAACTGTAATAGGTGGCACGCGAGATGTTTGAAAACTGAATGTACCGGGAAAGAATGCATGGAACGTGAAAGCCGAAACAAAAGTCACCCGCAGGGCCTAGCCGCAAAAACCTGCGGAGTGGGTTTTTAACAGCTAGTTTTAAATTATTACCCATCTGTCCTCGTAATGGACACTGTAAAGCTGTCTTAAAAAAAAGGTGACTAAAGAAGGAGGTAGCCCAACACGGCATAATACCCCAAAAATATATAATGATAGTATAATTCTCTCTTTAAAATTGATAATTAAAACGACTACTTGCTAATTTTCGATTTTATAACATACTGGCAGCGCGAATGGATTCCCATTGCTTGATGATTTTTTTATTAATATTTATGATTATGAAAAATAAATAAGTATGTCAATTCGTCGTGAATATAATTTAGTAAAAAAAAGAGATAATAGAATGAATTAAAAAAATAATCATCTTTTAAATATTGTACCCAAAGAATAATTCGTTAATACAAAGAGTTCAGGTAAAGTAGTTTTTTTGTTATTTCCGTTTAAGGCGAAATTTTGTAATATTTGCATTTACATATTTATATTCTCAAAATTTTTGCATCACATACCCACTTCTCTTTCATTTTCGAATCAAAAAATCCGAAAGCAACGTTTGAGTTTGAAAATATCTCAAGGGATTGTCAAACCAAAACATAAGCTTATTCCAGAGAATTTAAAATAAATTTTAATATGAAGCCGAAACAATAAGTTCCATTTAGAGTAGTGGTGTAGCGTGGGTGTCAGCCTCCTGGGTCGGAGGAAAATTTCACCGCTCCCTTATTTAGGTACTTTAATAATCACATGTGACAGGTATTCCAATAAAAATCATGTTTATAAATTCTTTTACAAATTTATAATGGCTCTCGGAAATCGAGTATGGTATCCATGTAATAGAATTTCGCATCTCGAATTTTTACACTGTGTTTAGAACACAAGGCAGGTTTTAACTTAACATTCTGCGTAAGAGTCCACAAATAATAGTTTTACATGGAACAGTCAATTTCTCAGAATTTTACAGCATATGGTTGTAACAGTAGATATTCGAATGTACCTTCGGATTATTTTATTTAATGGTGAGTGAGAGAATCTTTTCAGGATTGTGTGAATAAACGAATACAGGTTTCTACTTGTGAGGATAGATTGGTCTTATTAATAAAAGAATTCATTTCCAAAACAACCAAATCTCAGTATATTTTTTATAAAGAACATAACAATGTTTTCCTATTGAGGGACCGGGTTACACAACCCCAGAAACCTAACTTAAACTGAAACTTTAGAAGGAAAATATTAAAAGAGAAAGTAATATCGTACCTGTGGACCCTGAATCAAATTGACTTCTACACTGACGCGAACACTTGTTTATCTACCCGATAACGCGTAGAGGAACCACGGACTGTATTCTCGCGCAATCTCCAGGGCGGGAACCGGGAAAGCCCCCAAGGAAGGCTCAAGAGAATGAGAACCCCTCGCAAGGGTGTAGGATCCAAGATCAGCGACAGTACTCCGGTTAAGCTCACCGGGTAAAAAACGATTTCCTTCAGCACGCGTCACCTGGAGGTGAACGCCGGGCATCCATCCGGGACAAATATGAGCGCCCTCGACCGCACCAGGTCATAAGAAGTCAGAAAAGTCACTCTCTCGCGAAGCACTCCAATATGCCAGTGGCGATTGTGTAGGTAATTTACAATATCTACCACCATGTCGCGGTCAAATAACGATCCCAATGGCGGCGACCGATTACAATTGAAACCATGCGAAAGAAGCGTTCGCAAAATTGAACATCGCCCGGCTCGCGATTAAAATCGTTTAAAAACAATTTGTAACGAAGGGATTATCCCATTTTTTAAATCCAGAACTATCACTAAAGTGACCAGTGGAATACACATCAGGCCCCACGTTGAGCGCCATTGTAGCATAGTTTATTTATTTTTATTATTTTTTAACGACAGAGCTGGGACTCTCAACAAGATAGTGGAAAAGTAACAGGTTCCTTATTTGTGAGCATCTGTTATTTTGAAATTTAATCTTTTATTTCATATTCAATGCTCACAAATAAGGAACTTTTCCACTATCCTGTTGAGAGTCCTGGGCAGCTCTGCCGTTAAAAAATAATAAAAATAAATAAACTATGCTACAGGGTATGCAACTCAAATTTAAGGCTTCACTCGGTGCACGATGAATCTACAACTTTTTATTTAATTTATCGTTATATTCTGAACACAAAACTGCTTTAAATTAAATCTAAATGCGCTGAATTATAACTAAACTCAGAACTTGAAAATGGTTTTTCTTTGATTATGGCAGCACATTCGTAGTCTGCAAGTAGAATTTTATAACTGCACTTCTGCAATGGGAATATGGGAATAATGGGAATCCTTGCAATTCACTACATACGGTGTTGGCAGTCGCTACAGTGATCAAATCGACATTACTGTACATTAATTTGAAGGAATGGGATTTCCCGGTTTTGTCACAGAATAAGTAAAGAAAATCCCGTGCTCATTTCAATCGGTCTGAATCATAGGTGCGGAAAATATTAAATGAAATGGTTAAAATGTTTACAAGATATTATTATTATTTATTGTGAAATTCATCGTCAATAATGTGGTATTCAACAATTAAAGTAGCGAGTATTCTCGCTATTTGACTGGCCGAAAACCGCTCTCATTACGGCGCATTACAATCAAGTAGAGTACATCACTAAGTGGTGCATTAGAAGATGAACAAATCGCAGCGCATTAAAGTAATGTAATGTGTATTCAAATGTAATGTGAATTATTATTTAAGGTAATAGCATTTAGTGTAGGTACCTATACCTTTTGTCATCCGACCGCTGTCTTCCCAGAGCAAGAAGATCTCCTTCGCAGGATAGTGGAGAAAAGGATTTTGAGGTCATGCATATAAAAAACGCTGGTTTTACTAGTGAAAATTAATGTTAAGTTTATTGCATTTTGCAAGAGAAAAATTGAACCAAGGAAAAGTAAACAATACATAAATACCTTGAGCAACTATTAACTGTGGTAGAAAGAGAGAGTCAGCTAATTACGTTTAATTATTAATTCCGCACACGTCCCGTCACCGTGATAGTCGTGACACTCCTGCAAACGACGACAGCCAACCCCTAGACACCGTCCAGCACGTCATGGGGCCACCAGTTTCCAGGAAATCCACAGCTGATCTACACCCATCAAGCGGCGTGTAAAAAATCCCACCGGCCAAGGAACAGCAACGTCGGCGCAGTCTTCAAGAGTCGCAAAGCTGCTTCATTTAAAGGGATTCCACCCAACAATCAGGCACACGGCGGATCTACACCCATCAAGCGGCGTGTAAAAATCCCACCGGCCAAGGAACAGCCAAGTAATCAATACATCCCCGTTGATTACCGTTTAAATTTTCTTCCGCATGCGGATACAGCAATCTCCCGGCATCCGGCGAGGAATTCAACAAAAAAATAAGGCTTCTATGCCATTTAAGTCGTCCCACACTCACAGAACGAAAAATAAATAACTTTCTAGGCTACATTGCACTAGAATCTTTTTACAACCAAACTTCTCCTCAAAAATCTCCTCCCGCCTCAAAAAATTACGTGATGTCCGCCGCCATCTTTCCTCGAATGACGTTTCCGGTCTCGTTGCAGTTTCGCCAACCAACAAAGTTAAAAAAAAAGAAAAATAAATAAAGCATAGACAATAAACGGTACCTATTTTGAGCAGTACCTGCTCATGAAATAGATATGTTACAGTAAATAGGCCTATTAAGCTGATTATAATGCTTATTTTAGAAGAGGAAATTAGTGAGATGAAAGAAATAACTATGGACACGAAAAGATATTAATAGCAGCATAAATAAAGAATTTTAGAGAAGTATCTTCGCTCCAACGCAACGGTTCGACTTATCTAAGCGTCTAATAATGAACTCTGCTCAAACGACGGGTTTGCACAGTAAGTGTGCAGGGACCCGTGGTGAGGGATTGAATCTACCAAAGAGCTGACTATCCGACTGTACTAAAATTGCTAAAATTGAGGTGTTCGGACGCGTTTAGTTTCTAATATACTCTCCAATCGACTATAATTCTTATTTGTGTGAATTTTTTTATTATTATTTTTTTTATAGTGATACCTCGCAAGAGTCTCAGCTGCTCCCATCTGGAGCCAGTGAGACTATGGCATCCCCAATTGGGGTATGTTGTGAGGCTGAAGGTAGTGGGGAGGGAAGGAGATAGGGAAGAGGAAGGTGGGAAGTATCTGGCTATTCAGATCTGGTCACAAAACACGGCTAATGCTATTTCAAGCAACGTTTCAATTCTGAATGGTGGTCTTACACCAGGGCGATACTGAGAGTATCTTCCACTCTGGAACGTGCCGCAAATATACAATTTATATATTTTTTGAATGAATAAATTGTGAAATAACACAAATTAATCAAATAAAATTTATTTGCCACTCCGGGATTCGATCCGCGACATTCGGAATGCGAGTCAAGAGCCTTACCGCTGGACTACGCCGGCCGTCAATGGCTCTTAACTTGTAAAATAACAGAAAAACGCTTTTATACCTAATGATTTTCATAGCATACCTATTTGGCGATTTTTTCTATCGAAGAAATTTCATGTAATTACCGTTTGGGCGTGCCAATGGATATTATCTTAAAAAAATATATATTTTTCAAGAAACTTTAAAAATTTAAGTATTCCAGAGAAGTACGTTAAAACAGTAGAAAATAGGAATGCCACGGCTTAAGACAGGCGACAAATAAAGTGCACTGACCTTGTTTGGCGGTCGATCCTCCCCGTCTACTGTCAGATGCAGCATGATGGTCAGTTGTAGTCAATTTATTAATTAAAATCTCACTTAAAATTAATGCGTCTATAATGTTTCTTGAAGAAAAAGTAGAGATAATATAATACATATTTTATTAACATTTTCGTAGGATGAACTGGGAATCCCCAGTTGCGACTGTTTCTGTTTTATGTTCTGTCTTTTTCTTATTTCATGTTTCAGTGAGATGATGAATAATAATTATATTTTATACTATTTTTATCATAAATATCATACATTACATACATTTCAGATTTCCCAAAACAATAAGCATTTTAAAATAACGTACATAATAGTCTAATTTTTTTTAATGGTTCTTATAAGCTAAAAGGGACTTTTATAAAATATTCAACATTCATTTTTACAAAATCATTTTTTGTTCTTTCTCGGTAAATATCTCCCCAGTGGAGAAGACTTGATTAAAGAAAATATTAAGTCTGAAATATTGGTTTATTAGCCTTATACACTAAGGTATACAGGTATTGAAAAAATATTGGATTTCTTATTTATATTAGCTCTACAATGGAGCCCCCTAAAATAATTTCTCTCAGGACCTATGCTATCACGCTGTAGGAAGGGTCTTTTGAAGGATTATCCTAATAGTAAAATTGTTTATTAGTAGATAAATACTTATATCACCGAACTTACAACTTATTGCTTTTACAATCACATTGTAATTTAAGAACTTATAACATAATATAGCATTGAAAAATGTACACTACTCTTCCAGACACAAGCTATTGCTTCTATGGAAGAGTGGTATTAACATATTTGAACATGAACATGTACGCAAATTATTACATTATCTAAATGTAAATTATATTTTATATGCTAAAATAAAAAAAAAATAATAAAAAAAAATATAAAAATCAAGTTCTGCTAAGGAAAAGGTATGAGGGATGGGGAGGAAATCTGGAAGTCTTGGAGTGAGGGACGTATGAATTCATCCCTCCTACTGCGGTGCAAGCGATGGGTCGAGGGTCCTGCTGGAGAGGTCGAAAGGTTCCTTTCAACCATTTTCTCTCGATTCTAGAGAAACCTCACTCCATGAATCCGGTCACAAAACGTAGCGAACCACTTGGGATGACCGTTAACAAAGGAGTTGGTTATCCAATAAATGATTAATAAATATGCACACTCAGTAAACAAATAACAATTATTGGTACCTACCTGGATGTATGATCTGTAGGAACCGATTTAAAAGAATACTAATCACATTACACATTAAATAAGATTATCGACTACTAGGCCAAAGAAATGCTGTTGAAATTAATCAGATCAAAAAATAAACGATTTTTGGTTTGATCAATCTCAAATCTTTAAAATCATGAAGTAACACCAACACTACCCACAGTCAACAAACATGAATATACAACGTGTCCAGAAACTCGTAGTACAAGCGGGAAACTGGTGAAGAATAAGAAACGTAGAGAACCCAAAAAACTTATTTTTTTCGATCTGAGCATTCCGATTTTAATATTATTTTTTTTCTATTTTTCCATTTTTTCGGCAACTAAAGGGTTAAAAAAATTTTTGAGCCCGGTTTACCCTTCGATGCATTTTATAAGACATTAAACAGCTGAAATCAACCCCCTGGTGAAATTTTTTTCAAATTTAACCAAAAAAATTCGAACCTCGGACCCGATTTGTCTTCTGTCTTCTGTCTTCTGTCTTCTGTCTTCTGTCTTCTGTCTTCTGTCTTCTGTCTTCTGTCTTCTGTCTTCTGTCTTCTGTCTTCTGTCTTCTGTCTTCTGTCTTCTGTCTTATGTCTTCTTTTTTTTTTTTTTTTACATTAACTCCACACAGGAGGCCCTGAGGAAAATAATTTCCCTCAGGGCCTATGTCATCTGGGATGCTGTGTGGAGGGTCTTTTTGAGGAGAGGAAGGAATGAACATTGGTCTTGAAGAGACCCATGTTGTAGGAAGGAGGAAACACAGAGGCTGGCAAATCATTCCACAGCCAAGCTGTTGAACACAAGAACGAGTCGAAGAAACGACCCGTTCTCATGTGACAAATGTCAACCGTGTACAAATGTTGGGCACGCGTTTGGCGTGTTTCCCGACTATGCACCGGTGCCGAAGGGATCAATGATGCTAGTTCCTCGGAGCATCTTCCATTGTAATACCGGTAGAACAAGGATAGCATTCCCACCCGACGCCTGTGCTCTAAAGATTGCAATCCGTCTGTTAAGATGGGAGAATCTATCAAACGGACCGCCCGTTTCTGCACAGAATCGAGGGTATTTTTCAGGTATTTTGGAGCTCCAGACCAGAGATGGCTGCCAAATTCAACCGTGGGGCGTACTTGTGATTTGTACAAGGTTAGCAGTTGTGTACTATTAAAGTATCTGCGGGCCCTGTACAGTACGCCCAGTTTTTGGGAGGCTAGCTTTACTCTGGCTTCGATGGAGCCCCCATACCTGAGCTGGTCACTTAGGGTTACACCAAGCATATCAATGGAGGGCCTGTTCGGAAGATTGCTTCCGTTGAAAGAGACTAGATTTTCATTTCGATCCCCTTTGGACGTAATCAGACAAGATTGGGTCTTTGAAACATTAAATTCAACGAGATTATTTTTACCCCAAGAGAAAACACTCTCGAGGTAGCCGTCCATTCTTTGCTTCAAAGCCCTACGAGCTGTTGGAGTTTGTGAGCCCTTTGGGGGCTTGTCAAACAAAAAGCTATCATGAACTGTACTGTCATCCGCATAACAGTGAATTGGTGCACATGACAAAAGGTCGTTGATGTGCAACAAAAATAAAGTTGGAGACAGAACCGATCCCTGCGGGACGCCAGCATTTATCGAGTGTGAGGAAGAGGTGAAACCATCGACTACCGTCTGAATCGACCTCCCCCTCAAGAAGTCGGCAATCCACGTACACAAGGATGCGGGAAGTCCGTAAGAAAGCAGTTTGTTGACAAGTCCTCGGTGCCAAACCCGGTCAAAGGCCTTGGAGATGTCCAGTGCAACCGTTTGGGTCTCACCGAAACGTTCCAGGCATCGCCCCCAAACATGCGTCACATACGCGAGAAGATCACCGCACGAGCGGTTCCGCCGGAATCCGTATTGACGGTCGTTGATAATTTTGTTCTTCTCGAGGTATGTGAGCAGTTTGTCGTTGATCACACGTTCCATCACCTTAGACAGAACTGATGTGATCGCTATGGGGCGGTAGTTGGCCGGGTTGGAGCGGTCACCCTTCTTTGGAATAGGATGGATAACCGCTTTTTTCCAACCAGAGGGCACAGAGCCAGTCTTCAGGGACAGTTTAAAAAGCTTCGTCAAAATTGGAGCTAATTCTGCAGCGCACCTCTGCAATACCAGGGCAGGTATTCCGTCGGGCCCACTAGCTTTATTAACATCAAGCCCTCGTAAAACATGGAGTACTTCCCGATACCGGATCCTCAGCTTTTTCATATGAAAACCGCAGTGAGGAACCGACGTCGGGACCGCACCTTGGTCATCGAGGGTTGAGTTATCCGCAAACATTTTACCTAGTAAGTTAGCCTTTTCGGTGGCGGTGTTTGCTAGTGAGCCGTCAGGTCTGGTAAAAGGTGGCAGACTGGATTTGCAGAAATTGCGACCTATTGAGCCCGCAAGCGACCAGAATTGCCTGCTGCCATGCGGGCATGCAGTCAGCTTTCTGCTGATCTGCTGGTCGTGCTCGAATTTTGACCTATTTATGATTCTCTTGGTTTCCTTTGCCATTTTGTTGTAAGCTGTTCTGTCTTCGGATGTTCTAGATGTGTTGTAGGCTCGGTAAGCCGTGTTTTTTCGTCGCACTGCTTCAGCGCATTGTCGACTGAACCACGGCTTTGAGCCTACACCAGTTTCCTTAACAGTAGATTTGATGAAGCCATCCATCGCGGATGTGATGACTTCACCAATTTCCTGGGCACATCTTGAGGGATCCGAAGTCCGAAAACAGACAGCTGACCACGGAAAAGCATTAAAATGTGCCCGCAGACCGAACCAATCTGCTGACCTATAGTGCCACACTTTTCTCTTCAGCCTCTCGTTTGGTGGTCTGAAGTTTACAGGGATTGATGTCGTCACCAGGCAGTGGTCGGACGATCCTAAAGGCGCTGTGACTTCAATCCTGTAACCGTGTGGCACAGTAGTTAAAAATAGGTCTAACAGATTGGAACGGTGAGTCTGGACATCAGGAACCCTTGTAGGCTCCTGAACCATTTGCTCCAATCCGTAGCAAAGGGCAAAGGATTCCGCTTGGCGTCCAGCCGAGTCTGTTGATTTTATTTTATTTTTATTTTATTTTATTTGGAAAACCAACAGTTACATTATTTACTTAGGTGTATTTACATATGTATATGTTATTGAACCAATAATAGGTTTTCACTGGTGTGTATTAATTAGAGAGATTAAAAAGTAATAAAAGTAATAAAAGTTATAATAGTTATAATAGCTTATTGGGATGGGATGGTGGGCGGGAGGGGAAGGGACGGATCTATTCTCGGAGTGAATAAGTTATTTGTATAGAAGTATAATAGTTTGTATATGTTTAGAAGTTATTTATTGTTTATTTTTTTTAGAATTTGGGGTGCTGTGTTGAATAAGTCGAATTCATTGTATGAATTGTTAAAAAAGTGTGAAGCGCGGTTAATGAATGTGTTTTGTTTAGAGTTAGTGTTGCATCGAGGAGTGTTAAGTGTGTGATTTAGCCTAGTTTGTCTGGTGGGCACACTTAATTGAATTCTTTCAAGTAATTCCGGGCAATCTATCGCAGAGGTGGCTATCTTTTGCAAGAATATTACGTCTGCAGAATTTCTACGATTTTCTAGTGACGAGATTTTGAAAAACGTGGCTGACTCCACATTACTTAGATGAGGACGATATCCCCGAAAATCAAGGTATCGTAGAAAACGATTTTGTATTTTCTCAATCCTTTCTATGTATGTTGTGTACCTGGGATTCCAGACTTGAGAAGCGTACTCCAGAGAACTGCGTACATACGCAAAGTACAGCATTTTCATAGTGTTTACCTTTTTAAAGTGTTTGCAGGTTCTGAGTATGAAGCCAAGTACCTTGGAAGCTTTTGCAACTATGGATTCGATATGTCGGTCAAAAAGTAATTTCGGGTCTAGCACTACTCCCAGATCTTTGGCCTCCATCATTTTTTTAAGTACTGTGCCGTTAAGGGAATAATCAAAAGAAATGGGATTTTTGTTTCGGGTAAAGCTGATGACGCCGCATTTTTTAACATTTATTTGAAGGTTGTGTTGTGTACAGTAGCTATTTAGGCGATTTAAATCTTCTTGTACGCGAATACAGTCAGTGATACTTGTAACAGGAGAGAATATTTTCACGTCGTCTGCGTATAATAACGTTCTGGAGTAAAGAAAACATTTTCCAATGTCATTAATGTATATGTTGAAGAGCAATGGTCCCAATAATGACCCTTGGGGTACTCCTGACGGTACGGTTACCCAATTTGATTTATAGCTACCGACGACTACTGCTTGGCTGCGATTTTTCAAATACGACGAGAACCATCTGAGGAGATCTCCGTGTACGCCGATTAGTGAAAGTTTAGTCAACAAGACATCATGGATTACTAAATCAAAGGCTTTGCTATAGTCTGTATATATTGCATCTACCTGTACGCGCTGGTCCATATTGTCTTGTAAGATTTCGACAAATGCCGTTAGGTTAGTGGTTGTAGATTTTCCTCTCATAAATCCATGTTGATTGTTGTTAAGGGACGATCTCAAGGCTGTAAACATCTGGTCGTACACAATTTTTTCGAAAACCTTACTGAAAATGCAGAGCTTTGATATGGGCCTATAATTTTCAACGTCAGATTTTTGGCCGTTCTTGAAAATGGGAGTTACAAATGCAGTTTTCCAAGTGTTTGGCACAATTCCCTCATTAAGGGAGCGACTAAAAATTATGAATAATGGTTTAGAAAGGCTGCGCGCACATTTGCTTATGAAGAAAGGGGGAATTTTATCTGGGCCTGCGCCTTTATTGGGATCTAAATTTTCAAGTTGTTTCTGTATGTGATGCTGGTTGATTTCAATATTATGAATGCTAGCAATACAGGGCTCACTGGTGTAGTCTGGCAGGATCTGGTTAATCCGAGCATTATTATTGTAGACTGAAGTGAAATATTTAGAGAATAAGTTGCAGATGTCAGATCCATTTTCAGCTTTTTCGTCTTTGAACATCATGGTATTCGGAACGCCATGGGATTTGGAGTTTGACTTAATGTAGTTCCATACTTTTTTTGGATCGGAGGATATATCATGTTCTATTTTAAGTAAGTATTTATTATGGCATTCCCAGTTAAGTTTTTTGTGACGTGATCTTAGTAGAGAGAAAGTGGCATAGTCAGAAGGATTTTTATATGTCTTGAACTTTTTGAAGTATTTATATTTTTCTGTTGTTAATTTGATGAGGGCAGAGTTATACCATGGCGGGTATTTCGAATTCCTACATAATTTCATAGGAATATGGGCGTCTATAAGATGATTTAATTGTGAGTAGAATTTATTTAATGCTGTGTTCACATCACCAAACGAAAGTAGCTCGTGCCAGTTTACCTGGTCGAGAGACGTGTTAATTTGGTCGTAATCACCGCGCTTATAGACGTAAGCCCTTCTAGGCTCTTCCACTAGTGGAGCGGGTTCAGAAAATAAAACTTCCATTATTAAGGAGGTGTGATGAGGGTCTTCTAAAATTAATGGTTCATCACAAGCAGAGACCGGTACCAGGTCATTACATAGAACGAGGTCAAGAAAGTGACCGTTGGTATTTGGAATTCCATTACATTGAAACAATCCCGAAAAATGCATGCAGTCAATAAATGATGTACTAACAGGCGATAAGCGATCACTGGGTATAAATGATGTATTATTGAGAGACTTATTCCATGAAATGTCAGTGAGGTTAAAGTCACCTAGGATAATGAATTTATCTGTGGGAAATTGCAACGTAAGTGATGAAATTTGTGTGAGGAAGCTTTCCATATTTTCACGATATGTTGGTCCTTTAGGGAGGTAAACACAACATATGTGGAGATTTGTGTGTTTGGATCCCCTGGATTCTAATGTTATCCAGACGTCCTCAGCTTGTGAGTGCCACCCTGGGCGCTCGCGAGGTACCAGCTCACGACGAACAGCGACTAAGACACCCCCGCCCAAGCGTTGGCCCGTGCGAGTGTAGTCCCGATCTCGGCGGTGTACATCGTAGCGATCATCAAATAGCTCTTCGTTGCGGATGCCATCAACGAGCCATGATTCAGACAGAGCGATTACATCATATTCGTTGGACCGAACAGCCACCAATAACTTGTCAGTTTTAGTGCGTAACCCTCTCACATTTTGGTAATAGATATTTAAAGACATTGGTTAAACCGTGCGAATCTATGATTAAGTGCGGAATTGAAGTGAATTTGTGTCGATGTTCGTATTTTTTTATTGACGGATTTATGTTTATTTTTATGAAATTCCCAAAGAATTTTACAATAAATGCTAGAAAATTGTACAAAAGCTAAAAAGTGTGTTAGAATGAATGGAACTAAGAAATGTATTAGAGTGATTAGATCCATAGGGTAGGCGTGGGGGATAAGGGAGGGAAGGGTACATTCTAAGTGAGAAGAAAATATAAGAATAATTAAAATGAAATTAGTATAAAGAAATGCAGTAATTTTAAAAGGCCTTATCTGGAGGCTTGGCTCAGCTGAGGACTTTCTGCATCTACTCTGTTGGGTCCTGTGGCTGGAGGCTCGCGGTCCATTTTCTTCAAATCTGCTTCCTTTGAGATAATGATGGGTGCTGACGTCGTATTTCGTCGAGCGTAAATTAAACAGTTTTTTGTCCAGACGAATCTATAACCTTTTTCTTTGGCGAGAAGCCTTGCGCGGTAGAATAGATGTTTATTCATGCTCGTGAGATGGTCACCTATGTAGACATTTTGCGTGGATCCCGTAAATCCCAGTTCCGTTGACGTGATCCCTTTGCGGTCTTTTACCGCCTGCAGAAGCTGGTTTTTTAACTTCGGCTGGTTAATTTTACAATCACAGATTTTAGGGGTTTAGTCTTCCCAGTCTCGCCGCCTCTTGGAGCAACTCTCGTTATGAACTCCACGTCCCTTTCACCTAGACTCATATTGCTCAGACTGGCGATTTTTGAGATGAGGGTTATTAAATTTTCACCTTTTTTTTCAGGGATACCCCTTATTTCGAGGTTTTGAAGTCTTGCCCATTGGTCTTTTTTATTTGTTTCTTCAATTATGTTGCGTACTTCCGTTCTCAGGTTCATTACTTCTGCTTCCAAGTTTTCCACTTTTGTAAGGCGTTTTTCAAAATCATCAATCTTTTTTCCAAATGAAGCGACCTCCTGGTGGCAGCTGTCAACCGATTTCTGCACCCCTTGTACTTCCTCACGCAGAGATTTTATATCATCGTGCAGTCCCTTGAATGAGGACAGGTCCTTTTGAATTCTTTTAATATCTTCCATGATGGTGCTCAGATCTTGGACGCCCACAGCAATATTAGAAGATTTGCACCTGCTGCATCGCCAAGTACTTCTCAGGTCGAGCTTCATCTTTTTGTAATTTTCCTCTGCTATACCTCCACACTTGTAGTGCAGATTTTCCTTGCAGGACGAGCATTGAACTCCTTGAGTTATGTTGGAATTGCACACGCCGCAGATGTTCATTTTGTTTTATTTTAAATGCGGCCCACAGAAGGTTATTTGAGGTAATGTGCGGCCTCTGTGTGATGGCTGAACTAGCGAACAAACTAACAAATCTGCAGTATATTGTTCTGTTAATAGAGAACTTCCTGAGAACTTCAACCAAGGTTCGTTATGAACATTGAAGTCCCCCAGGACCACAAACTCTGCCGTAGGGTAGCGGGGCAAGAGGTCATCAATAGTGTCGCTTAAGTGTTTGAAGAGCTCGGACGTGTCTGATTCGCTCAGGTTCGGTGAGCGGTATAAACACGCGTAGAATCTTACCGTACTGGCAAGATTGACGCGTACCCACATTACGTCGAATCTGGAGTTTTCCAGATTCAACAGTCGCACACAGTTGACGTCAGCTCGACTATAGAGACAGACACCTCCTTTAGGTCTGAACTTGCCTGCAAGGGTGAAGCCCGGGCAGTCCAGATAGGAGGTGTCTACAGGCTCAGCTATCTGAGTTTCAGACAGGAAGAGTAGGTTTGGGCGTTGAGAAAAAAGGTGGTGGTGGACAGAGTTTAAATTGGTGTGCAGGCCGCGAATGTTGGTGTAATTCACCAACAGTTTTGGCCCGCACCGGGGACGCCTACGTCTCGCCGCTGTAATGACGTTAATTATTGTAGGTTGCAAGTTCATGATTTTAATTGTTCGTTTTTTGTTTTTTTGATATGAGAGGAAGGAAGGTCTGGGAGGGAAAAGGTATAAGGGGTGGGTAGGATGCTGGGGTTCAGAGTTTCCAGGAGTGACGGACGTATGTATCCAACCCACCCACTGCGGTGCAAGGCGATGGGCAGGGAGAGTCCGGCTGGAGAGGGCGCCCAATGCGCCCCAAACGCTACTGCTGGGTCCCCTCCGGTCACGAACCGGCACAACAGCAGCGGCGGGGTTTTTGCACTCGTTGATGGGGCAGCCCACCCTCAGTCGTGAGCCTGAGGGTCGGGCCCCTGTACTACCGAGCGGCCCGTACAGCGGTAACCGGTTGTAAAGGGTCTCCCTCAACCAGCATCTCCCAATCCGGCCCGCCACGCAGAAGGTGGGCCGACGCACCCGCCATCAAGACCTGGACAAACATTAATTACCCCAAGAACCCGGGCACCCCTGCTAAGTCACTAAACGTAGCGAACCACTTGGGGTGACCTGTGGCAGAGGTGTCTTCTGTCTTCTGTCTTCTTCTTCTATCTTCTATATAAATAAAAATGAATCGGCGAAATGTATGCACGCGCATAACTTGCGACTGCGTCAAATTGGATAATTCTTTATTTTGTGTTCGTTATTATCAGGACAAGGTTTGTATAAAACTACTGGTGAGCTCTGGCATAATGAAATTTGTATAAAAGAATCGCAATAGGTGGCACGCGAGGTGTTTGAAGGATGAAAGTACCAGGACTGAATGTATGGAATGCGGGAGGGAGGAGAGGGGAGGGAAAAGTATGGAGGGGGAGGGGGGTGGGGGTAGAGGGGGGAGGGGGGAGGGGAACGGAAGAGGGGAAGGTGACGTGAGAGAGGAATGGGAGGTGGAAGGGGAACGGGACTAGTGGGAAAGAACACGCAGGGCGAAACAATTTCCCAATTAAATGGCATAGCAACACATGCCGAGAACCAGCTAGTTTAAATATATTATTTAGATTTGTTTGCAAAAACTCGTTAATTATTTTTTAATATCTATTTGCGCACATACATTATACAAAGCAATAACATCATAAATTAAAATGTCTAAAGAAGTAACACCCCTTTTTAACCACTCCATTTGCGGTAGAAGATTTCTCTCGAAATTTTCCGGCTTCCAAAGGATATTAAATTTCTTAAAACAAATTTTATTGATAAGTAATTGATTCGCATTCCGAAATTTCGAAAAATGATATTAAAATAACTTGACTGTTCTTTATTGAAAAATAATAAAAAAGAGGATTTTTTTATTAAAATATTGAGTAATTTGGGGAGAACGATAATGCTGGAAGGAGAGTGTAGGAGGAAGAGAAAATAGAAAACTTTAGCCTATGTTTATTCATACGATTGAAATTGATTTTTTTTGCTGTATTTTTTGAAATGTAATTTGTTATTTAATGAACTTTATATATGTAAATAATGTAAAGTAAGTAAAAATTAAAATACAATAATAAAGTAAACCTGCAGATTTGGTTAACGTCTACCAAAATGAAAGTTACTGCTTTGGTCACTCGTAGATATGTTATTCTATTGGTGGTGATTGGAGTTGCTAATAATAATGAGAAAACAATAATGTAAAATAGTGATAGTGTAATAAATAAATAATTTTAAAAGAACTACTGCCTTACTAATAACAAATCGCATTAACGACCGTTCAACTGCATATTTGTTGCTTGCGAGGTGCACTGCGTTTTTACATGGTTACTAATAACAATATCACGTATTTTATGATTTTTATGTTGGTCCTTTTGAATCTCACATAGATCTGCGCAGGCGCCGCGGCCATCTTGTTTTATAAACTTCGCGGTAAAACAATGTTTGGCATGTTGAGTTCTTGTAGTTAATTTTATGTTTTTGAAGACTATTTTTGTTTTAAATGATCAATTCACTGTGATATTAGTGTAATTCAACATAATTACCAATGCTGGCGTTACGTTTTTCTGTTTCAGTCCTTTAAATAATGTTTTGTTGATGATTTAGTTTCGTTAACGAAAGGTTTTAGGTTATTTCTGAAATTTTATTTTTTTAATGACTTTTCCGCGTCAATTTAATAAAACTTCCATAAAAGTAATATTATTTAATAATGTAAAGGTCTTATGTATGTGTAAATAAATACAAATTCGAGAAATCAACGTGTTAATTGCGTAAAAGTGAATCCAAAATATCAGATTTTTTTAGTTATTTTTTCGGAATTATTATTATATTTTTTATCCTTTTTAATTATACGAACGAGATAAAAAGTGAAGTGACAGTTTTCTTCCAAATTCATAAAGTAAGAGGACTGTATTTTTTAAATTTTGAATTTCCCTAAACTTTTCGACCATTTAATAGAATATGTTTACAGTCAGCTGTTTTTTTCAAACTTTTTCATGTTGAAACTTAAAATACTGCAATTTTCAAACACGATCGTATATTTCAGATACACAAATCTAAAAGGCAATTCTATCTAGTTTCTCTAAAGGTATTTGCTTTTACGACATCTTCAAAAATAAGAAATATACAAGACATTTAAAATACGTTGGAAAAATTCCAAACTTCGTTCAGAATTTATAAATACAACAATCGTATATAACAGATAAACTACCCCCCCAGGCTGTATAAGCAGTGTTTATATCTTTTCGTGAACAATTTTCTTAATTAGTATGGTTTTCACATCCGCGGCCGTTTTTCAATTGAATAAAATTTTCACGGGGTTTTTTAGTAAGGCTGGTAATGTTTAATCAATTACAAAAATATTAACGATAATTAAAGATATTGAAATATAGTATTTCAATATCTTTGACGATAACCGAACGAAAGATGTGAAACAGAAAGAAAAGACAGAAATAGTTTCGGTCGCGTTTATGAATTGAACCCAGGACCTTTTCTTAGCCGGGAAGTGATCAGTGACCACTTTGTAAATTCGACCACATCAGCAAACCTCGTTTTAAATCTCTAGTTTGTTCGCTTTTGGGAACAACTTATATAGGTCTTATAGAAATTGTTATGTCTCCCTTTATTCCATTTATTTGGATTTTATTGCAAGGCGGAAATATTTTGACCTTCTGACTAAATAAGCCCGAGGAATGAGGGGTAAGGGGAAGGGGACGTGGGAGGTGGAGTGGTGGGGGACGAGGGAGACGTAGTAGCGATGGGCGATAGCAGGAAGTAAATTTGTAAAACTCATGCAAAATCCAAGTGTGTATTTTATATAGTTTAGTGGCACGTAGGGATGGACGGAGGGGGAGGAGAACGAAGGATGAGGGTTCGCGGGAGGGACGACAAGGGATGGGGGAAGGTGGAAGGGGACGCAGAATGGTGGAGGGAAACGCATGAGACGAATGGAAGGCGCGGAAGGTGGGAAGGCGGGAAAGGGGGCGGGAACGGGGACGCACGGGAAAAGACACGCAGGGGTGGGGTAAAGGACGAAGTAGGGACTGAGAGAGGGTTTGCAATGGAGACAAAGTAGCGGTAGGGGATAGCAGGGGGTAAATTTGTAAAATCCATGCCTGTCACGGACAGCTTAATGTGGCTTGATTACGGGTCGGAAATCTTCTGATTAATTCGTGTACCCAACAGACGGAAGAAACAAAATATTGCGAATTAAAAAGCACTTCAGTGAACAGAATTAAAACACTTTCTTTAATTGGTATTGGTATATGCTAGTTCGATTATAAAAATACTTACCAACCTCCCCTTCCGAGATTCCTTTGTTCCGCCACTCTTTTCTGCCTCACAACATACCCCAGTTAAGGACTTATAAATGCACCAATTCTTTTGCCAATGTTTTGCGTAAACCTCTGTACACCGAAGTGAAACGATTTTTCTCCAACTGTAAAGTTTTTAAAACGTCGTAAGTGATTTTATTTACATTTTGGGTTGTTTTATTGTATTTCTTTATGTAGTACTTTTAAATGTTTTTTCTGTGTTGCACAACGTTAATTTAATAATTAATTTTTGATTTTCAAGGCCAAAATATTTTCGTTATTTGTTCACACATCTACCGGATCTGCCCTGTTGATGGACACTGCAACGACGTCCGAAACGTTGGCTAAAGAAGGAGGTAGCGCAATATGTCACAACACCCCAAAAACAAATAACGATAATAATTAATTGTTTTTATTTCTTTAACATTTTTAGATTTTCACCTTATTGAACGTAAGTTCATATCAAATTAAAACATAATTAAGTTTTAATAATACGCCATTGAATTTTCTCAAGTTTAATCTTGTCTATGAAATTTTAATTTGAGGGTTCTCTAAATATTCTATCTAATGTAATTATGGCCTCTATAGTCTGTTGTATGAATAGCCTTCACCGTAAAGTTTCACTACAGTGTAAATATTGAATGTCGTCATATTCTAAGTTCGTCGTAGTGTCTGAGAAAACTGAATAATTTTGGGGACGTTCGAAGGTTAATTAAAGTTAAATAATTAATTTAAGGTTTGAATTAAATGAAAACAATTTAAGCGAATCTCAATCGATAATCTGAAAATAGCAGAAAACGATACGGTCACATCTAGGATTCAAACCCAGGACCTATGTACGCCTTGCCGGGTAGGAGCTCTACAAACTGAGCTAATTGAGCTAATTAGTCCCTTTCCGAATCTGTCATATTTAACTGTATCATACTACGACAAAGAACTACGTTAAGTACTGCATTAAGTTAAAAATATAAAAAAATTAAGGTTACAAAATGATTACATAATTTAAAAAAAAAAATTTGTGTGCAATTTAAAAAATTTCTTTTTCCCTCCATAATACGAATTTCTCTAAGTTTAGGTATTATCAAAAATAGTGGTAAATAATGGATTTCATTCCGGTTTCATTGATAGAATTTTAAGTAAAATACAGTTACCAAAAACTATTTATTTTCTAATCCATGTTAATGTTAATAATGTTAGGTCGAGGTGTAAGACTCTCGACTCGCAATTCGTAGATCGCGGGTTCGACCCGGCGCGGCGTGCGCAAGTATATTTTATTTGATTAATGTGTGTTATTTCACCAATAATTCATTAAAAATAATATGTAGTATATTTGAGGCACGGTAAGAAATGAAACGTCACTTGAAATGGCTTTAGCCGTGTTTGGTGACCAGATTTGAATAGCCAGGTTCACCCACCCCACCTCCCTGTTCCTCATCTCCTTCCCCTCTCCACTACCTTGAGCTTTACGTCGTACCCCAATTGGGGACGCCATAGTCTCACTGGCTTCAGAAGGGAGCAATTGGGACTCTTGTGAGATATTTAACATTAAAAAAATTTAAAATTCAAGTAAAATAATAATCAACTAGCGGTTAAAATCCCGCTCCGCATGTTTTTACTGCTAGACCCTGTGGGCGGCTTTTGGTTCGGCTTTGCCCAGTTAGTGTTGGTGACCATTTTATAGATCCAATACGAACTGATTCCAAAAACAGGCCGTTCCTCGGATCCACTGTAGCTAATCACCGGTTAAAGTAACCGAGACAGTGCAATGACGTCTTATGAAATATATAGCCACTTGATTCAGCATGTAGGTATTACCGTCAATCTTTTCATATCCGGAGAGATGCTACATACTCACAAATTTGTAGCAGTTATACCTAGGGAGGAGAGGTCCCCATCCGACCTGCTGATGCAAGTAGCGACGTCTTTTGTCGAATTCCAACAATTCGAAACCGAATTATAACAGTAACTTTGTGTGTAATTCTACCTACACGCCCAGTGGCGCGGCGCGTATGGCGTGGCGTCCGACATGCACTCGTAGCTGGGCTCTGAAATTCAACCACGCAGACGCTACGGTGTTAATACCATTCGATGGTATCACATGTCATTCCTTAACCCTTTTTTTGCAGTGAAATAAACCTTCATTTTACTACTTGCGCGTTACACAAATAATAATTTAGGAAAATTTTCATTCATTTCAAAAGATAAAGACAACAAAAGTCACTCGGGAATTTACAAATTAGATTTTAGTGATTGCTCAGCGTTTTACATCGGGGAACAACACTCAATGTCAATATTGGTATTGAAGAACATCTTAGATGCTTTAATAATAACGGCTTTTAGGAATTCACCAATCATCTTATTTATAGAGAAAACACCTTCAACCAAAGTACTAGTGCTAATGTTCTTCACAAAAATGATTATAGCAACGGAAGACGTCATAATAATAATAATAATAATGGTTGAATATGAAGGTTGCTTAGCAACGCAAGCCTTGACGTTTGCTTGTATTTTAGCTCTCTGATTTTTTTATTGTATCAGATAGAAAAGAATTAGCTTTGATCCCAAAACATATAAATATTTGAAAATAAGTATATTAGATAACGTAATAAATAAACTGCCAGTGGACCGTAGGATATTTAGGTAAATAAATACAAAATAAATTTTTCCTTTTGTGAGGACTTCAGTAACCAAGGTAAACAACTATATTTTGAGATTACGTTGAAATATATTTTGTAGGTAAATTTAATTATATATTTTATTTTGATAACATTATTCTACAATATAATATATATTATAGATTTGTAGTATTGAAGGGTAGTTTACATTAAAATATTTAATTTGGAGATATTGAAAACTATTTGTTGACACTAGGTAACGACGACAGTTGCTTGGTTACTGGAATGTAGGAATTAATAATAATTAATAAATCATTTCCAAGTTGTTTTGAAAGGTGACACAATGTCATTTTCAACCAACGGAAATGAAAATGGGTTTATTATGTCATCTATACAGATGAACATTGATAATCTGAGACCCCAAAAAACAAAAGCAGGTATTCCTAGGCAGCGTATGAAATGGACGAACGATGTCAATATGTTCATCGTTCGTTCATATTTTTATGTAACTAAACTAGAAACAGATATGTTATTGTATAGGAAAAAATTACATTTACTTTTCTCACAAAATTATCCGGTTGCCCAAGTAAACGAACAAAGATTAGCTGACCAAAAAAGGTCAATTTTCAAAAATAATTTAATTCCTGTAGTAACATTAAATGAGATAAGAAAAGAAGTAGCAGATAGATTGCAATTGGAGAATAATTTAGATCAAATTAATACGAGTAGTAATGTTATATTAGATGCATTGAATGAAGATAGTTTAGCTAATATTCTAGTAGAAGAATCCAATGATATTAGAGTAGATTCAAATAACTTAGACATTATTCATAATCTTAGGGAAATCAATATTGCAAATTTAAACTTACTAGATGATAATGTAATAGAATTAGCTAACTTGCTTCAAAATAATATAAATAGATATATAGATATAGAGCCCACAGTTAGACCAAAATTACCAAAATTGCATTCGTCAAAGAAATTATCTAAATTAATTTCTGAATTAAATAATTTAATTTTACCAAAAATAATATTTGACGATATTAGTTTTTTAGATCTTCATACAATAGTGTACGCTAGTGCTATCACTATATGTAATAAGTTAGGAGTTAAATTAATATCCTCTGATGATAGATCATATAGTTATAGTAAACCAGAATGGCAGATTAGATTAGAAAATGATGTAGTATTTTTAAGAAGTAGTATAGCTAGAGTAATTGAATATAAAAATGGAAATAGAAGTAGGAATATTTTGAGATATGTAGATGAAATTGGGAGAAAATTTGGTTATAGCATTGGTAGTAATAATAATGAAAATATAATCAATGATTTATTAGATTTATTAAAACAAAAATTAGGTGTAAAAGCTAGTAGATTAAAAAGATATAATTATACGTATAATAAAAGAAATAATAATAGATTATTTCAGAAAAATGAGAAAATATTTTATTCCAAACTTGACGATAAACAGAATATTATTTCGAATAATAATATTCCGTTGCCATCTGAATCAGATATGCGCGATTTTTGGACAAACATTTGGAGTAAAGATATAAAACATAATGAGGCAGGTAACTGGATAGAAAATGAAGAACTCAATTGTTCAGACATTGAACAAATGAGTTTTTCTGATATATCGGTTGAATTGTTAGCCAAAATTATAAAAAATACTCATAATTGGAAAGCCACGGGTTGCGATTGGATACATAATTTTTGGTACAAACGTCTAACTACTTTACATCCTCTTTTTGCAAAAAATCTTTCAAAACTTGTCAGAGAACCTCAAAATTTTCCTAATTTTCTAACTAAGGGCATTACTTATATGTTGCCTAAAAGCGAACATATTAATAATCCCTCTCAATATAGACCCATTACATGTCTACCGACAATATACAAAATTTTAACCTCTTGCTTGACAGATTTAATATATACTCATTTGGATGAAAAAAATATTTTATCTGAACAACAAAAAGGTTGTCGCAGAAAACATATGGGATGTAAAGAACAGTTAGTTATTGATTCTGTAATTTTAAAACAAATTCAAAATCAAAAGCGTAATTTACATACTTGTTATATAGATTATCAAAAAGCTTTTGATAGTGTCCCGCACTCGTGGCTAATCAAAATATTAAAAATATATAAAGTTAACCCAATTATAATTAGTTTTTTGAAAAATATTATGTCCTTTTGGAATACAGATTTGCTAGTTAATTTAAAAGGTAAGAAAATAGTAGTACCGGGCATTTCAATAAAAAGAGGGATTTTTCAAGGAGACTCATTGAGCCCTCTTTGGTTTTGCTTAGCATTGAATCCCCTTTCTAAAATGTTAATTAAAAGCAAGTTTGGAATAAAAATTAAGGGTAATACAAGAGAGAGTAGTATAGTTTCACATCTATTATATATGGATGATATAAAATTATTTTCAAATTCTGAATCAAATTTAGAGAAAATGATTAAGGTAGTTAAAATTTTTTCAGATGATATTAAAATGACTTTTGGTTTAGATAAATGTAAAACTATCCATTTAGAGAAAGGCAAAATTGTAGATGGAGACGAGGGTATATTTAGAAATTTCAAAATTCAAAGTATGAAAGGGGATGAGGTTTATAAATATTTAGGATACCCGCAATCGAATAGATTAGATCACACTAGTATTAAAAATGATATTAGGATTAAATTTCAAACTAGGATCAGAAAAATTTTAAAATGCAATCTATCTGCTAAAAATTTAGTAAAAGCAATAAATACTTGGGCAATACCTCTACTAACGTACTCATTTGGCATAATTAAATGGTCCAATACAGATTTAGATAGTTTAGAACGATTAATTAGAACTACGTTAACAAAATTTAATTGCCATCATCCAAATTCAGCTATAGAACGAATTAATTTACCTAGAAATTTAGGAGGTAGAGGTGTAGTCAAAATAACATCTTTGAAACACAATCAGGTAGAAATGCTTAGAAATTTTTTCCATAGGAAAGCTAATAGCTCAGAAATGCACAAAATAATTTGCAAGGCAGATAGAAATATTACACCTTTAAATTTATATGACGAGAATGCCAACATTCTTATAAATACTAACCAGGAATTATTAGATTCCTGGTCAAATAAAATTATTCACGCAAAACACTTCAATTATCTCAACCAAACGTATGTTGACAAACTTTCGTCAAACAAATGGTTGAGTATTGGAGAGTTGAGCGCAGAAATAGAAGTATTTATGCTTGACATTCAAGATAGAGTCATTAATACTAAAAATTATAGAAAGCATATAATCAAAGATATAAATCAAATTGATGATTTATGTAGAAAATGTTTGGCTTTTCCCGAAACTATAGAACATATTATATCGGGATGTTCTATATTAGCGCCTTCCGAGTATACATTTAGGCACAATCAGGTTTTAAAAATAATTCACCAAAGTTTGGTAATTAAACATAACTTGATTGATTGCCGTAATGTAGTACCTTATTATGAATATGAACCAAATTCATTTATAGAAAATGAATTTTATAAAATATATTATGATAAAACTATACTAACAGACAGAACAATTAGTCATAATAGACCTGATATAGTTTTACATGACAAAATTAAAAAAATAACTTATATCATTGATGTAGCTATTCCAAATTCCTGTAATATTCAAAAAACTGTTTCTGAAAAAATTAGAAAATACACAGATTTAGGAAATGAGATTAAAAGAATTTGGCATTCTCGGACTATAAAAATATTACCATTTGTTATTTCGGCCACTGGCATAATACCTAGGAATCTGATTCAAAATTTAAGCATATTAGATTTGTCAAAGAATTTGTATATAAAAATGCAAAAAGCAGTAATTTTAAATACATGTAGGATTACAAAAGATTTTTTAAATATTTATATTGAGGGATCAGTAGGATTTATAGGTTCAATTAGAAATGCCACAGAGCCGAACCCTCTGATATGAAAATATCTGGAGTCGGTGAATTATATTCCCATTTGGTCTCTAGTGGGTTGACATGTTGTTCTTGTATTGTTTTGTATTTATAATACTTATATAGTGCAATTGCATAACGTGGATTCACTAGATGATCATTTGGGGAAGTGTATGAAAGGGTTTAGTTTTTCCTTCTTTTTTTTTTTTTTTTTTTTTTTTTTTTTTTTTTTTTTTTTTTTTTTTTTTTTTTTTTTTTTCTTTTTTTTTTTTTTTTTTGGGGGGAAAATTTAACCCGGACATTTAAATCTGGTGCGTAAAAATTTATTAAAAATTCGATAATTTATAAAGCGCCGTTGTCGTGAAAAATCACCTCAAGGGCGCTATACAATTTATTAGGAATGCCTAGGTTCTAACTAATTTTACTATTTATAAATGGATTCAGAACAATACTTACCTGGCTGGTCACTTCCGATAAACACACTTTAATTAGAAAGTTTATGGAGAAGATACGGCTTTGCACGCGGAGGATATTACAGATTTAGAATGATTTCATATTTAGAATGATATCATGATTTAGAATCACTTGAAATAAAGGAAGCCGTCATATTCTTCAAAATCAATTAAATTTTTTTGCCAAAGCTTCACACAGGAGGCTGTATGTAACAACTTTCCTTATGTGGCATCTGTGGGGATGCTGCGTGGAGGGTCATTTTATAGAAAGGAAGAACCGGCTGTGGGTCGAGAGGGTCCGGCTGGAGAGGTCAAAAGGTCTCTCTCAACCAATGTGTCTTAGGTATTTCCATTACCCTATAATAGGTATATTTTCCATAAGCTCATCAAATGCTCTATAATGTTTGTTTCAGACCACGCTATATTTTTTTTTATTTTTTTTATTTTTTTATTTATTTAATTATAATTTTACAACAAATATATATTTTTTTACAGGTATTTTTTTTTTACTACCCTTCCATTTAAAGTATTTGCTTGTGTATGGAAGGGGAGTGTACATAAATGCTATTAGTTATTAGTTATAAGTTAGTACTTAAATAATTAATTGTACATAAATATATGTGAGCTGCAGTATTTATTTGATAATGGTGTGAATTTTTTTAAAAAAGAAAGAATGTAATGGAAAACTAAGGATATTTGTAAGATTAATTGATAGTAGTTTTTTTCTTAAGAATATTTTTAAAATGTCTCTTGACAGAGAGCAGTATTCGGGTTTTATCATTAATGCTTCTGATTTCTTCTGGTAGACGATTGAAAAAAGTTCTTCCCTGGTAAGTATAATGATGCTGTGCAAAAGACGTATTTAGTTTTGGGCATAGAAAAACATGTTTAAGTCGAGTTCTGTTTTCATTTAAAAATGGATATTTATCTTTTTCCTTTATAATTTGAATCAATGAATTTTTAATATATAAATCTTTAAATTTGGGTACTTGAAATTCTTCAAACAGGCGTTCTGTTGGGTAGTCTAAGGATTTTTTTAATATAATTTTAATAATTGTCCTTTGTACAATTTCTATAGGAAGAAGGTTACATTTATACGCGGATCCCCAACTAATAATAGCGTATTGTAGAGTGGATTGAACTAAGGCATAGTAGATTAAATATAGATTTTTTATCGACAGAAAATTTCTAATTCTTAAAAATATATATATATTAATTTTCTGATTTTGTTTACTACTTGACATATTTGTTCCTTCCATTTCAGATTTTTGTCGATAATTACTCCGAGATATTTAATTTTATTTGTGAAATCAAAATAAAATAAATAAAACGTTTATTCATCAATAGATATTTCGTTTATTAATCATTGATTCTATTAATAAAACAGTCACTGTTCAGCCATATATTCAGAATTTATCCGGGAATGTAGCTGGTTTTCAGCAGTGCCTCTAATATAAAACAGAAAGTAAATAGTTAAATTAAAATAAAATAAATACAATTGAATTAAATCACACAAAAATAATTAAATTAATTCTCTAATTTAAAACGCATAAAATGATATTAAAAATAATATTAACACGCGCACTATAATATATTCTCGTGACTATTTCGATGTATCGCTAGTCATAAATATGTTCCCATTGGGAGTGATGTAGAGCGGTTTATTGTCAGTTTACGCTTCGTCTCTTTCAGTGTCTTTTAATGCACCACGTAAATTATTATTTTTATTATTTTTAGGTACACAATAAACAAATAACAATAACAAATTTTAGGTAACATTCTTTCTCTCGTTATTGCGTTTTATTTTGATTTCATGCTACCTCAATTTCTTATTTATTTTGTATTTTTTCTCACTCCATAATGTATTTATAGAGAAATAGTCGCAAGAATGTAGTGTGCAAATATTAATAATATTTTTATTTTTAGTTTTATGTATAAGCTCACATATAATGAATTTTTGATTACTTTAATTTGAACCCTGATGATACTTTTGTTAAGCGATACCGGTCGGTGTTAATAATGAAACAAATTTCGTTGGTTATAAACAAAGTTGTCGTTTCATTCAATAATTTTAAATTTGGTTAAAATATTAAATTTACTCTTTTTACTTTGTTAGGAACATTTCGCTCGTCTGAACTCTATAAAGGCAGATGAACGACAAAAATTACCCGGTTGGGTGGCGTTTTGATATGGGTTAAGGATGGTACGAATTTTTTAATGTTGTTTTCGGTGGAATTTGCAAAATATCCGGTAGTTCAAATAATTCGTAGGTAGTGTAGGTATGTATGTAAATGCCTTGTATAAAAGAATGATTCGGAGAAAAGACCAGTTCTCATGCTGTCATCGACGTTCATCCTCTTCCTTTTCACACGTCTTGTTTGAAAACGAAAAACTCGGAAGCTGCTGGAACGATGACGGGCACGCGTTTGGCGTGTTTCCCGACTATGCACCGGTGCCGAAGGGATCAATGATGCTAGTTCCTCGGAGCATCTTCCATTGTTATACCGGTAGAACAAGGATAGCACTCCCACCCGACCCCTATGCTCTAAAAATTGCATTCCGTCTGTTAAGATGGGAGAATCTATCAAACGGACCGCCCGTTTCTGCACAGAGTCGAGGGTATTTTTCAGGTTTTTTGGAGCTCCAGACCAGAGGTGGCTTCCAAATTCAACCGTGGGGCGCACTTCTGATTTGTGCAGGGTTAGCATATGTGTACTATTGATAAGTGTGACGATTAACAATAGTTGTAATTACACCTAATTTTTTTTGCATCTATTATATTACCTGTACATAAGACTCAGCATGTCTCAAAACTACATAAGACTAGCTGAAATCCCGGACGCGGCTTTGCCGGGAAAGTTTTTTTTTCAAAGTGTTACTTTTGAAGATTTTGTCATTGATTCCTCTGCAGAGCATAGGTGTAATAATCAAAAATCTCGTAATCAGAATGTTCCGTAAAGCCAGATAACAGGGTTTTGAAAGTTCTACCACACGGACAGCATTTTTCCCGCAAAGATAAATTGTTATTTTTTGCAGATTTATTTTTATTTTTATTGTAATTTAAAAAATATGAGTTACATATACACAAATATATTTTACAAAATATTAAATTAATGATCATTTTTGGTCATGTATACCTGATCAGAAAAGAGGAGCTCTTGGTAAGGGAGCCACGATTCTTACTTAATAATAATAATAATAATTGGATAATTTGTTAATTTTATTTATTTGTTCTGATTGGTTGATGATACAGCGTAATTCAGAAGGGAGGTTATTATAGTTTTTTATGGTTTTAGTAGATTTTGTCATTAATTCCTCTGTACAGCATAGTTTTAGCAGGAATCCAAAATTTCAGTGAGATCGTCCCCATGGAGCCTGAGAAAAGGGTTTTTAAAGTTAGCTGAGCATTTTTGAAATCAGGTATCTATAATAATTTTCCACTTATTTTGAACACCAAGAGTGCAAAATTTCATCAAGATGTACCAAAAAACCTGATTTAAATGGTTGAGAAGGGGGATAGAGTGGTTTTTCGAAAACTCATGTTCCACTTGTTTTGAAAATCGAGGGTGTAAAATTTTATTAATTTCGTAAGTAAAAAACTGTGATTCGTATAAAAATTAAATCCATGTCGCCCGCCACTCCGCCTGTCCGCCACTTACTCTTTTCTTTATATAAATAGATAAATACCTTATGCATTTCACCACAATAGTCCAGTATTTGAAGTTCAACAAACTTACAAATTCTTATGACCTTACATTCATCCATTTTGGTTTGTCATTGTCTACCTTTAGCCAGCAGCAAAATGCGATATTAAAACTAAACGAGTAAATAAACTTTCTCCCGGACTTGAGCCTTGTCACGTGTTATGACTTTATGAAAAAGTCTAGGTACGAAGTTTTTGCGAAGTTCAAAAAGTTCTTGAACACAGCGTAGTCTAGAAAGTTAGAGAATTTATAATTTAATTGTTGATCAATCACCTCTGAAATTCTAAGTAAAGAAACTGTTAATCATTGGAGTGGGTACCGTGAAGGGTGTAGGCCGAATTCATAAACCATTTTTTTTATCATTGAATCACTTCCATAAGGAAAAACCTAAAAACAACGTTGTATTCCCATACTAAGTCTGTGTAGTGAATTGATTGTGTTCGGGTCGCGTATTTACAATCCCTACAGCGTTTCGGTCGCGCTACCGACAATTTACATTTTCAATATCAATATTTAAATATTGAGAAATAAAATAATTAATTTCTAGTGTACACATCGGAAAGATTATTTTATCTAGATTTTAGAACAATTTTTGTTTTTGCAAAGTGATAAAACATTATCAATATAGAGGTGTATTTACAAAATACGGGAATAATATCAAAATTTAAATATTTAGATATAAAATTATTTATTTCCAATATACACATCAGAAGGATTATTTCATCTAAATTTTTGAACAATTTGTGTTTTTGCAATGTGATAAAAAATAACCAATATATACCTAGGTATATTTAAAATGTAAATAGTCGCTACCGCGACTGAATCGGTATAGGTTTTGTAAATTCGCGTTCGGGTCAGCTGTTGAGAACTTAAACAGTTTTACAGTTTAAATTGAAGTTCTGTGAAAGTTCTTATCAAGTTCTGTTAGTGTTCCGTTTATGGATGTTCCAGTTGTTTCACACAACTTGAATAATAACAGAATTTGAAAAGAACTATCAGTATGGTATAACGGAAGGGGAACTATGTCACCAATCCGGTTGGGCAGCATTGTGAGACGGGTTAAGGGAGGAACTGTGGGAAGGAATTTATTAATGTGGATCATGAAGAGACTCGGATTGTATGAAGGAGGAAAATACAGGCGGGTAGCTCGTTCCACATTACTTTGTGTGGAAAAGTGGAATGAACCATCTCCTAATTAGCTGCACATATCGTATGTTGTAAAATTTTATATACAATACTGTATTACTAAATAATATTTTCCTTATGTACTTTGCTGTACAAAATCTTGGCATTAAGCTTAAAAATGAAATTATAAGGCATAAAAACAATAAATACATACCATATTCGTTTCCATCAAAAGTCTACTTAACATGGTTACCCGCTTTTCTTTTTTAAGTTTAAAACTAATTTTAATTTAATTGTTTTTTAAGTCTTAAAGACTGAGTAATTACTCAGTTAATAAGTCTGAAAGAGTACTTGCCCTCGTTTCTTTCCGCCAATTAATCAAATTAGAACAGGACACTTCAGAACATTACTTTTGTTCCTATTTATCAACAAAGGACCTTCAACTCCCGGATGAAGTGGAACTCGTATTAAATAAGCATCTCGGTAAAAGCACTTACGAGAGTTTAACACTAGCCAAAGTGAAATTTGGCCTAGATGAAGATTATACGAGATTGGTCATTATTATACGGAATATACCACCCTTATATGAGAAGAGAGTACACAGCGTAAAACGGACTTCCTAATTTGTAATACGAACGTACAAGGTTTTACTACTAATTGGTACTTGTCTCAGGGATTTTATCTTATCAGACGGATTGCAATCTTCAGAGCATAGGCGTCGGGTGGGAAGGCCATCCATGTTCTACCGATATTACAATGGAAGATGCTCCGAGGAACTAGCATCTTTGATCTCTTCGGCACCGGTGCATAGTCGGGTTACACGCCAAATGCGTGTCCAACGTATGTACACGGTTGACATTCTTTCTTCGACTCGTTCTTGTGTTCAACAGCTCAGCTGTTGAACGATTTGCCGGCCTCTGTGTTTTCACTTCCCTACAACATGAGTCTCTTCAAGACCATTGTTCATTCCTTCCTCTCCTCGAAAAGACCCTTCTCACAGCATCTCAGATGACACAGGCCCTGAAGGAAATTATTTTCATCATGGCCTCCTGGAGATAATGTAAAAAAAAGGATTTTCTTTCTTTCTACAATTAATCTACTGTTGTCCGTCCCATACTAGTTACATGCCAAATGCGCACCCAAGTTTTGTGCGTAGTTAACATTTGTCACATGAAAACCGGTCGTTTCTACGACTCGTGAACTTTAAAATTAAACAAATTAGCCTGGACCCACGGACATATGAATATATCTGGACCTGCCCTAAGTGATAAAAACGTATTATTTCCCCCTCCCCATGGAGCCGGCTAAAGCTTCTCCTTGGACCCAGCTGGGCTTTACGAGAGCCTCGCTTGAATCAAAAAAATGTGATGTCATCATTCTTGTCCTGACCAGCGCAGAGGTAACATCATACATTTTACAAAATAACACGGCAAAATATGAGAGCTTGTGCTATAGACCTACCCAGAACATAGCGAATGTGGGCGTTTCTGTAATGAGCTCGTCGCAGGTTACACGGGTAAGTAAATTATGAAACATTTGTAAAAGTGTCTTAACTAAACACGGCAACAAAATATTGCTATGGGAATATGAGCGAACCTTTTCGGGTCAAGCATTTGTCCTTCGCAAATATGTTATTAACGTGGCAAGCAATTCACGCTCCCATGTAAAAAGGTCTATTAATTCAAAGCAGATTTTGCTTTTACGAACTAAATGGTGATATTATAATGCGAGATGCCTATATACTGTCAGATTGATTTTTTAACGAATCACAGTCATTTTTCCCCTCTTCGCCCCCCATAGTTTGGTTTTACCCCTCATCTGTATCTTCTGGTCTATTGAATTTGGATGTCTATGCCTGGACCGAATAATACCCGCGGAAGAACCTTAAAGCCACCCGATGAAGCTTCGCACAACAATCTCAGCTCAGAGATCACGGGGGTGGTATAGGAACTAAAAATTAAGCTTTTCATCACATAAGTGTGCTTGCAAACCGTTGCCACATCAATATATATATAAATTTAAAATGCTGTTAAATGAGACGAGACAAATGTACATCAGTCTCCATGGGTGGAATTCCATGCCTGGCAGTGTGCACGCAAGGTCGCAAATTTATCTAAAGATGCGCTAGATGCGAGACATGAAGAGGTTAACATTGTTTAAAAAACAACAGAAAACACAGCTAAAAAATGACTAACTCATACCAGCAAATGCTCGAGAATAAACTCTAAGACAGACTTCATAATAAAATTTTTTTGATACGGTAGTTTACATTATACAATATGATTTAATAATATTGGCCTCGCTGGATGGCTTATCCGTGCTGAGGCCCCCATTTTATAATACAAAATTTTTATTAGATGTAGTACATGATACATTTTAATAAGATATATAAAGTTAATAATAAAAAATTTAAAAAAAAAACAGTTGTGTGTTTGTGAATGATGTGTGTTTTATAACGATTTATATGTGTTTTATTATTATTATTTTATTTCCTATTTGTCATCTTTCCATATTAGATTCTACAAACATATTGTATGTTTTATGGTTATTTCCTTTTGGGGTATTATGCCGTGTTGCGCTACCTCCTCCTTTAGCCAACGTTTCGGACAGCGTTACAGTGTCCATCATCAGGGCAGATGTGTCACACATCTGCCCTGATGATGGACACTGTAACGCTGTCCGAAATGTTGGCTAAAGGAGGAGGTAGCGCAACACGGCATAATACCCCAAAAGGAAATAACCATAAAATTTTTGGCCGTGAAAACCTAAAATCATATTGTATGTTGTCCTCCATACTTGGAATTCACAGAGTTGTGGAGGTCAATCTTTAATTTTTTCATCATGTTATGCGTTTTTTAGTTTTAAAATATCTGTTTTGTTGTAGATGTTTGTGATTTTGCGATGTTTTGGTGTGAATCGATTGCGGTGTTTATTTTCAGGATGGTATTTAGGGGTCTGTTATGAAAGATGTCAGATATCTAGAATCTTATCTTTTTCAGCTTTTCGCACCATGACTTTTTCATCTTTTGTTCACACAAATGCGTATCCTTTTGTTATGGCTTGTTTTTTGGTTTTCCATAAAAATTCTTTCAGGTATGGTGACGAGATTTCATTTAATTTTGGAGATAAGTCCTGGGAATGTTTCGTATTTGACTTTTTTGAAAAACAAAAGTTGACGTACCTTATGATCAGTCAGTATATTACTATTGACTTCTGAACTTCTCTCATCACCCAAAACGAAGATAACCACGTGTAAAAGGTGTGAATATGGATGGAGAGATTTAGAAGTACATCAAACAAGCAGAGGAATCTTCCGATATATCCATCTAGTTCTAATTCTAGAACCAGACTTGTAATTTAATACGACTAGGAATTTTGGGATTCGATTTAGTTATAAATAAGATTTTTGAATAGATTTAAGAACGAATATGGTTTTTTTTTATTAACTTTTCCTTTTAGATTAACTTTGTGTTATGTAAATAATGTTGTGTTATGTAAATAATAATGTATTTTGTAATGTATAAACTCTTGAGGGAGCGGGCCGTATCGGTAGAGACGGGACGAGAAATAAAAGGCGTCAGTCGATGTATGAGTCAGTCGTTTATTGTGGCTACGTAGCAAGGGTCGGTGAAGCAGTAATATGATGTATGCAAGGTGCCGTAGATGAGATGCTGCGGGCGATGAGGCGGAGCAGAGTACGAGTCTGCAGGTCGCCGGCGCGTTGCTCGACACCGTGGCGGTGGAGATGACCTAACTTCCAGGCCGTCGCTCGACGCCTTGAGTTGCGGAGATGAACGGTGAGTGGCTTGGTGAGCTGAGCCACCAGCAGGTAATCCTGGCGAAGCGGAGCGTGTTTTCATGGCAGCGAAGCACGGTAGGCTTCGGGGTGTCATGAAACGGTGAGCTGATCCCTTGGCTGAAGGTGGCATCGAACCTTGTTAGTCGCGGGATGTAGCGGTTTTGCGTAGCTGAAGACACGACGGGTGTTGTAGCTGAGACGTGATGAAATCCTCGAGGAAGCTGCACTGGATGTGTGAAGATGCCGTGCAGGAGCACTTGTGCGGAGATCTGTTACATGTTGATTTGTTGACCGACTAATGGTCTGGGACTGACCGACTGAGCGCCGAGTTGAGTCGCTTTATATACCAGCGCGACCGGTGGAGTTATTTTCAATTCGCCGGCAATGTGTACACTGGAAGGTACTGGAACATACCCGGCGCTGAATATTCAGGCGGCTTATAAACTCTAGACCTTTCTAAGCGGTGGCGAAATTATTATTTATCGGCGGCAGGCGGCCGAAGTTCATCATAGCGACGGCATAGGTAGATAGGTACATATGTAGGTGAGTAGCTTGCCAGTGCCGCGCGAACATTAGATATTTTTCGTGTCTTCTTTTGATGGCGAAGTTGATAATGATGTGTTGCCACACTCTCAATTTGGAGGCGGTTATGTGTACCGCCCCCCAGGAACAATTTATTGGATTACCAAAACCTCTGCCGCAGGTCAGCTCAAACGTTCCGCTACGTTTGGTGACTTAGCGGGGGTGTCCGGGCTCATGGGGTGTAGTTTATTCGGATCTTGGTGGCGGATGCATCTGTCCACCAAATGCTTGGCAGGCCAGATCAGGAGAGACTGGTGAAGGGAGACCTTTTGACCTCTCTAGCAGGACTCTCCCGGAACATCGCCTTACCCTGAAATGGGAGGAATAGATTCATCCGTCACTCTTGGACACATTGACCACCAATTACCTGCCCACTCCTCACACCTTTTTCCTTCCCAGAACTTCTTCTCTTTTCTTTCTTAAAAAAACCCTCCACACAGCAACCCGAAAGATTACATAGGCCGTGAGGGGAATTAATTTCCTCAGGGCCTCCTATGGGGAGCTAATGTAAAAAAAACTATTTTATAAATCGGTTATATGATTTTTGTCCTCTCCCCCATACAATTCAATTCACTCTGCGGCGGTCACGAATTTCTGTATATAACAACATATACACATTATTTCTCTATAAGGTGGTTTTGCGAACAAAGTGTGTGGATGCGTTATGCAGCGTAACTTAACTTCTCGTGAAGATAATCAACGTTGTGCTAAGTTGATTAATTTTTTAATCATTTACTATTTTGACATACAGGGCCTTATCGTAATTGTATTTCAGTGTTCTTAAGTTTATTAAGGTACAATTTTTCAAAGGTCACGCCCAAGTGCCCACCTTGTTAATTGCTCCGTGCTTCGCTGAAATTCGCTTTGTACTAACGACATGGAAAATAATGGATGCTCTTAATCATAATGCTTCTAAGATTTGACACCATAAGGCGTTTCTGATGCAAACGTAATTATAATTATAAAAGCAAAACTGAATAATGTGACGTTGAAAGATAATATTGGCAGATTGTCATTTAAAAAAAAAAGATGAACATTCCTGCGTTTGGAATAACCGTACAATATTTGAAAATATTCTACTACTTACCATCATGGTAGGTGGAAATCATTGCTTGTGTCTCAGGACTCAGCCAGACGCAGAATTGAACTCACGACGCCAGAACGGGAGAACCAGCGCGACGCCAACTTTGCTGCCGACCAGACATTGCATTTAAATTCTTATGCATTTTGTTATTATTTTCATTGAAAAAATATGGTAAAAACCCTCTGGGTGGTTAAAGGAAACATAATAAAATAAATATTTTCTTATGGGGGAAGCACTTTTCACCCGTATCGCCGTAGTGTAAGACACGTATCGCCCTGGTGTAAGACACGTATCGCCTTGATGTAAGACACATACCGCCCTTGTGTATAATACGTATCGCCCAGGCGTAAGCCACGTATCGCCCTGGTGTAAGACACATATCGACGTGGTGTAAAACACGTATCGCCCTAGTATACGACACGTATTTCTCTGGTGTAAGACACGTACCGCCCTGGTATAAGACACATATCGCCCTGGTTTAAGTCACATATCGCCCTGGATATGACACGTATAGCTCTGGTGTAAGACACGTATCGCCCTGGTATAAGACACGTATAGTTCTGGTGTAAGACACGTATCCCCCTGGTATAAGACACATATCGCCCTGGTATAAGACACATATCGCCCTTGTGTACGATACATATCGCCCTGGTGTAAGACGCGTATCGCCCTGGTGTAAGACCACCATTCAGAATTGAAATGGCGTCAGCCGAGTTTGGCGATCAGATATGAATAGCCAGATACTTCCTCCACCTTCCTCATCTCCATCTTCTTCCCCTTCCCTCTACCTTCAGCCTCGCAGCATACCCCAATTGGGGATGCCATAGTCTCACTGGCTCCAGACGGAAGCAGCTGGGACTTTTGTGAGGTTTTCATATAAACCCTCCACGTTTATTTAATTATTAGAGTACCTACACTGTTTGTCTCATCAGTTCAAATTAAATTGCCGTAAAAAATGTCGAACGAGTTCAGAGAAAGATATTACGAGTTATTTATTAATTTTTAATTAAAAATCCCCTCAGAGAAAATAACTAAATTTTTTATTGAAATACCATAATTATACCCTTGAGAATCGGCTACAGGATAAATTCGGAACTCGACTGTTGCGAACTCCGGAGGCAAGTCAATTAAAGAGTACTCACATACTAGGCACATTAGGCATATGGACCTATTTCAATGTCACCATCCACACACAAATATAGCAAACTTGCTTATTCAAATTCGCCTACATAGTTTAGCAAACGAATATACCAAATGTAACAAATTCAATTTTTAAAACATACTTACGCAAATTTTTAAAGTCAACCGTAATTTTTATAATTTCGGTTTAGCATTGTTATTATTTTTAATTTATTTTATCCAATTGTAAACCACCGTAATCTAAGAAATTATTGTTCTAACCCTTATTTATTACTAACCGTCGCGTATAATTGTAAACATTTTAATGTACACAAGTAAAACAGTAAATAAATAAACAAATACATAAAATGCATTAAATTGTTGAAAAGTCTGTTTTAGATTTCTTGTAAGCAATAGAAATTTGGAAATCCAATTAAAAATTAAAATGTAAATAGCTGAGAATGACCAATTGAATTTATCTCAAAGCTTTGTTCTATTTATATTTCCAGTAATTCACTCTTCTTCTTCCTTACAATCATTTACCCAACCTTTCTCCTCCGGTTCCTTCCTACTTCAATACTTGAGTAGACGCTAATTCTTTCTGAAGTTGTGTTAGTATAACTTTTGAACTTGTGAAGAATGGGTTCTCACGAAACCGGTGATGGTTGAATTAAAGTTAGAGGTTTAAACAAAGGAATTGTAATTTAAATAAGCATTTCAATATAAGTACCTCCCGACCATTGCCTAACAGCTTTTTAGAAAATTATTTAAGTTCATTAGTAGATTAAAGCTTTTGGAAAATTATTGAAAACAGAAAAAATGACAATGAAAAATTAGTGACAATTCTTGGCAGGCAAAACGGTCTTCGAAGTTTTTTTTTAAAACATAAATACCGCACAGCTGCTAGCGTCTGGAGCCAGTGAGATTATAGCATCCCCAATTGGGATATGTTGTGAGGCTGAAGGTAGTGGGGAGAGAAGGAGATAGGGAAGAGGAATGCCAAATAATTCAATTTATTTAACCAACTTTATTTTTACATGGGAAAGGCATTGTAATTGCTAAATTTCCCACTAGGTGGCGCCATACAAAAATAAAGTTGGTTGTTTGCAGGTGGAAAAATGTAATAAGCAGTAATTGTTGAATGAAACACTAGTATATATTGAATTATTTGGCGGGTAGGAGATAAGTCGACGTAGCCCAGTGGTTAAAGGGGAGTTGACCGGATATCAGAAGGACGCGGGTTCGAGTCCGGTCGGCGGCATGTATCTTTTTCTCGAGAGATTTTTTCAATGTAGATGAGTGTTTCAGGCTAATAATTATTGCTTAAAATAAGATACAGGAGTCTCGGAGGAAAATAATTCTCCTCAGGGCCTTTGTCATTTTGGGAAGGCTGAGTGGAAAGCTTTTTTGAGAAAGGATGGAGGGAAAGGATAAAATGTACGAGGGGTCAGTATGAGTCAGTGTGTCAAGGAGTGATGGACGTATAAATCCATACTGCTCCGACAGGGTCCTGCTGGAGAGGTTAAATGTACTCCCTCAATCAGTCTCTTCCAAAGATCCTGACAACTTAATCGGACTCATCTCATGAACCTAGGCACCCCTGCAACGCCACCAAATGTAGCGAACCACTTAAGTGACCTGTGGTCAATAAAAAGAAAACTATCGTAAATGTTACTTATAATTTAAAAGACTTGGTTGCTTCCGAAATAAAATGTAAGTTACATTTTTTAATTGCTTATATTCATTTAACCGTGTCTTTCTATTCCGGGCAGTGCAAGACAGAGAAACATTTTCAAGAATGATCGCCAACGTCGGGGGGACCTGATACGACACACAAAGAAGAAGAAGTGTCTTTCTAAATATATATACTACCTACGTCTTGTATTTAAAGGTAGAATATGATTTGTTCCCAGGTACTAACTACACCGTGGTGTACCTTGAAAATTTTCGTTATTTGTTTTTGGGGTGTTATGCCGTGTTGCGCTACCTCCTTCTGCATCCACCAGATCTGCCGGATCTGCTCTAATGATGGACATTGCAACGATGTCCGAAACGTTGGCGAAAGAAGTAGGTAGCGCAACACGGCATAACATCCCAAAAACAAATAACGAAAATGCTTTTGGCCGTGAAAATCTTAAAACTTATCAACCTTGAAAATGTTTGCCGATGATTGCTAATTAGTGACCTAATTAGTAACTGGGTAAGTGATTATTATGCTCAGGAATGGGGGCTATATCGAAGCCAGAGTAAAGTTAGCCTCCCAAAAACTGGGCCTACTGTACAGGGCCCGCAGATACTTTAATGGTACACAACTGCTAACTCTGTGCAAATCACAAGTGCGCCCCACGATTGAATTTGACAACCACCTGTCTGGAGCTCCAAAATTCCTGAAAAATACTCTCGACTGTGCAGAAACAGGCGGTCCGTTTAATAGATTCTTCCATCTTAAAAGACGGATTACAATCTTTAGAGGACAGGCGTCAAGTGAAAATGCTATCTTTGTTCTACCGTATTACAATGGAAGATGATTCGAGGAACTAGCGTCATTAATCCCTTCGGCACCGGTGTATACTCGGGAAACACGCAAAACGCGTGCCCAACATTTGTACACGATTGACATTTGTCACTCGAAAACGGGTCATTTCTTCGACTCGTTCTTGTGTTCAACAGCTCGGCTGTGGAATGATTTGGCCGCCTCCATGTTACATGGATCTCTTCAAGACCAATGTTCATTGTTCATTCCATCTTCTCCTCAAAAAGACCCTCTACACAGCATCCCAGATGAAATAGGCCCTGAGGGAAATTATTTTCCTCAGGGCCTACTGTGTAGATTTTATGTAAAAAAATGCTCTTATTTTATTTTGCTATCGCCTTTAGAAATAGAATCATGTACAAAGCTTCATTTGCATTACGTTAACTTTTACGAGTACCTTAAAAATTATTTATAATATTCAACAATCATGCGATAAATGAAAATTCATGTAATAATTGAAAATATTGTTAAATTTAATATTTCACAATAATTCGCCATTAATGAAGGTAAACATGAGCGTTAGCATTATCTATGAAACAGAAATTGTACAAGAAAAAAGACGGTTCAAACGTTCAGTTCTTATAAATAATGTGATGAGTTAGGCGCGCTGATGGCACCATCTTACGGGGGTTAGAGAGGAAACTTAATATCTACTCTAAACAAGCAGCGCCTACGGGTCTCGATGTGGTGTTGCATAATACAAATAGCAATGTACTTCACGGTAGGTTACGTTGCTTGTTTTAAGTTGAACTCCCTTGGTGGGCACTTGCATTTTTAATTAATATACCCCAGGCACTCGTGACAGTTTTGTTACGATCTACTTCTATAACGACGTTATCGATTGATGAGTCTTGTAGTTTAGAACGGCAAACATGGTAAGAAAATAACATTAGAAAATTACAATTAATGAAATTATTCTCCAACACCTAAACAAAATCAAAGATCTCGGAGTTATTTAAGACAGCAAACTAACTTTTCACCAACACATCGATGATTTAATAAACAGAGCATACAGGCTTCTCGGCTTCATAATTAGAAACTCGTATCCGTTTCGTAACACAAAAACACTGACGTTATTATATAACACACTAGTCCTGAGTGTACTTGAGTCAAATTCGATCATCTGGGCCCCACACGAATTAACATACACTTTACGCATTGAAAGAGTCCATACGAAATTTTTAAGGTTTTTATTATCGCGGCTCTATGGACGTTACCCTTGGCTTTACCCATCGATTTATACATTAGGCATGACTAATTACCACTCCCTAGAGACACGTAGAGGTATTGCTTTGCTTAAATATTTTTTTCAACTAATAAACGGTCACTTATCTCACCTGAATGAGATATTGGCCCAAATATTTTTTTTTGTACCAGAGTCTCACTCTCGAGGACGTCATCTCAACCTCCTGTATAGTAGAGCAAGCCGAACTAAATTATTTATGAACTCACCTGTGGGGAGAGCTACGTGCTTTTTGAATGCGGTGGATAAAAAATTTGATTTATTTTTTGTGTCCTATAGCGCATTTGTAAGATTTTTGGCATTGCATACACACTGCATAAATGGTATCATTTTTTATTTTATTTTTTATTTACAAAAGGATACATAAATTATAATATATTTTTTACAATAATTAATTACATAATACATATATATGATGTACCCCCATAAATAAGCAGGGCTTGTGTGTATGGGGGGTGTATAACGTCTTAGGCAATATTGACTGTAATTGTTATAAATAAATGTACAAATTATATATATAAATATAAATAAATAAATAAATTAGCAAATGGCGATAAGGCAGCAGTAGAGTAATTTGGATAATGTAACGTTATCGGTAGGAATAATCCAAATTCTACTGCCGGCAACCATCCGCGACTAGAGATTTATTGTTTTATTATTTATATCGAACGTGTTATTTCATATCATGCATTTTTATCGAAGAGGAAATATTCTTCATTTGAACGGCGCGTCACCGAAATATTGATTTCTCAACACTTTAATATGAGGTGATTCATGCTCCCAAAAATATAAACTATTTTGTTGCACAACGTGAAATTACAACCTGAGATGACTCACGCGGAAATAGAAATTATTGCATGAATTTAAAATATTGTGAAACCGACTGACCTGCCACTATAAAAGGTCTGCGAAGAAAGCAGTTGGCATTCAGTCTTCACCATCAAGCGATTGTAGCAACACCTCTTCAGATCATCCACTCGATTCAAGACGCCATTGGAGGACCCACCACTTACCCGCCCTGGTATAGGTAACAGATGGTTACCCCTTCAAGGCTCTTGCAAGGACTCTAATTTTTTGGGTAAAAACGACTCTACATTTGATAACGAAACTAGACCTCCAATGTCCCTGCATACGTTGTTAGTAAGCAGTATGCAAGTGCTTAGCGGGAAATACAGATACAATATGTGTTAGTATGACAAAATATAGACAAGACAATGGGACAGATTGGTGAAAGTTCACGAGGTGGCAAGCGCTGGGTGATTGTATACAGCGTATCCTACAAGCACCTGTTTGGGAAGAAGACACAATAGATAAGTAATAAGGGAATGGCAAACGGTTGGGAGTCCTCTTCAATCGATTGGCAGTCCCAGCAAGAATGCGCATGACATTCGGTCTAGTCGTGAACCACACTCAGCTTCCGCGCCCCTTAGCCGGTTCCTCGGTGATGCCTCAAAGAAAAGTAAATGGGAGATTGGGGGGAAATACCCGAAGACCCTAAGGAATTCAGCGTCGAGTAGCCGGAGGCAAGGCGAAGGAGAGCCGAGGTCGCCCCCCCAAACCTAAAGCCTGCACATGTTGCTGGGGGTGGCGCAATTAATTTTAGAGGGCACCGTGCCATCGTCGACCGACTCCTGTTGATGCAAGGACGAGGTCTAACGCACCCCCAGAAGGGGAAAAAGAGACATAACAAAATAAATAGATGCAGTTCAGTTCAGCCTTCTGAGCGAAGCAAAGTAGCATTGCGAGACTAAAAAGAAAAAGAGAACAAAGAAACCAAAACAAACCTAAAAAAAAAAAAAAAACATAGTCGAGTATTTTAGTTGAATCAATAGTGTTCCTTAGAATATGAAGCTGGAAAAAAGAGAAAATTCCAAAAAAATTGATGAAAAATAATGAAAACAATAAACACCGATAAAACACCGTGTAGCACAGCTTAGTGAAATCTAAAATAAACCATGTGAAAAGAAATAAAATAAGCAAAAAAAAGGTAAGTCACAGAAATATAAAAGAAATAGGAACAAAATTTATACAATAGAATAAGATAAAGATACCTAAGATAGAGATGATATTATAACAAAAAAATATATATGTATATAGATATAAAGCACAAAACATAAAATTCTAGCAGTAGATGTAATAAAGTAAAGAGAATGTCCGTGGATTCAAGAGCAGATACACCTGGTACCTACATGATTTTACAGCTAGTCAGCGACTCTAAGATCAGGCCATCTCTCGACCCAGACTTTCGTAAATTTCCTCAAACACTCAAAGTTCACCTTATTCGAAACGAGATCCGCGTTCCAAGCTGGTCTCGTAGTAACTTGCAAGCCATCAAGCATTTCCTCTCGGGCATCCGTCAAAATCTCGCAGTGCCACAGAATGTGCTCGGCTGTTTGATCAGTATTACCGCAAGCGCAGTTAGAATGGGGTGATAGAGAGAGACTATGAAGTCTCCCTCTGAACTCCCCATGACCGGACAGAAGTTGGGTCACATGATGATCCTTAGTGATGTAAGCCCCTTCCATTCTGAGTTTAACTGACGGGAAGAAGGAGAAAGTCCACCTTCCCGTATTTGACCTATCCCAACGTTCCTGCCATTCTCTCAAAGTTCTTTCTCGCATCTCTCTAAGAAGTCCTGGGAGGTAAACCGCTCCACCTGGTATTAGCTCAATACCATGATGTGTGGCAGTTCTTCCTCTTGTTAGAAGCTTCTTTGTTTCAAGACGCCAGTATCACCATCACCGGTTGGAACTTCAAGACGTCAGTCTCGCTGTCACCCTTTCGAAGCTCCAAGACGCAAATCTTTCACCTCAAGCACCCGATGGGATAATACCTACAAAACGCTGACGCCTGAGCCCCGGCTATCCTTGGACTCCTTTGAACTTGCTGATTCTTACCAAGCCCTTGAAGTCGCTGCGCTACCCTTGACCATCAGGCTCCGGGCTGCTAGCCCGGGGCCCCCTTGCATCGAGCCTTGCATCTCTCTGCCCTGAAGACAACGCCGAAGCCCCGGCCATCCTTGGACTCCTTTGAACTTTCTGATTCTTACCCAGCCCTTGAAGTCGCTGCGCTACCCTTGACCATCTGGCTCCGGGCTGCTAGCCCGGGGCCCCCTTGCATCGAGCCTTGCATCTCTCTGCCCTGATGATAACGCCTAAGCCCCACGGCCATCCTTGGGCTCCTTTAAACGCAGACCTACCTGATCATGACGCCACGTGCAGCACGCCCAATAGAATGCAGACCGATACCCTGGAGCCAATCAAGATGTGAGTGGCTGCGACCGCCTTAGCCTAGGATGCAAGCGACGCACTGCCATGCAATGACAAGCCGGTCTACTTAAGAGTTGCTGTGACCGCCCCCGCCTAGATTCCCTTGGATACATAACAAACTCGAGAATATACATCATCTGGAGCGCAGCCCATCTCACATAATACACAACCAGCGTCCAGCACAGCCTACATACTCCGATGCAAGAGCATTCCATCTCACGATGCGTGGCGGAAGATACCCAGCGTGAATACTTCGGTAACCAGATACTCTTCTGTGGAACTTCAACAGCTGTCAAAGCGAGAATACATCTCTATCAATTCTCGTTTGTTAAAGGGCCGCTAGAACGAGTCAGCGCTAGTTCGCTCAACTCCACGCTCTCTGCAATCACTGCCGCAGTCACTAGAAATTGGATGGTGAGGAGGCCGCTTAACTCTACTTATGTATTTTTGGTTTCGAAATTATGTATACCTTTATTACGAACAATTTCATCCTGAAATATTTTGACATTTGGTTTTTCAAGACATTGTGCAAAAAATTAACACATTAAATAGCAGTCTTTTTTTTATTGGAATCTAATTTAGCTCCTCTCTCATTTAATTAACCTAAAGTACATTTTTCCCCAGTATACGTCTCTGTTCTGTATCACTTCTAGCATGTTCAAATTTCCTCGATTGGCCAAATGTAACATTGTAGAGCAGTAATCTAAATGTGGAGTAACTCTAGTTTTATAAATGAGCTCAGTATTTACACAAACAGTTGGTTGTAGTTACCCAAAATGCATACACTAAGCTGAATTCTTACCATACTATTGGGGAAGCTGAAAAAACCTAGCAGGATCCTATTTGGCGTTACGAAGTATATGTATTTTCAGAGAATAGGCAAATTTAAACCTTCTATCATTGCTTTGACTTCTGTGAGTACTTGTTCATTTCAGCGAAATATACTAACCTACGTTCAAAAATGAATTTAAAGCCAGCCTCTGCGGTATTAAACTCTTCCCGGTAGCGGTGAGCTTCCAGTGTAAAGCTTTCCCGAGCTTTGCTCGTACATGGGATCTTCAGTTTAACTTTCAGTAGCTTAGGACTGGGAAACGGAAAACTTTATTCAATGGAAAAAGACGAGATTTCAATTTTATTCGTGTTTTAAATAGGCACGTACTATCTTATTACATTCCGTCAAAAGACTGCAAAAAATGTCTCTCAGGATGTTGATTAATTTTAGCAGATTTTTTGGTAAAAAGAAACAATCATTATTACTATGGCGGGACCTAAATTCCACCAATTTCTGCTCTGGTAACATCAAGCCATCAAGTATGCGATTATATGTAAAAGTGTACACATACTCTTTCTGATTCAATAATGCTATATATTAATAACGCAAGGCTATCTGAAACATTGGCTAAAAGAAGAAGAAACGCAATATTACTTAACACAGATACGATTTTAGATTTTCACGGCCAAAAATATTTTTGTTATTCGTTTTTAGGGTATTATGCCGTGTTGCACTACCTCCTTCTTTAGCCAACGTTTCGGACACGCGTTGCAGTGTCCATCATCAGGGCAGATGTGTAATAGTTAGGGGTGATGTTTGTACTTATCTACTTAGAAGCGATACCGTGTCGCCAGCTCCACTCTACGAGCTGGCTCTACAATATACTTCAACATGTTTTTTTGCGTTTAACCTTGATGTAACCGTCAATTACCGGATAACAAGAACTATTGAGTTCAGCTTCATCGTCTCTATTAATATTAATAGGATTTGAATTGAAACCGGCCATTACTTTGGATTTGTTCCTGAAGTCCTGGAAAGACCCAAAACTCATAAAGCACGCCTGATTACGGAGGCATTTGAAAGTGATTATGGAGGCATTAAGAATTTATTAATAGAGACGACGGAGCTAAGCTCAATAGTTTTTGGTATCCGGTAATTGACGGTTGCATCAAAAACGTGTTGAAGCATATTGTAGTGCCAGCTCGTAGAGGAGTGGAGCTGGCGACACGGTATCGCTCCGAAGTAGATAAATAGAAACATCACCCCTAACTATAACACAAGGAGGTTCTTTGACTGCCGCCTGCGACAGTCGCTTTTCGAGACGAGAGCTTTTTCGCCCCCAAGTCGCTTTTGCCTGGCTTGTGTTTACACGGCCAGACACCTGCTACCTGTCAGCCGGCCGGCCCCCGACCGGCCCCCGACCGGCCCTTGACTAGGCCGCCGCGCCGCCAACTGCCTTTTTCAAGGCAACCAAGCCCACCAAGAAGAGGAAATATAAAATACCTGCCGTGCGGATGTTGTCCGCGCGGATGGAACTAGCTGACCCGGAGGATTCGCCAATAGAGATCCCCCCGGGCGCCCGCCAGTATAGGCGGCAAACTAAGACGGGGACCATCCTCATCACCATCCCGGCCTCCCAGCCCGTAGAATCGAAAACCAAGCCGGCATCTATCCCCCTGCCGCCCCCCGAGATGCCCGAGGCCGCCCCCGCCCCCCGAGATGCCCGAGGCCGCCCCCGCCCCCGGAACCAGCCGCCCCCCAATAGGCCCAGCTTCGGCCTACGTCGCGCCCCCCAGACCCCAGCCACCCGCCCAGGATATGGAAACCACCCGCCAGGAGGAAGGATGGACGAGGCCGTCCAACACCGTCAAGAGGCCCCTTTCACCACAGGAACCCCGGGCGGTTTTTATCGGCAACCGCTTTCAAAATTTACATGAAGTATCCGAAGGCGGCAATGACGGTGGGGCGTCGCAGGCGAAGCGCCCACATACTAATTCTAATTTCTCTTTTACAGGTACCAGTGGCCAGTCTACAAGGAAGGACCGTGTGCCCCCGGTCGTGATGACTCTGGGGGCCCTCTCTCATGGGCAGGTCACCGCAGCGGTTCAGGGCCACATCGGGAACCTGAACTTTAAGATACAATACCGATCAGGCGGAAAAGTAAATATCCTCCTACAGAACATGGCGGACCACCGTGCCCTCACCAACGGGCTGCGTGCGGAGGCTAGAGGCTTCCATACCTACACAGCGGAGGCGGAGAAAATGAAAAAGGCGGTCATCAAGGGCCTGCCTAATATCGACACGGAGGACATCGCTGCGAGCCTCTCGGAACAAGGATTCCCTCCCGCAAAGGTCACAAGGATGACGACCGCCTCGGCCGAGTATCCCATGTACTTGGCCCACGTCGACAAAGAGGTCAACATGGGTCAACTGAGGGCAACAGTCAAGTACCTCTGCCACTGCAAAATACGGCTGCAGAAGCACCGCAGCAACCATCTGCAGCACGGGACGCAGTTCTACCGCTGCCAAAACTTCGGACATGGGTCCCGAAATTGCGCCCACACAGCGAGGTGTGTGAAGTGCTTGGTGGAGCACGCCTCGGCCGAGTGCCCAAAAACCACAAGGGACCGCCGCGTGCTGTAACTGCGGGGGCCCCCATCCCGCCAACTTCAGAGGCTGCCCGAAGAGGATAGCTTACGTCGCTTCGCTGCAGCAGCACCAGCGCCAGAACCGGCGACAAGCACCAGGAAACAGCGGGCCGCATGCCCAGCAGACCTCGAGGACCGACGGACGCAGCTGGGCCAACGTGGCCCGCGGAAACACGGCCTCCCAGCAGCGCGAGGAGCAGCGCGAGGAGCAGCACGAGGAGCAGCCCCGCACGCAGCCCCGCACGCAGCCCCATACGCAGTCCCGCACGCAGCATCCCGCAGGAGAGCCATACACCGGCGTAGGAGACGCGCAACTGATGATGGCCCTGCTCCAAGGATTGAGACGCGTGCAACCGCAACTGGCCGCAGCTGGCTCCGACGAGCTGGAGAGGGCATGGATCCTGATGGATCTTATCACGAGCACCATCAATGTCTGATCCCCAGATGGTGAACGTGCTCCTGTGGAATGCCCACAGCATCCGAAATAAAATAGACGAACTGCTCGCTCTGGCAAATAACACTAATATTGACATAATTCTCATTACAGAAACACATTTAAAACAAGACACGCCGCTGAGAGTGCCCGGCTTCGAAGTACACCGAGACGACCGACAGGAGGGCGCCGGTGGCGGTACCGCCATATTCGTTCGTCAAACCATCACATCTACAAGAATACCTACTCCGAAGTTGAAGTATACTGAAGCCACGATTATCGATGTCATCATAGAGGATAGAACGCACACCTTCATCGCCGCCTACTGCAATAATGAAAACCGTCTGGTGAGAGAAGACTTGGATAAATTAATTAATTTGCGCCCAATTGTTGTTTTAGGAGGAGACCTGAACGCAAAACACAACTATTGGAATAACTACAGAGGCAACGCGAATGGGAAAACGCTCTTCACGCATATGCAGACACATAACTACTCGATAATGGCACCGGACAAACCGACATTCCACTCAGTACACGCAAAGTACCCCAGCACTCTGGACATCGTACTCGAGAAAAACGCTAAAACGATCTCGCCACTGCGCACGCTGGATGAACTTTCGTCGGACCACCTGCCCGTGAGCTTCAGTATTGGAGGGACAACTTCAAGGAGCCCTAGAAAACAGCGCAATTACAAAGACGCCGATTGGGAAGGTTTCAAGAAAGAGATAAACGAACGAATTCACCTCACGTCGGGGACTCTGCGCTCGAAGGAAGAAATCGACGAGGCCGCAAGCACTCTCACGGAAATCATACAACATGCACAAGACACATTTATACCTCTCAAAGAAGCACACACATACACGATCAAGCTTCCCGAGCACGTATTATCGCTCATTAAGGAGAAAAACCGTCTTCGCCGCCTTCACCATCAAACGCGCGACGGCTACTTCAAAACGGCTTACAACACGCTACAGCGGGAAATAAAGCAAGAAATCACCGACCTCAGACGCGAACTTTGGACGAAGAAAGTTACGTCACTCACGCCAAAGGACAACAGCCTATGGAAAATGGCAAAAGCGCTGAGACGCGAGGATCACACGATTCCCCCGCTAGAGAAGCTAGACGGATCAGGGCTGGCACTTTCGCTCGAAGAAAAAGCAAACGCGCTCGCCGACGGATTTGAGAGAGCATACGTAGCCACGGACGGCCTATCGGACCCGGAGACGGACCGACTAGTAGAAGAATCTCTACAAAATCTCGAGCAAGCCGAGCAGACGAGCGCAGCCGATATCCACTTCAGCACGCCGAGCGAAGTAGCCGTCATCATCAGACGATTGAAGACAAATAAAGCGCCGGGAAGCGATCAAATACACAACATTCTACTCAAACATCTACCGCAGAAAGCCATCATTTACATTACAAAACTGTTCAATGCCTGCCTCATCATCGGACACTTCCCTCAGATCTGGAAAACGGCGACCGTGCTGCCCTTTTCCAAGCCCAACAAGGACAAGAAGCAGCCGACAAACTATCGGCCGATCAGTCTACTTTCCACGCTGAGCAAGGTATTTGAACAGGTTATACTCAACAGGCTGCTTCCACACCACGAAGAAAACAACACTTTGCCAGATGAGCAGTTTGGATTCAGGAAGAGGCACTCCACTACCCACCAATTTACCAGAGTAGCGGAATTCATCGCCAGAAGATTTAACGAACATCGCTACATCGCCGCTGCGCTGCTAGACTTGGAGAAGGTATTTGACACCGTTTGGATCAAAGGGCTACTGCACAAATTGCACAAAACAAACACGCCCATATACCTAACGAGAGTGATTCAAGAATACCTAAAGGACAGATCCTTCCGAGTTTTCATCAAGAACGCGCTGTCATCGGTACGTGAGATTCCAAAGGGCGTGCCGCAAGGAAGTCTACTCGGACCTCATCTATTCAACATATTCACACACGACATCCCCCGAGACGAGAGATGCAAGCTATCTATATACGCAGACGACGTCAAACTTTACGTTTCCTCGCTGAAATCAGACATGGCGGCCATATACCTACAGAGAGCGCTCGACGCTCTCGTAGAGTACTACAAGCAATGGCGACTCAAACTTAACGAGGCGAAAACCGAAGTAATCATGTACACGAGGAAACGAAAAAGAAGAATACCAGACGTCAACATCGAAATGGGAGGGCACGTCCTAGAATGGAAAGATGAAGTCGTATACCTGGGCCTGACGATGGACTCACGTCTCAACTGGAAATCTCACATAGCCAAGATGCACGCAAGAGCCAGAAAGGCAGTCGGCGCGATGAAGCCCATCTTCAACAGGAGTCCGCTACTTCCCAAAACCAAGCTCCTGATCTACTACTCGCTCATCCGACCGGTACTGACATATGCTATTCCCGTGTGGAGTAGTATTTCTCGCACCGACCACTCGAAACTACAGACGCTACAAAATCTCTGCATTAAAATAGCATACAACACTAGAATCAGAACGAATTTAAAGAGACTACATGCAAGAGAAAACATCCCAACTTTATTTGAATACACACCCCGACTGACGGACCGATTTTACAAATCTCTGAGACATAGTAAAAATAGACTTATCAAGGAAATCGGTCAATACAATGCACCTAGTGACTTTACTTTCAGATATACACATAGACTACCTAAACATATCCTGATGGACCTGAACCACATCTGGCATGAGCCAGATTCAGACGCGGACGACTGAGCGAGCAGTAGGTATTCCTAACTACCAGACGCCTCCCCCCGTAACTTATGTTTATATATATATATTTATATATCTAGATAATATTGTATAATATGTATGTTTATGTAAGTTTATTTTAAAAAATTCCCATAAAGTATATATTTCACATAAAAACAGACACATACACCCCTCACCACAAAACGCAGTATTTCACGTGCTGAAATCACTGAAGGCCGCCCAGTTTCATGTTGACTGTCGGCCGACTCTGCCCGGATGAGGTTTTTCATGGTTTCCTCATTCCCGAAGGCAAATGCGGAAGAGCTCCAAATTAAAAGGACATGACCGCCTCCTTCCCACTCCCAACATAACACAAACAGACACGTATGTATATATGGTCTTCGACCTCTGATGATGAAGATTGATGTTGAGTCTGGACGAAACATGCAATTTTAGTAGGGTTTTTAGATAACAATTTTTCCCTACCGATGAAACACAAGGCCTTTAAGTCTATGATAGCCAGGTAACATTTTTAAATACCCACATGAGGTAAAAATTGCAAGGCGCATATGACGCCGTTCTATTTGTATAAAGAACATTAACTTTAAATTCAGTAAATTTAAATGATTCATCTCCTCAAGATACATAAGAATCTAGTAAATGAAAAAAAAAAATAACTATAACACATCTGCCCTGATGATGGACACTGCAACGCTGTCCGAAACGTTAGCTAAAGAAGGAGGTAGCGCAACACGGCATAATACCCCAAAAACTAATAAAAAAAATTACTTAACACCTCCAAAATCAGTCACCGTAAGTATTATAATAATATTTTCATGATTAGAATCTTGACGAACTACTTCCAAACAATCTACTACATATTATGTATTAAAGGCTTGAAAATCTACATACTAAAGTAGTAGGGAACGTCATATTGTTTGCCCAAGCCCTAAAGCACGTTTTAAGGGAGAACGAAATAATAATTAATCCGGCTTCTACGTTACTATGTTAGTGGCTGGAAGGGGGATCATGAAGTTGGCTGAGCAGTTTACACAAGCTTAATTCAAACTGATATAAATATTAATATTGCGATGTTTCACAGAAAAATTGCAGAGGGAATGAAAGAAAATTATATAAGGGATAATAATTTAGATAATAAAGAGAGGAAGGAGCGAATGAGTGAGTCTTGAAGAAACCCTTGATGGAGGATGGAAGAAACACAGAGTCCAACAAATCGTTCCACAGGAGAGCTGTTGAACTCAAGAAAGAATCGTAGAAACAACCCGTCCTTTATTTATTTATACTGGGTTTTACAGATGTTCACCCTTACGTGAGAACAATCCAGTTATAAAACTCAGTTGTGGTAAGAGACATGTGAAATACGCGAGGCATGCATGGAGAGACAATTCACACAATATAATTAGTTAGTATTTTTTAACAGCGCCAGAACTTTTTTTTAATCCTTACAAATTATCAACGAAAATATCTTCTTCAGCACACTCTATCTTGTTATATAGTCGACACATCTGGGTCAGAGGGCTGAAGTGTGCGATACTATTTTTAAATGTATTCATGTGAAAAATTTTGTGACATCTTAAACGATGGGAACTGGGTGAAATTTATTTCAATACTGCAAAGACATAATGTAGTATCAAGATGGCCGTGAATAATTTTATGTAAACATATTAGATCAGTTAATTGCCTTCTAGTTTTAAGTGTATCAATCTTGAAGTAATCACGACGTACGTCGTCTGACCTGAGATGGTCATGTAGTCCACATTTGAAGGATAACATTCTTAATACTTTTTCAACCGATTCTACAATGTTTTCATATTTGCAGTAATGTGGATTCCAAATAGTGCTTCCATATTCAAGTTTACTTCTAATTTAGGCATTGTAATAAGTTAGAATTGATTGAGGATCATTGAAAGGTTTACATATTCTGTGAATAAATCCCATAATTTTTAATGATTTGCACTTAATGTCGTTAATTTGTACATCAAATATGAATTTAGAATCAAGAGTGATTCCTAGATCCCTTATTGAAGATTCTTATATGACAAATATTAACCGTATACATGTGTTTATTAGGGGAATCTATCAAACGGATTGCCGGTTTTTGTACGGAGTCGAGGGTTTTTTCAGGAATTTTGGGGCTCCAAATTCAACCGTGGGACGCACTTGCGATTTGTACAGGGTAACAGTTGTGTACTATTAAAGTATAGTACGCCCAATAAAGCAGTATAACGACGAATATTTTTCTTCTTTCTAAAGATGTTTTTTAAATAATGAGGGAGTGTCAGTGTCCTGTTAAAAGTTTTCTTTTTAAATAGATTGCGATGGTAAAATCAAAGGTGACTCGGCATAACCGGTCCACCGCTAAAATGGTTAATCAGTTACTTTGAAAATAGACAACAAATAGTAAAAACAAATAAGTGAGCAGTAACAAAGAATATATCAGGTATGGAGTTCTGCAAGGCAGCATCTTGTGTCCCATACTATTCCTCATCTACAAAAAAAGTCTAACTGAGATAAACATAGTAAAAATAGACTACAAAGTAAGCAGTTATGCAGACGATACAGTAATTTTGTTAAAAGCACAATCATGGAAAAAGGTCTTCAAAAACATAGAAACAGGGATGATTGAAGTAAATAAATGACTACAAAATAATCTACTAACACTCAATATTTCTAAAACACAATACCTAACTTTCAGCTAAACAAAGGCTGGTCAATCACACAGACATCCACAACTACATTTTCACCCCTGCACCAATACTTCCTCAAATAACACATGCCGTGCTTGGGACAAAATTGGTCACGCGGATAATATTAAATATCTAGGCTTAACTGTTGATCAAAACCTGAAATGGGATCTTCGTATTAATATACTATCAAAAAGAATACGGAAATTATCAGGCATCATCAAAACAATACGAAACAACATGTCGTTAAACCAATGAAAAATACATACTTCGCACTTTATTCTATTCGTCATCTATTCTTTATTTCGTCAATCTATTCTAACGTACGGTGTATCAGTATGGGGAGAAGCAGCGTATAATTACCTCAATCCTTTTATAATAAATCACAAAATAATAATTAGAATCATGTTTAAAAAACCTTACCAACATCCGACAAAACAGCTATTGATTAAAACATTTACTAGACGTACATAAACTATTTAAAAACTGTATCAAAACATCACCTCAACACACACCTCACTTGCAAAACGTAAAAGCAAAATAAATGAATACTTTCAAGTTCCCTATACTAAATCAACTTTCGTAAAAAAACATAAATCGTACCAAGCTCCACACATTTTCAATATCTTCCTAACACAGTCAAAAACTTACGTCACCCTAAATAATCTGAACTGGCTATTCAAAAGTTTTGTAATATGGTTGACTGAAACGGAAAGAACAGACATTTGAAATATCCTAAAGAACTAACAGGAGTTCATTTTATAGACATTCGCTTTTCATATAATTACTCACTAAATTATATATTATTAAATATAATAAAATATGCAGAGTACTACTTGCTGGCAACATTAATTATATAATCATGTACCTACATTATTATATAATTAATTTACATTTTCCTACCTCCATGTGTAATCTTATATTACGTACGCAGTCTTTTTATGGAAATTAATCAAATAATAAAAACAACATGTAAATATTTAATGTAACAACAATACATATATGCATATATATGTTTTGCATAAACGTATTGTTATTAAATTAAATATTTACATATATATTATTTGGTTATAACGTTTTTAGTATATTCTCTTCTAAAACTATAACAATATTATTCTACTTCCTCCTAACTAAAATTTGAATTTCCAAGTTTACGTAAAAAATATCCACGCGAATTGCGAGTAAATATTTCAAAGGTGCTGACCCATTTCGTTGGGCTGCTCACGGGATGCTAAAACTTTACCACATTTCTTACTAAAAGTTTTATCGCGTAATGAACGTTGAACAAAGCATTAAGAATTTTTATTTGCCCTTCGGTTAAATTTGTAATTCCTTACAATTTCGTGACGTTTAAAATTTAAGTAACTCTGTTTTGAAACTACTGAAGAGATAAGAAGATCAGCATTTGTTAGTAGGTGTGTGACTACCAAAAAAAAAATCTTTTCTAACCCAACCTAACCCAGCTTTTTTTACATTAACTCCACACAGGAGGCCCTGAGGAAATTAATTTCCCTCGGGGTCTATGTCATCTGAGATGCTGTGTGAAGGGTCTTTTTGAGGAGAGAAAGGAATGAACATTGGTCTTGAAGCATTGTCTAGCAAGGGGTCAAAGTGACCAAATTTAGTGTTTTGTCGGGTCGGGACAAATTATTGTAACCAATGTGCTTTGTGAATAAAACCAGGAATTCCTCCATTGAAACCAGATGTTTTTCCTTGACGTCCTTCTGCTGAATATCAATTTATAACATGGTACAATTTATAACAATCATGTATCATGTAATTTATAACAATCATGTATAACAATCATGTATCATGTATAACAATCATGTATTTATAACAAACATGTATCAATTTATAACAATTTATAACACGGAAAATCAAGGGTGCTGGCATGGCCTTACAGGCCAAAGGCAAGAAGGACCTTGACAATATTTTGAAGGCTAGCACCAAGCTTGCAGCCTGTGGTTTGAAAGTTGTCAACCCCCTTGGACGTCTTCCGAAGATTGTAGTATACAATGTTCCCAAAGGAGAGCCCTCTGCCGACCAGGCCCTTTTTGCGGACATATTTAAACTCAACCTGGAAGGACAAACCACTCTGTCTCTTGATGACCACCTGCGGACCATGAGGAGGGTTTCCCTCTTTGGAAAAAGAGACGGTCCAACGATGAACATGGTGCTGACGTGCCACCCGGCTGCTAGAAAAGTCCTCATCGACAGCGGGCTGTGCTACCTTGGGTGGCACGCGTGTCGGACTCGTGACTACACTGGCGCCACCAGGTGTTTCAAATGCCATCTGTACGGCCATATTTCTAAGAACTGCTCGCAGGATAAAGAAACTTGCCGCCACTGCGCCGTTGTGGGTCATGGCTTTGATGACTGCCCCAGGAAGGCACAGCCCGCTGTCTGTGCCACTTGTTCTCGCTTCAAGAAGCCGGCAGATCATCCGACGGGTGATAGGAACTGTCCGGCCCAACTGGCTGCGGTGGAGTCAGCATTCCGCATGACTGACTATGGCTCCTCTTAATCCCCTCTCCCTAGGTCAGGTCAACCTTCAGCGATCCCGAATGGCCACACTGGAAATACTGAAGGTCATGTCTGACCTAAAAATTGACATTTTGCTTATTCAGGAGCAGTACACCTGGGAAGGTAAGACCCCTATTAATTTTCCGGGTGCGGTACTCGAAGTTGGCCGCTCTCCAGGGGCGGGTGTCCTGGTCAATACTTCATTGGCCAGCCCCCTCCTTCTGGCTGGTCTTTCTGATGAATACCAAACCTGTGTATGTATTAGATTTGGCGACACTGAGATCTTCTTGATCTCAGTTTATTTTAAATTTGGGAATCCGGTAGGACCCCACATCCTGAGTCTGACGCGCGCGCTCAACGCGCTTAAAGGCCGTAATATAATTATCGGAGGTGACTTTAACGCACGCTCACCATTATGGTTCGACACCAGTGACTGTAGAACGGAACGATCAGACGCCGTTGAGGACCTTATTGCGGCGCAGGGTCTTTGCATTGTTAACGAACAGAGTTCATTTTGCACATTTTCGAACATACATGGTGAGAGCAATATTGACCTAACTCTCTGCTCTGGGTCTTTTGCGACCAGGATTTCAAAGTGGGTAGTCCATGAGTGCGCTATTAATTCGGATCATAGACTGATAACTTTTACGGTTGGTGTTAGTAAAACCGAAGCTCCAAGATCCTCCTGGAACTTCAACACCACTAGGGCGAATTGGGATCACTTTGGGGAAGCGCTACGAGATACGTTAAGGGACTTTTACCACGTAGCTGCTACGGATCCGGATAATTTGGGGAATTTTTTCAATAGGGCGGTCGTATCTGCTGCCAACTCGTCTTTGGGAAGATCAAACCCGAAGACGAGTATTAGAACGCCGTGGTGGTCTTCTGAGCTGACTTCGCTCAAGGGGGCCTTTAAGAGAGCCTTCAGGGCCCTCGGGTTGTCTAAGGGTCTCAGCTGTACGGAGGAGGAGACAGCTGTGCTCCAGGCCAACCTGAGGTCTGCCAGGTCGGCCTCCAAACGGGCTGTTCTTCAAGCGAAACGAGCTGCGTGGCATAACTGGGTCAAAAATGTGGGTAACGCCAACCCGTGGGAAATCCACAGCGCTATTGAAAAATCCGGTAAAGGATCTGACCGGTTTTTGACTACAGTAATTGGGAATTCAGATGGGAGGAACGCCGAGACTGTGGATGTGGCCTCCACTCTCAAGACACTTCTGGGCGAGTTAGTTCCTTTAGAATCAGTAATTGGGGAAAACGACCACCATAAACAGATTAGAAATCTGTCACGGCTACCACCTAGAGACCTTGCCCAAGAGGATAATAACTTTAGAGTCACTTAAGCGGAAATTGAGGTTATAATTAAGGGATTGGGTCCTAAGAAGGCACCAGGGCATGACAGGCTCAACGGCGTGATTGCGAAGCAAGTCTGGGTTCACGCCAAGGAAGAACTCTTCCAGGTGATGGACACGTGCCTGAGGAGGGGAGTTTTCCCCTCCGAGTGGAAGCGTGGCGTGCTCCGGATCATACCTAAGGGGAACGGGAAACCACTTACTGACATTAAGGCGTACCGACCGATTACCCTCCTCCCGGTACTTGGCAAGATCTTGGAGAAACTGATACGGGAGCGACTACGTAAAACTCTGTCACCGGCCAGTGACCTTCAATTCGGTTTCGTCCCCGGTAGATCGACGGTGCACGCCCTGTCGTATGTGCTTGATTGGGTGAAGGCTTGTCCAAAGAGGTACGTAGTTGCAATTTTCCTCGATATAACTGGTGCCTTCGATCACGCGTGGTGGGCAATGATGCGTACTAAGGTTAAAAACAGGCAGAGTTCCAAACTTTTGTTCAAGTGCATTGATGACTACCTCTCCGACCGCACAATTATGATCAGCTTTGGCGACTACCTGATTGAAAGGGAAGCGGATATGGGATGCCCGCAGGGATCTATTCTTGGACCTGACCTGTGGAACATTAACTTTGACGATTCCTCCAGGCTGCCCTTGCCTGAAGGTTGCATCTCTGTCGATTACGCTGATGATAAGACGTATTTGGTCTCTGGGGACAGCAGAAGGGAAGTTGAGAAAAAAGGCAGTGAAGGTTTGAACATGTTCCTCGATTGGGGGAAGAGAAACAAGATGACATTCGCTCCCCATAAGACCCAGGGACTCCTGATGAAGGGCTTTCTCAGTAGAGAAAGAAATCCTGTCATCAAAATGGGAGACTCTTCTGTCCAATTTCGTGAAACTGTGAAATACTTAGGTGTCACTCTAGATCGTTCGTCCTCCTTTCTGGCTCACGTCAAGGATGTATCTGGTAAGGCTAAGGCCCTGTTCTTGAAGCTTAGGAGACTCTCCACAGCTGAGTGGGGACTACGTTGCCCAGCTTTGCGTATCCTTTACAGATGCGTATATGTGTCGCAGGTTTCGTATGCTGCATCTGTCTGGGAGCATCGCCTGGGTAACTCGCTCATACTCTTGGCTCTCAAGCGGGGCCAACGAACTCCTTTACTAGCACTATCCGGGGCGTATAGAACCGTAGCTTCGGACGCTTTGCCTGTGTTGGCCGGCATTTTGCCAATCGATCTAGAAATCAGGGAAGTGCTTACTAAGCAGAGACTAACCAGAGGAACCCCCGCCACTCACCTAGGAGTTATTCTAACTCCGGGTGGGCCGGGAACCCTCCCTGGGCTGCTGCGTCAAATGAGAGACCTGTCACTCCAAGAGTGGCAGGCCAGGTGGGATAGGTCGAATTTGGGAAGATGGACTTTCTCCTTCTTCCCATCAGTTAAATTCAGAATGGATGCGGTCTTCCTCAAGTTAGACCACCACATAACTCAGTTACTCTCTGGCCATGGTGAATTTAGGGGGAGACTACACTCCCTCTCTCTTTCCCCTCACCCCAACTGTGCCTGTGGGAGCACAAACCAATCGGCAGAGCATATCTTGTGGCAGTGTGAGATAATGACGGATGCTAGAGGTCAAATGTTAGATGGTTTGGATGTACCCATCAGACCAGTTTGGAACTCCGACCTGGTCTCGAACAAGACGAATTTTGAGTGCTTGAGGAATTTTACAAGAGTCTGGGTGGAGAGATGGCCTGATCTGAGAGTCGTGGACTAGCAGTTTATGAAACCGGGTGTACTCGCTCCTGACTTCCACGGACTATTCTCTTCTAACTCATTTACCATGTTTGCCTGGATTCACTTAACCATATCGGTTTCTTGTTTCTTTATTTTTATTTTTCTCTTTGTATTTGCACTTTTACACTTCTTATACTTTTACACTTTTTATACTTTATACTTTTACCTATTGCTTGTTTTGCTCTTCTCTCTTTCTCTTTTCAGAGGTGACTCTTCGGGGCATTAATCACTTTCTTTTCTTTTCTCTTTTGATCTTTTTATTTTTTTTTCTCAATAGCTGCTGCGTCACTGATGAACTGATAAAGTGCTGTTTACTTTCTGTCTAAATTTTCTATGTATATATAATTTATGTGTACCTATTGTTTTGCTGGTTTTATTTTTCACTCTTATATCTATAGCATGGATAATTCTCCAGCGTAACTTGTCTCGCCAGTGTGCTTTTAGTTTTACATTTATTATGCTTTTTTCTTTTTTTTTTCTTATTTATCAATGTATTTTTACTTCATGTTTGATTAGATTATGTTTGTATACCTGCTGTGTGGATAATTCTCCAGCGTAACTTGACGCGCCTGTGTGCTTTTTGTTTTACATCAATTATTTTACTATTTTTCTTCCCTTTTATCTGTATTCTTATTTCATGTTTGTATTTTTGGGTTTTTTCTCTTCTTTCTCCTCTTTTTAGTGCGTTATTGATTCTAGAACAGAACTCCGTTGCCTGTTTTGTTTTGTCCTTTTCCCCAATTAAGGGGTTGGACCTTGGGCCTTGTCCCTATGTATCTATGTACGGTTGCTTTTAGGTTTACTTTTATTTTGTACAGATCCTCTACGCTCACCATCCAGCGCCCGCGCCACCCCCCGGGACATATTCAGGTTGAAGGAAAGACTGAGCGGCTTCCCATGGCTGTCCGCTCCTCCTCCGGCTACCCGACGCTTTTCTCCCTAGGGTCTTCGTTAGTCGTCCATTTACTTCTTCTAGGCACCACCGGCTAGCTGGCTAAAGGGCGACTCCATGGGATGCCGTAACGTTGGACTAACGACCTTTTTTATTCTCTCGGGGACCGCCGGATGCTTCTTGGTTAAGTCAATCACTCTAGATTGTTCCTTTTTTTAATATTTCTTGTATTGATTTGTTGTACATATAACTTTATTTTTTCTCACAGTTGCCTGCAGCCTTGAGTGTGTGGTCTCCCTCTGGCTTTAATCAACAAATTTTGTTTCTCTTTCTTGCTTTTCTTATGCTTACTAACACCAGTAGATTAGTTTCTTTTATGACCATTGCAGTTCAGTCTGCAGGCGATCCTACATTTCCGCCACCTAACAAAGTATGTAGGGACATTGAAGGTCTAGATTCGTTCTGTCAATTGTAGAGTCACTCATATAAAAAAAATTAGATTCTTGCGAGAGCTCCGAAGGGGCGACCATAAGTCGCCTATACCGGGGCGGGAAAGGGTGGGTACTTCAATGGTCTTGAAGAGACTCATGTTTGAGGACGGAGGAAACACGGAGGCCGACAATAGTTATTTTTTTGTATCGCTGTAACGGCTCTCAGAGATTTTTGCAAATTTAGATTAAGATTTGTTAACAATTGTTCATGCCTTCTACGAAGTTTAATTTTATTTCACTAAACGTTTAAAAAAAAAACATTTTTATTGACTTTTAAAACGGAACCAGAAAACAATACACCAATAAGCAGTAGATATTGTCTCAACTAAATAGAGAGGACGTCGTAAATTCCCAATGGCGAAACACAAATTGTCTAGGTTACCATCCTTTCATCAAATTCCTTCACCTAGATTGCCTTGAATTATTAAATCTAAGTACACTTTTGAAAACTCGCTCCATAGTACAACAACGTCTCCCAGTACAAGGGCGGATCCAGCGTTGGCGCCAGGGGGGGTCACATAGCGCCAGGAAGGGGTCACATAGTCGTGGTCAAGTCACAAGAAGTTATAATTTAATGTTGATAATAATAGATACAAGTAAAAAGTAGGTCCACCTAGGTGCTGGACCCAGCCCAGGGGGGGGGGGTCATGACCCCCATGACCCCCCTCCCCCTGGATCCGCCCTTGTCCCAGTAAATATCTTATGAACTGAAATGATGACTCTAGTCTAATGGAATGAGATGAGCTTTGCATAAATGGTTTGAGGCATTGATTAAGAATTTTCAAGTCTATCCTTCCGGTACCTAACGGAAAATATACTAGGGATGGAATGTATTTTCTGTGTATTTATTGTTATCAAGTTTAATATTTGTAGAAAAAAAATATCTATGATTGTAAGTCATCCAATTATTCTGACTATAATCTTTCTAAAATAGTGTTAAATAAACCTATCGGTAGGTGGGTACTTATAAGAAAAAAAGGTAAATAACTTTTTTCGAAATTCCAACTTTCAGGGGTAGTTTTGTGGTAAAAAGATAAAATTAGACCAGCGTTTGCGGGCGGCATTATTATTTTCCGCTGTTACACAACCAAGTATTATTGCCACAATCGTGACGGCAGGCTCTCAGCAAGTAACATCGTACCTCATACTAAGGATTTTTAGTGGGTACTTCTTTTTATATGGGAAAAAAATGTTGGAATTTCGGAAAAAGTTGTTAATCTTTTTTACTTCTACCATCATGTAGAATCACCTCCCGAAGTTAATGCACTTTACCCCCGGACTCCCTGTATATTTCTTAAAATTCCTCTATAAGCTAAACAAGTTAACATAATTTCTTATTATACTCTTCAAAGTTAGTCGTTAATGAAAACGAACCACTGTTTTAACGAAAAATGTTGATTACCCAGAAGAATGTTGTTTATATGTTTATCAAATTAAATAAGTTCTCTAATGGAAAGTTCCCAATTAAAAGTTATCCTCGAAATACTTGGAACCTTTTAAAGCCTTTAAGCGACGTTCGAGACTTAATTGATGATCCATCGAATACAGCTACTTACACATTTTTTTTTCAGAATACTTAATAAATTATGGAATTAAAATTGCTTAGGTAATTTTGGTTTTCTTTCCGAGAAATCAGTTGAACTTGAAAGTTTATAATTTATATTACGTGCCGTAAATTTAACACATAATTTAAAGAAGTTTACAAGTTTTAGGAAGTGGTTTGAAGAAATTAATTCTTAAGGGCCTTTAACCAGCCAGCGGCCGAAAATCCACATTTCATTGAAAGATGTTCTTACGATTGTACAGGGCGGTAGCAATGAGAAAGATTAATTGTTCTCCGTACCAGCTTTCTAAAATTATAACTCAATATCGATTTTATTTCATTCCAAATTTACCTTAATTTATACCTACATCCAAAAATGCTGAAAGGTGTGATGATAAAACTATTAAAATTATGTATTTTTTGTAATAATTCTTTTAATTTTTGGAGAGTTGAGCGCAGAAATAGAAGGATTTATGCTTGCCATTCAAGATAGAGTCATAAATACTAAAAATTATAGGAAACATAAAATGTCATTTTGTTTGATAGTGTATTAATTAAAAAAAGGAATATTCCGTGTTATCCGTGTATCGAACTTCAAGGAACATTCTGTATTATCCGTGAGGTGGGCTTATACATTTTTACCAAAAACTTGTCAAAAAAATGGATTATCGTTGACTTCGACGCAATATTCTACAATATTTAGTTCAATATGCGCTGCACAAATTAAGCGTATTAGTAAAAAGCACTCACCCTGAAAACTGAACCAGATATTGACAAGGAAGGGATGCTCCAACTGTGTGAGGAGTTCCACCTCCCTCAGAACATTTCTCAGTGCATCCCTTTCCGTGCAGGCTGCCTTGTTCATGTACTTCATGGCGAACATCTGCTTACTGTCCTTCTTCTGGACAATGCAAACCTGGTGAAAAGAGAATAAACCAATAATTAATAGTCTAATATTTTTGATTCTAAGGCTGTAAATAATGCAACGCACCGTACCTACACACACAGTCAGAGGAGCGTTTCTGTATCTTTTATTTATTACTTATTTCTTATTTATTTTTTTAGGTTCTCCATAAAACAGTTATACACCAAATTATTACGGAGAAGATTACAAAATTTAAAAGAAAAAAAAAAGAAGTCCATTGGGGCAGTTTCACTATTATGTGACGTATGTTAAAAGATTGTTGCTGAACTCTCCGTAGGTAACATTGAAGATGTCGTTGCTCAATGCAGAATCCTTAAGCAATTGAATTGCTCTGTTTAATGGCGCATTCTGAAATGAAGAAATTCTCGCTTTTGGAGCAAAAAAAAGTGTACAGTGCCGGAGATCACCTTAAAAAAGTGTTTCCTCAAAAATATTTGTCGGCGGGCTTCTAAGATATTAAGATCGAGCATTCCTGTTAAGAACAACGATGGATACAGGAATGGGTAGTATGTATATTCCCTCATATATAGGTAATGCATAAACCTTTTTTGTACTCTTTCTATTTTTAGGATATGGTTTTGTTCAGAGGGAACCCAAATAATGGAGCTGTATTTCAGGATGCTGCGGACAAGTGCTTCATATGTTCTTCGTATTGCAATTCCATTAGTAAATGATCTCGCATTACTTTTTCTTTGGATATGGAAAAGATAAGTGATACGGAATCGGCTGTCAAATTTATGTATCTTTCATTGACTGTCGATTTCGTGTAGAATCTTTTCTGTATCCACAAAAGATACAAAATTGGCGAGTTAACTTTAAGTTAAGTTATTTTGATGAAACCATCAAAGCCTTGATTGGAGCAAATTAAATTTGGGAAGCGGTTATGGGTACCACTGCCCCGGGAACGCTAGACCTCGTCCCTGCATCAACAGGAGTCGGTCGACGATGGCACGGTGCCCTCTAAAATTAATTGCGCCACCCCCAGCAACATGTGCAGGCTATAGGTTTGGGGGGGCGACCTCGGCTCTCCTTTGTCTTGCCTCCGGCTACTCGACGCTGAATTCCTTAGGGTCGTCGGGTATTTCCCCTAATCTCTCATTTACTTTTTTTGAGGCATCACCGAGGAACCGGCTAAGGGGCGCGGAAGCTGAGTGTGGTTCACGACTAGACCGAACGTCTTGCGCATTCTTGCTGGGACTGCCAATCGATTGGAGAGGACTCCCAACCGTTTGCCGTGCCCTTATTACTTATCTACTGTGCCTTCCTCCCAAACAGGTGCGAACTTCACTTTTCAATACAATTCTACCGTAACTTCAAGATTTTATTTACTTTCTTGAAATTATAACAAAAAATCAACAAACTTTTATGTGTCACTTTTTTACAACAATATTTTCACAGATACCTAAATTTACAAACCTTCACTTTAAAATTAACATTTTTTACTTGTACTTATTGATCTAATTTAGCTATTTAGTTTATATTACCCACGCACAGGTAGTGCCTTAGTGGGTTCCCATTTTCTGATTTTGTCTTATATACATATATTAATTTACTTTTTTCAAACTTTTTCATTACTTGTATTTTAGTTAATGTTATATATATTTAGAAATTATGTAAAAAATACTTTTCAAATGTATCAAGATACAATAAGAAAAAAAAAACTGATAGAAAATAGTGTGTTGTCGATGTATGCCATTGGTTTTTTCAAAAAACATAATAAGAGAAATAACGGAAAAAACTCAAGGATATTGTGCTACTGAATATCTGAACTACACATTTAATTTAATTTCGTCGCTGGCAAGGGTTTTATTTTGCATAAATGTACATACATTTATGAAGTTGATGAATTTTCTTTTACAATTTATTGAGATGTCCTTATTTTCAGTAAAAAGAAGAATGTATTTCCAACATTTTTAGACAGATTGAAAGGTTTGTCTGGAGAATAATTTGTTATGATGGATGGATAGATACGAAGCTGGAGACATCCTTAGGAAACAATACATTTATGAGAAAATTAATAATAAATATCTACTCAAGATATTATGGCAACAGGAGAAGGATATAAAAAGTTGACTAAATTAGGATGGAGTAAGGTGAGCCAATATCGATTTTTTTTAGCTTTTCATTCTGATCGTCTATTAAATGTGTAAATAAATTTGTAAAGAGCCCTTGAAGTGAATTTCTCACGAAAATGGCGGTACAGAAATCATCCAAACCTTATTATTATTATGGTCTCGCTTTTAAGTTTTTTCGGTGTGATAATATTGAATCTATTTCACTTAGGCCTAGCCGCTGAGGAAAATGGGAATATTTATTTTTAGGATTACCAATTTCTGGGCTAAAATTCGGAAAGGTTGCGTGGGCCGCGGGTGGGATTATTGCCCTTTTTCCACTTGAAGTTTGACGAGGGAAGATGTAAGACGGGTGGTTTTTTCTGAAGAAAACAGAAAGCGTCCGCCATGTGAGGCGCTAAATGCCTAAAAACACATTGCTACCCGTCAGAAATGTGTGTTTATATTTTGTAACTCTACGCGTGCACATATATGTACTTATGACAATATTTGCTGAACATCATTGAACAACATGTATGAACAATGAAATAGCATTATTCGTATGTTTCTTTCAGTTGGAAAAACTTTAAATATCGCAATATTGAATCGTGCATTCAAATTTAATTATAAAACTATTTTGGCATGGACTCCAAAAAAATTGACCAAGCGTGACGGACATATGAATCGATCCCTCCGACTGCATTGCAATGTGACGGGTCGAGAGAGTCCCGCTGGAGAGATCTAGGTTAGGTCTCCCTCAACCAATCTCCCAATCCTGCCCGCCATGCAATAGGTGGGCAAAAAACACCCCATGAACTCGGGCACCCCTGCTAAGTCACCAAACGTAGCGAAACACTTGGGGTGATACGGTAGGGGTGTTGGTTATCCAATAAATGGTTCCCACGGACCAACGTTCCAATGGACACTGCAACGATGTCCGAAACGTTGGCTAAAGAAGGAGGTAGCGCAACACGGTATAACACCCCAAAAACAAATAACGAAAAAAAACTTACCTAATTTCTCACATTGTAATTTTTTAAAGGTTAATAAGGTTTGTGGAATGTAGTAACTGATCATTCGGTAACCTTGAAAAAATTATTTCTAGCTTCATTCACATTCATGCATAATTCCATACAGTATACTTTTCAACCATATTACTTTCAATTATTTTTTCCTCGTGCATCTCCTACTTATGTTCACCTACATCAATATAATATAATCCTCAGTCTCTTTTCTCAACAGCCGTATTAGCACCTATTTATTAATCGTACTAATTACGCTCACATCGACCCGGTACCGGAAAATCACATTCATAACTCTGTCTTACACGGTCTTACATGATTTTGCCATACAATAAATAAGATGTTTGATATCCCATTTACAGACGTGTTTAGGAAAAACCTCTCAGCTTTCCTCATAAATGTTTGTGGATAAAAACACACAACACGTATTTTATGGGTATCATTCTTTACTTTCACTATCTCTTGGACACAAAAGGTGCCTGGTAAAATTAAAGAAGAGACGTTTGCAGATCATCAGACTCAAACACATTTTTTTAAATTTTCAAACGTTGAAGACATATAATAATGACTTTAATCACTATTAAATTAAATATAGTATTTGAAGAACATTCCCTTGTTTTTAAGAATCAATTTAATCCTAATTGGTACGCTGTGAACCAAATTTTTCAGCTTTTCATTTTATTCCTTAATTGTGGTGTGATATTTGAATGAGTTCCCTGATGAGTGAATATCATTTTTTCTTCACAATTGATCATAATTTTTCGATAGGTTTTATACCGGGGCTATTTTCAGGCCAAATGGTGACGTTGAAATTTGCATGTCTTGGAGATATTTGTGGACAACTTTAGCATCGTGGCAGGGAGGCTTGTAGTGCATGACTGTCCCATCACCATTTAGAAATCATGGTTGCCATGTTAACAAAATACAAACTTTCAACATTGTTTTAATTAAATAAAAACAAATAAATGTATAAATTATGAAACTGGTTTAAAAATTACTGCCTAAGATGAAAAACATGTGAATTTCTGTTTGAGTATAATAATCTACATAAGTATAACGTTGTACAAAATTGACTTTGTTGGAGAGCGTGTTTTATCATGTTTTTCTTACACAGAATACGTGACATTTTCGGCAAGGGGAATATTTCATCGCGTAGACATGTGATAAGTGCTGAACAATGTTTTTGAAAGATGATGGCGAAAACTTGTTCTGAAAACGGCGAAACGAATTGCATGACGTTAACATTTCCGTTTCCCAACTGTAAAGGGTTAAGAAGTTGGGTACGAAAGCAAACATTTCACTTTTCAAAAATTCTCCATAGTTAATGGAGCTTATATGAAAAATCTTAGAAAGTGTTAAAATACTAAGAACCGGTTACTTGCTGCAAAAGCCTTTGTCGTAATGATCTAGCGCTTTCTTTACAGGTAAATTTGCAAGGAATTATAAAGAATGAAGTGGCAATTTCTTTTGGAAGGCGATTTTTTTTTAAATTTTCTTTATTCATTTAAATGTTTTCGTAGAAAAATTTTAAATGATTATCGGCAACCAGACTATGACGTGTTTATGATCTAATAAAAAAATCATTTAAATTTTAAGGATAATTTTGTAAATTCTTGTAATGTACGTTTAGTTCCTTTCATAAATCAACAACCATAATTATTTATTTAATTTAAAATTTATTTTAATACCATGATAAATTGTAATGGCCCGGTACGAAAAGGCATTCAGTGATTCATTTTTCTTCCTTTTTTCAACATTAACTCCACACAGGAGGCCGTCAGGAAATAAATTTTCCCCAGGGCCTATGTCATATTAGAGGAAGCCGAGGGGAGGTTTTTTTTTAAAGAAAGGAAGAAGAGGAAGTTCGGGGTAGGAAATAGGTATGAGAGGTGGGTAGGAATCTGGGGATCAGTTGGTTAAGTAGTCACGGACTTATGAATCCATCCCATACCAAATACCTCCCCAACCAGTCTCCCTCGATCCGGCCCGCCACGCAGAAGGTGGGCAGACACACGGCCGCCAAGACCTGGACAAACCTCACCCCATGAACCCGAGAACCCCTACAAAGTTACTAAACGTAGTGAACCACTTGGGGTGACCTATGGCAGAGGTGTTGGTTATCCAATAAATGGTTCCCGGGGCGGCGGTACCCATACTCTCTCCCAAAATCGCCTTGCCTACCAAAATTTCCTGGCAATATATAAACGCTTTCGTTTACATTTTTAATATTGTGCATTTTTAATGCACAATAATAAAATATAATTATATTTTTTTAAATTGTTTTGTCTACTCCACGTCAGTCCCTGTATCTTTCAAGTGACTTTACTTGTAATCTTAGTATTTTTGCAGTTATCACTTTTTCCATTGTTTTGAGTAATGGCATTGTTTTTGTCTTATATTTTTCAACACACTTTTATAAAATAATATTAATCGTATTCTTTGTATTTATCTCATATTATGTTCATCATTCATTACACTAACCCGTCATCCCATTTTCAGACTAACTCCTGTTTTACAGGGACATTTGAGGGTTTAGCTTCGTGCATCATCATCAAAAAAAATTAGAGTCCTTGTGAGAGCCCTGAAGGAGTAACCATCTATTACTTATACCAGGGCGGGAAAGCGATTGGATTACCTCAAGTGTGCAATTTTAATTTTTCGTTCGAGTTCAGGATTTTAACGTTATTTTTTAGTCAAGTCATTTAGTAATCTTCATATTATTTAGTATTATAAAAAAAAAACTTGCTAAAGTTTCATTGAATCCGAGAAATAAACAAATGTCACGTTGGCAATGAGCAGTTTTTCTTTCAATATAGATCCCCCCCCCCCCCCTTTGGTGAGATAAATTTGGGCCACTTCGTGTATTCTTTTCTAATAACTTGAGATTTTGCTGGACCCCCCCCCCCCTTTTGAACTCACGTAATTAATGTATGACGAATATAAAATTATTCTTCATTGAACTTTTAATGATTGAGTTGCTAAATTGTTAAACCTAACTCGTTTTCTTAACATAGAAAACAATTCGCTAAATCCTTTGTTTGCTTTTCCTTCACAAAAAAGGTTACAGAAAGCTCTTACTTACGTTTTATGAAGCTTTTGATAATTTTTCATGTTGGTAAACGTAATTTTAAGCTAGAGATAAGCAACTAATTGGTGGAAGTACGCACCTAACAAAGCCAATGTGAAGGGTTGATGTCTTTAACTGACTTCTTGAGTAACTTTTTTTTTTTTTTTTTTTTTTTTTTTTTTTTTTTTTTTTTTTTTTTTTTTTTTTTTTTTTTTTTTTTTTTTTTTTTTTTTGTGTATTACAGACTGTGTCCATTTACAATACACATGTAACATTAACTACTTATATATGATACAAATAACAAGTTATAGATTTTTAGCATTAACATGCCTCTTGAATTCTTCAAGGCTACTATTATTAACTAACTTGATTAGGGTTGTAACAATGCTCTCATACAGATTGACAACGGAAGTTCCTGTTTTAATAATAAACGTCGGGGTCACCATTTATAACGATTGATGGGGATAGTATACTCACACGCCAATCCCCTATGTTATATGAGAATGTCACGGGTTTCTTTTCAAATAACAAGTCGAATTCTCATCTGACTCAGATATATTTAAGATTCAGTAAATTACATTACGACAATAAAAATTAAACCGTAGGTTGAACTATGAGGATAGTAACCTTTACACACAGCAGTCAGACCCAACGAATAATCAAGAATGATTTTTGATAAATTTTCTATTCTGACAGCGACTGGTAGAATGAGCTGGAATGTCAGTGTTGCCATTCTATAATAATATTTTTATGGCTGTTGGCTGCTGTGCTTAGGTACTACCCACAAAACCTTCTGGAATAATAAGCTTAAGAGTTTGGTACTTTGACTTCCTTGTACACATTAGGCTTCCATATTAGAAGCTCTGCTTTTCAAAGCAAAGCCTTGTTGTCGATTTTACCTATGTACTAAGATTTAAAATATTTTATACTACCCGGAACTAGTGGGACTATGACACCGCCAACCGAGGTATGTTTTGACGCTGAACGCAAGTGAAATTTGAAGTGAAATTTCTTTCACTTATCATCAATAGTTTTAGTAGAGAAATTTCTAAATGTTTTATATGGTTCGGAATATAAACCATTTCGAAGCTTGTGGCACGAAAAAATGTTACTCGCGTTAAATGTGTTAAACTAAATTTCGATGTTTGAATAGCGAAATGTTTCGCGCAAAGCCGAAAGTACTGTTTTGTTTTCTACTCACAGAGTAAAACGCTCGAACAGAAAAGCCGAAATGGAGTGTCAAAAGAATTGTTTGCTTGTGCCAGGCGTGTCGATGGAAAACTTTTAGTATACTCGTACACACGGTCGGATAAATCCAGCAAATAAAGCAAACAAACCAGAGAGAATGTCGAATTAACGAACAACACAGAAATTAATATTATTATATTATTATACGGCCTTTACGCCAAGCGCGCCAAGGCGTGCGTCGGCAGTGAATTATTTTAGAAATACATAGTCATAAATAAAACGGTTAACAAGGTTTTAAAACATTATTAGAAGTGTCAGTACGAATAACATATTGTCTCTACTGACGTATTGTCTCTATTAAAAGCATCATTAAAAAAAACACAATTAAACAAAATAAAATATTTAAAAAAAAAATAGCTTTGGAGAAAATGTACGTTTAATCTTCACTTCATAATTGAGGTGCTCAGCGGAAGAGTGGCCCAACCCACAAAAATTTGTTATCATCGAAAACATTATTTTTTATAAACATAATCATTAAAGGGGACCACTTTCCCAGCGGCGTTATAAGGAAACATATGGTTTCCTCCTTCACCGCACACGTCAAGACTCTTTTTTGAACGAAGCTACATTTATTTGAACGACTCTAGACCCTCCAATTTCCATGCATACGAGGTTAGTAAGCAGTATGCAAGTACTTACATTAACATTATACAAAAGATAAAGCGATGTAGCAGCCCGTGGAAGAACTCTTTTAAAGTAGGTAACATCAAAAAGAGATAATAGTGTTAGTAAAAGAAAAAGAAAAATAACGGCTATAACCAGTCGAAGTAACCTTCTGAAAATAGAATAAGTAATGAGGAAAAAATATTATGTAGTAATATAAGTAATTACTAAAATGGCAGAAAAAAATATATGAAAATAAAATCCAGAGAAAGTATTCCATAGACCACCGGGCAGTCCCAATGAGAATGCGTATAGCTATCGGCCGAAGTGCAGACGATGCTTGAAGCCCGCGCCCTTTAGCCGGCTCCCCGATTTTGCCTCGAAGAAATGTACTTGAGAGAGAAGGGGAAGTTTTTGAAGACCTTGAGGAAAAGATGAGCATCGGGTTTATTACCGGAGGGGGGACGGAAGGACATCGAGACCGCGCGGTTATGCCTCAGGCCTAAACATAATCAGTGAAAACTAAAATTGGGCAACTGTGGCTTCATAGATGTGACAAAAATATATAAAAATATGATGTTTTTGCTGATGTGGGTTGGGCCACTCATCCGCTGAGCGCCTTAAAATCGTTTTGCGGTAGACTTACTAACGTCTGCGATCGAAATTGCGAGTTTACGAACTTCAACAGGGCAGCCCCCTCCCCTTTAGTTGAGAAAGCAAATAATTGAGCGCACCTCGCAGGCGGCGAGATTTAACAGCGGAGCTTCCGTCTCACACGCCCAAGTTCGGACTGAAGCAGCTACCATCCACCCGTTTTTAGGGTAAAGTCTGAGCTACCTGCTAGTGCCGCCATATTTTGGGAAATATTGTCAGCATCGCCGAAAATGAGCAAAGGTAATAATATTACATATTATGTTAAAATAAGGAATGGTGTATGATTTTATAACTTAGCAGGTTTCGAAAGAAACTTATGACCGTAGTTCTCCCGGTGGGTAGAATTGTTGGGTAAATAATGCGTTGGGCCGTTGGGCGCTAATTGTTAAGTAATTAGGAGGTAAATATAATTTTGAATGTAATGCACCATCTAATACTTACGTTCAGACAATATCTTGTCAGATGCAATGCCATGGCTAAACCCAGATGTTATACGTTAAATATTGAGTTGAGATTTGGCTGGTGAAGATTTTGCTGGCACGCGCCAGAAACTGTAAGAAGGTTATGCCAGTATCATGGAGGAACCTTCCTTCAGAGCATGAGACTTACACAAACTGTGGGCATGTATCATTTATTTATTTATTTATTTTCGGGAAATCGACAGTTTACATTTTTACAGTTTGTACATGTTTGTATAGCCAAAATAAAACCAATTATGGATTTCTTCCATGTGACTTTTCGTCTGATTAACAGCATAATAAAAAAAATTAAATAATAAATTTATAATAAAGCAGTATGAGATCAAAAATTTTATAAAACAAAAGATTAAGTATATAAAACTAAAATTTACATAAAACATAAAATATCAATACATTGGTAACCATAAGAAGCCAGATTGTACATATAAATCAAATCATAACAGAATTAAAGATAAACGATAGAAACATAGACACATAACATATTCATGGAACATCAGAGAAATACTCTTTTATGTACCCCTTATATTTGGTAGGTTCGGAATTGAAAATGTCCACCTTGGATAATATGCTATTGTAACTATTGCATAGTCTGTTCAGACAAGAATTTTGCTTGCAGTTTGTCTTGCATTGATCAACCCTGAACAGGACAGAAGAGCGTGTTGTACGCGCAGGTACATTAAATTGAATTTTATTTAGCAACTCTGGGCATTGAATATTATTGTTAACTAATTTATACAGGAATATTGCATCCTTATGATGCCTTCGTACACTCAATGAATCAATTTTAAAGTATGAGGCTGCCTCTGCATAATTATTAAATCTTACATATGACTTGTAACAAAGATATTTGAGGAATTTGTTTTGAATTCCTTCAATTTTGTTCATATGGATTTTATAAAATGGAGACCAAACAACTGACGCAAACTCCAAATGACTTCGTACGTAGGCAAAGTAGAGTTGCTTAATGACGTTGATACTATTAAAAAGTTTTGTGTTTCTCATGATAAAACCTAACATTTTAGCAGCTTTATTTGTGATTTGTTGTATATGAAGGTTATATTGTAGTTTACTATCAAGGGTTATTCCAAGATCACGAATATCTGAGACTGTTGCAATGTTGTTGTTATTTATAGAATAATTAAATAATGTTTTATTTTTATTTCTTGAAAAGGTAATATGATGACATTTTGAGACATTTAGAAATAGTTGATTTTGTTGGCAATAGGTAAATATATTGTTTAAATCATGTTGTAAATTGACGCAATCGTTTAGACTTTTTATTGGCTTGTATAGCTTGGCATCATCAGCAAATAATTCTATTTCAGAGTATTTAACAACATTGACCAAATCATTGATATATAAAATGAAAAATAATGGTCCGAGATGTGAACCCTGTTGGATCCCAGAGGAAATTTCACTGAAATCTGATTCGAAACCCTTTATTGCTACTGCCTGTGATCTCTTGAGTATATAAGATGTAACCCAACGAAATAAATTACCACGTATACCTAATTACCAACTATAATATAACCAATACAACTTTTTAAAGAGATTTAGGGTCATAGTAATTAAAGAGATAGATTACGATCATACAAACAAACTCTATTGAACTTTTTGCTTGGAACAACATAATATAAATAAAAAAAAAAAACATAATAAAACATCCCTCCCCCCCACCGAACAGATGATTAATGATTAATTTAAGATTAATTTAAAACCTCTACTATCTAACTTCTTTTCGCTGTGACCGGATCTGCAGCTCCGCCAAAGAATCCAGCACGTCTTCTAGTCAGAACCACATCTCGGCGGCCCATCCGACGGGATGTTGACGTCACTCGTTCCTTCAGGAGTCTCCACAATCCGATCTCCATACGTGGTCGGCGGTGCAATCTCGATTATGGAAATATGGGTCGCGGCCGATATTAAGTTATCAGAATACCGTTTCTTGCCGTCTATGACCATGGGGCGAGCGCGGATCGTCGAAAATATATCCGATTTGGAAATTTCAGTATATTTAGTTGCGCCATAACCGGAATGCGGGTAGACTCGCTCGACTTTCCTTCACGAGGAATTTTATAACAACTTCAGTTCATAAATATGCCGGTACGCAAATTAGGACCATAGAAGTAACGATCCACATTGCTCGAAATATTATTTTTAGTTTATAAAACACGGTACGATGCGACAACCTGCACAAGTCCCGTTCCCCAAAAAGGCTCGTGCAGAAAGTGCCGGTTCAAATACCGAAAACTGTCTACCTACATTGTCGCCCGATATATGGTTGTTGTACAACTCATAGACAATTTCGTTATTTGTTTTTGAGGTGTTATGCCGTGTTGCGCTACCTCCTTCTATGGCCAACGTTTCGGACATCGTTGCAGTCTACATCATCAGGGCAGATCCGGCAGATCCGGTAGATGTGTAATTTTTAGTGGTGAAGTATGTGCTTATTAAATTTACTCCACTAACTTTCACCGATACAAAATAACCGTGATAAGCAGTGGCGTCATTGCCGCGGAACGGAATAGAAAGTTCACTAAATCGTGGGATTTATGCTAGCCAGGGGCAAGTCCGTTTGTGAGTTGCCGACGGAAGTGGCTCCATCTCTTAACGAATTCATTCAATTCAACACGACTTAACACCCTAAAAACAAATAACGAAAATGCTTTTGGCCGTGAAAATCTTAAAACGTATCTAACACCTAGACAATATTAAATTACTATTCACCGTACCTGTTCGAATTTGTCATTCTATATTTAATATTTTCGTAACAGTCTTAAATTAACCCTCGTAACGGAAATAATAAAGATAACATAAATCATTATAAAAATTAAGTGTGGTTTCAAACAAACTGTGTGATTATATTATAACCGTTATCTTCGTTCCGAGATAATTATGGTGTGCATAATAACGTAGGAAACTAAATATATGCTCATTAGTCTTCCCTTAATCACTAGCTCAAACATAACGTGGGAGTAATATTTATCTTTCTTACACCGATCTGTATTTTGGGGGCTGGATTTATGTTAATCGAGTATAATGGTATAAGTGCCATTAGCGAATTCAAATTTGCCTTGTTTTCCCTAGGATAAACGGGTATTCCAAAGCTCTATAGCTCTTGATTGAAATGAAGTTAAAAGCTGAAAATAGATGCGTTGAGCTAAACATTCTTAACGTAAAAAAAACTGCACAAATTTGGACTCCACAATCGATTTTCTTTTTTGAAATTCGATGTTCGACGTTCGATGAAAACAAAGGTTTTTAATATACCTACTCGTATTTGCATTTTTTTGTGTCATAGTTTGTAGATAGATTGTGGAGGTCATAGACTTATTTGGCAGATGTCGTTGGTTTATAGGTTTGCCACACCATGTTTACTTTTAGCTCGGTTTCGTCCAGTTAGTGTTGGTGATGATTTTATAAATCCAATGGGAACTGATTAAAAAATTAGCCCCTTCCTCGTATCCACTGTCAACGTGTCAACCAGTGATGATGATGACGTCATATTTATAATATTCAGCCGCTTGATACAACTGAGTATTACCGTCAATCTTTCGAAATCCAGGAAATACTCCAGGTTTACAAATTAGTAGAACTTATACCAAGGAAGGACACGTCCCTATGCGTCTTGACGACGAAAGTGGCGACAACTTGTGACGAATTCTTGAATTAGAAACCGAATCACCATGGTAGCTTTGTCTGAAAATCCACGTACATACATTTATTTGTGGCGCGACGAGAAAGGCGTGGCGTCGGACACACAATCGAAACCGGGTTCTGAAATTCAACTATGCATACGCTGCGGTATTAATAACGTTCGATTATAATGGCAATACAAAACATTACACAAATATATTTTTAGGGTTTTATTGCAACGAAAAATAAAATGTTCCGAATGCCCATTCTGCAGTGAACTTCGACCATTGGGAGCCATTCACAATTTGGGAGGCGGGTATGGGTACCGCCGCCCCGGGAACCATTTATTGGATAACCACCACCTCCGCCATAGGTCACCCCAAGTGGTTCGCTATGTTTGGTGACTTAGCAGGGGTTCCCGGGTTCATGCGAGTGAGGTTTGTCCAGGTCTTGGCGGCCGAATTGTCTGCTCACCTGCTGTATGGTGGACAGGATCGAGAGAGACTGGTTGTGGGAGGTCTTTTATCCTCTCCAGGCCAGAATCTCTCGATTCATCGCCTTGCACTACAGTTGGAGGGATGGATTCATACGTCCGTCACTCCTGGACTCACTGACCCCCCAGTTTCTTACCCATCCCTCGTACCTTTTTCCTTCCCAGAACTTCCTCTCCTTCCTTTCCTTAAAACAAACCTCCACACAGCATCTCCTAAGACGACATAGGCCCTGAGGGAAATTATATTCCTCAGAGCCTCCTGTGTGGAGCTAATGTATAAAAAAAAATGGTCTATGGCTGTGATAATCGAATTTGTATTTATTTCTACGTTTTACTTATATTTTATTACCTTTGTTTTTATTTTAATACTAGCTTTTGCCTCCGGCTTCGCTCGCCCCTACCGTCTCTCCCCCCCTCAACCCCCCCCCCCCACTACCCCCGCATACTCCATCTACCCCTCTCATCACCCCTCCCCCCTCCACCCCTCTATAGTATAGATTAGTAATTTATACATATTTGAATTTATACTATCAAAGGGATCTCCTTAGTAACCAAAACAAATAACGAAACGACAGGTGCACATCAAACAATTACTTAGCAACGCTTTGCTTTTCGTCCGGACAATAAACGAATAGTAAATAATTTCATAACGCCACAGCTTATTCATGCCGCCAGAGCTAACCAAAATATGCAGCCTGTATTACTCGCAAATAATGTAGCTTTCTATTAGTGAAAGAATTTTTAAAGTCCATCCAGTATTTATTGCGTGAACGAGTAACAAACATCCATTCATCCATATAATCAAACATCCATACAAACTTTCGCCTTAATAATATTAATAGGATTATTCTATCAAACACAAAGAAAGAAGTTTAAAATTTAGCTTTTGTGTATGTATGTGTGTATGCATACATGTACTTCCTACATTTATGTTTCGACACAGGAATGTCTAGTGAGCATGGCATTGAAAAAATACCTGTAACCAACTGTATGAATAAAAAATTAAAATTCATAACCTAATTTTTCTTCCGACAAAGAAGGTTGATAATGGTAAACTTTTAGGACGTAAAGTAAATCAATAAAATAAGTTTGCTTTTCAGAGTTCGTTTAACCGTCAACTTCTTGCTATTATTATAATTTTCCCTCCAAAAAACAAAATAACAAGACTTGGGTATTTTCAGACTTTTATGAAGAATTGTTAGTCTAACTGCACGAAAAAAACTGATCTGATAAGCTCTCTTTTGTAACGTGATGGACAGGTAGTCAGAAAATATATAAAAAATTTATTCGGTATAATAAATTTTGCCCCGTGTTTGTAGTTGTTCCAAATTTTATGACACATTCCCTTTCCCTTGCCTTTCCTCCCAGCCACTAAAATATATGAAATACCATATTTTCATTTGTACAAATTTCATAACGCCAGGGTTTACCATTATATTTACATAGCCTAATATATGTTATTCTGATGTACGAGCTATATTATTGTAAAGTTTCATTAAAATCCACTTAGCAGTTTATTCGTGAAAGAGTAACGAACACACATACATCTATACAAACTTTCGCGTTTATAATATTAGTAAGATTAAATTAACAAAATACAAGGCTTATGTTTAGACGAGCAATACCAACGAAATACTGACAGATGAATTAGCTTGTGTTAGCTTCATAGAGAAAAAAAAAATTGCCTGTGGTCGCAAAAGTTGCGTATGGTCTGTAGTTATTCGAAAACGTAAAAATAAATAAAAATTGGTTTTCAATATTAATTAGCTCGCTAAAATGGCCGGAAATTTTGAAAAAAAATTGATTTCGTTATTGGGGAAAAAATAAAACAAAGGGTCCATATTTATTTTATTCCATAATTGCAGTACAAAGAACGAAAGAATTTTTTTTTAACTTATGTGATATGTTTGTTAAAAATATAAAAGGGGAAAATAACACTTTTTCTGAATACAGTCAGTATTCTTATAGGCTTACTTATGTTCATAAATTTGTTTTTTTTTTTCATTTTTGTCAGCTACAAGCAGTTTTTAAATAACATTAAAAAATGTTAATCACCATAATTTTAAAAATACATGTTTTTGGTTATTTTTTTATTTTTAATGCATTTTAGCGAGCTAATAATCATTTTTATTAAAATAAATTTAAATGCAGTTTTAATTTATTTTTAAGATGCAATTTTTGAGATATCAGGCGTCTCTGAATAAAAGTTGAAATATTTGACACACCCTGTATATTGCTTTTATACTGCATAATATTTCAAAATTGTGAATATGAAAACAGTTAATTTTCCGTATAGGTAATCACTAATCTAATCATCACCGGAGGATGGAGGATGGACCGCCAAACAACTCGGTCTTGGCACACACTCTTTGCCTCACTCACAATCATACATCGTCTCATACATACTCTTCTATTATTCTGACTTTGACATGGCCCGACTGAAGTATCTGATTCACTTGATCGTGCCATATCTTCCTCGGGCGTCTCCAATTTTTCTACCATTCATATTTGAAATGTATAGATTCCCCACAAAATTAAAAAAAAAATCAACCACTAATATTACATCTATTTTCAAGTGTTTTTTAAAACTTAAAACAATGGTTTGACTGGATTGAACCTCTCTACCCAGGCACTGGATTTAACGATTCCACGATCTGAGCCGAACCCCGATTTGATAAGCCCGATATTTATTGCGTAATGTCACACAATTTCAGAGAAATGAGTATTTGTACGTGTGTGCGCGTAATTGCCACTAAAAGTTGATAGAATGCATCGTCATCGACAATGACTCTTTTTACCTAGTGTTAGCTTGATCAGATTTCCATTTCTGAGATTCCCTTTCATACATTCGTTCATTCATTCAATCATTTAAAAAAAAAAAAAAATAAAATTCGAATGAAGTATTTAAAAAGAAATCATTTAATATTAATTAATTCACATTCATACAACATAATATTGCTGTCACTTCTTACTAAAAAATGCTTAAACAGTGTTTCGCAAGTTAAGGACATCGCTGTCGGAAGTAGGTAAATACCTATTTTTATTTCAGAAACGAATGGTTCATAAATAAAAATGAGTGCAAATGGTTTAAAAGTTTTAGAATGAATTATGAAGATCGGTCGGTACCAATGACATGTCTCTATGAAAAAAATCTGGCAATTGATAACACTTAAGAGCGCTGCCGGTCGCTGCGAACATTTATGAATAGGTATTTTAAAAAATCTCTTTTATTTCACTCTCTGACAGTAGTCAGAATCGCGCTATAGATGTGTGAGTGAATGCAGGCCTTGTGTGTGTGGGCTACGCGCTTCACCCGTGTCGAATTATTATTTCTGCCGACCACGCATGTTCCAATCTGCAAATGTGTAGAGACAAGACCGCTCGCAGGGGCGTCCTATTGTAAGCGTCCTATGAATATGCTATTATAGCTACTTATTGTTGTTGCGCGCACAAAATATCCTGTGGGTATTTTAGAATATTAGGATACATAATAAAAAAAAACCGAAAAAAAAAAATTGGGGACCCATATTTTTATTTATTTTCATTAATTGTAGAGTTATTTTTGATACCATGTTTGGGTGAAAACAAGTGGGCTTAATATACATTTTTTTATTAAAACCGACAATTTTTTCTTAAATTTTGCATTCAGGATTTTTGTGCGCACTTTTTATGCACATATGATATTTTGTGTAGCAAACGTAGGAAAGGCAACTTGACCTTTCTCATAGGACCCATATCCCTCAGGCCTCGGGCATATTTTTTCATAAGGTCGAAATATTTCCGCTTTGCAATAAAATCCAAATAAATGGAATATTTCTGATAGTATCCGAAAACTAAAAATTGTTTTTGAAAGGCGATGAAATACGCTTTTAAATTTTGAAATCCGAAATAAACCTTTGCTTTTCGAATATAAAAATTTTGAACGCACACATAATTTTTTTAAAAATGACTCATCTTACGTTTTTTCTAACTAAAATTACTGATAACGAAAAAAATAAAAACACGTACATATTTATTACACAAATGTATTGTTAACATTTCCGTCACCTCACTTTTTTATTGTTTCATGTAAAAATAATTAATAGATACAAAATTCCATAAGTTTCATAAACTTTGGTTTTATAAAGGTGTACAATTCCATTATTTTGTGGTTAACTTTTGAATTTGAATATAAAGTTTGATATTTTCTCTTTCTCTTTCGAACACCGTTTAAAACTTATTTCTCAACATAATAGTAAGGGAGACACAAGATCGATATGAGTTGTTCCCAAAGCTAACAAATAGCCGAGGGGGGGGGGGGGGGGTTAAATTTGGATTTGTGACCAAAACACCCAAATAAATTGAAAATGTATTTTTTTAGCAAAAGGTAGAGAAAATATCTTGTGCTGATAAATATGTTTTATTTTATTTATTTTTGTTTCAAATTACGAAATATTGGTCTTAAAAAAATGAATTTCGTATGATTTTGGATGCAACTTAATTTTTTGGTAATTTTTTGACAGTTAAATAGAAATATTAAAAAATATTTTTGCTTTACCTACTGAGTTAATATTGAAGAAAATATATATATTTTAATATTTAATATAGATGTATAATTGTACAGTGGAGTTATATAAATTACATATGGTGTACATACATAGGATACGGTTACATACTAAAATATTGTGCACTTGGGAGAAATTCGAAAAATCTAAATAAAATAGAGGTGAATATAGATTAATAATAAATAGAAAGAATGAGAAAAACAGGTAATTATTTAGTTAATTATTCCTGATGAAGTTTGAGTTTCAGTTTATTGATGTCTTTGGTTTTTTTTATTTCAATGGGAAGGTTGTTGAAAAACTTTATTCCTAAATAGATGTAATTGTTTTGCATTAGTTTGGTATTAAATTTTGGTATTTTGATGTTATCTTCATATCTTTTTGATTTTAGTTTAAAAATTTTTGATGATATTATCTTTGTAAATTTGGGTAATTGCATTTTTCTTGAAGATATTCTCTACTCGAGGCACCGTGAAATCTGCGAAAAGCGTTTCTGTTGGATAAGTGGAGGGTTTCTTTAGGATTACTTTAATGATTAGTTTCTGGATTACTTTGATCGGGGTTAGAATATTGTTGTATGACCCCCCCCCCCATGCAATAATTCCATATTGAATTAATGACTGGATTAGTGCATAGTATACTCTTTTTAGATTGTTGAGATTATTATTATTTTTTTATATGAGCTCCACACAGGAGGCCCTGAGGAAAATAATTTCTCTGAGGGCCTAGGTCATCTTTGGGGATGCTGTGTGTATATTATTAAAAAAACATTTCTTTGGGTAATTTTAATTTATGTGCGACAAATTTGAGTTAAAAAAATAATACGAATTCTTGCACACAAAAAGACTTTTTTTCTCATTTTAATTTTATAGTTTTATATTTTTTTTTATATTTCTGTAGTATATAGGGATTTAATTTTATAATTTTATATTTTTTTATATTTCTGTAGTATATGTAGTATATTTTTTTAAATAATTACCATTAATTACAAGTAATGGTCAGAGTTGCCTCTAAAATGATTAAAAAGATGAATTTTTGAAAAATGGGATATATTTGTCAGATTATTTAGGAAACCGTGGTGAATCAAATGGTGTAAACAAAAAAAAATTTGGTCGAAAACCTCACATGGGATATTTTGTGAATGCAACGACGATATTTTCTCAAGAGTTTTGAGAATAAATATATATATATATATATATATATTTTTTTTTTATACGTTATTAATTTATCAAAAAAAAACATTCTTGCATCTATTTATTATATACTTGATGTGGAAAATAACATAGTTACTATATTAAGCCAAATAATGTATATGCGGATATAACAATTGGATATATGCATAATAATAATTATACCATAATAAAAAGTCATACAGCTTCATATGTGCTAGAGCTACAAAACTACACTACTTGGATGTTTTTGCCCACAAATGTTTAAAAAACTGGCGTAAAAGTACTAATGACGTGTAAGCCCATAGAAGGGTTCTCGAGAAACACAGAAATGCATTGATTGAAATTGCACAAACGAATTGGTTATGGCGACCCAGCTTGAAATGCTGCAAATGGGTCCAATCTTTGTGGCGTCATTTTTAGTAAAATGAGAACAAATAACTTTGTAAAAACAGCTTTATGTAATCAATATTATCAACATATTTCGAAAACAGAGTATTCTCTTCGTCAGGATAAGATTAATATTAAAAGACAAACAAGTATAGGCATATGAGAATTATAGACAAAATATTAAAGGGAGAGGTGATTAATTACTTAAAAATATCACAAAATGCAATTATACATATAAAATGAAATATAAAAATTATTTTTAAGTTAAATACCCTTATAGTATAGCAAAGTCATTGGAGAAGCTGTGTAGAGGATATTTTTAATGAAAGGAAGGAGAGGAATTTCTGGGTAGGTAAAAGTATGAAATGATGGTGGAGAGAGTCCGGCTGTAGAGATCAAAAGATCTCCCACTTCCAGTTTCTCCCAATCCGGCCCGCCACGCAGTAAGTGGACAAAATCATCCGCCACCAAAACCCATGCAGACCTTACCCGTGAACCCGGGAACCCATGCTCAGTCACCAAACATAGCGGACCACTTGGGGTGACCAAGTGGCGGGGGTGTTGGTATCCAATAAATGGTTCCCGGGGCGATGGTACCTATAACGCCTCCCAAATTAAAAATTTTATTTATTTATTTATTTATTTATAATTTCTCACCATACATGTGTTCTTATTTTTTTTTTTTTTACAAAAATATTAACCTCACTAGGCTAGCAGCCTGTATTGAGGTTAAATTCATAAATTTGAGTGGTGCATTTACACACAAATCACTAAAATACAAAAAAATCACTAAAATACAAAACACTACATCCAAAACACTAAAATATTATATGCGGAAAGTAAGAAATAACAATATTATATTGGTGACCAGATGGGTAATTTGTAACAATATAGACCATAAAACAATCCTTAATAAATTACTATACCCACCAAGAAACAAAGGTAGTTCAAAACAACTAGGGTGACACTCCGATTTTTACAATGGGACTCAAATAAAATCTGGTTATTTAAAAAATATATATGTTTATATATATCTTTTTATTTAAAAAACAAATATTATTAAAAAAAAATATCTTATTATTTTAAAATATGTTTTTTTTTAAATTATTATTTAAAAAAAGGCCAAGGATGAAAAAATAGTATGCCAATCCTCTGACAACACAAAAATCTTAACATTTTTTTTAAATTTAGCTAATGAATTGGAAGACTTTATGTAATCTGGCAGAATATTAAATAGAAGTGGAGCCTGATATAAAAAGTTTCTTTGGCCAAAAGATGTTTTAGTACTTATTGCGACAAAGTTCATTCTTGAGCCAATTCTAGTGGTATGTATTTGTTGGGTTCTTTCTGCAGAATAAATATTGATAAAAAATTTACAAATTATTTTAGAGATGTACAGCTGTTTTATACTCATAACGTCAGATTCCTTGTAAAGAAGTTTCGATGGATAACGAAATTTTTTTTTGTACATGACCTTAAGAATTAATTTGTGAGCAATATTTAGTGGCTCTACATTGGACTTTAGACAGGATCCCCAGCATACAATATTGTAAGAAAGTCGAGATTGTACTAAGGCATAATAGACAGATTTTAATTTATCTTTATCCAGTATATGACGAAGTTCTTTAAAAATATAGGTAAGTCTCCTGATATTTTTTGTTAACATGTCAATATGGTCATTCCATCTCAAATATTGATCAATATTTACACCTAGGTACCTTATACAGTCTACTCTTTCTAAAGGGTGGCAATTACAATTACAATTTTGCAGACAATTGTGTATAATTAGATTATGAGTGTTGGAAGGCTGACTTTTTGATGATATGCTAAAAGTTACATATTTTGTTTTTGATGTATTCAAAGTTAAGATGTTATTATTTAGCCAACTCTTTACTATTCTTAATCCTGAATCACATTTGTCAAAAGCATCTTTCCAGGTTTTACCCTCAAATATTAAAGCAGTGTCGTCTGCGAAACTAACAATATTACCAGGAATATCTAAATTACATAAATCATTAATGTAGATTAAAAACAATATTGGTCCAAGTACACTACCTTGTGGAACTCCAAATGAGATTTGTTTGCTAATGCTTAAATTATTATTTATCTCTACTTGTTGTGTTCTATCGCTAAGATAGGATTTGAACCAACTTAATGCTGTACTGGAATGTGAAATGCCAAGAGAAGATAATTTTTTGAGGAGTAATCCATGGGAAACCGTGTCAAATGCCTTTGATAGATCTAAAAACACAGCTAAGGCTTTGTTTCCATAATCCAGGGCACTAGTGACTTTCGACAATACCCTCAATACTGCATCACTAGTTCCTCTATTTTCTCTGAAACCAAACTGATTGCTAGAGAGTAGTTTATTTGTTTCTAAGAATGATACCAATCTCGACTTAGCCAATCTCTCTATTACTTTTGAAAGCGTGTTGAGTAGGGATATAGGTCTATAATTATTGACATCTAGTTGATCTCCACCTTTAAAAAGAGGAATCACTTTAGCTTTCTTACAGTGAGAAGGGAACATCCCACTCTTGAAGCTAATATTAATAATATGAGATATGGGACCAGCTAATTCGAATACATGGAGTTTATATATCATAACACTTATAGAATCAATACCGCATGAGAAAGACATTTTTAAATCATTTATCACATTTGTCACTTCAGAAATGTTAGTTGGCTTAAAGTCGAAATTGTCCCCGGTAATCTGAAGTTCAGATTTAAAATCATTCACAAGATACGTCTCACTGGTTTTATTATCACTGCACAAATTGTTAGCGAAACTTGGACCAATATCACTGAAGAAGTCATTAATGTGATTAGTAATTATATTTGGACTCTCTTCCATTGAAGTAATAATATTATTAATTTTCAATTTTTTTATGGTAGTTTGTTCCTTTTTAAGGTTTATGGCCTCCTTTATAATTTTCCACTGTTGTTTAATGTTACCATTGACTTCATCTAATTTTCTTCTGAAATATGCTTGTTTTGTTGTTCGTATTATCCTAGAACACCAGTTTCGATATCGCTTATAATATTCAAACAGTTCCAAGTTATAGCTTTCTTTTCTACATCTGTTGTGCAATTTATCACGTGTTCTGAGGCATTTGATTAATCCAGCGTTTATCCATGGTTTTAGATGTTTCATAATATGTTTCTCTTTTTGTACTGACGTACAACTTTGCACATGGGTTTTCAAACATTTTATGAAATTATCAGTTGCCAGATTGACGTCATTTGTTGATAGAACTATATCCCAGGATTCCTCCTTTAATTTGGTCTTCAAGAGGTGGTTGTCAACAACAAATTTAGGTTTTACATTATTATTTGAAATATTATGTAGATTTAAGCTCATAAACTTCATTAAAATTGCATAATGGTCTGTTATGCCAGTAGTAAAAGCTGCTCCTTGTGGTTCAAATTTTGATTTTGCCATAATATGATCAATGCAGCTAGATTTATTAGGAGTCACTCTTGTTGGTGAGTTTATTATGGGCTTCAAACCATGAAACGCCAGAAGTGATAGGTATTTTTGTGTTTTTATGTTCTTCAAATCTAGGGTATCAATATTTAAGTCCCCACATAAGATAATCTCCTTATTTTGCAAAGATTCAGATGCAAGGAATTCATTCAATGAGTCGAGAAAGTTGTCTATTTTAGTCTGGGATGGAGATCGATATACAGCTAATAAATATAATGTATTGGATAATTGCATTTTCAAGCAGTTTGCACTGGGGAGAGCAATTTCCTCAACAGTTACCTGAATGTTTTGTCTTACGTAGATAACTACTCCATCATTTTGTAAATTGTTCATCATAGTTTTGTAGACTACGTACTCTGGAATGCTAGGCATATTAATTACACTGCTCAGCCAAGCCTCTGTAAAGACTAGTACTTCCGGACGATGATTAATGCAATCCAGCATAGAAACAGTTTCATCAAAATTCTTGCTTATACTTCTAATATTCATGCATAGTAAAGAAAATTTTGAATCTTTCAAAAAATTTTTGCAAGATAATGAATCTTCAAAAGTTATGTTAGGTTCAGTATCGTCGGTTATATTATTTATGTTTTCCAAATCATCCATTTTTTTTTTTTTCAATAAAAGTGTCAGACTTAGGGGGGAGGATTACAACAATTTATTCAAATCATCTTCGTGTTTGATGATAATGACTCTTGAAGATAGTTCTGGGTTCTTTTTCACGCAAATTTTATTGTTCCGAAACCACACAAATTGAAATTTAGCTTCTTTAGCTTTTTGTTTAGTTTTCCAAAGAAGGGTTTTGGAATATGATGATAGAACTTCTCCAATGAAGATGTTCCTGTCCTTCAATTGCTTTATACTTTTGCGTGCGTTGAGAAATTCAGATTGGGACTTTTCATCTTTGAAATGGATGATCATCCTCTGAGCTCCGGGTTTATTAATAGTTTTATCAGGATATTGAGTAACTTTATTTATTCTACCTGGCTCAATCCGAATGTCAAATTTTTTTATGAATCTTTCCACGGTTTCCACAGAATTTTCATTCATCAAGGTTTCTAGGCCAGACAATTCAGCACAATTATAGCTTACATTTTGTTGTTCTATATCAGCTAGACGAATTTCTAAATGTTTTATTTTTAGATCTTTGATAGAATTTGCGTTTTCCAAGTTATCCACATTTTTTTTAAATTGCATCATGTTTCCGATATTATTAGTTATTTCATCATATTGCTGACCAATAAATTCAATGCTTTTTCTCATGTCGGATATCTCAGATTCGAGATTTTTTTTCAGTGTTGACGATTCAAGTTCAATTTTTGCAAAAACTTGTAGCTTAAATTCTTCCATTTTTTTATCCATGTATTTTACAATTTTTCCAAAATGATCCTCGTTTACTGCTGGAGAATCCGATGCCTTAGACCTAGTTTGCACTAGATTCTGATTGTTGGGCATTGTAAACGATTTACTTAAATAAATAATGATTCACAACTTATAAATGAATGGTGGTCACCCTACAACACACTTTATGATCACTGGTAAACAGAATGTAATATAGTAGGTACAAACTTATTGTTGTGAATACTAAGAGTGGTTAAGCAGTGGAGTATCACAAAGCAGACGTCCTCACTCAACAACAGTATTGTTACGACTGTTAGTGTTAATTTATTATAGTACTTGACATAAACAATTTTAATTTTGCACAATTTTAGTATGAAAGCTCGGTCAGTATTGGTATACCGCGATGAGTCACTGAACAGAAAAAAAAACGAATAAAAAATATCGATTACTCGGGCAAGGACAACACTAGTCTACCGATAAAATTCGTTACATCACTACTTCGCTTTATATGTATTTGTCAACACCCTCGTTCCCCGGCCCCCCCAGGAGAACTGAGCGAAAGGGACACCTGCACGTCGGGCCGAAAATACCTAAATAAAATCTTCGAAATCGATGTTTTGTATTCCCCATTTTTCTTCTCCAAAACTGGACCGATTTTAAATTTTTTTTTCACTAACTGTATTAAAAGAAAATATTCTTTGTCGGTACGTTTTGCTTTTTTTCAAAATACATTGTTTAGTTTGTATACTGAACGTTTTTTGACGGCGTTTAAATTAGGCAATTTTATTCATTTTTGGAAGGTCCTAACTTCTATAAGAAGTAAATTATCAAAAAAAGCAAAACGTACCGACACGCTAGTGGTCGATATCTATATTATGTAAAAAAAAATTTTGCTCTAGGGTCAAAATCCAGAGAGATAAACGGGGAATACGTTTGTATGGAAAAACGCAGCTAGTATTTCCTCTTAACGCATTTTACCTAGCTGGTTAAGGCTCTGCAACCGGGCCCGAAAAGAAGAAGATGGAGAGATACGAAATTACGAATGTTGGAGGTGAGCGCTAACATTTACAGCGACAAAATCGATGCGAAAATTGCGAAAATGTTTAATAAAACACGACACGTTTAAAATATAGCAAAAATCTTGCGGGCATTATCTTAAACAGCATTCAAAGAAACACTGTGAATTTTTTTACACATATAACTTGTAAAATAACTGAAACAAACGTGTTAATAATAATTTTTGGAGCATACTTTGCAATTTTTTTCTATCGAGGGAATTTTATATAATTTGCGTTTCGGCGTGGGCAAAGTCTAGATATTATCTTCAAGAATAACATATATTTTTTTAAGAGCTTTAAAACTTACCGTGTTTAAGGGAAATATGTAATAAATCGGTACAAATCCGGGTTGCGGGCCCTTAATAGATGCTATTAAGCAGCTAAAAACACAATTCTAAATGTGTCATGCTTGAGTCTACTCTATGAGTGTGACGTATGTGTATGAGGGTGACGGCATGAGTGCGAGACAGCGAGAATGGTATGTATAAAAGGGATGTACCCGCTGTTGAGCGCTCTCTCCATATTAATCTGGCAACCAATAAACATTGTAACATTAACAGATGTTATTACTACCCGATCCCAAGACAACACAGTTGGCGCAGCTCGGTAGTTCGTAAATTTTTACGTAAATTGGAAGGATCTACGCGGTAGATTTCGGGATCTGACGGATTGTTGTCAGGATTGCAGGAAGCGATCGCAGGAAGCGATCGCATTAAGAAGAAATTGGAGCAGCCACACGCAAGTATTCGCGTGTGTGGGACCGACAAATTACAAAATTATTGTCGTTCGGGTACACCGTGTAACGGGGTACAAAAGGACCGGATCAAGGATCGGGTCAAGGACTGGATCATCGTGTGGATTAGCCGGGAACCAGGACTTGGTTTCCGTCGCTGCAGTCTGGGAAGGAAGACCTCGGAGAAGAGGGATTGGATCCGCAGCTGTCGGGAGACGGAGCCAGACGGGGACGGTGATCTACAGCTCTGGGTGGCGTGCACGTGGAACGTGGAACGTGGACCTCGGAGTGTAGCCTTCTTGGAAGTGCTGAGATAAGTAGTCTAGATTATTTTGTTTCAGCTCTTCCCCCAATGGAGGGTGTTTGTAAAAATTTGGGGACGTTCTGTTACAGAACGGGAAACTGGTCATTGTTCAAGGAACGACTGGATCAGGCCCTCATTTTACATGATGACAACGTGTTATCACAAGAACGCAAAAGAGCATTTTTGCTGAGTTGCCTCACCGAAGAAACTTTCTCTTTATTATGTGATCTATGTTTCCCTAAAAAGGTTTCTGTTTGTTCTTTTGATGATTTATGTAAATTATTTGATTCACATTGCAAACCTATTCAAAATATTTTCGAGTCGCGTGAGTTATTTTATAAGTGTAAACAGCTAGCTAACGAATCTATTAAAGATTACGCTGCTAGGTTGAGAGGACTGAGTTTGACGTGCAATTTTGAATTAAGGCTGGAATCTTGTTTAAAAGACATATTCATTATTGGAATTTTCAATGAAAAATTGAAACATAAGTTGTTCGTTGAGGGGGTAAATACTTCTTTTTCGGAATGCATTCAGTTAGCAGCTTCATGGGAACATGTTGTTAATTTTAAGAAAGTTGATACGAATTTAAATGTTGTGCATAAGGATAGTAATGTTGTCCGTAAATCCAGGTCGGATAGTCCGATCAGATTTAAAAGTGCAGTGCGTAGTAAGACGCCAGTAAATATTGCATTAAAAAAATGTTTTTTGTGCGGAAAAACGAATCATTTGCAGAAAGATTGTTGGAAGAATATTTTTTGTAATCGGTGCAATAAATCGGGTCATCCTAGTAATGTGTGTAAAAACAGTAAAATTAATGTAGGTAATAAGAATAAACGATTAAATTCGGTTTTTATGTTGCATGACGGCACGGGGCCGGAACCGATATTCGTAGATCTCATTATTGGTAACACTGTTCTGCGAGCGATTGTTGACACCGGCGCTGAGATTAATGCAATTCCATATGAAGTGTATTTAAAAGATTTTGTTTCTTGTAAATTGGAAAGATGCGATATTCAATTGTCAGGATATGACGGGAAACGGTTAAATATTGTAGGTAAAGTTAATTTAAGTGTGTTATTTTTAAATAAAAGTGTAGATACGCAGTTTATAATAATTAAAAACGGTAATTCTACGATTGTTGGTAGAAATTTTTTACAAGTTTTCGGTATCGGATTAAGTGGAATAAATGCGGTAAATACCAGTGAGACTAGTTGTGATAATCAATTAAATTTTCATGATAGTTTAAAGAAAAAATATGCTCATGTGTTTTCAGAAAAATCGGGTAGGCTTATAGGTTATGAAGCTAACATCGAAGTTATTTCGGAGTTCAGGCCAAAGTTTGTGAATCCAAGATCGTTACCTTTTAGTTTACGTGGAAAGGTAGAGGAGGAATTAAATAAGATGTTACGTGAAGATATAATTGAAAACTTAGAAATAAGTGATATGGCTAGTCCGATTGTTGTTGTAAAAAAGAAAGACGGTTCAATTAGAATTTGTACTGATTTTAAAACCACATTAAACCCTATGTTAGCGAAGTTGAAATATCCATTGCCTCGTATAGAAGATTTAATTTCATCTTTAAATGGTGCGAAATTTTTTGCTAAAATAGATTTGCGTAATGCTTTTGGTCAGATTTCGTTGAACGAGAAGTCGAGAAAATTATGTGTGATTAGTACGCATGTAGGTTTATTCAGGTTTAAAGTGTTGCCTTTCGGTTTGACCACAAGCCCGGCTATATTTATGCAAGTTATTCAGGCGGTAGTAGGTAGACTTCGTAACGTTCGTATATTTCTAGATGATATTTTGTTGTTTGGAAATTCTGAAGAGGAATTATTCTCTATTTGTGAATCTGTACTTAGCAAGTTAAGTGATTGTGGATTAACTATTAATGAAAATAAGTGTTCTTTTCTAGAAACTGAGATAGAATATTTAGGTTTTAAAATTTCGTGGAAAGGAGTTATGCCTTTAGAAAATAAAATCTGTGCGATTACTCAAATGGCAGTACCGAAAAATGTTTCAGAACTTAGGAGTTTACTTGGGGTTATTTCATATTATAGAGCTTTTGTTCATAATATTTCAGGTATTTTGTCTCCATTGTATAACTTGTTAAAAAGGGGAGTAAAATATGTGTGGTCTGAGGAATGTAATATTGCGTTTGAGCGAGTTAAGAAACTGCTGACGTCAGATAATATTTTAGTGCATTTTGATCCTAATTTACCAATTAAACTTATTTCAGACGCATCTGAAAAAGCGTTATCAGCGGTGATTTGCCATGTATATGATAATGGTTTAGAGAGACCTATCGCATTTGCTAGCCGATTATTATCAGAAACAGAATTAAAGTACTCTATTTTAGATAAGGAAGCGTGTGCTATAATTTTTGGGTTGAAGAAATTCTTTCAGTATTTATACGGCAATAAATTTGTTTTGGCTTGCGACAATAAATCGTTAGTACACATTTTGAACACGGATAAGCAAGTACCTGTTTTGGCCGCTAACCGTCTGCAGAGGTACGCCCTAATACTCCAGACTTTTGACTATAGTATAGAGCATATTAAGTCAGGTGATAACAAAGCGGATTTCTTATCACGAATGCCGATTAATAATAAGGATAATTTAGTTGTGTGTAGCGACGATATTGATGCTAGCGATTATTTTTTAAATTATATTGATTCTTTAAACGTGAATACGGTTGAGTCAGAGTTTGTGAACATAATCGAGTCAGAAACAACATTAAATGCGGAAACGATGAAACAGTTTTCGATTAATGATGTAAATATAGCGAGCATTATCGAGTTCACAGCAAATGGTTGGCCGGATAAAAAGTTCTTAAAGGATGATTTATTGAAATTCTGGTATTTTAGGGATAAATTATCGACTTATAATTCATGTTTATTTTATAATAATAAATTTGTAGTTCCAAGGGAATTAAGGGAAATTATATTGAATTTTTTACATCAATCACATTTAGGCATTGTAAAATCGAAAAGTCTTGCTCGAAATTATTTTTTTTGGCTCGGAATGAACAATGATATAGAAGTAACTGTGAAACAGTGTGCTCGATGCATGGAATGTTTACCTACTCCGTGTAAAGTTGAGTTGGCACCTTGGCCAATAAATGGTTTAATCTGGAGTAGATTGCATATTGACTTCATGGGACCGTTGGGAGGTCATAATTTTTTAATTATTGTTGATGCAACTACAAAATGGATAGACTGTCATGTTGTAAATAAGGTAGATTCGTTTTGTACAATAAAAGTTTTGAAAAGATTATTTTCTATGTTCGGAATCCCGGAACAAATTGTAAGTGACAATGGTACAGCTTTCACATCGTCAGTTTTTAAGGAATTTTGTCATAATTATAATATAGAATCTTTGACCTCAGCTGTACAGCATCCTGCTTCTAACGGTTTAGCTGAAAATGGGGTTAAAACAGTGAAGAATTTTTTGAAAAAAATTATGGTAAATAATAAATTTCCTACTGATTTTGAAGATAAACTTTTGACATTTTTAGTTGATATTAGAAATACGCCTTCAATGTCTACGGGCATTGAGCCTAGTACATTAATGTTGGGTAGGAAGATTAGATCAATTTTTAATACGATTATTCCAATAGTGGATAATGTTGAGAGTCAAGGTTTTAAAGGAATTGACAACACGGTTAAAAACAAAATGTTATAGAGCCAGCATAAACAGAAAAAGTATTATAGAGGAAGAAAATTTAAAAAGTACTTTGAGGTTGGTTCTAAAGTTTTAACCAGGGATTTAAGAAGTAATGATAATAAATGGATTTTAGGAAAAATTTTTAAAAGATTGGGGAATAGGATTTATTTAGTTAAAATTATGTCTACGGGACAAATTTGGAAACGCCACCATGATCAGATTTCAGAGAGGAAGGTTAGGTGGGGGGAGTGTGACAGGTCTGATGATTTGCTGGACCTGGGTCCACTCTCGGATGTGGACATGACCAAATTTCCTAATTCCTCTAATTTTTGCAGGTCACCTACACCATGGGAGGGGAGGTTACGCCCTCGAGGTCAACGCCCACGCTACACGTGAAGAACAAGAATAATTACATATACTATGGAATGGAAATATTTAGATATTTTGTTTTGTATAAATTTGTGAATAAAGAAATGTATGTAATTAGGTTTTAAGTGTGGGGGTGTGACGTATGTGTATGAGGGTGACGGCATGAGTGCGAGACAGCGAGAATGGTATGTATAAAAGGGATGTACCCGCTGTTGAGCGCTCTCTCCATATTAATCTGGCAACCAATAAACATTGTAACATTAACAGATGTTATTACTACCCGATCCCAAGACAACACAATGAGTGAGACATTTAAACTATTATTTTATCCGTGTAAGGTTTTGCGAGTTTTTTTTTCACCATTAAATCCGGTTTTCAAATTCAAATATTTATTTGACTAATATTTTTTTCGATTGTTAACTAAAAAAATGAAGGGGAAATGTAATAATATATGATTACAAAAACAACTTAGAGTATAATATATTATTATAATAAAACGAATATAAAAATTTATTCCACTTAATTTTATTTGACCGTAACCGGGTTCAGCTCGTTAGATTAATTTGCTAAGTCCCCGCTTTTGTATCCAGTGTAATTGTTCAGGATCTCAACTTCCGCTCTCCTGACAGAGCAATCCGGCGTGGTAATACCAGATTCCAAAGGGAAGTGTGGCTGGAGTAACTCTTCAATTATAACTCCAGCTCTTGAATAATTGGTCTTTATTGAAACAATAAAAGACCCGTAGGGTAGCTCATGTACGGTGAGCCCAATGATGCTATCTCTCTCCGCGGTTTTATAACCCACATGAAGTGAAAACCTGGCAGCAGACGTTTTGCCCAAAAACGACCCGCCCAAGACGGATGGTAACAAGAGAAGAAGGAATTAAAAAATCCGTGGCAATACGAAATCGCCCTGGCAATTGCCAACACAAAAAAAATGTTGCCACAACCATTAGGGTGACAATCACAAATATTAATATTTCAGTACCTGAAATCTTAACATATTCCCGCCCAAAACGAGTATTAAGGAATAGTCGTTTTTCATAAAATAATATATTAGAAGAGATTGCAACATTGGTACTCAGAATTTACCCAACGAGTTCACATACAAAAATAAACAATATTCAATATTTGGATATCAAAATAATAACAAAAAACTTATAACTAAGTATATAACCCGATGTCAGACTTGACATTAAAAAATGAAAGTTTAATAACGTAGAACCTTCTGGTGCGCTGCACCCACTTATGTGAAAATGGTTTAACACTTGGCACTGATGAGCCTGACGGCACTTTGATTTACACATCACATCACTTTTAGCGTTGTAATTGGTTCTTAATCCAGGTTGGAGGAAGCATCCTCCATGGGAAGTAGACAGAGCTGTGTCACGGCTCTTTTGGTGACACCTCTGGCCGTCCTCAAGGAGACGACGCGGACGCGTCCGTCTTGGCCAGGGTGGATCTCCGTCACTCGCGCCATCCTCCAGTACTGCGGAGGTAGCTGGTTGTCTTTGATGATGACCATGTCACCAGGCTGTAAACTGCGTTGACGTCCTTCTTGCCATTTGACTCGGTTCTGCAATTCTGCTAGGTATTCCCGGCTCCATCTGTGCCAAAAAGATTGAACAACGGTAGACATCTTTTGGTAAATATTAAGCCTGTTTGTAGGCAGATGATGGATATCAAGCTCAGGCAATGCTAACAGGTTGTCGCCAATAAGGAAGTGTGACGGGGTGAGGGCGTTTAAGTCATTTGGATCTGATGTTAATGGAGTCAGAGGACGGGAATTTAAACAAGCCTCAATCTGTATTAGTATGGTATTCATGCCTTCGTATGTCAAAACAGTTGACCGCATTGCTTTTTTTAAATGCAACTTGGTCATTTTAACTGCACTTTCCCAAAGTCCCCCGTGATGCGGTGAGCGGGGAGGCAAGAAACTCCAGCTAATATTCTGCTGGGCCAAAAAATTATGGATTTCTTTATCAGATGCCTTCAAAAAATCAAATAGTTCAGTAAGTTCCCTATAACTACCTGTAAAGTTAGTTCCATTATCAGTAAAGAGTCGTCAGGGTTTACCCCTCCTAGCTATAAATCTTTTCAATGCATTCATAAATGCCATTGAAGTTAAATTAGTCACTAACTCTAGGTGAATTGCCTTCGTTGAAAAACAAATAAATAAACATATGTAAGATTTTACACTCTTAGCATTTCTGGTTAAACCAGACTTAATTAAAATTGGACCTGCAAAATCTATGCCGGTTACATAAAATGGTCTTTGGATTCGGAATCGGTCAGCAGGAAGGTCACCCATGAGCTGGCGACATTCGCGCGGACGGACTCGGAAACATACAATACATTTATGCAGTGCTCGCTTCACTGCGTTTTTACCATATATTGGCCAAAAACGTAAACGCAGTAATGCGAGCAGAGCATTACATCCTAAATGTAAATTCTCATAATGCAGATGGGTTATTATTAAGTCAGTCAACTTATTATTTTGTGGTAACAAAATTGGATGTTTTTGAGAGGCTGAGGTAATATCGGATTGTGATAGTCGACCTCCAACACACAACAACCCATCCTGCATAAAAGGATTTAGTGCCTTTACTTTGCTCCGCCTAGATACAAATCTTCCATTACTCACAGACGCTATTTCATCATGAAATGCGAATCGCTGAGCGTTCAAAATCAATACATGCATGGCATGTTCCAGTTCGATTACAGAAAGCTCGTCGACCCGCATCGGTCTTCGTTTATAACAGTTATGTATGAAACATAACATATAAGCAACTACGCGCCTCAGTCGTCTTAATGAAGAATAATTATTAAATATTTCCCTATTTCTAAAAGATTTTTTATTAAAGCAGAAAATTTTCCTCGGTACCCGAATATGATTTGCTTTACTGAGACTCAGCGTGTAAATCTGCCAGGCCAATAAAAGGTCATTGGGTAGCTTGTCATCCCAGGATGTTTTTAGCTTCCACAATCTTTGCATAATTATCTTACCGACAATGATTACTGGGCCTACCAGTCCTAAAGGGTCAAACACTTTTGAAATTAATGATAAAACTTGACGTTTTGTTACTTCTAACCTTGAGTCTATGCTTTCTACCTGATAGGTAAACTCATCAAGTTTGGTGTCCCATATTAATCCGAGAATCTTAGCTTCATTGGATTCATTTGGCAATAATTCTAAATTATCTTTAGAATCATTAATCGAGGGCGCATTAGACCTCCATTTTCTAATCTCCATGCCTGCTGTAGCAAGCGCATTAATGATTTGTGATTTAAGCAAGTGACAAGTATCAATGGAATCACTACCAGAAAGAAAATCATCTACATAAAAATTTTCCTTAAGGGATTTACTAGCTAATGGATGAGTAAATGAAATGTCATTACCTAGCTGATGCAGACAACGTATTGCTAAATAAGGCGAAGGAGCCAAACCATATGTCACCGTGTTTAGCGTATAGTATTTCGAACAATCCTCCGCACCCTTTCTCCATAATATACGTTGGTAATTTCTGTGTTCCGGGTTGATATTAATTTGGCGGTACATTTTTGCAATATCTGCGGTGACTGCATATTGATGTTTTCTGAAAAATACCAAGTGGCAAAATATATCATTTTGAATGGTGGGCCCAATCATTAGAGCGCGATTCAAAGAAATCCCTCGAGCGGGTTTAGCCGACCCGTCAAAAACAACACAAATTTTAGTAGTTGTGCTTGATTCTTTAAATACAGCGTGATGTGGTAAATAATAAGTAGTTTCATCACGTATTGGCGGTTCACATTCAGTCATGTGACCTAACGCAAGATACTCATCAATAAATTCCGAGTATTGTTCCTTTAAACTAGGTTGTCTTAAGAATTTCCTTTCCATTGACACTAATCTACTTTTAGCAATACTAAATGAATCTCCTAATTGAGATAGGTTAGATTTAAATGGTAAGTTCACTACAAATCTACCATTTGCATCGCGTTTATGCGTGCCTTTGAAAATCTTTTCACATTCACTATCTTCCAGAGAGTGATGCTTACTATTTTCAATTTCTTCAACCTTCCAAAACCTTTCTATTTGATTCTGCAAAGAATTTAATGAAATATGACAAACTTTAACTGGCCTCGTATTTTGACGCCTCTGTACAGCTCCTGATATTATCCAGCCTAGCTCCGTTCGATGCAATGTAGGTTTATCCTTTCCTAACTGTATCTGATCCGTACGAACCACCTGCCAGAATATCTCTGCTCCGATCAGCATATCAATAGAAGCTGGCTGGTAAAACTGCGGATCAGCTAACTGGATGCCGTCTGGAATGTTCAACATTTTTGGATTAATCAAGGTCTGTGGAAGATTGCAAGAAATCTCATCTAATACCAAACAAGATATTTCATCCCGGTATTGAGAACATGATGATTTAAATTTAATGTCAACTGTTTCCTTTACATGAATTAAATTATTATGCAAACCTGAAACAGGTATATTCAACTTTGTACAATGCAAATTTAATCTTTTACAAGTATCCTTTGTAATAAAATTAAACATTGAACCCGAATCCAAAAGTGTGCGTATTTTGTGTGTTCCACCATACGCGTCTTCTATTTTTACTATTACGGTAGATAGTAAAATTTCCCGCCCGTTCATGTCACTATGACATGCTAAATTTACTGGTGCCTCCGACTGACCCTTGCCAGTTGAAGTACCCGCTTGTACATTATCAGTATTGATATGTAACAGAGTGTGATGTTTTCGATCACAAACACTGCATTTTTCCTTCCACCTGCACAACTTTGAAAGGTGCCCCGGTTTTAGGCAGTTATAACATAAATTGTTCTCTGAAACGAGCTTTCTTCGTGCCGCTGGTTTTTTGTTAACAAATATTTTGCAAGAATAAATGAAATGACTGTCATTACACAGCATACAATTAACGTTGCTCGACGCTAACGTAACCTTGTTTGTAGACTTCCTTTCCTTAAAATTAAAAAAACCTTGCTTTTGTTGCAACTGGTTCCGATTTCTGTTGCATTCCACCAATATCACCTTGGATAGTTTCCAGGATCTGAGACCTTTGTGAAATAAAATTGCTAAACTGCACGAACGTAGGATAAATTTCGTCGCATTCTAATGATTCCCAAAGGCTACGTGTGTGATTATCTAACTTTGAGGTTAGAACATGAATAATTAAAGTATCCCAATGTTCGGTTGGTAGCTTAAGGTTGTGTAAAGCTCTCAAATGAATGTTTGCTTGATCAATTAAATTCCGTAATTCATGATGATTCTGTCGTTTTAACGGTGTAAAACTAAATAAGAAATTCAAATGTCTATTTGCTATAAGTCGGACATTTTCGTATCTCGAAATAAGCATTGTCCAAGCTGCACTATAATTATCCCCGGTTATTTCTAGAGAACTAATCAAATCAAGTGCCTCTCCGGACACATAACTAATAAGGTAATGAAATTTTTGAACATTATTTAATTTACTGTTATCATGAATTAAGGCAATGAACGAATTTTTAAAAGTCAACCATTTATGGTTGTCACCCGAAAACACTGGTATAGAGATTGGTGGTAAATTTACTGATATATTTGGGACATTTTCAATCTTCTTAAATTTTGATAACATTTCCTGTCCTAATGCAATTACATTAAAATATGTACCTTCAAAATTATCCCTCGCGTCAATATCTTCTGATTTGTTCAATAAATCAATCTCCAGCTGAATTTTGGAGAATTCTATCAGAGAAGGTTTAATGGCGTCCAACCTCGATGACAACACGCCAGGTGTAATATCATTTTCGTTGCTTAAATAGGTTTCGAATCTCGTTAATGAACCTTTCAAAACCCCGCGCCGTTTAATCAACTTGTCGAGTTCCATTTTTTACAAACGAAATAACACTAACTTGATTTAAAAACTGAATACACAATACACAACGCGGCAGTTTGACGTAAACAATAATGAATAATACCATAAATATACTAACCCCAATATACTATAGATCATAGAGAACCCAATCCACAATACTATAGCATACAAAGACGAAACTTGCCACCGCGTGGCTAGAAATGTAGGTAGGCAAAGCAAAGTTATTCGGCAGACTGAATACAACAATAAAAATTATTATCACCAACAAAATTTATGCTATATTGAAAGAATCTGATTATGAACACCCGAATATAATTCGATATAATCAATACGAAATAATGTGGCATCTACACAGATTTTTAGCTTTTTAAATGGAATTTGAAAGGACAATGAAAGAAAGGCTACAACCTGATTTGCTGTGCATGCGAGCGTCGTGATGAGGCTCGCTTGATCAATCCAATGATGGTGATGAGGACGCCGACTGGACCACTCCCGATGATGATGAGGCCTGACTGGGCCACTCCAAATAATGATCTTCCGTCTCAAATGGATCAATCCAAATAATGATCACCCAGCTTGAATGGGTCAATCCAATAATGATCATCCGGCTCGAAGGACCAATGTTCAGGATCTCAACTTCCGCTCTCCTGACAGAGCAATCCGGCGTGGTAATACCAGATTCCAAAGGGAAGTGTGGCTGGAGTAACTCTTCAATAATAACTCCAGCTCTTGAATAATTGGTCTTTATTGAAACAATAAAAGACCCGTAGGGTAGCTCATGTACGGTGAGCCCAATGATGCTATCTCTCTCCGCGGTTTTATAACCCACATGAAGTGAAAACCTGGCAGCAGACGTTTTGCCCAAAAACGACCCGCCCAAGACGGATGGTAACAAGAGAAGAAGGAATTAAAAAATCCGTGGCAATACGAAATCGCCCTGGCAATTGCCAACACAAAAAAAATGTTGCCACAACCATTAGGGTGACAATCACAAATATTAATATTTCAGTACCTGAAATCTTAACAGTAATTTTCATAATAATTTCGAAATTAAAATATGTTTTTAGTTTAGACCATTCCTACTCCAATGTAAACATGTATCCCTTCAAAAAGCAATAAAAAAAATCCCATACTTCATACATTTGATTTGACTATAAAATTAGGTCATTAGAAACTGATATTACTTGTAAGATGTTTCCCTAATTAACATTGAAGTGAGCTACAAACCCAAGGTAATTTAGCTTACTGGAATTACCAAAATATTTAGAAATTCAACAGTTTAAAACGACTTACCAACAAATATAATTAATATAGTTGATTAAAATCCTTGTAGACCACCCCTCTCTCCCTCCCCCATATGTTATGTATATAAACCGTAGACTAAGAATTATTTGTACCAATCTGAAGATGGCTGGAACTGGAACCGGTTTCGGTCAAATAAAATTAAGTGGAATAAAGTTTTATATTCGTTTTATCATAATATATTATAATGGAATTCCACGTGAATTGTCAGTCTCAAAAATAAAAATATTAACTTAAGAGTATCGCTGGCATTTTATCCAGGAATGTGTATTTTTTGGTCAAATAAACATAGAGCAAAAATAAACTGGTCAAATAAACAAAGGAAGTTTTTGACGCGTGGATTATTGGATAGAAACACTCTCAAGGGGGGAAGGACTAAAAGGAAACATTAGGGGTTAGAAAAGGTTAGAAAGGAGGAAAAAGTAATGTGTTGTGGAGAGTGTATTTTGAGAATGATACAAAGGAGAGGGAGAAAAAATGGGTAATTATTACCTTGACCAAAAGAAACGTGTTTTATAATCTTACCTTTCCGAAGCTTCCCTTCCCAATGGCTCGGAGAATATGAAAATGGTCGAAGTTTACTGAAAAAAAGAGAAAACGAACGATTTATTTATTAGTTTATGAATACAAAACGAATATATTACCTTGAATGTAGCCATAACTTTGTGGTTATCCATTATAGATAAATGAAACAATGTTACTTTGTTTGAACCACTTGTATATTTGAGTAAAGCCGACCGGATTCGGAACGACCATTCGTTCTTTAGGGCAAACGTAAACTGATTTGACAGTTACAAAATAGTGGATGGGAACAATGTATTTTTATTAAGGATTGTGGTAGGGGTGGAGCCGTTGCTAGGTATTAATGAAGAGAGGGTGGTAGGGAATCCAAGAACATTTAAGGTGTCTTAATAATAATATTTTTTCTGAGTTCGCTAACCATATCATTGAAAATAACCATAGTTTTGAAAAAAAATAGGGGATAAATATTCTTCATATTAATCATAAAGCAAAACGCTTAGATAACTTGGAAGCCTTAGAAATCTCTTAAAAATAATGAATCTGTTATCAACAAACCAAAAATATTATCTTACAGCCCAATCATGGATATGTTCCCCTACCCACCCACTCTTCATTAATACCTAGCAACGGCTCCATCCCTACCATAAAAATACATTGTTCCAATCCACTATTTTCTAACTGTCAAATTAGTATACGTTTGCCCTGAAAAAGGAACGGTCATTCCGAAACCGGTCGGCTTTACTCAAGTATACAAGTGGTTCAAATATAGTAACATAGTTTAATTTATCTGTAATGGATAACCACAAAGTTAGAGCTACATTCAAAAGAATATATTACTTTTTACTCTTTTTATTATTATTTATTTATTTATTTATTTATTTATTTATTAAAGATACAAAAGAAAGTACAAATTATAATTTGAAAAGCTTTGCCTGTCCAACTAGAAAAGTTTCCCGTTCCAGGACAGACAAATTGACATGTTTAGTTCATATTAATATTATTCCTGAAATGTAGATACATAATTACATAACAAATACAAAAAAAAATCATTTTTCTCTGAAACTAAGCTGTGTAATAAAGAAAATGTAGAGTAAGTTCGGGTAATATGGCACACCATAAGCCTTTTTGGTGATAAAATACGAAATCTTTGAGATCAAACAGCTTTTATTGATTAAATCAGTCCTTTGAACTTAATGGTACAAAACAATAATAAGTTTAAGGTTTATTGACTTCGAAACATAGCTAAAATAAACTTTTTTCTTAATCTTGAATAATCTTAAAATATAAATGTAGTAGGCTAATATGGCCTAGGGCCATATTGGCCACAAATGAAGTGTACCATATTGCCCACCATATCAAATAAAATTAAAAAATAAAACAAATAAGGGCTTTCGTCAGAAATGCCGTCGTACAATGGTTCATTTTCTTCCTCCGAGCTAGAAATTTGTACCTCCTTAGATTTTTACCTTTGTCCTTTCATTTTTTTCCTTCACCCATAGTCTTTTCGATTTAAATTTTTTCTTTTTTAAAGAGTCTTGCAATTCATTTTGTACGGGGATGAAGTAAACAATGTCGACGTAGCAGCCTTTCTGCCTTGGTTAGTAGTTTTTCTTAGTGCTATTTCTGGTATTGGAGACAATTGGAACGGCGTTATCAAAATTCTGATCTCTTGAATTCGAAGGCTGTGGCGACCTCGTAATAGGAACTACAACTTGTTCAACACGGACAGGTGGTGTGCTGTTCTCGCCTCATAAAGCAGAGGCTACACCAGTAGCCAACGCTTGACTTATATCAGGTTCATTTACAGTGGATGTCTTGTCAACAGATTCATTTTCTATTGCAGGAGTAGAACCTAAAGTGGTTGGTTCTGGTGTAATATTTTCTTGATTGGTGATTCTACATTCTGGCTCATTGTCCATATCAATAAAATCGTTATTTTATATTTATATTTAATAACTTTTGAAAGTTTTTCCTTTCAATGTAAAATATCATTGAAGAAGAACACAATACTAATACATGTAAAAGAAACATGAAATAGAATGAGACAGAAAAATGAAAAGTCAACGGTCTATAACAGGAGGAGAATCAATACTTACTTAATCGATCCTCCAGGTTATTTGGTAATGTCACGGGTGTTTTAAAATAATAAATAGAATGTGCGTTTATCTGACTTTTGTATATTTGAATCCCACATTTATTACACGACAATAAATTTCTACCGGAGGGTAAAATATGAGGATAGTAAACCACGCAACACAAGCAGCCCGAACCAGCGGATAACCAAGGATGAAAATAGAGTTTTTGCCTTTCTGACAGCTGCTGGTAGAAGACACTAGAGTGCCAGTGTAGCCATCCTAAAATAATGTTTTTTGGCTGTTGAGTGCTGTGCTTAGGTACTATCCACAGGTCGCAACTGGGAATCGAATCCAGGATCTCTTGTCTTTCCGGTACATGCATAGATGCGACTTTTCCTTTTAATTTTTAAGTGTCTTCTTCTGTTTCATGTTTCTTTCAGATTTATTAGTATTATCTTCTTCTTCAATAATATAAATATTATTTTCATAATGTTAAGTTTGTGTGTGCATCCCTCTTGAAATATTTACGGGTCATCGTATAATTTTTCTTTCAAATTTAAGTAAATAACGTGTTTATTAGTGGTATAACTCATTTAATAATAATACTCAATAATTTTTTAATATTGATATTGAGGGATCAGTAGGATTTAAAGGTCCAATTAGGAGTTTCACCGAGCCGAACCATGTCATATGAAAATATCTAGAGTCGGTGAATTATTTTCCCATTTGGTCTCTGGTAGGTTGACATGTTGTTCTTGTATTGTTTTGTATTTATAATACTAACAGAGTGCAATTGCATTGCGTGAATTGACTAGATGATCATTTGTGGAAAAGTGTGTGAAAGGGTTTAGTTTTTCCTGTGGGAAAGATTTAACCCGGACATAAAGTTTGAAGAATAAAACATTTATTTGGCAATAGATTATTACATCTATCTTAGTACGGTAAGTTTATACAATAACATAATAATACAGTTTTTTTGATTAAAAATAAAACATATTTACCATAATATCATAGCATAAAAAAAAAACACACACACACACATAACCAGTATATAAAACACAATCACCCACAAACACACAACACTTATTAAAAATATTGTTTTTAACCTTATATAATATTATTTTATTTTTAAATTTACGTTAATTTTAAATCTCTACTTTTTAAGTTTAATTTATCTTAATTATTATTATCATTATTATCGTATGTTCTTTATTTACTTTTTTCCGTTTTTTTCACCAATATTATATATATATTGTATTTTGTAAAATTTTGTTTATGAAATGGAGGCCTCAGCACGGGTAAACCACCCAGTGAGGCCAACATCATTGAATTGTGTATAAAATGTAAATATATTGAATCAAATAAATAAATAAATAAATAAATAACGAGAGTCTAACAAACCCTTACATAACAAATTAATGTCTTATTTTCTTTGATTATATTGAGAACAGGGTTAAAAACAGCTAAAAGTTAAAAAAGTTAAAAACGTTAAGTTAAAAACAGCTCAGCTAAACATTTCGGATTTCTCTCGTAATGCATCTGGTTTTCAGCATTGGCTCTTTTATAATATATACCTGGTAAATAAATAAAATAAATTCAATTAACCAAATTCAAGATAAAGTAAGTAAAATTCGTACACAAAATTAATTAATATAATCACAAAAAAAAGTCCGCATCCCTGTCATTGCAAACTCAATTAATTATAATGATGTTGTGCGGTTGACTGTGCAGTCAGTAACCATTCGATGCAGAGCTTTTCATAAATAAAAGAAAAAGCTTTTTGAGAAGCTTTGTTAAGCAGACGGAAACGGGTTATAAGTTCAAGGTGTCCCAAAAGAAAGTTTATATTTAGTGGATCGATTTAAAGAAAAGTAAGGGTTCTATCGAAAAAATGTTTGTTAAATACTAAAATACACAATTTGGGAATTTATTTCTTAAAAATAATATCGTCCAAATGTAAAACCTCACGTTCGCGGCATTAATTTAATCGAAGAGTAAAATTTCTCATGATGGCTCGGCAGGTGGGCTTCGTGATAGCTGCCATTTCGAGACGGATATTTTCTTTTAATTGCATCAGGGACGTCGGATTTTTGGCGTACACTTTAGATTTGAGATAACCCCACAGGAAAAAGTCCACAGGGTTTAAGTCAGGACCACGAGGAGGCCAACTTATGTCACCTCTCCTGGAGTTCAATTTGCCAGGGAAAATTTCACGAACTCGTGGCAGAGACGTATTGGACTTATGTAATGTTGCTCCGTCTTGCTGGAACCATGTTCTTTGGTTATAGCCAGTAAGTTTGTAGGGGTGCAGCAATAGGTATTTGTGCAAAATGCTGTGTAACGATGATCTATGCACATTTAAAGCACTTGCGCGCTTCCGAATCGAAAGTTTGAGTCGTCACGAAAAGACTGACACACACTCTCTACGTGTTGTACCGTTCTCGATGACCTTGGTCGCCCGGATTTTGGTTTTGCCAGCGTTTTACCGATCTCTTCATACTTTTTAACCTATTTTCGAATGAGAGGAATGCTTGAAGAATCATTGAATTGACGAAAACCTCATATATTGCAGAATATTCTACGCGCTACAGTCACCGAATCATCATTCACGCACGCACAACGCGCGCTCGCTCCCGAGAAATGCTTCATAGCGACTAAATTCCCAAGAGCCAGACTACTGATTGACATACCCACCGCGCCCCTCGGCAATGTTACGTTAACACAGAAAGCAAAACAAATATAAACTTTCTTTTGGGACATGCTGTATAATAAGCGGTTGAGGAAGGCAAAGAAGTTACAGATTCAAATCTGGCAACTATCACAAACATTGATTCTGAAATAGTCTTTCAAGTGAGGTTGAAAGAATTTACGTTCTGCCACGAAGTATAAATAAAATAAAATATTATCTACGAGAATGTTTGTTAAAATTTTTAACAAGGTTTTTTCAGTTCTCCGGATTTTGAAACATTAATTTTTTTTATGCGAGTGCCTCACTAGAGTCCCAGTTGCTTCTGTCTGGAGCCAGTGAGGCTACGGCATCCCCAGTTGGGGTATATCGTGAGGCTGGCGGTAGTGGGGGAGAGGAATCTGGGGAAGCACTAAGATTAATAAATAATTTCAAAAAAATTAAAAGATGTATTCATCCGAGACTTGCAAAAAAGTCAATAGATGCCGCCAATCAAAATAAAAATGGTTGTATTTATCCGAAACACTACATAAATTGCATTTAGATCGGGAAGAATGTGGCAAGCATTCTTTTTTTTTTACATGAGCTCTACACAGGAGGCCCTGAAGAAAATAATTTCCATAAGGGCCTATGTCATCTTTAAGAGCGTTTAACCAGCCAGCGGACGAAAATCCACATTTCGTCGAAAGTTGTTCTTCCGATCGTGCAGGGCGGTTACAATGAGAAAGATTGATTATTCTCCGTACCAGCTTTTTTAAATTATAACTCAATATCGAATTTATTTCAATCCAAATTAGCTTTAATTTATACCTTCATCCAAAAATGCTGAAAGGCGTGATGATAAAACTATTAAATTGTGTACTTTTTGTAGTTATTTTTTGATTATAAGTATTTATCATTTTTCAATAATGTCTAAATTTAATAAGAATGTTAAAAAAATCTGAAATATATTAGTTTGTAAGTGCGCAAATAAATACACAAATAGACCAATTTTCGTCAAGAAACACATGTACGTACATATTTTTTAATGATTTTATTGAAACTAAAATTAAAATTCTAATACATAACTTTGCTAGATAATGTATTGATTTATTTTACTGCATGATTACATTATTTGAAATGGGTGTGGTATAATACAAAAACTTTTTTGAAAATTTAACAAATCTGCCAACGACCTATGGAATAACCTTATTATACTAAAAATTTAAAAAAATTCTAAAAATTTATTACATAACTATGCTAGATAAAAGAACAATCTTTCGAAATCCATTTATAATTTTTTGTGGAAAAGAGTCAATACGTCTAAAAACTTTTTGGAAAATGACGTATTTCCGGCTTTCTCTGGTAATGCCCTCTTAAGGATGCTGTTTGGGGTTTTTTTTAAAGGAAAGGAACGAGAGGAGAGTTCTGGGAAGTAAAAGAGTTTAACAGGTGGGTAGGAATCTGGGGTTCAGTGTGTACTGCTCATCCGTCTCCTAGACCTAGAAAAACGTCACCCCATGAACCCGGGCACCCCTGCTAAATCACCAAACGTAACGAACCACTTGGAGTGACCTATGGCAGAGGTGCTGGTTATCCAATAAAAGTTCCCGGGGTGGCAGTACCCATTTCCGCCTCCCAAATTGAATTCATAAAGACTAGCTGTTAAAAACCCACTCCGCAGGTTTTTACTGCTAGGCCCTGCGGGCGGCTATTGGTTTGGCTTCGCCCAGTTAGTGTTGGTGATCGTTTTATAAATCCAATAGGAACTGGTTTCAAAATTAGCCTGTTCCTCGGATCCTTTATCATCCAGTGTAGCTAGTCACTGGAATAAAGTAACCGAGACAGAGCAATGACATCTTATGTAATATATAGCCGCTTGATTCAACGTGTATTACCGTCAATCTTTCCATATCCGGAGATACACTACATATTCACAAATTCGTAGCAGTTATATCTACGGGGAGACGTCCCTATCCGACCTGCTAACGGAAGTAGCGACATCTTGTGACGAATTCTTGAATTCAAACCCGAATTATAACAGTAGCTTTGCGTGAATTAATCACGTACACAGATGTTATTTGTGGTGTGGCGCGTATGGTGTGGCATCAGGAATGCACTCGAAGCTGGGTTTTGAAATTGAACCACGCAGACGTTACCGTATTAATATTGTTCGATAGCTGCCAATAAAAAGATAATGATAGTAGTTGCTAGTTCGTTCAAGTATGATCCAGTTATAGGAAATAGGGTCGAATTAGGTCAGTGGCGGAGCGGAGCCCCGGCAAGGCAAGTCTTGGGTTTAATTCCAAAGTATGACAGTATGTGTTTAAAATATTCATTTGAGGGAACCTAATATTGTGTTCAGACATTTTATAATTTTTTTCTACCGTGAATGGTTTGAATGCTTTCAGAATATCTGATTTATTTACTGTGATGTTCTTTTATTTGTGGCCTTACTAGCCACACAATAATAGTAATATTAGTTAAACGTAAGTTCTTCGTTCTTTATTATAATGTACAATAGATTCAATAAGTAGTATATTATTTGTCTCGGTAGCGACTGATTATAACGGAAGTTAGAATGGATCTGGCAGCCGCCACAGACTAGCGCGCTGTCCCGGCTCGTAAGCCCTTTCGGCAACGTTCGGCGGACCCGAACATTTCCGAATTACTATATGGATATAATTGCATATATCACATTTACCAAACTACATTGTGTTCAATCCAAGTTCACGAAATGCCTGAGAAATCAAATGGAGCACGTATTGACGTTGGAGAGTCATTCCTTGTGGTCGGAATTGTTCAATATGCTTGTTTGAGAAACTCGAGTTGAATGAGGAATCTGGAAAATTCTATTCGTTCAAATTCTACAGGGCAAAGCATGCAGACGGTAGATACCTACTACAGAGTACTCGACCCATTCATTTCGTATCTAATGAATTTCAACATGCTTTTATCATCAAATAAAAATACCAAAACAAGTTAAAAGGGAGAATTCATAGTTTTCAGGAGGCTAACAACGGTTTAACTTGAAAATTTCAAAGAGAAAACTGAGGATTTAATGATGAAAAAAGTTTTCCGAGGTTTTCTTAACACGTAATATCATATATCTTGTAATATCTTTCAAAGTATATCAAAGTATATATATATATATATATATATATATATATGTATGATACGTTTTAAGATTTTCACGGCCAAAAGCATTTTCGTTATTTGTTTTTGGGGTGTTATGCCGTGTTGCGCTACCTTCTTCTTTAGCCAACGTTTCGGACATCGTTGCAGTGTCCATCATCAGGGCAGATCCGGCAGATCCGGTAGATGTGTAGATCCGGTAGATCTACCGGATCTGCCGGATCTGCCCTGATGATGGACACTGCAACGATGTTAGAAACGTTGGCCAAATAACGAGGTAGCGCAACACGGCATAACACCCCAAAAACAAATAACGCAAATATATAAATGTATGTTCAATTCTTTGCTGGATGCGTTATCCACCACGAGCAATATGCATGAGCAATATTTTGCGCTTTTCTTTTAATTCTATTTTATTAATTATAGACTTACAATTAGTGATGTGCTATGCCTGTCTCACTAGGAAATCCTGTGTTAAGAAATCTAGACTTACAATTAGTGATGTGCTATGCCTGTCTCACTAGGAAATCCTGTGTTAAGAGCAGGCGCTTTAAAACATGGGCAGTTTGTAATAAAAATACAAACAAAATTACGTTACAAAGAAAACAGAGTATACTACAGACAATTATCATCGTACCATTTAAAATGTATACTTATAAAATGTTGTGATGTTTTGTGAGTTGTGTTTTGTCTCATGGCCAGTGAAAGCACATTGTGTAGCTTTGTTGAAAAGTATCTATAATTTCTTTGGCCAAAAGTTGTTTTAGCGAAAAAGATAAGTAAGAGATGCCCTTAGGTTCTAATATTTCGAGCAGTTTCGACATTTTCAAAAGCATTTCTGTGTTTAAAAAGGTACGCAAGTATGTTTTTACCAAAAAGATGCCTATTGTCCAAAACGTATATTCTCCTAAAGATTTTATCTGAAATGCTACTGGTGGATATTTTAGTATTATCTTTAAAATTAGTTTTTGATCTTTAAAAACATGAATTAATGGCGGCAGCGTTAGCTCCTCCCCAGGCTACAATACCGTAAGCGATTAAAGATGACATAGTGCATAGTCAATTTTTTGGAGTAGATTCAAGTTAAAAGTGGCCTTTAACAATGGAAGTCTATGTTATCAGGGTTATCGAAGCCTGAAAACGTTATTCTTTATTAAGAAATGAACACATTTTTTTTTAATAAAAAAAATCACTTTGTTAAGACCACTTATTTAATCAAAATTATCATAATTTTGAAATTAATTCTTATTTTCATTTTATCATGGAACGATTGGTTTTGAAACATGTTGACGATTTTGATGCAGATGGAGTATACGAAGTGATTTGTTGTCATTTAATTAAAACAAATAAAATTAAGCCTCAAAGTGAATTTGCGATTATTGATGAAATGAATTTCGTTAATTATTCCTACTACAAGTTCTGATTTTTCTATCAAAATATCTAAAAACACATTCACAGTTCTTCTACATTAAGTTACTGTCCAAAACCTCCCAACAAATCCTAAATTCTGTAAGTCCAACGCGTTTAATTCAGTAAATTCTGCTTGTAACTCGTGCGTGGGCTTCTCAAGGGACTTACGAACATAAAGCCTAAAGCTTCAATTACATGGAACACCACGGAGAAAAAGAGCCTTCACAATCTTCGCACATGTAAGTTCGTTTAATGTCCCTTCCGTCGTTAAATAATGTAAGGTAAACCTCGCTAGGCTTAACCTAGTTAGTGGAAAGGATATGTTTTTATTCGCGAAACGGAGTAGTGCTATGAAAATATTTTCAAATTATATCTCGGTTCTAATTATTTTATTATAAAAACCACAAATTATGGTATCAGTGAGAACGAATAAAATAATTATTTAGTTATTTATGGTCCATAAATAACTTGTATTTGTTTAAAGAGGTGAAACTAGCAGTCTACAATGGAGTGCTAATACCAACTCTAATAAACGGCACAGTGATTCGTTTGGTAGTGAGGCATGGAACTGGCACAGGAAACATTAAAGAAGACTGAATATTATAGAAATGAGATTCTTGAGGGGAATGTGTGGTAAAACGAATATGTATGGTAGAAGTCGGAAACACTCGAGGAAGACATGGTATGACCAAGTGAATCAAATAATCGAGTCAGGACATGTAAAAAGTTAGAAAAACAGAAGAGGACCTATGTACATTTTTTAAAATTATCTCCACACAGTCCAAGTCCTGAAGAAAATAATTCCCTTCAGGGCCTACGTATGTCATCTTTCTGAAAAGTTCATAAAGTTCTGAAAAGGACAAAGGTATGAGGGGTAGGTAGGAATCTGGGGTTCAGTGTGACTAGGAGTGACAGACGTAGGAATCTATCCCTCTGACTGCGGTGCAAGTACTGCCTGAGAGGTGAAAAGGTCTCCCTCAACCAGTCTCTCCAAATCGGACGCATCCTCCGCTAAGATCCAGACAAACCTTACCCTATGAACCCGTGCACCCCTGCTAAGTCACCAAAGGTAATAAACCACTTGTCAAACCACATCATCTAGAACCTAGAACCTAGATGATGTATAAATGTAACTTGAAGTATGAAGTGTTGAAGAGTCAAGTCTAATTGGTTTGGCGGTCCGTCCTCTATGTCTAACCCTGCGGGGAAATGGCGTGATGGTATGATTGTTAATATTTGTTAGACCCAAATGCTTTCCATTGGGAGGAAATGCCATCCAACAAACCGCATTTCATAGAATATGTATAGTATAGAGTTTTTAGTACAATTGAATGAACAAGGAAAAATTTCGTGACCTATCTAGAAACCATGCGATAATACGAACCATGCGATAATACGAATTTTTAATGGTAGGAGTCAATAAAATTGGCAAATACCAGAATATGAACCTTTTTACATTTGGTGTAATATGGTACAAAATAACCCAATATCATTGCCCTAAAAAACGTCACACGTCACAGCGTAGAAATATAAAGTTCAAGATCGAGAAGAAGGCAAACTTTCCAGGAATTGGCTGTTCAAATAGGGTAGTTCAAGAAATAAAGTACAAGACGGCGCACAGTGATTCGTTTCATACAAGCTAGACGCTAATAAGTCACTTTTGAATTCCCAAACAATGACGTCATGGCGACATTACTAGATAGACAGGATAATAAATGCATGCTTAATTGGGGTGATTAGTGCACGCATTGACTCATACCAGAGGCCTAAAGTCGAATAATGTGTTTTTGAAATTATCATTTGCATTTATTCGCTTGTCGCAGCTCGACGTTTAAAATTGTGTACTAAGTTTGAAAAGTCTTTTTTTCGATTCTGTAAAATGGTGGCTACTGTGGAAGGTATGTTTTTTCTTAATACTTTAGTGTAAATAATTTCAGTTGTTTTTTAAATAATAAATAAGTTTTGTATTTTTTTTGGCGTTAAATATATATAATTTATAACTTCTCGAGAGTTTATCTCAGAGAGTATATCAAAATCGCAAGAAAATTTTCTTTTTTTTAAATAGTGCAACTAATATTCTATTCATATCAGTTTCGATATTAACCCACACCAATCCACATTATTATAATTTTTTCATTTTACAGGCACCACATACGAGATTTCCACGCTGAAAGACCGAATAAGGCTTATATCTTTGAATGTAAGCAGAAAATGAACCATAATTTTAGCAATTCATTACACTCAAAATATATTTTTTTTTACTTTTTACATATAATCATTTTATTTTAAACCTCACATACTCTATTAATACATTATTTAAAAATTAAAAACAAAAAATTATTTTAAAAAACGATAGGAAAAAAAAAATCATTTTAACACTAATTTTCACAAAATTAGTATTGACTACACCTCAATAGAGGGTTAAAAATAATTTAATCATGTGTAAGAGTTTTTAGCGTCTAGCATGTAGGAAACGAATCAATGTGCGGCGTTGGTATTACATTATTCGTTATCGTCGAATTTAATGTTTCACAGACCAAATCATGTTTGATAACGTCTAAAAGGGATCGAAATGAAAATCTATTCAACGGAAGCAATCTTCCAAACAGGACCTCCATCGATATGCTTGGTGTAACTCTAGGTGACCAGCTCAGGTACGGGGTCTCCATCGAAACCAGAGTTAAGTTAGCCTCTCAGAAACTGGACGTACTGTACAGGGCCCGCATATACTTTAATAGTACACAACTGCTAAAACCCTGTACAAATCGCAAGTGCGCCCCACGGTTGAATTTGGCAGCCACCTCTGGTCTGAAGCTCCAAAATACCTAAAAAAAAACCTTGACTCTGTGCAGAAACGGGCGGTCCGTTTGATAGATTCTCTCATCTTAACAGACGGACTGCAATCTTTAGAGCACAGGCGTCAGGTGGGAATGCTGTCCTTGTTCTACCGGTATTACAATGGAAGATGCTCCGAGGAACTAGCGTCATTGATCCCCTCGGCACCGGTGCATAGTCGAGAAACACGCCAAACACGCGCCAAACATTTTTACACGGTTGACATTAGTCACATGAGAACGTGTTGTTTCTATGACTCGTTCTTGAGTTCAACGGCTCGGCTGTGGAACGATTTGCTAGCCTCTGTGTTTCCTCCCTCCTACAACATAGGTCTCTTCAAGACCCGTGTTCACTCCTTCCTTTCCTCAAAAAGACCCTCCACACAATTCTTCAAATATGACATAGGCCCTGAGGGAAGTTATTTTCCTGTGTGGAGTTAATGTAAAAAAAAATACGTGCTGGTTACCGACATGCGTTGCAATACCATATTCAAAAAAATACATTGTTTTTCCCTGAATCACATTTCCCGTGCGTCCCCGTTCCCCTCCCGCGTCTCTAGCTAGCTTTATAAATTATAGCCTCTATGTAAATCTATTCAGTAGTTTTTGCGTGAAAGAGTAACAAACACACATACATCCATAAAAACTTTTGCGTTTATAATATTAGTAAGATGGTTTCCGTTTAAACCAACCACTCTACAATTTGCAAGATGAGTTATTTTCCGCTTAAAGATGAATACTTATGCTCTTAATAAATTACAGAAGGATTTATGTTTAAAAAATCAATCCTTAGAAGTGTACGTTTTAAGAATTTCATGGCAAAAAGCATTTTCGTTATTTGTTTTTGGGGTGTTACGCCGTGTTGCGCTACCTCCTTCTTTAGCCAACGTTTCGGATCCGGATCTGCCGGATCTGCCCTGATGATGGACACTGCAAAGATGTCCGAAACTTTGGCTAAAGAAGGAGGCAAAAACAAATAACGAAAATCCTTGGAAGGATGTTTTTTGAACTATTTATAACATTACTATTTTCAATTTTGGATCTAGTTGTGTCATCTATAGGGATGGGGGCCAGGCCCATTTTAAAGATTTTTTTGTTTCACTCAGGATAGAATCTTCCTCCCCAGGGACTGACTATAACTGTGAATACCGCTAATACTTAGGCCAAATCCTAATTAGATGGTAAGTGATAGCATTCAATTTCAGAAAAAATGTATACCGTGTACTCGTGTACGTGCACGAGGGCAACCAAAAGTTGGTAGAATGCAATGTCATCGAAAACGAGTCAGCTCGATCGAATGTCGGAAAGAGGGTTCATTTTTAAGATTTTCAATCAATCAAACAAAATCGACATTCATAAAAGCGGTTCAAATCTTATAGGTTTTTATCACACAAATCCTAAATTTCACAACAAACTACGACGTAAGATCGACAAATTGCTGACACACAAACGATTATTGGACAACCTCGAATGAACCCATTTAGTCGTTAAATCATCTCAAGGACGCCTTGAACGTTACGTTGCGCGTCGATAGATTTCGTCGTTAATGTTAATGTCAGACAACTTCGTAATGGGCATTTTGACATGACCGTACTGAAGCATATTACATGAGACAGTAGTTACAAGGGTTTACTTAGGCTTAATCCATACGAACACATGATGACAATCGAAGTTATTTAGCTTCTTTAATGTCCCTAAGGCCCGGTGTATTAGTTGGTAAGTATCCTCGGTAAGCACTTGCTTGCTTAAATTTAACTGGGCTAATTCTGCTGTTAGTAGTAGGTAGTTACTTTTTAAGCACCGGGGCGTTAGCAGTGACGCATGTCAAATGTAAAACATACGTAAATAATTGAAATCTATCGTTTAAAAGAAATTTACGTTGCCCAAATTTAGTAAATCAGTATAAACTATTATTCTATACATCGAGAGATGAGAACTATCGATGATGTTAATTGATAACCAATCTAAAATAGTCTAGTATGAGAAGTTTGTTTTCAGCGCTTAGTTTGTCATAAGTTTGAATGACTGATACCAACAAAGCAAATTCTACTGACAATTAGTAAGCACCATGCCGTATTTGTTGCATCCGAAACTGCTTACGAATTACAGCGTAAATGCACTTGTAAATACTAAAAATGAAACGAGATGAAATGGTGTTGAAACTGGGTGAAAATGTGTGTAGGAAAAATTAAGGATGTGACGAAAAAGGATAACCAATCGGTTACTGCTGTGCCTCTGCGAAGGAGCACTCAACTCAATCACAATATAGTTAAATGTATAGTTCCACCGCGAGGCCTCGAGATAATTATCGCATCTACAACGAAAGTAATACGATATTGTTTACTTTCGAGATGGTCAATACCTTCTTTTTAGTTAAAAAAATGAGATTATTTACACGATAAACACCAACAACTTACTTCCAATGGAGTCCCAAAATTCTTCTTCCGTTTTTCATACACAAACGCCCTCGAATTTTCAATTTTATGTATATTGAACGATAAAGCAAACTTATTAAATAAACTAATGATGTAATCAACAAAAATAATAACAGGTTAAGATTTGTAATACTGTACACGGATCTGGAGGTGGGGATGGGGGTGGGGGGGTTAGTATTTATCTTTTCAGGTTAAATCGGCTTTAAATGAATCGCATGTAATGTACACAACAAACTCACCCCCCAGGAGTTCACAATATATATATATTTTTTTTTTATTTAAGAAGAAAACACAGATACAGACAATAATTAACAAAACAATATTAAGAACAATAACTTGAGAATTCGCCTGCACCCCAACTAATTCTCACTGATTGACTTGATAAATAAAGATTTTCAAATACATTTTATGCACATGTGTTTTTATGTTTGTGGGTACCTACATTACAAGCGACTCATTTGCCGCGTTAGCTGACACAAAAATATACAGAATTACCCCCATGGACTCCTTTCTACAAACCCATGTAGAAACAATTGAGAGAATTCAACGAAATTTTTTTTAAACGTTAAAGCGGATTCTCGGCTTCTTTCAGAGTTGGCCCTAATTTTGACTGGAACCTGAAAAGGCTGAGAGGACGCGTTTAATAGGGACAATTATGATATCAAAGTATGGTTATCCACTATTTACTGAACGTAAACAGAAGAGACAAATCAATGGAAGAGTGTTGTGAGCGCGAGTGCACTCGTGAAGTAAGCAATTTTCTGTACTTTTGATGAAAATTATCAAGCGTTTTCAATTAATAATATTCTTTCCTAACGAGTCTACGCTGATACCACGAAACTTTGGCAGGTGGTTGGTTATTCATGAAAATCTAAGAAAAAAAATCAACAAGGTATTAAAAAAAAAGCAATTATGATTAAGAAGAAAAAAGAATTGTTTGTTGTAATCGTCGCATTAATAAGGCGAGTAATGCCCTTGTTTGGATTAAAAAGAGGCCACCCCCATATTTCAATTTAAATAATTAATGATATTTTAATTTAAATAGAATAGCTGACCGTGAAGAAATCATAATTTTAAAGTTATGTTAATACGAACGCTTTCTAAGTCTCACAAAATACAGGGTGTCCGGGATAAAGTGCATTAACTTCGGGAGGTGATTCTACATTACGGTAGGAGTAAAAAAGATCAATAACTTTTTCTGAAATTCCAACTTTTTTTTTCGCATACAAAAAGAGATATCTACTAAAAATCCTTAGTGCAAGGTAGCACTTACCCGAGTTAGCTTGCCGGGCGCATTTGTTGCAACGTTGCTTGGTGTGATTTGGCCTATATCCATGGAAACCGTTTGTAAACATAACAAGACCGAGAATTTGACGTTTATACAGATCGTGGCTAAATTTCGGTTTACGGAAGGTCTTCCTAAATAATAAAACTTTTTTTTTATACTAACTATTGGCTGGAGAATCTGAATCCGAAAGAATTTTTTTTCGGAAAGCAATATTAACAAAGTTACACGACTTTAAAATTTTCTATACGCACACATGAAAATCGACATTTAGGAAGCATTCTGACAGTTTAAAGTCATAGAAATAGCCATACCAAAGATATTAAACCATATAAAATTAAGTGTTGCCAAATCAATAACTAACTTAAGTAATTATTTTTTATAAATTTTACTCACTTTTGGCGTAGCCGCTAAACTACTTGAAAACAGGGATATTTTTTTTTAAATTGACGCGAGCAGGCGGTATAAAGGGGCACAAACCATGTGACACAAACCTAGCGTAGCCGCTAAACTACTTGAAAACGTAGGCTGTTTTTTAAAATTGACGCGAGCAGGCGGTATAAAGGGGCACAAATCATGTTACACAAACCTAGCGTAGCCGCTAAACTACTTGAAAACGTAGGCTGTTTTTTTAAATTGACGCGAGCAGGCGGTATAAAGGGGCACAAACCATGTTACACAAACCTAGCGTAGCCGCTAAACTACTTGAAAACGTAGGCTGTTTTTTTAAATTGACGCGAGCAGGCGGTATAAAGGGGCACAAACCATGTTACACAAACCTAGCGTAGCCGCTAAACTACTTGAAAACGTAGGCTGTTTTTTAAAATTGACGTGAGCAGGCGGTATAAAGGGGCACAAACCATGTTACACAAACCTAGCGTAGCCGCTAAACTACTTGAAAACGTAGGCTGTTTTTTTAAATTGACGCGAGCAGGCGGTATAAAGGGGCACAAACCATGTTACACAAACCTAGCGTAGCCGCTAAACTACTTGAAAACGTAGGCTGTTTTTTAAATTGACGCGAGCAGGCGGTATAAAGGGGCACAAACCATGTTACACAAACCTTAAGGTATGTTTTTCTGCTGTTATCTATTCACATTGATTCATATAAGAACATTGATATTGGTGACCGGTCTACGTCACAACTTTTTAAGACTACGAATTTGATTCAACGGACGAAGAAGATTTGGTCGATTTATAAGGTATGTTTGATGATATTATTGCACGGTAACATTTAATTTTGTGTGGTAAAACATCTTTCTAGTTTATCTATGACTTTAAACTGTCATAATGCTTCCAATATGTCGATTTTCATGTGTGCGTATAGAAAATTTTAAAGTCGTGTAACTTTGTTAATATTGCTTTCCGAAAAAAAAATCTTACAGTTTTGGATTTTCCGGCCCATAATTAGTATAAAAAAAATTATCTAGGAAGACCTTCCGTAAACCGAAATTTTTCCCAGATCGTATGTTTTAAACAAAATGTAAAAAGATCACTGCACTTAAATAACAATTGAAGACACGCTTTTAACGATTAAATTGTTATGAACTAATTGAACACTTAACTAATGTCATCGCTTTTAACTAATTTAACAAATTTTCAAAATGTCCACCTTCAGCTTGTAAGCAAGCATGTAAACGTAAAGTAATATTATTATCAATTCGTTCGTTATGGCGTATTTTATTAATGAATGTCTGCCCGTTCTTTGTTGGTAAAGTAAGGCATTTAACTAATTATTCAATAACAAAATTACGCGGTATTGGCACAATAATTCAATGATAAAATTACGCACAAATAAACACCATTTTTACAGGTTAGGCACGTCTACAACTAAGTAAACAAAAGTAAGTCTGAAAAAAACACGCACTGAATGAAGTTGTTCCTTTGAGTCAGTCTTAATAAATACACACACACAAGATAAAGACACACTAAATCAACAAGTTTTGACTAACAACAACAAAGTTTTTAAAGTGAAACACTACTACGCGAATAAAATTGTTACATTCGAATACAACACTGAAGGCCCTGATCGACGGGCGAGTAAAACCGCGGTCTTATGGCTCGTCGGTAAAGCTCGCCGGTGTATCATTGCAAAACCGTGGTTTTGTGAGTTGACGAGCCTGGCTCATGGCTCGTCATGTTTGCTTGATTTTTTACTCGGCTCGTCGTTCAAAACTGCGTGTCGATCACGGCCGGCGAGCCGAGCCGCCAGTTATCGGCGACCGCGCTAGAGGACGGACATCACGTGATAATGGATCTGCGAATTCACAGTCACGATTTCATCGCAGAATTCATAAATGGCTTCCGAGAGTGGTTTATGGCAAATTAAATCAAGCGAATACAAAAACAAGGGATTAAATTAATAAAAAAAAAATTATTAAAAAAATTTATTAATAAAAATTCTTAATTTATAAAATTTATTTTATTTATTATTTTTTATTTAATAATAATTTTTAATTCGTGGTATGCTATAATACCAAGATAACACAAAGCTTCAGACTCCGAACGAGACATGTTAACCTCAATTCGACTACGATACGACTGTTTTACTCGCTAGTCGATCAGCACCAACGAGCCGCGAGTAAAACCGACGGTTTTTAAAACCACGGTATAGGCTCGTACGTCGATACCCACTTGACACTGAGTGCTTGGAGCGGGGATTCGGCATTCGGCAACAGTGTAAAATAATAAAGCCGCACGCACACGCCGGTCTAATTTTATATTTTTACAAGAAAACTACCCCTAAAAGTTGGAATTTCTAAAAAGTTATTTATCTCTTTTACTTGTACTATCATGTAGGATCACCTCCCGAAGTTAATGCACTTGACCCCCGGACACCCTGTATAAGTAATTCTTTTTTTATTAATTAATGCACTAATGATTAAAAAAAGTCCACATTTCCTGATAAGTTTTTCTTGTATAAGCATGGAACACAATGTGTAGTTGTGTAGATCACATTACTTACGATTATCAGGTGGTATCTGATGAATAGAAAAGAGTTAGCAATAAATATATTATTTTTATTTTGAAGAGTTTAATTAAATTTTTATTTTTCTGCTACCAGTTGCGACACATCTGTGTCATTCACTAACAAACTTAAAAGCATCTTAAAAATTCTTTAGAGTGAGAATTTTAGATTCTAAATATTTAGTTGGGTTGTGGTAGTGGGAGGGATGATTTTGGGGGGAGGGGAAGAACGGTTGGAGAACGGTTCAATATTACATGGGAACATTGTTAATAAGGGTGATTTATTAACTAAATTGTTTTTCGATTTCCTTTTTTATTTCATATAATGTAATGATTTTGACGCACAGTATTTTGATATGACTACTAGCAATTTTAAAACTAGAATCAGGGAACATACGAAATAATAATAATCGATTGCTCACGAAATAATAATTTTTCCGAGTTTGCTAACCATTTAACAGAGACAGGCCATAGCTACACCAAAGAAAAAAATATGTTTAAACATTCCAATACAAATACTTATTTTTAAATGAGCGCCTTAGAAACCTTAGAAATAAACAAAAAAATAAGTAACAAAGGTACATGTAAAGTAAAACTCATCAAAACAAAAATGTATAGAAATTATTGTAATTTTTTTTTGTTAAAAATGAGCAATTCACCCTAAAAAGAGTGCTTTGTGTGTTACATTGTTATTGCCCAAGAAATACAAAAAAAATCATTAGGTACCTATATTAATTTGTACAGAAAAAAAGAAAACAAACAATGCGTTTCAAAAATATTAGTTAATCATTTATTTACCCAAGAAGAGAGCAAGTCTGTACCGCTGTTTACTCTAATGTGGGGATTATTAGCAGAGCGTCATACCTACCGGGGTTTAGACCCATAAAATCCATAAAACATAAAATTCAAAAGGAAATTTACTGCGTTAGAAAATATCTTTAATCGTAAAAAGGAAATATGTCTAAAGTAATTTTTAGTTTGTAATGGAAAAAAGTTAGGTCAATGTAAAGGTGTTTGCCGAACAATTTCAAGATCTGTTATATAACGTAAATCTTGGTAAATTATTAGAACACACAATGAAGTGAACTAACTCGGGATATAACATCTCAGAAAACAAAAAAACCTCATTCAAAATGCAATCACTCGCCATAAATGGGAAAAATATCCAAGTCCATGATGACCCAAAAACCTTAGCCGACCATGCCAACCATTTTTTCAGTAACATCGGCACGAATTTAGCCAACAAAATTCTAAAAGCAACAAACAAAACACAAAATCTCTTAACCTCACGGGTAAGACAACAGAGCTCTTTGCACCCGGAACTAATCCTAGCGCCTACCTCCAATAAAGAAATAGTTGACACAATACTCACCATTAAAACAAACAGTGCTGCTGGTAATGACAATATTTCTCCTTATATAATAAAACACATAGTTCACTTTATTACAACGCCGTTAAAACATATCGTTAACCTAAGCTTTAAAAGCGGTTCTTTCCCACACCTACTAAAACATGCAACAGTTATCCCAATCTATAAAGGTGGCGATAAAACAAATATTGAAAACTATAGACCCATTTCTTTGCTAAGTGTCCTGTCAAAAATCATTGAAAAAATTGTTAAAAGTAGACTTGTCTCCCATCTTGAAACCCAGAAGTTTCTCTCGCCTAATCAGTTTGGCTTTCAAAATAATTTAAATACAGAATCTGCAATCTTAGACTTGACGAATAAGATCACTAACAGCCTGGACGAAGGTGATTCCTGCCTAGCCATATTCCTTGACTTAGCCAAAGCATTTGACACGGTTTCCCACCCCATACTTCTAGAAAGACTATCTCAAATAGGCATCCGAGGTAGAACTCTTAACTGGTTCTCATCATACCTAACCGACAGATCGCAAGCTGTGAAAATTAACAACACAACAAGTAACCCCTTACCAATCCACTTCGGAGTCCCACAAGGAAGTGTCCTAGGCCCTATTCTGTTTCTCATCTACATCAACAATCTCTGTAACCTTCCCATAACCGGGAAACTAATATTTTTTGCAGATGACACTGTACTGATAACTAGACACAAAACCTGGAAAGGAGCATTCGACATAGCTCAAAACGACATACGCCAGATAAAGAAATGGTTAGATGACAATCTCCTAACCCTTAATGCTGGAAAAACAAAATTCTTAACCTTCAGTCTTTCTGCTGCTACCCAACCTACCAACAATCAGAATATAATAATTCACTCATGTCTAAGAACTTGCATTTCCTGTAATTGCCCAAACTTGGAACACGCCACCCACATAAAATATCTGGGGGTCATCATTGATCAACACCTTCGTTGGGATCAGCACTTGGCCAGTCTAACCCCACGCATCCGCAAACTCTCTTATGTCTTCCGAACCCTAAGAAATATCCTTACTACCTCAACTCTTAAAACTGTTTACTACGCTCTCTGCCAATCTCTACTAGCATACGGCATTATTACTTGGGGTGGCTGTGCACAATCTATCATCGAACCTCTACTAAAAGCCCAAAAAATGGTTATACGTGTCATTAACAAGCGACCGACAAGATACCCCTCCAAACGACTCCTCATCGAGTATAACGTCTTAAACATACGGCAACTCCATTTAAAATGTATGCTAATACATTTCCTGTTTAAATACAAAAACAAAACTCTCTTACAACACAACTACACCACCAGAACAATAACCAACAGACACTACAATGTACCTACACTACACACCACGTCAGCTCAGAGACAATTTTTCTTCCTAGCTCCTAAAATCTTTAACCTTATCCCTGAAAACTTAAAAATGTTGAGTCAACCCCATTCATTTAAAAAACAAATAACGAAATGCATCCTTACACATGAAATACATTACAATTTTAACACCCATTCACTTTACACTCTATAAATTTAATAACCTTTCAGACTATACATAATATATCTCTATTTTCTAAATTAGCGGCATTGTATGTACAAGATTAATTAGTATGATCTATATCTAACAACTCCTCCTATTTCTCATTTTATAATAATTCTCTAACTTCTCCATTTTCTTCTTGTAACCCAATCTAACTATAAGTAAATCATTCTCTTATTATAGAAGATCTGTGTGCATAGTATTAAGAGCAGGCAAAACATAAAATACCTTTATTTACAATCTAAGCAGCATTATATGTATAAGACTGATTACTTTGAACTATATATATCAATAATTCCGTAATGTACTAAAAATAACTTATCTTTTCCAATAATTCTTTAACTTCTTCACCTTATTCTTGTAATCCAATATAACTACATAAACTCTCTTATTGTAGGAGAATTTGTGTGGATAGTATCAATTAGTGAAAAATTTCAACCTATACTAATGAATGTATATTCGCAAACTGTAAACTTCACCCGCCATAACACAGGGTCATCCCTAGCATGGAGGGTGAAATACCACAAAAAACTATATGTACTCTCGATAATTCATGTATTAAATAAATAAATAAATATGAAAATGATGTAACTTCAGAAATAGCACCCACTTTTCCTTCCCGCATATGTTTAAGCTAGGGGTTGAAAAACGAGAGAAAACTCACCATCTTTATTTCCAAACTGAAAATCTTCCCTTCCAGATTGGTTGGCTCCCATCTTGAAGGCCTTACGTGTTCATCCCCTGCGATTCACAGCCATTCCTTATTTTAAAGATCACTACCTCAATTTCTACCTCCCACCGATCTCCATTCTCTTTTGAATGTCCCCTCCTGTGAACAAAAGAAATTTTTTATTTTTTAAAGCATTTCGAATCACTCTTCTTTCTTCGGTTTTCAATGTTTTGATGTTTTTTGGAATTCTTGTGGATTTATGAGGGCCTTTAAAAATAATGAAAACCGCCATCCGAAGATTTATTAAAATGAAATATTCTTTTGCTGAATTGATATTGCAAAACATAAAATAATGGATTTGTTTAGAAAAAAACTAATCCAGTTATGTTTCATAACATTTAATATTAAAAATTTGATAATCTTGCAAATCTTGAGTTAAATGAAAAATCGTGGAAAAAGTCAATGAAATAAGAATTTATATTGAATTTATAGAAAAACGTTAATGTTAAAAAATTTTGCATTTTTAGTTAAGAATTTGTAGATACGTTGTTTCAAAAAATGTTTTTTTTACTCTTCATACCATACATAAAGCAACATGCTCTTCTAACGTAAATTTAATCATGTCATTGATGTATTTGAGCTTAAAAAGCAAATAACGATATGAATAAATCAAACCATTTGCTTCTTCAAACTTAGCAAAAATACTTTGTGGTGACATTATCCATATAATAAGAATCAAATAACTTCGTTTACTATCAACATAATAACAATGAAAATGACGTAAATAATAATTAACATCTTGTAAAAAATCAGTCATTTTAAATACATGTAGGATTACAAAAGATTTTTAAATATTTAAATTGAGGGATCAGTAGGATTGATAGGTAAAATTAGGAATTACACAGAGCCGAACCCTCTGATATGAAAATATCTGGAGTAGGTGAATTATTTTCCCATTTTCTCTAAAAAACTGTAAAACAAAGAAAAAAAAATAAAATAAAAAAATAAAAAAAATATTTGGTCTCTGGTAGGTTGACATTTTGTTCTTGTATTGTTTTGAATTTATAATACTTATATAGTGCAATTGCATAGCGTGGATTGACTAGATGATTATTTGGGGAAGTGTGTGAAAGGGTTTAGTTTTTCCTTTGGGGAAAATTTAACCAGGATATTTAAATCTGGTGCGTAAATAATTAACATCTTGTCTTGATGAAGATAACATTGTTATTGAAACATGTTGATATTTGTTAATTTATTTGTTTACGCCTTGATGGCTTTTACATGTAAGGTAAATTGTACACGTACAGGAGCATTATCACAAGTATGTAGAATCATAACAAGTATATAGTACATAAAATAATAAACAGGGCATGACAGACATAAGTTGGCACAACACAAGTAGGTATGAGTATTCGATAGTTTGTTAACAAAGGAGTACAACCAGCATGTTCGTATTTGGGCTCAGGCTATAATAGTAGTTTCAAAAATTATTGTCACAATATTACACAAAACATGATTACAAACATACTCGAAGCAATTGTTAATTATATTATTGATAATTATACATATTGTTAATTATATTATTGTGGTGTAAACGAAGATATTTGATTTTAATTATACAAACCATTTTCGTTCAATATGTTGTCATGAGATTATCAATCAACTTACAACATTATTCCACGTGGCCTGTTTCAACGGCTAAACAGTTTTTTGAACAAATACTACTTTTCTGCATATTACTTCCTGACTTTGAAGTCTTTCTAGTTGAAACATTTAGGCGTTTGTTTTCTCTCTTTATTCCCATTAATTAAGCCACGCTCCGTGATTTTGATAAACAACCGTACAACATTTTCGTTATTTGTTTTTGGGGTGTTAATCCGTGTTGCGCTGCCTCCTTCTTTAGCCAACGTTTCGGACAGCGTTCCGGCAGATCCGACAGATGTGTAATTGTTAGTGGTGAAATTTGTGCTTGTTTACTTGGAAGCAGTACCGTTCACTACGAGCTGGTACGTATTACAGTCAGGGCTGGGCAGTATTTGAAATACTTGTAATTGAAATACGTATTTGAAATACAAATACGTATTTTGTATTTGTATTTCAATTACTTCCTGAAAATGTATTTTGTAATTGGTATTTCAATTACCTGCTGCTGAGGTATTTTGTAATTTGTATTTTAAATACTTATGGCTTCAAAATACATTTTCAAATACATTTAGCGACCTCAATGATGATAATGAAAAATAAACTGACATAGATAGTATATAGACTAAAACCGCTAGAATCCTGTACTATTGTCCTATTATCCTGTGTTATAACACTCTTACTAATGATTATTTGTAGTTATCTTATATCATTGCTGTATAATTGGCTGTACCTTTTTTATGTCATGCTAGTTATTATTATTGTCTTGTGCTATATAATTAATAGCACTGTTATTGTACATTTTGTATCAAATTATATTAAACTTGACATTGCTTTGTAGTGTACATTTTTGTATCATAGTATTATATCAAGCACTATTTATAGGAATAATTTGACTGAATATTAGATTATTTTTAAGTTAATTACTGTAGAGCGCACTTGAGAGCGAAATAACACAAAAATGCGCTAAACAAATGTCATCTATGTATATAAAAATGAATCCTTGTTTCCCTTGGTCACACCATAACTTTAGAACGACTTAACCTAGTTCATTCATTTTTTTAAAGTTTTCTAATACTTTGTAGAAGGTTCTTACGGAAAGAAAAATAAGAAAATTACGCAGAAAATTGGATAATTTCAGAAAACTTGACTGCTGTTTTAACTTCGCACGTTTGATATTTCGCGCGTTTGATGAAATTGAATTTAGCAGGCAGCTGTTTATTTTTGTAACAAAAGAATATTGAATGGATTTTTTTAAAATACAGATATATTAAATAGGTACCTTAGTTAGGTACCAGATTTGATTGAGTGTTCTTATAATATTCAAAAATGAGTATTTGTAATATGTGAAAAATAAAAATTTTAATAAAAAAATTGTAAAGCTGGCACGTGAGTTGTTTGAAAACTTAATGTACTGGGACTTCTTCTTCTTCTTTCGTATGGTGGGGGGTCAGAGGGGGACATTTAGGTCTGCGAGCCAGTCTAGGGCCTCAGGCGTTGCCCTGTGGACCTCATAAATCCCGCCGGGGAATGAATGGAGCGGGCATTCGTTGACCACATGTTCGGTGGTCTGCACCGCACCGCATTCACACGTCGCCGACTCTTTAAGGCCCCATCTATGCATCATTTGCGCACAACGGCTATGGGAGCACCTTATTCTATTGATGGCAGTCCAGAGTTTGCGAGGCAATGAGAACCCAGGCTGTCTCTCAGTGGGGTCTTGCACGAGATCGGCGTTTTTGACGTTGGCTGATTGCCACTCAAGCTCCCACCTATCTTCTGGGGTGAGAGGTGTTCGAAGGAGTCTTTCTCCTTCCGTCCAGAAGGGTTTTCGAGACTTTAAGCGGCATGCCGGGTGAGAAACGACATCATCGTGCAAGGGTATTTCGCTTTTTTGCAGCGCCTTCTTGTATTCCCTCAGTGTTGCAATCTCTCGCCTGATATTTGGCGGGGTTATATTTGCAAGTACGGGGAGCCAAGGAAGAGGAGTCGATTTTAAGGTTCCGCTGATGGTTCGCATTGTGGCATTAAGCTGAACGTCGACCATGGAAGTGTGGGCGCTTCTGGCCCATACTGGAGCACAGTATTCAGCTGCTGAGAAAACCAGGGCAATGGATGCCGTTCTGAGCGTATTGGCGTCGCATCCCCAGCTAGTACCAGCCAGCTTATTGACTAAGTTTAGTCTTGTCCTGGTTTTTTTGCCCACTGTTTCCATGTGTTTCCGGTAATTCAGGCTCCTGTCCAAAGTTATTCCAAGATAGCGGGGATGGGGGTCATGGTAAATATTTTTTCCATCAAACTGAACACAGAGTTTTGCGTTTGCCTGTGAATTACTGAGATGGAAAGCTGTCACAACTGTTTTCGACCCATTTGGCTTTAGTCGCCAATTGAGGAAAAATTCTTCCATAGCCTTGAGGTCAGAATTAAGGATCTCTTCTGCTGCATTGAGGGTTTTGGCTTGGACTGTGATGGCGAAGTCATCTGCGTAAGCAAATTTTCTGCCTTCAGTGTGAGGAAGATCTCGGGTATAGATATTGAAGAGTGATGGGGCCAGCACTGAGCCTTGGGCAAGGCCATTATTCAGGTGCATTTTTTTGCTTTTTAGCCCTCCTAGAAAAACCCTGAAAGTACGGCCAGTTAGTAGTTGCTCAATAAGTCGTACTGTGTTGCCATCCTCTATGGTGTCGTAGAGCTTGACAAGGAGGCCTTTGTGCCACACCGTGTCGTAAGCCGCAGAGAGATCAATGAACGCTGCCGCAGTCTTAAGCCGTTTCTGGAATCCAGATTCGATGTGTGTTGTCAGAGCTAGCACCTGGTCACAGCAGTTACGACCTGGTCTGAAGCCAGCTTGCTCTTGTGGAACCACTTTCTCCAGAATTGGGGTAAGTCTGCGGAGCACCACTCGCTCTAGGAGTTTATACATGGTACTTAAAAGCGAGATGGGCCGATAGCTGTTTGGATCTTCTGGTGGCTTGTTGGGTTTGAGGATCGCAATAACTTTAGTTTTTTTCCAGATATTTGGAATTACTCCAGTTTTAAAAATTTCAGTAAACAGTTTTGCGATCCATAACTTTGTCCGTGGCCCAGCATGTTTCAAAAAGCCTGGAAGAACTCCGTCGCATCCAGCTGCTTTCCCAGCTTTTGTTGAAGTGAGGGCGATGTCTACATCATCAGCTGTAACGGCGACCACATCGTTAGGGTTCACCGGCCATTTTAGCCGCGCCGCTTTCAGAGATTTTTTGATCTGGTGGCTTATGTTAGACCTTGTTGTCGTTTTTGAACTGCGGAGTAGTTGGTGAGCAACAGCATTTGGGGACACTTTGGGGGTTGTCTTAATTGGCTGATTTGCAGCTCCGAGTCGCCTGAGTGTTTGCCACGCTTTTCTGCTCGAGTGTTCGAAACTCATTTCTTCCATTAGTTCGTTCCACCTGTTCATGCGCCCGTCATCCAGAGACTGGAGAAGATCAGAAGCAGTGTCTGGGTCGTTATTCCTCTCGTATTCAGCTAGAATGCGTTTGTTTTTTGAGCTCCATGTTGGGATATACACTTTTCTGTAACCTCTAGGGATGAATTTCTTCGCAGCTACAAACAAAAGGTTCGAAAATCGGTCGTAGAAATTCGGCTTTGATGGTATGTTATCCACAACCCTGTCAACATATTCCGAAAACTCTCGCCATTTTGCCCGTCTTAAATTCCACCGTGGCATCGGGTTACTGGAGATTAATGGAATCTGTATACCTATGTTTAGCATGACTGGCCTGTGTTGGCTATGTGGGAAATTATTCAGTACAGTTCTCGAGGCCCTCATAGGTTTTCCGTCCGGCGCTTTAGAGACAAAACACAAATCGGGCGAGTATTCACGACGCCATCGCGCAGAAAAGAATGTCCCCTTTTGTTTAGCATCGTAAATAAGTTAGCAATCCTGTGCTGATGCCCAATCGGTGATTTGTTCTCCAGCTTTATCGGTCGTCGAGTAGCCCCATAGGAAGTGGTGGCTGTTGAAATCTCCCACGTACACCGCCGGGTGATTGTGTGGAGGGAGTGTTGGTGTCTGCCATACTTCATTTGGAGGTTTGTAGATGTTAAATATTGCTAGTTTTCCAACCCGAATACCGATTGCGTGAAATCCATCCGTGATTTTTCGGGTAATATTCTGCAGCTCCGGCCTAATGTAGGTCGCAAGGCCATGTTTTGGGTGTCCCCGCACTGCCACTAGGAGATATCCGGGGATATCCAAACGTGGTGAGTCGTTTTCTGCGATATGGGTCTCCTGGAGAAGCAGGATATCGATGTTTTTGTCGTTGAGTAGTTTTACTAAAAAGTCCACCTTTGAGAGAGATGTTCCCTCAATATTCAGGGACAATATTTTCAATTGTTCCCCGATATTTAATGTTTCCCCTTGGCCGGGAGACCTTTCGGTCTTCGGCCCCTTATGTGGCGGCATAATTATTCGTAGTCGGAGGCCCTCTTAATATTTGGTTGCCGCCTCGGTTGTTGCCTGTACTGGGACTGAATATATGGAACACGGGAGGGGGATTGGCGGGACAGGGGAGTGGGTGAGGGGAGAGGGTAGGCGGGGGGTAGGAAAGGGAACGCGGGAAGGGAAGGGGATGCGGGAGGGGAAGGGGATGCGGGAGGGGAACGGGGACGAAAGGGAAAGGACATGCAGGGATAAACAATTTATTTCTTTGAATATGGCATTGCAACGTATGCCGGGAACCAGCTAGTGTTATTAAAATAATAATTATTATTATCTAACCCCTAAGTTCTATACCACAAAACTTTACAATACCACAAAACTTTGGTCAATTTTTGCACGTCTGTGTTTCACTCTGATCAGCTTTGCTTCTATGGAAACGCACCCTTAGATTGGGGCTTTTCGACAATTTATTGCAACCAAAGGTTCTACCAAAACCAAATGTATTTTGTATTTTGTAATTTGTATTTTGTATTTGAAATTAAAAAATGGTTAAAATACAGTATTTTGTATTTCGTATTTCAAATACACGACTTGAAAGTATTTTGTATTTCGTATTTTAAATACATGCGAAAAAGTATTTTGTAATTTGTATTTCAATTACAGCAAAGCATGTATTTTGCCCAGCCCTGATTACAGTATACTACAAAATGGTTGTAGATTTCAATTGCCTCCGTAATCAGGCATGCTACAATAAGAACTGGTTCAAAAAACTGTTCCTCGAATTCACTGTCCTCCATTGGTCGCTAGTCACCGGTACAAAGTAACCGCGATAGGCAATGGCGTAGGAACCCGTTTCAAAATAACCAGTCCCTCGAATTCACTGTCACCGGTACAAAATAACTTATTCATTACCGCAATTCTAACCAGTGGTGGTTCTTCCTTCAAGTCAATTAGTCAAAAACCTCCCAAAATTACAGAATGACAGTAAAAATTATGAAATATTGTGCTAATCAAAACAACAGACATTATTCAAATGTGTTTGAAATGCACCACGAGATAGCCGGCAGCGACAAGCAGTGACATCTAACGTCCTTAAATAGAAGCTTCCTTTTCCAAGCACTATGATTGGCTCGGTCGATTTTTCAAATTTCACAAATCGTGTCTTCTGTCTCTAACAAACGAAATGACAGTTTACGGCCTAGAAGCAATATTTTCGAATTCTCAAGACAGTTTGGGTCATGGCCGCGAGCGAGAGAAAGAATGCTTAATATTATTTGTTTGAAAGAGATGGTTTGATAAACGTAGTTTGATTTTGCATATTGTAGGCTTGTCGCATGAAAGAGTTTACTATGTTAAATGTAATTTGACTCTCAAACTCGTGAGATAATTACAAATGAATATTATTGTATTTAATTTGATATTTGACCTTTCATTTCTGGACCCCTAGAGCCGCCTCTGATCCTTACCATAACCATAATAATTTTCCCAACGTTATTCCATCAAATACTCCTGTTTAACAGTTTTGTTGGATTCAACTTTATTCCATCAATAACTCAACATTGATAGTTTTGTTGGATATAGCATTATTCAATCTATAACTCAACATTGATAGTTTCTTTGGGTTCAACGTTAAGTTGGATATAACATTATTCCATCAATTACTCAACATTGATAGTTTTGTTGGATACAACATTTTTCTATCAACAACCCAACATTGGTGGTTTTGTTGGATACAACTTCATTCCAGGCAAGGGCTGAATTGGGTAAAGTACCTCGTATCGAAGTGTGGTGAAATAATTTGTTACGATATCAAGCGCCGTGGTTCATCTAGTTTGCTTAACATACATATGCAATATAAATGGGGTACCTACCTAATCCTAGCGCACGCTAGTTGAAGCCCCTGATTAAAGAACGGGTTTTAGAGTGCGCAATCATTAAACGAGCTTCGGCTTCCGGGGTCGCCATTTTGTGGAATTAAGACCGGGTTTACTAAATGAGTGAAGTACTCCGGAAATCCGCTTTGGTAAGAACAGTTTCATAAATAGGTACGTAAGAAAAGATTTTTACCTTCCTTAGAACCATTCATCATATAACCTACGTGGACGAGAGGTTAAGAACCAAGGCTTTGAATCCAGAAGTCACGGGTTGAAGAAGAACCCAGCATGTGAAAATTGTTGCAAAAAGGTAATAGGTACTTACATATTTTCAATTTGGGAGGCGGTATGGGTACGTTCAGTATATTTGTAAGTTCAGTGAGTAGCAGGGGTGACCGGATTCACGGGGTTAAATTTGTATAGGTCTTGGCGGCGGACGATCTGCTCACTTACTGCGTGGTGGGCCGGATCGGATAAACTGGTTGGGAGATCATTTTGCCTCTCCAGCAAGACTCTCACAACCCATCATCCTCTTTTTTGGCTCACGTCAAGGATGTATCCAGCAGGGCTCAGGCTCTCTTTTTGAAGTTAAGGAGACTCTCCACAGCTGAGTGGGGATTGCGTAATCCGGCATTGCGTATGCTTTATAGGTGCGTTTATGTGGCGCAAGTTTCATATGCTGCATCTGTTTGGGAACACCGCCTGAATAATTCGCTTATACTCTTGGCTTTGAAAAGAGGCCAACGTACCCCTCTCTTGGCACTATCTGGTGCGTATAGAACCGTTGCTTCGGACGCTTTGACTGTTTTGGCTGGTATATTACCAATCGATCTTGAAATTAGGGAAGTGATTACTAAGCAAAAGCTCACTAGAGGAATCCCGGCAACTCATCTTCACCTGGTGGTTCGGGGACTCTCCCTGGTCTGCTTCGTGAAATGAGGGAACTGTCACTTCAAGAGTGGCAGCTGCGTTGGGATAGGTCGAATTTGGGGAGATGGACTTTCTCCTTCTTCCCATCAGTTAAATTCAGAATGGAAGGGGCCTTTTTATTAATGGACCATTATGTGACCCAACTTTTGTCTGGTCATGGGGAATTCAGGGGGAGACTTCATTCTCTCTCCCTATCCCCTCATCCCAACTGTGCGTGCGGTTGCACCAACCAGTCGGCCGAGCACATTCTGTGGCATTGTGAGATTATGATGGATGCTAGAGAGGAAATGCTTGATGGTTTGGACGTTCCTATTAGACCAGTATGGAATACTGATCTAGTATCGAATAAGGTGAATTTCGAGTGCTTGCGTAAATTTGCAAAAAATTGGGTTGAAAGATGGCCTGCTCTTAGAGTTGCTGACTAGCTGAATTTAGGTCACCAGGTGTACTTGTTCCTGTAATTTCCACGGACTACGATCTGATCTTTCTCTACACTATTGCTTGGATGTACATATTTCTTCTACCTTTTTTTGTGTTAATTATGTTATTTGTTATATTATTTCGTTATTGTACTATATTGTTATACTGTGATATTGTTATTTTGTCTCTTTTGTTATTTTGAATTTGTTTTGCTGAATTTAGGTCACCAGGTATACTTGTTCCTGTAATTTCACGGACTACGATCTAATCTTTCTCTTACACTATTGCTTGGATATACATATTTATTCTAACTTTATTTGTGTTAATTATGTTATTTGTTATTTTATATTGTTATTGTACTATATTGTCATACTGTAATATTGTTATTTTGTTTCATTTATTATATTGTTACTTTTTTATTTTATTTGGAGGTTGGATAGAAACTCCTTTGTTTATTTTGTAATGTCCTTTTCCCCATCAAAGGGGTTGGACTTTGGGCCTTGTCCCTATTAACTTACATATAGGTCTACCTTTTTGTGATGTACTATTGTTATCTCCTTCTTCCGCCTGCGCCACCCCCCCTGACATGATAAGGTTGGCGGAAAGATTGAGTGGCATCTAGAGGTTTGTCCGTCCCTCCTCCAACTTCCCGACGCTTTTCTCTCTAGGGTCTTTCAATTGTAGTCCAATTACTTCTTCTAAGCACAACCGGCTAGCTGGCTAAAGGACGACTCCACTAGGTCCGTGACGTTGGACTAATAACCTTATACATTATCTGGGGGACTGCCGGGCAAACGACGATCATGACGGTTATCCTCTATTTTTTTACCTTTTTCAAATGTTATATGTTTTATTTACTACACTTTTTCATCTTTTTTTTCTCTTCACACGCAGATGCCTGCAGTCTCAGAGTGTGTGGTCTCCCGCTGTTTATTTTTCATATATATTCTGTTTTTTTTCTCTATATTATATTTTCATGTTTACTAACACCAGTAGTATTAGTTTTTCTTTTTGACTATTACAGCTTAGACTCTAGGCGATCCTACATTTCCGCCACCTAACAAAGTACGTAGGGACATTGAAGGTCTAGATTCGTTTTAATAAATGTAAGGTCGTTCAAAAAAAAAATTAGATTCTTGCGAGAGCTCCGAAGGGGCGACCATAAGTCGCCTATACCGGGGCGGGACAGTGGTGGGTACTTCAAAACCCATCGCCGTGCACTGCAATGGATTCTTATGTCCGTCATACTTGGACCCACTGATCTCCAGATTTCTACGCACCTCTCATACCCTTTTCCTTTCTCTTCCTCGTGATCTTTTCTTTTAAAAGACCCTCCACACGGCATCTCCAAAGATAATGCAGACGCTGAGGGATTTTTTTTCATCAGCCCCTCCTGTGTGGAGCTAATTTAAAAAAAAAAGTATATTTGCGGCACTTGAAGTGCACTTTTAAAGTGGAAGGCGGTCTCAGATTGAAACTTTTAATCATATTATTTAGTGATTAGATCCAAACAGCCAGGTACTTCCTAACCTTCTCGCACTCATTTCCTGCCGATCATGTCTTCCTTCAGTATTTCTCTACATACTTCAGTTTTACTGCATAGTCTCATTGGATCCGGCAGTAAGAACTCTAAAATGTACTAATTCACCAATTATTCGTACTCTTCATACCTCCAATAATCTCTAACCTCTATTTGGGCTTCACTTCTATTAGGTCACCCCTTCTCTTATTCTTCTTCTTGTGCCCTGTCCGTTCAACGGACGTTGGCTATCATGTTGGCTATGCGGACTTTGTTTACTGCGGCCCGGAACAGCTCCACGGTAGACTGGCCAAACCACTGTCTCAGGTTTTTCAGCCATGAGGTTCTCCTTCTTCCAGGGCCCCGTCTTCCGGCAATCTTTCCCTGCATTATGAGATGCAAGATCTCTTACTTCTCTGAATGTGTCATCACATGTCCAAGATATTGAAGTTTTCGGATTTTTATAGTTTTAATTACTTCCTTTTCTTTATTCATCCGAACCATAACATCTTCGTTTGTAACCCTGTCCATCCAGCTTATTTTAAGTATTCTTCTGTAGATCCACATCTCTAATGCATCAAATCGCCTAATTAGTTCTTCAGTAAGCGTCCATGCTTCCATTCCGTAAAATAATATCGAAAACACGTAGCATCTGACCATTCGCATCGATCCCTTCTCACACCTACAAACTCACTCACACAAATTTATACACCACACACGTCATCCGGCAATATTGCTCTATGTATTTACTTCAAATTAGACATTATAAGGAAACATTATATTGTGGGAACGCACTATGAAAAAAGATTCAATTGTTTCATCACTGTAACCAAATTGTTTTCAATTTGGGAGGCGGTTATGTATATACGCTCTTGTACCACTTATTGGATAACCAAAGCGTCTGCCCACCGAAAGATACTGGTTGAGGGAGGCCTTTGACCTCTCCAGAAATACCGTCTTGTCCTATCGCCTTACATAAGGCCTTACTTTTCCCGCCACTGCGGGAATGGACACACACCTCCGTCACTCCCTGACACTCTGATCCTCTGATACTTGCCCATCCCATGCCTTACCTTCCCAAAATATCATATTCTCTTTTTTTTAAAAAGACCTTCCATTTATTTAAATATACCTCTCTGAGAGAATCATACTTGTATTGCCTATGATAGTCTTAATCACACTTTTCTTACTGAATTAAAATTAATCGAGTTCTTACACATCAATCTGTCTCTTGACGAATCACACTTCGGATCTTAGGAAGATCAAATCCTTTTAGGTACTACTGCACCACCCACTATTAAATATTGCTTTTACTTTTTCCGAAACACACTCATTAAAGAATATAAGAATATATTACATATTAATATTAAAATATTTTTCAGGATTAAATAACATGTGTTCACAATTATGTCCTCTCCGTGCGAACTCTATCTAAATTTCTTTAAATAGACAATATACAGTGTTTATTTCAACCGACCTCCCAGGTTAGAAAGGTCCTGTATTCATTCATTTTTAGGCAGCATCGCGTTCATTGGTCAAAACATTGTACATATATTTTCGTATCGGTGATCAATGAACCGGTGTTTGCAATTTTTAGCCATAAGTTGTTTTTAATTGTTTGTCTAGCTTATAGTTTTTCTAGATTTTAGAAATGTATTATGACCGGTCAGTGGTTGACTGGGCATAGCGCTTGGGTCCCACCTGGGCGTCGCGTGTTCGATTCCTCGGCTGGCTAAGTCCTCCATCACAACACAAGCAATATTTTTGGCTTTCTGTGGTGCTAGTAGGAGATTTTCAAACAGGAATGATTGTCTTTCTTTAAAAAAAAAAAAAAATATATATATATATATATTGCATATATATCTATATATAAGTTTGTACAGCGCCCTTGAGGCGATTTTTCGCAAAAACGGCACTTTATAAATAATTCAAATATTATTATTATTTATTATTATTATAGAATCTCCAAAATTGACAAAGGCCTGGAGTGTAACTGTTTTACAGCCACCTGTGTAGAGCTATTGTAAGAAAAAAACAAAAATAAAAGTTGTTTTGTTTCTATAATGCAAACAAAATGAAAAGTGAATTTTCCCGCTTCCGAAAAACAGATTGGGTGCTTTAATCTATTTTGAATGGAACAGGCTTTTCTCCAATGCTATTAAAACACAAGCCACAAATTTATAAAACTCAAAGCGAAAAAAATGATTCAATAATTCGTTATGCAAAATTTACCGATATTTGTACAACGGATTCCATTTCAATCAATCAATCCATCCAATCAAGCCTTTGAAATATATTTCAACCACAAATCACATTTCCCGGATGAACCTGCTTGCTTTCCGTTATGTTTGCATCAGTAATATTTTCATAAAAGCTTTTTCGCCAAACTCCACAATAACAGGCTGTGAATATACTGAAAATGTTTTTTGAATACCAACATTGATCATTTTATATCACGCCATACAACAATCTAATTTGATTCAAAAGTGAAACCTATTGACCGTAGCAAAATTAATTTGCTTTCACCATTTTACCGTTAGTGCATTTACGTATTCTGTGAACTATTTTGAAATATATAATTACTCGCGTTACATAGGAGTAGTTAAAATAATCGTGAAGTTAAATCGTAATTTTGACTTCGCGCTTTACGAACATTTACACGTTCAAAGAGTAAATTATATTATTATTTTGGGAGGCCGGTATATAAGAATCATTTATTGGAAAACCAACCATCCTGCTGTAGGTCACCCCAAGTGATTCGTTATATTCGGTGACTCAGCTTGTGTGTCCGGGTTCATGGTGTAATGTCTGGCGGTGGGTGCTTCTGTCCACCAGCTAGGTGGCATTCCGGATCGGAAGAGACTAGATGAGAGAGATCTTGTACCTCTCCAGCAGTCTCTCGAATCAGAATATCACCTTGCACGGCAGTGGGAGGGATGGATTCGTACGTACGTCATTCCTTCTCATCCCTCGTATCTTTTTCCTTCCAAGAACAACATCTCATTCCGTTCTTGAAAAGACTCTCCACACAGCGCTCCAAATGTGACTTAGACCCTGAGGGTATTATTTTATTATTTTCCCCAGTATCTGCTATGTGGAGCTAATGAAAAAAGGTTATTTTTAAGATATTTACTTCTTGTTGAAAAAATTAAATAACCATAAATAACACACTATCTAACACGATTTTAGATTTTCATGGCCAAAAGTATTTTCGTTGTTTTTTGGGGTATTACGCCGTGTTGCGCTACCTCCTTCTTTAGCCAACCTTTCGTAATGCTATCCGAAACGTTGGCTAAAGAAGGAGGTAGTGCACCACGGCAAAGCACACCAAAAACAAATAACGAAAACAAACTATCTTATTAATTTTACCTTTTCAAAATCATTTTGTTGGTATTTAAAACCTTAATTATATTTTACGATAAATTTCGTCCTCAACTTTTATTGTCGAGGTCGGCAAAAAAGCTTTCGTGAAAATATTACGGACGCGAGAAAACTCTGCTTTAGTTGATCCAACAAAAGCTCTCATGCTCCTTACTATTCAGAGACGATCTCCGAAGCGCCACGTGCCCAGTACTGCCCAGTGATTTGCCTTATCGGAATATGTTATGTATGTGAATCACACTCCAAAGAGACAATGTAGATATTTCTAAACAATATAACCTAATTGAATTGCTTTAGCCACCCATAAAATAAACGTACACTGTTTCGTAAGAATCCGACAAGCAGCTTCTTTATCCGGTTATTTTATATTCTTTTAAGCAAAATTTTCGAACTCAATCTGATAAGATCTGGAAGTTCACAAATTACCAACTTTAGACAAATCAATGCGCTCATTTACGCCATAAGAGTTAAGAATTAAAATGTATTCTTACTCCGGAGCCCTTTCCTATCGGAGGCTGCCTATCAATAAGACGGCCGGCGCAGTCCAGCGGTAAGGCTCTTGACTCGCACCCCGAAGGTCGCGGGATCGAATCCTGGCGTGGCAAATAAATGTTATTGATTAATTTGTGTTATTTCATAATTTATTCATTTAAAATAATGTATACATAGTATATTTGCGGCACGTTCCAGAGTGGAAGATAGTCTCAATATCGCCCTGATGTAAGACCACCATACAGAATTGAAAAGTTGCTTGAAATGGCTTCCACCGTGTTTGGTGACCAGATCTGACTAGCCAAGTACTTTCCCACCTTCCTCTTCCCTATATCCTTCCCCTCCCCACTACCTCCAGCCTCACAACATATCCCAATTGGGGATGCCATAATCTCACTGGCTTCAGACGGGAGCAGTTGGGACTCTTGTGGGGTATTTATTCATATAAAAAATAAAAAAGACTTTCCTCACTCTGCTGGCCCAGAAGCGCCATGTTACACATAATAATTGTAAAATGTATCAATCACATTTTAAACTTTTTAAGTTTGGTGTAATGCATTTTTTATTAAACGTGGAGAAGTCCTCTTTTAACACGCCCGTTTTGCATTTCATCTGTCTGTTAATTTGTTTGTACATTCCGTTTCCGGTTGAAGATGGTGGCCGTTTTAATGGTTGTACAAAAAATAGTTTTTCAATGTGAAATTGTCTTCTTTATCAAGACTTTCTTTTTCGCATTTTTTTTTTCAATTTTATGGTGCCTACCTGCCTGAAGAAGGAGTGAATAAAGAATTATTGTCATTGATTTAGTGATGCTTCTTTTTTACAATTTTATAATTCCATAATTATGAAAAAAAAAAGTTCATAATTAAGTACTTGGTGGGTTATTATTTTCACGATTTTAGAGGCAGTTTGGGTTTTATTAAGAGACTTATTAAGAGACAATGAGAAATGTGCTTTTTCACAGAACTCGATAATTGCTTGCTGTCGTAGTATTTTTATGGAAACAGATTAGGGTAAAGAAATATTATAAACGTTCAATTTAAAAAAAAATCATGGGCATGTTTTTACTTTTGTTTTACATCAGTTCGATGTTATCTTAAACTTTCAAAGTGTTTTCAAATTAAAAAGAGTAGTATAGTAAGATATAATGTATGAATTAACACGTAGAATATATTCGCACAATTTTAAATGAATAAATTTTAAATGAATAAATAATTTTTAATGTATACATATATTGAATGAATTAACACGCAGAATATATTCGCACAATTTTAAATGAATAAATAAAGACATCATTTTTTTCCTTATTATTATTATTAAGAATAAATATAATCTTTCAAATCAGAAGCACCAAAAGTTTTTAATAGTAATATCGGTCACAACTCTTTCCGTCAGGATTTTCCAGGTCAATGTAATTGTATCGTCGAAGAAGAATATAACAATAATAATTTAAACAAAATTATGAAAGAGAACAAGACACAAAAAAACGAGAAAGAGTTCTCGAACGCAGAACCTCTCGTCTAACCAAAACGTGCGCGTTTACCAATTCCGTCATTGCCACCTTCAGCCAAACCGTCATAATATTAGTCAATCTCATAACAATGTAATTGTTTTTGGCTCTTAAGGATAACATGTAAGTAAGAATGTTTAGTGGCTAATTTAACCCATAGGGTATATGAGCGAGACAGCAGATGCTGTAATATAAAAAGCATTGTATTTGTAGCACTCGCTCTCTCATTACCTAGTTCTTAATTAGTTCACATGTATTGTAACTCTCGCTATGCAGTAAAGAATTATAAGGCTCCGCATCCTCGCTCAAAAAGAAGAAGCTGGAGAGATGTGTAATTACGAATGCTAGAGGAGCGCGCTAATATTTAAAGCGATAAAACCGATGCGAAAATTGCGAAAATGTTTAATAATACACGACTCGTTTAAAATAGAGCAAAAATCTCGTGAAAGGTATCTTAAGTATCATTTGAATTTTTTCACAAGTAGGTACAACTAGTAAAATAACTGAAACAAACGTATTTATAATAATTTTCGGAGCATACTTTGCCATTTTTTTCTATAGAGGGAATTTTATGTAATTTGCGTTTTGGCATGGAACGCGTCTAGATATTATCTTAAAAAATAACATATATTTTTTTAAGAGCTTAAAAACTTCATATGTTTAAGCGAGATATGTAAGAAATCGGTATTCTATCCCGACAAACACCATTCCCAATTACAAATGTGATAATGTATTATTACCATCCTGAGACACGGAGCTATTTAAATATCTATATGAATAAAGTATAATTTCATTGTTAGTCTCAAAAATAATTTCTGTATAAGAAGAAGTGTTATTATTTTATTTTTTTTATTATTATTGTACGACAGAATAATTCCAATTACAGCTCAATTTAGTAACCCTATCAGCATTTAGGCAAGTGACTCGTCAAAAATATTTTTAAGGCAGGCATATAAAGAACAGTCACTTACATCCAAATGGTTTACAATTTCATTTAACAGCATCACTCCCCTCGTCTTGCTATGCTTTGCCAAGACGTCTGTTGATGTCGACTTCGGCAGTAGTGGTCTGGTACATATAAATCATAGCATTCCAAAAGAAATGGGCTATCGATGAAATTGATCCAAATTTTGAAAGACAGAATAGCAAGACTTGCTTTCCGTCGAGTTTCTAGACTCACAGAATCAGTTTGCTCGAGTAAGTCAATATGGTGCATGAACCTTGGATAGGTTCCATGCTTCCGCATATAAACATACCTGAGGGATTTCTTCTGGATTTGCTCTAACATATCAATGTACTTCTGGTGGAACGGTGCCCAAACATCGCGTACTCTAGCTTGCTTCTCAGTATGCCATCGAATAACGCTAGCATAGCTTCTTGGTTATCAAACTGCTTACAAGTCCTAGAAGTGAAACTGCTTACAAGTCCAAGAAGTTTGTAGCAAGATTGAGCGAGTTGCGATGTATGGCAATAGAATGTAAGTTCGGGATCAAAGACGACGCCGAGATCCTTCACGGATTTTACATGTTGTGATAACTTTTCGCCTTTTATTTAAAATTTCGTAAACTATAATGTTTTTACAACGAGTGAAGGACATAGTGACACATTTCTTTGTGTTAAAATCTAATTTGTTTGCCGACGAGGATTCAGATAGTGCATCCAGATCAGTTTGAATTTTAAAGCAATCTTGTTGGCAGCTTATTTCCATCATAATTTTAAGGTCATCAGCAAATAGTAGACATTTGCCGTTCCTAACACAGTTTTAGATGTCATCTATAAGTGTAAGAAACAACTTAGGTCCGAGGTTAGACCCTTGAGGAATTCTAGATTGCGTTTGGAATTTTTTTGAATTTTGTCCATTTATCGAAACAAATCTCGGGGTTAGCCGGGTAACGAAACTGCGATGTCATATATTATAAACAGCTCTTGAGATATTAAAAGTTTTTATGATTCGGCAAAAGACTGCGATATAAAAAGCTCTCAAATTATGTTTACTGTGAAAAGATCTCATCTTATTTGGTTAACTTTCTTTAAAGGGGATAAAACCTGTATGAAATTGTAATACCAATATTCCCCCTGAGAGATGTACAATATATAATATATTACCAAAGAATGAGAATTTCGCAAAATTCATATGTCTTTTTATATCATCGGTGATTACACCCTTTAGGTGAATAATATATCTCCCTAGCTTCGAGTACATTTTGTCGTAATCGCTTCATCACTGGTATAGAATTTCTATGAAATGAAAGATCATTGGGGGTAACCCTCTTTATTCAGATATTCCTTTTATGATTGAATTCTCCGGCGGGCTTAAAAAAGGTGAAAACGAAAAAATAAAGTAAAATGGTAAAGTGAAAATTGTAATGGGAGGTTTTAAATTGTTGAAAAAGAATGTTACAAATTAAATATTACAGGGAGAGCCTTTGATAAGGTTGAACGATCAGAAATATAAGCTAATTGTTTAATGTTTGATAGCAATTCAAACATAATGTAAACTAGTCTTTTTTTGATTGTCTAAAAAAACTATGCTCGATACTAGGTTCTCATTTTGTTTGAAGATAATCTTCTTTAAGCACCGTTGTGATTTGAAATTCGATGAAATGGAAACGACTCTAAAAAACTATGCTCGATACTAGGTGCTCCTTTTGTTTGAAGTTTATCTTCTTTAAGCACCGTTGTGATTTGAAATTCGATGAAATGGAAACGACTCTAAAAAGTATTTCACGTCAAATGTGATCTGCACTGATGATAGACACTGTAACGCTGTCCGAAACGTTGGCTAAAGAAGGAGGTAGCGCAACAAGGCATAACACCCCAAAAACAAATAACGAAAACTCTAAAAAGAGACAAACATATACATCTATAGAACTTAACCTGCGAGGGAATGAGATTGGTATTGGTTGAGACTGTGTGAAGGTTACAGTTCTACCGCGTGAAGGTTACACTTCTACCGCGTGTGAACTGCACTCGTTTTTTTATCAGGTATTTCAAATATTTAGAACACGCGGTACAGTGAAACCTTCACCCACACAATCGCAACCAATAGGAGCTTTGAAAAATGAGCTCATAATCAAAGCGGCCAATGCGGTAAGGTTTCATTGTATCTCATTATCTTAGGCTTTATTCTATAGAAGCACGTGTTTGTTTCTTTTTAGTATCGTTTCCGTTTCATCGAGTTTCACATCACAATGGTGCTCAAGAAGTTTCACTTCACTAATGTATGGGAAGAGGAGTTGGCGGCGTTATTGGTAGGTACATAAGGCGGTAATGCGCGTTTTCACCCCGCGACAAAATATCTCCGACAAAATATCCTACGGACAAAACATTCTCCAACAAAATACCTTCTAAAATCTAGCCTAACCTAACTTTACAGGGTGTCTGTATTATTTGTGTCCCATATTACTGTTTTTGAATAATAATTTACTGTCTTTAGGTATAGGATGTCTGTATCATTTTTGTCCCATTTTTTTAGGCTAGGTCAGGTTATGTAAGGTCAGGTTATGGTAAGGCCACACTGCGCCAACTTCCAACTTCAAACGTTTGGACAATTGTGTGGTGGGGTAGTTCGTGCGTTGGAAGTTCGAGCTGGAAGGTTGGAGTTCGAATTGGCCCTGGATCGCCTCCGAGGCAATCGGTCGTGGCTGGTTCGTGCGAGTTGGCCCAACACATCAGTATGCGCAATATTATACAACGTAAGAGTTGTACAAAGATTTTCGTTATTTGTTTTTGGTGTGTTACGCCGTGTTGCGCTACCTCCTTCTTTAGCCATCGCTTCGGACATCGTTGCAGTGTCCATCGTCAGGGCAGATCCGGTAGATGTGTCACATCTACCGGATCTGCAAAGATGTCCGAAACGTTGGCTAAAGAAGGAAGTAGCGCAACACGACATAACACCTCAAAAAACAAATAACGAAAATGCTTTTGGCCGTGAAAATCTTAAAAATTATCTGTACAAAGATTGTTTGAAATTATAATTTTTTTAGCTTTACGGATCGAAATCAATATTTTGGAAACCAAAGCACCGCCTGCACAATTGTAGGCAAATGGTTAGATACGGCGCCGAATCAGCTGTTCGACGTCCGCCATTTTGGAGTTCGGAATTCGGAGTTGGAGGGTTAGCCGCAACCACCACATGATCGGCCAACCTTCCAACTCCTAACTAATTTCGGAGTTGGAACGTTGGCTTCGATGTGGAAGTCCCATTCGGTTTCAGTAGATATTTTGTTGGGGGATATTTGCGAAAAGTCGCAGTACCACATAAGGCATCTATCCGGCAAGCGGGAAATTCCAAGTTCGAGTTCTTAGTCAAATCTTTTTTAAACCTATTTGGTAGGCATGTACATGCACAATGCTTCACGGATAAACATTAACAAATGTTATCTTTATGTTTTATTCTGGCTACCTCTACTATCGTTACGTCGTGGACGATAGCGCTCTCCTTTTTCGCCAAAGTATACGTGAAGCAATGCAGGTAAACGGAATCACTATTCGAATTTGAAAGAAATATTAAAAAATGTCATAAAATTCATGCTGACATACAGGTGTTTTTTCAAGGTGGTTTTCAAAAGCTGAAATTGCGGTATTTAAAATATCCCCAAAGCACGAAAAAAGTTATCTGCTGTGAATATAAATATTATCTTCATAAACTGTTCTTAAAATTTCTCAACGTGTTATTAAATTACAATTTGTTATGAAAAACAACAAAAAATTGTTACCTTTCATACCAATAACCTAAAAATCAACAACACTTCAAATATTAATCCAGCGATGTGGTTTACTCACTCAATCGAACCGCATTAATTCGAAAAGGAGGAAAAACAATTTTGAGCACAAAATAAAACCATGAATAATCTGTGATGGTGATATTGTTGACATTATATTTCTTTCATAGGGAAAACAAAGTGATAGATTCGATGAACAGAAAATTTATCCAATTCGCCTGTCAACACAAAATGTCAAAAATATACTTTTGACGACATCCAAATTTATCGTCGAAATATTTGTCTGAATTTTCTTGAAATCGGCGATGTGTTTTAATATCAGCTTCTTTCTTGACCGATTATTAAAAAAAATCCTTATAATTTTTTTATCCAATATGATACACCGGGTGGCGTATTTCCAATCCCTAATGCGGTTGAGTCACTCTAGGGACTGAGCCGCGTTAGGGATTGGAAGGCGTAAATCGCCTTACAAACACTACCGCATTTCAGCCGCGCTAGTGACTGAACCGCGTTAGGGATTGTTATGCATAAATCACCTTACAAAAGCTATACCGATTCAGTCACCTACGCGCTTCGTTGCTCTTCAGTTTCTGTGAGGGCGACGACCGTAATTATAGAGAGGTTAGCAGAGAGGATGGACAGCGTTTTTTTAGTTAGCATTTTTTTACATTGAAAATTTATTTTAAGTTAAAAAAACGCGGGTTTTTTTTTAACTGAGGGTGACGACCGTAATTATAGGAGGGTTAAGCAGAGAGGATGAACTGCGTTTTTTTTACTTAATTTTTTTTTTTTACATACGAAATTTATAAATATATATTTTTTAAATATATAGGGTAAGCAGAGAGGATGGACTGCGTTCATTTTTTACTTAATTTTTTTTTACATAGAAAATTTATATGTTAAGTAAAAAAAAACGCGCGTTTTTTTTTTTACTTAAAATATACATTTTCTATGTAAAAAAAAAAATTAAGTAAAAAAATTAACGCGGTCCATCCTCTCTGCTTACCCTTTTATAATTACGGTCGTCACCCTCAGTTAAAAAAAAAACGCGTTTTTTTTTTTAACTGAGAATAATCGATAGAATAATCGGTCTCATGTTTGTACGATGATTCGTATAATAATAGCCTTTCGGTCTCCTCTTTGTGTGGTGCTTCGTAGCCTCCCCACTCTTGTCTACTTTAGTTTTCTTGAAGTTTTCACTTCTTCCGCGTGTGAACTGCATCCTTTATTTTTTTAATTGAGGAAAACGATTTTCCTCGGGGCTTTCCATTTCCCTTCGGGGATGCTGTGTAAAGGGTCTTTGCTAGTGAAAGGAGAGGAAATTCTGGGAAGGAAAAGTATCAGTAGATAGGAATTTGGGGGTCAGTGGCAGTGACGTAGCTAGGGGGTGGACGGGGGGGGGGGGGGCGGCTCGCCCTGAGTGCCACCTGATCCCCTAGCCACCCCCCCCCTCACGACGGACCAATTTTTAATGAAGTCGAAATTTTCGTTTTCATTGGGAGGGGGGGGGGGGGGGGGGGGGCGACACCACGTTATCCGCCCCGGGTGCCACCCGTGCTAGCTATGCCACTGGTCAATTGGATCCAGGGGTGAGGCGAGGTCCAACGTATGAATCCATTCCTCCCACTGAGGTGCGAGGCGAGGGTCGGAGAATCCAGCTGGAGAGGATGAAAATACTCCCTCAACCAGTATCGTCCAAACCATTACGCATGCAGTAGGTGGGTAAATGCATCCCCCGCCAAGACTAAGACAAACCTTTCCACATGAACCCGGACTCCCCATATTAATTCACCAAACGTATCGAACCTATGTAAGGGGTGTTAGTTATCCAACAAATGATTCCCGGGACGGCGGTACCCATTGTCGCCTCCGATATGATAATGAATTTTTTTTTTAATAATAATTTGTAATGTCGATGAACTTGAACCAAACCAAAACCACGTCAATATTAATTCAAAACCATTCGACCGTAGATTTAACATCACTATTGTGTGAATATTTGAATTAAGCAAAGTTTCTAACCCACTAGCTGGTTGAAAGCTCGTTACATTTCAAAATAATTTTACAATGTCAACGAGGATTCAATATTTGAGTTTCGGGAAGATTGTCAATCGCCGACAATGTAACTAATATATTTACTATGAGCAAATAAATCCTCTGGGAGGCGGGCTTGATGGATTCTGGACATTAATTTGGGTCGGTTCATGTGTATGAAAGGAAAGTTTGTTGAAAACTTTGTGTGTTGTCAGGGGAATGTGAAGTACTGTGTGTTGGATGTTTTTTTGTGTTGTGATTGTCCTATTTTATATTTAAATTCCAGAGAACCACACCTGGAGCCTACGCACTGTGAAGGTATTATATTAAATAATTTTTGAGAGATATTGAAAGAAGGGTGAATGCCGGTAACTCCATCAATGGTGGACTGAATGCCGTTGGCGCTAATAAAAAACTGTTAAAAGAAGCGAAACTAGCAGTCTACAATGGAGTCCTGGTACCTACCCTGTTGTATGGCAGTGGGGCATGGAACTGGCAGAGGAAGGATGAAAGTAAGCTGAATGCTGTTGAAATGAGATCCCTGAGACGTATGTGTGGTAAAACAATGTATGATCGTGTGAGAAATGTGGATATCCGCAAAGAATGTAAGGCTGATGTAAGCATAATGAGTAAGATTAAGAAAGGGACCCTCAGATGGTTTGGGCATGTAGAGCGAATGAACGAAGAAAGTAGTGTAAGAAGAATATACGACGCGAATGTGCATGGTAGAAGAAGTCGGGGACGCCCGAGGAAGACGTGGCACGATCAAGTGAATCAAATACTTGAGTCGGGCCATGTCAAAAGTCAGAACAATAGAAGAGAATGTATGAGACGATGTATGAATGTGAGTGAGGAACAGAGTGTGTGCCAAGACCGAGTTGTTTGGCGGTCCGTCCTCTCTGCCTACCCCTGCGGGGAAACGGCGTGATGGTTAGTTAGTTAATTTTTGTCACTAATTGGAATTAGGTGTATGAAAAACATATACCTGCCGAACTCAAGACCGATAGGGCGAAGGAGCCTGGGAAGATTACGATGGAGCGCCAATGTCCTCAAAAACATATCTACTTTGGAGCTTCTAAACTGGAGAGAGCTGGCAGAAAACCCACATAGAAATACTTTTGAAGGGGTCAAGACCCATCAGGAGTTATAGAGCCAAGAGTGATGATAAGTGATATGACGAACAATAAATTGTAGTTAAAAAATATATTTTTTTTTACGATTTAAAATTTTCACGGCCGTTTTTTTTAGATATATTTTTTTGTATGAACACTTAAGAAGAGTCCCAGCTGTTCCCGTCTGGAGCCAGTGAGACAATGGCATCCCCATTAGAGGTATGTTGTGAGGCTAAAGGAAGTGAGGAGAAAAATGAGATGGTGAAAAGGCCTGGATAACCTGGATATTCAGATCTGGTCCGGCTAAAGATTATATTCAGATCTGGTCCGGCTCCTTTCACCTTCAGCCTCGCAGCATACTCCAATTAGGGATGCCATAGTCTCACTGGCTCCAGATGGGAGCAGTTAGGACTCGTGTGAGGTAGATATTCACATAAAAAACTCAATTTTTCAGAATTTCCTATTGGGCACTTAAAAATAATTTATTTAATCTCTTATTTTATTCATTAGACAGTTCCATGTCTATTTAAAATCTCTATAGCCCAAGTTAGAAGTACCACTTTGAGTGGCAAATAGTTTGATTGATCAAGAAATTTTGGAGAGAAAATTGTTTACATTCTCCATTCTACAGCTCACCCTCAGTTGATTCTGCTTCGGCATACAATTTTTATGTTTTATATTTAAGATAAGTGAGTGCGCACGGCGTATCATCACGTACCAGAGAGAAGATTCGGGCGAACCCGCCGTTCCTAATATTTCTTGGAGTAAAAATGTATTTTTTTCAATTATTGAAAACAAATTTAATATTTTGCTTTTACACGTCGCCACTGATCGTCGAAATGGATCACATGATATGCACTCCTTTTCGTTTGTGCATTGCTGCTTGAAAGAGATGGAATGCGTGTCACTTGATGTGCTGTGTGGCTATGCCCAGGGCGTCGTGTTATGTCTGATGATGAATATATTATATCCGATTTATAAACTTCGGAGGTACACTCTACATTAACAAGTTATACGCGCTCATACGGACGAAGTATTTTTCACATCCGCACTGCATCCAAGTGAATAAATTTCTCCCGTGCATCTCTGTATCGCTGTTGTATAGTAAGTCTTCTAGGAAAATTAAATAATAAATAAATAATGTAATAAAAATTGTAATTGTAATATAAAAAAAAAATTACATGACCTCCTTCACTTCACGCTTAATTTCTTAGGGTCCTCGGGCATCTCCCCCAACCTCCCGTTTACGTTTCTTAGAGACATAACCAAGTTAGTAATAAGTAAGTTTAGCCCCACCTACGCTCCATAGTATTAGTCACCACTGGGACCGTCATAGATATTTGTCCGACATTAGCTCTGCAGATATTAGTCCTCACTATGAAGTTCATAGATATTTGTCCAACATATGAGCTGTAGATATTCGTCCGACATACAGGCTGTAGATATTAGTACCTGGAGTCATTGAAGGTACTGAAAATACCTTTCTTAAACCTTGAACTTGAACCGAAGAGGTCACTGAAAACCCTCTATCAAAGTTCAGCACAGAATATCCTAGCGAAGAGGAGAACATTTTTTAATATTATTTGTTTCTTAGGTATATTATTTTTTTTTCTTGTTATTAAGTTTATTATGTTTAAGAACTCCATTTTAATTATTATTTCTTTACATTCAACAATTATATTATTTAATTTATAAAAACGGTATATTTATGAAGAAGTTCTGCTATGTAATTATTATTACGCGTGATAGCTGTTTCGCCTTTTGAAGACATTATCTAACTGTGATTACTCCACTTACAGACGATTTATTTGGGAAAACTTTAAAAGGCTAATAAACATTACTACTTTCCGACAGTTAACTCGGATATCAATAGAGCGTACATAACCTAGAAATAATATAAATATATCGTACGTAAATTAGCTTCATAGAGTTAGCTTGTCGCTCTCCACAGAGAGAAAAAAAGCTCTACTTTTAAACGACTGGAGTCTCAAAAGTTGCATATGATCTGTAGGTATTCGAAAACGTAAAAATAAATGTAATCGGTGTTCACTATTAGCTCGCTAAAATAGCCGGAAGTTTTGAAAAAAAAATATGTGGCGTGAAGGATAGAGAGCAAAATAAACCAGGATTAAATGTTATAAGTGAGTTTTATTATAATGAATTAGTTACACAACATTGACAAGGTATAGCCGACCTAGAAGGTGACGCGAAGCATAGACAGTGTTGCCATCTACCGGCAATCGTCTGATACAAAGGACTGTTTGGTTTATACGAATTTATTATTCTAACACCTGCCCTTAAACTAAACAGTCTGTAAACCAAGATTAGAAACACAATTCAAATGTTTATCTTTACACAAAGGTTTGGTTAAAACATCTGCAGGCATATGTTCAGTAGGCAAATATTCTAAATCAATGATTTTATCCTTTACAATTTGTCTTACATAATGATGTCTAATATCTATATGCTTGCTTCGACTGTGATTAATCTGACTGTTACATAATTTTTGTGCTGACTGACTATCGTTAAACAGAGTCACTGGCAACAATTTACCTAGACATTCATGTAAGAAATTTCTGATAAATGTAGCTTCCTTTGCTCCTTCACATAAAGCCATGTATTCACTTTCAGTAGTTGAAAGTGCGACCGTTCTCTGCTTGCGGCTTTCCCACGATACAGCAGAGTTACCTATTTTAAACACGTAACCCGTGTATGAACGTCGGTCTAGTTGGTTCGACGCCCAATCTGCATCCACATATCCTGTAATTGACAATGTGGATTTTTCATATACTATGTGGTGATCCATAGTTCCCTTTAAATATCGCAGAACCCGTTTTCCTGCTTTCCAGTGAATTTCAGAGTGACAATTATTAAATTGACTCAATATGCTTGCAGCGTGAGCAATATCAGGTCTTGTGCATACTGCTATGTACATAATGCATCCAATGAGGCTTCTGTACCTGCTGTTATTATCGGCTTGATTCCCTTTTTCAAACTTCATACCGCTTTCTAAAGGTGTATTCACAGGCTTACAATCAGTCATATTAAACTGTTGTAACACTGTTTGTATGTAGTTTCTTTGATCAAGAATAATTTTATTTTTCTCTTGTTTTAATCGCATTCCCAATATATGTGTAGCCCGACCAAGGTCTTTCATTTCAAATATTCTCATCAGTTCCTCCTTCAACTTCTTTTTCTCTGGTGTATCCTTGCTAAAAATTAAAATATCGTCCACATACAACCCTAATATCATCAGATTACCATTTGTATCTGATTTTATGTATACACAAGGCTCGTTAAGTGACTTTCTGAACTGGAGGTCTGTCAAAACATTATCAATCTTGTCATACCAGACCTTTGATGCTTGTTTAAGGCCATATATTGCTTTATTTAGTTTAAATACATGGGTTTCCTTACCCTTTATTTTATATCCATCTGGCTGTTCCATGTATACCGTCTCCTTTAATTCTCCATTTAAGAAGGCTGTCTTCACATCCATGTGATCAACATTCATATCTAAGTTGACTGCCAGAGCAAGCAAGCTGCGTATTGTAGAATATCTTATCACAGGCGCGTAAGTATCTGAGTAGTCTATGCCATATTCCTGCGTAAATCCTTTGGCAACAAGACGAGCTTTATAACGTAGAAGTTGTCCTTCAGATCCCAGTTTCTTCTTGAAAACCCATTTGCATTTGACTGCTTTCTTTCCATCTGGTAGTAATGTTAGGTTCCAAGCTTTATTCTTTTCAAATGATTTATACTCATCTGCTATAGCTTCCTTCCAGTATTCTGTATCAGGTGCCGACAGCGCCTCGTGTATTGTCTGTGGTTCGTAACCGTGACTTGCTGCTGTCATAGCCACCACTGCATTTGAAGATTCTTCATAGTCTTCATAATCACTTGACGCTTGATCCATAGTCATTTCAGGATTCCAGGTGATATCTTTAGGGTCATCAACATAGTTAGGTTCAGAAGAACTAGATGAAGACAATTCCATAACTTCTGTAACTGAAGACTCAATAACATTGTTTTCAATAGTGTTCACATCTACATTATTATTAGAAAGTTCCAACTGAAAATCATTAATGCAGTTTTCCTCGTTAGCTACTGCATCTTTATACATTTTCTCTTCAAAAAACTGTACATCTCTAGACTTGATAATTTTTGAAGGTTTTTCTGGATCAATTAATCGATATCCCTTCGATTCAGTACAATATCCAACGTAGATATATTTCTTACTCTTTGGATCCAATTTCTTGCGCTTTTCATACGGGATCATTGCATAAGCAACACAGCCAAATACTCTTAATTCAGATAAATTGACTTTCTTACCAGACCATTTCTCTTCGGGTGTGGTACCTCTCACCGCCTTGCTTGGTGATTTATTCTTAATAAATATTGCCATATTCAATGCCTCTGCCCAGAACCTCCGGTCCATTCCAGCATCTTGCAGCATGCATCGTCCAGCCTCCACAATTGTCCGGTTGGCCCGTTCTGCTACTCCATTCTGCTGCGGAGAGTATGGGACGGTCAATTGATGCTCGATGCCATGTTCTTGTAGAAACATCTGGAACTGCTTATTAACATATTCACGGCCATTGTCTGTTCGAAGAGCTTTGATTTTTAAATTGGTCTGATTTTCTACAAAACTTTTGAAAATCTTAAATATCGGCAATACTTCATCTTTACTCTTAAGAAAATAACCAAATGTCATTCTTGTGAAATCATCTATGAATGTTAATAGATATTTACTGCCACTAAATGAGGAAACTGACATAGGACCGCACAAATCGGAATGTATGAGGCCTAGCTTCTCAGTAGCTCTGTTGAAAGACCTTTTTGGGAATGGCAATCTACTTTGTTTTCCCTCAAGACATGCTACACAGGGAGTATGTTTGCTATCAGTGTAATCAATTCCACTAGCCATACCTTTTTTAAGTAAATCCATACTACGCCTATTCAGATGCCCAAGTCTGCGATGCCATAAATCTTGGGATGGCTTCGCTTCACACAAATTCACAGCTTCCGTTTCATGATCCATGGACTGCTTCATACGCAATGGAGCCTCCAAATCCATTGATTGACAGGCTGCATTCAGCTCACTCGTGTTTGTTGACGGCTGACTCATTGTGTCCAATTGGTAAACACCATTGACCTTCGTAGCACTGGCGACTACATCTTTTCCACAATAAATATTACACTTCTCTGTGTCAAAGTGCACATCAAGTCCTTTGGCTGCCATTTTTCCAACAGAAATAAGGTTTGTTGACAATCCCGGTACGTAAATAACCTCACTTATTTTCGTCGTTTCTTTGTGTGCTTTCAACAACAATTCCACATCACCGTGTCCTTCACTGTGCATCTTTTGTTTATTTGCCACTGTTACTGAACGCGGAGCATCCACAACGTAGTTTTGTAATAAATTTTTGTTGTTCGTCATGTGACAAGTAGCGCCGGAGTCGACATACCAAACATCCGAGTTAATGTCCACGGCTAATGCCGTCAATAACGTTCCGTTCCACGCTTTTTCATATTTTTCACTCCGTTTGTCACTTTTATTTATTTTTGTTGGACAGTTTTTAGCATAATGATTAGGCTTTTTACATATAAAGCACTTGATGACCCTGGTAGATTGTTTGTTGTTGACACCTTTTGTTTTCGGGTTTGTAAACATCGCACTTTCTTCGCCCTTGTCAAAGTCTCTACGCAGATTTTCTTGTAATAATTTACTTTTAACGGTTTCACTGCACAATTTAAAGTTCGAATTTTCCAACGCCATGATAAGTGGGTCGTAGTTTGATGGTAAACCACTTAACATCAACACTGACAGAAAATCATCGTCGAATGGAGCATTTATGTCTCGTAGTTGTTGATCCAAGTCTGTGATCTTCAAGATATATGCTTCCATATCTTTAAATTGTTCCAATTTCAATCCAAACAATGTAAGTAAAAGTCCGAGTCTTCTACACAACCCTTTGTCTTCATACGCCGTTTTCAAGTTACGCCAGGCTTCATATCCAGTCGCTGCATTCCGTACATGAGAGAAAGACGATGGCTGCACCATTAAACATATTTTTGCGAGCGCTTTCAGTTGTTTGCGTTCATCGGTGACCTTTGGGACACCCGCTGTAGACTCATCAATGCAGTCCCATAAATCTTCATGCACCAAGTACATACGCATTAAGAATTTCCAATTTCCGTAATTTGAAATTCCACTGAGTTTCTCAAAATTTACTGAAATTCCTGCACTTGTTGCAGACGACGCCATTGTGGATAAAAACGAGTTTTGAGTTGCACTCTCGTCTGGCATTCCGCACTGAAAACTATTTACGTACTTTTACTTCCCGCGTATCCTGGGCCCATAACCTGAAGGATAGAGAGCAAAATAAACCAGGATTAAATGTTATAAGTGAGTTTTATTATAATGAATTAGTTACACAACATTGACAAGGTATAGACGACCTAGAAGGTGACGCGAAGCATAGACAGTGTTGCCATCTACCGGCAATCGTCTGATACAAAGGACTGTTTGGTTTGTACGAATTTATTATTCTAACATGGCGGTCACTTAACCCGCTCTGCTAAAACCATCGCAGCGCCACTGGTTAACGATCACACCAAAAATAAATATCTAGGTGCAAGCCGCTGCCGGCACTACAAGTACGTCTATCGTCTTGTAACAATTAACGCGGCAACCTACTGGAAAGTTCCCGGCTCTACAATACTTTATCAACACAACGACTCGACTGTTCTCGAACTTTCTCACCTTAGGCGCGGCGGTCGAATTTCACACGCCGTTCTCGAAACTACTTGCCCGACCGGCAGAGTATAAAAGCCAGCGCAGCCGCATACAGCTCAGTCTCAAGTCTAGTCTCAAGTCACACACATACAGTAATACAGTGCATACCTTATCAGTGAATTCGCTCCAGTGCGGTATCGGCTGAACGGCCAGCCCCGGCGACTCAAAGCCGGCACCGTGCCGATGCGCCACAACCTTTGAGGACCCATTATCTCGCAGCTCACATGGTTTGCGGCGGACCTACAGCTCAGAGATACACTTCGCCTCCCAAGGTTCACCGCTGTCCATCTCCGCAAAAAAAAACGTCGAGCGACATCCTGGACGTCATGGTCCTCTCCACCACCACGGTGCAGCGCTACATGCTGGTGACATGCAGACCCGTGGTCTGCTCCACCACAGCATCTTCGACCATCATCATCAACTTCACTGCCAACACCACTTCTGCTTGCACTCACTACTACTCGTGTCAACTCCATCTGACTGTTTGCTACGTAGCTCTCCAATAAAGACTTCGACTCACTACACCGACTGACGACTTTTATTTCTCGTCCCGTCTCTACCGATACGGACCGCTCCCTCATTGATCGTGATTTGGAAAAAAAATAAAACACAGGGTCCATACTTTATATTTTGTAGCAAACTTAATTTTTATTCCATAACTGTAGTATTTACAAAGAAGGCAAAAAAAAAAATTTAAACATATAATTTAAACATAGTTTGTTAAAAATATAAAAGAGGAAATTAACAATTTTTTTGAAAAAATCAGTAATCTTACTTGTATTCATAAAATTGGTTTGTTTTTCTTCATTTTTATCAGCCATACGCAGTGCTTTTTATAACAAATAAACGTTAACGGTTTAATCATTGAAAAAAAATTAATTACTCTAATTTAAAAAAAAAGTTTTAGTCTTTTTTCTGATTTTCAAAGCATTTTAGGTAGCTAATAACGGTTTTTAAAACAATAAATGCAATAGGCCACTTGCATGGACTTCATAACGACTTGGAAAAAATCGTGTGGATAGAGTTTTTTACTAAGATTACGAAAATGTTAGTAAAAATTTTTAGAAATGTACAGTTTTTTTTTATTTTTAAATAAATAAATCCATTATTTGGGCTCGTGACGTCACTACATGAAAATGTCCCGTCGCCGAAAATGTTTCTATTAATTTTATAAAATTCCACACTGATTTATTTTTTTATATGGCATCACTTTGATTTCAGGCGAATTTTTGAATTCGTTCACTAGATTTATTGTTTGTTCTCTGCGAACTTATCATTTGGTTTGATTTTTTGACAGATGTTCTGAAGAGAACCCCGTACAATTAATGGGTACGGGGTTCTCTTCAGAACGTGAATAGGAAGTCGGTACATGTTTTAGAGGTATAATGATTATGGTGCTGATTTTAACAAAATAAAATTTTATAATATTCTTATTATTATTACAATTTACAAGTTCAAGTATATTACATTGAATTTAGTAATATAGACGCTGTACATTATAATGATTTATGATCAATAAGATGGATCAAGGAAAAAAATATTTATGAGATGTAATATTTTTGGTATGCCTCGTTATTCTCCTGTGCCATTCGTGTGGAAAACGTTCTTTTTTTTTTAAATGATTTTCGGCTATGTAATTATCGTTTTTTCACACCTATAAAATTATGTCCCGTCTTTCCGGTTTATAAAAAATGGTCTGATTTTTCGTATTGAAATTTTCAAAAAATCCCCAGGGTTTCAAAAATACGATTAAAAAAAAAAAAAAAAAACAGAATGTCTTAGAATATATGCCTAAACCGGAAATTTTTTTAAAAAAATGTGATGCAAGTGGCCTATTATCATTTTCATCGCAAAACGCAACTTTTGAGATACCAGGAGTTTCTGAATTCAAAAGTTGAAATAGTTGACACATCTTAATGTAAGTGGCCTAACAGCAGTTTGAAAATGCCTTCAGAAGGCGGAACAGCTGTCACGCGTTATAATAACTACACAGCAGAACTTGTTCGTAAATAAACAGTTTCAACTGTTTTAAAAAATAATATTATTAAATGTAAAAAAGAAAAAAAACACATATCTTCAAAATGTTAAAATTATATAATGAGTAATAATCATAAAAAATATATATTGCTTTGTTTTTAGTTGGATGGTTATTTGTATATTTTGTACAGTGAACATAATATAACGTAATAATACTAATCGTATTATAACAGAATATGAATTATTCATGGTTTATGAGCCAAAATTAAATCCCTAAGGATAAGGCTGATGCGTAATCTTCAACTTGTTGCCGACACGTTCCGTTCTTATAATAATAAATATGATAATCGTGATCTACATTACGTTCAAATCTTGAGGGATTATAAATGAGTAGCCTTAGGAATTTCTTGAAAAGTTAGCTTAGAAATGGAGACGGGTACTTGATACGAAATTATGTGTGAACACAATTCTCAAGCCACACAGTTTATGTCAACCTTGTAACCATTCTTAACCGTTACGGAGAAAAGATGTATTTTTAACTGTATATTCTAAATCGGTTAGATGGCGGAATAATCTTCCTTGTTGTCGGTGGCGTGGTATTCAGAAGTCACTTGCTAAACAAGCGAGTTGTAAAGTCAATCTTTATAGTGCGGACATTTAGAATTATAAGTTTTTCAACTGATTTGAGAGGAGGCACTGAAAATGATGTGAGAATCATATCATGAGAATCATATTATAGAAAATAATAAAGTAGTTAACCAAACTGTCGATAATGTCAATAAAACAGACTAGTCGAATGTTGCTGGCAAAACTCGAATCACTAGTATATACGTATTCTAAGGCAGGGGTGAGCACCTAAGCACGTCACATTAAGTCGTCCAAAAAGCCGTTCTTACAAACTTACTTTCTCATACATATGTGTGTAAAAACAAAAAAGACGAAAGATCTGGAAATATCGAATGTCTCCAATTTTTTCCCAAGGAAATTTCGCGAACGAGTCGATGACTTAAAGTCTTAGATTGTTTAAAGCCCACTTATTTTATTTCCACCCTTAGGAAATTTTGGGTTATGTTATTTATAAGTATATATATATACGTATTATTTTAATAACTATGCTTCGCAAACTACAGTAATAATCAAGCATTAATTGTTTATTTTATTTTACTTTATTGTTTCTGTTCTCTCTCTAGTTCTCACTATGCAAAATGTGTTCGTAGGACTATAATATGAAATGCAAACCCCAGTTACCACCTTATATTTTAATCATTGGCTTGTAAATAAATTTTTATGTATTATTATTACCATATCAACAACTATGCTAAACAATCCACGACTATTTTATGTTTTAATTGGTTATTTCATTTTTATTTTATTCTTCCTCTTCGCTTCTTTTTTCTTTTGCTATGCTAAACAAATAACAGTTAGGTACTATGTTTTAAACTTTATTTTTTATTATTTTATTTTATATTCTTTCTCTCTTTTTTATTTCCTCTTTTTCTCCACATGTTCATACCCATAATTATTTGACTGTCCTAAAACGGGATAATACTCCTAGTTGGGCAGTCAAAATTTGATAAATTATGTATGTAAATGTATATTACTGTGCTAAATAAACAAATAAATAAATAAATAAATATGCAAAGATAAACATCTTTATAAATACCGGTTACTGAATTACTTATTACTGACTATAATCTACCTAGTACAATTTGTTTTAATTTTTTAATGTGTGTTTTAAGCGTGGACTCGATAGGGAAATATTTACCATTTTTTTCCTCGAAACCTGTGTTGAGCTAATGTAAAAAAAGATCCACGGTAATATATTTTTTATTTTTCGGCCTGGTGTGTACACAAAACAATCAAAAGGTTTTCCGACGTGTGAAAAGGCCACGATCAGCTGTCCGTATGAGAAACATAGATTTTCCATATTTACATCCTGCTATCCCCTAGCTCTACTATGATTCCTTTGCAATCCCTCCCTCGTGCAATCCCTCCTTTGCAATCCCTCCTTTGCAATCTCTCCCCGTTCCCGCCCCGTTTTACTTCCTCATCCCATTCCCCTCCCGCGTTCCACTTCCACCTTCCCCGCCTTCTCCCCCCCCCTACCGTGGTCTTCCTCTTCTTCATTTCCCTCCCCCACCTATCTACGCTCTCTGCTGCTAAACTGCATGAAATTCATGCCTTTTTCAAACAGCTCGCGTGCCACCTACTGTAATATTTTGTACAAATTTCAAAATGAAAGAGCTCACCTTTATATACACAGAAACCTTTGCGGGCATACGCACAACAAATCACTAAAGTTTCATCGCAATCGGATGAATGGTTTAGGTACGCATGGGACAAATATATAAATATTAATTTTTATATATATTAATTTATTTTTTTATTTATTTATATTTTATTAACGCCCTAGTGGGCTTTTACAAGAAAAGAAGCAAATATGTAATTAACAATATTAATTACATGTATTACATAAACAATAAAACAGAATAAATATGAATGCGATCGACTCGTTAGGTAAAGAATATTACAACATAAAAAAGAAATGAAATGAAATAGTACAAGTTGTACTTACAAAAAACTAAAACAATTCAGCTTTAAATATTTATACATATTATTAACAATAATAATAAGACCTGACATAGAACAAAGTGTAAATAGAACTGCAAAAATATTATAAAGTAAGTATACATTTTACTGATGAGGTTTAGATGAAAAAATATTTTATGAGAAAAACAAAAAAATAATAAAAGTTAATTATTAGCAGATAGAATCGAGATTAGTTGATTTTTGAAACATTCAAAACTGTCAACACTAAATATATCTATAGATTCGCAGTATTTATTCGCAAGGTTATGGATTCTTGGAATTGGTGAGTATATGGAGTAATTAGAGTTGAGTTTATTGTTGCATTTAAAAATATCTTTACTACGAGTTTGTCTAGCAGGCATGCTAATGCAAATTAATTCCAACAAATTAGGGCTGTCAATTAAAGATTTTATAATTTTGTATAAAAATAATAAATCAATTAACACTCTTCTATCTGATAATTTAAGAAGTCTGGTTTCAGCGCGTAAGAAATTATAATTTATAAATTCGATTGGAATTTTCATTTTAAAATTGATGTACCGAAGAAATTTGTTTTGTACCTTTTCCAATGATTGAGAATGAACATTGTAGTATGGTGACCATACAGAGGAATTGTATTCTAATCTGCTTCGTACTAGTGAGCAATACAGATGTTTTAATGTTAACATACTTTTAAAATTTGCCCCCATTCTCAAGATAAAACCTAGTATTCTCATTGCATCGCTTGCTATTTCATCGATGTGTACATTGAACTGTAGACTCTCGTGGAATATAACACCAAGATCACGAATCTGCGATACGCGAAGAAGATTAACACCATTCATATCATAAGAAAAGTTAAAAGGATTTTTACCTTTTTAAAAACTAATAATCTGGCATTTACCAATATTTAGTTGCAAATCATTGGCAGAACACCACGCGCATAGTTTTTTCAGGTTTGACTGCAGAATGGCGCGATCGTCATCGTTTCTAATTGTTCTGTAAATCTTCAGATCATCAGCAAATAATAGAACTTTGACATTACTAAAAATATTAACTATATCATTTATGAATAAGCAAAATAATATCGGGCCCAAATGAGATCCCTTGGTACCCCACTCGAGGCAGCAAATGTATAAGAAGTAAAAGAATCAACTTTGACCGCTAAGTACCTTCCCAATAGATAACTCTTAAACCATTCCAAAATATTCCCTCTCATTCCCAACAACTTCAGTTTTCGTAATAAGAGTCTGTGGTTAACCTTATCAAATGCCTTACTGAAATCAGTATATATGGAGTCAGTTTGATGTGATGAAGTCAAGGCATTGACAATGTCATTCGTGTATAATATTAAATTGGACAGGGTTGATCTTCCTTTGATAAATCCATGTTGAAGCGGTGAGATGGTTTGATTGATTTGGGATATCAATTTGTCTAGTACCAGGCTTTCAAAGAGTTTGTTATATTTCAAAGAGTTTGGCCTATAGTTTGTTACATCGCTCTTATTTCCTTTTTTAAAAATGGGTGTCAAAAGACTAAACTTCCAAAGGTCAGGGAACACACCTGATGAGAGTGACTTTGTAAATAACTTATGTATGGGATACGATAATGAATGCATACAATTAACTAAGAATCTGGGTGGAACTTTGTCAGGTCCTGCAGATTTGCGGGAATCGAGACTCTTCAGCTTGGATATAATATCATCTATGGTTAGAGTACAATCAGATATATCAAGATTCTCAACTAAATTAGAGCAAGAGATATTGCTATCTACATTTTCATTAACATATACACCGCTAAAGAAATCGGCGAACAAATTAACAGTTTCCTGAAGATTTTGGGATAGTTTAGAATCGAATGACATAATACTATGTATACAAGTATCGTTTTCTTTTTGGGATTTAACATATTTCCAAAAGAAATTTGAGTCGTTCATGATAGAGCCTTCAACATCACGTATGAAAGTTTTGTAACATTCTGCATAGAGCTTATTGCAGTCTCCCCTCAATTTTTGAAACACGGAATAATCGATAGCCAGGCGACTTTGTTTGAATTTCTTATGAGATATTTTTTTGAGGTATATTAAGTCTATCAGTTCTTTTGAGAACCAATTTGGGTATTGAGTTTCCCTGTAAGCCGTAAAAGGTACAAATTTTTCAATTGCAGAATTAATAATGGAGTAAAAAAAGTTAAGGTGTGCATTGATGTCAGCCTCGCTATCCAAGAATGACCAGTCAATCTGGTTAAGATAGTTGGAGATTTGTATATAGTCTGCTTTTTTGAAATTTCTAGTTTTTACTACCCTTTTTTCAATAGGAATTGGTTTGAGGTTAGACATACATATTTCTAGTGGTGGATGGTAAACATCAACAGGTAATAGTATTTCGGTACTTCTCGCAACACAGATGTCAGACACATTTGACAATGCCAAATCCAATGTACGACCACCAATATTATGAATACTATTACACTGAGTTAGTCCTAAGAAGAGAGCCATATCTCTAATTACACGAATATTAACATTAGAACAATAATTGTCAGAATTCATATTACACCAATCGTATTGAGGCAGGTTGTAGTCACCAACTAGAAGCAATTTAGTGTTAGGGTTTTTAGCACAGATTGATTCAACCTCGTCACAGTGATTGCTGTAGCTTTGGAGGTCAGAATTTTGAGGTAAATATGCACATCCCACTATTAATTTACCACTGGAAGTGTTCACTTTGACAAAAAGTTGCATTATGGATGGGTACTTCGTGGATATTTTTAAGGAGCTGAAATTTTTTGAGATAGCTATGACCACTCCGCCACCTCTTGATTTGGTACTTGTTTTCGAATTTCTATCCATACGATATATATTAAAATTAGGGAAACCTAATTCAGCCGAATTAATTCCTGAATCGAGCCATGTTTCCGTTAATATGAAAATATCACTGGTGATAGTTGCCGCCGAAGTCAATAATTTGGGAAGTTTTGTACGGACCCCTCTCACATTTTGATAATAGCATTTTATTTTATTTTGTTTTAGTTTTTTGGCGTACAATCAATAATTTTGGGTATGGAGTTTATATATTTGATGGTGATATTGGTTTCACCATTGTTCTTTCTGGTCTCAAGTTGTTGGCGTAAGTCTAGAAGTTGAGTCCTCTGCAACAGCGTTTGATCACTTCTGGCCTTGACACCATTTTTCAGTTTAGCATTATTGGTCAAGATCTCACGTGCCGAGATAAAATCATTAAATTCGACTTTAATTGGTCTAATTTTGTTTGGTTTTTGTGGACCCAGTCTGTACATCTTTAACTTATTAGGTATAATTTCACTGTTTACATCACCTATTGCTGAGGTAACTTTGTCGTTGTCCATTGTTATAGCCGTGGTTTTTGATTCCGATAAACTTTCAGGAATATTGAATAGAATTATGTTCTTCGCTCTGGTTTTCCTATCCTCAGCCTCCGCGAGCAAATCATTGATTGAAGAGGTGTTATTAGCTGGCGGTTGAGGTTTGTCAATTATCCGTTCGTAGGATTCTATTTTACCAACAAGAATCCCCACTTTCACTCCTACATCTGTCATGTTTCCAGAGACGGCGGAGAGAAGAGATAATATTTTTGTCATCTGATCTCTGGTTATTTTGAGCGCAGGATCAGTTATGGCTTTGTGAAGAGCACTGATTGATTCAGTCGCATTATTTAAGGATAACACAGCACTGTCGTTTTTATTCATTGTAGAAAAATAAAGTTTATTTGTTTAATTATGGACAAGAAATAACTTGTGACAACCCTGTCGCATTAAGCAGAATTACTGACACAATCACATGCAAATACGTAGCACATTCGACGCACACATCAATTGTAGTGCACTGGTGTTGTAAATAATGTCACTTCTCACAATGTTAACTTTGTATGTTTAAAGTTATTATAATGCTTGCACAGTTGAGTTTAACACCAACGACTTCGATTTGCAATAGTTACTAAAGTGCACCGAAAAGTTAGAGTTTTTGTAGTGATTTATTCCGTATTATCAAGTTTATTTAGGAGCGTTAAAACAATCGACCGTTATACTTAATATTGTTATGCGACCATTAATAAGATAAGTAATTTGATTCTGTGATATTCAAGTGAATATCACTTTCTTTGACATTGAGTTCATATTAAACAACCGGAGACAGAGAAAAGATAAATAAACGAAAATAAATTGCCTGTTATCTTGTCACTGCTTGAACCCAGGTGTCAATAAAATGATTCCTTCACGCTTCCCTTCATCGGATTAAATCTGTCAACTTGAATCCTCCTTCATTTCTTCTTTCTATTTATGTCAAGAGCAAATATTTCTCATTTGAGATCAAGCATCATAACGGATTCGTGAAATACGAAACGACTTGTAATAGTAGTGGATGTATTATATCTACACGAAGGACCCTCGTCAATATTGTTGATGGAAAAATGAGAATGTTTTCCCATTAACGATCCTATTGACCAAATTCTTATGAAAGTAGGTATAGCAAATTCTATTTAAAATCTAGAGAATAAATCGTACATTACATTACAATAATCGACCAACACTAACAAGATTAAAAAATAAACGATGTTAAAGCTCTAGTTCTGTTGTCGATTGGTCTAAATCTACCGTTTGATGTAATCCACTCCAGCCTGAATAGTCAGAGCGATTAATTTCGGCTAAACCCATAATTGCAAGGGAGATTATTCCGCAGATTATTAACCGCATGAATTCCGCGTGCGTTTGATGTGAAACGATCGTATTCATTAACTGCTACATACCAAATGTCATATCATTCCAACCGCTAATCACTCGGTTACCAGTATAACAAGGTTCTAGTTGCATTCCATATTCTCACGATTGGAACTTGGAAGGTGGTATAATTTATTTTTTATAATTTTTTTATTTAATCAACAAAATTGTTTTTTTTTTTTTAATTCCCTCATAGGCCCATGTCATTTTGAGCCTATGACATTAGCTGTGTGAAAGAAAGGAGAGGAAGTTCTGATATGGAAAAGGGTAAGAGGAAGGAATCTGGAGGTCAATGTGTTCAGGAGTCACGAACGTATGAATCCATACCTCCTACAGCGCTGTAAGGCGATGGGTCGTGAGAGTCCGGCTGGAGAGTCCAAAAAGTCTGCCTCATTAGTCTCTCCCGATCCGGTTCGCAACGCACTAGGTGGGCAAAAGCATCCGCCACCAAGACCTAGACATACCTCACCCTAAGCTAAATCACCAAACGTAGGAAAGCACTTTGGGTGACCTATGGCAGGGGTGTTAATTATCTAATAAATGGTTCCTGGGGCGGCTGCACCAATATCCCCCTCCCAAATTAAAAATAATATTATAGGAGATAATCGCACTATGGGTTTAAATGGAAGTATTTAATTAGTACTAAAAACTTAATTTTCAGGAGTTGTTACGATTGGAACAATCTTGCTATTTTCATATTTTTAACTATGCTCCGAGGAACTAGCGTCATTGATCCCCTCGGCACCGGTGCGTAGTCGGGAAACACGCCAAACACGCGCCCAACATTTGTACACGGTTGACATTAGTCACATGAGAACAGGTCGTTTCTATGACTCGTTCTTGAGTTCAACGGCTCGGCTGTGGAACGATTTGCCGGTCTCTGTGTTTCCTCTCTCCTACAACATAGGTCTCTTCAAGACCAGTATTCACTCCTTCCTTTCCTCAAAAAGACCCTCCACACAGCATCTTCAAAGATGACATAGGCCCTGAGGGAAGTTATTTTCCTCTGGGTCTCCTGTGTGGAGTTGATGTAAAAAAAAAAACTAATGTTTGAAGCTGGTAAGGTTTGGTAAAAAGTGTTGATTAGATGGCCGTAAGATTAAGTAATGTTTCCAGTGGTAAAAATTCTCTGGGATTTAGTTCTCTCAAAGTTTTAATTAAAAAAATAAACAAACATTTTTAAAATATTGGGTGGGGTAAATTAATTTTTTGTTAAGCAAATACCATTTTCTTGTAAGATGTTTTCAGGTACATAATTGTTATAGTTTTTAGGTGATGAAACAAAACTAACAAAACTGCAACAGATTAGTTTATCATTCTTCTGACTTCTGATATTCTTCTAACAACATGAGAACTTATAACGAACTTGAACTTTGAGAAAATTATCTTTCCATGGTTGTGAAGTTTCTATTGGTTGAGAATGAGCACCAATGTGCCGACTTTATAATTGCCCACAGTTGCTGAATTTCAAGTAGATTTTGTTTTGTGCCCAACGAGATATAGGTACGAAGGCAATTTGACGTGCGGTTTTGGTAAATAAGTCATGAGCAAGAGTTGAAGAAACATCTCGTTATTGTGCTGCCGATAGTAACTGTGAACGGGTGCTCATCAATAATGCATGAAACTGGAAGTTCGTTATGAATTCGGTTCATAAATAATTTAATAAAAATAATATCTTGTACTTAACGAGGTTTCTTGCGATTTTTATTTTTTGTGAATCTTTTCAAATATGTCACAATAATTTAAATAAATTCAGCTAATTTTATCAAACCACGGTTTTCATGGGTCAGTGTTATAAAAAAAATCAGTTTATTTGGCAATAATGTTAGAAGATAATTTGTCCGGAAACATTTATTTATTTATTTTATTTATTTGCCGAAACAGTGTAAAAACTAATACACTGCAAAAGCGAAACATACATAATAAATATATTTACATTTAAAAGACAAATTAAAACACGAGTGATACTTCCCGCTTAAACTCATGTGGAAAATATCCACATTTCCTGCCAGGCAATTAATCTGGTGATTATTCCCATTATTATTATGGTGATAAACATTGGTAAGTTATTTCTGCACCTGGGAAGAATCAGAAGCGCGTATTGACGGCCTTGCGTGAAATTATCCGGAACATAGAATTCTATTTTAGCCAGAATATCTGATACCGAAATAAAACCATTTAGAAGCTTATAAGCCATCAATAGTAATGCAACATCTCTTCTGGAACTAAGACTGCAGACACCCAGCATTCTTGAGATAAATGCTATTGGAAACAGCCATGGGTAAAAACCTAACTCTCTCAAAAAAGAGATGCCTTAAAAATTTCTTGCATCAATGCAAAAATGCATCTAAGCCTGACAGAACAGCAACAAATACAAAACAAAAACAAAACGAAAGAAATTATGGGGGGCGATACAATAGACAGAAACATATGGCGACCGAGCAGCTCACTGAAACAATATCACGAAAGAAAACATAAAAAGGGGCTTGGCGAGAAAACGATCGATACCTGTTATACAAGGTTGTAAGGCTAAATAAAATAACCCAGGCGTGAATTTAACGTGCCAATATTACGAAATAATACAGAATTACACAATACACGTTAACGGACATGGAGAGAACTAGAAAAACTAACTTTTGTTTTTTTTTTCCAATACGAAATTTATTTAGCACACACTAAACACTCTGAATTTGAAGTCTTCCTCTAATAAATGAACTTGACATCCGGAATTAGAAATTTAAGTACTGGTGTGATTATCTCCATATGCAATTTCATCCAAGTGAAGTTCTTTGGTCAATCAATATTAAAATATATGAAAGCAAATTTTCCTTACTGGTATCAAAACCCGAAAACTGATCGAGCTAAAATTCAGCAGATATACTCGCTGTCGATGACAATATATTCTATCAATTTAGGGTCGTAAATGCGCACACTCAAGAAGACCTATACGAATTTATGAAGTAAAAGCACTATACGAAATAAATGTTGGTCTTACAACTCGGGATTTGGCCCTGTTACTACCACAGTTGATTCCAATCATCGAATAGGAAGATTCAAACCTCGGTCAACCCACATTTTTATTTAAATTACAAATCCATTTTTAACACGCAGGGTTAAAATTTAGATTGTGTTTAAATAAATTTCATATCGGACAAAAAAGCAAAAGCTAGGTTTTTTGGCGTGTGTAAATTCAGCTGGTTTCCCATCAGGCTAATTTGTTCACCTTTCGGTAAAGTGTATATACTAAACGAAGGGTTGATTTGGATGGGCCTGTTCACTAATACTTACCCGCGGCCGTTTCCATCCATGTTATTTTGACTCTTGTATAGGGTAATAAATGAGAAGAGGTTATGTTGAACTGAATTTAGATATATTTACAACTTCACATTTTATGATTTAATATAATACACGAAAATTATTTATACTAAGTTTAAAAAGAGTAAAGACTAAGAGATGCACGATTGCAACCCACCAAGACCAAAGCACTTTCAGGAATGATTTCCAAGAAAACGAATTTTGCTAAATCACCGGAACTGTCATTTCGATGCTTGTGTTTTAGTTTTGCCAAGTTGTAAAATAATATTTGTGGCTGTTATGTTCCGAACAATATGTAGTACCTACAATATTATCATAATGATAAATATGATCTAAACGGTGTGAACGAGAAAAAACCACGCTTTATATTCAAATCTATAAACTAACCATAAAAGAAGTAAAATGTACACGTTTATGAAACCAAGTTCCGAAGCGCAATTTGAAAAACAAATTTAACAAATTTGGGGAAGTTTTTTCTAATTATTTTTTCATGGAAAGACAAAAATTGAAGCGACAATAATGTTTATAATACTTTATCAGATCAAATATGTAAACTGTTTTTCAAGTTGTTTGTTTTATTGTTAGTAATTTTATTTGAAAAAAAACGAAAGTTGAGCCATTATTTAAACTTTTTAAAGTTTGCATTAAAAAATATATATCTTTACTAGCTGACCCGACAAATGTTATTCTGCCATATAAATTATATCTAGTGAATATTTTGGTTGTTAAATAAAAAATAACGAATGAATTGCAAGTGTGTGGGGATGGGATCTATGACAGAAAGAGGAATGGAGCGCTGTAGATGATGACCGCCGATGAAAACAAGAAAACACTAGCTAAAGTAAGAAAATGAAATGAAGAAAATCAATATGAATTTCAAAGAGCAATTGAGTGTACGATATTTTTTGTCAGTCTGTCTGTAGCTAACACAAATAAGCTCAGCGGTTTGCCCACGGAATAACATGATGCCGAATGAAATATCAAAATGACGCGACGCTTCTCATGAATGTCTTGCCCATGTGTGGATGAAAGTTCGATGAGGCAGACGTTGCGCCATCTGTCATTCAACAACATAAATATTTACGTTCTGTTTGAAATATGAAAGACCGTTAAATTTATTCATACAAAAATACTATAATCAGTATAATCACGATTAAAAAATGGGAGAGGGGGGTAGGAGGGTTAAAATTTGGGGTTATGGGTATTTTTGATGCCAAATAAAAAAAAAAAAATTTTTTTTGTAAAAAACAGATTTTTTCTGGATGGGGACACCCTAATCACCTAGCGGTATGAAATATACTTTAAAACATATTCTCATACCTACCAAAAATACATAAAAAATTAATAAAAATCAGTCTTGCCGTTTCAGAGAAGTGCAACCACAAACACCGTGACGCGAGATTTTTATAAATAAGATTCGAATTATAAAATTTGAAAGCGTATTTCATCACCTTTCAAAAACAGTTTTTAGTTTTTTGTTCAAAAACATTTAATTTATTTGGATTTTATTGCAAAGCGGAAATATAAGACCATCTGTGATAATATGGTCGAGGCCCGAGGGTAATTATCTTCATATGTAATTACGTTTTTGTGTATTGTTTAGTTCTCTATTAGTGGGTAGGTCTCTCTCTCTCTGGTTTCAATCCTGGGATTGGTTTGCAGCAATTTCCTTTAGTTTCCTCTTCCATTCTTCCCTGTCTTGTGCGGCTCTTTTGAGGTCTGCATATGATAAGCAGCGCACATCCACCAGCAGGTCCTCCAGGTACTCTCGGCGTGGGCGTCCCCTAGAGTTTGTCCCCTCGGTCATACCCTCCATTATGGAATGCAAGAGGCCTTCTTGTCGTATCACATGGCCGATCCATCTTGCACGCCTTTCGGACAAGGTCCTGAGCAGGTGCCTTCCTCCTTCGATTCTTTGGAGAACCTCCTCATTTGTAATGTGGTCTCTCCAGGAAATTCCTAATAGTCTTCTATAGGACCACATCTCAAAAGCCTCTAGTCTCCGTTTATCTCTTTTGGATAGGCACCATGTTTCGCAGCCGTACATCAAGATACTCCATACATAGGTCTTAACTAACTAACTAACTAACTAACCATCACGCCGTTTCCCCGCAGGGGTAGGCAGAGAGGACGGACCGCCAAACATCCCGGTCTTGGCACACATTCCTTGCCTCGTTTACATTCATACAACGTCTCATACATTCTCTTCTATTATTCTGACTCTTGACATGGCCCGACTCAAGTATCTGATTCACTTGGTCGTGCCATGTCTTTCTTGGGCGTCCTCGACTTCCTCTACCATTCACATTTGCGTCATATATTCTCCTTACACTCCTTTCCTCGTTCATTCGCTCTACATGCCCAAACCATCGGAGCGTTCCTTTCTTGATCTTACTCATTACGCTTACATCAGCCTTGCATTCTTTGCGGATTTCCACATTTCTCACACGATCATACATGGTTTTACCACACATACGCCTCAGGGATCTCATTTCTACAGCGTTCAGTCTACTTTCATCCTTCCTCTGCCAGTTCCATGCCTCACTGCCATACATCAGGGTAGGTACCAGTACTCCATTATGGACGGCTAGTTTCGCGTCTTTGGACAGTTTTTTGTTAGTGCCAACGGCGTTCAGTCCTCCATTAATAGAGTTACCAGCATTCACCCTTCTTTCAATATCTGTGGGTAGGTAGTGTTGTTCAAATATTATAATACGTGATTGTTTATTCCACTTTTGATTAAGTCACTGAAAAAAATTATGCTTTTTAACTAATATTGCTGGAAATATAATAATTGTGATGGAAACTTCGTAATGTGATGTCATGCCCTGATTTAGCGATTAACTTTTGAGTTTCCGGTTTTCACGATGTTTCATACAAAAGCAAAGCTTCTAATTTCCGAGAAATACGGAATCTAATTGCTTAAAGTTCCAGTATGTGGGTGTTTAATTAGGTAACGTAACAGGAAAATTACGTTGTGTTAAATAATATTATTACATTATAGTTATCTATAGATATATTGCGATCACAGTCTGCTTTGTAAGGGTTGGGTAACAATAAATTAAAGTTTTATTTTTATCTTTTTATCTTTTCATTTTTTTTTATTTTTATATTTAATAACATTAGGTATTATTTAATCTATAAAAACAGTTTATTATAAGCAAGTTCTGTTGTGTAATTATTATTACGCGTGACAGCTGTATCGCCTTCTGAAGACATTATCAAACTGTGTGATAAGGCCTTCACAAGGCGAAACAGCTGCCACGCGTAATAATAACTACGCAGCAGAACTTGTTTATAATAAACTGTAATAAACTTGAAACAAAAAAGGAGTACAACAAAATAAACTTGAAAACAATAAGATAATTAAAGTGATAGTTATTATGACGAGAAAGCTTTAAAATTGTATCGGTATGGCGGGTGTCTGTACTTCAGCCCAGTGAACCTTTTATTGGATGACCAACACACCTGCCATAGATAACCCCCAAATGGCACGCTGCGTTTGGTGACTTAGCAGGGGAGCCTAGGTTCATGGAGTGAGGTTTGTCTAGGTCTAAATCTTGGTGACGGATGATTTTGCTCTCCTATTGCAGGGCGGGCCGGATCGGTTGAGACTGGTCGAGAGACGCTTTTGATTTCTTCAGCTGAACTCTCCCGACTCGTCGCCTTGCAGTGCGATGGGAGGAACGGACTCACACATCCGTCATTCCTGGACTTACTGAGCCGCAGATTCCTACCCATCCCTCATACTTTTTTTCCTTCCCAGAACTTCCTCTACTTCTTCACTTAAAAATACCCTCCACACAGCATCCCCAAAGATGACATAGGCTCCGAGGGAAATTGTTTTCCTAGGGCCTACCATGTAAAAATTAAAATAAAATTTCCAAAACTCTCAGGACCTTCATAAGTTGGCATTTTGTTTAATTTATCAAAATTAAGTGATTTATTAATTATAATTTTATTAATAAATCACTTAATTTTGATCTGTAAATTGTTTATCGTACAAATCCCGATCGATCCCGTAAAACGACTCCGTAAACTGATATATCCGAAGAACGATGTTCTGAAGTCATACGCACGGTCAGGCTCGTTATCGGACAGGAAAATTGACAACTGATTTGGGTTTGTGACGTCATGTAATGCTTAAACTTGTCCACGTCACTTACAACTTAAAATTGGGCCGTTTTGACAGAATTATAAAGTGCGTACCTCATTAAACTTACATAAATATATAATCTTCGTTGTAAGAAATATTATCACATACAATATCACGATGAATAAGCCAGTAGCGAACCTAATTGTTAATGTACAATACATGGTAAATTCATGTGATGTTTTGAAAAAGCTACGAAAAGGGGCGTTAATTAATAAATAAATAAATATCTTGGTGGCAACTACACGCAGACTGAAAGCAGTAATTTACGAAATACGAGTATACTGTCTCGTTCGAGCGCTTGGTCAATACAACAAACCTTGTGGTTTCATGAAGAGGTAAATTGTACCGAATTCGACAGAATTTGAACAAGATGACAAACACAATCATTCCCATGGAGCATGACATAGTCTGGTACACACCCGAGGACCGCAAGTGAGATGTAATCCCAACCCCTTCACACACCTGATGGATAATTCAGAATGTTTTCTTTGTTCACTTAAGTAATTATATTCTTTCAGTAATATATTTATATTGCTATTAGGCATGTATCTGGCATCGATCGTCACACAACACTACACGATTGATATTAGTTCGCACCGTTAGTATCGAAAGTTTGAAAAAGTTTTTCTTTGTAATTTCAGAATTTGGGTCACAACAAGGAACTTCAGAATTGCTTTATTTCAGAGGGTTCGGTATTTCTTTCGGGTAGAAGAGAGTATAAGGATAGTTTTAATAGAGTTCAGTAATGGAATAACAATAGTTTATTTGGTTAATTCATAGTTAATTTTGTTAAATTAATAGTTAACCGTAGAATACTAAACTTGCGTAAAAATTACGACGGTAGAATGACGATTCCTGGAAAAAACAATGTTCGCGTCGTTTTCGCCCCCCCCCCCCCCCCTCCCCACTTCACATACCAATCGCTGTCATTGTGGTCGGGCGTCATTTGTGTGTTGACTTATTATAGCAAGATTGTCGTAAAAATTACGAAAGTTTAGTTGTACAATAGTTTAGTATTCTAGGGTTAAACACATTGTAAAATTATTTTATTTTTCATCTTTGTCCTTGATCCGTACTAATATTATGAATTCAACAGTGCGTTTGTTTATTTGTTATTCTTTCACGCCTAAACCGCTAAAGCGATTTTTAAAATTCTTTCACCAATAGAAAACTAATTTATCAGCGAGTAACACAGGCTGTATATAATGGTAAGTGCTGGCGTTATGAAATTAGTATAAAAGAAAATGTGTGTATTTCATATATTTTAGAGGCTGGGAGGAAAGGCATGAGGAAGGTGCGGTTCGCGGAGAGGTAAGAGACGTGGGAAGGGGAAGGCGGGGAAGGTGGAAGGAAATGGAGACGCACGGCAAAATACATGCAGGGAGAATCAATTTATTTCCTTAACTGGCATTGGCATTGGCATAACTTGTGTGAATTTTTTTTATCTAATGTAATTTATTTTTATTCATTTAAAATAAAACAATAACTTTGTAAACACCACTTTTATTTTTTATACTTTATGCCGATTGGGTTTCGCTACATCCGTAGCTTCATCAGGGCAGTATAATACTCTACTAACATTAGGTTACATGTGTGTTATAACATATAATTTACCAAAAATGGGCTGGACTTGTCGAGTGGAGGAGGGGGAGGAAGGCACAGATGTGGAATTGGGATGGGAACGGACGTGTTCTTTATCAATAGGGAACAATCTTAGTATGGGACTTTTATTTAAATTTAGTTGGTTATTAACTACCTTACTATTAGTGTTTATGGCTTTCCTAAGTTCAAGTGCCTCTAAATTGTCCAACCTTATACCGATATTGTATTTATGAATAAGTTTGGCGCAGGCGTTTTTGTCAAATTTATGGTCTTTTTCGATCAAGTGGTTTGCAAATTCTGAAAATCCAGAGCTGTGTAAACATCTAAGATGTTCTTTGACACGGGTGTTTATGTTGCGCGCTGTTTTACCAATATAAAAAACTGGGCAGTGGCTGCATTGAAGTGAATAAATAGTGAATAGATAGTCTATCCACTCGGGAATTTATTCACTTCAATGCAGAATGCAGCGATAAAGAACACGTCCGTTCCCTTCCCAATTCTCCATCTATGCCTTCTTCCCCCTCCTCCACATGACGAGTCCAGCCTATTTTTTGTAAATTATATATATTATAACACACATGTAACCTAATGTTAGTAAAGTGTTATACTTCCCTGATGAAGCTACGGTTGCAGCGAAACCCGGTCGGCATAAAGTATAATAAATAAAAGTGGTGTTTACAAAGTTATTGTTTTATTTTAAATTAATAATGTCACATCACAAAGTATCCACTTCATATGAACAAATTTATTTTTATTATTTATTTTTTTCAAATTACAAAATTATGTCATGTCAAAATTGTACAACCAATGAAAAAAATACTTTCCAATGAATTCAAAGACCTGCATTTTGACGTTTATGCTTTATGAAAGGTTGCCACCCTTGTAATTCGCCTCAATAACCGCTTGTCATTTTTATTCAGTAAGGTTTAAAAAAATAACTTACAAGGAATTTCGCTTGAGCAGTCGCTGAAAAACTTCTAGAAAAGTTGCCTCGAAAAATGTCATTCCATTATAATTTTGGATGCTAAATTGCAAAAATATTTGATGACGGTCCACCGTTTGTTTAAATTCTACGAAATATGCTAAATTAATGGTTTTTACTTCCTTCATATTCTCCATTAAAGAGAAAAACCGACAAAAGTGTGTTTAGGGCATGTGCGTGTCCCCAAACGAAACTCTGTTTTTCATTAGTACCAGCGAAATTGATCAAGTATTTTTGAATGTCGACGTTTTTTCCAGGACAGAACATCAATTTCATTAAGAGTGAAAGGTCTTTTAATTTTGCGATAACCGTTTTACAAATCGATGGAGATCTTCCCCTATTCAATGCATTTTCTCACTAATCCATACTCATTTTTAGTAATTCTTACAATAATGTTATTAGTAATTTTAACAAGTTATGTGAAAATTTAGTTTTACTGTGAAATTTGCACAATAGTTTTAAATGGTTGGAGATTGTGCACTTTTTTATTGTATTTTTTTTGTTTTTATTGAAAGAATAGATAATACATATTATAATCAACAAACAAGTCCTGCTAAGCCAATTGAATTGGCTTGTCAACAGGTGCTTATATTTTAGTTACATGTAGATTTTTTACATTTAAAATTTACATCTTATATTTACAGATTCAACATTTTTTCATACGTATCAATATCAATATAAATATTTTTTTTCCTTATGCAGGGAGGCTGAAAAAAGAAGTGAACGGTGTGTGTTAAAAGATCATTCAGGAGGCCCCGAGGAAAATATTATATTTTCCTTCGCGAGCTATGATATCTTTGCCATGTGGAGAATCTTCAAGTCTTCTGCTTCTTCTTGTGCCCTGTCCGTTCAACGGACGTTGGCTATCATGTTGGCTATGCGGACTTTGTTTACTGCTGCCCGGAACAGCTCCACGGTAGACTGGCCAAACCACTATCTCAGGTTTTTCAGCCATGAGGTTCTCCTTCTTCCAGGGCCCCGTCTTCCGGCAATCTTTCCCGGCATTATGAGATGCAGGATCTCATACTTCTATGGATGTCTCATCACATGTCCAAGATATTGAAGTTTTCGGATTTTTATAGTTTTAATTACTTCCTTTTCTTTATTCATCCGAACCATAACATCGTCGTTTGTAACCCTGTCCAATCAGCTTATTTTAAGTATTCTCTTGTAGATCCACATCTCGAATGCCCCAAGTCACCTAATTAGTTCTTCAGTAAGCGTCCATGCTTCGATTCCGTAAAATAATATCGAAAACACGTAGCATCTGACAATTCGCATTCGTAATCCAAGGTTGAGATCATGACTGCAGAACATTTTTTTCATGCGGATAAAGGTTGCACGAGCTTGCTCAATACGGCATTTGATTTCAACTGAAGAATCCCATCTATCATTTACATTGCAGCCCAAGTATACAAAAATCTTCAAGTAAAGGAAGAAAAAGAAGTCCTAGGAAGAAAAAGGGTAACTAGGATAGGTAAAAATCTAAGCGTGATGAACAAATGAATCATCCCTCATTCTATGGTAAGATGCACACGTCACCGATTTCCTGGACAAACCTTTACCGCATAAATAAAAAAATAACGTTATTATTTAATTAAATTTAACGTATGTGAAATAAAATTTTAGGATTTATTATTAGAATAACCAAACAATTTTTGTAACATTGATACTATTCGCATTTTATACATAACGCTAGTGAGAAGCATTTTAGAATATAATTCTACGATTTGGGTTCCACATTACAATATCCATATTCAAGTGATTGAAAAAGTTCAGCATAGAATCCTTAGGTATATTAATTTTAAATTAGGTATTCCAAGAGAATCCGTGGACTATAATTTGTTATTAAACTGGACTAATCTCGTAAATTTATCAGATCGTAGAAAAATCTGTGATCTATTAATATTATATAAAATAATTCACTCGGTCCTGGATACCCCTGATTTAAAAGAACTAATACGATTTCATTGCCCTGATCGCGCTAACAATAGACTAACTCTACCGTTCTGCTATAATAACACACATACATTATCACATTATTACTCACCAATCAGTCGATTACACATTTTGGGAAATGAATATGCTAACATCAGCGACATTTATTTCTTAAAATTAGCGCAATATAAATATGCACTCAATAATTATTTTTCCATAATGTAACTTTATATACGCAATATGGACATGTTGAAATGAAATGATGATATTTCTCATTGTTCTTTTTTGTTATTTTTTGTTGTGTTACATAAAATAATTGTATGTTATTTTTAAGTTTAAAACTACTATTATGTAATGATATAATTTTTCTTACTTTTGTACTCTTTTATATGTTTTATTTATAAAAGGCACTATAGCCATTTATGTATTTAAAAACAAAAAAAAAAAATAATAATTAATTATAAATTTCGTTGCCCATGCTGAATTTCGAACCCGTGACCTCGGCTAAGTCTTTCCAAGTCAAAAAGTTTACCGTTCTGCAACGCAAATTGTTCTTAATGATTTTCATACCAAAAACTTCTAATTTCTCAACAGTACTAATAAGTTAGATAATTGTTTTTACGTTCTACTAATATTACAAGAAAAAAGATAATTTTGTTTTTGTTTTGCCAATTATTTGTTTCGCTTCTAGCAGGAACATTAAATATAGACAAATTCTTAGAACAATGGACAAGTTTTTGTTGGAAATTTCGTCAATAAGGATAAATAAATAACGTCCCTTCAAGAAGCGTTTCTCCCGCAATTACAATAAATTTGAATGAAGCTTTTACGAAAACATATTCGCATTCCAATATCAACAAGTCTCACAGCTGGAAGAAATGGCTCCAAGGAAGTCTCATGAATAAATTACACATAATAAAATAATAACGCTTTGTAAATGAAGAAAACTTCGATCGTTATAAAAAAATATTATGGTGATACATGCGTACTGACCTTTGTCCACCCGTGGGAGGTTAAAAATATATTTTAAATAACTTATTATTTTCCGTTTAATGTATTTGAGATAGAAGTTATTTCTGAAATAAATCAATGAATATTTTGCATTGGTTTTTTGTCATTTTGTTATTGTGATATCTTGGATCGGGTAGTAAATATAACATCTGTTAATGTTACAATGTTTATTGGTTGCCAGGTTAAAATGGAGAGAGCGCTCAATAGCGGGTACATCCCTTTTATACTTCCCATACTCGCTATCTCGCTCTCATGCCGTCACCCTCATACACATACGTCACACCCCCACACTTAAAACCTAATTACATACATTTCTTTATTCACAAATTTATACAAAACAATAATATCTAAATATTTCCATTCCATAGTATATGTAATTATTCTTGCTCTTCACGTGTAGCGTGGGCGTTGACCTCGAGGGCGTAACCTCCCCTCCCATGGTGTAGCTGACATGCAAAAATTAGAGGAATTAGGAAATTTGGTCATGTCCACATCCGAGAGTGGACCCAGGTCCAGCAAATCATCAGACCTGTCACACTCCCCCCACCTAACCTTCCTCTCTGAAATCTGATCATGGTGGCGTTTCCAAATTTGTCCCGTAGACATAATTTTAACTAAATAAATCCTATTCCCCAATCTTTTAAAAAATTTTCCTAAAATCCATTTATTATCATTACTTCTTAAATCCCTGGTTAAAACTTTAGAACCAACCTCAAAGTACTTTTTAAATTTTCTTCCTCTATAATATTTTTTTCTGTTTATGCTGGCTTAATAACATTTTGTTTTTAACCGTGTTGTCAATTCCTTTAAAACCTTGACTCTCAACATTATCCACTATTGGAATAATTGTATTAAAAATTGATCTAATCTTCCTACCCAACATAAATATACTAGGCTCAATGCCCGTAGACATTGAAGGCGTATTTCTAATATCAACTAAAAATGTCAAAAGTTTATCTTCAAAATCAGTAGGAAATTTATTATTTACCATAATTTTTTTTTAAAAATTCTTCACTGTTTTAACCCCATATTCAGCTAAACCGTTAGAAGCAGGATGCTGTACAGCTGAAGTCAATGATTCTATATTATAATTACGACAAAATTCCTTAAAAACTGTCGAAGTGAAAGCTGTACCATTGTCACTTACAATTTGTTCCGGGATTCCGAACATAGAAAATAATCTTTTCAACACTTTTATTGTACAAAACGAATCTACCTTATTTACAATATGACAGTCTATCCATTTTGTAGTTGCATCAACAATTATTAAAAAATTATGACCTCCCAACGGTCCCATGAAGTCAATATGCAATCTACTCCAGATTAAACCATTGATTGGCCAAGGTGCCAACTCAACTTTACATGGAGTAGGTAAACATTCCATGTATCGAGCACACTGTTTCACAGTTGCTTCTATATCATTGTTCATTCCGAGCCAAAAAAAAAAATTTCGAGCAAGACTTTTCGATTTTACAATGCCTAAATGTGATTGATGTAAAAAATTCAATATAATTTCCCTTAATTCCCTTGGAACTACAAATTTATTATTATAAAATAAACATGAATTATAAGTCGATAATTTATTCCTAAAATACCAGAATTTCAATAAATCGTCCTTTAAAAACTTTTTATCCGGCCAACCATTAGCTACGAACTCGATAATGCTCGCTATATTTACATCATTAATCGAAAACTGTTTCATCGTTTCCGCATTTAATGTTGTTTCTGACTCGATTATGTTCACAAACTCTGACTCAACCGTATTCACGTTTAGAGTATCAATATAATTTAAAAAATAATCGCTAGCATCAATATCGTCGCTACACACATCTAAATTATCCTTATTATTAATCGGCATTCGTGATAAGAAATCCGCTTTGTTATCACCTGACTTAATATGCTCTATACTATAGTCAAAAGTCTGGAGTATTAGGGCGTACCTCTGCAGACGGTTAGCGGCCAGCACAGGTACTTGCTTATCCGTGTTCAAAATGTGTAATAACGATTTATTGTCGCAAGCCAAAACAAATTTATTGCCGTATAAATACTGAAAGAATTTCTTCAACCCAAAAATTGTAGCACACGCTTCCTTATCTAAAATAGAGTACTTTAATTCTGTTTCTGACAATAATCGGCTAGCAAATGCGATAGGTCTCTCTAAACCATTATCATATACATGGCAAATCACCGCTGCTAACGCTTTTTCAGATGCGTCTGAAATAAGTTTAATTGGTAAATTAGGATCAAAATGCACTAAAATATTATCTGACGTCAGCAGTTTCTTAACTCGCTCAAACGCAATATTACATTCCTCAGACCACACATACTTCACTCCCCTTTTTAACAAGTTATACAATGGAGACAAAATACCTGAAATATTGTGAACAAAAGTTCTATAATAAGAAATAACCCCAAGTAAACTCCTAAGTTCCGAAACATTCCTCGGTATTGCCATTTGAGTAATCGCACAGATTTTATTTTCTAAAGGCATAACTCCTTTCCGCGAAATTCTAAAACCTAAATATTCTATCTCAGTTTCTAGAAAAGAACACTTATTTTCATTAATAGTTAAACCACAATCACTTAACTTGCTAAGTACAGATTCACAAATAGAAAATAATTCCTCCTCAGAATTTCCAAACAACAAAATATCATCTAGAAATATACGAACGTTACGAAGTCTACCTACTACCGCCTGAATAACTTGCATAAATATAGCCGGGCTTGTGGTCAAACCGAAAGGCAATACTTTAAATCCTGAATAAACCTACATGCGTACTTATCACACATAATTTTCTCGACTTCTCGTTTAACGAAATCTGACCAAAAGCATTACGCAAATCTATTTTCGCAAAAAATTTCGCAACATTTAAAGATGAAATTAAATCTTCTATACGAGGCAATGGATATTTCAACTTCGCTAATATAGGGTTTAATGTGGTTTTAAAATCGGTACAAATTCTAATTGAACCGTCTTTCTTTTTTACAACAACAATCGGACTAGCCATATCACTTATTTCTACCTTTTCAATTATATCTTCACGTAACATCTTATTTAATTCCTCCTCTACCTTTCCACGTAAACTAAAAGGTAACGGTCTTGGATTTACAAACTTTGGCCTGAACTCCGAAATAACTTCGATGTTAGCTTCATAACCTATAAGCCTACCCGATTTTTCTGAAAACACATGAGCATATTTTTTCTTTAAACTATCACGAAAATTTAATTGATTATCACAACTAGTCTCACTGGTATTTACCGAATTTATTCCACTTAATCCGATACGGAAAACTTGTAAAAAATTTCTACCAACAATCGTAGAATTACCGTTTTTAATTATTATAAACTGCGTATCTACACTTTTATTTAAAAATAACACACTTAAATTAACTTTACCTACAATATTTAACCGTTTCCCGTCATATCCTGACAATTGAATATCGCATCTTTCCAATTCATAAGAAACAAAATCTTTTAAATACACTTCATATGGAATTGCATTAATTTCTGCACCGGTGTTAACAATAGCTCGCAGAACAGTGTTACCAATAATGAGATCTACGAATATCGGTTCCGGCCCCGTGCCGTCATGCAACATAAAAACCGAATTTAATCGTTTATTCTTATTACCTACATTAATTTTACTGTTTTTACACACATTACTATTATGACCCGATTTATTGCATCGATTACAAAAAATATTCTTCCAACAATCTTTCTGCAAATGATTCGTTTTTCCGCACAAAAAACATTTTTTTAATGCAATATTTACTGGCGTCTTACTACGCACTGCATTTTTAAATCTGATCGGACTATCCGACCTGGATTTACGGACAACATTACTATCCTTATGCACAACATTTAACTTCGTATCAACTTTCTTAAAATTAACAACATTAACAACAACGTTCCCATGAAGCTGCTAACTGAATGCATTCCGAAAAAGAAGTATTTATCCCCTCAACGAACAACTTATGTTTCAATTTTTCATTGAAAATTCCAATAATGAATATGTCTTTTAAACAAGGTTCCAGCCTCAATTCAAAATTGCACGTCAAACTCAGTCCTCACAACCTAGCAGCGTAATCTTTAATAGATTCATTAGCTAGCTGTTTACACTTATAAAATAACTCACGCGACTCGAAAATATTTTGAATAGGTTTGCAATGTGAATCAAATAATTTACATAAATCATCAAAAGAACAAACAGAAACCTTTTTAGGGAAACATAGATCACATAATAAAGAGAAAGTTTCTTCGGTGAGGCAACTCAGCAAAAATGCTCTTTTGCGTTCTTGTGATAACACTTTGTCATCATGTAATATGAGGGCCTGATCCAGTCGTTCCTTGAACAATGACCAGTTTCCCGTTCTGTAACAGAACGTCCCCAAATTTTTACAAACACCCTCCATTGGGGGAAGAGCTGAAACAAAATAATCTAGACTACTTATCTCAACACTTCCTAGAAGGCTGCACTCCGAGGTTGTGACGAATCAAATTTCGTCACAAATAAATTTGAATAAATAATTTTGTGTTATGAAAGAGTCTCGCTCTGTGCAGCAAAGACAAAGAAAGTGATGACAGATATGGGTGCAGGTACTAAAAGGGAAGAAGAAAGAAGTGCGGGGTAGAGCCACAGGTCTTACCAGTTCATTGGGCATGCCGAGACAGACAGTAAAGACCGGGACGGAGAGGAGACACGTATAGTGTACAACGGCAAGTACGCGTTCCCCGCCCAGCGGCGTGATGCTGGGCGGTGGGTGAAGAAACAGGAGTCAAGACCGAGACGGGGAAGAGAGGAGACACGAGTGGTGGTGCAACACCAAGTACGGGTTCTCCGCCCAGCGGCGTGATGCTGGGCGGTGGATGAAGAAGATGAGTCAATACCGAGAGGAGGAAGAGAGGAGACACAAGTAGTGGTGCAACACCAAGTACGCGCTCCCCGCCCAGCGGCGTTATGCTGGGCGGCGGATTAAGAAGTTATAGGAGTTGAAGAAAATGATTCGCAAGATGTGTATTTCCCCGCCCGGTGACCTAGAGCGGCGACCAGACAACAGTGGCCAACGTACGAAGACGATGGCGCAGGCTGAAGGAGACTCGACTCGGCTAGGAGGGCCTGAGCTGCTGTACCGGAGGAGCTGCCATCGAGGACCTCGGCCTTACCAAGGCACCTGCAGAGAACCCAGTGACACTAAGGTAGTTTCAGTGAACAATTAACTTTGACGTGTGAATAGTGGAGAAGCAACCCGAACCATATGACAACCATTAAAGATTTAGATATAAGTAAATCTAAGTATAATTAAGATCATGTATTAAGACCTAGCCAAACCTTATTAAAATCCATATATTTAAAACCTTTATAATTAAATTCAACTCCCCTTTGTCCCAACCCAAGCGACCCGAGTCGGTGAGAAGGCAGAGAAGGCAGAGTGGAGAAAGTACAAAGGTAGGTATAAAAACTGCACTTATTTAACCTTACATCAATGATTATCCTGAGCTAGCTTCCTGTAACAAGGTGATACGTTATAAGGTCCACGTTCCACGTCCCACGTGCACGCCACCCAGAGCCGTAGATCACCGTCCCCGTCTGGCTCCGTCTCCCGACAGCTGCGGATCCAATCCCTCTCCGAGGTCTTCCTTCCCAGACTGCAGCGACGGAAACCAAGTCCCGGTTTCCGGCTAATCCACTCAATGATGATCTTGACATTGATCCTTGATCCTTTTACCCCGTCACACGGTGTACCCTTGCGTATCCTTGACACGATCCTTGTACCCCGTTACACGGTGTACCCAACGACAATAATATTTGTCGTACCCACACACGCGTATATTTGCGTGTGGCTGCTCCAAATTCTTCTTAACGCAATCGCTCCTGCGATCGGCCAACTTCCTGACAATCCTTCAGAATCCGAAATCTACCGCGTAGATCCTTCCAATTTACGTAAAAATTTACGAACTACTGAGCTGCGCCAACTGTGATATCTTGGATCGGGTAGTAAATATAACATCTGTTAATGTTACAATGTTTATTGGTTGCTAGGTTAAAATGGAGAGAGCGCTCAATAGCGGGTACATCCCTTTTATACTTCCCATACTCGCTATCTCGCTCTCATGCCGTCACCTTCATACACATACGTCACAGTTATTTAAATAGCGCCGTTAGAATTTGGATATACAGGGTGTCCGGGGGTAAAGTGCATTAACTTCGGGAGGTGATCCTACATGATCGTACAAGTAAAAAAGATAAATAACTTTTTTCGAAATTCCAACTTTTAGGGGTAGTTTTCTGGTAAAAAGATAAAATTAGACCGGCATTATTATTTTACAAGCGCTCAGTGTCAGTGTTGAATTCGAACGTAACAATTTTATTAGCGTAGTAGTGTTTCACTTTAAAACCTTTATTATTGTTAGTCATAACTTGTTGATTTAGTGCCTTTATCTAGTGTGTATTTATTAAGACTGACTTAAAGGAACAACTTCATTCAGTGCGTGTTTTTTTCAGACTTACTTTTGTTTACTTAGTTGTAGACGTTCCTAACCTGCCTAGCTGTTAAAATGGTGTTTATTTGTGCGTAATTTTATCATTGAATTATTGTGCCAATACGCGTAATTTTGTTATTGAATTATTCGGTTAATTCCTTACTTTACCAACAAAGAACGGGCGGACATTCATTAATGAAATACGCCACAACGTACAATTGATAATAATATTACTTTACGTTTTCATGCTTGCTTACAAGTTGAAGGTAGACATTTTGAACATTTGTTAAACTAGTTAAAAGCGATGACATTAGTTAAGTGTTCAATTAGTTTATAATAATTTAATCGTTAAAAGCGTGCCTTCAATAGTTATTTAAGTGCATTTATCTTTTTACAGTTGGTTTAAAACATACGAACTGCATAAACGTCAAAATCTCGGTCTTATTATTGTTTACAAACGGTTTCCATGGATACAGGCCAAACCACACCAAGCAACGTTGCAACAAATGTGCCCGGCAAGCTAACTTGGGTAAGTGCTACCTTACACTAAGGATTTTTAGTAGGTATCTCTTTTTGTATGGGAAAAAATGTCGGATTTTTTACTCCTACCATAATGTAGAATCAGTTAATGTTAATGTTAATGTTAACCTCCCGCAGTTAATACACTTTACCCCCGGACACCCTGTATAATTCAACAAAACCAGAATAATTATCCTAACTATTTACTGTCCAAACATCACGCTGTTACCCCAAAACGAATGTTATCGTGGGCATTCGAAATGGAATGCTATGCCACTCTGTTCTGGTACTTATTCCTTGTTTGATCAACAATATTCTCATACATATATGAGTATTTAAACAAACAGTTAGAGTATTATTTTTTATATGAATACCGCACAAGAGTCCCAACTGCTCCCGTCTGAAGCCAGTGAGACTATGGCATCCCCAATTAAGGTATGTTGTGAGGCTGAAGGTAGTGGGGACGGGAAGGAGATAGGGAAGAGGAAGGTGGGGAAGTACCTGGCTATTCAGATCTGGTCACCAAACACGGCTAATGCCATTTCAAGCAACGTTTCAATTCTGAATGGTGGTCTTACACTAGGGCGATGCTGAGAGTATCTTCCACTCTGTGTATAAGCACGGACTAAAGTAAGTGTAAGTTAATGTAAGTATTAGCACGGACTGTCGCCGGTAACTAAGTTTTTGAAGTGCAAACTTCTTTAGCACCATTGTGATTTGAAACTTGATGAAACGGAAGCGAGCGACACTAAAAAGAGACAAACATATACATCTTATAAGATTTGGCCTGCGAGAGAATGTGAAGCAACAAAATATTTATTTATTTTGCGGGTATCCGGTTCCAATATAATACAATAAATACGTGGTCCCACGAAAGCCTCCTCTAGTCTAGTGGTAAAAAGCGCCTGACGAACCTTAGCGGCCAGATATTCAGCGGACCAAGAATCGAACCATACGAAATAAAAAATATATATACATTGGAAAATCAATATACAATCTTCGAACCACTCCTAAATGAACAGGCAAAGAAAATTCAAAAGAAAGTGACATCTCGCGACTCCGAAGAAGAAATCACATTATGTTATTATTAGTTAAGATCGGCACGAATTCCCCGATGCGTTAGTACGCCAGTGGGAAGTTTGCTAAATCTCGACAAGTATAGTTATACGGCGTTCTGTAATGGCTAAGTGTGTGCGCAACTTTGTGAGAAGGTCTCCGGGGTGAGCCCTATGGAGTGACCAAAAAACCAGATGCCGCCCTAGCGATTCCTGCCACCACCAAATGCATGTAAGCCTCTATTTTTGTGCTGATAACTTCCTTATTGTAAAGTCACGTTGAACCTAGAGCCAGAGAGAGAGAGTAATTAAAGTCGAATCTAGGTCGAGGATTCTACCTCGTAGGCAGTGGCGGCGTAGGGTAGATTGGCACCCGGGGCGCTTTTGTATTGAGCACCCCTACTTAAAATAAAATACCAATTACTTTTTTTTACATAATTTATAATTTTATAATTTTATGTAATTTCCCTGAGAGCCTATGTCATCTTTGGGGATGCTATATGGAAGCTTTTTAGGGAAAAAAAGGAGAGGAGGGTTCTGGGAAGGAAAAGGGTTTAAGGGATGGGTAGGAATCTGGGGTTCAGTGTGTCCTGGTCATCAGACCTAAACACACCTCATCCCATGAACCCGGGCACCCCTGCTAAATCACCAAAAGTAGCGAACCACTTGGGGTGACTGACCTATGGCAGAGGTGATGGTTATCCAATAAAGGTGTCCGGGGCGGCGGTACCCATTCTCGCCTCTCAAATTGAACATAACATGATTACGAGACTTTATTTTACTAAAATATTCGATCACATTATCAAATTTTATTACCGTCTCTCTTTCAATTGAAAAAATCGAAAGATTGGTTTGTCGCACTCGGCTCATTGTGGACCTTAAGTAAGATTCTATCAATTTTAATTCTGAAAAGCTTCTTTCATATGAGCCACCAAAACAAATTGTTTAAAAAAATCTCTAGCCTCGATTACATTGAGCGAGTTTACAAGCTACTAGCCGGCATATTCACTAACTGCTAGTAAACTCGCTCAGTATCATAATCATATTATTAGTTAACTAGCAGATTTTTACACTGAAGAAGTGTACTAGCAGATAGTGGCTAGTAGCTTGTAAACTCGCTTAATGTAATCGAGGCTTAATACATAGCGCTAAACTCACAATAAATTTGAGAAGCTCCAATGTAGTCCATTGAACTGCTTCTTGGGCAGAAATGTTGGTGGCTTCCAAGTTTTTAAGCACTTCCAAGCACTCCATATTGTCTCTGATAGTTGTTTAACGGACACGTCTACATTTTTCATTAATATTTCCCACCGCACTCGATGTTACTTGCGGTATAAGATCAGACCAAGCGCAATATGAATTCATTCTTTTAGGGAATTAGAAATTCTATTCGAAAAAAAATTAAAATATAGTTGCGATGCGTTTCCAAATTTGATATATTAGTTTGTAGGTGGCAGGGCTGGGCAGTATTTGAAATACTTGTAATTGAAATACGTATTTGAAATACAAATACGTATTTTGTATTTGTATTTCAATTACTTCCTAAAAATGTATTTTGTAATTAGTATTTCAATTACCTGGGGCTGAGGTATTTTCTAATTTGTATTTCAAATACTTATGGCTTCAAAATACATTTTCAAATACATTTAGCGATTTTAATAATGATAATGAAAAATAAACTGACATAGATAATACGTAGACTAAAAACGCTAGAATCCAAAGCTATATGTTATGTGTGTTAATATTTAGAGCTGGCAACTCGTCCTGTGCTATAATAGCACTGTTATTGTACATTTTCTATCATATTATGTAATGCTTGTCATTGCTTTGTATTGTACATTTTTGTGTCATAGTATTAGATCAAGCACTATAGGAATAATTTGACTGAATACTAAACTATTTTTAAGTTAATTACAGTAGAGCGCACTTGAAGTGAAATAACTAGTGTCCGACCGAAATAGGATTTTCTACCGAAAACGAAACTGAATATTCGATATCTGTCTCAGTTTCGGCCGAAACCGAAACTTTTTTAGACATGTTAAAAATCTATTGTTTACTGAAATTCGGCTTATTTTTTACACTTATATTCACTATAAAGAAAGGACTTCATAAATTGAGTATTATAATTTTAATTGCGTTTACAATCACAACATTTTTTTAAAATTAACTCCACATGAGAGACCCTGAGGAAAATAATTTCCCTCAGGGCGTATGTCATCTTTGAAGATGCTGTATGGAGGATCTTTTTGGGGAGAGGAAGGAGGGAGGAAACATAGAGGCCGGGTTCCACAGCCGAGCTCTTGAACTCAAGAATGAGTCATAGAAACGACCCGTTCTCATGTGACTATATAGTATATTTCGGATAGCGCCGTGTACGGAGACTAGCATTAAAAAGTAGTATGTATATCAACAGGGTACTTGTGGTTTCGTCACAATTACGTAGATTGTAAGTATCTCCATGAACGGAGGGCCTTACACCAAGCACATCAAAGGAGGGACTGTTCGGAAGATCGCTTCCGTTGAAGGAGACTAGATTTTAATTTTTATTTACACTTGTTAAATAAAATTAAATTAGAATGAAATAAATAAAAATAATTGAAGTTTGTGATCACATAAATTCACAATACAAGCACGCCGGTCCGGCCAACGAACTCAGTTGATGATGGTGGATGACACACGAGCCACGAACTCACCCGAAGTCAGTCAAACGGCACGCGATAATTCACAAATGCAGAGTTTCGGTGCGGCCGAAGGTTCGGCAGATTTTCTGCCAAAACCGAAACTGATGCCGAAACTAGATTTTTTTACCGAACCTTGATGAAACCGAAACCGAACCTTCGGTCGGTCACTAGAAATAACACAAAATAGCGCTTTATACAAATGTCGTGTTATAATAATAATATATTATTATTATATTACCTAACACCTGAGTCCTTTACCACAAATTTTACAAGTGAAGCGGAGATGAGATGTGTCTTTTGAGAAATATGATTGGTCAATTTTTGCACGTCTCTGTTTCACTCTGCTCAACATTGCTTCTATGGAAACGCACCCTTAGATAAGGGCATTTACGACAATTTATTGCAACCAAAGGTTCTACCAAAACCAAATGTATTTTGTATTTTGTATTTTGTATTTGAAAGAAAAAAATGGTTAAAATACTGTATTTTGTATTTTGTATTTTAAATACACGACTTGAAAGTATTTTGTATTTCGTATTTTAAATACACGCGAAAAAGTATTTTGTAATTTGTATTTCAATTACAGCAAAGCATGTATTTTGCCCAGCCCTGGTAGGTGGCTAGATACAAGAGTAGGTAGTTATTTATTGATGTGTTTGTATAGACGTATAGAATTCTTTGGCTGTATGAGTGAGTCGTCGTTGTCACCCCTTGGTGCTTGGTACCCGGGGTGGACCGCCCCCTCCGCCCCCCCCCTTACGCCGCCACTGCTCGTAGGTACTGTTGCTTTTTGTTTGTTGACCATGTGCTATTAGAGGAATAAACTGTGTATTCATACGCTCTGTTTCATTAACAATTGTTCCGAAATACCCTTCCACACCAACCCTAGGGAGATGAGGCCGCAGCCGATCCATAGTCCATGAGCAGAGGCTCAATCTCCGCCGACTTTGAGCTGGTCACGGCAAGGAGAAGGAAGCTTAGGCTCCCGTCTTGACTGGAGACCACTGTACCTTAATTATTTCCCATTGTAAAGTATGTACAACCTCCGTCCGGTGGGTATTTGCCCGGAACGGAGCCCCCTTGTTGGGGCCCAGCCCATAGCAGGGTCGCCACAACACTGTCGCCATAACAATCTCTATTAAAAAAAAAATCATCCTGAAAATATTTTGGCATTTTTGTTACAAAAATGTACATATTAAATAGCAGTCTCTTTTTATTGGATTCCTGCTTACTCCTGGCTTACTTGCTTTTCCTCGGTATACGATAAATCCACAAGATTGACTGATTCTTCTTCTTTCGTATGGTGGGGGGTCAGAGGGGGACATCTAGGTCTGCGAGCCAGTCTAGGGCCTCAGGCGTTGCCCTGTGGACCTCATAAATCCCGCCGGGGAATGAATGGAGCGGGCATTCGTTGACTACATGTTCGGTGGTCTGCACCGCACCGCATTCACACGTCGCCGACTCTTTAAGGCCCCATCTATGCATCATGTGAGCACAACGGCTATGGGAGCACCTTATTCTATTGATGGCAGTCCAGAGTTTGCGAGGCAATGAGAACCCAGGCTGTCTCTCAGTGGGGTCTTGCACGAGATCGGCGTTTTTGACGTTAGCTGATTGCCACTCAAGCTAGATTGACTGATAAACAACATAAACACTAAGGTCTCTGTGGTTCTAAGAGTTTTTGGGATTTGAAATCCCAAAAAGGAGTAGGTGATCTTGTGAGGTATTCATATAAAAAAAAATAAAAATTATTTTACAATAAAATTACATGAAAACAAAGAGTATGCTTGCTTTATATTTCAAAGTATCTAACTTCAAAAAAAAATAATTATAAAAAAAAATGATATAATACCTGCGGTCGGCACGATTATATAAAAAAATGCCTAAGCAATGTCTTCACAAAAATTTTGATAGGGTATCAGAAATATAGTTTAATTTTTGTATAACTGGGGGCTTTCTCAGATACATTGAAATTTAAATATTTTTTTTCTTAATTTTAGTTTTTTAAATACGGAATTATTTGTTCTATAAATATATAAAAACATAATTATGTTTCAATTTACTAATTTAAAGTTTAATTTAGTATGTTGTAATTTACTTATAATCTTAATTGCATTAAAAAAAACTTAAGTATACCCACGAACTGGCGATGCCTATGTGGGATTTTTTTTGTTATCATACATATAATATGTACACTATTTGTAATATCTTTTTTTTCTTTAATTGTATTATTGTTTATCTTTATATACATATGTAAAAAATAAAATTATTAATAAAAAATAAAAATAAAAGATAACAATGGCTCCTTTGCAATATGTATTACTTACCATATTATTTAACTTAGGTACGGAAGAAGGTATGTAGATGTTTCACTCTAGAAAATTTATCGTTTTCTATTACGCACAAAATAGCCTGTTGAAGGCGGGGTGATGCTTTGAAAACGGAGCGAAAATTACCTTGATGAGTTCTGGGCAAAGATCGGTATAAAAACAAAGTCATTATTTTCTTTTTACTAAATGTGTTATTATATATGTATGTGTATTACATGATAATATCGTAATAGGTTTTCCCAGAATAGATAACTAACTAAAAACGTAACAAAAAAGAACTCCCATTCTGGAAAAAATTGTCAAAAAAATATAATATTCCTGTAAACTTATTTTATTATTTCTACTTGAAAAACTTTTCAATGAAACAATGACCTTGATACTCTTTTGTAAATGTAAAATATTATCATTTCTGTCAGTGAGAGCTGCAAAAAGCGACCCACAAATGTAATAGAACATTCATTTGAAGGCATTCAGGGAAGCTACATTGATCAAACAAAAAGTAGCTTGCAGATTGATATCGACGCAAGTGATTCTGTCTTTCACGCAGTTTCTTTATACATAAGGGTTAAAATCGCAAAAAAAACAACTTTGAATTTTTTTCCAGACACGTCGTCCAAGCCACAGATAAGAGATTATTGATTTTTGTAAATCTGAATTAGCCGTATCCATGGAGAATAAAAATAAATTAAAAGTTCTGAGCAAATCTGGTTTTTTATCGAAGTGAAAACGATTTTTTTTCATTTACTACAAAACTTTTACTATTTTGTGGAACGCAGCCAACGTCGAACCTCCGAGTCAATAAATTACTGGGAATAATATTTCAATTAACTCTTGTTTGAACACTTAAATCTATTTGCTCAGCAAAAAGAAAATTGAAGGTAAACTTTGCCGTCATTGCTTATTGAAGATAGAGGTTTTTCAAAACTAACGAGATCATTTTGGAATACTCCGTAGCGTAGTGGCAAGGGTTTTAAACTTTGAATTAAAGTTTTTTCTGACATTTGGGTTAGCCGGGAATGAAGTTTTTTTTCAGTAATTCGAAATTGCTGGGAAAGATGCTGTACATCTACATGTTAACAATTAAGGCTGCACAATTTTCATTTTGATATTTTCTTGTTATAATCTTGTTACTAATACTTGGGGTGACCTACAACACAGGTGTTGGTTATCCAATAAATGGTTCCACCATGGTACCCATATCCGCCAATCAAATAAATTTGTAATGGCTATGAAAAATTTCTCGGTATTTCAAATTTGAAGAGCAGTGGCTCGGCTTTATTTTCCCGTTTTATAAAATCGACATAATCATTAACAGACAAATTAAAAACAGGCACCTTACATGTATAATTTTTTTTTACATTAACCCTACATTGGAGGTCCCGAAGAAAATAAATTCCCTGTGTTGAGATGCTGTGTGGATGGTCTTTTGAGGAGAGGAAGGAATGAGACCCATGTTGTAGGAAGGAGGAAACACAGATGCCGGCAAATCGTTCCACAGCCGAGCCGTTGAACACAAGAACGAGTCGAAGAAGCGATCCATTCTCATGGATGGATGGACGGATGGACGGATGGACGGATGGACGGATGGACGGATGGACGGATGGACGGATGGACGGATGGACGGATGGACGGATGGACGGATGGACGGAAACGGATGGACGGATGAACTGATGGACTGATGGACGGATGGACGGACGGATGGATGGATGGATGGATGGATGGGTGGATGGCTGGATGGATGGACGGATGGATGAATGGACGGATGGACGGATGGACGGATGGACGGATGGACGGAAACGGATGGACGGATGGACGGATGGACGGATGGACGGATGGACGGATGGACGGATGGACGGATGGACGGATGGACGGAAACGGATGGACGGATGGACGGATGGACGGATGGACGGATGGACGGATGGACGGATGGACGGAAACGGATGGACGGATGGACGGATGGACGGATGGACGGATGGACGGATGGACTGATGGATGGATGGACGGACGGATGGATGGATGGATGGATGGATGGGTGGATGGCTGGATGGATGGACGGATGGATGGATGGACGGACGGACGGACGGACGGACGGATGGAAACGGATGGACGGACGGAAACGGATGGACGGAAACGGATGGACGGATGGACGGATGGACGGATGGACGGATGGACTGATGGACGGACGGACGGACGGACGGATGGATGGATGGATGGATGGACGGAAAGACGGATGGACGGATGGACGGATGGACGGAAACGGATTGACGGAAACGGATGGACGGATGGACGGATGGACGGATGGACTGATGGACGGACGGACGGACGGACGGATGGATGGATGGATGGATGGGTGGATGGCTGGATGGATGGACGGATGGACGGAAAGACGGATGGACGGATGGACGGATGGACGGAAACGGATGGACGGATGGACGGATGGACGGATGGACGGATGGACGGATGGACGGATGGACTGATGGACGGATGGACGGACGGATGGATGGATGGATGGACGGATGGACGGATGGACGGACGGACGGACGGACGGATGGATGGATGGATGGATGAGGATGGACGGACGGATGGATGGATGGATGGATGGATGGATGGCTGGATGGATGGATGGACGGACGGACGGATGGATGGACGGACGGACGGACCCACGGACGGATGGATGGATGGATGGATAATAGAAGATAGATAGATTTAGTGAGTAGGTATAAAGAAAAAATAGTTAAATTACGTTATGTAGATGGGATGGATGGTAGAATGGAGGGGAAAGGGAACTCAAAAAAAAACTCTAGAGTTAGTTTTTTTTTATTGTTTTTATTTCTTGCTAGAGCAATCCCGATGAGTAACAGAACTCATTTTAGGACAGGAGAAACATACACATCATGGGTGGGAGGAAATAGTTCAAATTTTATATTGGAATTTGGATATTAAAATATAAGATTCACATACAATATACTCCTTGACTCACTAACATTCATACATCGTCTCATACATTCTCTTCTATTATTCTGACTTTTGACATGGCCCGACTCAAGTATCTGATTCACTTGATCGTGCCGTGTCCTCTTTTATAATTTTTCATTTACGTTTAGATTATTATTATTTTCTTCTTCTTTAACGATTTTATTTTATTTTTCTTGATACCGCACAAGAGGCCACTAGCATGATGGATTTCATAACGACTTGGAAAAAATCGTGTGGATAGATTTTTTTACTACGATGATTAGTTAAATTTTTTATAAATATACAATTTTTTTTAATAAATAAATCCATTATTTGGGCTCGTGACATCACTACTTGAAAATGTTCCGTCTCCGAAAATGTTCAAACTTTGATTTCAGGCGAATTTTTGATTATGACATTTAACGTTCACTAGATTTATTATTTGTTATCTGCGAACTTATCATTTGGTTTGACTTTTTGACAGATGTTATGAAGAGAACCCCATACATTTTATGCTGTCTGTACCTGTTTTAGAGGTAAAATGGTAATGCTATTAATTTTAAAAAGTGCTGATTTTAAGAAAATAAAATTTTATAATATTCTTATTATTATTATTGTATAATTTCAAATCTGTAAACTTCACCCGCCATAACACAGGGATATCCCTAGCATGGCGGATGAAACACCACAAAAAAACTATGCAATGTACAATATTCTTATAAATAAATAAATAAATAAAATTATAATTTACAAGTACAAGCATATAACATTGGATTAAGTAAAATAGTAGTTGAACATTAATAATAATAATAATATTTGGCAAATTTATAAAGCGCCGTTTTTCTGAAAAATCTCTTCAGGGGCGCTGTATTTTATAATGATTTATGATCAATAAGATGGATTAAGAAAAAAATATTTTTGAGATGTAATATTTTTGGTGTGCCTCGTTGTTCTCCTGTGCCGTTCGTGTGTAAAAGGTTTTTTGTTTTCTAAAATGATTTTCGGCTACTTATGTTATTACAGTTTTTCGTGCTCATAAAATTATGTACCGTCTTTCCAGTTTAAAAAAATGGTCTGATTTTTCGGATTGAAATTTTCAAAAAATCGTCAGGGTTTCAAAAATACGATTAAAAAAAATACGGAATTTCTTGGAATATTTGCCTAAACCGGAATTTTTTTGAAATGCTTTGCAAGTGGCCTATGATATCGGTGAATAAATGTTTTCCTAGGATATAATAAATGTACGTATATATTGCATTATCTGGGTTGAACGTTATACACTGTTGTATGTCAACATTGGACGCTCCCAATTAAATTATCTACGTGTATGACTATGACCTTCATTGATACCACTCAACACACATATTTTCCCTTCGTTTCTATGGAAGATAACAACAATATCATGCGTTATCATAATTTTTTTGTGGAATGAATGAAAATTTATTGCGTCATCATTTTTGGCATTGCAGCTAAATGAATGGAGGAAGTGCATTGATATGACGGACAAGTGAATGAGTGTTTTTATTATTACCGTGACGATCCACGATTACGGTAACTGTGAGAATGGTTTTGGTGGTACTCCTGCTTTTTAAATATGCAAGAGCGAGATGGCAGAAACAGGGTATAAAAGGTGATGGATGTTCCTGCTCGCTCTCCTTTATTTTTATTTTATTTATTTGTGTACACAAAATTTAGAACATTACAGATATTTTATCTAATTCATTGTAATAGTATCATTTTTACAGTGAAAACGTAGCGCCAAAAACCTTACAAACTCATTGAATTTAATCAAACGTTCTGATAGTAAACGGATAGAGTAGATGTTACTTTCCGTTCCTTTCTTGTGCGTTAAGGGCTATGGTTTGTTGGTATGGTTTGATCTGCGAAAAAACCACTCGTTGAACGAAATATGGTTTGGCCATAAGTTTGGATCCATAAATATGGCGAATTTTGATTCCGGGATCCCGATACGGAATGAAGCGTACTCAGACCGAGACGGTAGTCTGGCAACGTCACACTTTAAAGTGTTGTCAGTATTGCGTAATATAATCTTCGACAGCTCTATTAGCTAGAACGTAGCTTTACAACATAATATTGTGCAAATAAATATCCTACTCGTCCACGCGCGTTTCATTAAGTTCTGCAAGATCTTTCTCACGCCTACACCAACGGTCTAAATAGCAGTAACGAATGGCCTCAAAAAAGGCAAAAAACAATAGTTCCTTATCACAATAATGCTGCAACCTTCGATCAATAAAAGTCAATGGCTGCAGCTCTTTCAAAAGATGGGATAGGTCTGCTTCCTCCAATGGAAAAAAGTTATAATTTTCTTGCACTTCTCTCACATACCGCACCGTGACATCACGGTTAACCCCCATAATTAATTTGAACAGATTCCTGAGGCGTATGTGTGGTAAAACCATGTATGATCGTGTAAGAAATGTGGATATCTGCAAAGAATGTAAAGCTGATGTAAGCATAATAAGTAAAATTAAGAAAGGCACCCTCAGATGGTATGGGCATGTGTAGCAAATGGACGAAGAAAGTAGCACAAAAAGAATATATGAGGCGAATGTGAATGGTAGAAGAAGTCGAGGACGCCCGAGGAAGACATGGCAAGACCAAATGAATCAGATACTTGAGTCGGGCCATGTTGAAAGTCAGAATAATAGAAGAGTATGTAAGAGACGATGTATGAATGTGAGTGAGGCAAAGAGTGTGTGCCAAAACCGAGTTGTTTGGCGGTCCAACCTCTCTGCCTACCCTTGCGGGGAAACGGCGTGATGGTTAGTTAGTTAGTTAACTTGCTATGTGAAATGGTTATGGTGGTATTATTGCTGTTACCACCTATTGTGTACTTATAATCTTCAATTTGTTTTTATAAACGATGTGTGTGAAAACCTAATGGCGTCTAAATAAATAAACATATAATACTTTAGCCGCGACAATAATTTTGAATATTCCTATCATTTCTTTCCAGGAACGGTGCTAAAAAGCATAAGACGTACGTTCTTTACATCAATAATGCTGCAGCCATTTCATACACACTAAATAACAACAGTCGAAAATGAGACAAACGGTGAACATATGTCTACACCCCCCCAAAGGAAATATAAAATCATTATCACACGTCTCCCTCTCACGTGTAAAGAAAATGAAAAGCATTTCCCGTCGCCGTAGCTGCACCGTAATAAGGTATATCTGTTTCCTCCAAACTAAAAATTAGTACTTTGGAGGAAACAGACACACTTGTATTGTGTGTCTCACCACTATTTAATGTGTGAGAAAGAATTGGAGCATTATTAGGGTAAAAAACGTACGTTTTATGTTTTTTTTAATACCGTTCCAGGAAAAAAAGGAGAGGAAGTTCTGAAAAGGAAAAATGTTTGAGGGAAATTTGGGCGTCAGTGTATCCAGGAGTGGCGGACGTATGAATCTATCCCTCCCACTGCGGTGCAAGCAATGTTGCGAGAGTCCTACTGGAGAGTTCAAAAGGTCTCCCACAACTAGTCTCTTCCGATCCAGCCTACCATGCAGTTATCGAGCAGTCGCATCCGCCGCCAAGGTCCGGACAAATCTCACAGCATGAACCGCATGGTACGTAGATGTTTCACCCATAGAAAATTTAAAATTTCATGCAAATGTAAACTTATTTTATTATTTCCACTGAATACAATATATCCTACTTGAAAAAGTTTTCAAAGATATAATGAACTTGATACTCTTTTGTAAATGTAAAATATTATTATTTCTGTCATTGGCAGCTGCAAAAAGCTACGCATAAATGTAACAGAACATTCATTTGAAAGCATTCAGGGAAGCTACATTGATCAAATAAAAAGTAGCTTGCAGATTGATATCAACGCAAGTGATCCTGTCTTTCGTACAGTTTATTTATACATAAGGGTTAAAATCTCAATAAAAACAACTTTGAATTTTTTTTCCGACACTGTCGTCCAAGCCACAGACAAGAGATTATTAATTTTTGAAAACCTGAATGTGCCATTTTTATGGAGAATAAAAATAAATAAAAAGTTCTGAGCAAGTTCTTTCTCGAAGTGAAAACGATTTTTTTTCGTTTACTACGAAATTTTTACTTGTGGAACTCTGCCAACGTCGAACCTCCGAGTGAATAAATTACTACGAATAATATTTCAATTAACTCTTCTTTGAACACTTAAATCTATTTACTTTTCAAAAAGAAATTTGAAGCTAAATTTTGCCGTCATTGCTTATTGAAGAAAAAGGTTTTTTCATTTTGGAATACTCCGTAGCGTTAAAAAGTTTTTAACTTTGATTTAAAGTTTTTTTTAACATATAGGTTAGCCTGGAGTGAAGTTTTTTTTTTCAGAAATTAGAAATCGGCATTGCTGGGAAAGATGCTCTACATCTTCGTATTAACAATTCAGGCTGCACAATTTTCATTTTGATACTTTATTTTATTTATTAGGGAATTTTACATTTATAATAATAACATTAAAAATACACATAATATCCAATAATAGATTTTCACACAATTAAAAAGTAAGGGTCCTGTAACCGTAAAAAGTTAACAAAAATATAACCTTGAAAATTATAAAAAAAAAGTTAAAACACAATTTATACTATAGTAATCTGCTTACTAAATTACAAAACATAAAGTAAGAGTCAGGAATCTATTCTCACTACAACAGCAATAATAAGAGAGTGAACAAAGTAGTAAGTCGAATGACAAGTAAATGGAAAGGATTCACAACAATAACATGATAACTTGCAAAATGGTCAAGAAATTATTAAATATTAACTATGACACACTTTTTTAAGGTACTTAAATTAATTTAAATTCAATTAATTTTCTTGTTATTATGACTTGGGGTGACCTACGACAGGGGTGTTGGTTATTCAATAAATGGTTCCCATGACGGCGGTACTCTTACCCGCCTACCAAATAAATTGATAATGGCTTAGAAAAAATTCTTGTTATTTCAAATTTAAGAGCGTTTAACCAGCCAGCGGACTAAAATCCACATTTCGTCGAAAGTTGTTCTTCCGATCGTGCAGGGCGGTTACAATGAGAAAGATTAATTATTCTCCGTACCAGCTTTTTTAAATTATAACTCAATATTGAATTTATTTCAATCCAAATTAGCTTAAATTTATACCTTCATCCAAAAATGCTGAAAGGCGTGATGATAAAACTATTAAAATAATGTACTTTTTGTAGTTATTTTTTGATTATAAGTATTTATCATTTTTCAATAATGTCTAAATTTAATAAGAATGTTAAAAAAATCTGAAATATATAAGTTTGTAAGTGCGCAAATAAATACACAAATGGACCAATTTTCGTCAAGAAACACATGTACGTAGATATTTTTTAATGATTTTATTGAAACTAAAATTAAAATTCTAATACATAACTCTGCTAGATAATGTATTGATTTATTTTACTGCATGATTACATTATTTGAAATGGGTGTGGTATAATACAATAACTTTTTTGAAAATTTAATAAATCTGCCAACGACCTACGGAATAACCTTACTATACTAAAAATTTAAAAAAAATTAAAAATTTATTACATACGAATGCTAGATAAAAGAACAATCTTTCGAAATTCATTTATAATTTTTTGTGGAAAAGAGTCAATACGTCTAAAAACTTTTTTGAAAATGACGTATTTCCGGCTTTCTCTGGTAATGCCCTCTTAAAGAACAGTGGCTCGGTTACATTTTCCTGTTTTATAAAATCGATTTACTTAACAGAAAAATTAAAACGGGCACTTTAAATGGAATTTGACTGGTCAGTGGTTGAGTGGGCATAGCGCTTGGGTCCCACCCGAGCGTCGCGTGTTCGATTCCTCGGCTGGCTAAGTCCTCCATCACAACACAAGCAACATTTTCGGCTTTCTGTGGTGGTAGTAGGAGATTTTCAAACATTGTTGGGTTATATAATACCCGGGAATATTTGTCTTTCTTTTTAAAAAAAAAATCTATAAATAACATCTAGTTGCATTTTCGCGCTTAATAAATTATTAAATTATTTCTGAATCTGTATTGAAAGGAATGAGCTGAAGTGATGCAGACGCATCGTAATAAATTTATTGAGACCAATATTTTTCCGACGGCCTTCTAAAGAAGGAAGGTTTAGAGTTAGTTCAAGTTTATGATATGAGTAATATGAATTATGAACTGTTATCACTTTATTTGGTAAATCTCAATCGAACCTAGTACCTGACAAGTTACAACATGATTGAACTGAGCCGATAGCAAATATTACATCCGTTTATAATAATGTTTTATCGAAATGGCGTTATCTTTGAACTAAATAACTCACAGCATTATAAGCTTGGCAATAAAAATTACACAATGATGGTTAGCATAACTTATCGCGAGTCAAATAGAAAATAAGGATTAACGATAGTTGCGATAAACCTTAGAAAAGATAACGATGTTAAATCGTCAAAATAGATCAATTTTAATCACATTTACGGCCAAATAAATTTAGACAAATTTAGTGAACTCTGCGCAATTTAAAATTATTTATGACCAAGAAAAAATGTGCTAATCGTTTTAGGTAAATAGATTTATTAGGGAATATCGCACAACGTCTGTCCGTAGTCAATGGCAATCTCTGATTGTCTTACGGTGTGAAGTTGAAGGGAATAGTGAATGGCTGGATAGAATGGACGTAACTTTTACTATTTTAAGTAACGTTTACTTGTCTTTCACAAGAACGATACTGCGAGTATTTACCATTCTCCAACTAAAACAGCAAAAACTTTTCACGGGATTTTTAAAATTTATCAATAGATCCATCCATGGAGAGCCTTCGCAAAATACCAAGCCACCCCTAATGGGAAAGGCCCAAATACACTATTGTAGTCGCAATTGATTTCCCGCATTTTATTTTTCTCTTTTGACCTGTAATTTGTGGTTGGGAGTGACTTATTGCTTTGTGCGGGCGTCTTGTGACCTTTTATTAAACTCTGTATGCAGGCTGTTAGTCATGTAGCATACTTATTGTGCTATTAACCATCGTAGGATTATCATTACTGGTACTTAAATAGATTACCAGTGTTATCAGTATCACGCTAATTAATCACTATGTTCATTATCTCTGCAAATAGAGTCAATTATTTAGTAATTTACTTATTTTGTCTCAGCGAAATCAAAAATAGAGTTGGTTTATAATTGTGCTATCTACTTAACTTAGAAACTACTTAAAGAATTCCTTGTTATGCAAAAAAAAATATGCATACTTAACAAATCTATATATTTAACGAATTAACAATTATTACATTTAAATAATTATATTTACATATTTCTACTACTTTAATACGAGCATGAGCTTAATGTGGTAGTCGAGAAACCTATAAAAACTTTATACAAAAGTTATTTTATGAATAACGAAAAAATCGAGTGCAGTTCACATGCGGTAGAAGCTAAACTTCACCAAAACAATCTCAACCAACTGGAACCTTGAAAAGTGACAACATAATCAAAGCGGCCAATGAGCGTAGTTTGACGCTTCGTAGGTACTATAATTCGTCATTAGCGTTTCATCCGAATTTCAAATCACAACGGTGTTAAAGAAGTTTCATTCGAAAGAAAATAAATTTTCAGACAAAATAACATCCGCTTTTCTGGAAAAAGTACAAAGTTTTTTTTAAAATTTACATCATTGTTTTATTGTACCCAGTTTACGGTGATTAAAGTAAAATGAAAACACAGACATCTTAATAATTCATATATTTGAGTAAAAAAGTATAAAGTATAAAAAAAAAGTATAAAAAAGGGTACGGTTCATACTCGACAAGAGGCATTTTACAAAAAAAAACCTTTAGTTAAGTCATATTTGAGTGGATTAAAATTCACTGCATTAGGACCGTGTTGTTTAACAGAATTTGAAAACTTTACCATATTTAAAAGTTGATATTACATTCTATTACTATCCAATTACTATCCCCACCTTTCTTTCCCCCATCTCCTTCCCCTCTCCCTACCTTCAGCCTCACAACATACCCCAATTGGGGATGCCATAGTCTCACCGGCTCCAGACGGGAGCAGCTGAGACTCTTATGCGGTAAAAAAAGTGCTGTGAAATATAATAACGAAAATATAACAGAACTTGAATAGAACTTTCACTTGAATTTACTGCTTTGGAGAAGGCAACTTCAGAGAACGCAGAATAGTGCAGAGGCAGTAAGCGAAGAAATGGACGGATGTCGCTGAAGTAGAACAGGTCTGGGACGCCTTATCGAAGCGATTGATTGAAGCGAAGGGAAAGACGATGATGATGACTAAACGCGTCGTTTCGGCACTGGAACATTTTCGACGTACTGTCCTTGATAATTTCCAGGGGGGCTGTAGTTACAGACAACATACACGTTGCCTTTCTTGTCTCTTGCGATTCCAACACCCAACTCCTGGCTTCCCTTCCAAACTACTTGGGTGAAATGTCCTGTCTGCATATAATTAACACTCTCAGTTCCAAACCTGAAGTCCTTGATTTCAGAATACCAGCTTTCTACAGGGGTGTTTCCTTCGACTACGTGGTTAGCGACGGAAGACCAGCAAGAGTAAATATTCTCTCCATATCCTGAGTTTGTACTGTGTTCCATACGACCTTTAGATGCAAGCTTGTTCGCCCAACTTTGGCTGAACGCACATAATTTTTTACTTAGAAGAAGCCTTGGTACGCCATGTAACTCTCTGTAATTGTTATGTGCTTCCAAACACTTTCCGTCGAATTCAGTGAAACCCATTATTTATTAATAAAACTTCACACTTCTAGACAATAACTGACTTAGGATACTTTTAAATATTTAATAGTTTAGGGAATATTTATAAATTATCCGACATACGTAAAGCCGATTTGATAATGATTCAAAATACTTCAATATACTTGGTTATATATAAACGGGCAATACGAACAATAGAAGATAAGATTTTATCATAGTAGATATCGCTAATCTGCGAATTAGATATTTTTGAAAAAATACCTTAATCACACCGTCACACGTCATACGCAGTCACTATATTACATTCACTATTTTACAAGAAAACTAGAATATTTTGAGAGTTTTTTTAGGAGGATATCATTTATCGAAAATGATTAGTTTGGTGAAACCCATAAAATGAAGAGACGTAGCTCTGATATTCATTCATATCTAATTATTAGGAATTTATTAGTATTATATTTCCAGAAGACGTGTTATGAAGCAATTTTAAATATTTTTATCCCTTCAAGTACTTTCGTAAGCTGCGGCTTTTATAGAAAAAATGATAATGTTGGCGACACTTTCTTGATTCTTTTTGTCTATGCGAAGCGTGGGAAGCGTTTTCCGGTTCCTGCTACTTTAATTATGATTTTGAAGCGAGAAGAGCGGCCGGCTTTTAAATCGACTGGTCACATATTGCTAGTGAAGAATGTGCTAATTGTTCGGGAAGTATTGGAATCGAGTATACACGGGCGACAATAGATTTCTATTTAGTTAAACAATGGTTTTCACATTGAAACTATCAAAATACGCGAGTGTTCCAATACTCTGTCGAAACATTGCGGGATCTATCTTTGATGATGGAAAAAATATCAGATAGGGGAATATGGTTTACGAGGGTAACGGTAGGATTAGACGCTCCTTGTTTAGCAAAGTAATCAGCAATATCGTTACCCACTATGCCAACATGTCCAGGAATCCAAATCAGAGTGAAAGTTTTTCCAGAGCTTTGAATGGAGGTTATCAGTACTCGATTAACATACAAACTGATCATCAGGATGAAGAAGAGGACAGGATTTAAGTTTTTGGAGGGAACTGAGAGAGTCAGAAAAAACAAGAGAATTTTTAATTTTTTTTTTTATATATTTGAGAGATTCAATTATTGTAATGCACTCGGCAGAAAATATTGAAAATTGGTTTAAAATTGAATAAAATATTCTTTCAATAGAATTATTGTGGTAAACGTTAATACCTATAACACAGTTAGGAGAGTCTGGAGATTTGGAGCCATCAGTAAATAAAAGAGAAGAGTTGGGCCATTTAGAAGAAATAATGTCATTGAACATATTATTGACAGTACGGGCTGGGAGATTGGAATGACTTTTAAGGATGCCGATCCCTTCTAAAATCGTTGGCGATAGGGTGACGTTACTATATTGTAATTTGTACAAAGGAAGAAGATCATTTTTGATAATTTTAAGCTCTGAGAGAGAGCGAAATTTTTTACAGATGGCAGGAAGAGGTTTAGTTTGAGCTCTGATTGTAGATGAATGTGTTGAGTCGTTGAACAACGAGACTCTGGGAATAACCTATATAAATAACCTATATAAACCTATATAACCTGTATTAATAAAGAAATATAATATATAATAGGGAATAACCTATATAAATATCTTATATAAAAAAATATTACAAGCTGGGTAAAAAATAATTTGGAAGAGAGAAATTTTTTTCTTTAAATTGTATTATCTGTTTTATAAATTCCTAAAATATTCCATGTCTTTCTGTATTTTAGATTAAAAAAAGGAAATGTATGTGTATTATATGTACACATATTTATGAACGTGTGTATGTACTTATTGGGTGTATACATACGTTATTATATGTACATATATCTTTAATTTTAAGAAATCTCACAGTAACTCCTGTAAAATCATCATGTTGATCTCTAAAGACACTATATATAAATATTTTTTTTTAATTCTATTTTAACCACCACTGTTTAATATCCACATAATATAATACCCACGCACAGGCTTCGCCTTTGTGGGATCTTTTTTGTTACTCTCTTATATTTTATGTTTTTATGTTTGTACCTATTCCCATGTATCAAAAAATTTTGCTAAAAAAAAAAAAAAACCTGATGACATTTAGAATTTAAACATTTAATAACAAATTTGTCAGCAAATAGTTGACGCCTTAAATAAAGAAAAAAAAAAAATAAATAAACCTATCTTTCTTAAAATTCATGTACTTGACTCCCCAGATTGCATGTTCTGTGGTCTAGATGTGGGAACTTTAGATAACATATTTTTTGGTTGTCCCTCTCTAAATAAATATCCTCTCTTCTATCAAGCGTTATCCAAAATTGCCTCTCCTCCATTCAACATCTCATCTCTTCTAAGTCTGAACTCGACTCCAATCTTCCATAATATTCTGAAATTTGCACATTTAAATAAAATTAATATATAAATTCACCTTTCCTTTCTCTGTAATTATAAATGATGGCCTAGAACACCCTTGAATGGTGAAAGCCAGAAATAATTGAAAAAAAAAGTTTGCATGTCAATAACTTTAGATTGACGGTAATGTTTCACAAAATATAATATGTAATGATCGAGTATTTGATCGGATGAAAAACGTTTAATAAATATGTAACTCAATTAAAAACGTTTCGATGGTATTGTTTTCATGTGATAAGGTCGAGGAGACTTTATGGATATAAAACCTACCGACATTAAGAAATTAAAAAATGTCTCGAAACAAATGTAAACACCATCGGAAAAGGGCACGTAAAAAATAAGTCGAGGAAGTTTGAGTTTACGGAAAGTTTCTTCTCCATCCCGTGGTAACTTTAGTACTTTTTCTGAATTATTTATTACGCATAAACTAACACCGCTGTTCACTTTCTACAGAATTGTACTCGTCTTTCTCAGGTCCAACGTACATTTTCCTACCATTGTTTCAAGAAGGCAAAGATTTTATTATAATTTTTTTATAAGAAAAACTCTTTCTATAACTTTTGAACGTTATTCCCATGAATGTAATATATCATTGAAGAAAAAGATAACAATAATAATCTAAACGAAAATATGAAAGAGAACAAGACACAGAAAAATAGAAAAAGATAATGTTCGCAACTGGAACTTGAACCCAGACCTCTCGTCTAACCGAGACGTGCGCGTTAACCAATTTAACGAATTTATTCATATTTATTTTTCTTATATAAAAAAAATGAATATTCATTTAGACTTTTATAAAAAATCAACAGTTCCGTCTGTTTCACCTTTTACTATTTTAAGTGACGTTTACTTGTCTTTCACAAGGGCAATACTGGAATTTAAAAAAAATATAATGTTTCCGTCCACACATAGCCTCCATAATGCACTGAGTCACTCATAACCAGCAAGTAAGTAATTAAACCTTGATGAGAAGGTCCAAATACTTTATTTTAGTCATAATTGATTTCGCGCACTTAATTTACATCTTTTAACCTGTTATTTGCGGGTTGGGAGCAGCTTAGTGCTTTGTGCGAGCGTCTTGTAACCTTTTAATTAATTCTTTATGCAGACTGTTAGTCATGTAGCAAACTTTTAGTGCTATATACCATCGTAGGATTATCATTACTGGTATTTAAATACATTACCAGTGTTATCAGTATCACATGCTAATTAATCACTATATTATTATTTTTTTTTTATTCAAAAAAAGATACATAAATAACAATAAATTTTATACAATAATTAATTACATAATATATGTATTTTATTAACCCCCATAAATAAGCAGGGCTAATCATTATCTATACAAATAGGGTGATTCATTTATTAATTTACCTTTTTTTATTTTGTCTAAGCGAAATCAACAATAGATACCTACAGTTGGTTTATGTTTGTGCTATCGATTTAAGTGAGAAATAACTTAAAAAATTCTCTGTTATGCATAAACATTGCATATAATTAACAAATCTGTACATATTAAACGAATTAACCATTATTACATTTACATAATTAAATATGTAAATGTAATAATGTAATAATAATTACATATGTTGACTATTAAATATACATAATACAAGCATGTGCTTAGTATGGTAGTCGAAAAACCTATAAAAAGTGTATACAAAAGCTATTTTTTAATAAAGAAAAATCGAGTGCAGTTTACACGCGATTGAAGCCAAACTTCACCAAAAACAATCTCAACCAATAGGAGCCTTGAAAAGTGACATCATAATCACAGCGGCCAATGAGCGCAGTTTGACGCTTCGTAGGTACTGTAATCCGTCATTTTCGTTTCATCCGAATTTCAATTTACAACGGTGCTAAAGAAGTTTCTTTGGAATTTTGTTTTTCAGTTTGATATTTAGACAACATAACGATCCACTCGACTGGAAAAAGTACAACGATTTTGGTTTTATTTATTTTATTTTATTTTATTAGGAAAATTTACAGGTTAATAACATAACATGCATTAAAGAAAACAATAAATTATAATAATTAGGTTATAACCCAATAACAAATGTTCACATCATGCCCAAATAATAAATAAAAAGTCAATAATTATTAACCTTTTTTTTACAAATATTACAGAGGATAGGAACTAGATAAATAATCTAAACATAGTCTATATATACTGTCTAATACTGTGTGTACATAGAAGATACAGATAAGATAAGATAAAAAACAATGAAAGTAGAAAAAATAAATATATAATAATAAAGATGAAAACTGAAAAACACCAGATGTAGGATCTAGAAATAATAATAATATTCATTAAAAACAAGAAAAAGTAAGATAAAAGTAAAGTGAAAGTACTCACATAAAATAATAAAATATGGTGTGCCAGTTTTATGGCTATTAAAAAATGACATTATTGTTTAATTGTACCCCGTTTACAGTGATTAAAATAAAATGAAAACACAGACATCTTGATAATTCATGTATATGAGTAAAAAAGTTTAAAATATTTAAAAGGGTACGGTTAATAATCGACATGAGGCTTTTTACAAAAAAAGCTTTTAGTTGAGCCATATTTGAGTGGATTAAAATTCACTGCATTAGGACGGGTTGTTTAAAAGAATGAGAAAACTTCACCACATTTAAAAGTTAATATTACATTCTATTACTATCCCCACCTTTCGCTCTCCCATCTCCTTCCCTTCCCCCTACCTTCAGCCTCACAACATACCCCAATTGGGGATGCCATAGTCTCACTGGCTCCAGACGGGAGAAGACGATGATGCTGACTAAACGCGTCGTTTCGGCACTGGAACATTTTCGACATACTGTCCTTGATAATTTCCAGGGGGGCTGTAGTTACAGACAACATACACGTTGCCTTTCTTGTCTCTTGCGATTCCAACACCCAACTCCTGGCTTCCCTTCCAAACTACCTGGGAGAAATGTCCTGTCTGCATATAATTAACACTCTCAGTTCCAAACGTGAAGTCCTTGATTTCAGAATACCAGCTGTCTACAGGGGTGTTTCCTTCGACTACGTGGTTAGCGACGGAAGACCAGCAGGAGTGAAGGTTCTCTCCATATCCTGAGTTTGTACTGTGAACCAAACGACCTTTAGATACAAGCTCGTTCGCCCAACTTTGGCTAAACGCACATAATTTTTTGCTTAGTTGAAGCCTTGGTACTCCATGTAACTCTCTGTACATGTTATGTGTTTCCAAACACATTCGGTCAAAATCTGTGTTACCCATGATTTAACAAAAAACTTGACACTTTTAAAATATAACTGGCTCAATACAATATCAGTTTAGGGATCAAAAACCTTATATATTGATATACGTAAAGCTAATATGAAAGTGATTGAACACATTTTTGAGAATGGTTTTATATAGAAGATAAAATTTTATCAGGATTTTATCTTGAGGCTCGATTGCGGAGATATGTATTTTTGTAAAAAAACCTTAAGAGGATGTACCCACAAAAAAAACGGAAATTTGTCATTTTTAAATAAAATTTTTGATGTGTTAAACAAAAAAATATACATTTATTTCGAAAGATTATTCTTTTATCTAGTAAACGCATGTTTTAAATTTTGAGAAAAAATGTTTATTTTTAGTATAATAAGGTTATACCACAGGTAGTTGGTAGATTTGTTAAATTTTCATAAGAAGCAGTTACTTTGTGGTTAGACATTATATTAAAAAAAAAAAAATACAAACGCTTTGTATTTAATAACGAATTTATTATTTTGTATATCGACCAGTTTCGCTTCGACCAAGCTTCCTCGGGATATAATAATAACTTATATATATTTTAACTTGACATATTGTAAATTTATTTGTTTTATTATACGCCCAATAATTTCTCTATTTTGTCTGTCTATTTGCGGTCTTACAAATCAATATACTTTATGTTTTTTTTTACATTCGTATTTTGCTTAGACATTATTGAAAAATGATAAATACTTATGAACAAAAATAATTACAAAAAGTGCACAATTTTAATAGTTTTATATATAACGCTTTTCAGCATTTTTGGTTGTAGCTATAAATAAAAGCAAATTTGGTATGAAATAAAATCGATATTGAGTTATAATTTAAAAAAAACTGGTACGGAGAATGAATATAATTTCTAATTGGAACTACCCTGTACGATCGTAAGAACATATTCCGACGAAATATATTGATGGATTTTTGGCCGCTGGCTGGTTAAAGGCCCTTAATCACACCGTCACACGTCATATGCAGTTAAATCTTATCATTCACTATTTCACAAGAAAACTTGAGATTGTTGGGCGATTTTTTATTGGGGAGTGTCATTATAATTGATAAGTACATAGATATATCTGATATTTATTCGTATCTTAATTATAAGGAATTTCTTAGTATTATATTTCTGAAAGACAGCAGGTTTCACATACCCATCGATGGGTAGAGCAATGTCTAAAGCCTAAATGACCAACGTTAATTAATTGGGTGGGGCGGAACTTTCAAAACTAAACTCCAACCTGTAGAAAGGGTACAGAGGCTGATTCTAAAAGTTATCACACGAAAACCATTTTCATTTCCAACAATACAACCATTTAATTCTTTTAGGGTACTCAGTTAAAATAAAATTTTCAAAAGAACACACTGTTACAAACCCACAAAGATCATTTTAATACCACTACAACAATCACAAAAATAAGTAACCGATCAAGATCACGTGGTAACCTAGAAATCCCTAAATTTAAAACCAGTGCTTTTCAACAACATTATACCTATCAAGGCATAACAATTTTTAATGCCCTACCATATAAAATCACATCCGAAGAAAATTATAAAGCCTTTAAATCACAAATAAAAAAACTGCTAGATCAACCAAACACTAATTATAAGTTTTAATTACATAGAACGAATTTCTACGTATATTTTTTATTACAATGTACCGATTAGTAAAAATTGATCAAGTCTTAATTATAATATTATGTACTTTATTTCAAAATTAATCATTTAACTCCATCATTAATTAAAAAAAAAAAATAATTTAATGTATTTTTATTGATATCACATATCCTCTTAAAATATTTCATCAGCATTTGAACTGAAATGAAGCTATTATTGTCGTAAAATAACATTATGTACCTACTATTGCAATATTATCAGCTAATCCAATTGTTAGGATCAACTTTATGTACTTAGCATCTAACACCTACCTATTAAGAGAAATGCAATAATATTATTTTTATTTTTATTACATCTGTTTATATTATTACTTTAAAATATCTAAACTACGTGTACAGAGTGGGGCAGAGTGGAGTTACTAGTTTCAAAAAATCACTGAAAGCCCCACAGACCAAGCAGAGGGGCGAGGCGGATGCCGTTAGGTCGGGGAAATGATGCCGTTTTTTTCATGATGTTTTGAAAATGAAATCGTCTGGCATGGCGGCCTTGGCGAGCAACTCGCATATTGAGCCCTTCAAAGAAGTTTTCGGCCACTCTTCCCAGCATATCTTGCGGAATTCCAGCGATGACGTCCTCAATCGCCTCGTTCAGAGCTTCAAGGGCTCGAGGTCGAAGTTTGTTTACCTCAGCTTTGACGTATCCTCACAGAAAAAAGTCACTCGGGGTCAAATTGGGAGAGCAAGGGGGCCATGGAATATCCCCCGCAAAGAAATCAGGTGACCTGGAAAGCTTTTGCAAAATTTCGCATGAATGATGGACAGCATGGGCCATGGCTTCATCATGTTGAAACCACAAGGCTTCTGTGTCGTGTTCTTCGCCATACTCTTTCATTTTGGATGCCTAAGGTTCTCCAACATCTCACAATAGTGAGATGAATAACTCAATAACGGTAATGGTTAATCCTTCGTCGCCAGTGCAAAAAACAGCGCCGAGGGATACAGAAGTTACGGTTGCAATGCAAGCATCTCCACGTTTCACAAAATCTTGTGGGCTCAATTCCCGTATATGCATCATCTTGTAGGGGTACAGATGAAGGTCTGAGTGTAAGATTTGCCTTATAATTCTGGACGATATTCCAAGCGCATCGGCATGTTTCCGCGCTGCTCGGGTTGGAGACTCTTCAGTTGACGCTCTCATTACCGCGATGTTTTCAGGTGTTTGCACACTTTTAGGTCGCCCAACTGGTACTTTAGGATCTGCAGTTTCTGTCCACCTTACATTACTGATTCATTTCTGAATGGTTTTTGGGATCACGAACACTGTCATCACGATTTAACTCGAACCGGACCCGGATAGCTCCATTCGTATCCACAACGCTTTCCCCGTTTTTAAAGAACGTCTCCATAATAAAGTCCCGGTACTTACCTGACCACGGCATGGTCACTAACATAAACGGCATTATTTTCCCGATCTAACGGCACCCGCCCCGCCCCTCTGCTCCTTCTGGGGGGCCATCAGTGATTTTTTGTAACTAGTAACTCCACTCTGCCCCACCCTGTATATCTAATTTAGTAACTGCTACGTTAGTATATTTCTTTATCAATATTTGTTATCATTCATGAGTTTATTTGTTTCATTATTATTACTTTAAAATATCTATACTACATGTATATCTAATTTTAGTAACTGCTAGGTTAGTGTATTTCTTTATTAATATTTGTTATCATTCATAAGTTTATGTGTTTCTTAATTAAAAAAAAATATATATGTCTTATTTCTTTATATTTTTTCTGTAATTACACGATTCCCCAATTTAAACACGAGAAATGTTTTTCTCTTTTAAATTGGGTAGATTCATTAACAAGAAATTACATTATTTGTAATTATTTTTAAGAACCTATATTTTCCTTACGCGATTCGGTTATATGTATGTATATTTTAAATAAAAAAAATAATGGAGGAAGTGCATAGGTACGATGGACAAGCGAATGAGCACTTTCGTTATTACCGTGACGATCCACGATTACGGTACCGTGACGACACAAAAAGCAATAAATATGCGTTCCTTATCACAATAATACTGCAGCTCTTTTAAAAGATGAGATGCACAATGCACGTGCATAGACCTGTTTCCTCCTAAGGAAAAAAAAAACATTTTCTTGCATCTCTCTCACGTACCGCACCGTGACGTCTTGGCAGACCACCGACCTTAACCTTGGTCTACAAGCCGTGCCGATAATTTTGAAAGTATGGAATATAGTTAACTAGCAGACCCGGCCACACGTTGATGTGGCTAAAGAAATATTATTCTATTGGTGAAAACCGCATGAAAATCCGTTGCGTAGTTTAAAAGATAAATGTGCACATACATTTTGAGCGACTTCATTTTATACTATGTAATGATGATAATGATATGAATTTTGAGTGAATTCCTAAAATTCAAAAACATCAAAAGTCAAAGCGCTGATGGTTTTGATGATGCTTTTGTTCTTAAACATTTAATGCAGCAGCTTTTTCTTACACACTAAAAAACGACAGTCGAAAATGAGAAAAACGGTGAACGTATGTCTGCACCCCCCGCCCCCTCTAATGAACAATCATTATCATATACATCTCCTTCACTGGTATAAAAAGATGTTTGAAAAACAGTTTGTTACTTGTATGAAATTCGAAATTCTTAAGTCAAATAACATGTAAATATAGTATATGTAAGCAATGGATACAACGTTTGATTAGGTACATACCGTGTATGTCTACTTTGGTAATGATTCCTATACAAATGCGTCAGCAGTACTAGATGGAAAAAATAACAGCAACGCGCAAAATTTTTGTGGAGAAAAGAAAATTGAGGTTTCACATCTAACAGTGACTAATGACGTCGAGTCAGCAATTTTCAAAGGTGTAATGTAGGCAGGATGTTGCACACCATTTTAATGATCGATAAAAACCATGTTCCCAGTTTTACTGGATTTTCATTAGATTGTACATATTATCAAAGAAAGATCTGTAATACGGTTGAAATTTTTCGCCGAAATCTAATAGAAACCACTCCTGTCAGTGATATAAATGTCTAATCGCTGGAGATGGTATCAAGGAATTGAAGGGAAAACTTAGATAGCTTGGATAAATATTTTTTGTCAGTAGGTAATATACAAGAAAACGTAAGCCAAAATTTTATTGACTAAGAATCTGCCATGCCGTTTTCCAACTTTGTCTTTGTCTTGTAACACACTCATTGCTTCGTTCGCATTCCTCCACTCCCACTATTCTGATTTTATGACTCTTGAGACACTCCTTCCCAATTAACAATAATTTTCATTTTGGAAATAAAAGGACGTATTAGGTTGAATACAAATTAACAACATTTATAAATTTATGAAAGTTATTTCTTTTAATTTTATTTACTTATTTATTAGAACCCATTTTAGGGGCTTTTGCAAATACATATATTGTAAAAATTACACAGTATTTATTGTACGTAACTGAACTGTTTGGTAACAACATTTTGTTATTTTCGTTATTTGTTTTTGGGGTGTTATGCCGTGTTGCGCTACCTCCTTCTTTAGCCAACGCTGTCCGAAACGTTGATCAAAGAAGGAGGTAGGGCAACACGGCATAACATCCCAAAAGCAAATAATGAAAATACTTTTGGCCGTGAAAATCTTAAGACGTGTCATTTTGATATTTTTGTTTAGTGGCAAATTAAGATTGTCCACTGAGTTGATATAATTATTTCCCTCCATTAGTTTATTATTTAAAAGAGTGGTGTTCAACATTGGTGTTGAAGAAGAAGAAGATGATGATGATGATGGTGTTCAACATAATTGCTGGAATTCCCATTTTTAAATTTATAAAACGTAAGAATTTATTTTGTACTGTTTCAATAGCTTATATATGAATATTATAAAGTGGGTTCCAGACGGGAGAATTGTATTCAAGTTGACTTCTAACAAAAGCAAATATAACAGTTTAATATGCTTAATATCATTGAAGTTTCTAGTTAACCTGGTTATAAATCTCAACATTTGGAAGGCTTTATTAGAGATTTCCATTAGGTTGGAGATTAAGATTCATATTATGGATAGATCCATTTACTAAGCGTAACTTGTCTTATGAAGATAGTCGATTACACGCCGTGAGTATCAAACTTATCCTAGCCAATTGCCAATCGAGCATCCTGAACACTGAGCTATTGACCCCGTAAATAAATTAAAAGATTTAAAAAAATTACGATGATGGGTAAATATAAAAAATTTATGTAAGCAGTAAGCAGTTAGAGTCAAATAATAAATTTAATAATAATCTTTCTATGTATCTATTCATGTACCCACATAAGGATGAGTGTCTGTGGCGGTGGGAATTTGATTTTTATACAAATATAGATATTCTACAGATATTCTATATAGTTTTATTTTGAGATTGATGAAATTTTGCACACTCGACCGATAAATAAGATAAAGGTCACTGTTTACATGAGATATTAAAAAACCATTCCTATTTCTTTTTTTCTCATTTAGTAGCAGAATTTTAATACTAAATGTGATTCTTGATAAAATTTTGCACACTTGACTTTCAAAATAAGAGGTAATTTCTACATCTGGTTTTTCGGTAGAGGAGAGGACGCGGGGAATGGGGATGCATGGGAAAGGACACGAAGAGAAGGGTTGGGGCACGAAGGAAGGCCAGAGGGAGGAATTGCAAAGGAGACATAGTAACGGAAGGGGATAGCAGTTGATAAATTTAGAAATTCCATTTTTTTTTATCTAATATTTGCAAGTGACCTGCTCACGCGTCGAAAACCTGCAGATTTATTCGTGCCTTAACTAACTAACCATCATGCCGTTTTCACGCAGGGATAGGCAGAGAGGACGGACCGCCAAATAACTCGGACTTAGCACACATTCATTGCCTCGTTCACATTCATACATGACATGACATGTTCACTTGACATGACCTGACTCAAGTATCTGACTCACTTGGTCGTGCTAAGTCTTTCTCGGACATTCCCTGACTTCTTCTACCATTCACATTTGCATCATATATTCTCCTTACACTCCTTTCCTGGATCATTCGCTCTACATGCCCAAACCATCGGAGAGTTTCTTTCTTGATCTTACTCATTGTAACCGACGTGTTGCTCTCCCTCATATTTTTAACCCTTTTAATTTATATGTCTTTTTATTATGTACAATGCCCCGGTGCAACCAATAAAGCTTGCGTGCCAAGTTGCGCCGGGAGACATTCTAGACTCTTATAATTTAATAATTTTAATACTTAATACTTTATTTATGCTTATTTACGCCTCCAAAGGCAACCACGCTAACTAGCCTCCTTTTTAGTTATGGCCCTGAAAAGGGCCATTATTATACTGGCTCACAGTCGGCTTCACCAAGCAGGCTGTTTTGCCTCCCTTTTTAGGCGGCCCTAACAAGGGCCATTATTATACTGGCTCGCAGTCGGCTTCACCTAGCAGATTGCCTTTTATTTTTTTGGCGGCCCCTTTCAGGGCCTCTTTTTCGTCCTGGCCGCTAGGTTCATGAATACCGTGCCGCCAGCAAACGATCCTTTGCCAAACACATTTTACCATTGCTAAAATGTTATTTTTCTTTGCACACAAATGCCCCGGTGCAACAAGTAAAACTTGCATACCAGGTTGCCACCGGGAGACATACAAGAGTTATGATTTTAACGCCCTCAGGGCTATTTTTCCGGCTACAAAGCCAAAAAACCAGTTTTGGCGGCCCCATTCAGGGCCTTCATATTGGTTAAAAACACATCATTTTATAATATAACTTCATTTAAACACCCCGTAGGACGCTGAAACTAAGACATTTCAGTGCAGAGTCCTACGGGGCATCCATAGAGCCATAAATAAACATTGTAACTCTTAAACTGCCAGCGCTATCAGCATTTGCGCAGATTTTCGAGACATTAGCATCATTTCACGTTTTCTCCATTTTAAAAATCCCAGGACCTCGTAAGGCGACGAAACCAAAAGGTTTCGATAGCCAGGCTTACGGGGGACCTGGGAAAAATATTAACTTCTTTGTAACTATTCAAACACTTTGTTAAATAACAAATACCTACCGACAAAAAGTCAAACTTCCTTAAAATCAACCCAAACTCATCAAACAAAAAATCTACGAATGTAGAACATCCGTAGAAACACTGTAGTTTTAAGGAAAACATTGTAAATACATTAACCTGACCTGTATAATTATTGTAAAAACCTAATTTTAATCGACCACTTTCAAGGAAATGGTCGGCAAAACCAGCGGCAACAGAAAACCGCCCCTTATTTGCAAAACGGGATAGGTAAAATCCCCCACTCTAAAATTGTACCACGTGACCGTTTTTTCACCCGAAAACGGGTATAAAAGGCGTGATTTTTTGAATAATAAATCAGTTCTTCCATCAACGTCAACTCGTGTTATTATTTCCTTCTGGGAAAAGTTATTATCATCTGCTGCCTCCCGCCGACCTCTGCCTAGGCTTTGCTCCTGGTGCCATCAGTCTCCTCCAGAAAGCCGGCCCTACTTCAGGCAACCGCCACGCACCAGGACTGGGCAGAGGATTAGGCACATCCAGTGTCCTCAACTCATCAGGCACTGGGTGCACGGGAGGTCAGTATTTTATTATTTTATCATTTCATCCTGGTCGTGTACTGAAACCGGTACCCCCTTTTTTACAGTCTTGTACAGGCTTGATACGTCTGGTACAAGTGGTCCTTCGAGCCGGATCCGCTGCACGACTCCACGATGTATCCACCCGCCCTACGATCGAAGAGGACGGCACAAGACGATGGACCTTCATCACCCCCTGCTGAGCCACCGACTGCTGCTCCGGCCGCCGGAGCCGAGCCCCTGGGCGTGCCTGACGTCTCCCCTGACGCCACGCCCCGGCCCTCATCCAGCACTACCCCGGTGACGAGCTCCGCAGAGGATAGCGATGAAGGGCCACCACCCTCCACAGCCACGGAGGACACCGTGCGCCGACTGCGACGACAGCTGCGCCATCAAGGTAAGCAGATTCAACAGCTGATGGCGGCCCTGCAGGCTGCCCCAGGGCCTGCATAACCGAGCCCCGCAGGGCTGACACAACCCAGTACTTCAGGGCTGCCACAACGCAGTACTTCAGGGCTGGCACAACACACCGCTCCTGAGCCGGCACGAGATAGCCGAGCCCCGCAGCCAAGCAGCCAAGGATGTCCATCATGGATGCCGCCTGGACCTTCCGGCCCCGTGCCGCCTGCACCTCTGGTGGACCAGAGGCCGAGCAGCGCCGTACGAGGGATGCCGGCCGGACCTGTGCCTCTGGTGGACCAGAGGTACGCCTCACCGGCGCAGCCAGGGCCTGGAGGCCCTCCGCCGCCGCCCCCTCATCATCATCATGAGGATCAAGGATGGATGCAGCCTAGGCCTTCAGGCCCCGTGCCGCCTGCACCTCTGGTGGACCAGAGGCCGAGCAGCGCCGTACGCGAGATGCCTGTCGGACCTGTGCCTCTGGTGGACCAGAGGTACTCCTCACCGGCGCAGCCAGGGCCTGGAGGCCCTCCGCCGCCGCCCCCTCATCATCATCATGAGGGTCAAGGATGGGTGCAGCCTGGACCTCCCGGCCCCGTACCGCCCGCACCCCTGGACGACCAGAGGCAGCGCCCCGCCGTACGTGAGATGCCTGTGGACCCTGTGCCTCTGGTGGACCAGAGGTACGCCTCGCCGGCGCAGCCAGGGCCTGGAGGCCCCCTGCCGCCGCCCCCTTACTACCACACTGAGGGACCATCTGCATACGCCCAGTGGGCACATCATGAGCCGGCGCAGCCTGATGACCAGAATCCATCCGCTGCCAGTCCGAGCTCCGGCCTGCCGCTATTCCCACCGCAACCAAGTGCTGAGGAGACGGCCCGCCAAACCAGAGCTTGGGTCCAGCAGACGGACAACCCGATGGCTCAGTTCACCAACGCTCTCACAGAGGCCATCAGAGCTTCAAGGGCTCAAGACAGCCCTCATCCCACAATTGAGGATGACCCCCGGATGGCTGCTCTTATCGCCAGGCAGTCAATGGCCAAGGACCTGCCTCCCTTCTCTGGGGACCCCCTGGAGTGGCCCACCTGGAGGGCGCAGTACAACCAATCAACTGCTACCTGCCGGATGACTAGCAGTGAAAACCTCATCCGACTGCAGCGGGCCCTCAAAGGGAAGGCCCGAGACGCCGTGGGACCCCTCCTGATGGACCCCACTCAGGTACCTGAGATCCTTGACGTGCTGGAGCAGCGCTACGGAGGGACGACTTCGCTGGCCGCCCTGATGTTGGACAAGGCCAAGCGGCTCCCACAGATGACAGCAGAGGCCTCACTGGAGGACATAGCAGACTTTTCGGGCACGGTGCAGAACCTGGTGGCATCACTTCGCTCCCTCAACAACGATGGGTACCTGACCAACCCGGCGCTCCTCAGCGACATCGCGGGGAAGATGCCGTGCACGATGCGGCTGGCGTGGCTGATGGAGGTGCGGCACTACAACGCACCAGCTACGATCTGCCAGTACGCCGCATTCCTGAAGGCCATCGCGAACGCCATCACCAAATCGGGTATGGTCGACCCCGCGAGGTCTAGACCACGTCGTGAACAGTCGTTCGCCACGACTGAGCAATTCGGGCGTAGAAGTGAAAGTTTGTCGCAAAAGTCACCACAATATGACAATCGAAAAGTACCTACCGAAAGTTTGTCGCGAAAGTCACCACAATATGACCGTTCACAAAAAGTAAAACATGAAAGTGCGCGAAAGTCACCACAATATGACTCGAACAATCGTAACGCGAACCCTAGCGAAAGTACAAATCGCGACGGGTGCCTACAGTGTGGCGAAAGAGGCCATCTGCTCCGAGACTGCCGTGAGTTCATCGGAAAGGACGTGAAGCTGCGCTGGGAGACAGTGAAAAGCTCCCGACTCTGCCGCGTGTGCTTGGAGAGACATGCAACAAAAGCATGCAAAACTCGCGACTGGTGCGGCATCGGAGACTGCCGTTCTCCCTATTACAAGCTGCTTCACGACCCCACGTACGTGAGGAACCCCGCAACAGGCGACGTCCACCACCTGTGACGCCAGGCCGACGGCGCCGTACTCAAAGTGGTGCCGGTGGTACTGACAGGCCCCGCTGAGCAGATCACCGCCTACGCGCTGCTGGACGAGGGATCAACGATAACACTGATCGACACCGCAGCAGCAGAACAAATTGGCGCTTATGGACCCATACAAGGACTGCGACTCCACGGGGCCAAGGGCATGTGCTCATCAGATCACCTGTCGCGCCGCGTGCAGGTCACACTGCGCGGCGCCGGCATAAGCACCGATTACCACATCAAGGCGAGCACGGTGAAAGGCCTCAGCCTACCCGAGCAGAGGATACCTGGCGGATACATCACCCCCACCATTCACATTGGGCAGGACAACGCACACCTCATTGTCTCGAGGGAGGTACACGAAGCCCGCGACTCTTCACGAATATTGTCACGGACTGCCCTGGGATGGATCACCCATGGAGGGGGGACCCCTTCTACCGATGAAGGCCCCATCACCACTCTGGCTCTGCACGCTGAGAGCCACAAGGACGACTTGCTGAGCGACCTTATTCGTGCGAACTTCGCCATAGATTCACTGGGAATCACTTCAGCCTCCCGTGAAACCGCACATGTTGTACGTGCCAACCAGCTGATGGAGGACACCACCCGGCAGATGACTACCGGCAGATGGGAGACCGGCCTATTATGGAAGGCGGACAACATCACGCTGCCCGACAACAGACAGCGCTGAAGAGGCTGTGGTCCCTCGAACGAAAACTACTGAAGGAGGACGACCTCGCAGTGGCGTATCAAGACAAAATCAACCGACTTATATCACAATGCCTCGCGCGAGAACTCACAGCACGAGAGGCGGCGAAAGACTCCGCCCGCAAGTGGTACTTGCCGCACTTCGCCGTGGTGAACCCCAACAAGCCGGGGAAGATCCGCGTCGTATTTGACGCTGCCAGCCGCTGCCGAGGCACCTCCCTCAACGATCAGCTGCTGACAGGACCCGACCTGCTGACGTCCTTACTTGGGAACATCCTCCGGTTCCGAGAAGGAAAAATAGCTCTCGCCGCTGACATAAAGGAGATGTTCCTGCAGGTCAAGATAAAGACTGAGGACCAGCTGTCACAACTGTTCCTGTGGCGACCGACGCCTCAACAAGAGCCTCGCACCTATATGATGACATCCATGATGTTCGGCGCTACCTGTTCTCCAAGCAGCGCCCAGTACGTGCGAAACCGGGTGGCCCTAGAAAATACCGAGCGCTTCCCAGCTGCCGCAGACGCCATTCAACATAAATTTTATATGGATGACTACTTGGACGCGGTGGACTCCATCAGTGAAGCCACCAGCCTCGCAAAAGACGTGGCGACAGTCCTATCATCAGGAGGTTTCCATCTCACAAACTGGGCCTCAAATAATCCAGCGGTGATGGCCACCATCCCGCCTGAAGACCGCGCCCGATCAACCATACGCATCAGCAGCGGAGAAGCAGAGACCGAACGGATCCTCGGCCTACTATGGGACCCGGTGACTGACTGTTTCCTGTACGCCTTCAGGGACACCGCCGAGCCAGAACTGATCAGCAGCCCTACGAAACGTCAGCTGCTCAGTATCGTCATGAAAATTTTTGATCCTGTGGGGTTTGTGGCATGCCTCACAGTCAGATCCAAGATGCTGCTCCAAGATGTCTGGAGGTCGAGCATCGGATGGGACGACACCATCAAACCTGAGCACAACGTGAGATGGCTGGACTGGCTGGGACTCCTCCAAAACTGCGGAGTCGCCATACCTAGGCGCTGCCTACGAAGCAAACACAGCAGCGTCACGCTCCATCTGTTTTGCGACGCGTCTGAACAAGCATGTTGCGCGGTCGCCTACCACACGGAGGAAGTCAACGGAGAAACTACAGCAACCTTCTTGGCCAGTAAATGTAAGGTGGCCCCCTGAAGCCGCTCTCCATACCCCGCTTTGAGCTCCAATCAGCGCTCATGGCCGCCAGACTAGCAGCAACCCTAAAAAAGGAGTGTCGCAGCAACATTGCGCGAACGGTGTTCTGGACAGACTCTACGACGGTGCTGTGCTGGCTTCGTACGGACCCACGTACCTACTCTACCTTTGTGGCCAACCGGCTTGGCGAGATCGATGAGCTCTCTCGCATTGACGACTGGAGATGGGTCCCCACCAAACTAAACCCTGCTGACATCGGCACCCGCGACGTCGAGGTTCCCGATCTATCACCGGCGGGACATTGGTTCAGCGGCCCAGCCTTCCTCACCCTGGCCGAGGCAGAATGGCCGCGCGAAAGGTCCAGACTTCCCCAGCCAGATGACAACACCCTTGAAGTGAAGGCCCAATATGTCGGGCTCACCTCAACCACGGCAGATGCGCTTCCAGAGATAAGCCGCTTCTCCTCTTGGCACCGACTCATCAGAGCCACCGCCTGGGTCCACCGCTTCATAGGCCGATGCCGTGCGGGACCCCACAAACCATTGGACGGACACCTGCGGCCCGAGGAGACCCGTGAAGCGGAACTCCGGTGGGTGAAAGCAGCCCAAGAAGACGCATTCAGCAGTGAATTGAGTGCTCTTCACCAAGGAACCCCCGTACCCAACAACAGCCGGCTCAGATCGCTGAACCCCTTCCTGGGACCCGATGGACTGCTGCGAATGGACTCCAGAATACGAGCCACCAGCAGAATCTCCCGAGATGTGCGGACGCCCATAATCTTAGATGGAGACCACGCCTACACACGGCTCCTAGTCAACCACCATCATCAGAAGGCGGACCACCCAAGTACTGAGAGGACAATGGCGGAGGTACGAGGCAGCTACTTCGTGCTGCGACTGCGGACAAACATACGTCGCATCACTCACCACTGCCCCACCTGCAAGATGCGTAGAAGCAAGCCTGCCCCACCACTGATGGGACCCTTGCCACCATCACGGCTCGCCCACCATGTCCCCGCTTTCACAAACTGCGGGTTGGACTACTTCGGGCCCATGGACATCACTGTCGGCAGACGAAGGGAGAAGCGATACGGAGCCCTCTTCACCTGCCTGTCCACGCGCGCCATTCACCTCGAGCTGGCAACTTCCCTGTCCGCCGACTCTGCTATCATGGCCCTCCAACGCATGACGGCGCGCCGAGGTCAACCAAGGACAATCTTCTCAGACAACGGGACCAACTTCCACGGAGCGGACAACGAGTTTTAGGGACGCCCTGAACTCACTCAAAGATGACGTCCGGATGAGGGATCATCTGACATCGCACGGGATCGACTGGCAATTCATCCCGCCAATGTCTCCTCACATGGAGGGAGCATGGGAGCGCCTGATGCGATCAGTCAAGCACGCGCTGCGAGCCATCCTGAAGGAGAGGGCCCCCAAAGAAGAGACCCTGAGGACAGCACTGGCCGAAGCTGAGTGGACCGTCAACAACCGTCCTCTCACGCACATCTCCGCAGACCCGAGAGACGAGGAGCCCCTCACTCCCAACCACTTTCTGCTGGAAGCAGCAGGCAACCGGCCCCATCTTTCGCTGTACGACAAACAAGAGGAGGAGGTATGCCTCCGCCGCCAGTGGCGCATCAGTCAGCAGCTAGCTGACATGTTCTGGAGGCGTTGGCTCCGCGAATACCTCCCCACCTTGGCCACCCGACAGAAGTGGCACCACCCCGTCATCCCAATCAAAAAGGATGACCAGGTGGTCATCATGGACCCCGCGATGCCCCGCAACAGCTGGCCTCGCGGCCGAGTCCTGAACGCTACCGCTGCTGCAGACGGCGAAGTGAGGACCGCCCGCATCCAGACGAGCACCGGAGTCTACGTTCGACCTGCCGTGAAGCTTGCTGTGATCCTGCCGGCCCCGCCTACTGATGCGACCCCTACTGACCGACCTTCAACACGTCGTGAAGACTAGTGTAGCGTAGCTACACGGGGGGAGTGTAACCGACGTGTTGCTCTCCCTCATATTTTTAACCCTTTTAATTTATATGTCTTTTTATTACGTACAATGCCCCGGTGCAACCAATAAAGCTTGCGTGCCAAGTTGCACCGGAAGACATTCTAGACTCTTATAATTTAATAATTTTAATACTTAATACTTTATTTATGCTTATTTACGCCTCCAAAGGCAACCAGGCTAACTAGCCTCCTTTTTAGTTATGGCCCTGAAAAGGGCCATTATTATACTGGCTCACAGTCGGCTTCACCAAGCAGGCTGTTTTGCCTCCCTTTTTAGGCGGCCCTAACAAGGGCCATTATTATACTGGCTCGCAGTCGGCTTCACCAAGCAGATTGCCTTTCATTTTTTTGGCGGCCCCTTTCAGGGCCTCTTTTTCGTCCTGGCCGCTAGGTTCATGAATACCGTGCCGCCAGCAAACGATCCTTTGCCAAACACATTTTACCATTGCTAAAATGTTATTTTTCTTTGCACACAAATGCCCCGGTGCAACAAGTAAAACTTGCATACCAGGTTGCCACCGGGAGACATACTAGAGTTATGATTTTATCGCCCTCAGGGCTATTTTTCCGGCTACAAAGCCAAAAAACCAGTTTTGGCGGCCCCATTCAGGGCCTTCATATTGGTTAAAAACACATCATTTTATAATATAACTTCATTTAAACACCCCGTAGGACGCTGAAACTAAGACATTTCAGTGCAGAGTCCTACGGGGCATCCATAGAGCCATAAATAAACATTGTAACTCTTAAACTGCCAGCGCTATCAGCATATGCGCAGATTTTCGAGACATTAGCATCATTTCACGTTTTCTCCATTTTAAAAATCCCAGGACCTCGTAAGGCGACGAAACCAAAAGGTTTCGATAGCCAGGCTTACGGGGGACCTGGGAAAAATATTAACTTCTTTGTAACTATTCAAACACTTTGTTAAATAACAAATACCTACCGACAAAAAGTCAAACTTCCTTAAAATCAACCCAAACTCATCAAACAAAAAATCTACGAATGTAGAACATCCGTAGAAACACTGTAGTTTTAAGGAAAACATTGTAAATACATTAACTTGACCTGTATAATTATTGTAAAAACCTAATTTTAATCGACCACTTTCAAGGAAATGGTCGGCAAAACCAGCGGCAACAGAAAACCGCCCCTTATATGCAAAACGGGATAGGTAAAATCCCCCACTCTAAAATTGTACCACGTGACCGTTTTTTCACCCGAAAACGGGTATAAAAGGCGTGATTTTTTGAATAATAAATCAGTTCTTCCATCAACGTCAACTCGTGTTATTATTTCCTTCTGGGAAAAGTTATTATCATCTGCTGCCTCCCGCCGACCTCTGCCTAGGCTTTGCTCCTGGTGCCATCAGTCTCCTCCAGAAAGCCGGCCCTACTTCAGGCAACCGCCACGCACCAGGACTGGGCAGAGGATTAGGCACATCCAGTGTCCTCAACTCATCAGGCACTCTGTGCACGGGAGGTCAGTATTTTATAATTTTATCATTTCATCCTGGTCGTGTACTGAAACCGGTACCCCCTTTTTTACAGTCTTGTACAGGCTTGATACGTCTGGTACACTCATTATGCTTAAATCAGCTTTGCATTCTTTGCGGATCTCCACGTTTCTCACACGATCATACATGGTTTTACCACACAAAAGCCTTAGGAATCTCATTTCTACAGAATTCAGTCTACTTTCATCCTTCCTCTGCCAGTTCCATACTTCACTGCCATACATCAGGATAGGTACCAGTACTTTATTTTGGATGGCAAGCTTCGCTGTTTTGGACAGTTTTTTGTTGGTGCCAACTGCGTTCAGTCCTCCGTGAATAGAGTTTCCTGCATTCACCCTTCTTTCAATATCTCTATCAGCCTTCCCATCTCTCGTTAACATATTTCCCAAATAAAAAAAACTCATCCATCTGCTCTAAGTATTCATCATTCACAACTTTGTTGCACATCGTTTTCTTGCTCTCCCTTTCAAATACCATCACTTTAGACTTACTTACATTCATTATTAACTCATTCTTCGTACACACTTCGTTCATCTTAGACACGAGAGACTGTAGATCTTCAATAATGTTAGATATCAGCACCGCATCGTACAATAGGCATCATTCTTTCAGATTACTCAATTTCGCGCCCAATCCCACTCGTGTACTAACTAGATGGAAATAAGAAAAATATTTTGTCCTAAAGCACTTCAAAGAACAGAATTAAAACACAAACACTTTCTTTGTGTAGCATTCCAAGGTACGTCCGGTATCGGTAATATTTAAAAAAAATAATATCGGAATTCATACACTCTGCTTCTAATTACAATAGTTAGTTTCAATACATAAACATATAAATGACGTGAAGGTAGTACGTGGTTACTATAATATTTGAACAATGATAACATTCGTCACACTTGAATAACAAAATTTTATGATTCTTAGAACTATCTAATCGTAATACAAATATTGACCTGATATTAATAGGTAGGTACTTGAAATAATTGTTTGCGAAAATTTGATACTTATGGGTACATAAAAATATGTGAGGTAAAGACTATAAGGGGCATGAATTGTTAATCCCTCACTCAGGCCTCGAGCATATTTTGTCAGAAGGTCAAAATATTTCTGCTTTGTAATAAAATCCAAGAAAATGGAATTTTTCAGAACACATCCGAAATTTAAAAACTGTTTTTGAAAAGTGACAAATTTTATAAGTCGAAATAAGCATTTAAATTTTAAAATACAATTTTGCATGCAAAATTTTCCGTGCAAACATAAAAAAGTTTTAAAAATGGATCACCTTACGTTGTTTCCAACTAAAACTACTGATGTCGAAAAAAAAACAAACACATATTTTATTAGACAAATGTCTTGTCACCTCACTTTTTTATACTTCCATGCAAAAATAATTCTTAAAAAAAATTCACCTTTTTTTTCAAATTGCGATCGGAAACTTTGGTTTCTTTAGGGTGTACAAGTGTACATTGTAATTATTTTGTGGTTTTTTCCCATTTTTTTTTCAATTTTTATCCGAAATTTTGGTTCCAAAAAGCAGTGCAAAATATTATTTTCTGTTATGGTAAACTTTTATGAAGCGTGGTGTTTTTACTTATATTATATTTCTCACTAAGTCGTAACGATTACGAACAGATTAACCTGAGGGGTTATACGAGTAATCAATTGTATTTTTCTTTTGGTGTTTCTTAAAATTGTGAAAGAATAGACGTTAAAAGCCAGCCAATTTGAAATATTTTTCTCATTCATTTCATCTACTGTCTACTGTCTATGACTGTCATTCGGAAGTGTAAACGTTCCTTACATGGCTTCCGCTGTATTTTACAATCACATCTGAATAGCCAAGTTCTACTAAAACCTTTCTCTAACACATCTACTTACCCTTCCATTCCTTTCAAGCACATATCATACCCCAATTGGGGTTGCCACAATTTCACCGTCTCTAGACAGTTGTGCGGTATTCACAAACTAAAATGAAGGAAAACTGGAAATTGTCTTGTGGAAACTTAGATAGACGGAAAAGTTACACTTTGCGAAAGAATATTGGAGAAAATTATGTTAATTTTCAAATTTCACAGGAAGACCTCCGGAGGAATACAACAAATAGAAAATTCACGACCGGATTGCTTGTAATACAAAAAAAGATTACGTAAAACGAATGACGAATAACAAAATGTCAGGAATATTTTGACAGGAAAATTTTCTTTATAATTATTCGTATATTTAATTTTGTTAAAATAATTTATATAACATTTAATTAAATGAAGACAATTTTAATATCTGGAAATAGAAAAATCAGAAAAAGATATTGGCACCTCATCCTGGGCTCGTGTCCCAGAGGTGCCGATATCTTTTTCTTATTTTTCTCTTTCCAGATTTATGATTGAGTTTCACTAATATTGTCTACATTTAATTAAATATTAAAATTTGAGGTTTTTACTTAAAATATGTAAAACACTTTTAAACTTTTTCTACTGATTCTATTTTAGCCTATTGAGGCTATCTCTATTTTTTTAATCATTAAAAAGATTGGATGCGCTTTCTAGTTAGGCGGGTTATTTCCTATAATTTTAGCCTATCTAGTTTTTATCCCTAACTGCTGGTATGGAGAACTTACATCTCTGTCTTTGTCAAAACAGTGTTTTTTACCTAATGGGTGTAACGCTATATTTAACAATTCACCTTTATAATTTATCCCATTTGTGAAGAATTCACCTTTATAATTCATCTCATTTGTTTCTTGTGCGAGTTTTGTACGCTCTACCAAATTATGTGACTGACAATTAGAACAGCTAACTTGATAAACATCTGAGTTTTCCAGTTTCTCTCTATTGTTAATTAAGATTTTACCAAGAGAATTCAGATTATAGATTGATGTTCTACATTTATCATTATTGGTCCAGATTCTAGATCAGGGGTGCCCAACTCAAATCGTTTGTTGGGCCAAAAATAAAACTTAGCTTAAGTGGGCAACATATGTAATAAGTGGGGAGGGTGGGGGGTGTTTCACAATAATTGCAAACATGCAATTATAGTTAAACCGCAAGCAATATCTGATTTTCTTTTTTGAAGTTCTTTCCAATTCAATTTTTTTTATGAACACAATATAATTAAAAAAAATATTTTCCCACAGGGCCGATGTCATCTTTGGGGATGCTGTGTGGAGGGTTTTTTGAGGAAAGGAAGGAGAGGAGTGTTCTGGGAAGGAAAAGGGTTTTAAGGGGTGGGTAGGAATCTGGGGTTCAGTGTGTCCTGGTTATCTACCTCCAATACTTAGACAATCTTCACCCCATGAACCCGGGCACCACTGCTAAATCACCAAACGTAGAGAACCACTTGGGGTGGCCTATGGCAGAAGTGTTGGTTATCCAATAAAGGTTCCCTGTGCGGCGGTACCCATTCCCGCCTTCCAAATTGGAATAAGAGCTCAATAGAGCTAAGAAGAACTTGATGGGTTTATATAATACTAAATCATGCCAGAGGTCTAATAAAAAGAAAATTTCGTAAAATTTAATATAAGAAAATGATTTTTTTTTCTTTTTTTAATGAATGCTACAATACAAAAAATAGAATGCTGAAAATTTAATTTTAGGCTGCAAAAAATCTTTAATTGATAGAGTAAATAGATTACTAGTTGCTAGGTGTTCTAGATCAGTGGTTTCCAAAGTGGTCCTTACGGACCCCCAGGGGTCCTCAGGATAATTCAGAGGGTCCGTGAAAATTAAAATTGAGTTGGGGGTCCCTGAACAACATCAGGGGGTCCGCACAAGGTTTAATACAAAATTGTGACACATTTTTATTAAAATCGAAGTTATAATAAAATAACAATTGAATAATTATTGGCGATTTTTACGTCCTAAGTAAAATACTCTGTGAAAAGTTCTGTGTCATGCGTGATGTGAATTTTTCTAGTCAAAAAGAAGTATAATTTTGTTGTATTGTTATATTAATGTTATTATTACAAATTAAAGTGTAATATCTGCGTTTGTTGAAAAACTTTTGCTGAACAAACAGAATTTGGGAAGAGGAGAATGTACTAAAATAGAGATGAAGACTTGTTTGCTCATTGCCAATACTGGATAGTTCGCAAATACAAGAAATTTTAGTTCATTGCTTTTTGAGATATTTTGCTTTTTTTATTCATTGGGTCACCTGAGAGTATTACTAAAAAAATATTTTTACAATTTTTCTTTAAACTGTCAATAGTTTCGGTACTACGTCCATGGTTCTTTGATAGCATACAATTAAATAAAAGTAAAAAATAAATAAATAAATAAAACATGATGTAATCAAAATAAGACTTATCTCTTAAACTTTGAAAACGTTATTGTCCTAATCCACATGAGATAATGTTTAATATACTGCTTGTACGTGTCTTGAATAATGTTGAGTCAACACTAAGACTTGTCGAAAATAAAGATTTGATATTAAATTTACTCGAAAAATTGGAATTTAACAAAAATCGTAGTACACGGTATACTTTCCTATGTACGGAAACTCGTGATAACGTGAAATTCGTAAAGAGAAAATTTCAAAGCGTTTTGTAGTGGTCTTCCTATCATATAATAAAATCTTTGGAAAATTGCTTGCAGCTACAAAGTGATATAAATTCTATCGTCGAATGGAGTCACACCAATATGTTAGGATTTAATATTAAGAAATGCTCTATTATGTGCTACACCAAGGCAAACCAAACCATTTAATATAACTACAAAATGTCTTATTCATCTTTTCAGCACATTGTTACTTTGAGAGATTTGGGAATTTCACGTCCACATAGAAACGATATGCAGCAAAGCCTTAAGAATGCTAGGATTTGTGCTAAGCAACTCCAGACACCTTTGCTGCTCTGCCGCGATTCGTTTAGTACGTAGCATTTTGGAAAGTGGTTCAGTAATATGGGGACCAATAAATTTAACATGCTTTCAAATGATTAAGAAAGTGCAAAAGAAGTTTCTGAGATATTTATATCTAAGAGTCTTCGGATATTATCCCTGGTTATATCCATCAGCCATTTTGTCCGGCAGGCTGGGTATTAATAGCCTCGCTGAAAGAAGGAAAACTACTTTGCTAACAACAGCATATAAACTTTTAAACGGTTACATCTGTATTCCCGATATAATACAAAAATTTGAGTTTTTAGCCCAGTCAGCCTGTGTTTTTAGATGGAACTAAATAGTATAAAGCTAATTTTTTCCCCATCGACTACTACTATTTAGACAAGTGTTTAGCAAAAAGTCCCCGCCCCTACCCCCCTTGCTTCCCCCCCTGTGCCCCCCCAAACATGAAAAGTGTAAGGGTTTCGTAAATCGCTTCTATCTCGATTACTAAACAACATATCAGATTAAAAAAAATTTATTCTCTTTGCTGTAATATTGTCTACAATTGATGTTCAGTTAACTTTCGTCGTAACTTTTACCGTTTGTTTGTAATTCGTATGATAAGGTAAAAATTTGTATATTTTTTTGCAAGTAATTTTACTTTTTGTCATATAACTTTTTACGCCGACATTTTATGAAAAAATATTTCCCACAAAAGTTGTAGTCCCTATTATTACCTTTAAAATGATATAAAATAGTACTTACTTTGTTTGATATCCAGCGAGATTATCATGGCGAGTACGGTCGAGGTGGGGCCGGCCGGCGCTGCGTTGCAATGCAAATATTGTTGCATAGTGAGAGTGTTTTTTATCTTTAAGGTACACTATTGCATTTTCTATAAATAAAACTAATCGAGTCTCGGTGAAACCTAAATTCCTCACTTTTTAAAATTGTTTCAAATAATAATAAGTATTCAGCGAAAATACTTATTTTAAATAGTTTTTGGTTTGAAAATGCATGTAATATTTTTTAAAGATTTTATTTTAGAAAAAAATAATTGCGGTATCTTAATTTTATGATATCTTAAACTTCCATGACAAGTTCATCATTTTCCTCGATTTCAACCAAAGTTAAATTGCTGCATGATCCGCCACAGCTCCCGCACATTTCTGTGCAATCAAGTGATGCTTTAAAGCAGCTACAATTATTTTTGCAAGCCTTTTTGCAGTTGCAGGAAACTAAGTTTATAACTTATTCAGGTGCCGGTGGTTTTTTTGAGTGCACTGGGTACAGCATGTTGTCAGTTAAAATCCATCCCCAGTCCGTAGCGGTAATTTCCTTATCTCCGATCCATTTTTGAATCTGATAGTATGTTCGATAGGCGTGTTGTTCAGCAGCACCAGATGTTGGAGGGAGGGATGCCGTATTAAATTTGGATTTTAATGACATTTTTGCAACAGCTTTAAGGTACATTGAATATCTACTGTCATTCAGACATGCAGGCCTTGTGCATCCATATAGTTTCAAGACAAAAGCCTCTCCTACCTCTTTGAGAATATTTTTGTCTGCCTGTTTTTCATAAAACTGTAAAACTTTTGTGTGGAGATCATTTGATGAACCTAGCAATTTGTACTAGACATGGGCAAAATTGAATGAATGAATTAAATGAATAAATTCAATCTTGTAACACACTCGATCTGATTCTCATTTTCAAAAGGAATTAAATCTTTATTCCTTACACTTGGCCTTGCCTCTTACGATTTTTTAACAGCACCATATTTATTTTTATTTCTATTAATTTATTTTACAGTTAAATATTTCATGTTATGTTGAGGTAAGAAAATTATAATGTACTCTCTAAATATTGTAGTGTTTCGTAGGAATTAAATAAAATATTATTCTGCATATTTGTTGCGCGGATAGGTACACCTACTACAGGTAATGCGCGCCGCGAAATTGCCTATTACGCGTAGTATCCCGCGCAGTAAATCTTGTACCTACAAAAAACCCAGTAGGCCTGAGTTCCCGTCCCCAGTCCAAGCGACAACGCCGCCAACAGATAAGCGAGTCAAGCTGAGAGCCAAGTAATTCTGAGCTCCGAGCACAAATATACCAATCCCGCTCCGAGTGTCGCGTCTGTTTCACAGTTGTCCCGCCAGACCCGCTATTTGTCATAGTCACGGAGGAATGAGGAATCGTTCCTCCGTGGTCATAGTCCCACAAGTCTTTGCGGACTGTAGCGCTCAATCCGCAACCCCAATCTCTGTTTCACTTATTCAAGGAATCAAAACATTTATTTCTTTTTCATTTGTGACGTCCGCGTCCCAAACCCACGTGTCGAGTCAATCCGGCCGGACAGCTCAGTTCCAATCTGTTGAAGATTTCGTGTCCTTATTAGGTCCGCGGAATGCAAGTTATTCAAGTCACAGCAAGACAAAAGACACTTATTAGTCAGAAGATCCTAATTCATTTCTTGATGCCCGCAGAGAATCGGTTCGTTGTTAGTCCCCGCGCGGCCAAGCCTTCATCTTAGGGCGAAACTTCCCACTTCGGACCCTGAACGTTAATAAAACGACTAAAAAGCGAAAGTTAATCCCATATTTTTTCTCCATCACACGTGCGTAAATTATGCAATGCGTGCAGAAACAAAACGATGTTTATTTATATTATTGTTTTTTTATGGTATCTGTTTACGTTTACCTAGCCGTAAACAAAACATCGCTGTCAGTCGCTGTCGAACCGTGATTCATGATAATCGGGTGATTTGTTCCTTTATTCTTGTAATAAATTATATGACGCGTGTCGCCCAGACTTTTAATAAGTTTTTATTCGGCGCATGGTTTTAACTCCACCATTGAGGTAGGTGCATTTAAAAATATATATTTGAGTGAAGCTTATTATTCTAGGTGACCGGATCGGATATACATATTTATGAAAGCGCGATAATAGTATGTTTTTTTATGCGAATACCGCACAAGTCCCTACTGCTCCCGTCTGGAGCTAATGAAACTATGGCATCCCCAATTGGGATATTTTGCGAGGCTGAAGGTTGTTGCTGAAGGAAGTTTAGATCACGTGAAGTGAAACTATTTTAAGTTTAATAAATAAATAAAAAAAGTAAAACTTTAGGGGTTAACCACAAAAACTCTTTAATTTTAAGATTTAATTTCTATCCTAATATAAATAGGTACATTTTTCTTGTAAAAATTTTGTCTTTTTGGCAAAATAATATCTAAGTACACATTGAAATATTTCATTAACCCCGTCGCGCGTCGTTTTTAGTACCTACAATTTTTCAGAACAACATAATTCACCCTAAGAAAACTTCTTTAGCACCGTTGTGATTTGAAACTCGATGAAACGAAAAATACGACACTAAAAATAGGCAAACAGATGCATCTAAAGGATGTAGTCTGTAGTCTACGAGAGAATGAGATAGTATTATCGGTCTCCTCTTTTTGCGGTTCTTCGTAGCCTTTCGGACTCCTCCTTGTGCGGTGCTTCGTAGCCTCCCCACTTATGTCTACTTTAGTTTTCTGAAGTGAAAACCGCGTATTAGATAATATATCTATGTATACATACATATAAAGAGGTTTTTTTTTTTTTGGAATTAATTGAATTAAATGAATGAATAAAAGGAATTAATTCAAAAGGCCGAGGGAATCAGACTGAATCGATTCACTCCTGTGAATGAAACTGCCCATGTCTAATTTGTACGCGTTAATTTTGCCTTTGCCGAATAAATAAGACGTGGTATCACATCCTGTGATAGCATGCAAAAATAATATCACATCCTTCATATCACCAATCTCTTCACGAATCTTGATGATGTCATACGTTGATGGTGTGCCAGAGGGTTTGTGAAAGAATAGTCGCACATTTTGACACTGTGGTAGCCCTAACAATAGAACGAAAAGATCAGTATCCTGTCCGACAACAACTACAGGCCTCCCACTTTGAATCTGGGAAACATCTATTGCTCTTCCGACCACTTCAGTATCTGCATCTTCCTCCGCCACAATGGTTTGAATGTTTGCTTCATTAAGCTTTTGAGAAAGCTGTTCAATAAACTGGCTTTTGTTTTTTGGATTTGCCAAAAATTCATTTTGCTTCACAGAGCACTCCATATTAACGTTGAATTTCATTTCTAGAGATGTTTTTTAACTTCTCTGCATATGTTCGACCCCATTTGTGGTGGGATAGTCAGGATACCCATCGAACACAACATCTTTCCCATACCGTTTCATTACAGTGTCAACATACTTCTCTATGATGCTGCTATATGTTACTTTGTCAGGCCAAATAACACTGTGCAAAAGATACCCTCCATCTACTACATATATTTTTGGGGGCAAATTCTCAAAAACTTCGTTGCTAATTGTCCATTTTTCAAATATTTTCATAAGACTTGATTTAGTTCCCTTTCTTATCATTTTATTGTTTTCAAATAAAGTAAAGACAAAGGGTGTGGGCTGAGTTCATAGTTGAAGTATTGTTCCTGGTTCCTTGAGACATACAAATAACCCTATTAAACAGTTGATCAGGATTAATTGGCACTTCTTCAGATCTCATATTTATGCCACTTACTGCGGAGCCTATAGTTTTAACTTTATTTTTTCTTTTCAATTTAACATCTGCAAAATTATTTCCTTCGATTTCTTTCATGCAGTTCATTCCTACATCATACGCTTCATCGCAGTTTACACCCGAACTTGTCACTACTAGACCAGAGGATAAAGACATTAAATCTTTGCTCTGTCGGAAAGGATTATGAATACGCAGCCATCCGAGAAATTTACTAATATCTTGCAAGTCCCTTTCTCTTCTACTGCATCTTAGTTCAATGTGCTGTTCGTTAAACTGAGTCAAGCAGCCAGAGAACTTCTCGAAAGCCTCACAAATTTGTAGGGATCCAGGAGCACAAGCAATGAATTTGGTTAGCGTCCTCTCACTTAATCCTCGTCCATGAGTAAGCCCACCTATGGATTTTCATGATCGCATTAATGTCTGCTCTATGGTCATGTCCGTCCAGATACCGGTAAAAAAATTCATCTGTACGCCGAACTGTAAAGAAACCTTTATTGACGAACCTTTCGAAGTCTTCATTTGACATTTTCGTTTGTACACTCAACATTTGTTGTAAGTATATTTGTGCGGATTTGGCGTAGAGCAAATGTCCAGCAGCATAGAAATACGGTATCATTTGCTTGACTGTATTAAGGCCAAGTGTAATCATTTATTAATTTTAAATAATGATAATATTATTACGCAAATCGATAAACATAAAGTTTTTAGTATGAAAAATATTTTTTATAAATTTTTAAAATTTACATAGGCTTAGCATTTATCAAAACCAAATCAGAAATACGACCTTATTCGGACCGGTGTTTCGTAAATTTTACAAAATATTTTTAACTGCTGAATATCCTCAAAGTATACCTTTAGGGGTTTTCTTTAAAACCACGAAAAGAAATTTAAAATAAATAGATAAATAAGTTTTTAGTTAAATTTTTTCATAAACACCAATTTTCATGTTTTTTTAAACGCTGAATACAAAACTTTGGATTCGTTTATTTACCAAACGTTACGAGGAATTGTTGGTATTATATTTATCCGTTTTTTAAAGACAATTTTATAATTTTAATCTTCAAATTAAGAATGAAATACTGGATTTTTAATTACTAGCAAGAGGCCTCTGTCGTGTGGCGCCCATTTATCTTTCTCTATACGGTACAATTTTGAACTAAAACCTTTTTTCTAAATATTTCAAAAGATGGCAGTAATCAATCACGGTGAGAAAGATATTATTATATTTATTTTTGGAAACGATGATATATCATCTATCTACCTATACATGTAGGTACCTATACGTTTTAATATAATAACCTGCCTACTGTTTTATATCGACGTCAAGCAAGTAGAGTGCAGTCGTATCAAATTTTAAATGATTTTTATATGATTAAAATAATACCTACGTAAATACAATAAAATAACACGGAATTGAGTGGTAGAAGAACTCAGTGATGCCCGGTGGGTAAGTACTTGGCTATTCAGATCCGGTCACCCAACACGGCTGAAGCTATTTCAGGCAACGCAACGTTACGATTCTTTTTTTAAATACATTTCTTTGAAAAATAGTTATTTTCAATTTTTTACAAAAACAACATTCTTTTTATAACTTTTGAAGGTTGTTCCCAACAATGTAATATATCATTGAAAAAGAAGATAGCACTAAAAATCTAAACGAAATTATTTAAAAATAATGTAATTGTGGGATAACACAAATTAATCGCATAAAATGTAGATAGGTACTTGCGCACGCCGGCATTTTAACTCCCGACCTCCGGATTCGTCTCCTTCCCCTCTCCACTACCTTCAGCCTCACAACATACCCCGCATTGGGGTATGCCCAGTATGCCGTAGTCTCACTGGCTCCAATTGGGAGCAGCTGGGACTCTTGTAAGGTATTCAACACATAATAAAAATATAAATCTCTCAGTAGGTATTTATACCTTTTTTTGAAGTCTACATACATCGACATATTATTATACCTCTATGTCCGTACATATTACAATCTGAATTCTGAAATGTGGTCTTTCAATGTCTTTCAGTAGGGTCATTTGCAATACCAAGCACAATACAAAACATGCGACTGCCATGTGTCATGTTTTGTGCATGGCGAGCCAGCGCGGCGTCATCACGAAACGGCCATATGGATAGGTAGGTAGGTATTATGCATGCGTTTGTGGGTCAAAGACTGCGTTTGTCAAAAAATAAAAGGAAGGAGATGGGGAAGAGGAAGGTGGGTAAGTACCTGGCTATTCAGATCCGGTCACCCAATACGGCTAAAGCCATTTCGCGCAACGTTCCGATTTTTTAAAAATAAATTTTTAATAACTTATGAAATCTTTAAACAATAACAGTTTCTCGGAATTTGCCAACCATTTGGTGGAAAACAGTCACACCTTTGACTTCAATAGTGGAATAGAATTAGGTAATGCATTGTAATGTCAATGGCATAAATGAACTAATACCGTCAATGGCATTCAGTTGGATAAACTAGAAATTTTAGATATCCGAAAGAGTGTTAATGCGAATTTGAATATTATTAATACCTAATCAAAATCTCTTCTTAAATGACCTAATATCCCTTTGTGGGTACTTGCGCACGCCGTAATTCGAACTCGCGATCTCCGGATTCGTAGTCAAAGATCGTTACCGTTCAACCACCGAGGTCTGGAATATCGATACGCTTTCAAATGTTCTAGTATTATTATTATTGGTGAAGTTGCAGTTGAAGCTGCCACGTGTAGACATGTATACAATGCACGTCTCAATGGAAACATCAAATGTTTTTATGGTCCTTTTTTATTTTAGTTATCTGTTAGTAGAAGTGTCGACTGCCGTTCAAATCCCAGACCATCCAATTTCTTTTCCAAGTTTTTAAACGTTTTTTTAAAGTAGATGGTAAAAACCTTTTTTGAGGGTTTTTTGGAGGTTTTGAGATTATAGAAGAAAAAAAAATTGTGGACTTATTTTATAAAGTTTCTTGAAATGTTATTTATTTATTTACGCTTTGAAGGCTTTTACATGTAACATCGGTAAGTTGTACAGTAGCATCATAACAATAACAATAACAAGTATATTATAAAATAAAGTCCTCCGCCGCATCTGTCCGTCTGTATATTCGCGATAAACTCAAAAACTACTGAACGCATTTTCATGCGGTTTCCGTCAATAAGATAGAGTGATTCACGAGGAAGGTATATAATTTGAAGGTTTTGTGTAAAGTTTTAAACATATAATATATTAAGGAGAAAGTCTGTACACGAGCGGGCTGGCAAGCGGGTGGCGTGGATTTGATTTGTATGCAAAACTACAGTTTTATGCCGAGGTTGATAAAATTTTGCACATGTGACCTATAAAACAAGAGGAAAGTCACTGTCTACATTTTATTTCGAAAACTCTTTGTAAAGCCCGGGCATTGCCGGGGATTACGGCTAGTAAATAATAAAGAGCATGAAAGACATTAGGTGCAGTGTAATGATTAATTAATAAGAAATAACGATAATATTATTTCGCAATACGATAAAAATAATATTTTTAACGGGAAAAAAAATATTTTAAAGTTACAAGGGCTTAGCTTTTATCAAAAACAAATCAGTTTTTTTTAAAAATAAATGATGAAAATCCTTGTAAATTCTATGTAGGTTTTTTTCTAAAACGATATTCGTAAAAATTTTTTGAAAAATATATTTTTTTATTATAATAATTCTGATAATAATAATTTGTTATAATGATATTTTATTTTATTACAATATAATATTAGTACGCGAACCTTAAATACGTGTGAATATTTTCGTGACTTAAATTAAACACTTTTTTTAATGTTTTCTTCTACTTTTATTTCAATAAATAAAAATATATACAATTAAAACAGTATCTACACACCACACGCACTATATATATAATGACAACGGTGAAATAATTCATTTAATATACTTGTTTTTTAGCGACATCTTTCGAAAACAAACCAAACTTTTTGAAACCAAAAATATTCCAAATTTCTCAAAAGGACCATCACGTCCGCTAGAGGCCCTCGATGAAGTTTTGTGTGAAAAATAGTACCTATTACAATCCTTCTTAATGTGCAAATTCCAATCGCCGATTCTCTCTGCCAGAATAAAGTCTAGAACCAAATTCACCAATTTAAACTCTTGTAGCCACGGTTTTGAAGTTCTACTAGTTTTAACCAAATCTTCATACACTTCTTCTAGTCTTGTCATTATTTCATTTGTTTTACAATCTCTCATGGCGTCTTCAACAGTTGTTTGTTTGTTTATTGTTTGGTTATTAATATCCTTAAAGTCGTTTGTAATCATTTCTTTAAGAGATGAACATTCCTCGAATAGCAGTAATATCAAAGCTGCCTGGGTCATCATGTGAGCTCTATAAGACTTTGCGTAAGCATGTCCTGACATAAAGTGAGGAATCGTTGATTTTCCATAAACAGAGGTACACATTTCTTCGATTCCACTACCTTCCATAAACTTTCCTAAGCAACCAAGGAAACTCATTAGAAGATGGAATCCACCTAGTCTGACGATTACTCCAGATATTTCACTTTCTATAGAAGAACTTGCAACAATGTCTACTGCTTTCAGGAAAAGTGGTTGGTCAAATGTCACAATACACGGCTGGCCAGCTAACTTGCTTTCTTTAGAAGTGTAACTAAGGGCAGAGTAAATAGCAGTTGGATTTCCTGGATCTATGTTTATAAAAGGAAAAGCCTGTACATAAGATGGTTCAAAGTTTTGTCTACCATCGTAACAGTTTTGCATGTATCCAGACCATCCAGGAGTGAAACTGGCACAAAAGCAAAACTACATAACCAAAGCATGTTACGAGCTGAGACTAAGCATTGAGTTGGCATATTTTCAGAAATGTTTTCTATTGTTAAGGACTAAGCCATTTTTCTCCTTTTTAGTATACATTAAAACTGGGACATTGAATTTACCTTCAAAGTCGCATGTCTTGACACGTGGAACTCGGACATCACTCGACACAGGTGTTTTTGGAGTCACAGGATTACAGTAGATCCGAGGAACTGGCTATTTTAGGAGCCAGTTCCTGTTGGATTTACAAAATGGTCACAAACACTCAAACCGGGCGAAGCCGAACTAAAAGCCGCCCGCAGGGCCTAGCAGCAAAGTGAATAACTATAATTTCACGTTCACAATTTCCACTAGTACTACAAAGGGCACAGGACAGGCTAGGATAAGTCGGGATGTGAGGGAACAAGTTCCGACATCAGTGTCGCGGAGCGACGCAGGGATGGTGCGCGCCAAGCATTCACGGTTAATATCTGGCGTTTACTAGTACATAAAGTACACATAAAAATATATCATTTTAAAGGTAATAATAGAGACTACAACTTTTGTGGGAAATATTTTTTCATAAAATATCGGCGTAAAAAGTTATGTGACAAAAAGTAAAATTACTTGCCAAAAAATATGCAAATTTTTACCTTATAATACGAATTACAAACAAACGGTAAAAGTTACGACGAAAGTTAACTGGACATTAATTGTAGACAATGTTACCGCAAAGAGAATAAAAAAAATTTCAATCCGATATGTTGTTTAATAATCGAGATAGAAGCGATTTACGAAACCCTTACACTTTTCATGTTTGGGGGGGCACAGGGGGGGAAGGAAGAGGGGTAGGGGCGGGGACTTTTTGCTAAACACTTGTCTAAATGGTAGTAGTCGATGGGGAAAAAATTAGCTTTATACTATTTAGTTCCTTCAACTGGTGTTCTACGACACAGGCTGACTGGACTATTTATGTCCCCGACAACTTCACAAGAGCACGCAGACACAGAACTTTTGTTGTTCCGAGATGCAGAACTAACTTACCATTAAAATGTATGTTTATTATTGGTTATGTATAACTGTAATAATGTGCATTTAAATAAATAAATAAAAAAATATATATATTAAAAAAAAAAAAATTAAAAAAAAAATATCTATAACTTATTTTTTATACAGACTTAGATCACTGTATGTCAGTTAGTTAAACCCCGGTAAGGTTAGATTTCCAGGTTTCGAATAACCTGTTAATTCGTAATATTATTTTTATTTTAATATCTACAAAATTTCTACTTATATTTTATATTTTATTTTAGGAGGCGGGAATGGGTACCGACGCTCCAGGAACCATTTATTGAATAACTCACACCCCTGTCTTAGGTCGCAACATAGTGATTCAATACGTTTGATGACTGGGTAGGAGTGCCCGGGTTCATGAAGCGAGATTTCCTCGAGAAATTTTGAGCGGTCAGTGGCTGAGTTGGCGTCGCGTTTGGGTGTCCCATATTCGATTCCTCAGCTGGCTAAGTCCTCACGACACAAGCAACATTTTCGGCTCACTGAGAGATTTTCAAATATTGTCGGGTTATTTGTAACCCGGGAATGTTTGTATTTCTTTAAAAAATATATGGGTAATATATAATTCGGTGTTGGCCGCGAATGCATTTGCCGATGCGATTGCGAGAGACTGGTTGAGGAAGACCTAATCTAGACCTCTGCAGCCGGATTCTCTTGACCCCACCTTGCATTGCAGTGGGAGGGATAGATTCATACGTCCGTTGTCCCTGGACACATTGACCCCCAGTTTGCTTATCATCCCTCATACCTTTTTTCTTTTCCCAGAATAGAGAACTCCAGTTCAATTTTTTTTTTTGTAATGAATAAGGACCTTCTAAATTAAATAACTGCATTTTTATTTTTAGAGTTAGAGTAAGTTTTAATAGTTAAAATAATTGTCAAAGTTTTAATTTTTCAAGACCCCCCGAAAACCACCGTATGTACGGTGAATTGTCTGACGTCATCACTCCCGAAAAATTAATATGGGATCGGGCAATCAGCTGATCTACAGCCGCCATTTTGAATTCCGTTGTTCGAAGTATTCTCCCTAGAAATAGCATTTTTTTATGGGTTAGTTTTTGAATATTTTCAATAATAGAGATAAACTAATAAGATATACCTTTATTTTTGAAACATTATTTAGGCCTAAATAATGTTTCAATAAACGCAACAACTATATCTCTATAAACAGTATGTAAATAAACGAATAAATTAATACGATGGTTTGTGTCATATCATACATTCCTATACAATTACGAACCGATTAAAAATTGACTTTTTAATAATTTTTTAAAATCTCTGCGTTTAATATTATTCAATAAAACTTATATATTCAGAATCAGCTATTGGTCTATATTTGTTTATTTATTTATTTATTGCTTCTTCCCAATTTATAAACATATATTTTTAGCATGTAATTATTATATGAACATATTTTTTTAAAGCCAGAATATTTTCCACTGGAGTTCCTTATTTCCCCTCCATCCTTTTCCTAAAAGACCCTCCACACACCATCCCCAAATATGACATGGGCCCTGCGGGAAATAATTTTCATAGTGGCCTCCTGTGTGGAACTGACGCAAAAAAATAAATCAAACCGTAGATATTAATAGGCTGACATCTGCGTGGTTGAATTTCAGAACCTGACTTCGGTTGCATGTCCATCATAACAACTTACCCGTCGCACCATGTAAACATCCATGTACGTGGATTTTCAGACAAAGCTTTGTAGTTCGATTTATAATTCAAGAATTCGTCACAAGATGACGCAACTATCGTCGGTACGACGCAAAGGGAAGATCCCTTCCTAGGTTCTACGAATTTGTGAACCTGGAGTATCTCCCGGATTTCGGAAGATTGACGGTAATTCTCAGTTTTATCAAGCGACTGTATATGTATATTACATATGACGTCATCGTCCGTCCCGGTTACTTTTTCGCGGTGACTTGCCATCACTGCCATCACTGGTTGACACGTTGACACTGTCGACAGTGGATACGAGGAACGTTCTATTTTGAAACCAGTTCCTATTGGATTTACAAAATGATCACTAACACTAACTTGGCGAAGCCGAACCAAAAGACGCCCACAGGGCCTAGCAGTAAAAACCTGCGGAGCATTATTATTGTTTTATTTCTAGAAGTCCATTTCAATTTGAAGTTTTGCTTTAATATTTTTTGATAAACAGTTTATTTATAAATAAGTTCTGTGTTTAGTTATGATTATGACTGACAGTTGTTTCTTCCTCCGAGGGAATGATCAAACTGTAGTCCTCCCACTTCATCATTTTTAACGGAAAATGTTGTTTGTTAAATAATGGAGGACTTAGCTAACAAAGGATTAAACATGCGACGTGAGAATGGAAACCGGACGCATTGGACCACTCGCCTAATTCAACATCCCCCATTAAAGCCAGGACTAGCAGGATATCCCGAGTGTGTTTATGTAAAGGAAGCACTACGAAGATAATCGTTTTTCCTGATTATTTCATGAAAATCCTTTTAGGGTTTTCCCCATTGCGCAAATAATAAAACAAAAAGCCTTTAATCTACATCCCCGGCTCAAAATTCTTGTCTAAATCCGAGGACTAAGAACACCTAATGGAAAATTCACACGGTCGCTAACATAAAAATATTCCCATCCCATATCTATCCCTACGCCATCATTCTTTATTTTATTTCTTTTATTCATTTAATTTATTTTTTTTAAATTTATTATTATTGTAAATAAAATGTTTATGAAACACCATCTTTTCATTGGTACCAACTTCTTTTCATAAAACAAAAATAGAGGTTACAAGATTGGCACTAAGGTTGAAGGTATTTTAAAGGAAAGGAAGGAGAGGAAGTTCTGGAAAGAAAACAAGTAGGGATGAGGGATGGATAGGAATCTGGGGGTCAGTATTTCCAAGAGTGACGGACTTTTGAATCTATCCCCTTGAACTATGGTGCAAGGCGATGGGTCGAGAGATTCCGATAGTAAGGTCAAAAAACCACCCTCAAGACCAGGGCCAACCTCACCCCACGAATCCAGGCACCCTTGCTAAGGCACCAAACGTAGTGAACCACTTGGTCACCAAACGTAGCGAACCACTTGAAGCACAAGAACAATGGAATTGGTAGTTTTGATTACGTTTATTACAAAAAAATATATTTTTAAAGTGTATTCCGTGTGATCAAGTGGATGAATATTTTATTCGTGATTTTATTTTGATTAATACCACACAGGAGGCCCTGAGGTAGATAATTTCCCTCAGGGCCTATGTCATCTGAGATGCTGTGTGGAGGGTCTTTTTGCCTACGGACGGCGTGACGGGCTGGATCGGAGGAGACTGATTGAGGGAGGCCTTTTGACCTCTTCAGCCGGATTTGCAGTGTGAGGAATAGATTCATACACCCGTCACTCCTGGCCACACTGACCCCCAGATTCCTACCCACCCCTAATACCCTTTTTCTTCCCATATCTTCTTCTCCTTCCTTTCCCTCAAAAAAACCTCCACACAGCATCCTCAAAGATGACATAGGCCTTCAGGCCCTCGCATAGATGAAATTGTTTTCCTCGGTGCCTCCTGTGTGGAGCTAATGTAAAAAAAAAAAGATTATTGATTACTTTAAAAATACAACAAAACGATAAAAACCAAAATGAAGTTACAGATTAATGATGTGTATACATTTAAATATTATGCTTTGTTTCACCGTCATAAAATTTTGCTCCTTTAACATATTTTTATAAGTGTGTGTATGTAGTGCTAGAATATTATTTGCATTGCTTTATTTTGCGGTATTTGAATTTTTCATTTTCGTTTCATTGCAGAGATAAATAATTCTTCAACAATTTAATTTATATATTACCGTACCTAAGTCCAATTTACATTAAAATAACACGAATTAAAAATTAAGATTAAAGGATGATAAATGAAAGCAAAGATGAATTTAGAGATAAACATAAGAAAATAGAAGTGACAAGTCAACTCAAGTCAAATCTTTGCTTTGAGGGAGCGGAAGACAGAAATGAAGGGCGTCGGTCGATGTATGAGTCAGTCGTTTATTGGGCTAAGCCTTGGGGTGAGCCTTGTAAGTCGCGGGATGTATCTGTTCTGCGGAGCTGAAGGCACGATGGGCCTTGTAGCTGAGACGTGGTGGTGGACCTCGGGAAGCTGCCCTGGATGTGTGTAGATGCCATGCAGGAGCACTTGTGCGATGATCGTTACATGCTGAGATGTTGACCGACTGTTAGTGTGAGACTGAACTGCAGCAGGCGAGCGATCGGCTGCTTATATAGCCGCGGCGAGTAACTACTCTTGCGGTAGGTAATACGTGCCACTCCGGCAGTTGACGAGAATGTTCGGCGCCGTAAAGATATTGTACGGTGCTATCTCGAGACCTTTCTAGGCAGTGGCGATATTATTATCGTCGAACCGGCACGGCAGGCGAAAAAGTGCGTCGCGGCCAGTATAGGTAGGAAGGTAGCTAGGCAAGTAGGTTTGCCGGAATATTGGAAGATTTTTCTCGAGCGTTTTTTTAAGATGGCGAAAGATAATGCGTCGCCACAGCTTTAAATCAAAATTCATAAAATATCATCAATTGTTTAGCGACCGTCTAAAATCACTCAGGCTTATACCAAAGAAGTCAAGGTCTTGGACTTGGGTTGACAGTCTGCGGAGGTGAATAATATCCATAATTAGACAAGTGTTGATTAACCCATTTAAGCCCAATACTAAAGAAATCATAAAAAAAAGAAAAAACCCCTATTATTTAATAGGGAATTGAGTGTTATAACAAAATCAAAAAAAAAAATTATTTACTAGAAAAAAATGCCGTGCTCAAATGGGGACACTGGGCTCATTCAGTATGGTATTTCTCGAAGCATGGTTTTGCAATACACAGTTTTTTTTTCATTTTTGGCACTCCCAACGTGCCTTAATATGGCAAATAGTGTATCGCAACTGTATTGTCAACTTCTGCGGAAAGTGGCCAAAACCATCAAACTGTAAATTGAGCACTCCAAGACTACACTACATTACCTTAGAAACAACAAATACATTACAGTCCTCATCTAAAGACCAAAATAGACGTTTGAAAGGAAGTGTGATGACCAGATAGAGATAGATTGCCGAAAAATGTTTTCAACTCACCAACGGTAATATTGAAATCAGTTTTATTGTTTTATGATGCATACAAATCAGAATATTGAAGAGTCACTGATTACTTCCTGGTCAAAAATCGTCTTAAAAATTGAAACAGGATTTTTACCTTTGAGATCAGTAATTAGGTTTTTGCATCGTTGTTGTACATAATTCTCATCAAAGGGCATATGAACGTAGTTAGGGTCGCATTTACGCCAACGGGGCCCAAGATCGCTTCGTTGCCTCCTAGCGGAATTTGACAAAGGCTCTTCATCAGAACTGTCCCAATCTTCTTCGTCTCTGTTTATAAAAACTTCGACATTTCCAAGAATATCTCTTGGCATGTCATTGATAACAATATTGTCTTCATCGCCTTCTTCTTCTTCAGTGAGAATACTTGGTGACGACCGGTCAGTGGTTGAGTGGGCATAGCGCTGACGACCTCCGTAGTCCAGTGGCTAAGACTCTTGACTCACATTCCGGAGGTCGCGGGTTCGAACCCGGCATGCGCAAATAAATTTTATTTGATTGATTTGTGTTATTTCACAATTAATTAATTTAAAATAATATATAGTAAATTTGCGGCATGTTCCAGAGTGGAAGATACTATCAGTATCACCCTGGTGTAAGACCACCATTCAGTATTGAAACGTTGCTTGAAAATGGCTTTAGCCGTGTTTAGTGACCAGATCTGAATAGCCAGGTACTCCCCAACCTTCCTCTTCCCCACCTCCTTCCCCTCCCCCACTACCTTCAGCCTCACAACATACCCCAATTGGGGATGCCATAGTCTCACTGGCTCCAGACGGGAGCAGTTGAGATTCTTGTGCGGTATTCACTGTAAAAAAAAAAAAAAAAAAAAGCGCTTGGGTCCCACCCGAGCGTTGCGTGTTCGATTCCTCGACTAGCTAAGTCCTCCATCACAACACAAGCAACATTTTCGGCTTTCTGTGGTGGTAGTAGGAGATTCTCAAACATTGTTGGGTTATTCATATCCTGGGAATGTTTGTCTTTCTTTTTAAGAAAAAAAAAATGGTTCTGGAGGAAGGGCAACGATATCGAATCCAACATCTGAGCCATAATAGCATCAAGGGCCTCTTGGATTTTACGATGGTTACCGCTTACTTCAAATTGCTGTTTCGACATATTTATGTTCAGTCAAATTTTTTTTTCCTTATATGGCCACTGTCCCTATTTGGGGACACCAACAAAAAAAGTAGTTCACAGTTCAGTAAATTATATGTTTGACCTCATCAAATTCTTATTCCAAAGTAAACTAAGTATTCAATACGGTTATCTAGAAAAATTAATAATTTACGAACGTAAACATATAAAACAAAATACTTACATTTGGTAATCACTGCAACTCTGTTATTCACTTTATCTATGGCACTAAAATCCATTTTAAAAATGATGTTATCCAAAATGTTAGATATAAAACAGTGTGTTGTAATAATGTAGGTGAATCAATAATATAATTTTTAAATCAATCAATAATTTAGAAATTTTAGAAATAAGAAAAAATAATCAATAATAATCAATAATTTAGAAATTTTAGAAATAAGAAAAAATGTAAATTCCAAAGCTGACATAATTAATAAGCAAAAAAAATTTGTTAACCCTGTTTTAAATATCTTCCCACTTAACCGGCCTTTCTAATAGCTTGGTAATCCCCAATTTTTCGAAACTCCCAACATTGTCAACCCTTCCCCCTCCTTCAATTTCTTCTCTCCATATGTAATCTATAATTAATTTTTTAACTTTAGTATACTTTTATTCCTGAAGAAGTGAACATGGTTCACGAAACATGTTGATAGTATAAAATATAAAAAATAAAGTGATGTAAACTAAGTTATTTTCTTTTAATAAATAAAAAAAAATACCGTCGAATTGAGAACTTCCTCCTTTTTGAAGTCGTTTAAAAATTGAATAAATTTAAATTAAATATTTTGAAACACGGTATTTAAATAAACTCTGTGATAAAAACTGTGCATAGAGTATGAACCATGTGACAAAATTTGGTTTTAATGTGATTTTCTGGTAAAAAATAATTAATATTAGCAATAAATTTATTCTTACAAGTAATGCAATATATTTTTCCTGCTTTGCCATAAACAGAATCGTATTTTCCATTTCGTTATTTTTACAGTTTTTATCGATTTTCTCAGAATGTTCCGATTTATATTATATATGAAACGACGATATTACGCAAGTTTACCCATGTCACTAATTCGTGCTATCGTCGTAACTTCCATGGAAAATTAACAAATCAAGATTTTGGAGTACACTTTTGATCAGATTATTTAATATCACATTATCACAATTTTTAATCAAAACAGTGATTTCAAAATAAGCGTTTATAATATTATCATTGAAATTATTTCGAAATAAATTGATTCCTAAAATAACCCAAAAAGGTAATAATTATACGAATACATATATGACTAACTACTATGTACGTTTTCACAAATCATGATAAAGTCACATTTTCTAACACTATGGAAGATCTATGGAAGAAGTATCTAGGATGAACGAAGTATGTATGAAGAATGAGTTAATGATGAATGTAAGTAGTAGGTAAGTCTAAAGTCATGGTGTTTGAAAGAGAGAGTACGACAACAGTGTGCGATATAGTAGTGAATGATGAATACTTGGAGCAGGTGGATGAGTTTGTTTATCTGGGTAGTATGTTTACGAGAGATGGGAAGGCTGATAGAGATATTGAAAGGAGGGTTACTGCCGGTAACTCCATTAATGGAGGACTGAATGCCGTTGGAGCTAATAAAAAACTTTCAATAAAAGCGAAGCTAGCAGTCCACAATGAAGTCCGGGTACCTACCCTGATGTATGGCAGTGAGGCATGGAACTGGCAGAGGAAGGATGAAAGTAAACTGAATGCTGTTGAAATGAGATCCCTGAGACGTATGTGTGGTAAAACCATGTATGATTGTGTTAGAAATGTGGATATCCACAAAGAATGTAAGGCTGATGTAAGTATAATGAGCAAAATTAAGAAAGGGACCCTCAGATGGTTTGGGCACGTAGAGCGAATGAACGAAGAAAGTAGTGTTAAAAGAATATATGATGTAAATGTGAATGGTAGAAGAAGTCGGAGACGCCCGAGGAAGACATGGCACGATCAAGTAAATCAGATACTTGAGACGGGCCATGTCAAAAGTCAGAATAATAGAAGAGTATGTATGAGACGATGTATGAATGTGAGTGAGGCAAAGAATGTGTGCCAAGACCGAGTTGTTTGGCGGTCCGTCCTCTCTGCCTACCCCTGCGGGGAAACGGCGTGATGGTTAGTTAGTTAGTTAGTTACGATAAAGGTTAACGTTCAATTTGGAAGACGGGTTTGGAAACTGTCGTCCCAGAAACCGTTGGATAGCCAACACCCCTGCCATAGGTTACCCCAAGTGGTTCGCTACGTTTGGTGACTGAACAAGGGTTTCCGGGTTGTTTATCTTGGTCGGCTGGTTCAGAAAAAACTGGTTTAAGGAGATTTTTTGATCTCTCTAACGGGACTTTCTCGACCCATCGCCTTGCACCGCAGTGGGAGGGGTGGATTCATACGTCCGTCACTCCTGAACACGTTGACCCTCAGATGCCTACCCATCCCTCATAATTGTTCATTCCCAGAAAGTCCTCTCCTTCCTTTGCATAAATAAAACCCCCCATACAGCATCCCCAAAGATGACATAGGCCCATAATAGTTTTTTTTTTACATTAGGTCCACATGAGGCACTGAAGAAAATAATTCCCTTCAGAGCATATTTATTTATTTTTTCAGGTTCTCCATAAAACACCAAATTATTACGGAGAAGATTACAAAATATAAGAGAAAAAAAGCCAAGGGGGCAGTTTCACTATGTTGAGACGCATGTCAAAAGATAGTTACTGAACTAACATTGAAGATGTCAATGCTCAATGCAGAATCGTTAAGCAGTTGAATTGCTCTATTTAATGGGGCATTCTGAAAGGAAGAAGTTCTCGCTTTCGGAGCATAAAAAAGTGTGTGGGATCTCCCACGAGAATACGCGCTAGGGACATATAGGTTAATCTCCTTCAACATAGGTGGATTCAGTACAGTACCGGAGATCAGCTTAAAAAAATGTTTTCCCAAAAATATTTTTCGGCGGGCTTCTAAGGTATTAAGATCGAGCATTCCTGTTAAGAACAGTGATGGATACAGGAATGGGTAGTATGTATATTCTCTCATATACAGGTAACGCATAAACCTTTTTTGGACTGTTTATATTTCTAGGATATGGTTTTGTTCAGAGCGTGCCCAAATAATGGAGCTGCATTCCAGGATGCTGCGGACAAGTGCTTCATATGTTCTTCTTATCGCAATTCCATTAGTAAATGATCTCGCATTATGAAGAACAAATCCGAGCATGTTGTTAGCGCGGGAGACAATGTCTAAAATGTGAGATTTGAAAGAGAGATTTCCTTCAAAAATCACGCCAAGGTCTCGAATCTCGTTTTTGCGTGTTAGTATAATTTTATTAATATGGTATGGGAATAAAAATGTGTCTTGTGATCTTGTAAATGTGACGACACTGCATTTCTCGATGCTGAATGGTAAGTTATTCAGTTCCGACCATTTGACAAGAGAATCAAGATCTTTCTGCAGAAGAATGGAATCTATACGACTTTTAATAGCTCTGAAAAGTTTAATATCGTCAGCGAAGAGGAGATATTTTGAGCGGTTAATGTCATCTGAGTGGATGCTGTATGGAGGGTGTTTTTAGGAATGGAAGTTCTGGGTAGGAAAAAGTTTAGTGGGGTGGGTCGGAATCTAGAACTCAGTGTGTTTAGTAGTGACGGACTTACTCATCCCTCAACCAGTCTCTCCCGATCTGGTCTACCACGCAGTTAATAGGCAGATGTACTTAACATTATTGGCTGACCTAACATTAGTGGCTGACCAACAGCAGACGGTCTAAAAGTATATATTTTCACTAAAACTATTAAAAATTGTCAGACAACTTGCTAAAATAATATCAAAAGTAAATTAAGTATTTTGAAAACAGTTGTGCAGTATTAGGGGATATTATCGGATTCACCTGAGTCCAATCAATTTTTACTCGTTTACGAATTTTTATATTATTTTTGTACCTTTGAAATATTATGTATGGATCGATTAATGTGGCATAAATTGTAACAAAATTTTCAGATTTCGGAAATATTACCAGTTTTTTTTTCAAATATATGAAGAACAGATATAAGCGAAGATATAAATTTGGTTTTGCAAAATAGTCAGAAAGTTATGGTTAGATTAGTTCCGTGACAACAGAATTAACCCAACTCAACACCTCTTTGAAAAGTCATTAAAAGCTATGAAAAAAAATAGCCCATAACCTAACCTAACGTAACCCATTTAAACGTTTTTTATATTTGTATATTCTCATTCACTTTTAATGTACAATAAGTATATTAATAACTTTTTAATAAATTTAGCCTTTTTACATGTCTCTTATCCGTGTGTGTACCTAGTGCTTGAGTATTTCTTGCATTGCTTTATTTAAAGAGAAAAGAAATTCTTGAACAATAGTCAAGTATGGAGATATATTTTTTTGTATATTACCTGACATTTTATTATTCTGCATTTTTTGAGAAGTTTAGTCCATAATGACACCAAGATAATAAAGATTTCTTCCACATTTTGAATAATTTCATCAATAATATAAACTTTTTTGCCCTCATTTATTATTTTCGGCCAATATTCATATATTTTGTCTTCTTAACATTTAGTTTTATTTGTATTCAAGTCACTGTACGGTTGTGATATTGTACAATAGTTTAACACATCGGGCATCGATGAACAATGTTGGCTTTATTAATCGATGATGTCGGGCTTTGAATTTCCGCATTTAAAGTGTTCAGGAGGTGACCAGATTTTCCAAGAATTATTAACTATGGCGTCAAAGTTAATCTAATTTATTATGCATGTTTGTACATGTCACTAGTCGTGTATCAGCGTAAAAATATTTTAATTTTCCAAGAAAATGAAAAGGTGAAATGAAGAAATCAAGAAATTTGTTGGAGTGCATTTATGATCAGATTATTTGATATCACAATATCATGCATTTTAATCAAAATTCTGATTTCAAAATAACCATTTACATTTATCATTGAAACTATTTCGAAATAAATCGATTCGTAAAATAACCCATAGGTACTAGGTGCTGATAAAGGTAATAATTACGCCATATTAGTAACTATTATGTATGTTCTCACAAATTATGACTAAGACTAATGCTCTGTTTGGGAGGCGGTAGGGGTACCGCCACCCCGGGAACCATTTATTGGATTATCAACACCCTCCCATAGGTCACCCCATGTTTGGTGACTTAGCAGGGGTGTCCGGGATCATGGGATGAGGTTTATTTTGGTCTTGGCCCATCTACTGCGTGGCGGGCCGGTTAGGGAGAAACTGGTTGAGGGAGACCGTTTTATCTCTCTGGCCGGACTCTCTCGACACATCGCCTTGCACCGTAGTGAGAAGGAAGTATTCATAGGTCCGTCACTCCTGGACACATTTACCCCCCGATACCTACCCATCCCTCATATCGTTTTCCTTCCCAGAACGTCCTCTATTTCCTTATCATAAAAAAAAAACCAGACACAGCATCCCCAAAGATGACACAGGTTTTTTTTTACGTTAGCTCTACATGAGGCCCTGTGAAAAATAATTTCTTTCAAATCAAATCTCATCTTAGGGAATGCTGTATGGAGGATAGTTTTTGGTATGGAAGGAAAGGAAGTTCCAGTAAGGAAAAAGTTTAGAAGGGTGGGTAGGAATCTGGAAGTCTGTGTGTTCAGGATTGACGGACGTATGAATACTCGTATATCCCTCCCACTACTACGCAAGGCAACGTTTCTAGAGAGTCCTGCTGCAGAAATCAAAAGATCTCTCTTGACCAGTCTCTAAGACCTGGTCTAATCTCACCCCATGAACTCGGGCACCTGTTCTAAGTCACCAAACGTAGCGAACCACTTATGACCTACGGCAGATGCTCTAAACATATTTTCACTAAAACTATTAAAATTGTCAGACAACTTGCTAAAATGATATTGAAATTTTAAATGTATAATAAAATTTAAATAATTTTGAAAATATAACAGTGATGGTAGTTATTGTCGGGTTCACTTAAGTGCCTACCTATTTTCACTTTTTCCGACATTTTTGTAGTTAATTTTTGTACCTTTGAAATTTTATATGGATCAAATAGTACGGTATAAATTTTGGCATAGCTCCTTGATGTTCGAAATAACTTGCAATTTGAAAATAGTTGCTTTAACAATAAGATAGAAATATTTTGGGTAATATCTTGAAGCAGAACTCGCGTCGAGGATTTTTCCGGAGACGAACAAACTCAATTGCTTATTTTTGGTTTATTTTGTGGAAAATATTTTACAAAGCGTTAGATATAAATGGAACTTAAGTCTGCATTTTTCGAAATTTATAAATATACCCACAATGTAATAGTTTTGTTGACTAGAAATAGGTACCCGACGGGAAAGCCATGAAATTTTGTCAGGAGAAGAGTTTGTCGAGTGTTTAGTCACACATATTTTGTGCTGTAAGGATCAGAAACAAGGACATACAAAAAATTGGCGACCTTTTTGTAACGAATCAGATGTTCCCATTTAGCTAACTTAAGTGGAATACGAATTGAGGACACGTTATGGTCCGTTTTCTGCCTGATAAGATTTTCATGGTCCCCTTCATCACCAGGCGAATGGGGGGGAAATTCAATAAAGGCCTAAGCCGATTATCCTTTCCACTCCCACACTCAAGGACACACTTCTCTACACATTATAAATTAAAGTCCACCGCGTCGTCTGTCTGTCTGTCTGTCTGTTCGTGATAAACTCGAAAACTACTAAACGGATTTTCATGCAGTTTTCACCAATAGATAGAGTGTTGTTGATATTAAGGTTTAGGTATGTACTTTGTCAAGGATTTGTGAAAATTGGTTGAAACATGACGATAATTGTTAGAAGTGTCGGAAAAAGTCAAGCCGCCTGGTAGCTTTAATCGAAAACGCTGCCTAATCCTTTTGGGATACAACAAAACAATGCGTGATGGGATATTCCTCTTTTATAGATCTACAAAAAAGTCCGCGAAGGCATATTATATCTATCTTTTACGGATAGCTTACTATACCCATTCTATCTTCTAAAAAAACGGTCACGTACATTGCGGTAATTGAAAAGTTATTTAGACGGATACAGTATTAATCCTTATTAACTTAAATACGTTAGTTACCAAGCATTTCATTTTATTTTTATTTTTATTTTATTTTATTAGGAAAACCAACAGTTACAATTATTAATAATGTTTGATGAAATATGTACAAAAATTTAACCAATAATAGGTTTTCGCTGAAGTATCTTAATTATTTAGTGAGTAGGTATAAAAAGAAATCGAGAAAAAATAGTTACATTATGTTATGTGGATGGGATGGTGGAAGGGAGTGGAAAGGGATGGATCTTTTCTGTGTAAATAATGGTTTGTATGGGTGAATGTTATTTATTCATTTTGGTTTTGAAAACGTTAGGTACTGTGTTAAATAAGTCGAATTCACTATATGCAATGTTAAAGGTGTGTGTAGCACGATGAATGAATGTATTTTGTTTAGAGTTAGTGTTGCATTGAGGAATGTTTAATGCGTGGTTTTGTCTGGTTTGTCTGATGGGCACTCTAAGTTGAATTCTTTCTAGTAATTCCGGGCAATCTATCGTAGAGGTAGCTATTTTTTGTAAGAATAGTACATCTGCCAAATTTCTTCGGCTTTCCAAGGAAGATATCCTGAAGAACGCGGCTGACTCTTCGTGGCTCAGATGAGGACGATAGCTCCGAAAGTCAAGGTATCGTAAAAATCGGTTTTGCACTTTTTCAATCCTATTTATGTGACATATATACTTGGGGTTCCAGATTTGAGAGGCGTACTCCAGAGAACTGCGTACGTATGCAAAATAAAGCATTTTCATGGTTTTTACATTTTTAAAGTCTTTGCAGGTTCTAAGTACAAAGCCTAGTATCTTGGAAGCCTTTGATACCATGGATTCAATGTGGCGGTCAAATAGTAGTTTCGGGTCTAACACTATTCCCAAGTCCTTAACTTCCGTCATTTTTGTTAGTACTGTACCGTTAAGTGAATAATTGAAAGTAATTGGCTTTTTATTGCGGGTGAAACTGATGGCGCCGCATTTTTTAACATTTATTTGAAGGTTGTGCTGTGCACAATAAATATTAAGACGATTAAGATCTTCTTGTATATGGGTACAGTCATTGGTGCACGTGACAGGGGAAAATATTTTCATGTCGTCTGCGTATAACAAAGTCCTGGAGTGGTGAAAACATTTTCCAATGTCATTAATATATATGTTGAAGAGTAGTGGTCCCAATAGTGATCCTTGGGGTACTCCCGACGGCACGGTTACCCAATCTGACTTGTAGCCACCGACAACTACTGCTTGGCTGCGGTTTGTAATATAGGATGAGAGCCATCTGAGAAGGTCCCCGTGTACACCGATTTGTGAGAGTTTGATCAATAATATATCATGAATAACTAAATCAAAAGCTTTGCTGTAGTCTGTATATATTGCATCTACCTGTATGCGCTGGTCCATATTATCTTGTAATAATTCGGTGAACGCCGTTAAGTTCGTGGTTGTAGATTTTCCCCTCATAAATCCATGTTGGTTGATATTGAGTGACGATCTCAGGGCCGGAAACATCTGGTTGTATACAATTTTTTCGAAAACTTTACTGAAAATACAGAGCTTTGATATTGGTCTATAATTTTCGACGTCAGATTTTTGCCCGTTTTTGAAGATGGGAGTTATAAAGGCTGTTTTCCAGGTGTTTGGCACTTTTCCCTCTTTAAGGGAGCGACTAAAAATTATGGATAGTGGTTTAGACAGGCTGCGCGCACATTTGCTTATGAAGAGAGGGGGAATTTTATCTGGGCCTGCACCTTTTTTGGTATCTAGATCTTCAAGGAGTTTCTGTATATGATGCTGGTCGACGTCAATATTATGAATGCTAGCAACACAGGATTCATTAGGGTTGTCCGGTAGAATCTGGGTGTTTTGAGCATTATTGTTGTAGACAGAAAGGAAGTATTTAGAGAATAAGTTGCAGATGTCAGACCCATTTTCAGCTTTTTCATCTTTGAGTGTCATGATATTTGGAACACCGTGGGATTTGGACTTGGATTTGATGTAATTCCATACTTTTTTTGGGTCGGAGGATATGTCATGTTCGATTTGAGCTAGGTATTTATTGTGGCATTCCCAATTAAGTTTTTTGTGACGGGATCTTAGTAGAGAGAAAGAGGCATAGTCAGAGGAGTTTTTGTAAGTCTTGAACTTTTTAAAGTATTTATATTTTTCTTTTGTTAATTTAATGAGGGCCGAATTATACCATGGGGGGTATTTAGAATTCCTATATAGTTTACTCGGAATGTAGGTGTCTATAAGTTGATATAAAAGTGAATAGAATTTTTTTAATGCCGTGTTCAAATCACCAACCGAGAGAAGCTCGTGCCAGTTTACCTGATCGAGAGATGTATTAATTTGCTCGTAATCGCCGCGCCTAAAGACGTAAGCCCTTCTAGGCTCCTCCACTAATGGAACAGGTTCAGAAAATATAACTTCCATGATTAAGGAAGTGTGATGAGAATCTTCTAATATTAATGGTTCGTCACACGCCCAGACCGTAAGGAAGTCATTACATAGGACAAGGTCGAGAAAGTGACCATTAGTATTTGGAATTCCATTATATTGAAACAATCCAGAAAAATGCATGCAGTCAATGAATGAGGCGCTAATAGGCGATAAGCGATCACTGGGTATAAATGACGTGTTAGTGGGAGACTTACTCCATGAAATTTCAGTGAGGTTGAAGTCACCTAAGATAATAAATTTCATGCACATTATTATAATCTTTCACACCAACTCTACGTATTATAAATCAAAGTCCTCCGCGGCAGCTCTTCGCGATAAACTCAAAGAGAGCGGCGGTGGTTATAAAGGTTGGATAACCATCCAGTAGATTACGTTGTATATTATTAGCCACAGCAACGCGTGGCCGGGTCACCTAGTATATAATAAAGTGTATCATGTCTGAATTTATTCTTGGATTTTTAGATATTTTTCGCGAGTTTTTTATTTTATTTTATTGCTAGCGAGTACCCGGCATGCATCGCAATGCCTGGTGAAAAAATATTTTTGTCCCTGTTCTTGTTCCCCTCCCGCCACTGTTTCCCCTCCCACGTTCTTCTTCCACCATCCCTGCCTTCACCCTCCTTCGTTCCCCCTCCCGTGAATCCTCCTCTATCTTCCCCCCCTGCTTCATTCCCACCCTGTCGATAAACTATAAAAATCTCTCGTTTTTTCGAACAACTCGCGCGCGCCTATTGTAATTTGCACAAATTGCATTACGCCAGAGCTCATAAGCATATATAGAAACCTTGGCGCGCATGAGCAAAACAATTAAATAAGGCTTCGTCGCCGTTAGATGGAATAGGAAATATGTTCATAACACCAGACCAGACCAGATTCAGTCCACAAGTTGATACAATGAGTCATTTTCTCTCAAGAACGAGGTCCAAATTTGGATTGATACTTTAACGATTATTACAACGGGTAGGTTATGAAAACCCCGCAACCACATCACTGAATTCCTCAAAATTAGAGTTGCGACAAATAATGACTTTGCGAAATACCGAATATTCGGCTGGGCTCTCGGCCGAAGTGCCGAATATTCGGCTACACTTTGCAGGTGACGGATTCCGATCTGCATCATTAAACTGCATGTGGTAACTACGTATTTTTTATTTGCGAGTGTCGTGTCACAAAACATGTTATCTGTTGATTGTCACATTATGTGTTACTTAAAGTATGTAACACGTCTGTTTGTTCGCGAAAAGCTTTACGAAATGCCACCATTTAATTAAAAAATCACCAAATTTTTTTTTTGCATGAATACCTCACAAGGATCTCAGCTGCTCTCGTCTGGAGCCAGTGAGACTATGGCATCTCCAATTGGGATGTGTTGTGAGGCTAAAGGTGGTGGGGAGGGGAAGGAGATGGGAAGAGGAAGGTGGGGATGTACCTGGCTATTAAGATATGGTCACCAAACACGGCTAAAGCCATTTCAAGCAACGCTTCAATTCTGAATGGTTGTCTTACACCAGGGCGATACTGAGAATGTCTTCAACTCTGAAACGTTTCGCAAATAAACTATACATTATTTAAAATTAATTAATTGTACAATAACAAAAAATAATCAAATAAAATTTTTTTGCCCGCGCATGCGACCTTAGGATTGTGAGTCAAGAGCCTTGTCCCTAGACCACGCCGGTCGTCACGTGGGGATATTATGAAATTTGTAGTGAATACATAAAACATTAAATATTAAATTTGTATGAATTTTTTCATGATTTGGTATTCGGTATTCGACCGAATGGTTCGCAATATTCGGCCGAATACCGAATAGTAAAAAAGGTAGCTGAATAGGCCGAATACAGAATAGTAGCCGAATATTCGTGGCATCTATACTTCAAATTACATTATTGAACAACTTTTAATTGATTTAGTGTTTTCTTTATGTTTCCAATGAAGCCAAAAACCCAGTAATATAAAAAAGCAAAGATCATAACATTCAACACGAGTAATTTAATATTTCCCGGTGAACTTTCATTTCCAACACTCATTACAACCAATAAGAGAATCTTATACTAGGAACACCTCGGATTGAAATACTAAATCAGATACGAAAAAAATAATCTTCTTCCAATATCTCTTTATTCAGAATTGAAATGAATTTAGGCTACGTTATTGGAAAAATCATCCCATTTCAAACCTCCTCGATTACCTTATATAACCTTCAATCACCTAATATCCCTTCTTTATTCATGTGCCCTGAAAACTTTTCGTAGTATTAGAAATGCCTAACTCCCAGCCTCCCAACTTCGGGCAGTTTAGTTTCTTGAGCAGTTTGTACTGAGAGCTTTAAAAACTTAATTTTAGCGTTTATGAAGCTTGATGTAAGCGCTTTGCCATACGTAATTTTTTTTTTTTTTTTTTACAGTGAATACCGCACAAGAATCTCAACTGCTCCCGTCTGGAGCCAGTGAGACTATGGCATCCCCAATTGGGGTATGTTGTGAGGCTGAAGGTAGTGGGGAGGGGAAGGAGGTGGGGAAGAGGAAGGTTGGGAAGTACCTGGCTATTCAGATCTGGTCACTAAACACGGCTAAAGCCATTTTCAAGCAACGTTTCAATTCTGAATGGTGGTCTTACACCAGGGCGATACTGATAGTATCTTCCACTCTGGAACATGCCGCAAATATACTATATATTATTTTAAATGAATTAATTGTGAAATAACACAAATTAATCAAATAAAATTTATTTGCGCATGCCGGGTTCGAACCCGCGACCTCCGGAATGTGAGTCAAGAGTCTTAGCCACTGGACTACGGAGGCACGCTTTAAAGTTTTGCAGACACTCTTATTAGAATCGTTTTATAGTGATTAACTAGAACCTTTGGTCACGGATTTTCGCTTAACTGCTCGTGATTTAAAGTTTTATAATTTGTCAAAGTCACCTTAACTTCTTAAATCTGATCGATTTTCAATCAGACATAGGCAAAATAATTCACCGCTGAAAAGCATGTAATTTAATATAGTGCATTATATACAAATGGGTTTATTGAATTTTGATTTATAGAATAGTTTACTGTAATGTAATGCCTTATCAAACAGTAAGAAATGTTCCTTTAAATACTGGGCTCTTAATCTCCAGTACTCCTCGATGTTCTTAATATACGATATGATTGAAAGTTACTTAATCTAATATATAAAACTCTCGTGTCACGGTGTTTGTTACCATACTCCTCCGAAACGGCTGGACCAATTTTGATGAAATTTTGTGTGCTTATCTGGTAGGTCTGAGAATCGACCAACATCTATTTTTCATACTCCTAAAAGTAAAGGGTGTTCCACTCCGAAGAAAATTATTTTCCCCATACATTTTGTATGGAACGAATTCTCCTATTTTGAAAGAACTGCAGCAATATTGTAAGGGGTATAATATTGAACTGTGAACCGGAGGAGGGGGGAGGGGGAAGGGGAGGGTGGAGGGGGGATGGGGGAGGGGGGAGGGGGTGGGGGAGGGGAGGGGGATGGTGAGGGGGAGGGGGGGAGGGGGAAAGGAACTCAGGAAGGGGGGGTTAGCGGGACGGGGGAAGGGGAGAAGTGGAGTGGGGAGAGGGAGAGGGAACGCGAGAGGGGAAAGGATACGGAGGGAGAAACAATTTAGATCAAGATATGGTATACGCAGGGAGAAACAATTTAGATCAATTCAGCTAATAAGTTGACAACAGTTTTTGATTCTGAGGTGGTACGAAGTTCGCCGGATCAGCTAGTATACTATAAGTTTATTACTTTGAATATAATAAACTAGCTGACCTGCTAAGCACAACGCCATCTACAGGATGGTTATCCAACCCTGTATAACCACCGCCATCTTTGAGTTTATCGCGAAGAGACAGACAGACAGACGCCACGTTGGACTTTAATTTATAATATGTAGAGAAGATGTAGAGATAGTAAACTATCCGTAAAAGATAGATATATGCCATGACAGTCTTTTTTGTAGATCTATAAAAAGGAATATCCCACTATGCGTTTTTTTGTTATATCTCAAAGGAATTAGGCAGTGTTTTCGAAGAAAGCTCCCAGGCGACTTGACTTTTTCCGACGCTTCTAACAATTATCGTTATGATTCAACGACCTCCGTAGTCCAGTGGCTAAGACTCTTGACTCACATTCCGGAGGTCGTGGGTTCGAACCCGGCATGCGCAAATAAATTTTATTTGATTAATTTGTGTTATTTCACAATTAATTCATTTAAAATAATGTATAGTATATTTGCGGCATGTTCCAGAGTGGAAGATACTATTAGTATTGCCCTGGTGTAAGACCACCATTCAGAATTGAAACGTTGCTTGAAAATGGCTTTAGCCGTGTTTAGTGACCAGATCTGAATAGCCAGGTACTTCCCAACCTTCCTCTTCCCCACCTCCTTCCCCTCCCCACTACCTTCAGCCTCACAACATACCCCAATTGGGGATGCCATAGTCTCACTGGCTCCAGACGGGAGCAGTTGAGATTCTTGTGCGGTATTCACTGAAAAAAAAAAAACCGATTTACACAAATCCTTGACAAATTATATACTTAAACCTTCCTCGCAAATCACTATATTTATTGGTGAAAACCGCATGAAAATCCGTTCAACAGTTTTTGAGTTTGTCGCGAACAGACAGACAGACAGACGACGTGGAGGACTTTAATTTATAATATGTAGAGATGACAATGGAATAATTAGCTCTATTCGGTAGGCTGGTAAACAATGAAGTGGCGCTCGCGCGACGAGAGCGCGCTAATAACTCTAGAGATCATGAAACTCCGCGGTAGTTCGGTAAAACCGAACCCCTGCCTGTGACGTTAAAATAACATATACCACACTTGTTTTATTCATTGGTGTGTAGCTACTCTTTATAAATTGATACATTCAGTTTAGTTGAAATAAATACCTATACCTCCCACTAAAACCAAAATACACGTAAAATAATGCAAAATATTTTTTTGTAAGAATGTTTTCAATGGTTCTTTTTAAATTGATGGGATACGACAGCCCTGCTGCACAACCGCCAATTAGACACATTTTCCCAATGTGGGTATTATTTTAATGTGGTAGAGAGATAAATAAAAATCAATGTCAAAATCAACAGATTAGATTCACTATCATTATGTGGGTGGTTTGGTATCATTATGTGATGATCATTTTAAAGAGAATGACACAGAGAATGAGATGTCGATGACAGTTGGAGGATTAATGACTTTAAATATTTTGATCCACTTAAAAAAGTTAGAGTTTAATACATGTACATATTACAGTTGTTGAATGATTTAAAAAAAAAATCAATTATTCAAAAAATGCATGTCAAGAAGCGAAGTCGGTGGTTAACCCTCCGCTCGTCGTGCGTTTTTTGTAACGCGAGGTATCGCGCGGAGCCGCTAAGGACCCCAAAAGTAAATATGATTCAATTGTTGTTATAGCATACATTTTATGTGTTATTTTAACTGATTACAGTTAGGTGATAATGACTGCTTTGAAATACAAAGAAAAATTAAATTTTGTTATTTTTTTTAATGCAAGAGCTTAAAAATCAACAATGAACATTTTTTGTAATTTTTAATCATATTTTTTTTAATAGAAAACTTAAAAAAATATCTAACTTTCAATCAAACTTAAAACTATTTGAGGTTGATACAGACTTATTATTATTCCAAAAATAAAATGGAAAAACATATAAACATGATTTTTTATGGTATTTCGTTAATTTTTTTGAGCCTCACGTCGAAACACAAGTCAGTATCTTGCATCGCACATGCGCAGACTGAATTTTCTCAGTGCTAGCGTCAAGTATAATAGTCCCTTTTAGGAAGCTACCTAAAGTAAGGAATCAGTGGAAACATTTAAAATGAACATAATTAGAATTTCCGTAATACCCGGGCTTTTAACGACCCCACGCGACGCGACGGGTCGAGGTAAAGGGTTGAATACATAAAAAAACGCAAATTAATTCTTGTGTTTAAGACGACAATATACCCTAAAATACATTCAGAATCTTAACGACGTAAAGTAAAGAAGCCGCGTATACAAATTACGACTCGCGGCCCGTGTATTTTACGGACCTGCTGTCGAATTTGCCTTATCAAAGAAAACAAGAAGAAGAAAAATAATGTGGGAATATTAACGTAAGAGACGTAAGTGAAGAAAGCGTGTAAACAAATATACGCCCGCGGTACGGCGTATTGGACGAACGTCCTGGAGATTCGACCTTTCCGATACGTTCATCTTAATTAATTCTGAAGAATGTGTTACAAATATTTAAGACGTTGATAAATGTTTCCCTCCCGAAGTTATTAATTCATCGTCTAGGAAAATAAAATCTAGTGCTAACCGCTAACTTTACAGTTAAAAAACGGGTGATAAAGTTTTAAAATCGTTGTACGTAAAACACATTAAGGTTATATTGTTTTTATGAATCTTAAATATAAAGAACTTACATCCACAGGGGTCGGTTTGAATAAAAAAGTTTTTATAGTTATGAATTCGCTGGAAATGATTAAAATGTGAGTTTCGAGCAAACAAAAATTATTAGGGTTGTGTACCGCCTTAACAGCTCAGCTGTGAATTTTTTTTTCCAATTTCCGAGTTTCTCCTTAGTATTTTATTTCTGCTAGTACCGCACACAGATTACAAGCGTTTGGAATCACTGAGTCTTCGGCATCCCAAATAGTGCATGTTGATCCAAGGTTTTTTTTTAATTAAAAAAGAAAGACAAACATTTCCGGGTTATGAATAATCCAACAATATCTGAAAATCTATTACTACCACCACAGTAAGCAGAAAATGTTGCTTGTGTCATGATGGAGGACTTTGCCAGCCGAGGATCGAACACGCGATGTCCGGGTGGACCCAAACGCTATGCCACTAAACTAGTTATGTTGTATGTTGAGGCTGAAGGTAGTGGGAAAGATAATGAGATGTATGAGAAAGGTTCCATGACAACTCAGAATCAAGTCAACTTAATACCTCTTTGAAAAGTTATTTATAATATGAAAAAATATTAAAGAATAGCATGCAATCTAACCTAATACAAATTATTTAACAATTTTTTTTATAGATATTTTTATTTTTAATAACTTACTTATTTTTATTTACTTTTAGTTCACTCTGAGTAGTCCGGTCACCGTGGGAAAGTACGTGGATAATCCGATTTAATCACCAAAAAAGTCATTTCATGCAAGTTAGATTCTGAACGGTGGTTTTTCATCAGGGCGATACAGAAAGTATCCACCACATAGGAAAATTATTAATTCCTTGGGGCCTCCCGTATGAAGATAACTTGAAAAGTATATCAATGAACTCTAGGTAAGCGTACATTTAAAAATAATATTTTATGTCATCATGGAAAAAGCCTTAGTTTATTTTTGTTGTGCATTATTTTGCAATTAATCATAACGGGTTACGAGACGAGAGATGGGAAGGCTGATAAAGATATCGAAAGAAGGGCAGTGAGGCATGGAACTGGCAGAGGAAGGATGAAAGTAGACTAAATGTTGTAGAAATGAGATTCCTGAGGCGTATGTGCGGTAAAACCATGTACGATCGTGTGAAAAATGTGGAGATCCGCGAAGAATGCAAGACTGATGTAAGCGTAATGAGTAAGATTAAGAAAGGGACGCTCAGATGGTTTGGGCATGTAGAGCGAATGAACGAGGAAAGGAGTATAAGGAAAATATATGAAGCAAATGTGAATGGTAGAAGGAGTCGGGGACGCCTGAGGAAGACATGGCACGACCAAGTGAATCAGATACTTGAGTCGGGCCATGTGAAGAGTCGGATTAATAGAAGAGCATGTAAGAGGCGATGTATGAATGTGAACGAGGCAAGGAGTGTGTGCCAAGATCGAGTTGTTTGGCGGTCCGTTCTCTCTGCCTACCCTGCGGAGAAGTTTGGTTGGTTAGTGATGGTTAGTTAGTTAGTTTATCTGTAATCACGTAAAAAACTAAATACAATTTGGGAGGCGGGAATGGGTACCGCCGCCCCGGGAACCTTAATTGGATAACCAACACCTCTGCCACAGGTCACCCCAAGTGGTTCGCTACGTTTGATGATTTAGCAGGGGCACACGGATTCATGGAGTGAGGTTTGTCTAGGTCTTGGAGACGGATGACCAGGACACACCGAACACCAGGTTACTACCCACCCCTCAAACCCCTTTCCTTCCCAGAACTCTCCTGTCCTTTCCTTAAAAAAACCCGCCACACAGCATCCCCAAAGATGACATAGGCCCTGAGGGAAATTATTTTCCTCAGGGCCTCCTGTGTGGAGCTCATGTAAAAAAAAAAAAGCCACATATTTAATCACCTGAGTTTTTTTTCCAATAAACTGATAGAATTATAAAAAAAATCTGACCTTTACGAATCAATTCATTTCGCAAACCTATTTCTAAAAGTGATTCGTTCCCAGAATCAAGCACCAATCAACTCTCAACCCTCCCAAAGCAGACATCACCAATATAATCGTACCTTCACGAGCGGTAATGACAAACTTCCTAGGAAATCAGTCACCGTGACGTCACAAGGCAACAGCGCTTGCGGTGGAAATTAGGAGAAATTGGGTCGTATGGTGATGGTTTCCTTTGGCACCTACAATCAAACAAGATGGCGGCTGTGTCAAACGGAAATTTAGCACTTAAATTGGAATTAATTGTTTGGTAATCAAATTTTGCCAAAGTGGAAATAAATGTAACTAACTAACCATCAGCTCTTCCAAGTGATGGATACATGCATGAGAAGAGGTACTTTCCCTTCTGAATGGAAGAGGGGCGTGCTTAGGATTATACCAAAGGGGAACGATAAACCAAGGTCGGACGTGAAGGCGTACCGTCCAATCACCCTGCTACCTGTCCTGGGGAAGATCCTGGAGAAACTGATTAGGCAGCGTTTACGTCAAACCTTATCCCCACCCTGCGAGCGGCAGTTTGGTTTTGTCCCCGGTATGTCCACTGAGCACGCCATCACGTATGCGCTTGACTGGGTGAAGGCTTGCCAAAAGAGGTACGTAATAGGAATTTTCCTCGATATCACTGGTGCCTTCGATCATGCGTGGTGGCCGATGATACTTGTCAAGCTCAAAAATAGGAAATGTCCACAAAATCTGTTCAAGATCTGCGCTGATTACCTCTGCGACAGAACGGTCATCCTTTCTTTTGGAGACTACCTGATTGAACGAATAGTTGACATGGGTTGTCCTCAGGGTTCAATCCTTGGACCTGAGTTTTGGAACATTTTGTTTGACGATTCCTCCAGGCTGCCCTTGCCTGAAGGATGTATCTCGGTAGATTACGCTGATGACAAATTGTATCTGGTCTCGGGGAACAGCAGAAAGGAAGTTGAGAGTAAAGCTGAAGAGGTTTTAAGTGTGACTTTAGAATGGGGAAAGAGAAATCGGCTGACCTTCGCTCCCCACAAGACCATGGGACTCCTGATGAAGGGTAACCTCAATAGAAGTAGAAATCCCACCATCAAAATGGGAGATACCAACATCCGGTTCGTTGAGAACACTAAATACTTAGGCGTCACTTTGGATCGAACGTCCTCATTCTTGACCCATGTTAAAAGCGTATCAAGTAAGGCCCAGGCCCTCTTTTTGAAATTGAGAAGAATCTCTACTGCCGAGTGGGGACTGCGCTCTCCAGCGCTCCGTCTCCTGTACAGGGGGGCTTACGTGGCGCAAGTCTCGTATGCGGCCTCTGTGTGGGAGCACCGCCTAGAGAATGCACTCATACTCTCGGCTCTCAAGAGAGGCCAGCGAGTCCCCTTGCTGGCGCTTTCGGGTGCATACAGAACAGTCGCTTCGGACGCTTTGCCAGTTTTGGCCGGCGTTTTGCCTATCGATCTTGAAATTAGGGAGGTGTTAACAAAGAAGCTTCTAACAAGAGGAAGAACTGCCACACATCATGGTATTGAGCTAATACCAGGTGGAGCGGTTTCCCTCCCAGGACTTCTTAGAGAGATGCGAGAAAGAACTTTGAGAGAATGGCAGGAACGTTGGGATAGGTCAAATACGGGAAGGTGGACTTTCTCCTTCTTCCCGTCAGTTAAACTCAGAATGGAAGGGGCTTACATCACTAAGGATCATCATGTGACCCAACTTCTGTCCGGTCATGGGGAGTTCAGAGGGAGACTTCATAGTCTCTCTCTATCACCCCATTCTAACTGCGCTTGCGGTAATACTGATCAAACAGCCGAGCACATTCTGTGGCACTGCGAGATTTTGACGGATGCCCGAGAGGAAATGCTTGATGGCTTGCAAGTTACTACGAGACCAGCTTGGAACGCGGATCTCGTTTCGAATAAGGTGAACTTTGAGTGTTTGAGGAAATTTACGAAAGTCTGGGTCGAGAGATGGCCTGATCTTAGAGTCGCTGACTAGCTGTAAAATCATGTAGGTACCAGGTGTATCTGCTCTTGAATCCACGGACATTCTCTTTACTTTATTACATCTACTGCTAGAATTTTATGTTTTGTGCTTTATATCTATATACATATATATTTTTTTGTTATAATATCATCTCTATCTTAGGTATCTTTATCTTATTCTATTGTATAAATTTTGTTCCTATTTCTTTTATATTTCTGTGACTTACCTTTTTTTTGCTTATTTTATTTCTTTTCACATGGTTTATTTTAGATTTCACTAAGCTGTGCTACACGGTGTTTTATCGGTGTTTATTGTTTTCATTATTTTTCATCAATTTTTTTGGAATTTTCTCTTTTTTCCAGCTTCATATTCTAAGGAACACTATTGATTCAACTAAAATACTCGACTATGTTTTTTTTTTTTTTTTAGGTTTGTTTTGGTTTCTTTGTTCTCTTTTTCTTTTTAGTCTCGCAATGCTACTTTGCTTCGCTCAGAAGGCTGAACTGAACTGCATCTATTTATTTTGTTATGTCTCTTTTTCCCCTTCTGGGGGTGCGTTAGACCTCGTCCTTGCATCAACAGGAGTCGGTCGACGATGGCACGGTGCCCTCTAAAATTAATTGCGCCACCCCCAGCAACATGTGCAGGCTTTAGGTTTGGGGGGGCGACCTCGGCTCTCCTTCGCCTTGCCTCCGGCTACTCGACGCTGAATTCCTTAGGGTCTTCGGGTATTTCCCCCCAATCTCCCATTTACTTTTCTTTGAGGCATCACCGAGGAACCGGCTAAGGGGCGCGGAAGCTGAGTGTGGTTCACGACTAGACCGAATGTCATGCGCATTCTTGCTGGGACTGCCAATCGATTGAAGAGGACTCCCAACCGTTTGCCATTCCCTTATTACTTATCTATTGTGTCTTCTTCCCAAACAGGTGCTTGTAGGATACGCTGTATACAATCACCCAGCGCTTGCCACCTCGTGAACTTTCACCAATCTGTCCCATTGTCTTGTCTATATTTTGTCATACTAACACATATTGTATCTGTATTTCCCGCTAAGCACTTGCATACTGCTTACTAACAACGTATGCAGGGACATTGGAGGTCTAGTTTCGTCATCAAATGTAGAGTCGTTTTTACCCAAAAAATTAGAGTCCTTGCAAGAGCCTTGAAGGGGTAACCATCTGTTACCTATACCAGGGCGGGTAAGTGGTGGGTCCTCCAAATAACCATCACGCCGTCGCCGGGTAGAAACAAACAACTCGGTCTTGGCACACATTCCTTGCCTCATTTACATTCATACAACGTCTCATACATGCTCTTCTTTTATTCTCACCCTAGACTTGGCCCTACTCAGGAATCTGATTTACTGGGTCGTGTCATGTCTTTCTTTTCTAAATGTTATTTTAGTCTTATTTTATTTTGGAAATAAATGTTATTTTTTTGTTTAATGTTTGATTAATATTCTTATCGTACCTGCATTGAAAGAAAGTAATTTTTGTTCCAACCGCTGGAGTGCAGAAAAGTTTTAACTACCGTTTATGTAGAAATTGACTAAATTGAATTTAGAAAAAAAAATTATATTACTGGAGAAGAAGATAACAATGATAAAATAAACGAAAATATGTAAGAGAACAAGACACAGAAAAAAAGAAAAAAAAATGGTCGCAACTAGGACTCGAACCCAGACCTCTCGTCTAACGGGGATATGCGCGTAAACCAATTTCGCTATTGCCACCTTCTGTCTCATATTTCAAATTTTTAGAATTAACAATATTATCTTCTACTAATTATTTTTCCATGTTACGGGGAACTACCTTTTTTATCGGAAACAATCATTCTCAGAATTGGTTTGTAACCTGGATAGCGTCTCGGATGAATCCGAATTTATTCATATGGAACTGTTGACTTTTTGTAAAAGTCTAAATGAATATTCAATTTTTATTACTTTTGAAGGTTAATGTAATAAAATATCACTGAAGAAGAAGATAACAATAATAATGTGAACCAAAATATGAAAGAGAACAAGACACAGAAAAAAACAATGTTCGCAATTCGAACCCAGACCTCTCATCTAACCGGGACGTGCGCCTTAACCAATTTCGCTATTGCCACCTTCTGTCAGACCGTCATGCGTCACGTTTGTCAATCTCAATCTCGTCCCGTTTAAACGAGAGGTCTGGGTTCGAGTCCCAGTTGCGACCATTGTTTTTTCTGTTTTTCTGTGTCTTGTTCTCTTTCATATTCTCGTTCAGATTATTATTGTTATCTTCTTCTTAAGAGATACATTACATTGATGGGAAAACCCTTCAAAAGATGTAAAAGGGAGTTTTTCTCATGAAAAATTAAAAATTATGTTATTTAATATTTTATAATACTTTATTAATACTTGTTATGATTCAATAAAGTCAGGTTATTAGTTATATATCATCTCCGTAGTCGAGGAGTAAGGCTCTTGACTCGCAATCCGAAAGGCTCCAGACGGGAGCAGCTGGGACTCTTGTGAGATATACACATAAAAAAATTGGTAAGGCGTATATGCGTGCGGCTGCCCCGGGAACCATTTATTGGATTACCAACACCCCTGCACTAGATTAGATACTCCACGTAGTTCCCAGGTTCAAGGATGCATTTGCCCACCTACTTCGTGGCGGGCCGGATCGGGAGAAGCTGGTTTAGGGATACTTTTTGAACTCTCAAGCCGGACTTTCTAGACCTGTCTCCTTACACCGTAGTGGGAGGGATGGATCCATGCGTCCGTCATTCCTGATCACACTTTTTTTCCTTCCCAGTACTTCCTCTCCTTTCTTTCCTTAAAAAACTCTCGACACAACATCCCCCAAGATGGCATTGGCCATGTATACTACTCATAATAATATATATACTACTCGTAATACATTATTTATGTAACCTATAAAACCATTTTATTTTCATATCAAATAAAGTAAAAGTCTCAGGTGTTGAATAAATAAAATATTAAATGATACTATTTTCAGAAAGTGTGAAAAAACATTGGCGCACTCGGTTTTACACACGAACTAAGGAAAGGTTGAGTCAAAGAATTTTAACAATACATCAAATTTCGATGTAAATGTTCAAGTTCTGTGATAATCTTATTCAAGTTCTATTTTTATCCATGTTCTGTAAATGAACAGAAACAATACAATAATAACAGAAGTTGATTAGAACTTTCTTATTCTATTTAACAACCCGTTAAAACCAGTCTGCTTGTTCAGGAATATTTAAATACAGATATTTAACAATCTCGTTTCAAAGTGACGGTTTCAGAATTTACACGCGAAATCGTGGTTTCGAATTGTGAGATGCGAATACATTGAACCAAGCAGACGGGTTAAACATAAAATTTATTAAAATTCTATTAAACAATCCATTCTCACTGTTCTTTTATTTTAGTAAAACTTTTATAAGTTCATTCTAATAGTTATCATTCGTCTCATTATTGTTGTAATTCGTGGAAAATGAAAACATATATTATCCAGCCTTCTTTTCATTGATGAAAGGCTTACATATCATAAATATTTCTCAATTTAACAATGATTTCAACCTCGAAAGCAAAATCTTTCATATCATGAATAATTGTATTTTCCCCTCACTAAGGACTTATTGAAAACATAAATATAACGTATCCTTTCAATGATATAAATACGTGGCATGACAATGTTATTACCTACGTATTATTATTTACTGATGTTTAACTTACCGTTTTAACAATTGTTTTTTGTTGTGATGGGCTCAAAGGAAACGGGTGGTTTTCAAGATCTAGTAACCTGCAAAATAGAGAGAAAATAATTAGTATTAAATTGAAATATTTTTAATAGATGCTTAATAAATGGATAAAAATACATTACAAGATCACAAGACACATTTCTATTCCGAAACCATATTAATAAAATTATAGTAACACGCAAAAACGAGATAAGAGACCTTGGCGTGATTTTTTAAGCAAATCTCTCTTTCAAATCTCACATATTAGACATTGTCTCCCACGCCAACAAAATGCTTGGATTTGTTCTTCGTAATGCGAGATCATTTACTAATGGAATTGCAATACGAAGAACATATGAAGCGCTTGTCCGCAGCATCCTGGAATACAGCTCCATTATTTGGGCCCCCTATGAACAAAACCATATCCTAGAAATAGAAAGAGTACAAAAAAGGTTTATGCGTTACCTGTAAATGAGGGAATATGCATACTACCCATTCCTGTTTTCGTCGTTCAGGAATGCTCGATCTTAATAACTTAGAAGCCCGCCGAAAAATATTTTTGGGGAAACATTTTTTTAAGCTGATCTCCGGTACTGTACTGAATCCATATATGTTGAAGGAGATTAACCTATATGTCCCTAACGCGTATACTCGTGGAAGATCCCACGCACTTTTTTATGCTCCGAAAGCGAGAACTTCTTCCTTTCGGAATGCCCCATTAAACAGAGCAATTCAACTGCTTAACGATTCTGCATGGAGCATTGAAATCTTCAATGTTACCGATAGAGAGTTCAGTAACATTCTTTTGACATACGTCTCAACATAGTGAAACTGCTCCTTGTATTTTTTTTTTCTCTTAAATTTTGTAATCTTCTCCGTAATAATTTGGTGTATAACTGTTTTATGGAGAACCTGAAAAAATAAATAAATAATTATTATTTAAAGTTATTTAATTTTACGTGTCGAACTTAATAAAAAAATAAACTATGTTTTTTATTGACAGCCCATGCCTCCTGCATGCTATAAATTTATTATTCGTATTAAACTTCTTTACGCACGCTTGACTTGGGGAGTAAGCTGGTGAATGCGTGACGAAAGCGTTACGAAAAGTGTGATCGGGCGAGGCGAACGGTCGGGCCTTTACGCACGCTTGACTTGGGGGGTAAGCTAGTGAATGCGTGACGAAAGCGTTACGAAAAGAGTGATCGGGCGAGGCGAACGGTCGGGCGCGGCGAACGGAAGTTGAGAGAGAGATATAAGTTAGTGAAGTTTTTTTTCAGTGGTGTGGTCTAAAGCACACTAGTTTTTTTAAAAATATTTATTTGTTTAATGTTACATGTATCATGTGTATTGCAATAGGATTACATCAGTACGAAATACACATAAATATTATATATGGTTTAATACATAAAAGAAAACTAAAGATGAATAATCGTAAAAAGTTGTGCATCGTGCCTTCAATGGATTTAATAAAGAATTTAAGTTCAGTAAATCCCAAAAAAACGTTAAGCAAATAGGCCACTTGCATGGATTTCATAACGACTTGGAAAAATCGCGTGGATTGATCTTTTTACTAAATTTTTTTAGAAATGTACAGTTTTATTTTTTATTTTTAAATAAATAAATCCATTATTTGCGCTCGTGACGTCACGACATGAAAATATCCCGTCTCCGAAAATGTTCCTATTAATTAAATAAAATTCCTATTAAGTAAAATTCCACACTGATTTATTTTTTTATATGGCATCACTTTCATTTCAGGCGAATTTTTTAATTTGACATTTAACGTTCACTAGATTTATTGTTTGTTCTCTGCGAACTTATCATTTGGTTTGACTTTTTGACAGATGTTATGAAGTTTAGAGGTATAATGGTTATGGTGCTGCTTTTAATAGAATCAAATTTTATAATATTCTTATTATTATTATAATTTACAAGTACAAGTATATTACATTGGATTTAGTAATATGGACGTTGTACATTATAACGATTTATCATCAATAAGATGGATCAAGGAAAAAATATTTATGAGATGTAATATTTTTGATATGCCTCGTTATTCTCCTATGTCATTCATGTGGAAAACGTTATTTCTTGAAAATGATTTCGGCTACGTAATTATCGTTTTTTCGCACCTATAAAAGTATGTCCCGTCTTTCCGGTTTATAAAAAATCATCTGTTTTTCGGATTGAAATTTTCAAAAAATCACCAGGGTTTCAAAAATACGATTAATAAAAAATAGAGAATGGCTTAGAATATTTGCCTTAACCGGAATTTTTTTTTTAAAATGTGATGCAAGTGGCCTATTGTGGAGTTACAAGAAAAAGGAACGAACCATACCAAATTACTTTATTTACAAGCCAATACCCAGAACACAACGATTTGCCAATAACTATGCTAATTTATGAATAGATGTATGTACTTGATGTTGACAATCTTGCACGATTATACTTACTATCAAGTTACATTTCTTAACATAATATTATCATTCTGTTTACATAGAATGTTCTCTGTTATTATAACTATTTTTTTTTATATTTCTTCTCCATCCTGTTTTTTTGTAAAAAACTAAAATATTATATATATTGCGCTTAAAAAAAATACTACTTTTGTTTTTGAAATTTTTATTTAGATGTACGTAAATATTTTCATACATCTAGTGGGAAAATATAAAAAAATACAATTAACAAGTATGTACAGTAACATTTACAAATACATTTTAAAAAAGAATACTAAATAAAAAAGATAGCTAGACAAAAATACATTATAAAAGAATAAGATATGAGAATAACATTGGTAAATAATCAAAAACTATTTTTTACATATAATGCACATATCCTTCGAAAAGTGCTGAGACTTGAGGCTTCCTTTACAACATTTGGCAGACTGTTATATAGTTTTTGCCCTTTATAAAATGCGCTATTTTGTGTGCACGAAAGTTTAGTTTTGGGAAGCCTAAAGTCTCCGCGTCTTCTCGTAGGATAATTGTGAACATTTTCTTGAAACACAATAGTATTCTGCAGATAATTTGGGAGCATATTATTTTTAAGTTTGTAAATCATTGTTAATGTATTATATATTATATGTTGTTTTGTAGTCATAATATTTAAATTTTGTAACATAATTTTAACTCTAGTAAAAATGTTGCATTTTAAAATCATCCTCATCCCCCTATTTTGTATAACCTGTAGTTTATTATTTTGGGCTTCGTTACATAAGAATAAAACACTAGAACAATAATTTAAATGCGGAGTTACAATAGAATTATAAACAAGGCGCGCTGTCTTCAGATCCAAGTTATTTCTGATCCTTTTTAGGAATCCAACTTTTTTAGCAATTTTCTTTGTTATGTATTCTAAATGTTCGTCGAATTTCAATTTATCATCCAATATTACACCCAGATATTTAATACTGTTAACCCTTTCTATGCTTTCGTTATCAATTTTTAGTATTGCCTGCTCGTTTCCACCTAGGCTATCCACAATTAAAAACTTTGTTTTCGCTACATTCAGTTTCAGTTTGTTTTGGTGAAGCCAAAACGCTACATAATTTAAATCAATTTGTATTTTTTCAATGGCGTCCTGTAAATTTTTACTGGCTATGTATAACAACGTATCATCAGCAAATAGTTTAATTGAACAATGCTTTAACACTTTGATAATATCATTCATGTATATAATGAACAACAATGGACCTAAGACAGAACCCTGCGGAACGCCTTTATTAGTACTATGTGGTTCAGATGTTATACCACCATATTTTGTTATTTGTGTTCTTTCTGATAGGTAATCTGCAAACCACTTACTTTCTTTACCATTAATTCCAATGTTACTTAATTTTTTGATTAATCTATCTCTGTCGATTGTTTCAAATGCCCGCTTTAAGTCTAGAAATACTGCAATAATTTTACTTTTTTTATCTCTAAAATTTTTCCACTCATCTACTACATAGTTAATAGCGGTTTCACACGAACATTTATTTCTAATTACTGATACTTGTGCCACTTTGTGCCACTTTGTGCCACTTTGTGCCACTCTAACTTATAATCTTATCATTGTAATGTAAAAGCCTTTTTATGGCGTTAAATAAATAAATAAATAATTTATGCTGTTGGAACATGCAGTATATTCCAACCTTCCTCCTAGTCTTCTCTTTTCGTTTCCACTTCCTTCAGCTTCATAATATTCCTCAAATTGGAATTGCCATGATCACATCATTTTTTTAAAACATTATTTCAGGAGGCATTTGGGAGGCGGGAATGGGTACCGCCGCCTCGGGAACCTTTATTGGATAACCAACACCTCTGCCGTAGGTCACTCCAAGTGATTCGATACGTTTGGTGATTTGGCAGGGGTGCCCGGGTTCATGGGGTGAGGTTTATCTAGGTATTGGAGGCGGATGACCAGGATACACTGAACCCCAGATCTACCCACCCCTTAAACCCTTTTCCTTCCCAGAACTCTCCTCTCCTTCCTCTCCTACAAAAACCCATCCACACAGCATCCCCAAAGATGACATAGGCCCTGAGGGAAATTATTTTCCTCAGGGCCTCCTGTGTGGAGCTCAGGTAAAAAAAGGAGGCAGGAGACTGGAGGCTCTGAGGAAACAATTTCTCTCGGTGCCTACGTCATCTTTTGGGATGCTGTGTAGAAGGTATTTTTTTCGGATAGAAAGAAGAGGAAGTTCTGGGAAGGAAAAAGGTATGAGAGGTGTATAGGATTCTGGGGCCCCAAGTGTCCAAGAGTGACGGACGTATGAATCCATCCCTCGTATTGCGGTGTAAGGCGATGGGTCGAGAGAGTCCGGTTGGAGTCTCTCAAAAGATCTTCCTCAACCAGTCTCTCCGGATCTTATCCGCTGCTGATAATCCTCACCCCTTGAACCCAGGCACCCCTTCATCCATAATTCGATTTGCGTTTAACTGCCCCTAGCTATTTATTTATTTATTTACGCCCATTTAGGCTTTTACATATATACAACAATATTTACCAAATTATACTAGCAAACAGTAAAGGAAATTACTGTTTAAAACACTTGCATAAAAACAAATATAAAGCAAAGATACTATTGAATTTGATCCACGCAGTATACAGGCACACAATATTAAAAAAAATATACAAAATAGCTTCTCTCCTTCAGCTGACAAAATACCACCAATATGCTAGTCAATTCCAACAGTTTCATCCAAAGATTCCTCTACTCGATGAAAAAAACTTCAATAAGGTACGCTTATATAATATTAAAATTGATGTATTAAATATATCAACAATATCGGAGTATTTGTTTCCAAGCTGTTGAATCCATTGCATAAGAGTGTAATATTGGGATATTGATGTAGAATTGCTACAATAATATGGTAGGTACACAGGTAGACAGCAACTGTCTTGTGACTGACCTGCCTGGAATATGAAAAGAGATTGCATATATATAATAAACCAGGGGAGTCAAACATTGAATTAATGATTTTATACAAACAGGTTAAATCGGAAATGATTCTACGATCAGATAATTTTATTAAATTTGATGAACAAAGTAGGTTATCGTAATTAAGGCATTCACTAGAAATGCCCATTTTAAAATTTACATACCTTAAAATCTTATTTTGGATTCTTTCAATCGTAGTATGTGAATGAACCTCATAATTTGGGGACCAGACCGTGGAATTGTATTCTATATGACTCCTTACTAGTGACATATATATTGAGACCTAATTACTAAAATTAGTAATTCCTATAAATAATTTGTGTTGTTTAACCGTAGCAATGTTTTTGCTAAACAATTTTAAAGTGATGCACTTGAACTCTCAATTTCCGAGTACCTACTCGACTCGTCAGACTATATTCACCATTGAAAAACAAATTATGCAGCAAACTCGCCAATTCTTTGCCTACATAATTTAGCAAACAAATATACAAATGATATCGACATATTTAGTGTGACAATTTCACGTTTAAAACACACTCAATTTTTTAAAAAGTAAACATTAATTCTGATATTTTCAGTTTCATCGTTATTTTTTTTCAAGTTAATCCACACTGGAATCAACTAAGAACACTTTTAATTTAGAAAAAAATTAAGAAAATATTAAATATTTCATTCTGCGAACTTGCCCTGTTTGTCCCAACACTTAACTGGGTAATTTATCTGCCACTAAAAACTGACAATGAAAAAGCTATAAGCTTACAAAAGCATAAAACAAAACGGGAATTTATGGGCGTACCTGGAAGTAAATAAGAAACAATAAATTTAAAAGAGACAAAGGAATTGGGGGTCATTATTTTGTAGCTATCAAAACCTTTCTGAATTTTGATAAAGCGGAGAATTTTTGCAACGTTTTAATTATATTACACGACTTTTGTTCTTCTCTAATTCAAGACAAAGTTAATTTTTTGTTGTTGAATAAAATTAAACGCAAAACATTTTGTTTTTCAAACCAAGAAGTTTATTCGAAATTATCTTTTTTCAAATTACAAAATCCTTTCATCTAAGTGAGGAAAATTTAACTTAACAAATATAACATTTACTAACGCTGGCGAAGACTAAATACTTCCTCGAATTAAATCTCTTGATAAAACTTTAGTTCTCAACAACTTTTTAATAAGTCAGGTACGCCTCCTACATCAGACGTATGTCTGGCCACGTTAAAATATCGTGAAAACAAACTCTAACCAAGATGATATATACAAACACGCATGTATGTATACAGGGTGTTAAGGGTCGTACTTTAAGCAGTGAGTGATTCCTGACTTTATTTGTAGCAAAAAATATAAATGAAATTTTGGTGTTCGGTGATATTTTTCATGATTTTTGTGTGTGTAGTGAAAATTTCTTTAGCACCGTTGTGATTTGAAACTCGATGAAACGAAAAAGCGAACTAAAAAGAGACAAACAGATATATCTATAGGATTTAGCCTGCTAAAGAATGACAGTAAAATCGGTGTCCACTTTGTGCGGTGCTTTGCAGCCTCCACACTCTTGTCTACTGAAGTTTTTTGAAGGTTTGTTTTTCTACAAAATCATTTGTGATGTTGATGTTTTTTGTGTGTGTAGTGAAAACTTCACTAGCACTGTTGTGATTTGAAAATCGATGGAACGAAAAGCGACACTAAAAATAGACAAACTTATACATCTATAGGATTTGGCCTGTGAAAGAATGAGATAGTATAATCGGTTTCCTCTTTGTGCGGTGTTTTGTAGCCTCCACACTCTTGTCTACTGTAGTTTTTTGAAGGTTTAAAAGTTATCAAAAAATCACCCGAAACCAAAATTTCATTTACATCTTTTTTTAAAATAATATCAGAAATCACTGGGTAAAGTAAGTCAAGTACGTCCTTTAACACCCTGTTTGTGTCTGAGAGGTTCTTCTGACGTATTCATCTATTAGATAATTATCTTCCTGCTTACCACCAATTTCGGTTAGAACTGATCGAAAAGCGGATAAATTTCTAGCAGTATTGCTCTAGGAAAGACCACAATAATTCAGAATTGAAACGCTTGGTGTGGTTAAGCTGGTTTATTGATTAGCTCGGAAAGGTTTCCCTAATACAGGGTTTCCCAAACTGTATTCCGCGGAACCCCAGGGCTCCGCGGAACCTGAACAGGGGTTCCGCGACGATTTGCGATTTGTCGGAAGAATTTCTTTTAATTAATATACACATATCATATCCATATTTCAACACTACTGAAATTATTCACAAGAAATTAGTTCTTAAGTTAGGCACTAGAACTAGATTCTTTCAGGTACAGAGACTAAGTTTAATGGAAGTTTAAAGAGCCGTTTATGCTGTTATTGCAGTAAATCTTCATTTTACAAACAAAACAAAATCTCTGAAATTTATAACTGTGCTGTTTAATACTTTGATGAGAGCCAAATAAGAACGTCTGTGCGATGTGGAAACAATAACAACGGGATAATGGATCTGTATGTGTTTCACGAAATTTCCAAGGAACCCAACCACATTTTTTTCGAAATCGACTTTACCTGAAAGTACATAAATGTAAAAATCAATCAATCTTGCTACATCCTTGTTAGCAATTAGTCGAAATATAAACGCGCATGGAGCCGTAAATTTTGATATTGGTGAAAAAATTTAAAAAAATACATTTTTGGATTTCATCAGTTCATTCCAATCATTCTGATTTGTCTTTTTTATTTTGTCTTTTATATTTTTTTATGTGAATACCTCTCATGAGTTCCAACTGCTACCGTTTGGAGCCAGTGAGACTACGGCATCAATTGGGGTAAGTTAAGAGGCTGACGGTAGTGGGTAGGGAAAGGAGATGGAGAAGATGAAGATTGGGAAGTACCTGGCTATTTAGATCTGGTCACCAAACATGGCTAAAGCCATTTAAAGTAACGTTTCAATTCTGAATGGTGGTCTTGCGTCAGGGAAATACTGAGAGTAGGTATATTCCACTCTGGAACGTGCTGCAAATATACTAAATATTATTTTTACATGAATTAATTGTGAAATAACACAAATTAATCAAAGAAAATTTAATTGCGCACTCCGGGATTTGATCTCGAGACCTTCGGATTGTGAGCCAAGATTCTTACCCCTAGACCACAGCAGTCATACACGAAAGTCTGAATGAATAAAATTTTAAAGTATTTAAAGAGGTTTCCAAAGAATTTTAAGAATATGTACATAACTTGAAAACAACTCTTGCCATATTTTTCGAAAACTAGTAAGGACGATTCCTGGGTTTGGAATCCATTTTCTGTGACAGCTAAATCAGTAGGCCTTAGCGCAAGTGAGTATGAAAATCTAATTGATTTCTGGGTGAGTTTGTCAGAAGGGTACCCCAATTTATCAAAACAAGCTATTATTGTTTTACTTCCGTTTTTACGACCTATTTATGAGAAGCGGGATTTTCTAATTATGCTGCAACCAAGCCACAGTGCAGGAACAGGCTCGACGCCACATTAGATATTCGAATCCGACTTACCAATATTTTGTCTGTTATCAAGAAAATATGCAGTTCACGGACTCAAAATCGTCAAAGTCTGTAAGTCGTAGGTGCTTTATTTATTCCATTTTGTTTTGTTTACATTCCATTTTTTATATAGGTAGGAACTAAATAAATAATATGTTTAATACACTTTTTTAAATGTTTACTTTTGGAAATTACACAACCTAAAAATAACCTAAGTGTTCCGTCAATATTTACGGGTTTGCAAAGTGTTCCATTGCAGAAAAAGTTTGAGAAACCCTGCCCTAATACATTCTATATTCGCTCTCAGATTCCATCTCAGAGATAATCTCCGTAGTAGAGTGGTAAGATCAACGTCAAAGATTTCCAATAACTTTTTGAGGATAGGAAGGCCGAGCGGAGAGGAAAAATTGTTTGGCAAAATGGAGAAAAAATACCAGAAAACCAACAACTAATTGGGGCGATGAAATGTAAAGGTAAAAAATAAAGGATATTTATTGCGGACCACGTTCTCTTTATAGTTAGGTGGTTTATAGGGGTCGATTGGTTAATGAAGGGTTCCAAAATTCACATTCCGTCACGAGAATAAGTTTTTAGGAGTTTTCTATGAAATCTTCCACTATCTATCCGCTGAAAGTAAAATTAAAGTAAACTGACTCCAGATCAGAAGGTTGCGTGTTCAGATCACGTTAGGGTCACCAGTTTGGGCAATATAGGGTATTGTTTAAATGTTTTATCCAGGTCTGACAGCATATAGTCCTTGCCCACGTCTGTAAACTGGATGCGTGTGTTCGGAGGTATTTAAATAATATCTCTTGATATTAACGCGAGTCAAACGGAAAATTTATGTTACAATAATTTGTACAAGTTTAATATTATTCTTGCTCAGAGGTAAAGCAGGTAGAGAGGACAAACACTAGAACCGGAATGAATTTGCAAATAAAAATTGCGTTGTAACGCATCTAGCTGGAGAGTGGTGACCGGTGATACCACAGCCCAAAAATGATATTTTATGGCTGTTCGCTACCTCGCTAGGAGTCTTTTTTAAGGATATAAGCATAAGGAAGTTCTGGGAAGGAAAAAGGTAAGGAGATGGGTTGGAATCCTGGGCTCAGTGTGTCCAGAAGTGTCGAACGTATGAATCCATCCCTCCAACAGTCTCTTTTGATCCGGCCCGCCACGCACGACAAAACATCACAACATGAACCCGGGCACCCCTGCTTTGTCACCAAACGTAGCGACCCGCTTCGGATGACCTATCGCAGAGATGTTGGTTATCCCTTAAATGGCGAAACCCGTAACCTTCCAAATTAGGTACACTCTCTTTATTATTAGGTGATTTAGAGCGGTTGATTGGTCTAATGAAGGGTCCCAAAATTCACATTCCCGTCACAACAATAAATTTTTAGAGGTTTTCAGGTCAGGACCACGAGGACTTTTTCCCCTATGGACTCTTTTCCTGTGGGGTTATCTCAAATCTAAAGTTTACGCCAAAAATACTACTTCCCTGATGCAATTAAAAGAAAATATCCGTCACGAAATGGCAGCTATCACGAAGGCCACCAGGCGAGCCATCATAAGAAATTTTACTCTTCGTTTAAATGAATGCCGCGAACGTGAGGGGTTATATTTAGACGATATTATTTTTCAGAAATAAATTCCCAAATTGTGTATTTTAGTATTTAATAAGCATTTTTTTTGATACAACCCTTACTTTTTTTTAAATCGATCCACTAAATATCAACTTTCTTTTGGGACACCCTGTATGATAAAAAAATATAAGATGAAAACTCTTTATTTCAAGCGTCTCTTTACAGATCCCTATCAACTTACTACCGGACGCCAAAAAAGGCTTCATAGAAAGATTTGTGGTGACAATTTTTCCAAGGATTTCTGAGCTTTTGTTCGGTAGCCATATACCTTTAACATGAACATTAAGAAACTAGAAAAGAAAATCCTGATAGCTGATAGGTGTTATTGACGCAGGTTTATGACGACGTGAAAACGCCATTAATCTGGTTTTTTATCTTCCTCGGAATCTCCAAAAATGGTGCCTGCTTTATTTCTTTGTGGGAAAATGAATCGGCTGGACGCGAGATAGTTCAGGGGCTTTGGATGACAGAGTTATCACATTGTACTTTTCCTTAAATAAATGGCCTTGCCATTAAGGGAGGATGGAAGCGATGATGGCGGAATTCAAGGGATTTGTAAATATTCAGAAGGTTGACACAGAAAATATTACCCAGTTTTTGGCACAATAAGTTTGTCTGAAAAGGAAATCTTCTATATTCTATAATACCTCAAAGCTATTTCTAAGCTCATTCTAACCTAACCTAAAGTATTATGTCACTTTAATAGGAACTCAAATTTATAATTCGAGATATGAAAACAAATTACATTACCAACATGGAAAAAAATTAAGCATACAGATCAAATCTACCGGATCTGCAGGATCTGCCCTGATGATGGACACTGCAAAGCTGTCCGAAACGTTGGCTAAAGAAGGAGGTAGCGCAACACGGCATAGCACCCCAAAAACAAATAACAAAAAAAGCATTCAGATATTTGTTATATTATACCAACCAGGGCGTCAAAACACATAAAAAAATTCGAAAACAAATTACTTCGATTTGAGACATTTCGTTTAATTTTAAAACCGCTGCGATCATAAACGTTATGTTGAAAAAATGTTGATAATTTTAATTGAAACGCGGTTTGAAACATTAATTATTCAGAGAATCGTAGACAAGTCATGAGATTTGCCAAATTAATATAAAAGACGTATAATTTTGGTTTGTTAATTATTAGCAAAATAAAGAAACTCAAGATTAATATTTTAATGAAAATAAATAACTTTTTATATTTAAGATTAATATTTTAATGAAAATAAATAACTTTTCCCAAAGTATACTCTTGGATTTAAATTTCCTGCCCTTTTGTGTAGACTCTAATTTGACCTTGTTGGTGATCATTTATGGTAACCATGGTAACAATATTTTAACAAAAGCGTGTGTACCTCTTATCGGTTATTAACACCAATTATATAAAATAAGAGTTTATTTTTTGTTTAAACCCATCATATACGTATGAAGTTAGTTCATGTTTATTGTTTACATCATTGCCAACTTAAACATGTAAGAATGACATATTCTTTAAACGGTTTCTATGGATACCTCACTAGGAGAGCCTGTGATGAGATGTTAACGTGTTTGTGATAGAGTGTTGTGAAATAATTGTACTCGTATTACCAGTTACCACCATAGAATATTAAAAAAATATTAATCGCCAGTTCACCATGAGAATCGGGTTTTTTTTTTATTTCTGTAAAAAAACTGTTATTTTTAAGCAAATATTGTTTCTTCAATAAAAGGGTTTAACACAAGAATTTCCAATCACATAGTTTTTAACAACCTTAGAAAAAATTCTCCAATCCACCGCTTATGCGCGCAACATAACACGCAATTTAACAATATCGATATTCTTAATAATGCTCTTGTGAAATACCGATACGAAGTCAAGCGTACGACCACAAATGTGAATTAAATTAATGCACAGCTATAGAAAAGGTAGGTACAGCATGAGCATCTCCTGTCCCCATCCCATCTTCCTCTGCCTCTTGCCCTTTCCTATTCCTTCTTCCTTCTAATATACTTACATTTATATATTTTTGTTAATTTCATTTTCATGTAATGGTTATAACCAATAAAATTTTTGTATTATATCATAATAACCATTAGCATAAGAAACTGTTTTGGCTTACCTCATTTTTAACCGCTTCATTTTTAACATCCTGTATAAAACTGCTGTTTGTTTTGTTACATAAAAGTTTCTGTAACAAGGTGTGTGCACCCTCTTACACACACTTTATTTATAGTTTCGGTGTGTGGCACCTCTGGTGCTTGATTATTGACATTTGGGCATTGGTAATATTGCGAGCCCTGCAATATTTTTTAATGCAACAGTTGCTGATCCTGGACAAATTCAAATCAGGAGATTTGAAAAGAGAGCTCCTCATTCTTTGAGCAGCCACAGGTGACCACGGCCGCCGTCCCTGTGGCAGCTCGACGTAATCAACTAGTATTAGTTCGCCATAATTTAACAACATGTGAAGATTGATATATCCGCGCCCATCAGCGGCATCCATCATTGAGGACCATCAGGACAATGATTAAAATCCTGGATCAGCAGCGGAGTACCGTGGGAGCCCATTATTTCTGCTGGTTTAAAAAAACACATCCAGCATCTGCGGACGCAGACATGACAAGACCTTCCGACTATACCTGGAGCCAGAGGTGCTCGCATAGATGCGGCCGAAGATCGCCCACCTTGGCCGTCATCAACATAGTCGGCTGGCTGGCAACCGCCCTGGGACGGGACGTCGCTGGGAAACCGCGGGACTGGAGGCCTGATTCGTCGCTCCAGCCTGCCGTTCAGCACATGTCAGCAGCGGAGGGAGCTGACCGCACATCTCCGAAGGCAGCAAGCAGCATCATGGAACGCCTACGTACGGCATCACCCATTCATCAACTTTAAACGGTACTAACGCTCCATAACATTGCCCATTCAGATTTACCTGCCAGATTTACCATTCAGATTTGCCCATTTAGTCTAGCCCTGATTTTTTAATTGTATCTACTTATAAATAAACTAATTTAACTGTCTCAAAGCAATAATCTCTTTTTATTAAATACCCTATCATACAAAGTATACACAGCCGCCTGTTTAAGGTCCACGCCTGAGATACAAATTCTCCAGAAATAATCTCACTTGTCTCTTGCTCTCCATCTTACATTGGAAGCTTATATATCCATAACATTTTGGCTCCAACGAAATATTTTCATAACATTTTGGCGCCAACGTGCTCTCTATCAAATATTCTCTTAACATTTTGGCGCTCCAACGTGTGTTGTGCTCGATTAGCTAATACTTTGTGTGAGAGGGTTATTTTTTAATAATCTCTGAAAAAATAACTTCGATAGATGTGTAAATCATTGTAAAAATATTATATATTATCTTCACAGTTAATCTCAGTTTATTGTAACATTTTTTGTTGGCAAATCTACAATGCTAATTTCCGTTAAATCTATCTACCTACCTTGCCATCTAAAGTTCAAATTCTGATAAAGTAATATTCAAATTCAACTTCTTATACAAATAATAATGTTACATATTTGCTACCTGCTAATCTTTATTATTTTACAATTTATTTTTCTAATTATCAATTCTGTCGTATTTTCAATAATAATGCATCATATATTTTACGCAGTCAATATTAAGAATTATTTTCGACAATAATTTCTTTCGTTGTAGGTAGTCAGTAACATTATGGCGCTCAACATAATTTGATATAATATTCTATTCAGATAATATAGTCTTAAAATTTTATATTTTATTGCTTGATGGTAAATTTCTTGTCCGACACTATGTCACATTTCAATTGTACCTAAAGATTCCCGCACGGTTTCTTTTGTAAAGATGGATTTTCAATTCATATGTAACAATCATATTGTTGTTTGCGATTATGGCGATTTTATTTCACACATACTATTGGGAAATTTTACGGTTGTATAAATGCTTTACTATGTATATTAAATATTGTTTATCTATAGATACGCGTTTAACCTATTAAATTTTATTTTAATTTTCGTGTGCGTCGCTTTATTATCAACTGTCAATTCGCGTACGTTATTTTTAACCTCAAAGAAGTTGATATCAAAGTCATTGTGTGCATTATAAAATGTCTTAATTTTACACAGGTATTTCAAATTGATTTAATGTCATTACTATCGCGACGTACATTGCTTATTAAATATTCTTGCATTATATTTTAATTATTGAGGTTATATTACGCAGTGAAGTTACAAAGGTGAATACCAACTTAAAAATATAAAAAAAAATTGCAATACTATTTATTCATCGGGTTAATAAAATGTGAAACTTGTCAATATCGTACATAAGTTTTTTAAAAAACTATTCTAGTATATTCAATTATCTTTTATGGTATTATTATTACGATTCTATATTATTATTCGTTTTAAATATTTTCTGGACTTGATTTCAAAACAACAGCTGTTTCCTGTCAAAATAATACATTGTTGACATTTTTCAAATTTCAATCTGACATTTCATGGATAATGTTGTTTACAATCACAAAATGACAGTTCGGTTATAATATGGTTTGTGAATTATTTTGTTTACTTTTCACTATCATTCTAAATAATTATTCTTTGCTAAATAGAAAACGGTCTTACATTCTATTTCATTAGCTACGAAATATTATGTGACAATTGTTACTATATCTCATTACAGCAACAAATTTACAAACATTTATTTTAAATTGTCAACGCGAAGAGGGTACATTCATTCGTAAATTGTTTTGGATGAATTTAACATCTGATTTCTGTCAATCGTGACATTTTCATAAATTTGATAATTATTTCAATTTTTTCAATTACGGGCATAATGTTTTAGTAATTTTGTGGACTTAGAGAATTAAAAAAAAAAAAAATTTTTTTTTTTATTGACGTCGATGTTATTTAACCAGGGTTTTTGTTTTCCTGCCGTGCTTGAAGTACCGCGAGAAACATGTTTACACTCAGTTAACACATCATTATAAAAATTATGGAGTACAATTGGAGATTGATACTTTCTCATAATTTGTCCACATGTTCCGAAGAGATGAGAGTAGTGTATGCCGCTACCTACTCGTAACGTTTCGAATTCTTCGATCGTTCATCTTCATTCCAGGAGACGGAGTAACTATGGACAGATTGATATGAGATTCTGTGCCATAGCAGGGCCGTTGCCTGACGTTTCGGAACCGATCAGAGTGAAGACGGAGGATCTGTTGTCTGCGGATGTTTTCCCTGCAGAAGACAGAAGGGCCGTTGTCATGCTGATCATTAATGGACATACCAAAGTAACAGCGTGTAATGTCTCGAGTTTGTTCGGTTTTTTTTAATTTAAAGTATTGTCAATCCTAACAACTCGCTCTAATCATATTACTCTATTGAAAAATCGAGTTATGTATGCATAGCACGTTACTACTATAAGTGATAAATAAATCACTTCACAATTCTCACATCAAGTCACAATATACAAAATCAATCTTTTCACATTATCTTAAATTGAGCTCTTGGAAAGAGATAGATAATGTTTTTGAGCCCTATACATTCAGCAAACACGCTTTTACCAAATACTTAATAAAATAAAAATAAAAAACAATAATAGTCATAAACTCAACATTTTATTGTCTAACTAATCAATCGTAACCAAGTTTCATAATATTCTAGTTTCAAAACTTTGTTTGTTCGCATTAATTTACACTTGCTTCTCATCCGTAAGATTTTGCAATAGTATGCCTACAATAGTATGTCTAATATATTTTACAATAGTATGTCTACAATAGTATGTCTAATATATTTTACAATAGTATGTCTCGTATACTTCGATCAAGGAATATCATACGTCAATGCTCGTATAGTATATCTCCAGAATAGTATGTCTAGTATATTTTACAATAGTATATATTTTACAACAATATATTTACAAGTATATTTAGTATGTTTACAATAATATTTTTACAAAAGAATGTTTATTTTATGATTAATTCATACTTTTATTTTTTGTTCTCAAATTTAGAATACATTTATGATTATGTAAAAATACAATTTTGCCTTTTGGATTACTTGATTCTGTTTTGAGTTTTGTATTTTTCAATTTTATTTTGCAAATACCTACAGAATTGTTTTGGTGTTTTTCAGGGGTCGCTGTGAAAGAGTTGGGTGCTTCAATTCCATGAAGACGTTCGCCTCTAGCTTCGCAAAAACCTCGAGAGTTCGTCCAGATGGCATTGGATCGTGCATCTCTTCACTTGCGGGCACCCATCTACTATGGTTTATAATCATCTGTTATTGTATAGTTTTTACATAATATGCTTATTTTTGCTTTGAGTTTAGCTTAGATTTCTTGTGGGCTTGTGTTTTTTTAGGGAGTGTTTAAAAAAAAAAAAAAAATTATGGACAATTTTTTTTTTTTGTGTGGGAAGGGCGGAAATGTTACATAAAAGTTTCTGTAACAAGGTGTGTGCACCCTCTTACACACACTTTATTTATAGTTTCGGTGTGTGGCACCTCTGGTGCTTGATTATTGACATTTGGGCATTGGTAATATTGCGAGCCCTGCAATATTTTTTAACGCAACAGTTGCTGATCCTGGACAAATTCAAATCAGGAGATTTGAAAAGAGAGCTCCTCATTCTTTGAGCAGCCACAGGTGACCACGGCCACCGTCCCTGTGGCAGCTCGACGTAATCAACTAGTATTAGTTCGCCATAATTTAACAACATGTGAAGATTGATATATCCGCGCCCATCAGCGGCATCCATCATTGAGGACCATCAGGACAATGATTAAAATCCTGGATCAGCAGCGGAGTACCGTGGGAGCCCATTATTTCTGCTGGTTTAAAAAAACACATCCAGCATCTGCGGACGCAGACATGACAAGACCTTCCGACTATACCTGGAGCCAGAGGTGCTCGCATAGATGCGGCCGAAGATCGCCCACCTTGGCCGTCATCAACATAGTCGGCTGGCTGGCAACCGCCCTGGGACGGGACGTCGCTGGGAAACCGCGGGACTGGAGGCCTGATTCGTCGCTCCAGCCTGCCGTTCAGCACATGTCAGCAGCGGAGGGAGCTGACCGCACATCTCCGAAGGCAGCAAGCAGCATCATGGAACGCCTACGTACGGCATCACCCATTCATCAACTTTAAACGGTACTAACGCTCCATAACATTGCCCATTCAGATTTACCTGCCAGATTTACCATTCAGATTTGCCCATTTAGTCTAGCCCTGATTTTTTAATTGTATCTACTTATAAATAAACTAATTTAACTGTCTCAAAGCAATAATCTCTTTTTATTAAATACCCTATCATACAAAGTATACACAGCCGCCTGTTTAAGGTCCACGCCTGAGATACAAATTCTCCAGAAATAATCTCACTTGTCTTTTGCTCTCCATCTTACATTGGAAGCTTATATATCCATAACATTTTGGCTCCAACGAAATATTTTCATAACAGTTTCTTACAATAAATAAATAAACATTCATTCCACACATGAGGTCTCGAAGAAATTTATTTCCCTCAGTGCCTATATCATCTTTGGAGATGCTGTGTAGGGCATCTTTTTGAGGAGAGGAAGGACTAAACATGGGCCTTAAAGAGCCGGTAAAATAGCAAAATCATAATAATCATTCAAATATTGCGTGAAAGTTTGAAAAAGTATCGAAAACAGGGGGTAAATTTGGAAATCCTTGCATCTCACACGGACAGCTACATGTGGCCTGCTCACGCGCCGGAAAACCAAAAAATTTGTCTTTCAAAAAGCACTTCAATAACAGAATTAAAACTAAAACACTCTCTTTGAGTGGCATTGTAACACATTTATTTATTTATTTATTTATTTATTAACGCCCTTTTTCGGGGCTTTTACACATGCCGGGTACTAGCTAGTACTTGAATTAAAATCAGAGTATGCAATTCACACGCAGTAGAAGTGAAACTAGAAAGTCGCTAGATGTCGCTTTCTTTTTGTAGGGGCGTGTAAATAGCCCCAGACACGAGGGAATACTATCCTATGTAAATTAAGGAAAGTTGAACTCTTCCCTATGTGACACAAAACAGTCTACACAGCAACTCCAAAATCCTAAGTGAAAACAAAACAATACTCACTCAGAGAATGCAGCTCTTGCACGATGTCAAGCACAAAACGACACTGGTTTTCATTCAAAATATTGATTTCGCCAAGGTGGTAAGTGCACAATCTCAACATGTGTTTAGCACAGGAAGGAAGTTTCAACAAATGAATATAAATTTGCATATTAATAATACGTGCCAAAAATTTTGTACAACAATAATTCAATTCTGGGTGAATTATTTGGTTATGCGTGACTAGGAGTGACATCTCTTGGCTTTCACTAACACTCACGTCGGAAGTAATTGCCTGCTCCACAGAGGTAAGAAAATGCATGAATATACTGAATTTCATTGTCACATAGGTAAATTCAATATAATACAAAAACCATAGATGGCGCCCCCATGGTCCTATAGCATAAATTATTAATTTAAAAGAAATTAATGCCCAAATGTATTTAAATATATTTATGGCGCGTATCCACTTTTCTTTTGCCTGTTTATTTTAAAGAGGTTTGAAGATTGGATATTTATTTTATAAAATTAAATGTATTTTTTTTTTGATTTCGTAGGATTCGAACCTCCGTTCGCTTGATGTGTCTCTCTGGCCGCTGAGACTTGTCGAGCGCCTTGCCCACTGCGTTATCGAAGGCCCGCGCCTACGCACAAATTTACCGCATTATATTTGAACCGAGGACCGTCAAATAATATTTTTTTGTGACGCATTTCCGTTTCATCCGAATTTCATAATAAGAAAAATAATTTGTTGCTGATATTTTTAAATCCGTCCCAGACTGTTGTAAATACTGGTTTACCGTCATTTATGCACATTTATTTATTATCAGGATCTATCGCAGTTTCTGTAGTCAATTTTACCACAAACGCCTTCCAGCACTATGGCAACTCGCTTCGTGACTGTCGTACTCATTTACGTGGTAATGAGAAAAGCCTGTGATAATGTAATGGTATTTTCTCTGTAATCTTATAATAAACTGGGTCGTTGCCTCGCTACGTAATGAGGGTTGACAGCGTTTGTGGTAAGTTCTCAAATCCCCATTCTTGTGGTAATCAAATTTAAGCGAACGGTTTACAAGATAAATTATTGGTTCAATATAAATATGATCGCTTATCATGGAAAGATAGGAAATTCAAAATATGTGTATCATTTTGGTAAATACTTTGAAATGTCTATGGCAACTTTTGACATCTGTATGATACCTGTATGATTTGAGATAGGACATTCAAAATTAGTAGATCGTTTTGGTAAATGGGTACTTTGAAATGTCTATGGCAACTTTCGACATCTGCGTGTTACATTCAGTTCTTGGGACAACAAGACCCCATCCGCTAATTGCGTGAAACTATGAAAATACATGTATTTAGGAAAAAGTAAACATGCAGAACCTATTTTAATCGTTGTATTGTAGATCAAAATATTTCCACCTTGCAATAAAACCCAAATGAATGGAATACCTCTAAATGCATCAAAAACTAAAAACTGTTTTGGAAAGGTGATGATAAACTTATAATTTGAAATAAGCATACAATTTTATAAATATATTTTTTTAAATGGGTCATCTTACATTTTTTGTACATAAAATAACTGTCAACGAAAAAAAAAAAACAATTATTATGCAAATGTATTATTATCGTTATCGTCAACTCACGTTTTTGTCGTTTAATGTAAAAATAATAAATTGAAAATTCCCGAAGTTTAATTTTTTTTACAAATTGCGGTCGATTTTGGATTTGTAAAGGTGTGCATTTGAATTATTTTGTGATTCACTTTTAGAATTGATTACAAAGCGTGGTTTTTTTCTCATTCTAACACCGTTTAGGTCATATTTCTAACCATGATGGTAAGGAAAACACAACGATTTCTGTGCAACCTATAAGAGTAGGAAAAACCGAACAAATAGCCCGAGAGGTTAAGAACTTTCCACGTTAAAACATGGGGTTTAACTAAAAATCAGATGGAACTCTATTGCTCCGAATTTAGAACACAAAGGTAGTTCAATCACGTAATAACCTTTTCATAAACATCATTTTTATTATTAGCCTCGTGATTTAAACTCTGAACCTAAATATCTATACAAATGACATAAAGAAATATGTCGTTCAAAGGGCAAGAGGTGTCAAAAGAAAATAATATTAAACTATTTCCCATCTAAAATTCCGCTAAACCACTCTGCGAAAGGTACCATAAAAGTTTCAGATTAAAATACATTTTCCCAGCACACGAGTTTCGAACTAAAGCTCTAAAAGAATTAATAACATTTTAGTGATGTTAGTTCACGCACGGTAAGCAGAAAAAGCAGAATTTCCGGAAAATTCATTTTAACCTGCTGGTTTACGCAGAGATAAAAATTTATTTCTTCCAATAAAATGCGAGCGCGGGCGACCTTTTTAACGGGAATATAACAGCAAGCAACAGGTTTATTACGCAAATAACGACTCTTTGACGTTATTTAGAAAACGGTTAATGAATTTAAAATTTTGAAAGATTTTTCTCAACATTTCCCTTTGACATAATAATGAAATAAGACAGTGTACCGGAAAAATGCGAGTATTTCAAAACTGAACAAATAATTCTACATTCAACATTCGGTCTCATTGAAAGCTTTTTTTAATTATCACGACGACTCATGTTTACAACACCGTGAAGGCAAAAAGGCAATAAACACACGTCTCTTATCGCTATAGTTCTGCAGTTCTTTCAAAAGATGAGACACACAATGTACGCAGGTCTTTTTCCTCCAATGGAAAAATGCGATCAATTTCTTGCATCTCTCTCGCAAACAAGGATAATGTTGAAGTGTGAGTGAATTCAACAAATTAGAAAAAACGTCAATTGCTCTTGCTCTTGAACGTGTAATGCTGCAGTTCTTTCCGAAACACTAAATAACAACATTCAAAAATGAGACAAAGGGTGAACGTATGTCTGCACCCCCCAAAGGAAACATACAATCTTCCTCATACACTTTCCTCACTGGTGTAAAGAAAATGAAACGCAAGGAAAACGTAGAACTTTGGAGGAAACAGTCACACGTTTTTTGTGCGACTGATTTTTTTTTTACATTAACTCCACACAGGAGGCCCTGAGGAAAATAACTTCCCTCAGGGCCCATGTCATCTTTGAAGATGCTGTGTGGAGGGTCTTTTTGAGGAAAGGAAGGAGTAAACATGGGTCTTGAAGAGACCCGTGTTGTAGGAGGGAGGAAACACGAGGCCGGCAAATCGTTTTGGCAGCCGAGCTGTTGAACTCAAGAACGAGTCATAGAAACGAGCCGTTCTCATTTGACTAATGTCAACCGTGTACAAATGTTGGGCGCGTGTTTGGCGTGTTTCCCGACTATGCACCTGTGCCGAGGGGATCAATGATGCTAGTTCCTCGGAGCACCTTCCATTGTAATATCGGTAGAACAAGGACAGCATTCCCACCTGACGCCTGTGCTCTAAAGATTGCAGTCCGTCTGTTAAGATGGGAGAATCTATCAAACGGACCGCCTGTTTCTGCACAGAGCCAAGGGTTTTTTTTTTAGGTATTTTGGAGCTCCAGACCAGAGGTGGCTGCCAAATTCAACCGTGGGGCGCACTTGCGATTTGTACAGGGTTAGCAGTTGTGTACCTACTATTTTCTATCATTTTTTGTCACAACATTATTTAATGTGTAAGAAGTAGCTGGAGCCTGCAGCATTTTATTTTTTACATGAGCTCCACACAGGAGGCCGTGAAGAAAATAATTTCCCTCGGGGCCTATGTCATCTTTGCGGATGCTGTGTGGAGGGTTTTTTAAGTAAAGGAAGGAGATGAGAGTTCTGGGAAGGAAAAGGGTTTAAGGGGTGGGTAGGAATATGGGATTCAGTGTGTCCTGGACTCGCCTGGTCGCCTCCAAGACCTAGACAAACCTCACCCCCATGAACCCGGGCACCCCTGCTAAATCACCAAACGTAGCGAACTACTTCGGGTGACCTATGGCAGAGGTGTTGGTTATCCAATAAAGGTTCCCGGGGCGGCGGTATCCATTCCCGCCTCCCAAATTGAAAAAGCATTAAAGCGATAAGGAATATAGGTTCATTGTCTTTTTTTGCGGTCACGGTACCGTAACCGTAAATGGTCATGGTAATTATAAAAGCGCTCATTGTATCTCTATTTACTATTTACCGTATTTTCCGTAGACCTTTTGGAAGCTTTTACTGAAAGCTAAGATCGATCCGATGCTGAAAGTTTTGATTAGTTTCCTTGTCTTCAGATCAATCATGTTGGTAGGATTGTTCTTAATCTTCTTATATTAATTAGGTGTTGCCGTTGCACAAGAGGTCTTCCATCTTTTATATATAATCTTCCATATTAATCACGACGCGCGACGGTGGCATTTCATTTGTCTGCTAGCAAATACAAGATATCTTCATTGGCGCTCAGTTATCGTAGTTAGTTGGGTACCGTCACCTCGGAAACCACTTATTGGATGACCAACGCCTCTGCCGTAGGTCACCCAGGTGGTTCGCTATGTTGGATGACTTATACGCGGCGGATGCATCTGCCCACCAGCTTAATGGCAGGCCGGATCGGGAGACAATGGTTGAGGGAGTCCCTTTGACTTCTCTAGCTGTGCTCTCTCGTAAAATCGCCTTGCACCGTAATGGGAGGGATGGATTCATACGTCCGTCAGACCTGGACACACCAACCCCTAGATTCCTACCCACCCCTAATACTTTTTTCTTTCCCAGAACTTCCTTTCCTGCTTTTCTTAAAAAGACATAGGCCCTGAGGGGAATTATTTTCCTCAGGACTTCCTGTGTGGAGCTAATGTAAAAAAAGTTCTTTTAAGGCATCATACTCTCCTTTTGTGATGCTAGGACGGGGTATTTCTACACTTTTCGAAATCTGGCAAGTCTCTTGTTAAAAAATCTTATTTATAATGTTTAACGATTTTATTTTCCTCTCTTTTATTTGAACTATCATTAACAAGTTAACTGTGTGGTGGTTGTTATGAACTGTGCATATTATTTTTGTTTTGCTTAAATTTTATTAACCTCATAAACATATCCCACTGTTAACCACACCGTTATGTCATGAACTACATAAATAATAAAGTAAGTACATAAATAACGTAAATAACATAAATTATGAGGCCCCTTCGAGTAATTGGAGAATAAATTTATTCCTCCGACCCCCGTGCTCGAGGGGTAAAGCTCTCGACTAGCGCTCCGAAAGTCACGGGTTCAAATCCCGACTTTCGTTAGTAAATTTTAAAGGATTGATTCGTGTTATTCCACAATTTAATCGTCTAAAATAATATAAAGAATATTTGCGGCACGTTTTATTGTGTTTCAGTGCTCAGAAAGATTACAATCGTGCAGTAATTCAGATGGGATGCTACTGTGGTGTTAAAGACAAATTTCATTTTTTAATGTCTAATTTTCCCTTTATCCTACTTAAGAAATTAACTCTTTTTGCAAATTTAGTGTTAAGTATTAACTTGTTATCGAATACGATTCCCAAGTATTTCATTTCTTCTACTTCTTCTATATTTTGACTGTCTATATTTAGGGTAGTAAGTTTATCTGGCTTTTTCCCTAATACCATGAATTTATTGTATTTCTTGGGCATTAACTATGTAACAATTTCTAGACATTTTGTTTCTTGAAGAGTTTTATTAAATGTACATTTGTTACTTAAATTTAATTTTTCCGCGACCGGTTTCGATACAACCGAATCATTCACGTGCAGAATTAAAACTAACTTAAAAATTAAATGGAAGTACCAAAGATTAATTAGGTAGGAGTAGTGGGAGGGATGATTTTGGGGGGAGGGGGAAATGGAATAAACAAAAAATTAAATCTAAAATTCATTTAGTGAATAAAATAATAGCGCCTTGCAAATCTCCTTTACTAACCATGTTTCCGTATAATATTGACTCCTCCCACCGCTTTCCCCCTCCCCCCAAAATCATCCCTCCCACTACTCCTACCTAATTAATCTTTGGTACTTGCATTTAACTTTTAAGTTAGTTTTAATTCTGCTCGTGAATGATACGGTTGTATCGAAGCCGGTCGCGGAAAATTTAAATTTAAGTAACAAATGTACAATTAATAAAACTCTTCAAAAAACAAAACCATGAATTTATTTTTAATTACAATTAATTGCAGTTTATTTATGACTAGCTTTTGCCACCGGCTTCGCTTGCATAGTATTAGGGGGATACCCACAGCGCCTCCTCCACCTTCCCTATCCCCACTCCAATCCCCCCCTCCTCCTCTCCCCCACCCCCTCTTGCCCCTCTCCCCCCCCACCCCCTCCCCCCACAAATCCACCTCACCCCTCACCCTCCCCCTCTACTCTCCGCCCTTCCTCATCCTCCCCCCCTCCTCCGTCCTGCCCCCACATCCTATCCCCCCCTAACCCCCCTCCATACCCGCTACATTCATTTTTCAAACAGCTCGCGTGCCACCTATTACAATTTTTGTAAATAAATATCATAATGCCAGAGCTCTAAAATATAGCCTATAGACTATTCTGATGTATGAGCTATATTATTGTAAAGTTTCATTAAAATCCATTCAGTAGTTTTCGCGTGAAAGAGTAACAAACATACATTCTTACAAACTTTCACCTTTATAATATTAGTAGGATTAACAAAGAAGAGACATAAAATTATTATATGATTCAAATACCTTTGCGAGGGATAATATGGTTTAAAATTGTACGCCAGAACCTATTGTTGGATTCAATACACAAGGAAAAAGTAGATCATGCATATGGTACTAGATTAATTAAAAATGAGGGTTTGATAGATTAATTAAAAATAAATATGGGCAACGGATATTCACTTATCATGTCTCTACCATATTTAATAAGATGCCAATGAAGTTAAAAATCGAATCAAATTTCACCACCAATATAAAAAAATGGCTAATAGATCAAGACTTTTTACATTGATTTTCTTCGTGATCTTGTGTACAATATGACTATAAGTAATTTGCCTATGTTATATCTGTCTATCAACATATTTTATGCCTTTACATTGTAATTACTTAAAAGTTATTCTTCAGTTTCTATTTTCTATATTGTGGTATCTTGTCATAATTATGCTTTGGTGTTAAATGAATATTGTTAAATTGATCTGCTGACAAACTGCTTTGGCAGTTTAGCGGGTGTTTAAAATGATGAATAAAAAATAAAAAAATAAACATCCAGATATTTCACGAAGTTCACTTTGGGGTTTTCAGTGTTGGGTTACTTTTACGTGGATTATCCAGAAAAATAAATAAGAGTTCAATAGATAAAAATACTAATTTTATATGTAGGTATTTGCATACACCGGGATTTGAACAATCCCCAACTAAAACTTTCAATAAAATTTTATTTGAAAAAATTACAAGCCTTGCAGACTGCCTCTGAAGTGGTTTTCCACAAAAGCGTTAATTAAAAATATTAATTTTGTGTGTTTTGTGATTAAGTGCAGTGACCCATCAATTTCAAGTCTTTGTCTAGTCTAGACTATTACAACCAATGGGCTAATTTTAATTCATGTAAAAAAATTGCCATTGTTTTTTTCGCGTGACCGAATTCAATCAAGCACTTTAAAACGTTTGAAAAGTATTTTTATTTCAATGTTTTGCAAAAGGTTTCAAAGGACTCTCTTTGCATTGACGTGGATTTTTTTATTTGATAAAATTTGATGTTTGAATTTAATATTATTCGATGTGTATTTTGTGATTTACTGGTATGATAAAAGCTTTCAATAAAAAAAAGAAATGTAAATAAAAAAAAACGTTGCATTATTGCATTATTTATCAATTTGGGAGGCGGGAATGGGTACCGCCGCCCCGGGAACCTATATTGGATAACCAACACCTCTGCCATAGGTCACCCCAAGTGGTTCGCTACGTTTGGTGATTTAGCAGGGGTGCCCGGGTTCATGGGGTGAGGTTTGTCTAGGTCTTGGAGGCGGATGACCAGGACATACTGAACCCCAGATTCCTACCCACCCCTTAAACCCTTTTCCTTCCCAGAAATCTCCTCTCCTTCCTTTCCTTAAAAAAAACCTCCACACAGCATCCCCAAAGATGACATAGGCCCTGAGGGAAATTATTTTCCTCAGGGCCTCCTGTGTGGAGCTTATGTAAAAAAAAAAAAAACAATAGTTTCATGAAAACAAAGTTTGTATTCAATGCACCATACATGCAGGATAAATCTTTAAAAAAATCAATTCATAAGCAGATACGTTTTAAGATTTTTTGTTTTGTTATTTGTTTTTGGGGTGTTATGCCGTCTTGCGCTACCTCTTTCTTTAGCCAACGTTTCGGAAATCGTTGCAGTGTCCATCTTTAGGGTAGATTCGGTGGATGTGTGATGAGGATCTGCCCTGAAGATGGACACTGCAACGATGTCCAAAACGTTGGCTAAAGAAGGAGGTGGCGCAACACGGCATAACACCCCAAAAACAAGTAACAAAAATTAATAAGCAGTTTTTTTTACATTTAGAAATCAGTTTATCGCTTTGCATTAGTCAAGTTTTCGCTCCTATCACAATTTTATCATACAAATATAAACACTACAAATAAAATGGTTTACATTATTAAATAATGAAAACATAAAAGAATATAACTTTTTTTTACATGAATACCGCACAAGAGTCCCAACTGCTCCCGTCTGGAGCCAGTGAGACTATGGCATCCCCAATTGGGGTATGTTGTGAGCCTGAAGGTAGTAGGGAGGGGAAGGAAATATATAAGGAAGAGGAAGGTGAGGAAGTACCTGGCTATTCAGATCTGGTCACCAAACACGGCTGAAGCCATTTCAAGCAACGTTTCAATTCTGAATGGTGGTCTTACACCAGGGCGATACTGAGAGTATCTTCCACCCTGGAACGTGCCGCAAATATACTATATATTATTTTAAAGGAATAAATTGTGAAATAACACCAATTTTTTAAATAAAATTTATTTGCCACGCCGGGATTCGATCCCGTGACCTTCGGATTGCTAGTCAAGAAGCCTTACCGCTGGACTATGCCGGCCGTACATATAGATGTACCTATATATTTATTTACATTAGCTCCACGCAGAAGGCACTGAGGAAAATAATTCTCCTCAGGCTCTGTGTTATCTTCGCGTAGGTACGCTATATGGAGGGTCTTTTGAGGAAAGGAAGGAGATGAAGTTCTGGGAGGGAAAAAGGTATGGTGGTGGGTGGGAATCTGGGGGTCAGTGTCTCCAGTAGTGACGGACTTATGAATCCATCCCTTCAACTGCGGTACATGGCGATGTTCCGAGAGAGTACAGCTGGAGAAGCCAAAGGGACTCCCTCAACCTTTCTCTCCCGATCCGCAGCTGGTGGCAGATGCATCCACCACCAAGATCCGGACAAACCTCACCCCATGAATCCGGGCAGCCTTAAGAGCGCTGCCGGTCGCTGCGAACATTTATGAATAGGTATTTTAAAAAATCTCTTTTATTTCACTCTCTGACAGTAGTCAGAATCGCGCTATAGATGTGTGAGTGAATGCAGGCCTTGTGTGTGTGGGCTACGCGCTTCACCCGTGTCGAATTATTATTTCTGCCGACCACGCATGTTCCAATCTGCAAATGTGTAGAGACAAGACCGCTCGCAGGGGCGTCCTATTGTAAGCGTCCTATGAATATGCTATTATAGCTACTTATCGTTGTTGCGCGCACAAAATATCCTGTGGGTATTTTAGAATATTAGGATACATAATAAAAAAAAACCGAAAAAAAAAATTGGGGACCCATATTTTTATTTATTTTCATTAATTGTAGAGTTATTTTTGATACCATGTTTGGGTGAAAACAAGTGGGCTTAATATACATTTTTTTATTAAAACCGACAATTTTTTCTTAAATTTTGCATTCAGGATTTTTGTGCGCACTTTTTATGCACATATGATATTTTGTGTAGCAAACGTAGGAAAGGCAACTTGACCTTTCTCATAGGACCCATATCCCTCAGGCCTCGGGCATATTTTTTCATAAGGTCGAAATATTTCCGCTTTGCAATAAAATCCAAATAAATGGAATATTTCTGATAGTATCCGAAAACTAAAAATTGTTTTTGAAAGGCGATGAAATACGCTTTTAAATTTTGAAATCCGAAATAAACCTTTGCTTTTCGAATATAAAAATTTTGAACGCACACATAATTTTTTTAAAAATGACTCATCTTACGTTTTTTCTAACTAAAATTACTGATAACGAAAAAAATAAAAACACGTACATATTTATTACACAAATGTATTGTTAACATTTCCGTCACCTCACTTTTTTATTGTTTCATGTAAAAATAATTAATAGATACAAAATTCCATAAGTTTCATAAACTTTGGTTTTATAAAGGTGTACAATTCCATTATTTTGTGGTTAACTTTTGAATTTGAATATAAAGTTTGATATTTTCTCTTTCTCTTTCGAACACCGTTTAAAACTTATTTCTCAACATAATAGTAAGGGAGACACAAGATCGATATGAGTTGTTCCCAAAGCTAACAAATAGCCGAGGGGGGTGGGGGGGGTTAAATTTGGATTTGTGACCAAAACACCCAAATAAATTGAAAATGTATTTTTTTAGCAAAAGGTAGAGAAAATATCTTGTGCTGATAAATATGTTTTATTTTATTTATTTTTGTTTCAAATTACGAAATATTGGTCTTAAAAAAATGAATTTCGTATGATTTTGGATGCAACTTAATTTTTTGGTAATTTTTTGACAGTTAAATAGAAATATTAAAAAAATATTTTTGCTTTACCTACTGAGTTAATATTGAAGAAAATATATATATTTTAATATTTAATATAGATGTATAATTGTACAGTGGAGTTATATAAATTACATATGGTGTACATACATAGGATACGGTTACATACTAAAATATTGTGCACTTGGGAGAAATTCGAAAAATCTAAATAAAATAGAGGTGAATATAGATTAATAATAAATAGAAAGAATGAGAAAAACAGGTAATTATTTAGTTAATTATTCCTGATGAAGTTTGAGTTTCAGTTTATTGATGTCTTTGGTTTTTTTTATTTCAATGGGAAGGTTGTTGAAAAACTTTATTCCTAAATAGATGTAATTGTTTTGCATTAGTTTGGTATTAAATTTTGGTATTTTGATGTTATCTTCATATCTTTTTGATTTTAGTTTAAAATTTTTTGATGATATTATCTTTGTAAATTTGGGTAATTGCATTTTTCTTGAAGATATTCTCTACTCGAGGCACCGTGAAATCTGCGAAAAGCGTTTCTGTTGGATAAGTGGAGGGTTTCTTTAGGATTACTTTAATGATTAGTTTCTGGATTACTTTGATCGGGGTTAGAATATTGTTGTATGACCCCCCCCCCCCCCATGCAATAATTCCATATTGAATTAATGACTGGATTAGTGCATAGTATACTCTTTTTAGATTGTTGAGATTATTATTATTTTTTTATATGAGCTCCACACAGGAGGCCCTGAGGAAAATAATTTCTCTGAGGGCCTAGGTCATCTTTGGGGATGCTGTGTGTATATTATTAAAAAAACATTTCTTTGGGTAATTTTAATTTATGTGCGACAAATTTGAGTTAAAAAAATAATACGAATTCTTGCACACAAAAAGACTTTTTTTCTCATTTTAATTTTATAGTTTTATATTTTTTTATATTTCTGTAGTATATAGGGATTTAATTTTATAATTTTATATTTTTTTATATTTCTGTAGTATATGTAGTATATTTTTTTAAATAATTACCATTAATTACAAGTAATGGTCAGAGTTGCCTCTAAAATGATTAAAAAGATGAATTTTTGAAAAATGGGATATATTTGTCAGATTATTTAGGAAACCGTGGTGAATCAAATGGTGTAAACAAAAAAAAATTTGGTCGAAAACCTCACATGGGATATTTTGTGAATGCAACGACGATATTTTCTCAAGAGTTTTGAGAATAAATATATATATATATTTTTTTTATACGTTATTAATTTATCAAAAAAAACATTCTTGCATCTATTTATTATATACTTGATGTGGAAAATAACATAGTTACTATATTATGCCAAATAATGTATATGCGGATATACAATTGGATATATGCATAATAATAATTATACCATAATAAAAAGTCATACAGCTTCATATGTGCTAGAGCTACAAAACTACACTACTTGGATGTTTTTGACCACAAATGTTTAAAAAACTGGCGTAAAAGTACTAATGACGTGTAAGCCCATAGAAGGGTTCTCGAGAAACACAGAAATGCATTGATTGAAATTGCACAAACGAATTGGTTATGGCGACCCAGCTTGAAATGCTGCAAATGGGTCCAATCTTTGTGGCGTCATTTTTAGTTAAATGAGAACAAATAACTTTGTAAAAACAGCTTTATGTAATCAATATTATCAACATATTTCGAAAACAGAGTATTCTCTTCGTCAGGATAAGATTAATATTAAAAGACAAACAAGTATAGGCATATGAGAATTATAGACAAAATATTAAAGGGAGAGGTGATTAATTACTTAAAAATATCACAAAATGCAATTATACATATAAAATGAAATATAAAAATTATTTTTAAGTTAAATACCCTTATAGTATAGCAAAGTCATTGGAGAAGCTGTGTAGAGGATATTTTTAATGAAAGGAAGGAGAGGAATTTCTGGGTAGGTAAAAGTATGAAATGATGGTGGAGAGAGTCCGGCTGTAGAGATCAAAAGATCTCCCACTTCCAGTTTCTCCCAATCCGGCCCGCCACGCAGTAAGTGGACAAAATCATCCGCCACCAAAACCCATGCAGACCTTACCCGTGAACCCGGGAACCCATGCTCAGTCACCAAACATAGCGGACCACTTGGGGTGACCAAGTGGCGGGGGTGTTGGTATCCAATAAATGGTTCCCGGGGCGATGGTACCTATAACGCCTCCCAAATTAAAAATTTATTATAGTACTTGACATAAACAATTTTAATTTTGCACAATTTTAGTATGAAAGCTCGGTCAGTATTGGTATACCGCGATGAGTCACTGAACAGAAAAAAAAACGAATAAAAAATATCGATTACTCGGGCAAGGACAACACTAGTCTACCGATAAAATTCGTTACATCACTACTTCGCTTTATATGTATTTGTCAACACCCTCGTTCCCCGGCCCCCCCAGGAGAACTGAGCGAAAGGGACCCCTGCACGTCGGGCCGAAAATACCTAAATAAAATCTTCGAAATCGATGTTTTGTATTCCCCATTTTTCTTCTCCAAAACTGGACCGATTTTAAATTTTTTTTTCACTAACTGTATTAAAAGAAAATATTCTATGTTGGTACGTTTTGCTTTTTTTCAAAATACATTGTTTAGTTTGTATACTGAACGTTTTTTGACGGCGTTTAAATTAGGCAATTTTATTCATTTTTGAAAGGTCCTAACTTCTATAAGAAGTAAATTATCAAAAAAAGCAAAACGTACCGACACGCTAGTGGTCGATATCTATATTATGTAAAAAAAAATTTTGCTCTAGGGTCAAAATCCAGAGAGATAAACGGGGAATACGTTTGTATGGAAAAACGCAGCTAGTATTTCCTCTTAAGTCACCAAACTTTGCGATCCACTTGATGTGTCCTACGGCAGAGGTATTGGTTTTCCAATAAATGGTTCCCGGGGCGGCGGTAGCCATATCCGCCTCCCAAATTGTATTTCACAATTCAATCGCAAGTATGCAATAAAATACCCCCATAATAAAACATTTAAATATGCGAAATGCCCTACAGCAGTCCAAAAATAACCAAATTGTTGATAGGCTTGGGTAGGGAAAACTGTTTAGGGCCCGCAACCCGAATTTCTACCGATTTCTTATATATCTCCCTTAAACAAGTTTTAAAGCTCTTAAAAAACATAATGTTATTCTTAAAGATAATATCTAGACATTGCCCGCGCCGAAACGCAAATTATATAAAATTCCCTCGATAGAAAAAAAATGCAAAGTATGCTCCAAAAATTATTATAAGCACGTTTGTTTCAGTTATTTTACAAGTTACATGTAAGAAAAAATTCACAGTGTTTCTTTAAATGCTGTTTAAGACAATGCCCCCGAGATTTTTGCTCTATTTTAAACGATTCGTGTTTTATAAAACATTTTCGCAATTTCCGCATCGATTTTGTCGCTGTAAATGTTAACGCTCTCCTCTAACATTCGTAATTTAGTATCTCTCCATCTTGTTCTTTTCGAGCCCGGTTGCAGAGCCTTAAAAATGTCACTTAAAAATACAGTTTTACAAACGATGTTACACTTTTAATAAATTTAGTTTTAATAATTTACTTATAATAAGTTTTGATTAAAACAGTGTATTTTTACAACATAATTTAATTGGCATTTTAAATGGCATTTGGATTCCTTCGAACAGGCGAACTGCCTAGTTAGGAACTAATATCTCCCTGGCAAGATAAAATAACACCTTTACACATTTAAATAAAATAAAATTCATCGATACGTTTTAAGATTTTAACGGCCAAAAGTAATTTCGTTTTTTGTTTTGGGGTGTTATGCCGTGTTGCGCTACCTCCTTCTTCAGCCAACGTTTCGGACAGCGTTGCAGTGTCCATCATTAGGGGAGATCCGGCAGATCTGCCGACGTTGGCTAAATAAGAAGGTAGCGCAACACGGCATAATACCCCAAAAACAAATAACGAAAATACATCGATATTGTAAAATTGTAGCTGTGGATTGAAAAAAAAAATTTTACATATAACTTCTTCGTTATTTATCCTCACATTCATCAGGGCTGGACTACATTGAAACTAAAAAACAGTTGATTTTGGATGAATATTGTACCTACTTTATCAAAACTATGATCAAAATTTATAACATAATAAATCAATGAAATTCAGACCTCGGGTTGTCCTTTCCTTCGACACAAATCTATTTGAGTTGCAAAACCTTATATAAGATTGTTTTCCTGTTTAAGACGCCGCCGCTACCCGAATTTCTACCAATTTCTTACATATCTCCCTTAAACATTTGAAGTTTTTAAGCTCTTAAAAAATATATGTTATTTTTGAAGATAATATCTAGACGTGTTCCACGCCGAAACGCAAATAATGTATATAAAATTCCCTCGATAGAAGAAAATCGCAAAGTATGATCCGAAAATTATTATAAACATGTTTGTTTCAGTTATTTTACAAGTTACAGTTGTGAAAAAATCACAATGTTTCTTTAAATGATACTTTAAGATACCTTCCACGAGATTTTTGCTCTATTAAAATGCTTTAGAAACAACGTACAAGACCGTATGGCATTAGAATTTAATGATCGACGTGGTTATGGTATTGGATTTCAATATTCAAATACCTAAGACCACTTAGCACACATAAACTTTCCACTCGTTCCTCTCTTACCCGGCCACACTGCATTATCCCGCACGTTTCCCCGATATCTAAATTAAAGTAAACAAATTATCTAAAAGCATTGCTAAATCGGTAATATTCAAACATTATCGTGATTGATTTTTGGGATATTAAAGAATTTGGGATATACCTATGCGAAAGTGCGTGTGTTTGTTTGTTACGCTTTCACGCCTAAACCACTAAACTGATTTTTTAAATTCTTTCACCAATAGAAAGCTAAATTATCAAATAGTAACATAGGCTATATTTAAGGGGGCATTATGCAATTTGTATATATGAGGAAAGACAAGGGGAAGGTGGGGTTCGCGGAGAGGAAAAAGACGTGGAAGGTGGAAGGAAACGGGGACGCACGAAAAGGGACATGCAGCGAGAATCAATTTATTTCTTTGAATGGCATTGCAACGCATGCCGGGTACCAGCTAGTATTAAAGGCGAAAGTTTGTATGGATGTACGATTGTTACTCTTTCACGCAAAACCTACTGAAAGAATTTTAATGAAACTTTACAATAATATAGCTCGTACGTCAAAATAACGTCCACGAGCTTTGGCATTAAGAAATATGTATTAAAAAAATGCAAAAGGTGCCACACGAGCTGTTTGAAAACTAAATGTACCGGGAATGAATGTATAGAATGCGAGAGGGAGAAAGGGAACCCGGGAGGGAGGAAGAGAACTCGGGAGGGGGGTGTTAAATTCGGGAGGGGGATTTGCTGGAGTGGGGAGGGGAACCTGGGAGGTGGGAGGGGAACTCGGGAGATGGGGTTCGCGGGACGGGGGAATGGGGGGAGTAGAGTGGGGAGAGGGAAGGTGGAGGAATCGGAGGGGGTATTTAGTTAAGACACTTTTACAAATGTTTCATAATTTACTTACCCCACAAAACAGCGACGAGCACACGCCATGTGTCTCGAGTGATAGTGTGTGTTACAAAAACGACCATATTATGTGATCTGAATAAGCTTATAATAAAGTAAAATAATGCTTTCCTATAGAACGTAATACGACAATTGGGTTTATTCTCTTTTTCACTTCTATTTTTACACGTTTTCAAAACACAAGCCACTATTTTTGCCGTGTTATTTCGTAAAATGCACCGATGAGTGCTCGACGCTGGCTCGCAGAAGAATGATAACGTCACATTTTTTAGATTCACGCGAAGCCATACTCGATCCCAGCCGGTTCCAATGGAACCGGTATGGGAAGGGGGAAATAATACGCTTTTATCGCTTAGGGCAGGTCTATTAATATTCATATGTCTACGGTTATAATTTATGTTGCTAGCTAGGAAGAGGACGCGGGAGGGGACGTATTTACAAACAACGTATTTCTTTGAATATGACATTGCTACGCATGCCGGGAACCAGCAAGTGAGCAATAAATAAGTGCTACGGAAATATTTATTGCGTTGTAATGGCATAGTTTTTTGTTTGTTTTGTAATTATTATTAATTATAGCATCGTCAATTGAATCAATTTGCATCTTTTTATGATTAATTTGATCGCTAGTGCGGTGAGCCGTTAAATCCGCCAAATGGGGTTATTATTAAGAAAATTTGTTTGAAAATTAAATGCTTTATAATTTTATCATGCAACATTACAAATTTATAAAGTTAATATTCAAAATAAAGTTGCACCCTTTAAAAATAACAGAAATCTTAGACAAACGTCAATACTTCCTACTCCAAAATATAAACAAAACAATAGGACAGTTTAATCATAAATATCTCGGAGTTAAATTTTTTAATTCACTACCTGGAAAAATCAGAAACATGAACAGTAACATAAAAAAATTTAGAACTCAGCTTAAAAATTATACCGAAAATTTATACTGAATAAAAAAAAAATAAACAAATATAATAACACCCCCCATACACACAAGCCCTGCTTATTTATGAGGGTAAATCAAATACATATATTATGTAATTAATTATTGTATAAAATTTATTGTAATTTATGTATCTTTTTGTCAATAATAAAAAAAATTTAAAAAAATTATGCCTACCTACGCATGTATCGGATATCTAAAGGTGGCAGTAGCCGAATTGGTGAGGCGTTTTTCGAGTACCAGTTGCGACCGTTATATTTATCGCTTAAAATATTAGTGTCATCTTCGACTTCAATGGTTTTATTATTAGATGATTGGATGAAAAATCATCAGATCCCCATTCCCTCGTTTTAACATTTAACTGAGACGTTTTCTTCGCGTAATTTTTTACCATCGTAAAATTTATCGTGAAAATGTGAGACCAGCCCCTAGGGACAGGTTTTTCTCGATAAAATTAAATCTTGATACCACTAGGCGTTTTTTTTTTTTTTTACATTAACTCCACACAGGAGGCCTTGAGGAAAATAATTTTCCTCAGGGCCTATGTCATCTGGGATGCTGTGTGGATGGTCTTTTTGAGGCGAGGAAGGAATGAACATTGGTCTTGAAGAGACCCATGTTGTAGGAAGGAGGAAACACAGAGGCCGTATTAAATAAAATGCCTTACATATAATACAAAACCTCTTTTACCTCTTACAATTCGTCATCGCAGAAGGTATTCTAATATGCAGCCACATCAGCAAATTCCAGTTATTTGGAATAACTTTGAAATAAAATTGTTTTTTAGGACGAGGTGAGTCGTGACTTTATCGTATCATTCACGGTGTCCGGAAACTTGTAGTGAGAAGTAAGAAAACAGTTAATCTTTTTTTTTTCGAGTAAGTCTATGCAAATTGTATTTTTTTTTTTGGAAAATTAGACGAAAACCTGTTAGCATCTGCTAATGTCTTTTAAAGTGCGTCGAAACGCAGATCCGGTTTTACAAAGTTTTAAACCTTTAGTTACCGAAAAAAAAGAACAAGTTAAAAAAAATATAATTAATTTTAATTTAATGAAAAAAAAACTTTGTAAACCCTACTACACCGTAAATTTGTTCATTTAAATTCCAGATTAGTAATTTTTTGGTGACTTGAAACTTACACAAGAGTTAGTTGTCAACGAAACACAACCAGTTAGTTATTCACAAAGACAAGAAAATTTTCCATAAAACAGACGACGTCAGTTATTAACTTGTTTATGTACTATTTTTAAAAACAATTTCAGGTATCTCTGTTAAATCCAAAGAGTGAGTAACTACCATTCTTATGATATAAATATATTTATTTAAATTTTCGAAAAAACAAAATAAACATATTGTACCTAATGTCTAACCAACAATTAATATTCACTTCTTAAAACTTCGCACATATACTTTGTGGCATCATTATTCATTTAACGAAAACAAATTACTTTTTCAATATCACTATAATATTAACATTATCGACATGTTTCAAAAACAATGTTTTCTTCGTCAGGATAAGAGATTACTAAAATAATTCTTTTAATATTATATTATTATATTAATTATTCACATTCGTACATCGTCTCATACATAATCTTCTATAATTATGACTCATGTCATGGCCCGACTCAAGTATCATGTCTTCCTCGGGCTTACCCGACTTCTATAATTCACATTTGCGTTATATATTCTCTTTGCATTCCTTTCTTAATTCGCTCTACATGCTCAAACATTTAAGCGTCCCTTTCTTAATTTTACTTATTACGCTTACACCAGCCTTGCATACTTTTCGGTTCTTCACTTTTATCATCACAAGTTTCAGCTACCATAATAAGGGCAGCGTGCTTAGTGCGGTAATCGAAAGCATATAAAAACTGAATTTTAAAAAGTATGTGCCTATATCATGAATAATATTTAAAAAAATGTATAAAAAGCTTTTGCCTTTATTATGGTAGCACTTTTCATGATTAACATCAAGTGATCAAATTATTTATCATCATTTATTATTTAATTAAAAATAGGTCGACGTGGTGTTATTCGACGCTTCGTCCGTTTTTATTTTTTTATTCTTCTTTCTTCGTATGGTGGGAGGTCGGAGGGGGACATCTAGGTCTGCGAGCCAGTCTAGGGCATCAAGCGTTGACCTGTGGACCTCATCAATCCCGCCGGGGAATGAATGGAGCAGACATTCGTTGACCACATATTCGGTGGTCTGCACCCTTACCGCATTCACACATCGCCGACTCTTTAAGTCCCCATCTGTACATCATGTGAGCACAACGGCAATGGGAGCACCTTATCCTATTGATGGCGGTGCAGAGTTTGCGAGGCAATGAGAACCCAGGCTGTCTCTTAGTAGGGTCTTGAACGAGATGGGCGTTTTTGACGTTGGCCGATTGCCACTCAAGCTTCCGCCTATCTTCTGGAGTTAGAAGTGTTCTCCTTCCGTCCAGAAGGGTTTTCGAGACTTCAAGCGGCATGCCGGGTGAGAAACGACATCATCGTGCAAAGGCATTGCGCTTTTTTGCAGCGCCTTCTTGTATTCCCTCAGTGTTGCAATCTCTCGCCTGATATTTGGCGGGATTATGTTTGCGATTAAGTACGGGGAGCCAAGGAAGACGAGTCGATTTTAAGGTTCCGCTGATGGTTCGCATTGTGAGCTGAACGTCGACCATGGAAGTGTGGACGCCTTTAGCCCATACTGGAGCACAGTATTCAGCTGATGATAAAACCAGAGCAATGCATGCCATTCTGAGCGTGTTGGCGTAGCACCCCCAGCTAGTACCAGCTGGCTTACTGACTAAGTTTAGTCTTGTCCTGGTTTTTTTTGTTTGTTTTAAAAATAAAAGTTACGTCACATTAATCTAGACTAAATTAACGTGATGTAATTTTTATTTTTATTTACAAGATAAAATTTTAATTTCATTTAGTTTTTTACTATATTAGAGGCACTGCCGAAAACAAGTTACATTCCTGGAGAAATTCTGAATGTACGCAGAGCTTGAGCAGTGACAATTTTTGTAAAATACTATTGACATATAAATGTTTCTTATTAATTATTATAATTTTATTGCACCTAATGATCAAAGACTAATCAATTTATATATCCACCCTTACAAACCGCGAGTGTATTTTAAAAGTTCATGGCTGTCATAATTTTTGAATAATTTTTTTTATTCAATTTTTATTAGTATAATTTTTTTAAGGTTATTCTTATCAATGTAAAATATCATTGAAGAAGAAGAAAATACCAATAAATATGAAAGAGAACAAGACACAGAAAAATAAAAAAGGATGAAGACGCGAACATAAAACCTCTCGTTTTACCGGTACGAACGCCTCTTCTAACTCGATCACTGCCACCATCAAACCATCATATTTGTCAACCTTATATTTAAAATTTTAGAATTTACAATTTTATCTTCGACTAAGTATTGTTTCCATATTATAGGCAACTACCTTTTTCATTGGAAACAATTATTCTAAGAACTGGTTTGTAACCTATATAGCGTGTCAGATAAATATATCTGATTTTATTTTTATACGGATCGCATATTGACTTTTTTGTAAAATTCTAAATGAATATCCCATTTTTATTAGAACAACTTTTGAAGGTTTTCATTGTTTAATTTTGGTGCATACAAATTATTATTATTTATTTAAAGTGTACAATTTGTCATATTATGTGAAACACGACTTCTGAAAAAAAAATTTCTTCCTTCAAATTTAAATAACAACTAGGTAGGTATCAATTGAAAAAAAAAAATCAAATAACTCTATCAATTGTTATCAAGCCTTAAATTTGTTCAACCTCTGCGAGTTTTAATTCAGCTCTGAAAGGGTTAAAAGTTTGGCCTAACATGAAGAAAGATAAAACAAGGTAAAATACGTTGAGACTTTGACCGTCATTAAGATCACAGGGACTTTCTCGAAAATGGAAGAGCTCTCGAAGCAACCTCTCAGAAATCAAGAGCAACTAGTGTAATTGCAGAGTCTAGCAGAGAAATCTCTAAAATATTTTCGAACATTCTCAGCATAAAGGAGTACAAGTTGAACATGTGGTAGTTACACCACGTCAAATAATAAAAAGTCCAAAGGTGAAAACTAAGGGAGCGAAAACGAGAAATCCATTCGTCAAAATTCTTAAGACGATTCTTGAACACGCACTTTACAATAAAAAACCACCAACTTTTTCAGAGATATGGATAATCTGGCAACATGCTGATTCTTTATAAATATCGGATTTGTTGGTTGTGCAGTTATTTTCCAGGACTTAAATTTTATTGGATTGAACTCGCGAAGCCCTCGTGCGACAAAAAGATTTACACCACGCAACTCTAAACCGGTGGAAGAAGGTGAAAGAAAAAACTACAGGAAATAAAATAAAAATCCGAGTGTGCAAGTCACACGCGGCAGAAGTGAAACCTCCAGAAAATTAAAGTAGACAAGAGACTACGAAGCATTTTTTTATCAATGTGAAGGATGATTTTTTCCACATTTTTGTCGTCCTATTTACAGTGCACCTTTTCCTACACATTTGGTCATATTAATTTTGTTTCTGTCATTTTTTTTTCTTCTTCGAAGTAGCGAAATGTCGCTTTCTTTTGTATTTTATTTTGGAGTGATTTGTAGATTGGATATGTTATTTACAAAAATATATCCATGTTTTTTTGGATTTCGTAGGATTCTCTCCTTGGTCCACTAAATGTCTGCATAGGTTCATCAGGCGCTTTATACCACTACACCAAAGGAGACTTGGGTGGGATTGAGGATTTATCCCACTGTGTTGGAACCGAGTACCCGTGAATTAAATAAATAATTTATTGCTATCTCATTCTCTCGCAGGCTAAATCCTAAAGATATATGTGTTTGTGTCTTTCGTGTTACTCGTTTCCGTTCCATCGAGTTTCAAATCACAACGGTGCTAAAGAAGTTTTCATTTTAAGGCTGTCATACCAGCAAATCATAATTTCGATTCCGACTGCACCGCTCACACATCAGCCGTTGCAAGCGGACGTTTTTGGAACTAGATTTCGTTCCGCTAGAAGCCGGGTTTCACGTACCTATAGTTCACGCGAAGCTGGACCTACAGTATGGTTCAGATAAAGATGTTGAATTCTCGCTTCCAGAATTTTAATAAGTAGTAGTTATTTGTAATTTGTGTATTGAAGTGCGTAGACATAAATAGATACATAAACACAGTAGGTATAAAGTAGATACCTACACAAAAAAACAATTTGTTATATTTTTTAAATATTTTGGTTTTTGTTTTTTCATTTTATTTTACGGCCATTAGAGTGGAAGAATTGAAACGTTACTTGAAATGGCTTTAGCCGTGTTTAGTGACCAGATCTGAAAAGTCAGGTACTTCCCCACCTCCATCTTCCCTAACTCCTTCCCCTCCCCCACTACCTTCAGCCTCACAACATACCCCAATTGGGGGTGATAGTCCCACTGGCTCCAGACGGGAGCAGTTGGGACTCTTGTGCGGTATTCATGAAAAAAAGAGTACCTAATATTCAGTTGGATTGTAAAAAATATCTCATTTTGAAATATTTATTCGTGTGCATAATTTTTAAATTTTATATTTATGTGAATACCGCACAAGAGACCCAAATGCTCCCGTCTGGAGCCAGTGAGACTATGACATGACTATGGGGTATAGTATGAGGCAGAAGGTGGTGGGGAAGGGCAGGAGATGGGGAAGAGGAAGCGAAGAATTACTTGGCTATTCAGATCTGGTCACCAAACACGGCCAAAGTAATTTTTAGCAACGTTTCAATTCTGAATGGTGGTCTTACACCAGGGCGATACTAAAGTATCTTCCACTCTGGAAAGTGACGCAAATATATTATTTTTATATGAAATAACCCAAATTAGTCAAACAAAATTTATTTGCCCACGCCGGGATTCGATCCCACGACCTTCGGATTGCGAGTCAAGAGCCTTACCTCTTGACCACGCCGGCCGTCAATAAATAGTATCAGTAATTTGGAAGGCGGGTATGGGTACCGCCGTCCCGGGAACCATGTATTGGATTATCAACACCGTACGGGTAGCCCGGGTTCATGGGGCGAGGTTTGTCAGGATCTCGGCGGCGGTGGAATCTGCCCCACCAACTACGTAGAAGGCCGGATCGGGAGAGACCTTTTTTTACAATCGCTCGACACATTGCCTATCTCTTCTTTGGGGATGCTGTGTGAAGGTTCGTTTCAGGGAAAGGGAGGAGAGGATCTTCTGAGAAGGAAAGGGTATTAGGGGTGGGTAGAAATGTGGGGGTCAGCGTGTCCAGGAGAGCGGATGTATGAATCCATCCCTCCCACTGCGGTGCAAAGCGATGTTCCGAGAGAGTAAGGCTGGAGAAGTCAAAGGGACTCCCTCAACCACTTTCTCTAGATCCAACCTGCCATGCAGACGCATCCGCCGCCAAGACCTGAAAAAACCTCACCCCATGAACCCAGGCACCCCTGCTAGTCACCAAACGTTGCGAACCACTAAGGATGACCTACGGCAGACGTGTTGGTTATCAAAAAAATGGTTCCCGGGGCGGTGGTACCCATACCCGATTCTCATGTTTGTTATTTTTGTAATACGAAAAATGGATATAAAAAAGCCTACCCCCCATCCCTCTCAACCCCCTCCCCCTCTCACCCCACAACCTCTAACCACCCTCCACCCCCCGCCTCTTTTACCCCCCCCCCCCTATATAAAAATCAATTGCTGTTTGTTAGTTTCACTAAAACTCGAGAACGGCTGGGCCGATTTAGCTGATTTTGGTTTTGAAATGTTTGTCGTAGTCCAGGAAAGGTTTAAACGTTGAGAAAATATGGAAAAGTTGCGAGGAAGATAGTAAAATCAACAATTTAATTCTCCCATATAAACTGTTCTACATACTTTCCTGTGAATTGCTAACCGTTCATCCGATTGCGATGAAACTTTGGTGAGTTGTTGTGAGCACGCCCGCAAAGTAGTCCAGTCAATAAATGCTCCAAAAGGAGGTGTAGAGTGCGTGAGCAGGGACCTAAGCGATTCCTCCAGAAACTTGTTTAGGGTGCTTAGGGTGTGAACATACTAAAAGTCCTGACGTCTTGGTTGTGAGCTAGGGGGAAGGGGGGGAGGGGGAGGTCCCAATTTTCGGGTTTCCGCTTATATCTCAAAAACGGTGCGTCACACATGAAAATTTCCTAAGGATAAGTAAAAAAAGCTCATAAAATTATCTACAACTTTTATTCTTTACGTAATTTTCGAAATCACGTCCATTTTTGACTTACACGCTCCACAAATGTAGATATTTTTGAAAAAAATTATTTTACCTCACATTTTTCATCAAACATTCCTTCATATCGTCTAAAATATTCATCAAAGAAAGAAATTTATTTATAAGAAGTTGTAATAAATTTAATTCCCTTTTAGAATATATATACATATGCAAATAAGTCTCCAACCAGTAAATATTTACAGCAATTTTAAGGTTTTGCGTAAAATGTCGTCATTTTCAGAAAAAGCTGTTTTTATCTTATTACTGACACACCGACGTGCAACGACGATTATGCGACGCTCTTTTAGTAAGGCGTATGATCAGATATGACCATGGAAACCACATTGATGCTATCATTCAAAAGCCGAGAAGGCATAACAGGAGGCAGAGGTATTTTGCACAATGTACTAGAAGTGGTTAGTTGGTATGAGCGCAACTCATGAGATCTGCACTTCCCTTGAAGAGTATTGTGGAGTCTTCACGTCCAGTAACAACACAAGGACCTCGGACAAGCCCACCGAAGTAAAGATGCAGCAGACATTTTCAAACTCAGTCAGTGGTTTGATGCACATCCTCCCTTCCCACAAGCCAATGAAATAATGTCAATTCCCAATGTCTTCTGTCAGCTCGTCGATAAAAAATCACGATGAAAAGGTTGCAGTTGACCCTGTTTTTCTGTTTCACCGGATGTGTATAAGCAAACGATCAGATGAGGATTTGAAGAAATTCTTTGAGTATGAGTTGGCCCCATTTCCCTTGGCACTGTTCAATGAAGGTGGGATGTGGAAGACAACTAAATCTGTCCTGTACAGCTTATTCGAGCCTACCAAAAAACTGGTCTACTGTCTCAGGTGAACATAGTTGTGGACGGAAAATTTCTACTACACAGAGTAATTTGGCAAAAAGATGCCTTCCTTGTCACAATTTGTGATCGTTACATCAACTACGTCAACCACCACTATCCTGGATGACTCACACTGTGGTATTTGATTGGTACCCAAACCCAGCCAACGGTACAAAATCACAATAACAGATGCGATGATACAGACTGAGAAGGTCAGCTGACATCAATTTGACTTGGAACACTTCAATACCCGTTAAAAAGGAAGATTTGTTATCCAATCCTACCAACAAAAGTAACTTCATCTCTTTACTACAGACGAAGCTTCGGGAGAATGGGATACAGACTCTTCAGGACATGATGCTGACTTCCTTGTTGTGAAGATTGCTGTGGAACATTCCTCTCACAGTTTTGTGAGAAGCTTTCACTTCCTTTTGATTGCTTCCACTCCTCCCACCCAAGATATTCTGCTGCTGACAACGGACGAGGGAAAACCAAAACAATTCCACTGTCCATCCAAAAGATGCAGCACCGTGCATTTGAACACATCCTGTTCTTACATTCATTTACCGGCTGCGACACAACATCTGCAACTTTCAGGAGAAGCAAGGTGGGCTTCTCAAAATTGTACTTGGAGTCAGAATTCATCAAGCAAGCGGCAATGATCTTTATAACCCCTCCTCTACTCACGGCGAGGTTGAAGAGGCTGGAAATAAATGTTTCCTGAAATGGTATGCGGCGCCAAAAAGACAGACCTTCCTTAACCAGTACCGCTTTTAGTCGTTCACAGGGTTGGTGGCAAATATGAAGCCTGACATCAGCTCCCTCCCTCCAACAGAGAACGCAGTTAAACAGCATTCCCAGTGCACCGATTGAGCTGCCCCCTGAATAATGGGGGTGGAAACATGAAGGAGAGACCCTGATGCCAAATACAACAAAAGATCCACCAGCGCCGGAGGTCCTTCTAAATATGATATTTTGCCGCTGCACCAGGGATTGTGCAATTGGCAAATGTGGATGCCGAAAAGCAATGCTGACCTGTTCTGCAGCGTGTCTCCGAGTCTCCTGCCAAGGGAGATGCCTCAATAGCGTGCCTGTTGCCGAGGACGACGATGACGACGACATAGAGCCCATTCAGCAAGAACCATCCAATACTGAGGATGAAGATGCCATGGATGAACAACGCTTGCGAGGACCCCCACGTCCAAGGAGGATGAGAATGTAACATGATGTTATTGAGAACAGTGATAACAATGAGATCTATAATTTTATGTGCTTAATGTAACGAAATAGAATAAACATTATGATTATAAAATACAATTATGTATTTTTCAAGTAATATGATTTTTACCTATTTTATTTAATAACTGGTTTTAAAGTGTGGTCACACATATTATTAGGCGAACGAACAAGTGTTGTGTGTCAGTAATAAGATAAAAACAGCTCTTTCTGAAAATGACAACATTTTACGAAAAAACTTCAAATTGCTGTAAATGTTGAACGGTTGAAGATAAATTTACATATGTCTATATATTCTAAAAGAAAATTAAATTCTTTACAACTTCTTTCGAATAAATTTTTTTCTTTGATGAATATTTTAGACGATATGAAGGAATGTTTGATGAAAAATGTGAAGTAAAATGATTTTTTTCGAAAATATCTACATTTGTGGAGCGAATAACTCGAAAATGGCTGGGATTTCGAAAATTACGTATAGAATAAAAGTTGTAGATAATTTTATCAGCTTTTACTTATTATTAAAAAATTTTCCTCTGCGGCGCACCGTTTTTGAGATATAAGCGGAAACCCGAAAATTGGGACCTCCCCCTCCCCCTCCCCCCCCTAGCTCACCACCTAGACGTCAGGATTTTTAGTATGTTCACATCCTAAGCACCCTAAACAAGTTTCTGAAGGAATCGCTTAGGTCCCTGCTCACGCACTCTACACCCCCTTCCTTGACTGGACTAAAGGTTTCTGTATATACTGGTGAGCTCTGGCATTATGAAATTTGTATATAAAATTGCAATTGGTGCCACGCAAACTGTTTGAAAACTGAATGTACCGGGAGTGAATGTATGGAATGCGGGAGGAGGTGGCGGATGGGAGAGGGGTGAAGGATGAGGGAGGGAAGGGGAGGGGGACAAGGGAGGGGAACTCGGGAGAGGGGGCCCGCGGGATGGGTTGGGGAGGGGAACCCGGGAGGTGGGAGGGGAACTCGGGAGGGGGGAGAGGAAAACGGGTGGGGGTTTAAGGGATAGGGGAAGCGGGCGAGGGGTGTGAGGAGAGGGGAAGGGGACGTTGGAGAGGAAGGGGAGGCAGAAGGGGAACGGGACGAATGGGAAAGGACACGAGCTCTGGCATCATGAAATTTGTATAATAAAATTGCAATAAGTGGCACACGAGCTGTATGAGAACTGAATGTATCGGGAATGAATGTATGGAATGCAGGAGGGGGGAGGGGAACCCGGGATGGTGGAGGGGAACTCGGGAGGGGAGAGGGGTATTCGAGAGGGGGATCCGCGGGAGGGAGGAGGTGATTATGGGAGGGGGGAGGGGAACTCGGGAGGGGGGATCGCGGGACGGAAAAGGGGGGGAGTAGAGTGAGGAGAAGGAAGGTGGAGGAGGAGTGGGAACGCGAAAGGGGAAGGGGACGCGGGAGAGGAAGGGGAGGTGGAAGGTGAACGGGACGAATGGGAAAGGACGCGCAGGGAGAAACAATATCGTTATTAAATGGCAAAGGTTGGTACCCGGCATATATATAAATGCTAATAAATGAAAATGAATCGCCGAAATGTATGTACGCGCATAACTTCCGAACGACTACACCAAATTGGATAATTCTTTTTTTGTTGTGTTTGTTATTGCCAGGACAAGGTTTGTATATAACTACTGGTGAGCTCTGGCATTATAAAATGTGTATACTAAAAATTCAATGGGTAGCACGTGAGCTGTTTGAAAACTAAATGTACCAGAACTGAATGTATGGAATGCGGGAGGGGGGATAGGAACTTGGGTATTGGTGCCGCGGGTGGAAAGGGACGGGAACCAGGGAGGGGGAGGGGAACCTGGGATGGGGGAAGGGAATTCGTGAGGGGAGTTGGCGGGACGGGGGAAGAGGAGTGGAGTGGGGAGTCGGAAGGTGGAGGAGGCGGAGTGGGAACGTTTGAGGGGAAGGGGACGCGGGAGAGGAAGGGGAAGCGGAAGGTGAACGGGACGAATGGGAAAGGACACGCAGGGAGAAACAATTTTTTGTTGAACGGCATAGCAACGCATGCCGGGCACCAGCTAGTATATAAATGAAAATGAATCGCCGAAATGTATGTACGCGCATAACTTCCGAACCCATGCATGCCGGGTACCCGCTGTATATAATTTATTTATTTATTTATTTACGGACAAATAGTCCATTAACAATACAACAATAACACGAATAACAAGCGAGCCTAAAGGCCCGACCCGCCTAGCAATTGATCACTGTTCGCATCGATTACCGTTCGCATGTCATTTTTTGTAACCAGCACCACTTTTCGTAACAATCACCACTTTTCGTAACGATTCACCAGTTAACCCCATGTGTCGAGCATGCGTAAAGAAGTTTTACTTTAAAAAAATGGGGCATTTGGGACTCTTGTTTTTTGTATCGTATAATAAGGGACAAATAAAAACATTTATTTTTAAATATAAAACTTTTTGCATAAAAATATTCAATGAAAATGAAATTCGGTCAACCCTGTAGATTTTACGAACGTGAAACAAGGAATTCGTATGTATTTACATTTCGTTTCCAAAATATTATTTCAAACTGTTGTAATTCAGAGCGACGCGGACACGTCCTCATCTGGCCACGTTTCGGACCGTAATGAACTGCGAAATTTTGTGTTTCGGCGCTATGATAAAATCGTCAAATGCGAAGCTGTTAATTAATTAAAATTAAATGCTTCCCAAAATTATTTTTCGGTCAAACTTATTTATGATTTGTCAATAATGTCTTAGCACAATAAGTATGTAAAAAAATATGAAATATATTAGTTTATAAGTGCGCAAATAAATACACAAATGGACCAATTTTCGTCAAGAAACACATGTACGTACATATTTTTTAATGATTTTATTGAAACTAAAATTAAAATTCTAATACATAACTTTGCTAGATAATGTATTGATTTATTTCACTGCATGATTACATTATTTGCAATGGGTGTGGTATAATACAAAAACTTTTTTGAAAATTTAACAAATCTGCCAACGACCTATGGAATAACCTTATTATACTAAAAATTAAAAAAAATTCTAAAAATTTATTACATAACTATGCTAGATAAAAGAACAATCTTTCGAAATCCATTTATAATTTTTTGTGGAAAAGAGTCAATACGTCTAAAAACTTTTTTGAAAATGACATATTTCTGGGTTTCTCTACCTATGTCCTCTTAATAATACAACGGTTACAACTGGGAATCAATCACAATCATACCTTGTCGTATCGGGACACCACGCTACCAACTTAGCGAATGAGCCTTAATAATATTCTCTGTAAAATTATTCGATCTCGTATCATTTTAATTTTTTAACTACCAATATTATCCTTAATAAACTATTACGACCGTGACATATTATTTTTCGTGTCGTTTTCTGTTACATACTTACTTCGTTGAGATTTATTTTGTTAATATTTTCTTCAATGGGGTTGGTAAGCTTTAATAAGCTATTCCAATAAATTGGACAGCAATTCGTTTATCGAAACTGTCTGTTGCCAAATGTTCACCTTCCATGAAATATTATCTACTAAATGCTTTAACGTGTTTAGGTTTGTTTGTTTTATTTGCGAGGGTGCGTCCAGAGGTGTTTCCAATGAGTCACTATTATCATTTTAAGTACTCCTCTAGGAGTAGTTTTACCCACACCTCAAGAAGACTGAAAATGTTTATTGATCAATACTTTAACTACTAATGCCGAATTAATGTTGTCGTGAGCGAACTTTCTGGAATATGGCTACTAAGAGCATGTACCGGAAAGTTTATCTTCTTAATACAAGGTGGCGAAAATTAATCACCCTATCGGAAGATGTTATGATTTTTTCAAATGGCGTCGTACTTCAATCATATTTGACATTTGTGAACTAGACAGCTGCAAAATACAAATACAAATGGAGCGCTACTCCGCGAGAGCGTGGAATAATTGTGTCGATTTTAGCTTTAACGCTTTTAGCGATTTTGTGTCAAAAGTCATCATGAGCGACGGGGCGCATTTCCACTTTACGGCGGTTACGTCATTAAGTAAATTTCTAGGGCACTGAAAATCTACGTGTGATGCACGAAGAGCCATTACAACCATTCAAAGCCACTGTGTGGTGCGGCGTTCACGCGGGAGGAGTAATTTTTTGAGGACGCCATTGGCATTACGGTCACTGTTACTGGCGAACGCTACAGGGCCATGATAAACGGCTTCTTACTGCCGGATTAGATGAGCGGGGCTTGGTTTCAACATGTGGTTTCAACAAGACGGTGCAACCGCACACACAGCACTAGCCACAATGGATATTGTGAAGGAAGCGTTTCCTGGCCGCGTAAACTTCCGTTTTGGCGATTTGGCATAGCCAGCAAGATCGCCCGATTTAACCATGCCAGACTTCTTTCTTCGGGGCTACTTGAAGTCAGGGGTTTATGCCAATAAGCCTCAGAAATCGCAACCCTTAAGGATAATATTCAACAGTAATGCGAACAGTTATCACGGGAAATCTTGCGGAAAGTCATGGAAAATGCGATAAAACTGGCACAAATGTGTATCAACACTGGCGGCAGTCACTTGACGGATATCATCTTTTCCACTTAACAAAAAAATTGTAAAATTCCAAATAAAGATTTCCATTACTAAAAATCATTTTTTTCATTTAGTTAAAAAAGTTATTCCAAAACAAAATTGGATGATTAATTTTGCGCCACCCTGTATAATCTCACAGTGAAGATTCTCTCAGTATCAACCAGATGAGAGTCCACCATTCAGAATTGAAAGGTTGCTTGCTATAAGCAGATCTGACAAGTCTGTCGCTTTCTTACCCTTTTCTACCTCTTTTAAGCTTCCATTCATTAACATTAACCAAATATGTGAATACGGCACAAGAGTGTTATTATCACACGTCAATACTAATCACATCGGCATGCGTGGTGACGGTATCAGGTGATATGCGCTCTCTCTCCTCTGTTACCGTGCTTCTAGAAAGAGACGGAATATGCAATATGTGACAGGTACTGGATGAAACCAACTACTCAATTGCGGCGTACCGTAGAAAAATATTTTGTTATGTTTTATTGAATCGAATAGCAAAATGACACCCGTATAAATTTTATGAAAAGATTTAAAAGATTACATTTTAAGTTCCCCGTTAAACGCCAATACTGGATTCGTTTCAGCTTTGCCTGTGTTAAACTGTGATTAGTAAAAGTATAAAAAAATTACTTCTTCTTCTTGGTGAGCCCTATCAGGTCCCCCCGACGTTGGCGATCCCTCTGGAAAATGTCTCCTCCACACTTCTAATGCCGGTCCACTCTCGTACATTTCGCAGCCAAGACATTTGTCTCATACAAGGCCCTCGGCGACCCTCTCTTTTGCCTTTCAATATTAATTGGAGCAGATGATACTTCTCCCCTCGAAGTATGTGACCAGATACGAAATCTTCCTGACTTTTATCAATGTAAGCAATTCTCTATCTGCTCTAGCCTGCCTGAGAATGTCTGTGTTGGTGATCATGTGGGTCCATAGGACTTTGAGCATTCTCCGGCTAAGCCACATTTCAAAAGGATCTAACCTGTACATGGTATTTACTTTCAAGTCTTACCTCCATGCAGCAAGGCCGACCACACATAACATTTTAATATTCTCTGCCTTAGTTTTAAATTGATATTGACATTGCAGAAGAGGGATTTTATTTCACTGAATGCAGTTCTTGCTGCTTCAATTTCGCACCTAACCTATGCATCTGGATCAAGAGTCTCCGTGAGAATTCTGCCGAGGTGAAACAATGATAGTTGTGCTATTCTATTTATTAAAATTTGTTCAAAAGCTAAAACGGACCTAGCATCTTTGTTATTTTTTTCTCTTAGTTTTTCACTAAATTTATTTATGTTTTTAATTTTGATTTATATACTTTTATGTTTTAATTTATACAGAACACTTGAGTTCTTAACATTTAATATTTATTATTAATTTTTGTATTTCAAAATTTGTATTTGAATTTTCATTTTTATTTCAACTTTTCTTTAAAATATGATCTTTTTTTTTCTTTTTAGTTTTAAGTATTTCTTAATATTTTTTGATATGTTAAAATATTAAATGTACGACTACCACAACACGGGCTTAGCCTAGTGTGGTAGCCAAAAAAAAACAAATATCTGTTACTAATAAAAATGTATGAAATAAAAAAAATAAAAAATAAAAATTAAAAAAAGCATCAGTGTGTAGCCTTTCAAATATAAAATATTCAAAATTGCTCTGATTGGCCATTTGATGACAATGTTTCATGTTAATTTTTTTGATCTTTCGTACTACGATATATTTGAACTAGTCCTAACGTGAGAATGTACGTGACGTCATCGTTCTGGTTTCTTTTGACTTTTTCATTTTAATACAAGATGTGTGTAAAGTAAGAGGACGATCGTCGATGACGTACGTACGTGCTCTCGCTGGGAGTAATATGCTGTATTCCCATAAGTGAAATCAATTTGATTGCTTTTTTATCGATTTAAAGCTTTTTTCCAATTGGAGGACATTTTAAGTATCTCCGACCGGCTCAAGTAACGGGTATCGAACCTCCACGGAAAACCCGGGTAAATCTGGCTTTCAAGAATCTGGGCATCTTGTACAGTATAGGGCAAGCAGATTCTTAATAAATCTTCTTGATTCTTTTTTTAATTTTTGAAGTGAAACTTCTTTAGCCCTGTTAGAGTGATTTAAAATTCGCATGAAACGAAAATGATGCACTATGCACCTGCGAAGCATCAAACTGCCCTCATGGCTCCTATTGGTTAGGATATAAAATGAAAACAACGATAGATGTACGCTCATTGGTCGCTTTGTTTTTTACGGGTCGTCGGAATGTAATGCGTAAATTTGCGCCTAACCGAGCGCGTCCCATAGCGCAGCGGTATAGTGCGTCGCAAATCTCCGCGGCCAGAGAAATTCAGCTCTGGAGGTTCGAATCCTACGAAATAAAAAAAACATTAAAATTAAAATTAAATAAAAATATAATTGTTACCCTTTGTGCTATGCATAAAAAATCTTGTCTTAAAAACGTTAGTTTTACAATTAAAAAATAATAAAAAATATTTTTTGTAAATCGATATCCAATCTTCAAACCTTTTTAAAATAAACAGGCAAAAGAAAGCGACATCTAGCGTCTAGTTTCACTTCTATCGCGTGTGAATTTCACTCAAATTTTTATCACTTTAATTTTTTATTTATTTTTTTGATTACATAAGACAGGCATGATTCCCCAATATTGAGAAGGTTAGAATGAGAAGAAAAGAACTTTCCTACCTTCCTCTTCCCTAAGGAGATGGGGAGGAGGAAGGCGGTGAAGTACCTGGCTATTCAGACCTGGTCACCAAATACGGCTAAAGCCATTTCAAGCAAGTTTCAATTCTAAATGGTGGTGTTCTTACTCCAGGGCGATACTGAGAATATTTTCCACTCTTGTAAATATACTATTCCCCGTTCTTGCGCAAAACTCAACGAACACGAGCAGAACATCCGTTCACATTGGATGATACTTTCATGAGAACGGGTCGTTTCTTTGACTAATTTTCGAGTAAATCGGCTCGTATATGGAACAAGCTACCGATATCTGTTTTTCTCCTCCATGTAATGCGGGCCTCGTCAAGACCTGCATTAATAAATCAATTCCCACAGTTCCTACCTTAACCCGCCCTATAACGTAGCCCAACCGAGTATTGTCTTTACACCGTACGGATGAGATGAGATATCACATAAAAAGGACACGGATGGAAAAGCAGACAATTATTGCCTTAAAGTGCCAACTTTTATAAAATTTAACGAGCTTTTAAAACGCACCATTACCTTTTACGCTCCTATAAAAAAGCTGTGAAATTGATTGTTGGGAAGATTGGTTTTCCTGAATTTATGAGATGGAACCTTAGTAAAGAAGACGTCAATGTTATCATTTGACATTATCGTCAATCATATACTTTTCATTTTTGAATGAAAGTATACTATAATCATATCTGATAAATGACGTTTTAAACAAAATGGCATTTTTTGTGACAAAACACCGATGGGTCCAGATTTATTGAATTACTAGCTTTTTCCCGCGGCTTCGCTCGCATGTAATTAGGGGTTTACCACTCCGTCTCCTACACCTTCGCTCTCCCCACTCCACTCCCCCCCCATCAACCCCCCTTCCCCCTCCCCCTCCACCCACCCCACCCCCCACTCCACTCCCACTCCACCTTCCCTCTCCCCCCTCCACTCATCCATAAACCCCCCTCTCCCTTCCCCTCTTTCTACAACGACCCCTCCCCCACCCCATACCCCTCCCCTATCTACCTCCCTTCCCCCTTCCTCCACCCCTCCCCCTTACCCTTCCTTCCCTCCCACCTCTCGCACACCTCCACATTCCCTCTCCCCACACCACTCTCCCCATCAACACCCTTCCCCCCACCCCCTACCCCTCCCCACACCCTCCTCCATCCTTCCCCGTTCCCATTCCTTCCCTCCTCCCTCTCTCTCCTCTAACCCCCTCCCCCCACCCTCTTCCCCCTCCCCTTTCCCCCTCCACCAACACCCTCCCAACACCCCTTTTCCCCTCCCCACTCCCCTCTCACCTCTCGCATTCCACACATTCATTCCCCATACATTCGGTTTCCAAACTGCTCACGTGCCACATATTATAATTTTTCATACGAATTTCATAATGCCAGAACTCAACGGTAGTTTTATTCAAAATAACGAACAAAAACAAAATAATTATCTAATTCGGTGCAGTTGTTCGGGTTTATGCGCATACATACATTTCGGTGATTCATTTTTAGAGATAGTTATTAAGTACGACGCCAACAAAGCACTCTTTTTAGGGTGAATTGCCTAATTAAAAAAAAAAAACATCGTTTCCAAGGCAACAATTGGTTTGCTTTTTTTCTGACGTTTGCAATAAATCGATTTTGTTAGGGACTGAAAACGTATGATAAATAATTTCATAACGCCAGAGATTATTCAAAACGCCAGAGCTTATCAATATATATAACCTATATATCTCGCAAATAATGTAGCTTTCTATTAGTAAAAGAATTTTTAAAATCCATTCAATAGTTTTTGCGTGAAAGAGTAACAAACGTACAACCATACAAACTTTTGCCTTTATAATATTAGTAGGATAGTAAAGGAGAAATAACGATTTCTGTGAAACCTATGTGAGCTAGGACAAATACGTTCTCCTGTGATTAAACGGGTTAAACCTTCATGTTTTGTGTATAAACCTTCATTTTTACCGAAAAAATTGAGGGTAATATTAATATAACCTTCACACTACATGCTAGATATCTCCTTGAGAGATAGAAATACTAATGGATATTATGAGAAGCAGGTAAAATGTAGATAGCTTACTTGAATGAAGAGAGTGGATTAGGTGAAGGATACGGAGAATAGGAAGGCCGGGAAAACGTGGCTATCAGATCTAGTCACAAAACACGACTAAAGACATTTCAAAGCAACGATTCTGATCGGTGGTCTTATGTAGGGTGGCATTGGGGGTATCTATCACAAAGGAGCAAGCCACAAACAAAATAAATCAATAAAAGAAATAATATCACATGAAAAGGTTTCGCCGCCAATGAAAATGGAAAATAATATTCGTAAACCTACTTAGAAGTGTGAGTATAATGCGATGGAAATATTTCGTTCTTCTAAAGTAATTGGTTGGGGAATTGGGTTTGACACGCGACGCTAAAAAAGTTATATATTATACATATTACTGGCCTTTAACCTTTTATGCTCCAACAAACACGGAGTATTATAATGGAGGTGTTCTTTGTATCGCTTTGTTATGATGTGACACTTTACAGGAATCGGTCTGCGCAAGAGTTCTATCTAACATTTAGAAAGGCTTCTGTATCGACAGAAGATGCAAGAGAAAAATAAAATTAAATGAAGACAACATTTGCGAAACTCAATCGGAATTCTGGAGACAGAAAAATCATAAAAATATATTGGCACCTCTGGGACTCGAACCCAGGACCTTCTGCTTTCATGGCAATAGCTCTACCAACCGAGCTCAGTTGGGATAGAGCTGTCGCCCGGAAAGCCAAAGGTCCTTGGTTCGAGTTCCAGAGGTGCCAATATATTTTTCTGATGTTTTTGTCTTCAGATTTTCGCAAATTAAATATTCTTTTCATTTAATTGTATTACAATTTGAGGTTTTACTCATAAAGTTTAAAAAATATAAAGGAAAATAAAAGACTAGGAAGGATCGATTTTAAGTATGAGTTACTCGGTTACTATAATATCTATAATATCTCTTATCCATATATACTGCAATTATCTCTCCAGAAACATTCGTTATTTATAAGTACTCAAATCAGTTTTCTCCAATACTACAAGAATGTTTATTGAAAGACGTAGGTGTTAATAACTTCTTTTCATGATCGGGTGTAATGGACTTTTTTATATTTTAAACTCTTTTGAGTCTTGAGTCGTTTTTATTTACAATAAACTTTTATGACAATATTTGATCAACACTTTATAAAGAAAACTTTAGCTATAGCCCGGTCCCCACTTGTGGTCTAACGAACTTTCCACTAGGGCTTGGTTAATGCGATAGTGTTTTTAGGGAACCAGACTTTTTTTCCCAAAAAAACATGGAAATTACCCTGATAAAAAACTAAAAACAATAAAGCCAGCGCGCAAGGCCGGTAACTGGAGACCTCTAACGGTAATGTGGAATATTAAACTGCCAATCAGTAACTCAACTTAATTAAACACAATAAAGGTACATAGATGTCTCTAGTCTTCGCTATTTGAGATTCTTAATAATCCAATAGATAATTAAAATCAATGACATAAATCAATTAACTACAGTGGCCATACCATAGATGTCTATAATAGTATTTTTAACAATAGGTTCTAAATCACAGTTTATTGACATATCGAAATTTATAATTATGACTAACGTCAAATATTCGAACTCGGTAATTATGTAGCCTCTTCAAACCTACCTTCGGCACATCTCGGAAACGAGACCATGTGACCCGAAGAACCCATAGACAACTTAAGTAATGTGAGAACTACAGTTACTGTCGCTGTTAAGGCTAGTTTTTAAAGATAACTTAATTGTCTTACCTCTTAAAAAAACAGATTTTTACTGATAGTTTTCGAGGATGGATCAATTTTGAATATTTTACCAAATATCTACGATGTTATTTCTTACCTACAGTTCTACGAATTTCGTTGATTTTGTTGTGTTTCAAATCACAAGATCCCCACTAAGACATCCCTTTTCAAGTTGGGGGATTTTGTGGAGGTTAATGTTTTGAAAATCGAAAAGAAAAAGGTTGAGAACGATAAGGTTCCTCAAATTATATTACGGTTACCGCATATTTGTTAAACCGCAGCAAAAACGTTTTGATCAATTAATTTTTAACAAGATAATCAAACACATATAAAACATTTCGACTAAATTTATTTTTGACCTAACCGATTTCAGCCTGTTAAAACCATCTTAAATGTTCCTTATCTACAATTTATATACATAACATATAAGGAGAGAGGTAACTAGAAATCCAATCGTTAAAGACAACAAGGCAACAATTATGAAAAAAAAACAACAATTTAATTAAATAAAATCCTAGTGCACTACCCCCCATCCCTCTCCCACTTACGTTATGTATATAAACTGAAGATTAAGAAACATTTGAACCAGTCTGGAGATTACTTTAACAGGCTGAAAACCGGTTACGGTCACAAATAAAGGTAGTGGAAATAAGTTTTAGGTATATGTGTTTTATTAAATTATTATTATAGAATTTCACCACGAATTGTCAGAATCAAAAATAGAAATATTAATAAATTTTTATCCACTTAATATACATTTGTAGAACTTAGGAGAATCAATCTTAATCGAGTCATAATTCAACTGTTCATCAAATATAATGTAATTTTTTTTGTTTTGCAAGTACTTAAGTTATTGTTATTGTTTTGGTGGTGAAGATTATTATCAAAATGTGATACTGTATGTTAATATTGCAGTTTTTATAAGGAGAAAGAAAACATGAATAATAAAAAAAATTGCATATTTGTAAAAAGCATTAACTTTGAGGCTCGCCATAATTTACAATAACACTACAAAATCTGTGTAAATCTAAAATCAATAATCAGTGTCCAGATAAACCGGAACATACATTCTTCGATCGTGTGCAGAATCTCTCTTTCCACGTGTTCCCAGAAGAGATGATTCTATTATCTAAAGGACTAAAATATAATTTAAATTACAGTAAAAATAACGTACAAAATGCAATTGAAAATGTGGCAGTGGACATTGAAACGGCTCTATCCTACCAACCTAAAACTTTCCTGTACAAAAGTGCCGATACCATTAAAAATCAAATAGAAAAAAATAAATTAAAAAATTCATCCATCTTGAGATTTTATGTATTAATAATATTCGCAAAACATTGGCTGAAAAAGATTTAGTACTTACAAGGGCGGACAAAGGAAACACAGTGATAATAATGTATAAAACGGACTACCAGTGTAAATAAGACTTTCTAATAAGAAAGACCCCTCTAATAAATTTCAAACAGATGTTAAAAATTCAATATTAGCTTGTAAATCTAGAATCTTCAAAGATGATTATCCTAACCAAAATAAATTTATTCAGTCTAATCCTAGTTATATGGGTTTTTGAAGATACATAAAAACAATAAACCCATCAGACCCGTCGTATCATGTTGTGTTTCCCGAATTTCTTAATAGCATCTCACATAACTAATGTATTTAATAATAATAATGTGTTTTCCCCTAATTATACAATCAAGAATTCTTTTGAACTGATAAGTGCAGTTAAGGACTTGGTTATTCCCAATAATGCCAAACTTATTTCCTTTGATGTTGTTAATTTGTTCCCAAATGTCCCAACTACTGATTGCAAAGAAATTATTGTAGATATTTTAAACTCCTCTAATTTTGATAATGATATGATAAATGACCTGTCTCGTTTATTCAATATGTGCCTCAACCAAAATTATTTCCAATATAACAACTGTGTCTATCAAAAGAACCAAGGACTTCCGATGGGTGCCCCAACAAGGCCCCTGTTAGCAGACATTTTTATGAATAACCTAGAGAATAAGATTTTTAATTGTAATTCATCACTTTTAAATAATATTCTTACATGGAAAAGATACGTGGATGATATCTTTTGTATCTGGACAGGAATAGAGCGGCAACTGAGTAAATTCCTTCATCTTATAAATTCCTTCCACAAAAGCATCCAATTCACTTTAGAGGTAGGCAGTAATGCATCCATTAATTTTTTAGATTTAACACTAACTTTAATAAATAACAGAATTGAATTTAACATTTTTTGTAAACCGACGTACACAGATATAACAATACATAACATGTCAAACCACCCGGTTTCACATAAACATTCTGTTTATCATTCAATGGTGCACCGGCTAGTAAAAATCCCTCTTTCATCTGTTAATTTCGCGATTGAACTTTCAAAAATCAAACAAATTGCTCTAAATAATGGTTATTCGGCAGATTTAATTGATAAAATCCTAATAAGAAACTTAAACTATTCCACTGTTAAAATTAAAGGTATGACTAGTTTCTATTAAATGGTTGGCAAACTCCGAGAAACTATTATTATTTAAAGCTTTCATATGCTCTTTAATCCTTATTTCAAAGTTTCTCGAAGTTTTACCTATATAAAATAAATCACAATCATTACATTTCAATTTATAAATTCCAGATTTTTCATTTTGGAATCTCTATCTTTATTATTTACAATATAATTTTTAAGTTTATTATTTGCATAAAATACAGGAAGAATTTCATTTGGTACATTCTTTGTCAAGGCATTAGAGATTTTATTATTGAAATACATAATTTTCCTCCATTTTTTCCCTTCCTGATCCTTTTGTACAGGATAGATATATGATTTAAGGAATTTATTCTTATATTTTTTATTGAGAATGTTTTCAATTAAATTGGTGTTGTATCCATTATTAATAGCAATTCGTTTAATAACATTGAGTTTTATTGAAAAATTATTGGGAGATAGGGGTACATTGACTAATCTATGAATCATAGAATGGAAAGCTGACATTTTTTGAGAAATTGGATGATTTGAAGTGTTGTGGATTACAATGTCTGTGTATGTATCTTTACGAAAAATGTTAAATTGTAATTCTAATAAAAGTGGTAAAAACGAAGTAATTTTTTAATTTCAATCATAATGGTGCCACAAAATAAGTTTGCTGTGTTAGAAGAAGAAATTTATTTGTGTTTTATTTAAAAAAAAATGCACTGGAAAATCTCTAGACGTCTCAGTACACCAATAAAATTTGTTTATTAAAACATCATAAAAAATATGTATTTAAAAAACCTCATGAAAACGTAAATAAAGTTACAGCATACCATGGCTTAATGAAAATTCGTGTTCATATAATAGTTTTATATTAATTTCAAACGTTGTTAGTTATTTATTGCGAACTTTGTAGGTTATCTGCTTGTATTACGAGGGCTGTCCGCAAAATAAGGTCTCCAAGGTGTTGCGGTCGCGAGGAATGATTTTACGCGCAATCCTGCAACACTGGCGTGTAGCCTGGTTTCTGCTTGCCAAATCCCCACCACGTTGCGTTGCACTCACTGTGACTCTTAGTCTTGGCATGGCAGCCATTCGTGATGGAGCTTCCACTCGCCGCACCCGCCAGATGTGAGTTACGCTCAGTAATTCGTTTTAAAAGTTTGCTTCGGCGATTCTCAATGACGCCACTGGGATTGTTCCTTTGTCTCTGGTGTCGTGTAGTGTATCTGAATCTCGTTCCCAGTCATAATTGAGTCTTATGAATTCTTCGCCATCGATGTCGTAGCACTCAAGGAATTAGCGGTCTGCTTCAACCCGTTGTTGTTTGTGATCTTCGGTGAGCGTTTTGGGACCCACCTTGGGCAGACTTTGTGGTCTCCCAAATGTTTTGTCAAAATCTTGTCAATAGTGGTCTTACTGACATCAGGGATCATATTACAGAGCTCCCGAACTGTCACCTATCGATCTGCAATCATTGTTTTTCCACTTTGGCAATTTTTTCATCTGAAACCAATGGCGGTCCGGCACGCTTTGAAATTCTCTGCACCATTTGCGAATGTTTTCGCACTTATGCACTGTTTTCCGTACACTTCAAGTAGATGAGAATTAATTTCTATCGGGTTTTGTTCTTTGCACAAAAAGCTAATTATTTATTTATTTATTTATTTATTTGTTTTATTATACGCCCAGAGGGCTTTTACATAAAAAAAATAAAGGCAGTACATCTTTAACATGATAAGGAAATAATATAAATAAAATTACAATAGAAATAAAAAAGTACATTAGTTAAATAGAAATAAAAGCAACAAAAACATAAATTACAGTAAGATATAATAAAGATAAGTTACGATAAAAAAATACATACATGATATAAAAATACAAATAACAAAAATTTTAAAGTAAGGTGATCAGAGGTTTACAAAATTGCAACATTAACCATGTCTAATAAAACGTAAGTATTAGTTTCGCAAAGTGGCAAACCGCTACATCGATGGTACCTCCAGTACCTCTGCAAGTTTATATACTACAGGTTATGATGGTTTATAATACATATTACAATGATTTTACTAAGACATTACATTTAATTACATTAATAGGATAGGTAGAGATAGTTTAGCAAATTTGTCGATGAACGAGTAGTTTATTAAATTTACCAAAGAATTCCTTAGTGAGTACTTGTATCACGGATAAATGATTTCATTATTTCATTTTTAAATTGTGTCAGTGACATATTCCATACATCTATGTGCGAATACATATTGCCCAAGTGTTGGATTCTGTGTAGTGGTATATTGAATTGTGCCCTGGTCGTAGTATTACCACAGTAAAATGGTAGTACTGACCTTGTTATAGACGTAATTCACACTTGGCGGGTGCGGCGAGCGGAAGCTCCATCGCGAACGGCTGCCACACCGAGACTAAGTATCGCAGAGAGAGCAGCGTGGTGAGGATTTGGTGTAAGGAAACCAGGCTACACGGCAGTGTTGCCGGATCTCGTAAAATTGTAAAATTGTTCCTCGCGACCGCAGCACCTTGGAGACCTTATTTTACGGACAGCCCTCGTAAATTTTTCGATAATATTTCACAGAACTTACTTATCCGTTTTTTAGATCGCGGTGGGAATTTAAAACTTTTATTATGAAATACTAACATGAAGCTTCATCCGAAGCATAATAAATATAACCTGTAATGGATTTTCTTAATTGAAAACCAACTGTGGCTACTAGCATAATAACGTTTGTAGGTATATCTAAATGAGTAGTTCCCACTGGAAAACATAATGGAAATTCCAGTTGTTCAGAAGCTCGTATGGGAGTATCGATTTGACGAACCGTGCGTCGTTATTCAAGCAGAGTATATTTCTAAAGAATTTGATATTACCAAAACAAAATCCATTACCAACTCTCATTTCGTCAAAAATTTGGAATGGGTATAATATTATGATAGAAATAATACCGGTTTCGATTCTATGAATAACAAATTATAAATTGAAAAATTCTTCGAGATCCTTTGATATTATTTTTTAGGAGTAGGTGGGTAGGTACTTATTCAATAAGAGTAGGAGATTGGAAATAGAGAGGCTGGAAACTGCTTAGAATGAGAATTCTAATACCGACCACTGACAAAGATATTAATTTTGGTTCCATGCAAACTCAGAATCAAGACAACTCAACACCTCTTTGAAAAGATTAAAAGCTTTAAAAAAATATATGGAAGAATAGCTTTGAATCGAACCGTAACCTATTTAACCAATTTTTTTGATATTTTCTCAACACTTTTAATAACTTTTAAAGGAGGTGTTGAGTGGATTTCATTCCGAGTTGTCACCGTTTATTTTCTACAAACTTTTCATAATTGATGAATTCTCTGTGGTTAAGTTGTTACGATCTTCGGCTACGAATCTGAAGGTAACAGGTTCAAATCACGGCATGTACAAGTGATATTTATATTATTTCATAACTTATTAAATAAGAATAATATATTTCAGGTTATTTGCGGCATATTCCGGAGGGTAGTTACTCACAGAATCGCCCTGATGAATAAACGCCATTTAGAAACGAAACGTTGCTTGAAATGGCTTTAGCCGTGTTTGGTAACCAGATCTGAATAGCGAGGTGCTTCCCCACCTTCTTCTCTTCATCTGATTGCCTTCTACACTACCTTTAAACATCCACTACACTACTCGCTTCGACGCTTCGACGAAGTCCTCGACGAAGTTAGCCGAAGTTCGAAGCGCGTGTCTACACTACTCCCTTCGACGCTTCGACGAAGTCCTCGACGAAATTAGCCGAAGTTCGAAGCGCGTGTCTACACTACTCGCTTCGACGAAGTTAGCCGAAGTAAGAAGCGCGTGTCTACACTACTCGCTTCGAACTTCGGAGCACTTCGAGCCCTTTGACTCGGGCCAAATACCGACAATTATCGAAAGTCAGGCGAAGCGAAGCGAAGTTGGACGAAGCGAAGTGAAGTTCGTGTCTACACTATCGTATTCAATTAACTTCGATCAACTTCGCGAGTAGTGTAGTGGAGCTTTTAGACTTTCAGCATGCCCCAATTGGAGGTGTCACAGACCACCAGCTCCAGACAGTTGGAACTCTCGTGATGTGATTTTATGTGTGTGTGTGTAATATACATATATGTAGATTTTAAAATTATTACATTATTATGAGACGATGTATGAATTTGAATTGGGAAAATAATGCATTCCAAGAAATGTTTGGCGGTCTATCTTCTCCTGCGAAGAAAGAGCGTGATGGTTTCAAATACATCTACCTGAATTTTGATTTAATGTTCTTGATTGAGTGAATGTATGAATAAAGTGGATGTTTTAAAGTGGAAATTAACCGAATTTCCGACATCAGATCAAGCACAAGCTCGGCAGATAGACGCGTTATCGATGACAATACATTCTTTTAACGTTTGGTGTCAATCACACAAGTAAAACATATACACGCATCATACAAAACCAACATAAAACACGTAACACTCACAAACACATAAATCATAATATATTTTGCCGATTTTCATTAAATTTATTTTTTTTTAGTTTCTTTAATTTAATTTAAATTTTTAATCTTTATTTTTAGTTTAAATTTATCTTTATTTTAAGTGTTTTTTTCTTTTTTTCGTCACCAACATTAGATTTTTCTCCTCTAAAATTATATAGGGCTTCAGCACGGGTAAACAACCCAGTGAGGCCAAAATAAATGGATTGCACTATGAAATATTGTAAAATAACGAACCAACAATAAAAAAAAAACATTTCTCTGAAATTCGTGACATTACCGCAGTTCATTTACAAAATAAATGTCGGTCTTTTCCAACCGCGATTTGGCGCAATATGGAGAGTGGTTGATTCCTATTCCTGGGTGGGATGGTTCAAACCTCAGTCAAACTAATTTATTGTTGGTGAGAATACCGCAATAGAGTTCCAATGTTGCTCCCAAGCGTCTAGAGCCAGTGAGACTATGGCATCCCCAATTGTGGTTGGTTGTGAGGCTGAAGGCCGTAGAAAGTAGGCCAATGCGTTTTATTTCTGAATGGTGGTCTACCAGGATGATACTGAGTACTTATTCCACCATGAAACTCCACCATGTTACTTGGTTGTAAACAGATGGATAACTTCCCTGCAGGCGCGGTCCTTCCATACACACTGTGGATGCTGCGCTTCCCTTCTCTTCTAGGTTTAAAATAAGTGTAATAATAATAACTAGCAGTAAAAAAATCCCTTTTGCAGATTTTTGCTACTAGGCCCTGCGGGCGGCTTTTGGTTCGGCTTTGCCCTGTTTGAGTGTTTGTGACCATTTTATAAATCCGATAGGAACTGGTTCCTAAAATAGCCAGTTTCTTGGATCCACTGTGATCCAGTGACAGCTAGTCACCGTCGGTGACTCACCGAGACAAAATAACAGTTACAAAGTAGTCGAGACACGAAATGACGTGATTTGTAATTTATAACAACTTCGTCAAGTATTGCCGTCAATCTTTCCAAATCCGGAAGAATACTTAAAGTACATAAATCCGTAGAACTTATACCTAGTGGGGAAACAGCCACATGCGAGCTGTTGACGAAAGAAGTTACATCTGCGTGGCGTCCGCCGTGCACTCGTGGCTGGGTTCTGAAATTCAACCATGCAGACGTGCACGTAAAAACACTGTTCGATTATGAATTTATTCTGAATTAAAAAGCCTTAGATCTATTTTTTTCTAGTCGTAAACCGCACAATATACCGCAATAACGACACCGTCGCAACCACACGGTCACCGACCAACACCAACACGACACACGGGCCAGGTCGAAATACATAAATTTAATATGTATATATTCTCAATGCTCGAATGTCGCGTAAACTCACCAACACTAGCAAAACAGTGGATGCTCCGTTCATTCCGCGTCCACGAAGCAAGAACCAGTGTGATATTTTTGATATTCGTGCATGCGCGTTTAATCAAACCTGCGATGGTTGAGGTAAGACCGAATACGGATTTCATTTGAGCATCTAACGCACAGAAAACGTCTTTGAGGTTAAACGTCACGTAAGTTATAATCGCATTCACAGATGACGCCAATCAAATATTTTGATTGGCGTCATCAAAATATTTTGATTAGATATTTTAGGTTTTTAATACTTTTTACACGTTACGCTTTAAAATATTAAGGTAAATTGATTGTTTGCGCCTGCACATATTTAATATAAATTTAAATAAATGGTTTTGTACATAAACAAACCCAAATCTTTCAAGAAAGGTTGAAAAATTCAATTTTGTATCAGTGACTCAATCCAATATTGTATTTTTCAACCTTTCTTGAAAGATTTGGGTTTGTTTATGGACAAAACTATTTATTTATATTCATTTTAAATGTGTACGGGCGCAAACAATTTATTTACCTTAAATTTTAATGCGTAACGTGCAAAAAGTTTTAAAAACCTAAAATAATTTGATTGGCGCCATCTGTGAATGCGTAGATTTTAATGTATGTGACGTTTAACCTTAATGCTTATATGCATAGTGCACAGAATAGCTTATCCGAAGCGAGCGGACTTAGTACCATTAGAGATTTGTTTGCCTGACCATCTTTCGACAGTCGTCTGTTGTCTTGAATAGCCTTTTCCGATTGATGATTGATAAATTGAATATCTTTCGGAATACCTGTTTAATTGATTTAATTGGGAAACTGTAATATTTAATATGAGGCATAAAGATTGTATAGAGCTAATATAAAAGACTATTTTTGTCAATAATTGCAACTTGTTCGTCGGTTAGTCTATAGACTTTTATATTCGACATTTGGTATATCCTCCAGAATCTCTTATACAAAAAGTCACCGACCGCCTCTGCTTCCCAGTATTTCCAACTTCTCTCTTCTCCTTTCCGCTACCCTTCAGCATTTTAACCTTCCCCAGATGGGAATGCCTTAAGGCCTATTCAGGCAGAGCGATATTCGCTGTCGCTGTGGGGAGCGAAAATATCAAGCAGGATTCCGCCGGGTATTACTTGTACGAGCTTTCGCGGCTAACTCGAAACTAAAGGATGGCGCAAAACTACGGATATGGTTTGAATCTTATTACACATTACAATAAGATTCAAAATAAACAAAATTTAACAAAACAAAAAAACGACTTAAAAAAATGCACTAAAAAGTAAAAAAATAATTTCGTGTTCTTCTACAACTTAATAATCAACTTACTTTTTCTATTCATCAATACGTAGATACGATTGTTATTTTTGGAGTCGTTGTAGAAGAATACGAAATTATTTTTTTACTTTTTAGTGTATTTTTTAAGTCGTTTTTTTGTTGTTGTTGAAATTTTTTGTTTATTTTTTGATTTTTAGTGAATCTGAAGTACAGTGACTCAAATGTCCGGATTAGCCCATAAAAGATTCGGCCGAGTATCGTTAATTTGCTCCTAAGAATTGATGAGTTCGATCCCATAATCTGAACCTAACCAAACTCTCATCAAACTATCATTGAAGTACATCCTTTCCAATAAAAACAGAATCGTCGAAATCGGTTAGCGTGATACTGAGTTATTTGTCCATTTATCGCCTATATACTTAATGCAAATTTAAGACTTATATGGTTTTCTCATGGATGCCATTGTCAGAACTGGACCAAATTGAAATGGGACTCAAAGGTCCGGATAGCCTATAAAAGATTCAACCGAGTTCGTTGCTCCCAAGAATCGAAGAGTTCCGTCACTTTGTCATGGATCCCAGAATCAGAACCTAACCAAACTCTCAATAAACTACCCTTGAAGTACATCCTTTCAAAAAAAAAAGAATCGTCGAAATCGGTTGGCGTGATATTGTTATTTGTCCATTTGTCACGCAAATTTAAGACTTATGTGGTTTTCTCATGGATGCCATTACCAGAACTGGACCAAATTAAAATGGGAATACACGGCAAGCACCAGCGAGACAGAAGTTAGTTTATTAAGATGTTAGAGGGAGACGTCATAATATCTCAGCCGAAAGTTTTTGTGTGATTTATTACGTATTTTGTTTGTTACAAGGGCAAGGCCATCTTAGATTCATAGTCAGCAAAAAGCACGTTTCACTCTTGACGCGATTTGCATTAAATAAATTAAAACTGACGCCGGCGTAGTCCAGCGGAGAGGCTCTCGCACACAGAAGGTCGCGAGTTCGAATCCCGGCGTGGCAAATAAATGTTATTTGATTAATTTGTGTTATTTCACAATTTATTCAATTAAAATAATATATAGTATATTTGCGGCACCTTCCAGAGTGGAAGATACTCTCAGTATCGCCCCGGTGTAAGACGAACATTCAGAATTGAAACGTTGCTTGAAATGGCTTTAGCGGTGTTTGGTGACCAGATCTGAATAGCCAGGTACTTCCCCACCTTCCTCTTCCCTGTCTCATTCCCCTCCCCACTACCTTCAGCCTCACAACATACCCCAAACGGGGATGCCATAGTCCTACTGGCTCCAGACGGAGCAGTTGGGACTCTTGTGCGATATTCATGTAAAAAAAAAAAAAAAATATTTTTCCAAAATTATGTTTTTATTTCTAAACATAAAATTTGAAAGCGTATTTTATCATCTTTCTAAAACAGTTTTTAGTTTTCGGATACACTCTGAAATATTCCATGTATTTGTATTTTATTACAAAATGGAAATATTTTGCCCCTTTGACAAAATACGGTAGAGGCCTGAGGGGTTAATAACGTTTGCAAAATAAGCTCATTTTTTCCATACTTCAGGAGAAATTAATCAACATTTTCAAATATCGTAATTCCACCAACCACTAAATATTCCACTAAATTCCATTATCTGGAAGACATTATATAGCTAACTAGTACCTATGTATTATTTCTACTAGCTCGTTTGTAACTATTGATCCGAGTTCTAACGGTTGACAGAGTACAACAGGGGTTGTGCGAATTGGGATGTGCATTTTAGTCATTTTTCACTTTTCGGAAATAATAGTATTTTTTAGATTTTTAACCCTGAAAAGATAGTCTACGTAAAATTTATGCACGCGTGTTAAAATTATTGCTCTCTTTCTTTCTAATTACTGCAATTCCTTCGCTATGCTTTTCAGACATCTCACTCGCTGTTTGGACCTTCCGTGGGACGTGCGCGTTGCCGAGGTAGGTTTTTTAGATATGACGACCGTATGAGTCAAAAAGCTTAATATTGATACGTTCCAAAGCTGCATCTGATTGATTTTTATAACTTTATGTTATTATTCCTGTTTTGTTGATTATTGAAGAAGTTTCACGTTTCGTTTTTTTTCATATATCAAATCCATATTATATATTTACAAATTGTTGTATTTCTTATGTAATTTATTTTTAAAAATATAATATTTTGGTTTATTCAAATCAATTCACCAAATAAAATATTACAGCTAGTTAAAATTCATGCGTCAATTTTACGTACGATAATCTTTACCGTACATCAAAATATGATTATCTTTCTAGTTTTAAGTAAAAACCTGTAGGTACGTTATAAAATTACAATATCTACTCTTTCTTACGTATGAATTTCATTATGGCACTGATAAATTAATGAAAAAAAAATTTTTTTCAAATGTCTTCATCATCTTGAAACCAAAATTAAAATAATATTGAATTTAGCTTTCGATTATTTAGGTCAGAAGGGGTCCCTGGATTGTCAAAAATAGCGCTTGAATGAATATAAAGAATGTTTGCATTTTATTAGGTATTTGGCACGCGATAGGGTCTTATCGAAAAATACCACCGAAATTCCATTTCGAGTATGCACCCGTCAATCGATGTGTTTGTGGTATTTGGTATTGGAAATCTAAAGACTATCCACAAAATGTTGATCGACGTTACATCATCAAATATGAAGGAGTTCTGAAGAATATGCTACTTCTGTCTCTTGAAATGATGAAATGAAAAATAAATGTATTTCATTTGATCATAAATGCTGCAATGAGATAAAGACCTAACAAAGACAAGAGATTGTCATATAATGTACTAAGTAACTCAAAATTGTGAAAAATATTATATCAATGATGGTGAAAAACGTCCGAATAAATGCTTATCCCGTTTAATTCATACACTGCTAATAACACACAAGAGATTGTCATATATTGTACTAATTCAAAATTGTGAAAACTATTTAAATTGAAAAATTTAATGTTAAAATAAAGTGGGAAATGTCAGAATAAATGAAATTTTCTCATGTAGCAAACACTTTGTAGGAATGCATAATTATAATAAACACAATAATATAATATTTTTGAATGTAGCTATTACTTTATGGTTATCCATTATAGAAAAATGAAATAATTTAACTTTGTATAAACCACTTATTTGATGCGCAAATCCAAATAAGCTTTCCCTGACGAAGGAACGTTTGTTCCGAAACCGGTCGGATTTGCGCATCAAATAAGTGGTTTATACAAAGTTAAATTATTTCATTTTTCTACAATAATATAACGTTATTTTAATTCCACTTAATTATTTCTTGATTCCCCGGTTTCGGTTCATCCTGAACCTTCATCATCGGGCTTATGCCATCTAATTCACACACTGCTATATGTAAACTAGTACCAGCGAGGGCTCTTACGGACGTCAACGATGCCCATCCTCTTCCTTCTTAACACAACTGTTCTTATCCCAACTGTTTGAATGATCGTGCATGATTTTATTCATCCCTGTCCGTTTTGCTGTACAAAGGTAATGATTCAGACTCAATTAACGTGTTATATAACCAAAACGATGCTAACTACCTTTTCTGAATAAATGACCGCGACCTTTTTAAGATAAGCTAAGTCTGCATCGGACGGATCGCAGCAAACGGGTTTTAGAATGCTTTGTATAGTTAGTCATACAAGTGCGTCCACTGATTCGCAGCGGATGGACCGCACGCACCGAATCTTCGGCATATTCTCTCGGAATTATAAAATTTATTAAAACAATTCTTCGGACCTCTAATAACTGCAATTCATAAACCCCCTTCATAATGTCATCCGTTTACTACGAAATTCCGAATTAAATCTGTAAGGAAGGAAATACATTTGTATAGAAAATGCTTTCAAAATCATTCTCCATTAGTCTGTAACTTACATGCTTCTGCAGTTAGGTCATTATTTCCTGCACGTTTATTTCCTGGAAATCTGACCACTGGCACTGAACCATGCATTGATACGAATAGAGAAGCTTTTGAATTACTTGGTTAGTTCCGAGATTACTGCGTTTGTAAGATGAAAACTTGACCACCAGGCAAGCACTGACACGGAAGAGAGAAGCTTTTGAAATTCGAATCAATGAGCGCATCCTGAAAATACCCTGGACCGGACATATAGGTTGACTTACGAAAAGGATCTTGATCGAATGTTAAACCATTTATTAAATTCCCTAAGTACCGACTACATAATATAGTAATGAAAATAAGAACTTAATTTTCTAGGTAACATCATGGGGAGGACCATAAAATATTATTGTATTAATTTCTTAAGGTCTCAATTCAAATGAAAGGTACTCCGTTTCAAATAAGGATTCGATAATAATTTATTTACAGTTTTACTTTAGACATTATACACTATTCTTTGACTCTACATAGAAAATGATCCACAATGGCTCGGTCATTGGGTTCTAAAACACTTCCAGTTCGCTGGTTGCTTCGGGTAAAAAGAGGGAAGATTAATGAAACACATCGTATTTATAAACATGCTAGCAAAAAGAAACCTACACAAGCAAAACAAAGAACACGCTACTGTCAACGAGACGTAACTGTCTGGATTAGGTAACCATCTACTTTACCAACTGATGATTAGTTACTAGAACACACAACAGGGGTTCAGCTAAGCGCCGAACCATTTCATAAAATATTATATTTTATTCTGAAGAGGGCAGTATTAGCAAGTTATTGATTTAAACAATTATCCTACTGATAGTTCGGGGGAAGATTGATGGAAGGAATTGACTAGGATGCGATGTACCATCTTCGAAAATTAAATGATTAAAATGATGCAGTTTGGCTTGCTCCTGGCAGCGTGATGTTAGATGAAGATTAACCATGATGATAGTCAACTTTCAATAGGAAAAGGCATCAGAAAAAAGTATACTACTTTTTGTTGCATTATCCAATACTAAGAGACAGACAAAATTAAAAAGAAGCATCTCTTCCTGTTCAAATACGTAACTCGTATCCATTGCATGGTCTGTGTTAGATATGTCATAGTTTTACAAGTAAAACTTTGGGTTCTTCTTGGTATAAAACAAGAAGAACCAACAACAAAAAAACAACGTTTCCTAAGGAGGAATGGCTTGGAGGTTGGGTCTTGAAAGAGGCAAGTACTCATATGATGAAATTGAACACATTTTAAACATCTCTTCTTTAGAAAAACGTAGAAAGGACTCTGATCTAATTTGCATATTTAAAATTATCAACAGTATTACTGACACACCTGTATTCTTACAACTTATCCAGTTTAACATCCATTCCCGTAGACTTCGAAATAATGAATTGCTGTTCCTCAATCAAAATTCTACTAATTATGGATACCACTCTCCCTTATCCAGAATGTCGAGCTCGACAACTTCTCTCGACATTCTAGATAACGTTTGATTTTTGGTGTAAAACTAAATAACTTTCAGCAGTCGATATGCAATATTTAAATGCTTTGACTTGTCTTCTGTATGTACTTTTTACATTTTATATTGTCGTTGCTATTAATTTATTATATGTCTTCACTGTCCTCTCTGTTTTTTTTTATATTCGTATTATTATTATGTTTTTAATGGACTGTTGTCCGTAAATTAATAAATAATGAAGATTGTCCTAACTCGTTCGCAATGCCTTAAAATGTTAAGTTCCAATGCCTTAAATTAGAGCCGTCGAATTGTTGTAAGCCTCAATGAGGAATGATTTGTAATATAATTCAAATGAATATATAACAAAAAAAAACTGTTTAATTAAAATTATCAACCTGTTTCAAAACTGTTGTGTATCTAAAAAGCTTCCGGCTTTAAGACATAGGTGGCGGTGATAAGAACTGTCAGTAGATTCCGCTAGATGGCAGGTAGCTTAGTACATAAGTTGTCCAGAAGAGGGATGGGAGAATGAGAGTGGGTGTTTTCTGTAAACACTCGTTAGAACCAATTAGCCAGCTCCTGGTTAGGTCGACTAACAAGGTCGTTATTGTAATACGCGAAGTATTGAATAAAACCAGATAAACGAACCAGAATCTATTTATTCCCAAGAAGTAATCTCCATCCAAAGTGTGTTGGAGAATCTGCAAGTGTGTCTATCAAATAACAGAACACCACAAAAACCAATGCTTTATTCATCAGGAAACAATGTAAATATGTTATTAATATATATTTTTAAATAGTGCTGTAAACAAAAAGATTTTTTTCATTTGGTTGTGCCACCGGTCGGTATCCGAGTTGGTATCGCATTTGGGACCCACCAGGAACCGTGCGTTAAATTCTTCGGCTGGCTAGATCCTCCGTCACGACTTAAGAAACATTTGCCGCTTATTGTGGTGGTAGTAAGAGATTTTCAAATAGTGTATTGTCATGTTATTCGTAACCCGATAATGTTTTTTTTTTTTTTTTATTTAAAAAAAATGTATTTATTTATTTACTTAACGCCCAAGGGGCTTTTACATGTTTGGAAGTTCAATTAATTCATGACAGATGATTTTTAAACAGATAAAGAAATAGGTAATAAAAATAAAATTAGATAAAAAGCACGCAAGTCATAAAAGCTAAAAAAATACAGCGATTTCATAGGTTTACAAAAATACAGATATTTTTAGGAATAGTTTTGGAATAAGTTTTTTGCAAGATCAACAAAATTCGCCAAGTTTATGTTAAATATGTCAACCTCACCTAATTACTGATTTCCCATGGGGTGAAATCGTTGTATCGGAGAGTGGGCAAATTTAGTTCCGCTTATGAATTCTACAGTAGAATAGTGTATTTTGTCGTGTTGTTACTGTCGGTATTCGTAAGTTTGTGAGTTGCAGGAGTTTGCAACAGTCAAATTTAGAGTTAAGTATTTTGAATAAAAATGTTAAGTTGTTTATTTTACGTCTGTCTTCTAGTGTGTGTATTTTTAGAATATTTAATAATAAATTTTATTTTCAGTCGTCTAATGGGATATTTAATTAAAAATTTATAAAACAATGTTATTAATGTGAATTTTATATGATGGAGACCAAACTACCAAGTTATATTCCATTAGGTTTCTAACTAGAGATACATATCTTATATATAAAAATGAATCGCTGAATGTGTTGCTAAGCGCAAATCTCGAGAGCAGCTGAACCGATTTCACTAATTCTTTTTTTAGAATATTTCTTGAAGTACGAGGATGGTTCTTATGGAGAGAAAAATTAATAAAATTGCGCAGAAAATTGGATAATTTCGGAAAACCTAACGACTATCGCACGTTTGACAGTTCACGTGTTTGAGGATGACATCTAAATCAGGATTCTATTTTTGAAAATATTCAAGTTGATAAATTTATTTAAAGTAGGTACTCCCCTAATGGTTTGAATTGAATCAAGAATTTTGGGTATTTTAAATAGGTACCTATGTTAGGTACCAAATTTAATGTACATGAAAAATGGAAATTTGAATAAAAATTGTAAAAGGTTGCACGCGGGGTGTTTAAAAACTGAATGTACTGGGATTGAATATATGGAAAGCGGGAGGGAGGGAGAGATGAGAGGGAGAGGGGGGGAGGGTGGAAAGGGGGGTGGGAGGAAGGGGAGGGGTGAGGGTGGGGGAAGGGGGGAGGTGAAGGAGGCGGACTGGGAACCCCCCTTACACCATGCAAGCGATGACGCGGGAAAAAGCTAGTGTATAATAATTTAAGAGCGTTTAACCAGCCAGCGGACGAAAATCCACATTTCGTCGAAAGTTGTTCTTACGATCGTGCAGGGCGGTGACAATGAGAAAGATTAATTATTCTCCGTACCAGCTTTTTAAAATTATAACTCAATATCGAATTTATTTCAATTCAAATTAGCTGTAATTTATACCTTCATTCAAAAATGCTGAAAGGCGTGATGATAAAACTATTAAAATAATGTACTTTTTGTAGTTATTTTTTGATTATAAGTATTTATCATTTTTCAATAATGTCTAAATTTAATAAGAATGTTAAAAAAATCTGAAAGATATTAGTTTGTAAGTGCGCAAATAAATACACAAACGGACCAATTTTCGCCAAGAAACACATGTACGTACATATTTTTTAATGATTTTATTGAAACTAAAATTAAAATTCTAAAACATACGTTTGCTAGATAATGTATTGATTTATTTTACTGCATGATTTTATTATTTGAAATGGGTGTGTTATAATACAAAAACTTTTTTGAAAATTGAACAAATCTGCCAACGACCTATGGAATAACCTTATTATACTAAAAATTAAAAAAAAAATTCTCAAAATTTATTACATACGAATGCTAGATAAAAAAAACAATCTTTCGAAATCCATTTATAATTTTTTGTGGAAAAGAGTCAATACGTCTAAAAACTTTTTTGAAAATGACGTATTTCCGGTTTTCTCTGGTAATGCCCTCTTAATGGCTTGGATGGAATTAAAGTTTTTGACATTTTATGGTTATTTCCTTTTGGGGTATTATGCCGTGTTGCGCTACCTCCTCCTTTAGCCAACGTTTCGGACAGCTTTACAGTGTCCATCATCAGGGCAGATGTGTAAATGTTAGAGATGAAATGTGTGCTTAAGTTTTTTTTTTTTTTTTTTTATGTTCTTTATTCAGTAAAGTTTATACATTACAGTAAATGGATAATTTTTTGGCCATCACACTAGGCACATGCCCGTGTTGTAGTACTTCGAAGCAATACCGTGTCGCCAGCACCAATCCACTGCGGGCAGGCATTACAGTATACTTCAAGATGGTTTTTTGCATTTAGCTTTGCTGTAGCCGTCAATTACCGGATACCAAGAACTATTGAGCTTAGCTCAGTCGTCTCTATTAATGTTAATAGGGTTTTTATGAATTTCAATTGCCTCTGTAATTAAGCGTGCTCTATAGGTTTTGGGTCTTCCCAGGACTTCAGGAACAAATCCGAAGTAATGGCCGGTTTCAATTAAATGCTCGGCGATTGCCGATTTGTCAGGGTGGCCAAGTTTACATGCTCGAAAGTGTTCCGATATCCTTTTGGAGATCGTCCGCTCTGTCTGGCCAACATAGACCTTATCACATCCGGAACAGCTGAGTTTATATACTCCATCTGTTTCCAGAGGAAACTTGGTCTTTGCAGACCTCAGTAGGTTAACAATTTGGTGGATATGATTGGCAAAACTTAGTTTTTCATCCCAAATAATATTTATACCTAATTAATGACACAGTAGGTACCTTTAAACACAATTTCATAATATTTTTCACAAGAACATCTTATTTCATTTGATTATTTGAACATCTCCACTGGATGTTTGTGAAAATACTAACTTCTTGATGAACAAAATACAGCCGTAATATTCTATCATATCATGAGTAGTCCTGTGGTAAGAGCAATTTCATCCAAATGTCAGTCAAATTGCCATGGCTCGTATTTATCGTATTTGCACAAACATAACGTTTTGCCTCGCTTTCATTAAAATATAAGTCGAATTAATTAACTTTGCGAACGTGCATATTATTCAGTAACTGATTTAAACTACATTAATTCGAACTCTGTATTTTCTGGAATCTCCTAGTTTAAAGCAGGAAACCTACTAAGGCAAACTAAAATATCGTTTACACAAAAAAATAATAATCATCGTTAGTTAATTACTTTCAACTTTAATGCAAGGATATTAACGACGTGTGATGTACACAAATCTAAGTAACCATTGATTTTGTTTTTTTTGTTGTTGTTTTGTTTTTGGTTTGTTAGAAAGCAGTCACTTTGTATTTTGACATTTTTTTTTATAACCACGATTTGTTAATAGCTACCGGTTTCGCTTATTAACATCATTGGGATATAAAATTAAACTAATCAAAAATACATTGTGTGAGCTTAAAATAAAATCAATCTATATACTCGTATATATATTATGTAAATAAAAATGAATCGCCGAAATGTATGTACACGCATAACTTCCGAACGACTGCACCAAATTGAATAATTTTTTTTTGTGTTCATTATTTGTCATAACAAGGTTCGTATAAAACTACTGGTGAGCTCTGGCATTATGAAATTTGTATAAAAAAATTGCAATAGGTGGCACGCAAACTGTTAGAAAAATGAATGTACCGGGACTGAATGTATGGAATGGGGGAGGGGGAAGGGGGAACTCGGGTAGGGGGTCCTTGAAAGGGGTGGGAGGGTGGTGGGGAACCTGGGATGGGGGAGGGGGGAGGGGTACTCGGAAGGAGGATTTGCGGGACGGGGAAGAGGGGGAGTGGAGTGGTGAGAGGGAAGGTGGAGGAGGCAGAGTGGAAACGCGAGAGAAGAAGGGGAGGCGGAAGGGGAACGGGACGAATGGGAAAGGACACGCAGGGAGAAACAATTTCTTTATTAAATGGCGTGGCAAGGCATGTCGGGAACTCGCTATAATAATATAAATGGAGCGACCGATCGATTTGATTTGTTTGCAAATTAACAGATGGCGGTGTGAGTTAAAAGGTTGGGTAACCATCCGGTAGATGGCGTTGTGTCTCGTAAGCCACAGCAACACGTGGCCGGGTCAGCTAGTAAAATATAAACATGAAACAAAAATTTGCGCGACAAGTTACGGTGTGGTGGATACATACTCTAAGTACCTACCGTCCTCCTAAAAGATCACCTGTCAGAATCGAAACGCTTCTTGAAATGGTTTTAGCCTTATTAGGTTATCAGATCTGAAGAGTCCCGTACCCCCAACCTTCCCCTTTCCCTCCCTTGCCCACTCACTTCAGTACGTAAACCACATAATTGCAGATTCCAAATTTCAACTGGCTTGGGGCATTAGGGACTCCTTTGCCAATTTAACTTTTAAATTGTTTCTAAATAACATGTACGATGTAAGCTGTGAGTTAGAGTTTGGGATTTAGCATCTTATTTATTTATTTATTTATTTACGCCCTTGAAGCATTTACATCAATCGTGTAACATAGTAATAATAGAAATAGAAACGATAAAATACCAATTATTATTTCTCTTCCCTTACACTAACAGAAAGGAAGCAGAATTAAAAAGAAATTACAACAAAAACAGTATTAGGAAAATAATAATAAAATTTAGATCAGAATTTTTGAAATATCTGATATAAATTTAGGTAAGGAATAAATGAAAATATCAACGGAACTGAATTTATTTCCAAGCCTATGTAGTCTTTGGATTAGGGAGTTAATGAAATAGTTAGTTTTAGACGGATAAACAAAGAACAGCTCTGGATGTCTCGTGTCACGATTTGGTAATCGGAATGTTATTAGTTTTGTTAAGTCAGGTGCGTCAAGTGATCCATTAACCAATTTGAATAAAATAACCAAATCGCTGTTGGTTCTTCGACACGATAGGACAGAAGTATTTTCATTAAGTTAACATAATTGGTAGAATGGAGAGTTTTAAATTAATGAAATTATAAACCTGTCTCTCCTTTAGTACAACTAGGTTCTATCTGAATTTCGGCCAATGTATTTTTTCCACTTCTAAGATTTATGTTTATCATTTTTATTATTTTTATTTAATTATAATTAAATTTAAAAATTATATTATGGAATTCCGCAAATATTTTAGTATATATTCTTGTTTCAGCTGTTTCGACTTAAAAGTTCATTTTCAAACTGTGGTTAATCCACTTTGAGACGACTTATTTATACGATTTCAAATATTAATTTTTGAATGTGACTAAATTGATTTATTGGTTAAACCAATTTGCTGAGACACTAATTGTAGAGAGTATTATGTGGGGTTCGGAATCTGTTTCCCCCGCACTAAGTGTTAGGGTTTTCGATGTAAGTATCTTTGCAGTCGGAGTGATCACATTTTAATTCATATATGCCACTGTTATAAAGTTTAACGCCACTTACATCTAATAAACATATGGAGCATTCTCAACTAGAATCAAAGAACATAATATACCATGATATAATAATAAAAACACTTCTTCATAATTCGCATAACATCTCTTAGTGAATAATCACGTTCCACATAAAAACAACCAGCCTAAACCAATACATATAGAAAGAAAGGGTCTTAGATTAAATTTGCTTAATTTGAACAATTAGAAATCAAAGAACGAACGAATGACCCAATGCAACGCTAATTAATAAAGTAAGGAAAATTATTTATTCCCCACTACTTACCATGTTTACAAAATCTAAAAAATATTATTTATTTATTTATTTATTTACGCCCATTTAGGCTTTTACATACATATATACACTTAACAATATTTACGAAATTATACTAGTAAATAGTGCAGGAAATGACTGTTTACAACACTTGCACATAAACAAATATAAAGCAAAAATACTATTGAATTTGATCCACACAGTATGCAGGCACAAAATATAAAAACAAAAAAAAATACTATAAAAATAGAATTTGATCAGCACAGGATGCAGGCACAAATTATTAAAAAAAAATACAAAAATAGCTTCTCTCCTTCAGCCGACAAAACACCACCAATATGCTAGTCAATTCAAACAGTTTCATCAACACATTCCCCTACTTGATGAAAAAAACTTCAATAAGGTATGTTTATATTATATTAAAATTGATGTATTAAATATATCCACAACATCGGAGTATTTGTTTCCAAGTTGTTGAATCCGTCGCATAGGAGTATAATATTGGCATGCTGACTTAGAATTGGCACAATAATATGGTAGGTACTGTCTTGTGACTGACCTGCCTGGAGTATGAAAGGAGATTACATATAATAAATCAGGGGTGTCAAACATTGAATTAATGATTTTATACAAACAGGTTAAATCGAAAATGATTCTACGATCCGATCATTTTATTAAATTTAATGAATGAAGTAGGTTATCGTAATTTAGGTATTCACTAGGAATGCCCATTTTAAAATTTACATATCTTAAAAATTTATTTTGGATTCTTTCAATCGCATGTGAATGAACCTCATAATTTGGGGACCAGACCTTGGAATTATATTCTATATGACTCCTTACTAGTGACATATATAAAGTTTTTACAGTATTGACATTATTAAAATCGCTAGACACCCTTAAAATAAATTCCAACATTTTCAAAGCTTTATTGGTTATTATTTCTATATGCTTGATAAAGTTGAGTTTCGTGTCAAACCAAATACCTAAGTCATTAATTTCCGAGACAGATACTAACGACATATTGTTAATAGAATAATCGAAAAATATAGGATTCTTTATTCGATAAAACCTCATAATTTGACATTTGCTTGTGTTAAGTTGCAAGCGGTTATCGTGACACCATATAATAAATCTCAACAAGTTATTTGACAATATATTGCAATCATTAATGTTTCTGATTGCTTTGAATAATTTCAGGTCGTCTGCAAACATTAATACTTGAACATCATTGAAAATATTTAACACATCATTAACAAATAATAAAAACAAGATTGGACCTAAATGTGACCCCTGGGGAACACCACTCGTAGCAGTGAATTTGTATGAAAATGTACCATTAATTTTAACAGCCAGTAATCTGTTGACCAAGTAACTGTTAAACCACTTATATAGTGTACCACCAATACCGAATTTATGCAGTTTATTCAGCAATAACTCATGATTAACTTTATCGAAAGCCTTACTAAAATCGGTATAAATAGAGTCAACTTGACATTTATTAGACATAGAATCAGATATATAGTTTTGATACGTTAACAAGTTAGTGAGGGTAGATTTTCCAGCAGAGAAACCATTGTTTGGGAGAAATGACGTGATTTAATTGGAAAATAATTTTTTTAAGAAGAATTTTTTCAAAAACTTTAGGAATTGTTGATAAAAGGCACACCGGTCTGTAGTTAATCACCTCGTGTTTATCACCTTTTTTTAAAAATAGGTGTAAGGAAGCTGAATTTCCATTTAGTAGGAAAACATCCTGTTTGTAAAGACTGATTAAACAACAAATATAAAGGATACGCCAGATTAGTAGCACAATTATTCAAAAATACAGGAGGTATATTATCTGGTCCACCGCTTTTGCTTTGATCTAGTAATTTTAGTTCAGTTAGAATATCATTATATTCAATGTGGATACATGATAAATTAAGATTATGATTAGTGGTAAATTTTGATGCTGTACTAGCAGGAACTGGTGTATCACATTCATAAACGCTTTTAAAAAAATCAGCAAAAAGGTCAGCGATACTTTGAGTGTCTTTGGCCTTTTTACCTGCATATTTCAAGTTGGCGGGTATTCCAAAGTTGTCATTTTTCATTGATTTTGCATAGTTCCAGAAATACTTTACATTATGATTTATTGAAGTTTCAACATTATTAATAAAAGAATTGTAGCATATTTTTGATAAGATTTTGCAATCTTTTCTAACGTTTTTAAATTCAATATAATTTGATAAAGACCTATCTTCTTTATATTTCTTATGTAAAACTTTTTTAAGGACAGTTAATTGAACAAGTTCTTTATTGAACCATCTCGGATATTTCGATTCTTTAAAATGAATGAGTGGGATGAGATCTGAAATAATTTTATTCAGTAAATAATAAAATGATTCAATATTTTGATTAATATCACCTTCTTTAAGCAATGACCAATCTTCCTTGTGGAGACGATCATTTATGTCCGGATAGTTCGCATTTTTAAAGTTAAATGTAGGAGTTGAAATTTTTTGATTGTCTTCTTTATTACAAGAGATAAGTATTGCTAGTGGGGGATGGTGGTTGTCTATCGGAAGAATAGACTCTAATGATTCATTTATTATTACGTTGCTCTCATTTGACAAAACTAGATCAAGAACACGATTATTAGTATTACGTACATGGTTAAATTGGGTTAAATTAAAAAGTAAAGACATATCTAGAATTTCTCGTTCGCAGGTGGTTGCTGGTATTGAATTAAAGTTACTGTCTAAAACGTTGAAATTGCAATTAGGTAGGTTATAATCGCCGCAAATAATTCATTTATGATTTGGGTATTTTGTTATTACTAACTCAACATCTTCACAGTGTTTTTTATAGATTGATATGTTGGAATTAGGAGGGATATAAACAGTTCCAATAATAGTTTTCTTAAACTCACCACTTAACAATACGAACATTTGTTCCACATCGGTATTTTTTATTTTAAGCATTTTCGAAGTAATGTGTTTGCGGACCGCTATCAGGACTACACCAAAACACAAAAAAACACAAAAACACATAATCAACATATATTCGAAAGTACAAAAAAACGTGCGGACCGCAAAAACACAGAAATGACTCCTGGTGCGATCAAGGGAATTATACGGTGTGGTGGATCTCTTTCCCCCCTCCAGGATGAGCGTACCCGTTTTTACCTAAACGACGTGCTTTTGAAGGGCGTGCGTTTTGATTTTGGGCTAGAAGTCTCGCTTTCTAGAAATTTAAAGAACAGTCTTCCGGAAAGTTCTAGAAGGTTCGATAAAACTCTTGAGAAAGTCTTGGAAGAGTGGCGGAGTATGTCGGTGAGTCTAAAAGCTTCGAGAACGTACTGGATGGTTCGCTACTGCTCTTGAAGGAACATTAAAGAACACTCTCGAATGAGCGTCCTGAGCGAAGCCGGGTCTCCCAGCTAGTAAACAATAATTATGACCAACTTTTGTCCAAGTCTGCATGTAAATAATCAACGCAGTTCTGTTTGAAATACTTCACATTTATTTAGAACAATTTGCAATTTAAGTGTAACATAGTACTTACTATTTGAAAAAAATATATATTTACGCTGTAAAGTTTTAAGGTAAGGAACTGGTAATGAAAGACTCATCTTCAGGACAATTTTTAAGGGACTCTTGAGTTTATTGATTCTATTTCCAATTACATTTTAATAACCGGAAGATACAAACTACCCGAGACAGACCAAGGAGTTACTAGTTAATTAAGTGTGGTTTCAGCGAAGCGAAGAGGAGAAAGAGGGTATATCACCCTAAAAAACCATGTTGCAACGAAAATATTTTAATTATAGCAGATGCGTATGTCTGAACTTCAGACCTTAGAATTTAACTATATTTAGCCAAGACTCACACCTCTCGAGATCCTACATAAAACATTAGGTGAGAACTCTCATAGCTAGTTAGATAAATTGTCAGCAGATGTCAGAAGGTACATAACTCTACTCAGACAAGGAAATTATTCTATTTATAGAATAATTTCCTTGTCTTAGGAAATTATTCTATTTATAGAATAATTTCCTTGTCTGAGTAGAGTTATGTACCTTCTGACATCTGCTGACAATTTATCTAACTAGCTATGAGAGTTCTCACCTAATGTTTTATGTAGGATCTCGAGAGGTGTGAGTCTTGGCTAAATATAGTTAAATTCTAAGGTCTGAAGTTCAGACATACGCATCTGCTATAATTAAAATATTTTCGTTGCAACATGGTTTCAATCGTACTGAAATTCGTGCTCATTTACTAGGGTCAACAAGTTTCCATCTTAAATTTGCGTGAAACTAAGAAAAATTCATGAAAAATAGCATTTACGTAAATGTCGATATGGAAAATATATTATGTAATCTTTTGAGAACATTCTTGATAAAACATGACATTCAGCTAAAAGAATCTTTTAAACAATTAAAAAATCGGAATTTAGCTGATTTTAAAAGCAAGCTAGTTTTATCTCTTTTTTGCTTTTTTTTTTGCTTTTTGCGCTTTTGGCTAAATGCTTCGATTTTGCATGAAATGTTATGGAACATACAGATGGTCCAATAACAATTTCACCCTTTATAATAACAAGGTTTCTTCTGTCGTGGTTACGTCATGCGATAATGGGATTTATAAGGTTGCCAATTCGTACAGATGTATTCCATCATAGCCAAGTTATATGGTGTTAAAGGTGGATCAACTTTATCCAATTAATTCTTACTGGATCAACATACCACGTGAAGAGGCTACTTACAAAGGGAATATTACAAAGGGAAAGCTACTTTAGATGTGATTTTAGATTTTCACGCCAAAATCATTTTTGTTATTTATTTATGGGGTATTATGCCGTGTTACGCTACCTCCTCTTTTAGTGTCCATCATCACACATCTGCCCTGATGATGGGCACTGTAACGCTGTCCGAAACGATGACAAGAGGAGGAGGTAGAGCAATATGGCATAATACACCAAAAATAAATAACAAAAAAGCTACTTTGGAGTTCATTATCGGGTGACGTTACAGCGATAGATGGAACCTTGTTATTATAAAGGTTCGAATACGTTATTTATATTCGCTGTTTCATAAATGTACATTTTTGTTATTTTATTCGTGATTCAAACTCGAAATGGTAGATAGGACTTTGTTGTTCCAAGGGAACGCTGTCTCTACGGTCTACTTTCTGTTGGAAAAGTTAAACCTTTATAAGGTAGGAAAACTTTAGGTTAATCCATACATTCATTAAAAGATTAGAGCCGTTAAAGTTGAACTAATTATAAAGTAATTATGTGATGTGAAAGGGAATAATCGTCGGATAAAATATATATTGTGTATTTATTCAAAGGGTAAAGGGTAAATGTATTCGTGGAAAATCACAGAGGATATGATATTTATGTTAATTAGAGCAATTCGTTAACCCTCATACAGGTCTCACATAAATCGTTGCGTCTCCCTTACTATCATGGTGAGAAATATGATATAAACGGTGTGAGAAAGAGAAAAAATTTCGCTTTATTTTTAAATTCCACACTCCAAAAATAACAATCGTACCTACATATTGATGATTAGAAAAGGTAAGTTGATTATAAAGTTTAGAAGAATACGAAATTATTTTTTTAATTTTTAGTGCATTTTTTGAAGTCGTTTTTTTGTTTTGTTAAAATTTTTGTTTATGTTTTGATTTTTAGTGAATCTGAAGTACACCAACTAATTTGTCTGAATATGGGTAGACCTAGGTACTAAACGTGCTGCTCATATGAGACAGACATAATTTGACCATAACGACGTTAGGGTCAAATTAAGAGATTCGGTCGAGTTTCTTTAATTTGTCATGGATCCGATAATCAGAACTTAACCAAACTCTCATCAAATTACCCTTAAAGTACATCGTCCGAGCGACCTTACATTTTAAAAGCCATATATCTCTCTTCCTTTCATGCAAAAATACCTATGTATTTTTCTTTTAACCAGGAAGAGAACGAAATAATGCTTCTTATTGTCTTTGAAATATGAAAACTATCTTGCATAGATATTTTACAATCTCGATCCAAAGTGACGGTTTCAGAATTTACGCGCGAAACCTAGGCTTCCGGATTGTGAGGTGCGAATATATTGAACCAAGCAGATGGTTTAAAACGCATATTTCTTTACTTAAAATTTACGACAGACGTATTTTTCAGGTTAACAAGAGAGACCGCTCGTCTCTAAATTTGACAATGTTTGTTTTTAAAGATCCTGTAACAAATGTTTACACTTTTTAAATACTTCAATAATCTAAATTTTCCCTCCTGTAAGCACTTCGCTAATCCAACAATTACAACATCTCGTGATTTTTCACGCCCTTGCTCAATTTGGGAGGCAGATATGGTTACCACCGCCCAGGGAAGCTTTTATTGGATAAACAACACCCCTGCCATAGGTCTCCCCAAGTGGGTCGCTTCGTTTGTTGACTTAGCGTGAGTGCTCGGGTTTATGGAATAAGGTTTATCTAGGTCTTGGCGGCCAATGCATTTGCCAACATACTACTTAGCGGCCCGGATCGGGAAAGATTGGCTGATGGAGACATGACCAAGACCTCTCCAGTTGGTCTCTCTCGACCCATCGCCTTACACTGCAGTGTCCGTCCCTCCTAGACACATTGACAGATTCCCACCCACCCCTCATTTTTTTTTCTTCCCAGAACTTTCTCTCCTTCCTTTCCCTAAAAAGATCATTCACACAGCATCCCTCAAGATAACATAGGCCCTGATGGATTTTTTTTTCTGGGACCTCCTGTGTGAAGCGAATGTTAAAAAATAGGTATTTATAATATTGCAAACCATGTAAATATTAACAAGCTATTTGTAGTGGCATGTACAAATTACCACTAATTAGGTGAAATTACGTGAATACAATCTGTTAAAAAAAGAGACGAAAGAATTTATCATTTTACTGATAAAATGTTTTCTGTTTTTTATTTCCGCTAAATTATTTCATACATTAATTACGTGAGCAGTTTTTCTTCCAATTTTAGACTCTCCCCCCCCCCCCCCTTGGTGTTCTCTTTTCAAGTAACGTGAGACTTTTCTGCACCCCCCCTCCTCTTTTTGAGCTCACGTAATTAATGTATGCCCCTAAAGGATCGTAATTATTATACCACACAACTAATACAACTTCGTTATGTTGCCATTAAAATGGTATTTTCAGGTAAACTTTTTCATTTTCGATTAAAATCAGACATTTAAATGTGAACTCAACTCAACTCAATTACCCCATCCAGGTTCCGCGAGATTTAAATCCAATTACACGGTCTATTATTAACGAAAATCACCCTTGATAACTCGCGGTGAACCTTTAGCATAGCTTAATCACAGTTCACGAATTCAAACTATGCGGAAATTGTAAAGCGACTAGTTTGCATTTTGAAATTGATATTCGAAAACTAAATTTTCATCATAGTTTCGGTAATAAATGTAACGAATTTTTAACAATTTGGTTATATTTCGTGGAGTATACATAAACGTTTCGGTTATAAATGAAGCGAATTTTTAAAAAATTAGGTTACATTTTGCGTGAATAAGAAATTCTTAAGGTATGGATTTTTGTTATTGCAGACAAGAATAGCAAAAAAGTAAAACATACCTAAATTTTGCATATATTTGTTTTTAACGTGGTACGTGTTTGGCGTATAAACAGCGTTGCACTTGTTTCAATTTTTACGTTTGAGGTAGCCTCGACTCATTTAAAGTAAACTTTAAATGCTAGCATTCCTAAATTTAAAAAATACATATTTATGTGCGCTCAGATGACATGAAAAATAACGAGGAAAACATCTGTCACAGCCATTTTCCATTTTTCATAAAAAAATTAAATTTTCAGGAAAATATAAAAATGAAATAAATAATTAACAACAGTAAAAAAAATATTTTTTCATGGAAATTTATAAAAATTAATTTATTTTGTTTGTTTTCGTAAAAGGAAATACTTGAACAATATTTTTTAAAGTTTAAAAAATTGTGTAAAGTGTGACTTTTGGCATATTACAAAATAATTTTTTTTAAATATAGAAATATTGTAAAATTTTTAAACAAAAAAAATATTGAATCTTTGCTTTATCACAGTTTCTTGTGCATCAATATGCAGTGTGGTGATATAAAATATATGTGTGCATTAAACAAGTAGAGGAATTTTTCGATCCATCAAGTTTAAACCTAGAACTAGACTTTTTTTTCGTTGTTTGTTTTTGGGGTGTTATGCCGTGCTGCACTACCTCCTTCTTTAGCCAACGTTTTGGACAGCGTTGCCATGTTCATCATCAGGGCAGATCTCGCAACACGGCATAACACCCCAAAAACAAACAACATAAATACTTTTGGCCGTGAAAATCTTAAAACGTATCTAGAACTAGATTAATTTAGTACGCCGAAGAATCTTTGGATTCGGTTTTAGTAAATCGATGTGAGGACGAATATTGTTTGTTTTGGAATGACTCTTTCCTGAGTTAGAATAACATTATTTTGTATAATAATAATAAGCTGACTAATATTATAACTATTTAAAATATTACCATTTGTTATTTCGGCCACTGGCATAATACCTAGGAATCTGATTCAAAATTTAAGCATATTAGATTTGTCAAAGAATTTGTATATAAAAATGCAAAAAGCAGTAATTTTAAATACATGTAGGATTACAAAAGATTTTTTAAATATTTATATTGAGGGATCAGTAGGATTTATAGGTTCAATTAGAAATGCCACAGAGCCGAACCCTCTGATATGAAAATATCTGGAGTCGGTGAATTATATTCCCATTTGGTCTCTAGTAGGTTGACATGTTGTTCTTGTATTGTTTTGTATTTATAATACTTATATAGTGCAATTGCATAACGTGGATTCACTAGATGATCATTTGGGGAAGTGTATGAAAGGGTTTAGTTTTTCCTTCTTTTTTTTTTTTTTTTTTTGGGGGAAAATTTAACCCGGACATTTAAATCTGGTGCGTAAAAAAAAAAAAAAAATAATTCACCAAAGTTTGGTAATTAAACATAACTTGATTGACTGCCGTAATATAGTACCATATTATGAATATGAACCAAATTCATTTTTAGAAAATGAATTTTATAAAATATATTATGATAAAACTATACTAACAGACAGAACAATTAGTCATAATAGACCTGATATAGTTTTACATGACAAAATTAAAAAAATAACTTATATCATTGATGTAGCTATTCCAAATTCCTGTAATATTCAAAAAACTATTTCTGAAAAAATAAGAAAATACACAGATTTAGGAAATGAGATTAAAAGAATTTGGCATTCTCGGACTATAAAAATATTGCCATTTGTTATTTCGGCCACTGGCATAATACCTAGGAATCTGTTTCAAAATTTAAGCATATTAGATTTGTCAAAGAATTTGTATATAAAAATGCAAAAATCAGTCATTTTAAATACATGTAGGATTACAAAGGATTTTTTAAATATTTATATTGAGGGATCAGTAGGATTTATACGTTCAATTAGAAATGCCACAGAGCCGAACCCTCTGATATGAAAATATCTGGAGTCGGTGAATTATATTCCCATTTGGTCTCTAGTAGGTTGACATGTTGTTCTTGTATTGTTTTGTATTCATAATACTTATATAGTGCAATTGCATAGCGTGGGTTGACTAGATGATCATTTGGGGAAGTGTGTGAAAGGGTTTAGTTTTTCCTTCTTTTTTTCCTTTTTTTTTTTTTTTGGGGAAAATTTAACCCGGACATTTAAATCTGGTGCGTAAAAAAAAAAAAACTAACCATCACGCCGTTTCCCCAGAGAGGATGGGCCGCCAAACAAATCAGTCTTGTCACGCACCCCTTGCCTCGTTCATAATTATACATCCTCCCATACATGCTCTTCTGTTATTCTGACTTTTGACATGGACCGACTTAAGTATCTGATTCAATTGGTCGTGCTCGCGCGTCCCCGACTTCTTCTATCATTTAAATTTGCGTCATATATTCTCCTTACACTCCTTTCCTTGTTCATTCGGTCTACATGCCCAAATCATCTGAGGGTCCCTTTCTTAATCTTACTCATTACACTTACATCTGCCTTGCATTTTTTGCGGATCTCCACGTTTCTCACACGATCGTACACGGTGGATCTCATTTCTACAGCATTTGCATAGTCTACTTTCATCCTTACTCTGTCAGTGCCATGCCTCACTGCCATACATCAGGGTAGGTACCAGCACTTCATTTTGAAAACATCCTCCAACAAAATATCTACTAAAACCTAACCTGACTTACCCTAACAAAAAATGGGACAAAAATAATAGAGACATCCTATAAAGACAATAAATTATCGTCGTTCAAAAAATATGTAATGTGAATTCAAATGTAATGTGAATTATTATTTAAGGTAATAGCATTTAGTGTAGGTACCTATACCTTTTGTCATCCGACCGCTGTCTTCCCAGAGCAAGAAGATCTCCTTCGCAGGATAGTGGAGAAAAGGATTTTGAGGTCATGCATATAAAAAACGCTGGTTTTGCTAGTGAAAATTAATGTTAAGTTTATTGCATTTTGCAAAAGAAAAATTGAACCAAGGAAAAGTAAACAATACATAATTACCTTGAGCAACTATTAACTGTGGTAGAAAGAGAGAGTCAGCTAATTACGTTTAATTATTAATTCCGCACACGTCCCGTCGCCGTGATAGTCGTGACACTCCTGCAAACGACGACAGCCAACCCCTAGACACCGTCCAGCACGTCATGGGGCCACCAGTTTCAAGGAAATCCACAGCTGATCTACACCCATCAAGCGGCGTGTAAAAATCCCACCGGCCAAGGAACAGCAACGTCGGCGCAGTCTTCAAGAGTCGCAAAACTGCTTCATTTAAAGGGATTCCACCCAACAATCAGGCACACGGCGGATCTACACCCATCAAGCGGCGTGTAAAAATCCCACCGGCCAAGGAACAGCAACGTCGGCGCAGTCTTCAAGAGTCGCAAAGCTGCTTCATTTAAAGGGATTCCACCCAACAATCAGGCACACGGCGGATCTACACCCATCAAGCGGCGTGTAAAAATCCCACCGGCCAAGGAACAGCCAAGTAATCAATACATCCCCGTTGATTACCGTTTAAATTTTCTTCCGCATGCGGATACAGCAATCTCCCGGCATCCGGCGAGGAATTCAACAAAAAAATAAGGCTTCTATGCCATTTAAGTCGTCCCACACTCACAGAACGAAAAATAAATAACTTTCTAGGCTACATTGCACTAGAATCTTTTTACAATCAAACTTCTCCTCAAAAATCTCCTCCCGCCTCAAAAAATTACGTGATGTCCGCCGTTATCTTTCCTCGAATGACGTTTCCGGTCTCGTTGCAGTTTCGCCAACCAACAAAGTTAAAAAAAAAGAAAAAATAAATAAAGCATAGACAATAAACGGTACCTATTTTGAGCAGTACCTGCTCATGAAATAGATATGTTACATTTCCCCGCAACCCCCGAAAATTTTACGCCGCGAAGTGAAGTAAAATTATTAGGACACCGCCCAACAAGACTCTCTCTTTCCACAACTGTTAAAAGAAAAAATAATACATCACAGTATCAGAAAAACAATAACATAAGATATACCAAAGTAGCAAATTAAAACAAACACCCATTCACAGAATGGCATACAAAAGAAAACCTTGAAAATGAGGTAATACCTCCACTTTTACAAGCTCGCTTGTAAGATTACCAACACTTTACTCACATGACGAGATACAATCTCTCAAGAAAACACTAGTGAGTATGGAGAACTTAAGCTCCCACTTTCCTTTATAGAAAAAAGCAACACTTAGTTATTATTAACATATAATTAACTCTCTCTTTCTCTATCCTTATATTCTAAACCAAAATGATATATGGAAAAAGTAACGTCATACAAATTATACTCAATGCGTCTTAAATTATCAACTAAAACTAATCCAAGGTATAAACAAATATACAGAATCAACTCGTTCAATTTGAAATTGATGTCTAGGAGGTCAGATCAAGTATAATACAATTATTACTTGTCTATCGTATAACAAGTTTTATAAAAAAAACTGTCAATTACAAAGTGGTCAGAGTAGGGTTTACATATTTCAATTACCTATCCATCAAAATTATGAAAAAAAATCATTAGGAACACAGAAGCAAAACAGGATCTAGAATGTTAGGCTTAGAGCTTAGGGATTACAATTAAACAAAACACCTAGCTATTATAAAAGTGAACCTCAAAAGGTACTCTTGATTTTATACAAAAATACAAGATGTAACTATGATAAATCATCCTCAGGGGACGTTGCTTGTGCAAGAAAAGACTGAAGATAAACCCAGGTGGCATTCCTTCAAAAAAAATAACACTTAATACATCAAGTAAGTGAAAAGTCATAAATTTCTTGAACAAACAATGATATTTTGGTGATCGAATATACTTATTAGATAATCGACACTAGGTAAGGGGTGATCGAACAATATCCAAATGAACGACACTAGTAGACAAAATTAACAGTACAACACTGGTTTAAGCAGTAAGAGACCTATATATGTAAATGCTTAATGTTAACTTAGAACTAAAAGACAAAATACACTTTCCTGTATTAGAGGTAAGGTGATAAACTTCAAATATGAGTTACTTTAATGGGTAGGTATGCCAGAGCAGTACCACCTTTGTTTGTGACAAGAAAAAAAATTTCTTAACAAATATTCTTAACAAACTTAACTAACTGACTTTAAGGAAAGTTATACCAGACTTAATCTATTTAACATAGCTATGGTATATTTAAGAAAAACTTTACTTAATCACTAATTGTTGAAATTTTAACAATCTGTACATAAGAAAGTCGCTCAAATCTCTCATAAACAGAAGTTTTGAATCATTCTTTCCAAGTGCTTGGAAAGTCATTATTCGGGAGAAAATTCCAACGAACTTGAGAAGAAGGATTCAGACTTAAACGCTAAAACAGTACAACATAACCTATTGTTTTACGAACGCATCAGTGTGTAAGTATAATTGTAGCCTATAAGGAAGGCGAAACGACTCATTACATACAAAAAATTATTTAGAGTTTAAATAAAAAAAAAAAATCTCGTCAAAGACTAGTCAATTACAAAATATGACTTAGACAAAATATTGGGCGCCACTGATCACACGGATCAGAGGAAACGACATTCATTATAAACGACGTCTCCTATAGAAAAAATTCCGAAGAATTTAAAGAAAAAAATATGGTAGCAAGATTGAAGAAAAATTTTTTTTGTGAAAATTCTAGTCCCAACCTCTTGAGGTTACCAAGCCCCAAAAGCAAGTGAATAGAAAAATACTGACGAAACAAATGGAACAGCATGCAGGGTTGGTAGCCCCGCATACTATCACGTTGGTTTCATCTATACATAAAGAGTAAGAAATATTTAATCAATGCGAACAATATCTTTTACATGAAAATTTCCAACAATTTTACCGTTCATATCAGCTAGAGTATAGACCAAATTAGAGACTTTACCTTTAATAACATTGCGAACGAATCTAGGGGCCAATTTGTGAGAGAAATAATTCGGTCCACTGGATTGAACGAAATTCTTCCTCCAAACGACATCGCCTACTTCATAATTAACCGTCTTACGGCGTAAATTGTAGTGTTGGGCATTTTTCTTAAAAGCTTGTAACAAAGCATTTGAAACTTGTTCATAAATTGGAACTAAGTCTTCCAACTTCTTAGCAAATTCGTCCCTAGATTGCTGCAACGTAGTGTCTACGACACCAGAAGATAAGTTATTTTTATGAAAGTTTCCGTCAATAATTTGTTCCCTACCATGCATGAGGAAGAAGGGGGTGAAGCCGGTTGCAAAATTAACCGTGTTATTGAGAGCTGATTGAATTTGAGGCAGAAATCTGGACCAATTACGCTGGTCAGATTCGGTTAAAATAGACAAAGCAGTTCCAATGGTTTGGTTATAGCGTTCGACCACGTTATTTTGGGGAGTATAAAAAGCATTATAAAAAGGCGGAGGTACGTTATACTCTGCTAACAATTGTTTAAAGTCTTTTGAAATAAATTGTTTCCCGTTGTCGCAGACGCACGTTTGCGGTACCCCGTGTACAAGGAATATGTATTGTTCAATGTTTTTAACAATGCTTTTAGTAGTTGCATTTCTAAGCGGGAAAATCCAGGTATATTTAGAAAATACATCAACGACTGTTAGAATATACATAAATCCTGCATAGCTACGCGGAAGAGGACCGACAAGGTCAATAGACAGCATTTGCATAGGTCTAGTGACTATTTTCGGGTTCGTAGAAATGCCTGCCGGCGCAGCAGTGTTAATTTTATGTGCCTTACACGTTTTACATCTATTGACAAAATTTTTGACGTCATTATACATCCCTGGCCAAAAATAATGAAGTTGAACCTTCTTATATGTTCTAAAAACTCCTGGATGACAAGAGATAACCGACTCATGTTCTTTAGATAGAACAGCGTTACGGTCCTCAAATGGAACAACAAGCTTCCAAGCTGTGTCCTCCTGCAGAGCGAAACGAGATTTAGTGTGACGAAATAATTTATTTTCCTTAATTTCAAAATTATTAAAACGTTGTGGATTTGATTTACAATTAGAAAATAAGGTATTATACCAAGTATCTGTACTCGTGGGAGCGGAATCAACGGCCGAAATTAAAGAAACGTCTTTACGTGAAAGAACGTCCGGAACCGTATTTAATTTACCTTTCCTATGTATAACATCAAAAGAGTACTGTGACAGCCGAGTAGACCAGCGAGCAAGCCGACCTGTTGGATTAGATAATGAGACTAACCATTGTAGACTAGAATGGTCCGTTACCACAGTGAAGTGAGCACCTTCTATGTAGGGCCTAAAATGGTTGACTGAATCTAACACCGCTAGGAGTTCGCGCTCCGTCACGCCGTAGTTTCGTTCATGCACATTAAGACACCTAGAGAAATAAGATACAGGGTGCTCCTCTCCTTCAAAAATTTGTGTAAGTACACCTCCGATCCCAACGTTGCTCGCGTCACAGTGAATCGTGAAAGGAAGCGAAAAATCCGGACAATTAATAACAGGGGCAGAAGTCAACGCCTTCTTTAATTTCTTAAAAGACAACTCCGCTTCAGGAGACCAAGAGAAATTACTAATTCCCTTCCTTGAACCAGTGAGTTTTGTTAAGGGAGCAGCAATGGTTGAAAAATCCTTTATAAAACGCCTATAATACCCGCACAGGCCAATGAAAGCTTTTACCTGTTTAGAATTCTTTGGAATGGGGTAAGTACGAATGCATTCCAACTTAACTGGGTCTGTGCGAAGTCCTTTTGCATCCACAACGTAACCGAGATACTTCAATTCATCCTTGCAAAACTCGCACTTTTTCAAATTGACAGTTAAGCCTGCTTCTTTCAGACGCAAGAAAACCCTATTTAATTGCTCTAAATGTATATATCTGTATATATACGATATCTTCTGAAATTATAATTAGGTCATCCAAATAGCAAAAAACGTTTTCGTCGAACTCTGGACCAAAAAGTGCATCAACCAGACGCTGAAGTTCACTAGGAGCGTTTTTTAACCCAAACGGCATCCTAACGAATTCAAACAAGCCATGTCCAGGTACTACAAAAGCCGTTTTGCAGCAAGAATCCTTATGTAAAGGGATTTGCCAGAAACTTTTCGATAAGTCAATAGAAGATATGAAGCGTGCACCACGTAGCTTGTCTAAAATACGCGAAATATACGGCAAGGGGTAGGAATCTCTTGTCGTGACGCTGTTAAGCTTCCTGGAGTCTAAGCAGAACCTTGCAGAACCATCCTTTTTAGGCACAATCAAAACCGGGTTTGACCAAGCCGAACGCGAACGTCGAACAACACCTAAGTCAAGCATTTCTTTAAGTTGAGCTTCAAGTTGTTTTTGACGTGTTTGAGACAACGGGTAATATCGTTGCTTAATGGGATCTCCCGTCGTATTAATTTTGTGCTGAACTAAATGAGTACGACCCAATCCACATTTTTCAAAAGAAATTGACTTAAATTTTTCAATTACATTATTTAACCTATGATTGTCTTGAGGGGACAGTAGGGAAGCTGACGTGATCTTGCGAATTTCACCTATAGTATTTTCAACATCACGACCGCTGTTGGCCTTTGAAAACAATTGAGGAGCGATGTCAAATTGCTTCCAAAAGTCGACTCCCAAAACAATCACAGGTGAAAGAGAAGGAATAACAAAAAAAGTAACATATTTCTTAAAATTATTATAAGTAACTAGTACTCGCATAGTACCAATTACATCTTGACGTACACCATCAGCGGTGGTAACGTACGATTCTAACTTATCTAGATTAAACCCTAAACTAATAAAGAAGTTGTAAAGAGAACCGCCAAAACAACTGACAGTCGCACCACTGTCCAAAAGACCTGAAAAGACAAGGTTTTGAATCGAAATATTCGCATGGGGTCTTATATCTTGTCCAGAACTAGCCATCGGCATGCATGCGTCCATGTCACGCCTGAAGAACCGGTTACTGGAGCTATAAACTAAGGGTGATGATCTCCTGGTATCCTTGCTAGCAGGACGCAGAGGATCACACTCTAGTTTTTTGGATTTGTGCGAGCGGGGTCATCTCGGCGTTTGTCAGAATTCTTCTGAGAATCAAACTTCCATTTTCTACAAAAAAGGTTTTGTATGACCTTGCGCCTTACAATAAAAACAATTTAAAGTTTTTCTACTATTAGAAGAAGAAGAATGTGTAGGAGAAGAGGATGTTGCTTGAGGAGAAGTAAAATGCGGTAAGGGTTTATCTACGGAGTGCTTTTCAAATCTCCTACACACATTTACCAAAGAAGATAATTCCTTTTCTGCAAAATATGCGATGGCCAATGCGTATTTAGGTAACAGACTATCAGAAACTAGGTCTACCAACTGTTCCTCCGTAAGTTGAACGTCTAATCTGAGATTAGCTAATTTAATTTCATCAACGTAATCCACAACACTTTGGTTAAATTTCTGTTTCATCGCGAATAAAGCTTTTAGGGCCTCTGTTTGATTAATACAACGGTCAAAACGTGCAATGAGGAGATTTCTCAACTCAGGCCAAGATAATGAATCTTTATAAATAGTCCTATACCAAGAGAGAGCTTTCCCCTCCAAAAGATCTGCAAAGGACGTCACAACCGATGACAGTTCTATATGACGGCATCTAGATAATTCCTCCACACGTTGTATAAAATCCCTAACATCAGAAGAACCAGAAAATTTAAAACCCCAAGAATGTACGGACGTATTTGTATTTATCGATTGATAATAATTATTGACTATGTTTGTAGTCTGACTCGCATTATCACTATTGCCTTCATTTTGTTGTGGAGAATCACTACTTGATTGTTTTAAACTTTTATTATATATACGAGCCTGTTCCCGCATAGCTGATAACGTAGGCTCTGGAGTGATATTTAATTCAGATAACATCTGTATCATCTCCTCCTTAGTTGCACCATTAATATTAGTAATCGCCATTTTGTTTTGTTTTTTAATTTTAAATTTGAGAAAAAATAATTAAAATTATTTAATTTAAAAAAAAATAATGTACTTTATAGTTTGAAATACCGGACACCCTGTAAAGCAAATTATCCTTCATTAAAAAAATTATTAGAAAAAAAAAAATCAAAATTATTTTCCAAAAAAAAAAAATTTTTCATGTATGTAGCTCACCGGACACCGTGTAAAGCCGTAAATAAATCGAACCGATGAATACAGAATTAAAGAATAATTAATTCGAAAACAATTTCATATATTGTACGTTGGGAGTATGTTGTTTAAAAAAATTATACGTTGCTTTACGTATTTACAAGGTATGTTGATAAACAAACACGTCAATTTGGTAGGTGACAGTTGACATTTGAAATTCATGTATTGCCAGTAAAGATGAAATATTTTCCCCCACAAATTCGTAAGTTTGTCACTGCTAACAAAGTACTTTTAAATTGTCAAAAACAATATATTATCACGCATTTATCTGTGTGGCAACACATAAACTAAGCAGAAACGTCAAACAAGTATAAATGCGTATAAGAAAACATGTACCTAACCTAAAAACTACACACACTGATGCGTTCTATAAAAGATACATCGTAAAATACAGATAACTTACAAATTATCAATACCATCCTAATTGATATATGCATGAACTGAAAATCCCATCCGAGCACCAGTTATTAAACTTAAAAATCTCTTTTGTTGGGCCGCCAAATGTAATGTGAATTCAAATGTAATGTGAATTATTATTTAAGGTAATAGCATTTAGTGTAGGTACCTATACCTTTTGTCATCCGACCGCTGTCTTCCCAGAGCAAGAAGATCTCCTTCGCAGGATAGTGGAGAAAAGGATTTTGAGGTCATGCATATAAAAAACGCTGGTTTTGCTAGTGAAAATTAATTTTAAGTTTATTGCATTTTGCAAGAGAAAAATTGAACCAAGGAAAAGTAAACAATACATAAATACCTTGAGCAACTATTAACTGTGGTAGAAAGAGAGAGTCAGCTAATTACGTTTAATTATTAATTCCGCACACGTCCCGTCGCCGTGATAGTCGTGACACTCCTGCAAACGACGACAGCCAACCCCTAGACACCGTCCAGCACGTCATGGGGCCACCAGTTTCAAGGAAATCCACAGCTGATCTACACCCATCAAGCGGCGTGTAAAAATCCCACCGGCCAAGGAACAGCAACGTCGGCGCAGTCTTTAAGAGTCGCAAAGCTGCTTCATTTAAAGGGATTCCACCCAACAATCAGGCACACGGCGGATCTACACCCATCAAGCGGCGTGTAAAAATCCCACCGGCCAAGGAACAGCAACGTCGGCGCAGTCTTCAAGAGTCGCAAAGCTGCTTCATTTAAAGGGATTCCACCCAACAATCAGGCACACGGCGGATCTACACCCATCAAGCGGCGTGTAAAAAATCCCACCGGCCAAGGAACAGCCAAGTAATCAATACATCCCCGTTGATTACCGTTTAAATTTTCTTCCGCATGCGGATACAGCAATCTCCCGGCATCCGGCGAGGAATTCAACAAAAAAATAAGGCTTCTATGCCATTTAAGTCGTCCCACACTCACAGAACGAAAAATAAATAACTTTCTAGGCTACATTGCACTAGAATCTTTTTACAACCAAACTTCTCCTCAAAAATCTCCTCCCGCCTCAAAAAATTACGTGATGTCCGCCGCTATCTTTCCTCGAATGACGTTTCCGGTCTCGTTGCAGTTTCGCCAACCAACAAAGTTAAAAAAAAGAAAAAATAAATAAAGCATAGACAATAAACGGTACCTATTTTGAGCAGTACCTGCTCATGAAATAGATATGTTACAAATAGTAAAATGAGACAAAAAAATACATACATCCTGTAAAGTTAGGTTAGGTTAGGTTTTAGTAGATATTTTATTGGAGGAACAGATTACCGAACAGAACTAACTCTTAAGAGGGCATTACCAGAGAAAACCAGAAATATGTCATTTTCAAATCAGATTTTAGATGTATTTACTATTTTCCACAAAAAATTATAAATGGATTTCGAAAGATTGTTCTTTTATCTAGCATTCGCATGTAATAAATTTTCAGAAATTTTTTAAGTTTTTATTATCCTAAGGTTATTCCATAGGTCGTTGGCAGATTTGTTAAATTTACAAAAAATATTTTGTATTATACCACACCCATTTCAAATAATATAATCATGCAATAAAATAAATCAATACATTTTATAGCAAACGCATGTTTTTAATTTTAATTTTAGTTTCAATAAAATCATTAAAAAATATGTACATACATTAAGGTGGTCCAGGCCTATATAGTAAATTTTTTTTTTCAAATTTAGATGTAGCCACCCATTTTATTTGTTACACCTATCATTCCTATTATGTGTAAAAAATTTCAGCCCCCTATCTTATATACAAGGGGGTGCTCATCGAATTAGAAGTTTCTGACAAAAGTTCTAGATTTTAAGCAAAACAAGTAATTTAAGGTTTGTCAATATTGCAAGTATTTTAGCCAAATAAGTATAAAACGTAAATAAATTCGAACAAAATTTGTTAACAAAGCAATAATTAACATAATATTAGTCGTAATCTGTCAAAACTATGTTTGTTAACTCCATTTTGAATGTTTTAGCAGAAACGCTTTTTCTGTTTTATTCAACGATGTGAAGTAAAAATTGCTCTTCTTCCTCATTCTTAATGAGTATCGTGTTCTAATCTTCAAATAGTTTAACACCTCTCTCCGCTGTATCATTAACAACACACAAATTTTGACTCAGCTTTTGCCTTGAAGGTAATCAACATGTTTATTCCAAGTCTTAGGAGGTAATTACAAGAAAGAGTCCTTGAAAACAAGAACTAAGAGCGTTTTCAAGTTCTTTGCGTTGCAAAAGCTTCATATGTAACCTCAGAATCACCTCGTACTGAACGATACCGCCATCAGAATTTATTTTTTGAACAATGGCCTGTTTCTCAGCATCAGACAGCTTCTCAGAAAACAAGGTAAATGAGACTGGTTCATCTGACAAATATACTATAAGTGACGCTCTAAGACAGCCCTAGCTGCTATACTTATTTCGGAATCAATGGCTTCGTACAATTTTAAGCTATTCCAAAGTATTAAGTCATTTACTGGTGCATCTGCTGCCAAAGACGCTTCGATTCAAACTTTGGTGTAGATGATAACTAACAAATCGAATAATTTGTTTTTCTTCTCTCTTGACTAGTTTAAATCTTATTACGATCAAGCGCACTAGTAACATATTGTGTAAATATGTCACTTGTAGACAGCTCAACGCACTACAAACTCATATTTGGATTTATCCTCTAATATGCTAGCATTACTAGAAGTGCTACTGAAGCTGCACTCAAGTTCTAACTCTTGGTCTCGACACCACCGAAGATGAAGCATTACTTTCAGCAGCCATTTCTTCCAATTCTTCAGATCTTTGTTTCCATTTTAGAGAACTTTCTTTGACCTTTTCTAGTTTCTTGTCGATTGAGGTCATAATTATCTTACGTTCTCATCTTTGATCGATGAGAAACGCTCTGTCTTCCGCAATTTTTATCAAATTCAAAGCGCCTGCATGGGCAATATTAAAAAGTTTGTCTAGTTCATTTTTAAACAAAACTCTCCTTTTTTGTGCTTCAGAATTTCTTCCTCTATTTTTATTCAATGGCAGCCAGTTCTTAAGAAACTTAATCAGTTTTTCAATGCAGTGATTTTGTTGTCTGGTCGGAATACTAGATTTACTCCATACTTTTATAAGTTCTTGAATAAGTACATGCGCGGAATCTTTCATACTTTTGGAATCATTTAATATGTAGTGATAACAGAGTAAAACTTGCTGAAGGGTAGGATGTTGGTTAAGCCTCGTCAATGGCTCAATATCTCGAACCCCAAGTAGAAAAATTTCTTATTTTTTTCGAGTAGATGAACACATTTTACTACACTGATTCACTTCACAGTCTACTAAATAAGTATCAAATACTGTTCAAATTTGTCTATAAAACTCTGAAGTAGTTTATTTTATTATTTATTTAATAGTTTAACACACGAAACTGGCATGTAGCAAGAAATAAAAATTAAGCATTTTACACAAAAAATTCAAAAACAACACTTGATTGAGCACCCCTTTCTACTTGAGCTATCTCGCTGAAATTTTACTATGTTATTTCTGTGAATACGTGTAACAAATTCAAGGGGTGGCCAAATGAAAAATAATAAAAAAAAATTTTTGGACCACCTTAACATACATGTGTTTCTTGACGAAAATTGGTCCATTTGTGTATTTATTTTTGAACTTACAAACTAATATAGTTCAGATTTTTTTAACATTCTTATTAAATTTAGACATTATTAAAAAATGACAAATACTTATAATAAAAAAATATCTACAAAAAGTACATTATTTTAATACTTTTATCATCACGCCTTTCAGCATTTTTGGATGAAGGTATAAATAAAAGCTAATTTGAATTGAAATAAATTCGATATTGAGGTAAAATTTAAAAAAGCTGGTACGGAGAATAATTAATCTTTCTCATTGTAACCGCTCTGCACGATCGTAAGAACAACTTTCGACGAAATGTGAATTTTTGTTCGCTGGCTGGTTAAACGCTCTTAAGTATGATGTGAAGCGAACACTAATATAATATCAAGTATAGAATGTGGTAAAATTAAAAAACTTAAATAGGATTTGAAATTAAGTAATTGCTTTTTATTTAAATATTACTATTGTTTGGTTTTGAAATAATTTTTTAAACTAAATCCATGTTCCCAAGTCCTTCATCATTCAATTATTCCTTTGTCTTCCTCCTTTCCTCAAAAGTCCCTACAAGGAAAAGAAGAAGATGTTTTCCTACCTACATGGAAAAAAAAACAATATCGCACCAAAGTTTTAAATTACCTACTTGGGCAGTTGAAAAATCGAAGTGACATCGGTCACAGCTCGCAATCGAAATTATCACAATTAATCGCATAAATTCCTAATGTATGAACTCAAAGTGTCGGTAACTGTTACATATAGTTGTGCCGTTATTGTGGGAAGCTACCAGTACCAGGATCGATCCTGAAACAGTGGATGGAACCATCAAAGGTAGGGACTTATTCCTTCCATCTCCAAATTCCTGTGATTTAGTTTCAAAACGCAGTCAATTGTCTTGTACTAGCAAAAATTAGGGGTGAAATGCAGATCTCGCTAATGTCAGGAAATTTAATAAAAATGCACTTTTTAGATGAGAAAAGTGTGGAGAAGATGAATAAAAAATAAATTAAGGCGCGCTCGGCAAAATTGAGGGAGATACAACCGTTCAAAGTATTTAAAATTTCACTTCGCGCGTTGATATTGACAGTTCGTTCGCCATTTTTTCATTGCTTATGTTGGATCCCAGACCTAATACAGAATTAATAGTACGCCAGAATCACAAACCATGTTACTCAAACCTAGCGTAGCCGCTAAACCACTTGAAAACTGGGATGTTTTTCTTGCCTTGACGTGAGTAGGCGTTATAAAGGGGCACTTTTATTGTATCACAAACCATGTTTAGCGTATTAGGTTATGACAAAATGGCGGGCGGACTGTCAATACCAACTCGCGAAGTGAAATTATAATTACTTTGAACGGTTGTATCTCCCTCAATTTTGCCTAGCGCGCCTTAATTTTTGTTTTATTCAGCTTTTCCACACCTTTCTCATCTAGAAAGTGCCTTTTTATTTAATTTCCAGACATTGGCGGAATCTGCATTCCTCCCAAAATTAGATTTGCAGTTCACATCTTTCTCGTGTCGCGGCATTGGTTTTGACAACTATAATATAAACGGTTACCATATAATAATATAATGGTACAAATGTTGAAGTTGGTTCTGCGACTTTTCAACCCGCGACAAAATATCTTGCGGACAAAACATCCCCCAACAAAATATCTACTAAAACCCAACCTAACTTAACTTATTGTCCGTATTATATTTTGTCTGGGATATTTTGTCGCTGGAAGAAAACGCGCAGTAATTACCGTTGAAGTTCTATCATTAGTTGAATCTACGTTTGCATGTTTACTTTTCCTTAGAATGCATCTCATATTCTCTCAATGCAGTTCTGGTTTGAATAACATTTGTCTCGTTCAAGTTTATTTTCACCCAAAAATAATAATGTATAAAATTACATCGTAATTATTCGAACAGTGTAGAAGATTTACTTTGTCTAAATTTTAGAAATGCAGGTTTTAATATAGTTGAAAATCGGTTTTGCAAATTCAGTGCGGTATTTTTTATAATGTCAGTTTTTGATATTGACAACTCGTGGTGGAATCACATTATAATTATTTAATATATGAAAATGAATGTATGTTTGCTTGCTTGTATGCTTGTCCCTTATGTGTCACTAAACCATTCAACCGATTGCAATGAAACTTTTGGGATTTGATGTGCGCATGCCCTAAATGGTTTCGGTATGTAATAATGAGCTCTCGCCTCATGAAATTATGCGTTATTAAACTATTAATTGATTTAAAGATTTAATGTGCTCATGCCCGCGATGGTATCTGTATACAACAGTTAGCTCGTCATGAAATTATTTCCTACACCATTCATCCGATTGCGATGAAACTTTGGTGATTTTTGTGTGCACGCCCGCGATGGTTTCTATATAAAGTGGTGAGCTCTGGCGTTATTAAATTAATATGAAAAAAATTGCAATAGGCGGCACGCGAGATGTTTGAAAACTGAATGTACCGGAAACGAATGTATATAACGCGGGAGAGAAATACGCGTGGGGTAGGGGAGGGGGAAGGGGAACGGGACGATAAAACTTATTTCCACTTAATTATTAGTTACATCTACTGCTAATAATAGCCAAATAACTAATAATCGAATCGTCAAAGACGACATGGAATCAATCATGGAAAAACCATATAAATTGATTAAAATCCTAGTAGACAACCCCCCCTCTCTCTCCCTGCTATATAAATGTGTTATTTACAAAAACTATTGATTAAAAATTATTTGTACTAGTCTGAAGATGGTTTTGACAGGCTGAAACCGGTTACGGTCAAAAATAAATTAAGTGGAAATAAGTTTCATGTATATGTTTTATTATGTTATCACAGTGCAGCAGGTATATATATAGGTATGCGATTAAATATGGGGCAGTGGATGAACGTCTATTATGTAGTACGGAAGTACATTACCAGCGAGAGAGAGGCGGGAAGCCGAATCGTAATAGTATCGGAAGAAAGATGGCTGCAGGAAATTCGATTAGAAACTGAGTGGAGTAGTTGCCAGTAAAAAGTTTTCCTAAAGTTTTGTATAGATTTTCTCGATCACGTTAAGCCTTCGACGAAAGATTTTCATCTAAGATTTGCACTAAATAATAGTGATGCAACGAATACTACTTTTACGAATACGAATTCGAATATCAAACCTACTATCCGGCGAATACGAATACGAATAACACAAACACTACATAGCTAGCTACTTACTCAGTAATTTATCGAAATGTTTCCATATATCACTTTGATCACGTTTACGAGAGGACATTTTATTTAAATTTAGTTCCTTTTAGTTTGCAGCTAACTCACATGTAACAATATACTTGCACTTAACCTGTGCCATCGACTGCCAAATACTGAGACTACTAAGAGAAAGAACGCGTATTAAAAGAAATATTCGAGGTTCATAGTACAGTGCCACAAAATCCATAGACATTTTGACATTTCTATGACAATTTATTAATTCAAAAGTTTTTTTATAGTATTCGTAGTTTTTTTATAATATTCACCGAATACGAATATTCGGTAAATGTCTACTATTCGGCGAATACGAATATTCGTGTTCGTATTCGTTGCATCACTACTAAATAACTTTTCCAGAGTTTATAGATATTTTCAGTGCCGCTCTGATGGAAGACCATCATTCAGAAGTTGCTGATTGTTTAGTATTGAAACAGTTTTGGGACTAATCCATATATCCCAAGGCCTTGTTCAATGTATTGTCATCTCCCATTATTTCTATCCTTTCAACCTCTTATTGGCCGGAGACGCGATTCTACGCACGGTTTGTGCGCATGCGCGCGGAAAAAATTTCGAAAAAAATATTTTTGTCTGCGATTTTGACCCTTTTATGTACAGAATTTGTATGAAGGATAAGGTCAGAATCGCTTGCGACATCATTTACTCATGACGTTGGCAAAAATTTCATTCACCTGGCAACCCCAGAATATTTTTAAATGATTTTATCTGTGGCATCGAAATGCCAAATTTGCCACGATTCTTTTTTCGATTCGATTCACTTTCCGTCCGATGCGTGTTACTTGACGAAAACATTGTAAAACCTATCAATTTACGTAATTAACGCAAGTAATGTTGTTTTGGTACATATTTTATTATTCTAGGAATTTGTTTCGGTCAATGAAATATACGATAGCTAGCTCAAAATTATTCCACAAAACATTCAATTCAAAATGCAAAGTGGTGCTTTGTTAGGAAATTTCCGTGTTTTTCCTGGCCTTCTTACGGGTTAAAAAGCCCTACTCGGGAATCAGAAGAAAGAAGATGACTGACTAATACCTACCGATGCCAGTTTAAAATATTATTTGTATAATCATTTTGAAGTACCCACATTAACCAGTTGAAATATCGTCTTGATCGTGACCACCCCAGTTATTTTTATGTTAACCACATGGTGTAACTGTGTCAAATGACCAGTGAATGAAGGAGCAAATCGGCAAAACATTTGAAGGTAGGGTTTTCTCCCGTTTTTTTCCCAGTGATAAAAAAGGCGATCGAATGTTCTATATATTCGTTAAGTTTTTTACAGTCCGCTTAAGTTGCCAATCGGCCTTAAATTAATTAAGTTAAAAAAAATAAAACGAACACTTTGTATTTATCCACGAATTTATTATTTTATATATCGACCGGTTTCGCTTCGACCAAGCTTCCTCAGGATATAATAATAACTAAATAATAAGACAGAGTTATCAGTTATACATAAGTTGAGCGACGAAGGTAGAAAGAATATGACAAAAGAACATAGTTAGACAGAGACAAAATATTTGAAAGCGGTACAATTGATAATCAATTAGAGGGAGGGAGACAACAATACACATCTAATCACAAGTAACCAACAGTTAACGGGATTCAATAAAATAATAAAAGTTTGATGTATTCTACATTTATAATATAAAGGCCAATATTTAGAGCAAGGCTAATTTAATAATAATTAAGGACCTCAGAATAATAATAAAATATGAATAATAATAAACATATCTTGGGCTGGGATGGATTGTAGGAAACAAGTTAAAGCTATTGGGCGTATTTTTTTGATTGGATAAATTAATTTGGTTATTAAGTAGGAATTCTGACATATAAGTATTTAATGATTTTCTAATTTTTAAAGCTTCTAAGTTATCTAATTTAATACCAACACTGTTTTTATGTAACATGCGCGCTCCTGAAGTTTTATTAAAACTGTGGTCTGCTGAGATTAAGTGATTTGCAAGCTCAGAGAAACCCTTCCCATTCAAACAGCGCACATACATAGATTTTAATGATTTAGACGGCCAAAAGTATTTTTTTTTAATCAATATAATAGTAAGGTATCTATACAATTGGTGACTCAACAGTTCTATGTACAATATAACATCCCCTCCCCCCGCCTTTGAAGCGCGGGAGTCGACTTTGATCAGTCGGAATTCGATAGTGAACAAGTGTGTACATGTCGGATCTCGGCGCTCTCCTAAACTTGTAACTTTCCAAAGTGCATTATTCATTTCAAGCTAATATTTCCGTTTTAACTGTGATGGATTGCGATAATACAGGTAAGAACAATTTGTTTTCGTTACAGAAAAAAATAATTAACATTCTGTGTCATTCATTTTTAACACGACAAACATCACTCTGTCCAAAATTTATTTTTTTAGATATATTCAAATTCGAGTGGCTTTTTAATGTACTTATGAGTCCGTCCCTGTATTAATTTTCATTATACTATATAGTTCACATATGTAACTAACTAATTCCATAAGAAATAGCCGCGCAAAATCGCGCTTTTTTGAGCTAAGCCCTTTTGAAAGGCTCTTTGTCAAATATAGGAAATATTGAGTGTGCGATATTTTGTATTAAAATTGTTTTTTATTTGTTTCAGGTCTACTTACTACCTCGGGTACTAAAGAAGTGACTCGTGAATACACATTTGACCAACTACAGAGTCAAAATTTACCAACTTTAAATGAAAAACTTGACTATTATGAGAATTTTCTCCTTATGCGCTATGGGCACAACAAAGAGGCTAAAGAAGACTTAAAAAAAAATTCTTATGTAAAATCACAAATTCAGCAACGATGGGCAAAGGCAAATAAACACCAAGATGTTTTCCTGAAAATAAACTAATCATGGTTAGAGGGAACATTCGAGATTCCCATTGAATCAGCCTCCTCGCAAGGTCGACCACCCAAGTCTTTTGGAGAACTAAGTGAGCGTAGTAAAAGAAGAAAAACGGAAGAAATAAGGGCCTCCGTAGGTGATGAAGTTATTGATTTGTAAAAGAAACAACGGACATAACTTAAGGAGAGATAAAATATGTGCAGGAGTCCATTAAGCAACTAAACAAAACAGTTGTTACGTTGAATGAAGAGGAGTTTTCGTTCTGGCACCAACTCAAAATAACTATGATTGACGGAAAGGTGTGCAACGCAGCCACAGACTCAAAGTCAACATTCCAGTGCTACATCTATGGAGCTACTTCGAGAACCTTTAATGATCTATCGAAGAAAAATAGTGTAAACCCTCAAGCTTTGGAATTCGGCTTGTCAGTATTACACGCCCGGATCCGCATTTTCGAAAGCATTATACACCTTTTGTATAAACTGCCAGTAAAAAAATACAGGGAATGAAAAACTGAAGAAGACAAGGCATCAGAAGCCCAAAAGAAGTTGGAAATTCAGGAGAGGTTTCGAAATGAAACCGGTTTGCTCATTGACATGCCAAAGGCCAACTTTGGCAACACGAATGATGGCAACACAAGCCGGAGGTTTTTTGAAAACCCCGAATTGGCTTCAGACATCACAGGTATTAACTTTGAACTGATTTACAGATTCAAGGTTATTTTAGAAACTATTTCTAGTGGCCATAAAATTGATGCTGAAAAATATGATAAGTATGCGTACGACACAGCAAAATTGTACGTAGAACAGTATGGTTGGCACCCAATGATGCCTACCATGCAGAAGATATTGGTAGGTACATGGAAGCCAAATCATAAAAAGTTCGGGGCTCCTTCCAATTGGACAGCTATCGGAAGAAGCTGCAGAAGCCCAGAACACGGCTCTACCTGAAACGGTTAAACTTTTATTACCTGCTGACCCAAACACAGAGTCAGTAGAGACATCTGGACCTGAAGATACCCATTTTTTAATGTAATTTTATATTTAAAGAAAACTTATTAAATTCTGTTTCCATTCATTTGTATTTTTTAGTGAAAATAGCTCTGTTATATATTACTGTTCTTTATAACGTGACAAATATATTATGTATGTTTTTATAAATATATACCTTTTCTTTATTGTAATTGAACTTAGAACTAAAATAACCCCAAAAATAATTTTGGCCGCCTAAATCATTAAAATCTATGTATGTGCAGCGTAAATATTCCTTCCAATATAGAAAGCAGGGCAATCATTGCAGGTAAGTAGTCTGAGAAAGCTTGGTCGAAGCGAAACCGGTCGATATATAAAAAAAAAAAATTAGTGGTTAGATACAAAGTGTTTGCTTTATTTCTTATAATATAATGTCTAACCACAAAGTAATTGCTTCTTATGAAAAAATAAATTAAGGCACGTTTGGAAACCGGATATAAATAGTGGACATTTTCTAATTCTTCTCTTTCTATATTACATATCCTCCCTTTTCTATCCACCCTCTTTTTACCCCCTTCCTCTACCCAATCTGTATTATAATCAGCATTGTTTCAATGTTTTAGTAGTTTATTGTCAATCAATTTGTGAACGATTTTATTTTTGAAGAAGAAGATAGCAATAATAATCTAAACAAAAATATAAAAGAGAACAAGACACAGAAAAAATACTATGGTCGCAACTGGGACTCGAACACAGACCTCTCGTCTAACCGGGTCGTGCCCGTTAACCAATTTAGCCATTGCCACCTTCTATCAAGCCGTCATAATAGTCTTTCTCATATTTCAAATTTTAGAATTAACAATATTATCTTCAACTTGAATTTTAATTTATTATTATAATTGGAGATTTTTCTACAAAAGTTAAAAATTTAAAAAAGTATTCATCCTAGACTTGCAGAAAGTCAGTAGATGTCACGTATTAAAAATAAAATGGATGAAAATTTATCCAGACACTATCTAGATAGCATTTAGTTCGGGTGGAATCTGGCAATCATATATAAAGATAGCAGCCAATAATATGTGCGTTAAGAAAATTAAGATAATGTTGGTAGTTCTTAGTCGAAGTGTGATACAGTTAAAAGTGACAGAATTTGATTTTGACTGAACCCAAGTAGCTCAGTTGGTAGAGCACTTGACATATAAGCGAAGGGTCCTGGGTTCACGTCCCAGTGGAGCCAATATCTTTTCTGTCTCCAGATTTTCGACTGAGTTTCGCTAATATTGTCTTCATTTAAATAAATATTACAATTTGAGATTTTACTCATAAAGATAAACATTAAAAATAAATTTAAACTTTAAACATCTGTAAGTTTTAAGGCTTTCGATATAATCCTTTTGTGTAGGGAATTAGTAAAAAATGATCACTTCTGTTTTTATGCCGATTACACGATGAAAAGTCGGATAGTATACTCTAGCATTAATCTATACGGTTGAAGTTTAAGAACCCGACTTCGAGTACATTTCTGACGCCGCGTCTTGCACAAAACCATTTTCGTCCGTGAAGTTTGTTATAAAGCTACTGTCGTGTCGCCCGCCACCCGGAGGGCCTAGCAGCAAAAACCCATGGAGCGGGTTGTTATTGTTAACTTCTAGTATAAATAATTCTTTTAATTTCAACTGCCAACGAAAAAATCCGCCAATAAGCAATCGTGCACTTTTTAAAATAGATGTCGCGCATATAAACAAAAATAAATACATTTATCCAAGATACTGTTTTAAATCATAAACAACAGTATGATTTATTTTTAATTAATCAAATTAAAGTTAATGTAAGGCCAAAATTCACAAGGAACCTTGAAACCTTTTGGATCGATACTTACCGTATTAATACAAGTTTTTACAAACCAACCTCGAAAATGATTCGGTTGTACAATAAATATTGCAAACATGAAGACTTAGATGTATTTTCAAATTCAATTGTTACCTTCAGAAGGAAATTATACTTACATATCCCTGACGATCTCTTCAACTAGAGCTATAAAATGTGTATAAAAGTATGTATATATTCTTGTGTGTATATATATTGTAAATATTGATCCATCTTTTTTAAGATTTTACGGCCAAAAGCATTTTCGTTATTTGTTTTTGGGGTGTTATGCCGTGTTGCGCTGCCTCCTTCTTTAGCCAACGTTCCGGACATCGTTGCAGTGTCCATCATCAGGGTAGATGTGTCTATACATATCTACCGGATCTGTCGGATCTACCCTGAAGATGGACACTGCAACGATGTCCGAAACGTTGGCTAAAGAAGGAGGTAGCGCAACACGGCATAACACCCCAAAAACAAATAACGAAAAATTGATCCTTCTTGTTTTATGTATGTACTCTAATTTATTATTATGTATTACAACTAATTAAGAGTGTTGTGATGAATGGTGTGCTCACCTCTCATTGGAATTATCACTGTAACCATATTAAAATTGTTAATTAATGTACGAGTAATGAATATGTGTGAAATATTCTGTTGGCAAGCCAATAAATAAAATAAAAAATTAAAAGAATTACGTCTCTCAGACGTATGATTATCACTAAGGTGGGCAAAAATAAGGTTATCTTTCTAGGGTTAATTAATTTTGTAATAAGAGATGACTGAAAAACTTTTATATTAGAAAAGGGGTCTTCTATCGGCAAATTGCTGGAAATAGTTGCCCATCAAAGGTCTTCTTAATCATCTTTATTTCCGTTTTTTTAGGTACCAGAGGTCGGCAACCATCATTAATATTTCAACTTCGGAAACTGATCGGAGCAGTGATGGTGTAACATCTACAAGAGTATGACAGTGCACTGTGGGGGGCGGGTAACCGCATGGCGGATGGATATTAATGAAATTTTGTACGAAAACAAGAAAAAACTCGCTGTTTTTATTATATATATATATTTTTTTTTATATGAATACCGCACAAGAGTCCCTACTGCTCCCGTCTGAAGCCAGTGAGACTATGGCATCCCAAATTGGGGTATGTTGTGAGGCTGAAGGTAGAGGGGAGGGGAAGGAGATAGGTAAGAGAAAGAAGGGGAAGTACCTGGCTATTCAGATTTGGTCACCAAACACGGCTAATGCCATTTCAAGCAACGTTTCAATTCTGAATGGTGATCTTACACCAGGGCGATACTGTGAGTTTCTTCCACTCTGGAACGTGCCGCAAATGTACTATATATTATTTTAAATGATTAAATTGTGAAATAACACAAATTAATCAAATACAATTTATTTGCCACGCCGGGATTCGGTGTGCGAGTCAAGAGCCTTATCGATGGACTACGCCAGCCGTATATTTCGAAGAAAATTCTACGTAAAGCCCGGGCGACACCGGGGACTTCATTTAGTATTTCAAAAGTTTACAGTTTTCATCTTTTTGCCGTAAGCAGAATTTTAAGTTCTCTCATCCATAAGTTCCGTAACAGTTTGTTTTCTTCTTTTTCTAAGAAAGGAACTTTCAGGATTCTTCTGCAACCCATATTTTTCAGATGCAATTCTTTATTCCTGGAAATTTCTCGGTTTTTTTCAAATATTTCGCTCAAGTGCATTCAACTATTTATTGCATTATTTTGGATTTTTATAAATCACAAAAACCTGTTATAGGAGTCGTTCAATTTCTATATCCGCTATATTAACTTTCACTGATTCAGAAAAAACCGCAAAAACCGTAAGTAAAAAATAGCATTTTTTTTAAAATAATTAATTGGAGTAATATACATTTGACAAGTGTTCATTTTTCAATGTATGTCTAGAAATATTTAAGTAATTCGGATAAATAAAATGGATATAGCGGATTTTCTTTCTCACTATGTGATTTATATGGAATGTAGAGGCTTTTGAAACTCAACTGACCTGAGGGGCGTATTTCTACACCCGCCATCTTGACAAAATAACTGCTCGTGATTGGTTGAATTTCGATATAGCGGGTTTTAATAGTAACATCTTGAATGACTTGTTTCTCACTCGCAGTTTTAATATGGTTTGTGGTCGTGATAAAGGAGGTTTTGAAACTCAATTTTAGATTAGACTCGTTCGTCGCAAAAATGTGAATAAGATGTCATACTAAGATCATTTTGTCAAAAAAATGGATATAGCGGGTATTGAAATTATAGGACTCACATGGTTTTCCATATTTGTTTCCATGTCGTCTTTGACGTTTGAATTTCATTGATATAATATTCTAGAACTAAAACATCAATGGTATCGTCCACATAACACCCACACAACGTGAAGAGAACTAATAAATATTGCTGAAAATGTGAAATCGTCGTTTTTATGAGATGTAGATATTTGGGAAAAAAGGCATGTCATTATGTGACGTTTTTTGGATAATAATATAATTATACACGGTGACGGCCACCGTGTTCTTCGGAGTAAGGCTCTTGACTCACAATCGAATCCCGGCGTGCGCATTATTTGATTAATTTGTCACATTTCACAATTAATTAATTTAAAAATAACATATAGCATATTTGCGGAACGTTTCAGAATGGAAGATACCCTCACCGTCTGAAAGAGCACCATTCAGAATTGAAACGTTGCTTGAAATGGCTTTAGCCGTGTTTGGTGACCAGATCTGAATATCCAGGTACTTCCCCATCTTCCTCTTCCCATCTCCTTTTGCTCCCCCAAAAAAATGTATTTAAACATTTCGGCATCATGCCTGTCTTCTTACCTACTGAAATTAAAAAAAATTATAATTTAAAAAAAATTATAATCATTATTAATTTGAAATATGTTTTTAACAAAAATTGTTTGGTGCATAATCATTTATTTTTTGATTTACTAAATAAGAGAAAATTAGAAACATACTTTTTGGACGCGAGGTCTACTATTTATTTACAGAACTACTGGTTTAGAAACTGTATATTTTAGGTCAGATGTTGCAAAGTAGCAACGAATAACACAGCGCTCTTGAGGTGATTTTCCATGAAAACTCGCCATGTAAAATAGCCAATTATTAATATGTTTGTACGCCAAGTAATTGTAAAGGTCCCCGACCCGACTAGGATATGAGGAAGAAAATGAGGACATCAGAAAATTATAAACAGTCCGCCTTAAACTTTTCCATTTACTCTCACATCATTAAAAATAAAGGTAAACCTTTCTCTCGAAAAAGCCAAAAAAACCGCGGCATGTTAATGTTTTTAGGACAAAAATTAAAAAGTTACATAAAATTATTTTACATAACTGCTGTGAAAGACAACCTTTTTTGGATGTCATTAGCTATTAGCGTGAAACACTAATTAACTCCAGAATTATACGGTTGGCGGCAAACAAACGATTACGTGAAAGTTTTTATGGGTGTAATTACCAGCAGTAGAGGGTCGTGACTTCTCGGATTAGACAAATACGAATAACGAACAGAACGAGGTTCATTTTTACATATTCGTTCTACAGATAATCGAAATTAAAAAATAAGTTAAATAATTACCTTGATTATTCAATATTCTTCTTTTAGAGAAAACGTATCTCTGGAAGTGAATCCTACCGTTGCTTTTGTGCGTCACATTTCAGAATCGATTGGTTGCTGGCAATCTTTTATGTATTTTGTGACCTTTATAACACTCTGAACAGAAAAGGCAACTAATTTAAAAGTTTTCCATCAAAGGGTGAAATAATAGATTTGTATAAAGCAATAGTTTTTGGTCGTATTACGAGATACAAGTAAAAAAATATGTTTTTTAATTGATAAACTAATGTTTAAGACAAGATTTTTATGCATAGCACAAAGGATAACAATTATTATAAGTAATAATTATTATAATGAATAACTTATTGCTTTGTATAAAACCACTATATTTAAAACAATATCAACATGTTTCGACAACAATGTTGTCTTCATCAGGATATGTTACTATGAAATATATTATTAAATATATTATATGTTATATGTTACTACGTCTACAAAAGAAGTAATAATTATTAGCCTGAAACACTCATCTACAATGAAAAAATCTCCCGAGAAAAGATACATGCCGCCGACGGGACACGAACCCGCGTCCTTCTGATTTCCGGTGGGGTTTTAGTACTTACAATGCCTTTCCTATATAATAATAAAGTTGGTTGTTTGCAGGGGGAAAAATAAAATAAGCTGTAACTGTTGAATGAAACACTAGTATATGTTGAATTATTTGGCGTATAGGAGATAAACCGACGTAGCTCAGTGGTAGAGCATTTGACCGGAAATCAGAAGGACGCGGGTTCGAGTCCCGTCGGCGGCATGTATCTTTTCTCGGGAGATTTTTTCAATGTAGATGTGTGTTTCAGGCAAATAATTATTACTTATTATATTTGTTCTAAGAAAAAAAAGATTACCCAATAATTACTTATTAGTAGCTTGACGGATAAGGATGCGAACAAAGATACAAATTTAAGTAACTGATGTGAATTGGCCAGAAGAGGCCTTCGTGATAGGCAACATCCGTTGACAATGAGACCTGAAAGTGACTAGATATATTCTCATTCCATCTCAACCTCCCGACCTCCCCGACATCCCGGTTCCCTACCTCCCTCTTCCCCATCTCCGTCTTCATCCCATTCCACACCTCCATCTGCAATTGTTTCACCAGGACTGTTGGAGCTTTTGCTTAATTTTTCATAAAAAACTGTGTAAAAAACATAAAAAAACACCAGCTAGGAGCTTCATAAAGATTGCAAAAATTCAAGGAATTTTCGCGAATTATGAGAAATTCTTAAGGAGACTAGGAATTCTTTGAAAGCGAGGATCTTTTATATTCTCCTTCTAGCTATAGGTATAGCATGATATTATGACAGAAGATAAGTCTACTTAAGAATGGTGATAAGAAACAACAAGGATTTGTCTTTACTGGTGGTATGGGTTTTATCATATTTTTTTTCATTGAATCAGGATAGAATGGATTGAAAAGTATTAATTAAACATACAAACCAATCGTTAAGCATTATAAGAACGAAACGAAACCCGTGCATCGAAGACCCAAATCGAAAATGAAACGGGATCTTACGATAGGCCTTTTTCTACTTGACAAAGTGTCAATGGTTTCATTCCTATCGGCAATGCGGAAAAAGCAAAAAACGCATAATACAACTAACACACACATTTTTTTCTATATTGTAGGCAACTACGTATGGAAAAAAAGCTAAAAATTGAAATATGCGATTGACTAATATAACGTTTTGATGGGAGGAAAGAATGGCCGATTTGGTAGAGGTGCCCGTCCCGGTTAGACGAGAGGTTCTGGGTTCGAGTCCCAGTTGCGACCATTATCTTTTTCATTTTCTGTGTCTTATTCGCTTTCGTTTTCTTTCTTTCATCGTTTAGATTATTAGTGTTATCCTCTTCTACAATAAAATAATACCCACCTACATTATAAAATAATCTTCCCGTGGAAATTTTAAAACTATAAATTTTTTTTTTTCATTTTCATGCCTAAAAATCACATTTGATCACTAGATTTAATATGGCAATGATTCCATTGAATAATTTCTCAAAAAAAAAAATGTATCTTTATATATATATTATACAAAAGGTACAAAATAATTTTAACCTAATTTATACCACAGAAAGGTATGGCTATTCTAATAAGTACGAGGGCTAACCGTAAAATAAGGTATCCAAGGTGCTTTTACGCGCAATCCCAATCAGGGATTATATCACAGAGCTCCCGAACCATCACCCGTTGATCTGCAATCATTGTTTTATCCGCTTTGGCAATTTTTTCGTTTGAAATCGATGGCTGTTCGGCACGCTTTTATATTCTCTGCACTATTTGCACACTTTTTCGCACTCAAACACTGTTTTCCTTACACTTCAAGTAGCTGAGAATCAATTTCTATCGTGGTTTTGTTCTTTGCGCAAAAAATAATAATTATAGAAAGTAATTCACACCTGACGGGTGCGGCGAGCGGAAGCTCCATCGCGATGGAGCTTCTGCTCGCGAATGGCTGCCACGCCAAGACTAAGTATAGCAGAGAATACAGCGTGGTGGGGATTTGGCGTAGAGAAACCGAGATGCACGCTAGTGTTGCCAGATCTTGCGTAAAATTCTTTCTCGCGACTGCAACACCTTGGAGACCTTATTTTACGGACAGCGGTACATCTTAAACCAATGTATAATCTCTTAAAGGAAATTTAAAAACATATTATTATGTTTCCTCGTGCTTAAAATAGGAAAGAGTATTTCCCAAGAGACATACCCAAATGTAAAGCCGGATTGAAAACATTTAAACCCACGACTTTTATTTCCCGTAAAAGTTACACATTATGTTGCGACATTTTATCTTAAACCAGGGGTACGATGATCTGCCGGGATTTAGATTGCGTAATGATATTATGTCTCCTAATTTACAGTATTAACCCGGCGTCATGGGGGTGGAAATATGTTACACAGACGTGGGAGTTGGGTCACCATGACCCACTTATTCAACACCAGGTATTTATTACATTTATGGAAAAAAACATAATTTTTTTCTTATAGCTATATTGCACCTTATTAACCCTCGACCCGTCGCGTGGGGTCTTTAAAAGCCCAGGTTTTACAGAAATGCTAATTATGTTCATTTTAAATGTTCCCACTGATTTCTTACTTTAGGTAGCTTACTAAAAGTGACTATACTTGACGCAAGCGCCGAGAAAATTTAGTTTGCGCATGTGCGATGTGAGATACAGACTTGTGTTTCGGCGTGAGGCTAAAAAAATCAACAAAATACCATTAAAAATCAAGTTTATATGTTTTTTTTATTGTATTTTGTTGATTTTTTTGTTGTAATAATAATCAGTCTATATCAACCTCAAATAGTTATGAGTTTGATGGAAATTGGTTAGATTTTTTTTTAAAGTTTTCTATTAAAATATATGATTCAAAATTTCAAAAAAATGTTCCTTGTTGATTTTTAAGCTCTTGCATTGAAAATAAATAACTAATTTTTAACATTTCTTTTTATTTCAAAGCAATCATTATCACCAGACTGTAATCAGTTAAAATAACATATAAAATGTATGCTACAACAACAATTTAATCAAATTTATTTTTGGGGTCCTAAGTAACCCCACGCGACACCTCGCGTTACAAAAAAGGCGCGACGGGCGGAGTGTTAAGGAAATTAAACATTACATTATATTGAGAAAAATACATTAATTGTTTACTTTTTTAACCAGTAAAACATCACAAAATTGGCTCCTCTAGCTTAATCATGCTAAGCACTTATTTTTAATCATTCTTTTAATTTAAATGGCACTTTAAGGGACTTAACAAACCAATCTTTGGAAAAAATAACAAAAAGTTAATTCGAATCATTATTATTATTATATTTTTTTTAAAAGAAAGACAAACTTTCCCGGGTTACGAATAACCCAACAATGTTTGAAAATCTCCTACTTCCACCACAGAAAGCCGAAAATGTTGCTTGTGTTGTGATGGAGGACTTAGCCAGCCGAGGAATCGAACACGCGACGCCCGGGTGGGACCCAAGCGAAATGCCCACTCAACCACTGACCGGTTAACTTCGACTTCTATTGAAAGAAGCTGTATCTACATGAATAATCAATACACTTCACATAGCTTGGGGTGATAACTGCCGACTGAGATTTGAGTTTATTACATTCCGTGGTTTACATAATTTTAATTCTCTTGAAATGAAAGAAAACTGGGACGTCTCTATTTATTAGGACGTATTGCTGATTGTAAGATAACCAATAAAAAAGAGGTTTATTTAAAATGGGATGAACGTAAAATTTTTGGGAAAATAAAAGCTGTATGGATACTGCAGGATACGGCAAAGTGGACGCTTTACTTACAGATGACCAGGAGATCTGTCAAAGATTATAATAACGCCAACGATGAAGCTGATATTTGTAAAATAGTGATGTTTTTATTTATTTGATGGTTTAATAATTATTTCGCATAATTATGACTGTTTTAAATTCACCTTTTTCATGTAATTGTTGGCAATTTATATTATACTAGCGCAAACCCGTGAAAAAACAAAGGACCTGAAATTTAAAATAAAAAAAAACTACCGTGATATTTTAAATTTAAGAAATCAAGAGTTTATTTACTTAATTATTAACGATTAATGTGCGCAGAACCACTAGCAGAATTAAATCATTCTTTTTATGCATGTAGAACCAGTAGGATCTTCTTTTTAAGAGTAGCTGAGCATTCCAGAACTCAAAATTGTAATAGAAACCCTAAAGAAAAAAAAACTAAAATATTATAACAGAAACCCCCAAGTTACTTGAGTACGATTTTTTTCTCAATATATGTTTGACTTAACAGGCCTTTCCCTTCTAATGACCTTCTAATATTCCTAATAATAATTAACTTTCCCACTCTTGCTCTACCACCTCTTAAGTTGATTTGTATTTTAATTTTTTACTTTAGTATAATGTATATTTATTTCTGACGAAGTAGACGAAACATGTAGATTGTGTATCTAAAAACCAAGTGAACTAAACCAAGTTATTTATCTTTAAAAAAAAGAAACTTATTTAAAATCTTAAGCAATGTACACCAGATCATTTTCAACATAAAATTCTAGACTGACTGTCAAATAAGGTGATAAAATCTCTTATGTTTTTTTGACATGCCACATGTTTGGCTTAGCAGGACTTTACAAACGTTCCAGGGTTACGAATAACCTTACAATTTTGTTTTTAAATTCCCTTACGAGTACCACAGTAAGCAGAAATTGTTGCTTCAAGTATTCGCATCTGTCCAAATTTAAAATAAAAAATGCTTACAATTTTTTTTTTTGGTTGGCAACTTTTATAAAATAGTGGTGTAAAAACAATAGTGGTGTCCAAATTTAAAATAAAAAATGCTTACAATTTTATTTTTTTTGGTTGGCAACTTTTATAAAATAGTGGTGTAAAAACGTACATGTAAATAAAGCTTGTAAGAAATTTAATACAAACAATGAGAAGAAAATTTAATAATAATGAACCAAATTGTGTATTTTTCGTAAAAAAATTTTGAGGAATGGTGTTAAACAAACGTAATATACCCTTACGCAGCGATGTGAAAAAACGAAGGTCTTACGAAGGCTTTAAAGAACTAAAAAATGGTATGCTCCCTAATGGGGTGGGCTTTTCATTTAATGTATACGGATTCTTAAATCGGATAAGTAAATCGTTTTTTTTTGGTTTGAAGATGGAAAATAAATATCACGAGTTTTGCGTTCCAGGGCTTTAAGTACCGAAAATAAAATGAGGCATTAATTTAGAATTTCTTTAACTTAATAAATATCACGAGTTTTGCGTTCCTGGAGTTACGAGTTAAGTAAGTACCAAAAAAAGGCATTAAAGTGCAAATCTCAACACTGGTTAAAGACAATGACATCTTAAAAATATAGTGCTGGATTGAGAATCATCAACCATCACTAGATTCACACATCACATCATTGAACACACCACATGTTTAATAAAAATTGTCATCATGCTTCGACACCACAAAGTTTAAATAATTTTTCTAACGTTTTTATATAGATGCGATGGGTGAACGATTTGGTGATATTGGCACCAGCATCCAAGGCCGGTACGATATATAATATTATCTTTAGCGAACCGAAAATACCTACGTAGTTTTAAAAGGATTTTGAAAAAATAATCTGATACACGCAATGTGGAGGCTTTTAAAAACTTGAAATTTTGAGGACTCGGCAAATAATAATCTTTATATATAAAAATCTCGTGTCATGGTGTTTGCGTACGCACTCCTCCGAAACGGCTTTACCGATTTTTATGATTTTTTTTATGTACATATATTTGGTAGGTATGAGAACAGGTTTTAAAGTATATTTCATACCGCTAGGTGATTAGGGTGTCCCTATCCAGATTTTTTTCCCTATTTTTGTGACAATTTTGTATTTTTAATATATTTTTTTTATAAAGCATTAAAAATACCTATCACCCAAAATTTTAACCCATCTGCCTCCACCCTCTCATTTTTAATCGTGATTTTAGTGTTTTTTGTATGAACATATTTAACCGTCTTTCGTATTTCAAACAGAACGAAATTATTTATGTTGTTGAATGACAGATGGCGCTATGACTGCCTCATCGAACTTTTATCCATACATGCGCAAGACATTCACGAGAAACGTCGCGTCTTTTTGATATGTCATTCGGCATCATGTTCTCGCGTGGGCAAAACATCAGCCTGAAACACTCATACTTTTTACCTTTTTTGCTGTGCATAAAATCTTGTCTTAAACGTTAGTTTATCAATTAAAAATAATAACTTATTTGTGTTGACTAAAGACGGACTGATAAAAAATATCGTTCACTCAATTGCTCTTCGAAATTCATATTGTTTTCCTTTATTTCATTTTCCTACTTTAGTTGGTTTTTTGTTTTGTTTTTATCGGTGGTCATCATCTACAGCACTCCATTCCCCTTTCTGTCATAGATCCCATCCCCACACACTTACAATACATTCGTTAATTTTTATTTAACAACCAAAATATTCATTGGAAAAAATTTATATGGCAAAACAACGTTTGTCGGGTCAGCTAGTTATTCCATATTTTTTTATAATTGGAATATTCACTATGTAATTGTGATACTATGTTTTTAAAGTGCGACAAATTATTGGAGATTTTTCATGGTCTGCCAAAGTTGTAAAGAGCCTTTTCATCCATTAAAACTTATGCGAATTGGTTTTATCCATTCTGTTCTTTTTGGGCTATTTGACTAATAACTACAAACATCTTAAACATTGTCGATACTTTCAATTTAGCCAATATCATGATTTTTGCCATGATTTACCTAGTTTGCAAAACTCGTTCGATGTACAAGATCGGATACATCTCAAAATCTTTTTTCTGCATTTGTTTAAGCATATTTTGATAGTTAATTTGGTGCGGAGTCCAAACGCCACTAACATACTTCAGCAGTATTATTTAGCTTTTTATTTAATGTATGTATATGACAGTAGATATTTTCAGTATCAGCCCGGTGATAGACTACCAACTACAATCGGCTCAACCAGAGCTGAAAAGCTAAGTAGGTACTTCCTGACCTTCAATTACATCATGTCCTTCCCCTACGCAATTCCTTCAATCTCCCAACGTAGGTACCTACTCTAATATTGGGGATGCCATTCCACTGACTCTCCACGGGTAAAATAAATTCCTTAAAAATAATTTGAAGTAGGCAATATTTTGCGAGTTGGTGGTTTTTTTTTTTGCTGTATTGTAGCTATATACAGTAGTCTATTTTTACTGTAAGTAAATACAGTACAGGACTATATCAAATATACGAAATACACGAATATATTAGCGGTTATGTTTTAAGAAAATGAAGATAATGTTGGTAGTTCGTAGTCAAAGTATGATAAAGTTAAAAATGACCGAATCGGATATGGACACCTCAGCTCAGTTGGTAGAAATGCGGCCCGGAAAGCTGAAGGTCCTGGGTTCATGTCCCAGGGTGCCAATATATTTTTCTGATTTTTCTGTTTCCAGATTTTTTATGGAGTTTCGCTAATATTGTCTTCATTTAATTAAATACTACAATTTAACGTTTAACTCATAAAGTTAATAATAAATATTCATCGTAATACTTGCAGAAAAAGTCAATAGATGTTAAAGTTTTAAAGCTCTTAAAAAATATATGTTATTATTGAAGATAATATCTTCAATACATTGCTCGCGCCGAAACGCAAATTATATAAAATTCCCTCGATAGAAAAAAATCGCAAAGTATGCTCCAAAAATTATTATAAACAAGTTTGTTTCAGTTATTTTACAAGTCATATGTTTGTATGTTATGTTATGTATGAAAAAATTCACAGTGTTTCTTTAAATGCCGTTTAAGACAATGCCCTCAACATTTTTGCTCTATTTTAAACGGGTCGTGTTTTATTAAACATTTTAGCAATTTTCGCATCGATTTTGTCGCTGTAAATGTTAGCGCTCTCCTCTAACATTCGTAATTTCGTATCTCTCCATCTTCTTTTCGAACCCGGTTGCAGAGCCTTAATCCTTGAGCAAGTTCTGTGTTCCATTATTGCACAATTTTTTTTTTATCTTGCTTTGAACAATGGAAATCAGAAAAGTGTTGTTTTTTCAAACTGCTCTTGTTTATTTTCTCAAAACCATCCACTTCCTTGGTGGAGTGTTTTTGTTTATTTTCACTGATACAGAGATAATAAAATAGCCGATTAATCGATTACTGTAAACCCTTCACAGAAAGGGGTGGTGGTAGATTAAAACAAAACATGTTGTCGATGAGATGAATGGAAATAACGTAGGTGGATACGTAGAATTCAAATGTAAATTATACATAGTTATGCAGAGATCAGTTGGCCACAAAAAAACTTAAGATTGACGTTTTTTTACTACTTTTATGGTAATGCAGTAATTGGACGCTTTTATATTTAAATATATGAAACGATATCGTGACGATAAACAAACTTACCTTATCTCTGTAATGCTCCAGCTCTTTGTTAAACGTTAAATAATAGTGAGAAACGCAAAATACGAGTGACGTTTCCTCCAAAGTATTACCTATTTGCGACGGGAATTGCGTTTCATTTTCTTTATATGTGTGAGGGAGATGTTTGTATTTTTCCTTTGAGGAGGGGGGTGCAGACGTACGTTCACCGGTTGTCTCATTTTCGACTGTTAGTATTTAGTGTGCAAGAAAGAGCTGTAGCAATATATGTTTAAGAACTAAAGCAAAACCATCAGCGCATTGACGTTTTTTGACGTTTATTTAATTTTTTGAATTTACTCACACTTCAATAATATCCTTACAACTAATTATATAAGTAATATTGGTGGGGTCTACGGAGACGTCACGGTGCGGTGTGTGGGATGCAAGAAACGAATGACTTTTTTTCCTTTGTTACATTGTATATCTCATCTTTAGATGGAGCTACAGTAATATTGTGATAAGGAATGTACGATTATTGACTTATTATGCCATATCGATACCGTTTCCGTGAATCGCCACGGTAAATATAAAGCGCCCATTCAAGCGGACAATTTGCTTGCCAAACTAAGGAACAACTAACTTTGAGAAACTCATGGAAACTGGCAATGTGTTTTTCAGAAGAAGCAGATGAAGGTCACCGATGCACTGGAGTGACCAAGTATCAAACTAACTTTGAGAAACTCATGGAAACTGGCAATGTGTTTTTCAGAAGAAGCAGATGAAGGTCACCGATGCACTGGAGTGACCAAGTATCACTGGCGCCAGGTATGACGGTGTCCTTGTTCTCCATGCAGGGAAGAACCGCGAGGTGTGGAAGAGCATTGTCATTTTGTAAATTGGAGTGAAGGTCACGATCCTCAGCAATGAGGAAACGACAAGAAGAATATCGGACGATCACATCCTGGAGAGTGTTACTAGATAGAGTTGAGTATCTTAATATATCGTATCTGCCTTCCCTGGTACCGAAATGGTGCAACGGTCAGTTAATTCGAAAATAATCTGTTGTGTTTATCGCAAAATTGTTGCAAATTACTTTCAATCTTAATTAAGCAATGTTTACAACATTATTTAACGTCTAACTAGCGATCGCAGAATGTTACGATAAATTAACATATTACGAGTACTTAGTTTCCTGACCGCAATCTCTTCCTGTTACAATATTTTCAATGTTTTATTTTAGATTTCCGCAGAATTTTGGTCCTTATGGTGGCTATTAGAAATAGCATTTCTAAAAATAATTCATAATTTTTAATAGTTCAGTTAAACTAAGTACCTTATTACAAACATCATTTCATGCAATCCAATTAATCTAGGCTAAAAGTAAAATTAGATAATGCTTGAAACGTTTTTATTATATTATTTTATTTTGATTTTATTTTAAATACATAAACGGCTGTACTGCCTTTTATAAATAAACATATAATAGAGTACAAAAGTAAGAAAAATAATATCATTACATAATAGTAGTTTTAAACTAAAAAATAACATACAATTATTTTGTGTATCACAACAGAAAATAACAAAAAAGAACAATGAGAAATATCATCATTTCATTTCAACATGTCCATATTGCGTATATAAAGTTACATCATGGAAAAATAATTTTTGAGTGCATGTTTATATTGCGCTAATTTTAAGAAATAAATGTCGCCGATGTTAGCATATTCATTTCACAAAATGTGTAATCGACTGATTGGTGAGTAATAATGTGATAATGTATGTGTGTTATTATAGTAGAACGGTAGAGTCAGTCTATTGTAAGCGCGACCAGGGCAATGAAATCGTATTAGTTCTATTAAATCAGGGGTATCCAGTGTTATAGATCTAATTCTAATCGAATCTATAGATTCTATTTGGGAGGCAGGAATGGGTGCCTTTATTGGGTAATCAACACCTCTGCCATAGGTCACCCTAAGTGGTTCGCTACGTTTGGTGATTTAGCAGGGATGCCCGGGTTTATGGGGTGAGGTTTGTCTAGGTCTTGGAGGTGGATGACCAGGACACACTGAACCCCAGATTCCCACCCACCCCTTAAACCCTTTTCCTTCCCAGAACTCTTTTCTCCTACCTTTCCTTTGAAAAAAACCCTCCAGCATCACCAAATATGAGATAAACCCTGAGAAAGGTTGTATTCCTTAGGGCCTCCTGTGTGGAGCTCATGTAAAAAAAAGCCAAGTTTGGTGACCAGACCTGAATAGTCAGGTACTGTCTCACCTTCTTCTTCCATATCTCCTTCTCCTCCCCACTACCTAACCTCACAATATACCCAATTGGTGATGCCATAGTCTTAATGACTCCAGATGAGAGCAGCTGGGACTCTACTGGTGAAGTATTCACATAAAAAAAATCCTAATTATCAGAATGAACATTTTTAACTACGAAAAATAATGAAAATAATGTATAATTAAGGTAAATATTAACTTTTTTGAGTACCTACATATTTCCGTTTGATGTTACTTGATTTTTGAAGATCCCAAAGATAAATGGGAAAAGGGTTGGTACTAGTGTAAAAAATTCTCTGAATTCATTTATGGTTCATTTTTATTTACCGAAAAATACTCCAACAAATTTATCAAAAACAGTTTTCTATAGCTTATTTTTCAAAACAGCAACCTTTATAGGCATTCATTCTCCTTTGAACGTAATTTCAAAGCAAAATTTCTTCATAAAATTCCAAACAAATATGTTATAAAACCTGCTTGAAAAGCGTGTGATGAATACATCACGCAAAACACGTTTTATTAATTTATTAACGATGTTACAGGGTTACTCGCTTCTACGAAATTTCAAATGTAAACAAACCCTAAAAATTATGTGTCAAGTATAAAAAAGTTGTAAAAACATACCTTTCTAGTTGAGTTACGCCTTTTTTGACGAAACAGCGAAAAGCACTTGACTGGTAATGTAACTGATTTTGAATAAAGTCACAAAACAAACATTTGCACAATGTTGATTTGAAGTAAATATTAATATTTTGATTTAGCGGAGTATTTTTTCCCGAAAAGCGAAAGCGCCCTCTCCCGACGGTATTCGAAAACTGACTGAGCTTTGGAAATGGAATTTCCTCAGACAATGTTTGGATCCGGAACACAACTGCGCAAAGCGGCACCGCGAGGGAAGTCTTCATAATCAACAGATTATAAATTTAAAGAACCCCCCAAATTAAATTCTAGGAAAGCTTGAGATGTTGGAATTTGGTTCATAAGCTCATGACATTTACGTTGATAGGCATTAATGTGTGGTGGCATTCAAATTAAATTTGAATATTTACCAAAATATTTTGAATTTAAATCAAAAATATGTAGTTATACTAACTGACCCGACAAATGTTCTTCTGCCATATGAATTATTTCTAGTGAATGTTTTGGTTGTTAAATAAAAAATAAAGAAAGTATTGTAAACTTGTGGGGATGGGATCTATGATAGAAAGAGGAATGGAGCGCTGTAGACGAAGACCGCCGTTAAAAGCAAAAAAACACCAACTAAGTTAAGAAAATGAAATAACGAAAATCAATATGAATTTCGAAGAGCAATAATTAAGTGTACGATATTTATTGTCAGTCCGTCTTTAGCCAACACAAATAAGTTCGATGTTTTGCCCACGCGAAAACATGATGCCGAATGAAATATCAAAATGACGCGACGCTTCTCGTGAATGTCTTGCGCACGGGTGGATGAAAGTTCGATGAGGCGGACGTAGCGCCATCTGTCATTCAACAGCATAAATAATTTCCTTCTGTTTGAAATACGAAAGACGGTTAAATTTGTTCATACAAAAATACTGAAATCGCGATTTAAAATTGGGAAGGTGGGGGTAGGAGGGTTATAATAATTTGGGGTTATAGGTGTTTTTGAAGCCTAATAAAAAAAATACTAAAAAAAAATTTTTTCAAGACATTTTTTTTACATCCTAATCACCTAGCGGTATGAAATATACTTTAAAATATATTCTCATACCTACCAAATATACATAAAAAAAAAAAAAAAATCGGTCAAGCCGTTTCCGAGGAGTGCGACCACAAACACCGTGACACGAGATTTTTATATATAAGATTTATTTGTAATCAAACACGTAATTATGGTGACCGGAGAACTCGGTATCATGCAACTGTCCTTTGAAAATTCATTGAAAGTGATGACAAAAAATACATTAAACTTTTTGCTAGGTTGTGAATTCCAAGAATTTTGCAAATATCGTAAAATATCACGCCGTTTTTCCGTAAACGTAGGCAGAGAGGACGCACCATCAAACACCTCGGTCTTTGCACACTCTTTGCCTCATTCACATTTGTACATCGTCTCCTACATACTCTTCTATTATTCTGCCTCTTGACACGGCCTGACTCAAGTAAATGATTCACTTGATCGTGCCATGTCTTCCTCGGGCGTCCACGATTTCTTCTACCATTCACATTTGCTTCATATATTCTTCTTACACTCCTTTCTTCGTTCGTTCGCTCTACATGCCCAAACTATTTCGAATATATATTTAAAAAAAAAGTGTCATTATGATGCGCGTATTATTGTTTTCACAAACATTCTTAAGACTTTTGTAGATAATGTGACATATTTATGTTAACAGGATGTTAAGAGACTTACTTCATTACTTTAACCTATGATTCCTGACGTTATTTGGAGTAAAAAAAGTAAATGAATTTTGGTCCATGGTGACAGTTTTTTTTAAATTTTTAAATTTTAAATTATTTTTATTTTATTTATTTATTTTTTTACATGAGCTCCACACAGGAGGCCCGGAGGAAAATAATTTCCCTCAGGGCCTACGCCATCTTTAGGGATGCTGAATGGAGGGATTTTTAAGGAAATGAAGGAGATAAGTTCTGGGAAGAAAGAGGGTTTAAGGGGTGGGTAGGAATCTGGCGTTTAGTGTGTGAACCCGGGCACCCCTGCTAAATCACTAAACTTAGCGAACCATCTGGGGTGACCTATGGCAGAGGTGTTGGTTATCCAATAACGGTTCCCGGGGCGGCGGTACCCATTCCCCCCTCCCAAATTTCTGACAGTTCTGATGTTAAAACATTAAAAAAAATCAGTAGGCGTTGAACGTTTATGGATTTTGGGTGTTCAGTGACAACATGTGGAAGAAATTATTTTTTATTAGTTTTGAAAAAAAATATGACTACAAAAACAAAAAAGTCAGCGGATAAAATTTTTTTTATTGATTCATTTCATAAAATAAAGTCAGGAATCAGTGGTTACATAAAGGAAGACTAGTACGACACTTAATACCCTGTGTATAATTAACTTATTCTCGAATTTCATCACAAAGATTCAAGAACCCCGGCACATTAATGATTTTTTTTCACAGGACGTATGAGTAGGAAGTCTTTTGATCGAATATCGAAAATCGATATCCAATCTTCAAACCACTCCAAAATAAACAGGTAAAAATAAAGAAAGCGACATCTAGCTACTCCGAAGAAGAAAACGCAAATACAAATGTACAAAAAAGGGGCACAGGAATTCGACGACAAAAATTTGGAAAAAATCGTTCACGTTGATAAAAACAAGTGCTTCGTAGTCTCCCCACTCTTATCTACTTTAGTTTTTTTGAGGGTTTTACTTCTACCGTGTGTAAATTGCACATCCTGATTTTGTCCATTGCTTTCTGTTCGGACGTTTACACAATACATAGCTACACTTACCTTCATACTACATCTATATTCATCACAAACCCTGTGCTTTTAGCTTGTATTGTCACATGTTCCTTTCCTACCCATCCCTAAATACCTGTAATTTTTCAGTACCCACGTCAGTCAATAAAGTCATCTCCGCATAAACATCAAGTATTACGCATTCCTCTTACCGCTTACCGCATCCGCAAACTTAATCCCACACACCGCAAGTAATCGCGACTAATGCAGTCCTACAGGTGCATGAATAAACCAAGCCATGAAAATGCTTTATTTTGCGTACGTACGCAGTTCTCTGGAGTACGCCTCTCAAATCTGGAACCCAAGTATATATGTCACATAGATAGGATTGAGAAAGTGCAAAACCGATTTCTACGATACCTTGATTTTCGGAGCTATCGTCCTCATCTGAGCCACAAAGAGTCAGCCGCGTTCTTCAGGATATCGTCCTTGGAAAGTCGAAGAAATTTGGCAGACGTGCTATTCTTACAAAAAATAGCAACCTCTATGATAGATTGCCCGGAATTACTAGAAAGAATTCAACTTAGAGTGTCCATCAGACAAACAAGACAAAACCACGCATTAAAAATTCCTCAATGCAACACTAACTCTAAACAAAATACATTCATTCATCACGCTTCACCTACCTTTAACATTTCATACAGTGAATTCGACTTATTTAACACAGTACCTAACGTTTTCAAAACTAAAATGAATAAATAACATTTACACATACATACCATTGTTTACACAGAAAAGATCCATCCCTTTCCACTCCCTTCCACCATCCCATCCACATCACATAATTTAACTATTTTTCTCGATTTTTCTTTATACCTACTCACTAAATAATTATTATACTTCAGCGAAAACCTATTATTGGTTAAATTTCTGTACATATTTCATCAAATATTAATAATTGTAACTGTTGGTTTTCCTAATAAAACAAAAAATTTAAAAAAGCCAAGATAGCAGAGAGTGCCACAAGGTTCCGCAGTAAGTCCTTTTTTTCCTTTCCTTATGTGCATTCTTTCAACAAGTGCAGTGGTCAAAATACATAAAAAACACATACAAGGTCCTTCGATATCCACGACACATAAATCACACATCACACTTTCAGTGGCGTATTGTTTAATTAATGAATTCACGTATAAAGGCAAATCAAATATTCTGGCACCCAATTAACATTAATTTGAACTAGGGGTTAGCACGCTTCCCAGAACCCTGCTTTGTGGGTGGCTTCGAGGAATGAACCTTTTAGGTCAGATTGCAGAGGATTACGGAAGCAGCGCAAAACGAAATAATAAACTTCCAACATGGTGGAAGAAGGGTAAGAATCTCGACTAGCAATCCGAAAATCGCTGGTTCTAATCCCGACGCAAAGTGATTCGTTTCATACATGCTGGACGCTAAAAACTCTTACACATGATTAAATTATTTTTAACCCTCTATTGAGGTGTAGTCAATAGTAATTTTATGAAAATTAGTGTTAAAATGATTATTTTTTTTCCTATCGTTTTTTTTTAATATTTTTTTATAATTTTTAAATAATGTGTTAATAGAGTATTTGAGGTTTATAATAAAACAATTATATGTAAAAAGTAAAGAAGTGTATTTTGAGTGCAATACATTGCTAAAATTACGGTCAAATTAAGGCCTATATTCAAAGTTTTAAGCCTTATTTGGTTTATCAACTTTTTTTCACCACTTGCACTGAGCTTATCAAGTTGAAATGTACTAAAAATTTTGTTAAACATTCCCTCAAGCCTTTCTTTCTTCGGCAAACTCTTCATGTCACGAACGATTCCAGCCTGGATGTCTCGTATGTGGTTCCTGTAAAATGAAAAAAATAATAATAATGTGGATTCGTGTGGTTTAATATCGAAACTGATATGAATAGAATATTAGTTGCACTATTTAAAAAAAAGAAAAATATCGTGCGATTTTGATACACTCTCGAGAAGTTAGAAATTTAATATTGTTTAGGCAAAAAAAAACCCCAAAACTTATTTATTATTTAAAAAACAACTAAATTTATTTACACTAAAGTATTAGGAAAAAACTTTAAAACATACCTTACAAAGTAGCCTCCATTTTACAGAGCCGAAAAAAAAAACACTTTTCAAACTTAGTACACAATTTTAAACGTCGAGCTGCTACGAGCGAATAAATGCAAATGATAATTTCAAAACACATTATTCGACTTTAGGCCTCTGGTATGAGTCAATGTGTGCACTAATCACCCCAATTAAGCATGCATTTATTATCCTGTCTATCTGGTAATGTCGCGATGACGTCATTGTTTGGGAATTCAAAAGTGACTTATTAGCATCTAGCTTGTATGAAACGAATCACTGTGCGACGTGAGTAAAAAAATAATATTAGCGTTATTTCACAATTAATTCATTAAAAATAATACAAAGTATATTTGCGGCACATCCCAGAGTGAAAGATACTTTCAATATAGTCAGGTACTTCCTCACCTTTCTCTTCTCCATCTCCTTCCCCTCACTACTATCTGCGGCTTCACAATATACCCCAATTGGGGATGCCATAGACTCACTGGGAACACTTGGGACTCTTGTTCGGTATCCTCAACCTAATTAAAAATCAATTCACAAAGCGATAGCAATTAGAAAGGTGCTTATGGCCAGTATGCCATTGTTGTAATACTGGGTTCTATTGTTTCAGAAGTTTACATTTTTCATCACTGTAAACATATTTTATGGTAATAGACTCCGCACAGATAATAATCGAAATAGAAAGTGTACACTATGTCTTTCATTACACAGTGGACCCGCATTAATCCGACAAACGTTTTGCAGGGCGATGTCGGATATCGAAGTTACTGTGAGTACTGCCTAATACATTATAGTCCGGAATTTTTTTAATAAGAGTACCTTGTAATCCGATAAATTACATATCAAAGAATCTATTTGAACTACGAATCATACCTACTACATAATTATGTATATATATAAAACATGTCATGTCACGGACTTTGTGGTCGCACTCTTCCGAAACGGTTCAACCGATTTTTATGAAATTTTTTATGTATATTTGGTAGGTACGAGAATAGGTCGTAAAGAATATTTCATACCGCTGGGTGATTAGGGTGTCCCCAATGTAGGTTCCGTATGTTTGTATCCGCAAAACTCGGAGAGTAATCGAAGGATTGACTCAAAATTGTACTAAAAATATAATAATCTAAAACTGTGCGCGTACAAGTAACAATATGTCCAACGATGCATTATTTATTTATTTATTAACGCCGATTATAACGGCTTTTACAGAAGAATTACAATTATTTTACATATGAATACAGAATATACATAGATAAAAAAAGAAAAATATAAATATAAAATTCATATAAGGGAACAATAGAAATTGTAGTATCAACATAAAAAAGTACAATGAGTGGGTTATTTTAAAAACAATACAACATATTATAAATCCCGGATATTATGTGTTAAGAAATTAATACTTTAAATCTGTATTTGATTATAGTCAAACTGAGAAGCGCTGACAGACAGTTTTGATTAAGTAGTGTTTGTATGAGGTTAAACTAGCAATGTTTATAGATTCATCCAAAACATATTTATTTCCAAGTACCTACATGCAGGCGATTCATTATGGAATTGAGTTCAGTGTTCGATCCTGTATTGTTGCAATGATACGGTAATTTGAAACGAACTGATCGACTAGGTAGGTACATGGAAACATATTAGCCAAAGAAGTTCAGGGAAGTTCAACAGGTTGGTAACGATTTTAAATAAATAAAATTATATAGTATTTATGAAGATTTGCCGAAAATTTTATGTACAATCACTAGTGATAGGCGTGTCGGATTAAAGGGGGCGCCGGATTAGACAAGGTCCGGATTATCGCAGGTCCACTATATTAACAAAGTTAAGCTGATATAAGTTTAGAAATCGGTATTTTGAGATTAGCACCTACTACGTACGTTTGAAAGAACATCCTGTTAATATATCTCAACTCTAGCATTACAATGCTTTTTTAGACGAACTTTATATTGTTGTTTGAAAACTACTCAATTAAGTAAGTATGTACCTATACAATTATTTAAAAATCTTAACCATATTAACAATCCTTTCAAATTGCACGAATTCAAATCACAATTCCTTTTCATTTCCTCAAAAAGATGTTAAAATTAATTATTCCAGTCGAAACATTTTGACTTAGGACTTCACGTAACGGAAATTTACAAGCACCCAATTAGCATTGGAATCAATTACTTCGGAGATGGGAAAATTCATAGAATTTGAATAAAATCTTTGTATACCACCCCTGTTAACTTCCCTCCCTTAAATGTTGTATATAATATTAAAATTTGTGAGATGGGTATCGGTACCGCTGCCCCGGGAACCATTTATTGGATACCAACACTCCTGTCATAGGTCATTCCTGGTGGTTTGCTTCGTTTTGTCTTAGCAGGTGAGCCCAGGGTTCATGGGGTGAAGTTAGTCTAAGACCACTTACTGCCTGGCGGGCCTGATAGGGAGAGACTTGCTAAGGCAGGCCTAACCTAGACCTCTCTAGCCGACCCATCGCAGTGGAAGGGATTGATTCTTTAGTCCGTCTCTCCTGGATATATTAACTCATACTCTTTTTCCTTTCCAGAATCCTTCAGGGAAGACCCTACACAGAATTCTTAAACATCAAATAGCCCCTGAGGGAAGTTATTTTTCTCATGGGCCTCCTATGTAGTGTGTAGAGCTTATTTAAAAAAATATATTAAATGCTTGTAATATCAACCAAAGTTAAGAGCCAGCGGACGAAAATCCACATTTCGTCGAAAGTTGTTCTTACGATCGTGCAGGGCGGTTACAATGAGAAAGATTAATTATTCTCCGTGCCAGCTTTTTAAAATTATAACTCAATATCGAATTTACTTCAATCCAATTAGCTTTAATTTATGCCTTCATCCAAAAATGCTGAAACGCGTGATGATAAAACTATTAAAATAATGTAATTTTTGTAATTATTTTTTGATTATAAGTATTAATCATTTTTCAATAATGTCTATATTTAATATGAATGTTAAAAAAAATCTGAAATATATCAGTTTGTAAGTGCGCAAATAAATGCACAGATGGACCAATTTTCGTCAAGAAACACATGTAGGAAAATATTTTTAAATGATTTTATTGAAACTAAAATTAAAATTCTAAAACATGCGTTTGCTAGATAACGTATTGATTTATTTTACTGCATGATTATATTATTTGAAATGTGTGTGGTATAATACAAAATCTTTTTTAAAAATTTAACAAATCTGCCAACAACCTATGGAATAACCTTATTATACTAAAAATTTAAAAAAAATCTTAAAATTTATTACATGCAAATGCTAGATAAAAGAACAATCTTTCGAAATCCATTTATAATTTTTTGTGGAAAAGAGTCAATACGTCTAAAATCCGATTTGAAAATGACATATTTCTGGTTTTCTCTGGTAATGCCCTCTTAAGGAATAATTGTACCAGTCTGAAGATCGCCATAATGGGCTGAAACCGTAAAGCGCCAATAAAATAAGTGGAAGCAAGTTGAAAATTGTTTTAATATATTATTGTACTAGTATTCCACGATAAATAACTGACAACACAAAATAAGGAATGATGTAAACTCCTACATTTAGGTTTTTCCTTAAAATGTTTACACTGTTATTTTTACTAGTTTATCTTTAAATTTTTACAATTTTTTAAAAAACATTCAAATTTCTTTTTTGACTGATTAGCTAGCTAACTAACTATTTAACCATCACGCCGTTACCCCGGGGTAGGTAGAGAGGACGGACCACCAAATAACTAACTATTTAACCATCACGCCGTTACCCCGGGGTAGGTAGAGAGGACGGACCACCAAATAACTAACTATTTAACCATCACGCCGTTACCCCGGGGTAGGTAGAGAGGACGGACCACCAAATAACTAACTATTTAACCATCACGCCGTTACCCCGGGGTAGGTAGAGAGGACGGACCACCAAATAACTTTTTGCATACACTCTTTGCCTAAAACACATTCCTATATCGTCTCACATATATTCTTCTATTATTCTTCGTACGTCTGACTCAACCATCTGATTGACTTGATCGTTCCATGTTTTCCTCGGGTGTCTCCAATTTCTTCTACCATTCACAATCGCGTCATACATATATTCTCTTTACACTATTTTCTTCATTCATACGCTCTGCCCAAATTATCTGAGCGTCCATATTTTCAGTCAAATGCATCAAGGAAAAATGTTTGTATATTATTTTTATGTTTTTACTTAATTATTTTCGGGAAATCGACAGTTTACATTTATTTCAGTTTGTACATAGTATTAAATAGCCAAAATAGAACCAATTATAGATTTCCTCCTTGTGACTTTACTTCTACTGAGACAGCAAAATAAGAATAAGTAAATTAATTTTATAAAAAAAGAATATGAATCCAAAAACTAAAAAAAACAAAAAATATATAAAAAACAATTTTTTTTTTATATCAAATGAAAAATTACAAAACAAAAAATCCATCAATTCATTGGTAGTTATGGAGAGAGGTTGTACATATAAATCAAATCATTACAGCAATATAAACAATATGACTTATCACTGGGGTACCCAAATTTTCACACATTTCGGAACACCTCCAAAATCTTCACTGGCTGAAGTGTCCTGAAAGGATCCAATACAAATTATGCTGGATAGTGTTTAAAGCTATCAATGAAATGGCTCCATCCTATATATCTGAATTGTGCATTCGTGAAAATATTGGTCTAAGACAGTCAACTCTTAGATCAGCAGCATCTTCTTCAATCGGAAGGTTAAAAGTACCTAAGCGAAATCCGAACACTAAGTTTGGTGATCGTGCATTCGGAGTATCTGGCCCTGAGGCATGGAACAAACTTCCCATGGAACTGAGATGCATAACCAGCCCAGCGGAATTTAGATCCAAGCTAAAAACGCATCTTTTCAGACACTCATTTCTTTAAATTCGTCATTCCTTTAACTCCTCAATCTGTATGTTGAGCGATGAATCATCTTAACCCTAGAGTACTAATCATCGCCTGGGAGGCCGCACTCAAACAGTTTTTTCGTTATAATTTCAAATCGTGCCACCGTTACGACTCGAGCGCTCACCTCAACTAAGTGCCCAACGTGACGTGGTGGATAGCGGTCACGCGTCTCGCAAGCTCTTATCATTCCCGAATTACAGCGTGTTGGATCGCTTGGGAGGCGATGATTAGTATTAAAGGTAATTTTTTTTGAGAAAATGTTATTAAAAAAGTTTTTTTTTTTCAAGAAAATGTCATTAAAAAAGGGAAAACGAAGCATGTGCAACTCTTGCCCAGCAAAAAAAAAAGACGCATGAGTGTGTACTACTGTGTGAATTGCAACAAACCATATTATATGGAACATCGATCGCCTAATTGTTTCACTTGTGATAAGAAATAAATAGCCAAACTTCAAAGTTATGTGACATAAAAACTGTAATGCTAAATGATACTTTTTTATAATGATCTCAACAGACTGATATTTTATTTAAATAAAAATGTTTAGTTTTTAAGATTTTTGCAATATTTAATTTTTTTTTTAATATTCTTAATGTATCTTTGTTTTACAAAAAAAAGTTAGGTATGTGTTAAGTTTAAACCACTATTTAAGACTGTGTTGATTTAGAAAACACATTTTTTGTTAATGCATTTAAAAAGACAGAGGTTGAGCTCTTATGTGAAAAACTTATTTTTCATATTTTAATAAAGACACTTAAAAAAACTACTTGTTTTTTTAAAAGTAGCCCCCCAAGCGATGATTAGTATTAAGCAGTATAAAAATAAGATTAGTATTCTAGGGTTAATGCGGTACGACGATTCATTTTCATTAATTTAAGATAAACTTGTGTATGTTCCTATAAATCCAGCTAAGATCATTATTGCACCGATAATTCCGTGTAAAATGTGATTTACCTATGTATAATTTTTTAAAATTCTCAAACTGCTTTGACTCGCAGCAATAACTTATCTATGTTACGAGTTTGTACATACTTCTATACCTACTGAACTTGTTTGTTGTTTGGTTTTTAATGTTATTATTATCACTGACCACAATAGAAAATAAGTATTTTAAAATGTTGGTACTTATATTAGTTTTAAGTCTGTAACTTTAAGTCTCAGTTGTAAATATGTATATCATTAATCCACTAGTTTTAAGTCAACTATCGCAAGTCTTAGTCATAAGTCACTAGCTATAACTCTTAGATTAAGCCACTAGTTACAAGTCTTAGATATAAGTCAGTAGTTATAATTACAAATCTAAGTTTTACGAATTTTATAACATATTTACTTGTACTGTACAGCGCCCTTGAGGTGATTTCTCACAAAAACGGCGCTGTATAAATTAGCCAAATATTATTATTATTATTAATAAAAACATAACATTATTCAAGAATCATCAGAGAAATATTCTTTTATGGACCTCTTTGGTAAGTTCGCAATTGAAAATGTCCGCATTGGATAATATTATATACTGTATATACCAGCGTATATGTAGATACAAAAAATAGTCTCAGCAAGTAAATTCGTGTTTTATCCTTACCAACTTAATAATATCTATATGTATTGTTACTGTCCGTTATAAAATAGATTTAAAAGCCACAACAGCTGTTACAATAATGAAAAAACTAAAATATGGCAGAACTTAATAATAAATAATATCTAACATTAAATTCATTTATTTAACCTCTTCCTAAAAATAAAATATGAATGTCCAAAATACTAAATATATTTCATTGTATCAAAATATAATATACGTTTAGTACATGAAAAAATAACCCCTATCCCTCGTAGTAGTTTGCTTCTCCTGGGATATTCTTATCTCCGTGACTACGGTAGATTTTTTTCGTCGACAAATCGACCCTTTGAAATAACAAGGTTCTATCTGTCGCGGTAACGTTACGCTATAATAAATTCTAAAGTAGCTTACTGAAGGTCCCATTATCGCATGACGTTACCATCACAGATGGTTCGTTGTTATTCCAAAGGGTCGAAATGTGGGAAAATGAAACCCACCTAAAATTTGGAGGTAATTTGCAAATCTCCGATTCACAAAATCGTACATTAGACCCCAAAATTGCGATAAAACCAGCCATAGGAAACAAGTGGTCCTACACAAAATGTGTTAAGCATTTTATCTGTCCACATGTAAGTTACGGCTGAACTTTTTAATTCGAAACTATTGTCGACATAATAAATATCTTTCTTCCTTTAATTTTGTCCTCAGAGAGGAGTTGTGAGGGGAAGGAGATGAGGAATATAGCTATACAAAACTGGTAACAAAACATGGCTAAAGCTATTTCAGGCAATGTTAAGATTGCGAACGGTGAAAATTCAACAGGACGAATCGGGAAGTATGTAAACGAGGAGCAAATAGAGAACTCCAGTCCATTTTTCTTAATCTTTTTTAATGAATAATGAATGAATAATGACCTTCTAACTTAAATAACTGCATTTTTATTATTATTTTTAGAGTTAGTTTAAATAGTTAAAATAATTGTCAAAGTTTTAATTTTTCAAGACCCCCCTGAAAACCACCTTATGTATAGTGAATCGTGTGACGTCATCACTGCTGAAAAATTACTATAGAATCGGGCATCAACTGATCTACTGCCGCCATTTTGAAATCCGTTGTTCGAAGTGTTCTCCCTAGAAATAGCATTACTATTGTTTTTGTGCAGTAGTTTTTGAATATTTTCAATAATAGAGATAAACTAATAAGAGATATATACATTTATTTTTGAAACATTATTTAGGCCTAAATAATGTATCAATAAACACAACAACTAAATCTCTATAAACAGTATGTAAATAAAAGAATAAATTAATACTATGGCTTGTGTCATATCATACATTCCCATACAAAGACTTTTCGGTGACGTCATGACACGTCGAACAATGACGTCACCTTGACGGCGTGTCTTTACGACCCAATTAAAAATGGACTTTTTAATATTTTTTAAAAACTCTGTGTTTAATATTATTGAATAAAACTTATATATTCAGATTCAGCGTTTATTAATCTATATCAGAGGTTCCCAAACTTATTTTTCTCGTAGACCCCTTTCAAATTTTTTCTGATTTCGGTGGACCCGAAATCAGAAAAAAATTGAATGACTGCTACATTTTTACCACATTCCCAAAACTCATAAAAAATGAGAAGATTAGATCTAACGATGAAAATTTGTGTCGCGGCTAAGTTCCAACCTTAAATTCGGAGTGGTATAAATAAAAAGAAAAATAGTGTATTTTTATGTCCTATTTATTGAAATAATAAATATGATTTTTTAAATAGACGTGTAAAATGACCTCAAAGTTTCAATAAATTATTCACATTTCTTCCATGCCAAAAAATTCATGAAAAGCATTAAAAAAACCTAGTCCTGTGACATGTTTTTCCCACCATAATAGAATTAAATATCGAATTTGCTATATTTTACAAGTAACAGTCGCTGACCTACTACTCAAAAAAATTAACGGAGGCTTTAAAAAAAGGAAATTATTGCTAAATATTAAGACTATCTGATTCATACGTCGCGTCGGCCTAACCGAAAAAAAAATTTCAAGCCCGTGGACCAAAAAATTTACAAAATTATTTTTTCCCACTATCTATTAGGATTGCATGAGAACCGTAAATAAAAATGTAGTTAAATCTTCAAAATGCTTTTATTAAAGTCTCATTTCACCGAAATAGAGCCTGTCAAAAATCACAGAAAATTTCTTTTTTTTTGCCCCCTTCATTTTTTTTTAGTAGTGCCTATAGTAGTATCTGCCTACATTGACAGGTAAAGTCAAGCCAACATTTTGGTTCTTTACTATCGAAACCAGATAAATTTTCGTGGACCCCCACTTACTACTTGTGGACCCCTATTTTTTTATCACACCAACGTAGACTCCCGTCGAGTCTTCTGTGGACCCCTGGGGGTCCACTTGGACCACTTTGGGAATCGCTGGTCTATATGAACATATTTTTTTAAGGCCAGAATATTTTTCACTGGAGTTCCTTATTCACTAATCTTCACATATAAAATGATTCTTTCTTTGCCTCTTATGCGTTCCTTAACCATTCATCTGATTACGATATAATTGTGGTGATTTGTTGTGCGCATGCTCGCAAAGGTTTCTATATATAATGGTGAGTTTTAGTGGTATGAAATTTGTATAAAAAAATACAATAGATGGCGCGCGAGTTGTTTCAAAAAGATCTAAAAGCACTTCATTAAATAGAAATAAAACAACACTACCCTTTCTTTGAGTGGCATTGCAAAGCATGCCTGGAACTCTCTAGATCACAATAAAAATAGTTTATTTTTCATATTTTTTAATTTCCGGTTTAAATTTTCCGCATAGTAAAAACTAAACCCTTCCACACACTTTTCCACGAATGATCATCAAGTCAATCCACGCTATGCAATGCACTATATAAGTATAATAAATACAAAATAATACAAGAACAACATGACAACCTTCCAGAGACCAAATGGGAAAATAATTCACCGACTCCAGATATTTTCATATCAGAGGGTTCGGCTCGGTAGAACTCCTAGCTGGACCGATAAATCCTACTGATCCCTCAATATAAATATTAAAAAAATCTTTTATAATCCTATGTGTATTTAATGACTGATTTTTGCATTTTTATATGTAAATTATTTGACAAATCTAATAAGCCTAAACTTTGAATGAGAGACCTAGGTATAACGCCAGTAGCCGAAATAGTAAATGGTAATATTTTTATAGTCGGAGAATGCCAAATTCTTTCAATCTCATTTCCTGAATCTGCAGATTTTCTTAGTTTTTCAGAAACAGATTTTTGAATATTACAGGAATTTGGAATTGTAAATTAAAATAATATAAATTATAATTTTATTATAATTTTATTAAAATTTTATTATAATTTTATTAAAATTATAATTGTATGAAAAAATGTAAGATTTTGAATTAAAAAAATACCATTATTGGTGTCGCGAAACTGCGACTCCACTGTTAGTTGGCGGTAAATGCTGCAGAGCAAAGCCCACGCAGCCCTCAAAGGACCAGTCCCGAAACTACGTGAAATCGAAGTTATACGGGATGATTAAATAGCATACACTCGCAAAACCTGATGGATAGTCAGTCGATAGTTCAGATCTGTGCTTTTGGAAAATTAGATAAGCACAGATAGGAATAAGGAAAATAGGACTCACCGTTGCAGATGGGGCCTCACTGATCTCCAGTTTTGGTGTACACTTCTCACTGTTTAAAATTCGCAATATTCTTATAACAAGAGGTTACGATACATGCGCCCTGTCTGAGATGTTATTTTGTACTGAGCTGCAAAGAAAACTGTCACCTCTCCAAAGTTGTGTAAGTACTTTCTTGCAACAATTTTTATGGTGACATTTTGGATGGAAAGATTAGGTAGGTGGGATAAATTCAGGATTTTGACATGCTATCCACCAAGTCTGCGAATGCAATACCCAATCAATCCCATATAAAAATGCGCGAACAATTATAAATATAAAAAATGACTTTAAACTAAAATGGAGTTCTATAAATTAATAACAATAAAATTCCTTCACTTTTCATTAACGACTACGAGAATTTTAGATTGTGCTCGGTGCGTAAAAGCGTAAAACATTTCCATTCCTCTAAATTCAGGAAGAGAATTCCAACTCGCCCAACTCTACAATACGATATTGTATTATATTATTTTGGAAAAATGATGAAGTTCTCCGTGCGGAACTGTTGTGAAAGGTTTCTCATAAATATAAACCTCATTCTAAAATCTACAGCGAAATTCTCAGAAGTATTAAGATTCTAAGGAGATGGTTATTTGTAATTCATGAGGAGTTAATTTTGACCATAACCGGTTTCACCCAGTTAAAGCCAACTTCAGAATGGTACAAATAATTATTATGCTACAGTTTATAAAAATAACATTTACGGAGTGGGAGGGGGAGGGGGGTAGTCTACAAGAGTTTTATTCAAATTAATTATATTGTTTTTTCCATATTTGTTGCCATGTCTTTGACGATTGGAGTCGGAGTTTCCACGATTGTTTGAATTTAAGATTTTCATAGTCAAAATTATTATCTATATATTTTTGGGGTTTACGCTGTGTTGCGCTTATTTAGCCAAAGTTTCGGACAGCGTTACGGTGTCCATCATGAGGTCAGACGTGTATTGAAGATTTGTGCTTATGTGTGTAGATGAGGTCCATGCTGCGCGCTCCAATCCTCTTAAAGGCTGGCGTTCAAGTATAGTTAAATAATTTTAAAAGGTTTTCTGCGTTTAGTTTTGGTGTGCATACAAATGCCGGATACCATGAAGTATTAAGCTCGGCCCCGGACGCGTCGTCTATATTAATGTTAACGGAGTTTCTGTCGACATTACACACACTGTCAATGAATAATTTGTCTCTCGTATAATTATTTAAATAAGTACATAATTCAATCACTACTTCAAAAACATCAACTTATTTTGTTGCACCATTTTAATTAAAAATTAATAAAAATACTTCTACTTTTATTGTTAAAAACCATCATGTTTCGTAAGCGATGTTTACTGATGCTTATAAAGCTTGATTAAGTAAGCATTGCTTATTAACCCTGACGTGATGGTTTTTCAAAAGATAAAAGTGGCTAAAACTAAGGATTTTTTTAAATTTTCAAATAATTAAATATTTATAATACATCATCCTTTTACTCTTATAAAATGTTACTAATAGTATTACGTGTTTACCTACTGCATTTCTAAATAATATTACTTGATATAAATGGTCCAATATTTAATCGCTAAAGATGATTAATAAATAAAAACCCACCCTTATAGCATAGTTCGAACCACCTCCGAGCAGTTGAAACTCTTCTGTGATATCTTTATTGTTTTCGAGATGGATCTCGGGCGAGATCTCTTGTCAGATTTGTGTGATTTTCTTTGGGTGTTGTTGTTATTTGAGTATCTTGCACCTTGTAACGTATCGTCTTGTTACTGGAAAACTAGCTCAGGATAATTGTTGATGTATAAATAAGTGCAGTTTTTATACTTACCTCTGCACTTTCTCCATTCTCCAATTCGGGTCGCTTGGGTTGGGACTAAGGTTGGGACAAAAGGGGGATGAATTTAATTATATAGATTTTAAATGCATAGATTTTAATTAGGTTTGGCCAAGTTAGTACACGATCTTAATTATACATAGATCTACTTATATATAAATCTTAATTAGTTGTCATATTAGGTAAATTTGGTTCGGAATTGCTTCTCCACTGTTCACACGTCAAAATTAATTGTTCACTGAAACTACCTTCGTGTCACTGGGTTCTCTGCCGGTGTCTTGGTAAGGCCGAAGTCCTCGATGGCAGCTCAGGCCTTCCTAGCTGAGCCTCTGAAATCTGAAGTCTCCGGAAGTTGTCTGCATCACTTCGCACTTTGGCCAGTGGCCGCGTATGTTCACCGCACTTTCTTCGTCTCACGCCCGGCTTTGCGTCGCCGGGCTGAGGAATATATCTTAAGAATCACTTTCTTGAGGTCAAAATATCACTTCTTATTCCGCCGCCCAGCATTATCGTCGCCGCTGGGCGGGAAGCGCGTACTTGGTGTTGCACCACTACTTGTGTCTCCTCTCTTCCTCGTCTAGATCTTTACTGTAGGACCCGTGGCCCTACCCCGCACTTCTCCCCTCTTCCGTTATAGTCCTTGCACCCAAATCTGTCATCGCTTTATTTGTCTTTGCTGCACAGAGCGAGACTCTTTCGTAATTTCGTAACGAAATTTGATTCGTCACAACCTTTTATTATTACGAAAGCACTCGAATCGTTTTAAGAACTTAATTTTCCAACGAGATATCGCATTTCTTTCGAGCTAAATGAGTGTCATTTTTAAAACATAATAAACATATCATGGAGAAGGCAACCAACTTTCCAACATCCAAGGAGTAAATAGAGATTTTCCCATATCGCAAACCGCAGCACTACATTACGTAACCATTCTCTGAGAGTAAACGATACTCGACGAGCAGTACTGGCAGATTAAAAGTACAAAATAAGTTTTTATGATGTTCATAACGATTTACCTTCATATAGAGGATATGGACTATGAAAGTTAAAGGAAACATATATAAAATGCAGTTGAGATGGTATGGGCATATAAGACGGAGACCATCAGACCACACAGTGAAATCTGTGGAGCTTCATCGACAGTCATTCAGAGGAAGACCAGATAACTCCTGGATGACTCAATGCTCCAAAATATTACCTACAGTGAAACAGCTGAAAGCGATACTCTCTTTATGGGATTTACCCACACTTTCAATCATTTTTATGTTTTAATTGTATTCAAATTATTTTTGCCTTCTCTTGCTTCTTCTTACTTCCACCGAATTTTTTTTTGCTTCGTTCTTGCTTTCCAATAGATCCTTGGCTCCGGGCAGTATGAATTGTTCAAATTTAGAAACATGCCAGCTGTAATACGGATTGTACAGCAAAACATGTTTATAAAGGTATCGAAGGCAATTATTATGACCGCATGTTGCTTTTGAAATAACCAAAAAATTACATTACCTATTCCCATCACAAATCGCGGAAGAAATACAGTCCTAATGTTATGATGAACATTCCCGTGTTACGAATAAATGGTACTACTACTCTACTACCATCACAGCAAGCGGAGTATCCTACGTCACAGCAAGTATTGCTTGTGTCGTGAAGGAGGACGTAGCCAATCGAGGAGTTGACCGATGCCTGACCGGAACCAAACACAATGCCAACTCAGTCACCGAGCGGTCATTTGAAGTTTGAATATAGTATCTTTTTTCTTTTTTTAATATTTCATTTTATAACTATTATCTTAGTGCTATCAATTACTTTACTCTTTCTGCTTTGCAGCAAACATGAGTACATTGGCAATGACATTTTTGAAAGACGAAAATGAATATTAATTTCTGTACCCGAGAAGCAAATGAATGCGAGTCCAAAATTTGAAGAAATGAGTTTTTGATGCAGACTTGAAGTAAATTACCCTGTTTATCAGTGGCAGAAAGATACAGGTCTTATCACGAAGAAAAAAATGGATTTTCAATAATGTATACAGATGTAACTACCATGATGCAACAACTATCTTAGAAGCAGAAGGATGTGCCATGAACTTACATCTTTATGATTTAGTTGCATTTTGAGTATTATGACTCAAATCCTTCGTATTATGTAGTCTTATGACTCAAATTATACATTACTACGCTTTCTACGGAAGTAAACGATTTTTAAACATTGATCCTTTCATAATACACCACATGTCACAACAAAATATTCCACTTCATTTAGAAGCAGGACTCAAGTCCGTGTTTTTGTCTTGACTCAAGTCAGCGTTTTTTTAAAGGCCTAACATATAAAATATTTCGTTTTATTTGCTAGTTTTTAAAACCAAACTAATTTATTTAATAATAACCCTTTTTACCTATTATGAAGAAGTTATGAGACCACAGTGAAAAAAAAATAGTTGTTAGGCTCTCCTGAACATTTACCTTTTTGGACTTTCATCCTTAAGCTTCTCGGGTACAGATTTTAAATACCAACTTCTTGTACATTTTGGTCAGACCCTACATTTTCACAAAATCCATAAAAAAATCTGAAAACTAGTTTCCATTTAGACACGGAAACATACGAAATGGTGCCCATAATAATAAAATAATATTTTTTATAAATTCTTGATAATGTAGCTAATTCGTTTTTATGGTAAGCCTTACAGTATCACTTACATGACCATTTGTTTCCATTTTTTGCTGGGTGTTCATACAGTTCGTTCTCTCAAAGCTACTAACGACGAACTTTATTCAAAGTGAAACTAACGGAAATTAATTTCTATCATTCGTGTTACGGTGACCTATTTTATTTAACACGTAACGCATAAAAATTTTTTGCAAATTTAGTTTATAGCGCAATAATTCATTTTGTCAGGAGAGCTGTCAGTGCGGCCGACCGACAAACTCAGACTAAATGCAACTTTAATATTTCTCCGCTGAGATTATTCATTCGGTTTTAAATTAAGCGAACAATCTGCGTTTTTTGAAATACCGGCTGAAGTCCACGGCATTGCTCAGGCTTTACGAAGAGTTTTCTGAATATATTTACCAGCTACTCCAGTCAAGATGTACATCCGTGCTTGCAAAAGGTCCGGTCATTCTGAATTTTTTATATGTTGTTAGGACCTAAACCAGTATTAAAAAAAAAAAATTTGCAACTTCGAAAATACTGTGCGAGCGGCGGTGGACCCAAAAAACCAGGAAATTTTCGGATTTTTTTCAGTTTTTGCTCAATATCTCAGTGAAGGAAGGGTCTGACTGGTATAGTCAATATAGATAATTTAAAAGAAGACTAAATTTGCTACAATTTGACACCAAAGCAAGCTATATACAGTCATTGGTTTCCAAGATACAGTTCTTCGAAAATAGGCCACTTTTTCCAAAAGGTGAAATTTTTTCAAAATGTTCACTTATTTTGTAAAATATTTTCTAAAACACGCATCCCACGTCAAATATTATATCAAATAAAGTTGTAGTAAATTCAATTAGCTTTCATTTAAGACTAAATTGATATCAGTAGATCTAACGGTTCTCTCAAGAACGCCAGATAACCAAAAATAGTCATAAGTGGGTTTTGGAGGAAATGCAAATAAACTGTTCTCACGTCTTTTTATGGTTTTATTGTGCTGTGAAGTAAATCCATGAGACTAATCCATGAGACCATTTATTGTCTGTGAAGTAAATCCATGATGCGATCCATGAAAACCTATGGTGGATTGACCCAAGGAAGGGGAATCTCCGACAGTGTTCTAGCAAGGTGGACAACAGGAATGGTGTTTATGTTGAACATTTGTGAAGAACTGGAAAGTTTTTGCAGCATCTCATGTCTTACTGGAGAGCAGCATGTAGACATGAGACCTTCTCGAATCATCCAAGATAATAATGATGTGGAAAAACTAAAAAACTGGTTTGCTCTCCACTTTCCACCCTCCATTTCCCAAAACTGACAGTTTGATTTCTATCAGTAGTGGTTTACTGGCAGGTCCTGAAATTAATTGCCACACAGCCCAGAGAGTTGGAAGGGAGGGAGTGATGAAAATTGTGGGGCAAATGTACGACAAGGGAGTAATAAAACGGAAAAATAAAGTTACCACGCTGGCATCGATCACTTCAACCGTCAAACTGCCGGTGCCAAGCAATGTGAACAGGATTTACAGGATGACTTCAAGTTTGAGTTGGCCCCGTTCCCGATGTCTCTGGTCAATGAACAAGGGATGCGCAAGGGCACCAAATCTACTCTGTAATCTGCCTTCACTCCTCTTTCCAGCCACACGCCGATAGATGCCAGCACTCACGTCGTTTTGGATGGTGGCTATTTCTTGCACAAGGTCGTGTGGCAGCGAAAGATCACGGTTCGAGCACTTTTGGAGCATTATACCACCTACGTCCGAAACCACATTGGGAAGAACGTCTCCATGGGAAGAACGACTCCAGCGCTACGCAGCTCATCCCAGCTTATAACTCTTCTCTGTGACGCCTTTCAGAAGGAAAGAGTAGAAGTGGCTGTTGCCGAAGAAGATGTGAATCGAGGGATCGTCATGATCGTGGGAGAAGACGTCGACCTGCTCGTTCTTCTCTCAATGGTTTAGGCGCTGAAGGGACAAACATCTTCAGAAGAGCACGAAGGGTGAAGCTGGTTGCTGACACTACTCTGTGACCTCCTACAACCACCAGGGCTCCCGGCGATTACCAGGAACGGCACTATTCACACAGGCGTTTACCGGGTGCGATACCACCTCAGCATCGTTTGGCCAAGGAAAGACCAAAATCACCACACTTCTGAGCAAGAGTGAACCACTTGCTGAGCAAGTGGAGGTATTCCTTCAGCCAGACTCCACCACACAAGCCGTGAGTGAAGCAGGCATCAAGTGCTTTGTGGCTCTATATGGGGATGAGATCGCGAGGGATACTTTGGATTTCCTGAGGTATAAGACGTTTGTCACTTCAACAAGCATAAACCTCGCCCATTTGCCACCGATGGAAGATGCCGCAGGCCACCATGCAGCAAGGTGCTACCTCTAAATGCAGAAGTGGCGGGGAGTCAACTTGAATCCCACTGAATGGGGGTGGAAGCTGTCTTCTCAAGGACTCACCCCCATCCTCACCACGATGGATCCCGCACCTCCTGCCCTTCTGTGAAAAATTTCATGTGAATGCAAGAAAGGATGCTCTGGGAGCTGCTCGTGCAGAAAGGCTGAGCTCCACTGCTCAGTCCTCTGTCAGTCATGCGATGACAAATTGTGCATTAGCATCCCGGATGTGGAGCTGAAATGCTCGGACGATGAAGATGACCCGACTACAGACTGGGCGCCTCTCCCAGCGTCCATCACAGATATCGAGACACCTTCTTCAGTTTCAGTGCCGGCAACCCGGGCGTTTATTTAGTTTCATGGTTATTTACATTGTTTTCTTTTCTTTTATCAGCCTCACTAGACAGAGTCTGTTCCGAGGCGAGTAAATCACATATTATGTTTGTTCCAAAAGAAATCGTGCGAGCCTAAGCCTAGGCCATCTAAGATAAAAAGAAAGACATGATTTGGCAACCAAGACACAATACCTACATGATTTATATTAGTTTTATTTTTTGGGTACATGTAATTTATCCTTATAGTTAGTACCATGATGTTTGTACAAGCATTTTTGTGTGTAGATATATAAAACAATGTTTGAAGATGACGTAATTCCGGATAGATTTATTATCTTTTCTTTTTTTCATAAAAAATTTGTTAACAAAAACAAAACAAAATTGTAACTGTTTGATAAATAAAACCATAAAAAGACGTGAGAACAGTTTATTTGCAATTACTCCCCAAAACCCACTTATGACTGTTTTTGGTTATCTGGTGTTCTTGAGAGAACCGTTAGGTCTACAGATATCAATCTAGTCTTAAATGAAAGCAAATTAAATTTACTACAACTTTATTTCATATAATATTTGACGTGGGATGCGTGTTTTAGAAAATATTTTACAAAATAAGTGAACATTTTGAAAAAATTTCACCTTTTGGAAAAAGTGGCCTATTTTCAAAGAACTGTATCTTGGAAACCAATGACTGTATATAGCTTGCTTTGGTGTCAAATTGTAGCAAATTTAGTCTTCTTTAAAATTATCCATATTGACTATACCAGTCAGACCCTTCCTTCACTGAGATATTGAGAAAAAACTGAAAAAAATCCAAAAATTTCCTGGTTTTTTGGGTCCACCGCCGCTCGCACAGCATTTTCGAAGTTGCAAAATTTTTTTTTTAATACTGGTTTAGGTCCTAACAACATATAAAAAATTCAGAATAACCGGACCTTTTGCAAGCACAACCCCCTTTTCATGTTTAACTTGACTGGACTAAGCGGCGGTTCTTCACAGGGGGACAATGGGGAAAGTCCCCACCAGTTCACTCGAAACCTACTAAAGGAAATAACAGTCGATGCTTTGTCTTCACCAAAATAAATGAAAAAGTAATTAAAATTTGCAGAAATAAAGTACAAAAAAATATTCCGGATTATTTTAAAAGACCCGTTGCGCGTACAGCGAACAATTTATGGCGCATGAGAACAGCGAGTCTATTTCTCAGTGCGCAGAATCTAATGCGCACTTAGGGGACGATCCGAACTATCCCCATAGATTCCTTGCATTGTTTCGCGATAGTATACAACTGCGCATGCGCACTCGTATGTGAATTCAAACACCATGGGGACAATTATTTGAATCCCCTATGAACCATTTGTTTGCGGAGTTACGGGCGGGAATCGCGCGCGTTCAAATTAAGTTCGATATTAATCTGGCAAGATAAGCTTTAATAATAATAATAATAATAATAATTAGAAATTTATGTATATTTAGAAATTTCAAAATTCAAAGTATGAAAGGGGATGAGGTTTATAAATATTTAGGATACCCGCAATCGAATAGATTAGATCACACTAGTATTAAAAATGATATTAGGATTAAATTTCAAACTAGGATCAGAAAAATTTTAAAATGCAATCTATCTGCTAAAAATTTAGTAAAAGCAATAAATACTTGGGCAATACCTCTACTAACGTACTCATTTGGCATAATTAAATGGTCCAATACAGATTTAGATAGTTTAGAACGATTAATTAGAACTACGTTAACAAAATTTAATTGCCATCATCCAAATTCAGCTATAGAACGAATTAATTTACCTAGAAATTTAGGAGGTAGAGGTGTAGTCAAAATAACATCTTTGAAACACAATCAGGTAGAAATGCTTAGAAATTTTTTCCATGGGAAAGCTAATAGCTCAGAAATGCACAAAATAATTTGCAAGGCAGATAGAAATATTACACCTTTAAATTTATATGACGAGAATGCCAACATTCTTATAAATACTAACCAGGAATTATTAGATTCATGGTCAAATAAAATTATTCACGCAAAACACTTCAATTATCTCAACCAAACGTATGTTGACAAACTTTCGTCAAACAAATGGTTGAGTATTGGAGAGTTGAGCGCAGAAATAGAAGGATTTATGCTTGCAATTCAAGATAGAGTCATTAATACTAAAAATTATAGAAAGCATATAATCAAAGATATAAATCAAATTGATGATTTATGTAGAAAATGTTTGGCTTTTCCCGAAACTATAGAACATATTATATCGGGATGTTCTATATTAGCGCTTTCCGAGTATACATTTAGGCACAATCAGGTTTTAAAAATAATTCACCAAAGTTTGGTAATTAAACATAACTTGATTGATTGCCGTAATGTAGTACCTTATTATGAATATGAACCAAATTCATTTATAGAAAATGAATTTTATAAAATATATTATGATAAAACTATACTAACAGACAGAACAATTAGTCATAATAGACCTGATATAGTTTTACATGACAAAACGTCGCTTTAGTTCGTATTACTCCAACAGACCAAAACGTAAATCGTGAGAAACAGCGCTTCAAAGTTTTTTTTACGAAAAAGGCATATAAAATGAAATTTGCTAAATTGTAAGTCTACTAAAATGTTTTAAAGTATTACAAATCGTTTTTTTTAAGTACAATATGTTCTAAATGTATAAAATTACGCAGAAAACACGTTTTTAATTTGGATGTTGGCCAAATTGACGAATTCTTGTTTGCGAAAGTTGGATATTGGACAAAGGACACTGGATGTTAGACAAGAGCGCGTACTCTTGCGTGAAGTTACTTTATCTAACGTGCTTGGTATTACAGGGAGATCGGAAAGCATTTCAATTCATTGAACTTTGATAGGTACTTATGGATTTAGCTTATGTGTCCTATGTTTTCGCGGTGAGAACTAAATATTCGGGTGTGATTTTTAAATAGTTTCTTATAACATTCGACAATATTTTAGAAATAATTTGTTTCTTGGTTGGGAAACAAGTTTCAAGAGAAAGTTTTTGTAAAATAATAACATCGTAAAATCATCAATGAAAACGTACGTTTTCTGACAATTATATTATTAAATAATGTTTCAGGCGTGTTTTATTGTTGGCTGCTAGTCGTCAACCGTTAGTCATCAGATAGGTCCTACGTTTATTAGTTATTATTTGAGAGGCGGGTATGGGTACCGCCGATCCGGGAACCATTTATTGGATAACCAACACCTCTGCCATAGGTCACCCCAAGTGGTTCGCTACGTTTGGTGACTTAGCAGGGGTGGCCGGGTTCTGTCTCGTTGTGAGTTTTGTCTGGATCCTGGCGACGGATGCGTCTGCCCACAAAATGCGTGGAAGGCCGGATTGGGAAAGACTGGTTGAGGAAGATCTGTAGACCTCTCCAGCAGGACTCTCGGAACATCGCTTTACCCGCAGTGGGGAGGGATTGATTCATACGTGCGTCACTCCTTGACACACTGACTACCAGATTCCTACCCACCCCTCATACCTTTTTCTTCCCACAACTTACTCTACGTCCTTCCCAAAAATGACATAGGCCCTGAGGGGAATTATTTTCCTCAGGGCCTCCTGTATGGAGCTGTGAAAAGGTCTCGCCAAGTGGTTCGCTACGTTTGGTGACTTAGCAGGAGTGTCTGGGTTCATGGGGTGAGGTTTGTCCAGGTCTTGACGGCGGATGAGTCTGCCCACCAGCTGCGTGGCGGGCCGGATCGAGAGAGACTGCGTGAAGGAGTCCTTTGGACCTTTCCAGCCGGACTCTCTCGACCCCATTGCCTTGCACCGCGGTTGGACAGTTTCTTACGTCCGTCACTCCTATACACACTAACCCCCAGATTCCTACCCACCCCTCATTCCTATTTCCATCGAACTTCCTATTCTTCCTTTCCTCAAAAAGACCCTCCACATAGCATCCCCTCGTAGGCCCTGAGAACATATATTGTAAAGCGTTTTTGCACTAAAACAATGCTATTCAAATTATCCATATAATATACACTCGTATTATTTTTATCATATTTATTACGGCATATAAATCGGAGATTTAGTATGATCAGACCCGAAAGGTTGGATTGATTTACGTGACTTTATTTTTATGTTAATACTGCACAAGAGTCCCAACCGCTTCCAACCGCCTGGACCAAGTCAGGCTATACATTGCATACCCAATTTTGTGAGGCTGGATGTAGCGGGAAAGGGATGCAGTTATGAAGGTTGGTAAGTACCTGGCTATTCAGATCGAGTCGACAACCACGGCTAAAGCCATTTCAAGCAATGCTTCAATTTGAAATGGCGGTCTTACATCAGGGTGATACTGAGAGTATCTTCCACTCTGGAACGTGTCGCAAATACAGCATGTATATATATTTATATGTATATGTTTTTTTATTGATTTGTGTTATTTCACTATTTAAACATAAAAAACACATATACCCACACTTACGTTTTTTTAATGGTTAAAGTTGTGAAATATGTATATATGATTTTAGATTAGCTCCACACAGGTGGCCCTGCGGAAAATAATTTCACTTTGGAGGAGTCTTTATAAGGAAGGTAAGGATAGGAAATTTGGGAAGAAAAAGGGTATGAGGGGTGGGTAGGAATCTGGGGGTCAGTGTGTCCGGGAGTGACGGACGTATGAATCTATCTCTCCAATTGCGGTGCAAGGCGAGAGTCGGGAGAATCAGGCTGGAAAGGTCAAAAAGCCTCCCTTAACCAGTCTCTTTCTCGCCACGCAACAGGTGGGCAGTCGTATCCGCCGCCAAGTCCTGGACGAACTTCACCCCATGAACCCGGGCACCCTTGCTAAGTCACCAAACGTAGCGAACCACTCGGGGTGACCTATGACAGAGATGGTGGTTATTCAATAAATGGTTCCCGGGATGGCGGTAACCATACCCGCACCCGAAAATAAACAAATCTACCAAAATGAAAGTTACTTGTGCATGATGGGATTGAAATTTGCGACATCCGGATCGCTAGTTGAGAGTCTTATCCCTCGACCACAGGAGACCGTCGTGTGATAACAGAAGTGTAGTATCCAACATTTTAAAATAAAAAGTTAACTCGAAGGATTTTGAAACACAATAGATAGCTACAAGTTCTTTATAAATGTATAAAACAATAGACGAAGAGTTCTTTGTAAAAATGATCCTATGTTCGAACACATGGGATGTGATTTACGTCTATTACACAATACAGACTTGTAAAAAAAGAGGTCATAAAACAATCCTAACCACTAACCACATTTTTAGCTTCATAACAAATGTATTCCAGTATTTGAGGTACCACTTAGTTGGGCCAAATTATTAGAAGGGTTACAAAAGGGGCTGAAATTAAATAACTGGAAATTGACCTAGGTAAAAAAGTCAAATTAATGGGATACCTAATCATTAAAAATGTGCGAATAGTAATAACGTTTTTATTGACAATCCAAAGCTCGAACAAAATAAAACTCGAATAGGTAAGAAATAAATAAACACATAAGAAATATGAGCCACTCAATGTATAAAATAATAGAAATGCTTTCATTGTCATTCGGTGTACAATTCTCCCATGAAGATTTCAATAATAAGATATTTATAGGTACACAAATACAACTGATCTTTGGCACTAAATATACCAAAAATGTTTTCATTGTTACACTAAGATTTGGTTGATTAAAATAATAAGATACTTTAGGCATTAAATGTACCGAAAACAAAAACTTGTTTATTTCCTTATTCTAATAATTAACATGTTTTAAATATCTCAGGTAGAATTCTGACACAAATATTTGGTAGATAAACACATAAATATTAGGTACTAAAAGCAAAAAAAACTCCTGCATTGTCTTTATTTTAATAATTGTGTTTTGTATTACAAGTAGGTACCTATTCTTACACAAAAATTTAAATAATTAGGTAAAGGTAGATAAACATGAAGCTATTACTCACTAAATGTGCCAAAAACAAAAACTCCTTCGTTGTACTTATTCGAAAAATTGCCTTGTTTTAAATATCATAAGTAGAATTTTTACGCGAAGATTTGGCTGATAAATATACAGATATTTTAGGAACTAAATGTACCGAAAACGAAAACTCCTTGATTTCCTTATTTTAATAATTGGCTTGTTTAAAATATCATAAGTCGAATAATTACATGCAAATTTGGTTGATAAACAAACAGATATTTTAGGAACTAAATATACCGAAAATTGAAACTCCTTCATTTCCTTATTCTAATTGTTGGCTTGTTTTAAGTATCTGAAGTATAATAATGATTTCACTAAGATTTGGTGGATAGACACATATATTAGGTATATAGGTACTACATATAATACATCAGTCCTTATTCTAATAATTTTGTTTTTTAAATATCAGAAGTAGGTATTTTTGAACAAAGATTTAAATAATTACGTAAAGGTTGATAAACATACCGATACTACGCATTAAATGTGCTTAAAACAAAAGCTCATTCAATGTTCTTATTCTTATAATTGTTTTAAATATCATTAATAGGTATTTTTACACGAAGATTTAAACAATTACGTATAGGTAGATAAACATACCGATACCTCTTTATACACATACCCCTTAAGGATCAAATTCCGAGTGTATTCCGTATAATGTCGTCCTTATACTCTCCGTTAATTGACTTTTCTTCAATTTCGGTCAATTCGTTTTAATATTTTAATTGGTTAAATTAAATTAAAACAGCGACGAAGGTTATTTCAATTTTTAGTACGATATTTCACCACATTATAGAACTTGGCATTTATTACAATATTTTCTCAAAAAATACACAACTTCATTATAACCACCCTGTAACGGACGACAAGTTGAAACAATTTGCTGAGAAAATATTGTAATATTAATTATCTGTTATGTTTTCCTTAAAAAAATTTATCCTTTTCCACAGTTTACATCTTTATGCATTTTGTCTGAAGAAATCTCCTAGAAAACCACTAAAGTAACTTGGTAACTAGCATAATCATAAGTGAAGATATTTACTTTCGTGGCGCTAAACGAACGAATGTTTGGAATGTAAGCAATCACGTGGTCCTCCGCTGCGCTGCTATTGGCTGTGTGGTCTGTTAGAGCAATACGCCCGGAACCGAGAGTTTGAATTTCGCACGTTGGCTAAGATACAGCTTGGATGTTGGAGAAATTCCTATGAAATTTGACTGAACGGCCGGTTTAAAAACGGGAGTCCTTTTGGCCAACGTGTGGATGTTGGATAAATACGCTCGAAATGTTGTTTCATTTTGGAGGACGTAAGACAAAGTGCGTTTTGAAAACCCCCTAAATAATTTTTTTAATTTTTTTTTTCACTTGCATTGTATACATAAAGACTTTCTGAGAACTACTGCATACTTAACTCAATTTCGCTAAAAATGGTCTGTTGGAGTAAAACGAACTAGAGCGACGAAAATTAAAAAAATAACTTATATCATTGATGTAGCTATTCCAAATTCCTGTAATATTCAAAAAACTGTTTCTGAAAAAATTAGAAAATACACAGATTTAGGAAATGAGATTAAAAGAATTTGGCATTCTCGGACTATAAAAATATTACCATTTGTTATTTCGGCCACTGGCATAATACCTAGGAATCTGATTCAAAATTTAAGCATATTAGATTTGTCAAAGAATTTGTATATAAAAATGCAAAAAGCAGTAATTTTAAATACATGTAGGATTACAAAAGATTTTTTAAATATTTATATTGAGGGATCAGTAGGATTTATAGGTTCAATTAGAAATGCCACAGAGCCGAACCCTCTGATATGAAAATATCTGGAGTCGGTGAATTATATTCCCATTTGGTCTCTAGTAGGTTGACATGTTGTTCTTGTATTGTTTTGTATTTATAATACTTATATAGTGCAATTGCATAACGTGGATTCACTAGATGATCATTTGGGGAAGTGTATGAAAGGGTTTAGTTTTTCCTTCTTTTTTTTTTTTTTTTTGGGGGAAAATTTAACCCGGACATTTAAATCTGGTGTGTAAAAATGTTTATTCCAGGATGTGGGGAGGATAGTGCAATCCCACACGTCCCATAAAGTTGTACATATTTACAAAACAGATAAAGTAAAAAATAATAAATAGAACAAACAAATGTAAAAGACATAAGCGATAATAGAAATAAAATAAATAAATAATCAATTATAATGTAGGACGTGGTCTGGAGTGAGCTCGGGCCCAGCGCTCGCTCAGGAGTGGCGCTTGGTGCTGGAAGGCTGCGATCACCACAGTGTTATCGGAAGCCATTAGCCGCATCCTGGCTCCAGTGACCCGGTGTCTCATCAGACCGGCGAATCCGTGTAGTCCTAGCTCCGTAAACATTGAAGATGCGCTGCTGTATCTTCTGTATCCAAATATAATTCTGCAAGCATCATTATATTGGATCCGGAGTCGTTCTATTGAGCTGGTACGGTAGTGACACCATGTTTCACATGTATATAGGTTAGTGCAAAATGCATTGAACAATGTTTTTTTTACATTGTTACTGCATTTGAAGAATCTCCGGGCAATCATATTAGACAGTATACTGATACTTCTCCGCTGTCGTTCAATATCACCGTCATCCGAGAGGTCTTCAGTAATAATGTGTCCCAAGTATTTTACATTCTTAGATGCGTTTATGTTTTCCTCATTAAGTTTTACAGGGAGCATTGTCTCGGGATTTTTTCCATGGTGGAATGCAATTAGTTCCGTCTTCTTGGGGTTGTACATCATGTTGTGGTCATTTGCATATTCTTCACAGATTTTTAATAATGTTCTCAACCCCTTGATCGACGAAGCTAGGAGAATCATGTCATCCGCATAACTTATGTGATTTAGGCATAAATTATTAATACGACAGCCCGCCCTGGTGTCCAGGCGATTTGATAATTTGTCCATGTATACATTGAACAGGATTGGGGACATACACCCTCCTTGCCTTACTCCTGATCGCAAATATATCGGTTGGGAGTACGTACTTGCCCACCGTATAACGTTTTCCTGCTGAGAGTGCCATCGGGATAGTGTGTTGATATACATAGTAGGTATATTTCTAGCTTTCAATTTCTCCCATAAGGTTTTATGACAGACCCTGTCGAACGCTTTGCTCAGATCTAAGAAGCATCCGTATACAGTAGTTTTTCGTTTCTTGTAATATTCAATTATTTGCTTAGCGGAGTATATTGCCATATTAGTGGATAATCTGTACTTAAAGCCCATCTGATTGTGTTTAGAATTGAGTTTACCTTCTATTTCAATCAGAATTACCCTTTCAAATAGTCTTGCAATTATAGTTGCCAGGGATATTGGCCGGTAGTTGCTGGAGTTGGTCATATCGGGCTTACCTGATTTCAGGATCGGGGCTATAATGGTTTTCGTCATTGCACTCGGTAAATGGTTGTGTTTGAGGATTGCATTGAACAGAATGTTTAGTAGTTTAGGTATGTATCTACCTCCGTACCTTATGTGTTCAATACTTAAACTATCATGTCCCGGAGATTTACCGGCCTTAGTAGCTTTGATGGCCTTCATTATATTATTTTTAGAGAGGAAGACGTTTTGTCCATCATATTCCATAATATCAGGAGCAGTCGGTGCTTCGTTTCCAGAAATATCTGCAAAGGTTCTTCTAAATGTCCTGGCGATTTCCTCCGTATTTGTGGACCCGTCAATTTGGCTGGCGATTCGAGCGTTTGGTTTGATCAGATTGTTGCTTTTCTTCCAGAATTGAGCAAACTGTTTTGTGTCAAGCGATTTTACGATTTCGTCCATCTTTGTTTGTTCGGCAGAGTTTTGGCAGTGTTTGAGGGTTCTTTTAAACTCCTTCCTTTTCTGTTTTCTTTCATCCGCAATGGGGCCTTGTGATGGTCTCCCGTTTTGAATCCACGTCATCAATGCCGATCTGGATTTTTCATAGTGTTCCTTGACTTTTTGATTCCACCCGGAAATGTGACGATATGTTTTTGGTTCACTTTGATTGCTCTCCCGATAGAATACAATGTCGGCAGCCTTTCTTAGGGCTTCCACGATATCTGTGTACATATTGTCCATGCTTTGCATATGATCGCATTTATCACATGTAGACTCAGAATTACATATGGATTCAGAGTGTCTTTGATATGTTACATGGAGTAATGCTTCTGCCACAGACGTATATTCATTGATTTTCTTGTTGTTAGTCCTTCGCCATATTATATTATTAGGCTGTTTCGGGGCACTAAAGACGGTAGCAGGTAGGTCTTCAGCAGCGATTATGCAAGATGTCGGCTGGTGATCGGACCAGTCAGTATCATAGTGTATATGCAGATTATGTATTTTGTCCTTGAGATTATTAGTGCATATACAATGATCGAGCCAGGAAGTGGTATTGTGTGCATCGCTAACATATGTATATGTGTCGTTGGGTAGTCTTTCCATATCGATACAACTGTAGTTATTTTCAGTGTAGAAAAATGATAGTTCTTTCCCAAATACAGAAGATGGGTGAGCGTTGAAATCTCCCATCACGATGGTTTCAGAGTATTCATTATCTTGAATGATCGTATGTATTTTGGACAGGTAGTTGGTGAAGTCAGTAAGGTTGTCGGCATGACATACCGGCATGTAGACAGTCAGTACACATATTGTCCCTCCTTTGGTGGTTATCTGAATACCAGCGATGCGGTCATCTCCACATGGTATTACGGAAGCTTGCAACTCATTCCTCCAAAGTGCCGCGACTCCTCCATAGGGTCGTCCCCTCAGCGGCCCGTTAGCTAAATCTACGGCAGATGTGCCCCATCCCTGAAAGTTTGGATGAATTTTGGATAGATTAGATGTTTCGTTTTGTAATAGCCACGTTTCTTGCAAAAGTATTACATCGTATATATCGCACATATCTATAATGAAATTAATGTTTCTTTTAAAGCTTTTGCAGTTTATCGAGATTATTTTAATTTTGTTCCTTTCCATTGTATTTTTTTTCAATAAATTTTCGGAAAACGGTACCTGTTGGCCAAAATTCTTTGTTCATGTAGGTTTTGAAATCCTTATTTATTAAAAGCTTTATTTCTACTGTACTATCTTACAAATTGGTATGTATACATACCTACATATATAGACATTTTATATTATTTTGTATTTAGATATCCGATTAGCAAGATTACACCATAAAAAAAATTCTGAGAAATTTTGTATTATATTCTACGGGTGGTGAGATTACGGTACAGTACGTAAAAAAATGTTGGTACCCACCGCCAAAGAAGTTGGTTGCCCCAGTTTGGATTCGAATTATTGTTTGTCTATGATATAGTAACTGAGTAACTGCTTTGTTCCCTTATCCAACTCTTACCTAAAATCATATGGCAAAACAAAACAGCTTTGTTCGCTTCTGCGCCTAAGTAGTGTTGTCACACAAAAACTCTGACCGCCTGAGATATACGCAAAGATTCAGTTTTGCTTTGTGAAACTGCCCGCCGCTACATATATTGTATTTTGATCCGCCGCTTGTATATTTATGTCCGCCGCTTTCAAAACACGTATTTTCGCACCACGAGTATTGTATTGTTGTTGTTTCCCGCCACGCGTAAGTGTGTATGGTTTAACCCGCACCTCGTGAGTCCATCGCGGTTGTTAGATTGTTTTACCCGCCGATATTGTAATATCCCTCGCCGCGGCTGTAAAATCGCCTTTTTTTGTACAGTATTGTGAAAATAATAGAGACTAAAGCCAGTGGCCTAAAATAGACTTAAAAATACTAGGACTAGATGAAAGTGCAGTTTGGTAAGTTTTGGCAGCCCATTTTTAACCCTTCCTTCATTTTGCGCATATGCAATATATGCACACATGCATATATTGCATATGCGCATCGCTCCCGCTTTGCGAACGGATTCGAGTTTAGAACAGCCGCAACCAGAAGTGCTCGAGCCGCCACTGATATTTACTATCAAAATTATTCTGTAGGGGAGGAAAACGGGGATAGGGGTAGTTTTATTTAGCGCCGTAATATATTCGTCTTTTAGTTTTTTGTCTCGAAGTAATTATAAATATATATCTCATAAATGGTTTTCTGACTCCATGTATTTGAAGTTATGTACACTAAACTGGCTGTTAAAAACCCGCTCCGCAGGTTTTTACTGCTAGGCCCTGCGGACGGCCTTTTGTTTACTTTGCCCAGGTAGTGTTGGTGACCATTTTATATATCCAATAGGAACTGGTTCCAAAAATAGTCCTTTCTTCAGATCCACCGTCAGCCTGTGTAGCTATTCGCAAATATTCACAAATAGTGACAAAGTAACCGTTAGAGAGCAATGACGTCATGTGTAATATACATAGAGCCGCTTGATACATATTACCGTCTATTAATTTATATTACCGTCAAGATTTCCATATCTGGAGAGACACAACATATACAACAATACAACAATAAACAGTGTGTATCACGATATTTTGCTCTACCAATAAAATCACAAAATCTATATCTAAAACCATCATATTGAAAATTAAATATATTGGAGGTAATCCCTTGGGTCACATTTAGTGTACAAACTTCAAACTTGGCTTTGATTCATTAATTCTACAGTGATTTCAAGTGTCTTTTCGATAAAGTGACAGTTGCTGTGAACTCCAGTGTTTATTTGTGTTAAGAACTGTGACTGCTTATTACAAAACTTTCACTGCCTATTCCAAATAACAGTGAAACATCATCAACATGAACAACATATGCCAAGAATGTTCCGAACCTACACTTTCTGCAGAGTCTATTTTTGTGTGCATAACCTGCAAGGAGACATTTCATCTGCAATGTGGAGGTGTAGCGGAAACTACCTACCGTCGCCTCTCTAAGGAGCGGCGTGCCCTCATAAAATGTAAACAATGCATTTGTGTCACACCGACTGTCAAACCCAGCGGCAGTTCACTTATTGATAGTGAACTACTCTCTAAACTCCTCGAACAAAACACGCAGATTCTTGCCACTCTAGCGGGGATGAGCAAGCAATATGAGGAGATTCTCCTTCGCGTCCATGAGCTTGAGGACACTAATAACAAACTGGAGAAAAAAAACACCAGCCTCGAAGCAAGAATTGAAGTTTTAGAAAATCACATGGAGCAAATCGATAGGCAAAATAGGTCTAAAAACGTAGAAATCAGGGGGGGTCCCAGAAAATAACGGGGAAAACTTGAAAAACCTTATATCCAACATCAAAAAAACTACTAATTCAAACGTGGAAATGAACAAGATTGACGCAGCTTACCGCATCTCCCAAAAAATACCTAAAGATCAATGCAGGCCCATAATCATATCATTTAAAACCAGTATCGACCGTGATGTTTTCCTGACAGACATAAAAAAGTTCAACAAAGAAGCAAACAATAGAGAGGAAAAACTCAACACCACCCTCGTCGGAATTGCAGGACCTCGCTCCCACATATACGTCTCGGAACACCTTACGTTTCGTGCGAAACACTTGTGGTTCCTTGCACGTAAGGCTACACGGGAAAACTTATTTAAATTCGCCTGGACCCGTGGAGGGCAAGTGTACGTCCGCAAAGAAATTGGGACACCAGTCATTATTATCAATGACAAAAACAAACACCTCTTATCTCCCTCACTCAATAACTTGTAAAAAAACTGTAACTATTGTACTTATGTTTATATATTTTTTATTTTACCCAAAAATCATTAACATCACTATTTTATCTATTAAACTCAACCTATTATATGAACCAGAAGGGCACAGGTATATGGCGACAGGGGAATTTAAATTATTTAATTTGTATTTTTCTAGTTTTCTTTTATATCTGTACACAAACACTACATTTAGTTTTAACATTAACAAATATAAATCTTGTACTATGTATCTTCAATTCGTAGTTACAATATATACCTGCTATAATTATATAAAATACTTGCAACATCTAAATCCTTATAGCACTTGTGTACTTTACATGCTTGTGCTTATGTTTTATATTCTTATGTTTTATACTCCTTATATGCTTATGCTTTATATGCTCGTGATATATACTCGCAACAAATATATGCATACTTTGTATACTTATGCTTGTGTTATACTTGTTAAATATCCGCAACAACCAAATACATATATCACTGGTATACTTTATATGCTTATGTTTTATTTTCTTTATATGCTTGCGTTTTATAATCTTTTTAAGCTTATGTTTTATTTTCTTTGTATGCTCATATTTCATATTCTTATGTTATTTATTATTTATATGTTTATGTCATACATTCGCAGAAACTATAAGTACACTTTATACACCTATACTTATACTATAAATACTTTATATGCTTATGTTAAACATTCTCAACAACTAAATTCTTATATCACTTACATACTTTTTATGCTTATGCTGATGTTTTATACTGTTTATAAGCCTATGTTTTATTTACTTAATATTCTTTATATGCCTATATTTTATATTCTATATATGCTTGTGCTACATATTTTGTATACGCTGATGTTATATTTTCGCAACAACTATATGTGTACCTTATATACCTATGTTTATGTTGTACATACTATACATACTTTACATACATACTTTTATTTTATATTCTATATACGCTCGTATCATATATTATCTATACGCTTATATTATATTTTTCGTAACAACTATTTGTATACTTTACATACCTATGTTTGTGTTATATATACTATATATGCTTATATTATAAATTCACAACAACAAAAACCTTATTTCACAAAGCTAACACTATATTCTTATGCTTATGTCATATATTCATTATGTGCTTATATTATATATTCACAACAATTATATTTACACTTTATATATTTATGTATATTTTATATATTTATATCAACTAAATCTCTATCTCATAAACGTACCAATGTCACTACAACTTGGTTGTTAATAATTTATGCAAAACAAAAAACCAGAAAATGGAAGACATAGCAGATTTAATAGATAACACAACACAAATCCCATGTATATCTACCAATGATCCCGAAGTAGTACGTCAATTATTATTAACTAATTCAACCCTTACGATATTCTCTATGAACATAAGAAGTATAAACAAAAATTTTGATGAACTTCTTATTCTCCTCACTGATCTTGTCTCAGATTTTGATATAATTGTCTTGAGTGAATGCTGGATTCAAGGAAATTTCATCCCTAAAACGATAAGAAACTACAATCACTATAATACTCTACACAACCAAACTCAGAACGACGGAGTCATTGTATACATTAAAAATCATATCTCTCACTCAGTAAAAGAGATCAAAATTAAATATGCAAACTGTCTACAAATTCAAATTGATAATCATATAACACTTCTTACAATGTACAGATCTCCGAATACACATAACATAGCCCCATTCATACATTCACTGCAAGAAATTTTATCAAACATAGAACACCGCCAAAACACCTTTATAATCGGTGATCTTAACATAAATATAATTAATAAAATGCACCCTCAAGCAAATGAATACCTAAACGCACTAACTTTATTAGGATATTTTCCAGCTGTTACAGCACCAACTAGAGAATCAGACTCAAACACTAGCAGTTGTATAGATCATGTATTTGTTAAGAGTGAATTAGACACCAAATCCATTGTCTATCAATCAACTGTTACAGATCACTATTCAATCATCACTTCTCTCTCGCATAAAAATCATAAATCACCACAAAATACTTCCCCTCAAGAAAAGATCTCATATGAAACTCTCCTAAACAGTGTCTCTAAAGAAAACTGGGAACTTATCTATTCTTGTACCGATGTCACCTCTGCATGTGAATTATTTATAAATACCCTACGTAACCACTTAACCGATGCTACATCATACACAAAAAGTAAAAAAAAACGATCTGACACAAAACTCAAACCATGGATCACTGCAGGAATTCTCTACTGTATCAGAAAGCGCGATAAGATTCATAACTTCTGTAGAAAAAATCCCCACGATTATGAATCTCTCTTATTCTACAAACGTTACAGAAATAACTGCAAAAAAATAATTGACAGTGTTAAAAGAGATTACTACCATAAAAAAATCAGTGAAGCTACCGGTGATAATAAAAAAATTTGGAACATCGTTAAAGATATAGCCAATATTAATAAAACCAATACACCCATTGTTAAGATTAACATCGAAGATCAAATATTACATGTCAATTCCGACCCCGAAAAAATTCCCGACCATTTCAATCAATTTTTCTCCAATATTGGATCTAACTTAGCAAAAAATATTTTAGACAGACACAACGTCTCGGACAAAGATCTTGCAAACAATATACCCCTCACTCATCTTAGCTATAACCCTTTCCAATTCACTCCCACTACTGACACAGAAATTTTAGAACTAATCTCATCCCTTAAAAACAGTAACTCTGTAGGTATAGATCACATTTCAACAAAAATCATCAAACATATCCAAAAATATATAGCCTCACCTCTGAAACATATAATCAATCTAAGCTTTAAAACTGGTGTATTTCCTAACTCCTTAAAACAGGCCACAATAATCCCAATATTCAAATCAGGAGACAAACTATCTGTAAATAACTATCGACCGATATCTTTACTTAGCACAATATCTAAAATCATAGAAAAAGCGGTGAAGAATAGACTCTACAAGTTCCTTGAAGATAACAAAATATTATCGGACAACCAATATGGTTTCCGCAAAGGTAGGAGTACCTCAGATGCAATAGCCGCCCTCACAAAAATAGTTTCTTTTAATCTTGACCTTGGTCGAAAACCGCTTGCTGTTTTCCTCGATCTCTCAAAAGCATTTGATACGGTCTCCCATCCCTTACTGCTTAAAAAACTTCAACAGATCGGAATAACTGGGATACCCTACACATGGTTCGAAAACTACCTAACAAACCGAACTCAACAAACTCTTATCCACTCTGACAAAATAAATAAAAGCAAAAAATTATCCATGTCTTACGGTGTACCGCAAGGCAGTGTACTAGGACCACTCTTATTTCTTTTATACATCAACACACTATGTACCATGGATATTGGAGGTAAGATTTTATCATTTGCCGACGATACAGTCTTAATATTCGAAGATGAAACATGGCAAGCAGTTATTAATAAAACTAATAATGGCCTAATAAAAGTGAGGCATTGGCTTGACACAAATCTCCTTACACTCAATATTGACAAAACACAATATATGACGTTTTCCATACGCAAACATAATTTTCCCAACAACTGCCCTAAACCAATAATTCACTCGTGTTCACTAAACATGCACCCACACCCACCCGGAACCCCACCTATTACAAATTGCACGTGTCCTACCCTTAAATCATCTAAGGAAGTTAAATATCTGGGCATAATCATAGATGACCAACTACGTTGGGAAGCACACATAAGTGACACAGTGAAAAGACTCCGTAAGCTCTGCCATATATTCTGCTCTCTTAGATCCATCTTAGACCTAAAAACCCTTAGAAGCGTATATTTTGCCCTTTTTCAATCCATTACAACTTACGGTATTTTGGGATGGGGTGGTTGCACAGAATCCGTCATTAATCCAATAATTACAGTTCAAAAACTAATACTGAGAATCATATTTAAATGCCAACCTACCCACCCCTCTAATGTGCTATTTACTAAATTTAAGGTCTTAGATATTCGCCAACTATTCACTAAGACAAGCCTATCCTACATACGGAAAAATAACCTACTGGTGGCTCCACAACATCAAGCCAAAACCCGCTTTTCATCAAATCTGGGATGCATGGTTCCTAAAACTAGAACCACATTCGCTCACCGACAATTTTGGTTCATTGCCCCCAAAATATACAATGCATTGAGCACCGATATAAAATCAAGTATTACCATACCTCTTTTTACTATTCGTGTTCAAAATTGGATATTCGAAAGGGGACGAGATTTCTTTAAAGAATATCTGACTTCCTAACCATTATAAAGGAATAGAAAATAATTAAATTAACTAAATAAAATATCATACTTCACATCTTTTTCTAACCTGACTTCACTGAAATCTAATCTAACCTAAATATATACTCTTCTAGGTGATTAATTACCTACCTTGTCAAACCTCCAGAAAATTTAATCGGGTCGTAAAAACACGAGGTCAAGTTGGCATTATTGAAATGTTTAGTGGTGACTTCAGTTTTTTTTTTTTTAATGTTCCATATTCAGTAAAGTTTATACATTACAGTAAATGGATAGTTTTTTGGCCATCACACTAGGCACATGCCCGTATTGTAGTGGCCAATTTTATGTTTAGTATAATAATACAAATTAAAAATAAGTTGAATGAAAAACAAAATATTATAAAAATAAAATAAAATAATTTATACATCTAAAACAAGTATGATGTATAAAGGAATTTAAAAATAATGCAAAATATCTACATACGTTTAAGATATATGAATATAAAAAATAAGTATGGAAAAACAGAAAAATTAAAAATAATATGAAAAGTATATGAAAGAAAATACGTATTATTGAATTAAAAATAATACAAGGAGCATGTATCAAAAAAAAAAAATACAAGTACATTTGTGTAATTAAAATACTATTAAAATGTAATAAAAAATACAAGTACATTAAGTACAAGTGTGTTTGTAAAAAATACAGATACAATATAAAATCAAAGAAAGTACTATTTGGTAAGAGAGTAGGGATAAGTTATATCTTGATGAGCGATTTGCATGTGCGTGTTATGGTACATAGGTATATAGATATATATCAGAAGTTTTTGGTAAATCCACGTTTGAGCTAAGGCTAAAAATATGTATTCAAATATGAAATTATTTTCACAATATTTTTCGTAATAAATACTTGAGTATAAGAAGCATCTCAGTAGTGTTAAACATTTTTTAATGATGAATATTGCTGGGGGCGCTGCTGCGGCGGCCTGCCCCAGGCCCTATTCCTGTAAAACACACACAATAACAGCCGTCGGTTAGCTCAAACCGGCTCGAACATGATTCCTCCTAAAAACAGGGCGAGTGCCAGTGGTTCGCTTGGTCAATTCTTCCTTCCCCTCCTCTCCTCAAAATCCCCGGGACTCCCTCTTCAATCAGTACACAGTATTTGCATTTAAAGGGTTTATTCAATAAACAGAACAGGGTGATACACATACGGCCAGTGTCGGCACAAAACACAAGTTAAACTACCCTACTGACCTAACGAGGATTTCTCCCTCTCTCTATGCGTTTAAATGAAGTTACAAACGGTTCAAAGCACACGGTGGGGGGGAGGAAGCGAGTGGGTACTCACATAGCTAGATGCGTGGTCTGCCATCTTTCTGGATTCCGTTCACCACACAATTGCAAACAATACATCGCGGAGTTAATATCGTAGAGCACAAACAGCGCAAATCGCGCGTAGCCAGTTGCTTGGCCGAGAGCTAGCGAAGGAATGGCGGCCGGCGGGCCGCCCGGCGCTTTGGTGCTTGACGCGGGGTGGTCGCGCGGTGCGGGGAGAGGAAACGGTCGGCACGTGTAGTGGGGACGATTCACTTAACCTTCCGCTCGGGAGCCGATTCTGTTACGTAACACTTCCCCCCTCGCCGCAAAAAAAGCGACGTGGTAATGGAGCAGTAGGCTAAGAAATCCTCTTACCCTTCTAGCACTTGTGCCAAAACAAAACAAAAAAAAAAAAAAAAAAAAATTTAAGAGAAAAAAGGAGAGAGAGAGAAAAAAAGGTTGCTAGCTACAAAATAGTAGAAACAAAAACAAAAGAGAAAAAAGCATGGTGAACAAGGAATTATACATGAATGAACAAGAAAGAGCAGTGACATACATAAATATAAACAAGGACCTGTTGGAGAAAGGTACAAGGGTTATGCAGTGATAGAAAAAAAATGACTCTAATTGTATCATTGGTCTGTGAGCTATGTTTGCGTAGCGTGGTTTGCGTAGGATGTTTGGGGTGTTGGGACGTTGCACTGAAGTTACACGGTTACTTTGTCACAGTAACCTGGCCCGTTTGAGATTACACTCAAGGAACACTAGGGCCTTAAAGAAAACACGAAGAAGAGAACGCAGGATGAGGCTTCTTGGTGGTGGAGAGGGTTCTACCTGTCACAGAGGTCAAAAAGGTAGCTGCTTCCGGATCCTGTGGGTGGGCCAGTATGACGTCATTGAGGTACTGGAGAGTGGAATTGTAATTGGTGGTTGGTCCTTTATAGAGGAGGTGGTTTGTGTGCATGACAGCCGTTGTTGTGATGGTGGTTGGTACACTGGTTTGTATACAGTGGGATTGTTGTGTGAACAATCGTTGGTATTGTTATTTGCGCAAAGGCACAGGAGCATTGGCATGGTGGCAACAGAGCATTTGCAAGGTGCAGCAGGAACATTTGCAAGATGCAGCAGGAACATTTGTACAATGGCAACAGGAACATTTGCGAGATGCCGCAGGAACATTTGTACAATGGCAACAGGAACATTTGCGATGCCGCAGGAACATTTGTACAATGGCAACAGGAACATTTGCAAGGTGCCGCAGGAACATTTGTACAATGGCAACAGGAACATTTGCGAGATGCCGCAGGAACATTTGTACAATGGCAACAGGAACATTTGCAAGGTGCCGCAGGAACATTTGTACAATGGCAACAGGAACATTTGCAAGGTGCCGCAGGAACATTTGTACAATGGCAACAGGAACATTTGCGAGATGCCGCAGGAACATTTGTACAATGGCAACAGGAACATGAACCAACTTAGAGCTGACGTGCTCGGGTTTGTTTGAGTGATGGTTTTGTGATGATACAATTCGCAACTACACGCACGACTCACACTAGGTTATGTTAGGTGTGGTCGGGTGCTTTTGGTACGTAGGGTTTGAAGGCATGGGACCTCCGTGACGGTAGTGAAGGCAGCATAAAGAGAGGCGCAGGTGTAGATAGGGTGAAGAGCTGCTGGTCTTCTTATTAATCCGGCGAAAAAATTATTATTAGAGCAAAATTCTTGAAGTTTACCTGCCTGGTAGACCAATGATGAAAAGGTTTGGAGAGAAACAAGGTGTGCATGTTGAGAAAAATTGGATTTGTTTGACGCGTAGAGAGAGAGAGAGACGGAGAGAGAGTTAACTAAATGCAACTACAGACTTATACATATTACAAAGGTACGTATTCAAGGAAAGGTTCTGTTTAACCCATTTAGCTTTTTTTTTTTTAAACTAAATACATTTCCAAGAACACGTAGGTAAGGGTTTGTACGTATGACAAAATGCCCCTTTTCGAAAGAAGTTGGTCTTCCATGACCTATGCTCACGTCTATACGGTAGCATTTTTTCTACTTTCGAAGAACAAAACATTGAGTACAAATAAGTTATGAAAAGTGGGAAAGGAGTAGGAAGTTGAAAAGATCCGTGAATGAAGGTTGTCCCATTTGACAAACGAAACGCCAAGTGCGTAACGCATATATCCCCATTCACGGATAATTTCGAGGAAAGGAAAGAGTGACAATTGGGAACATTTGAACGAAGAAAACTGCTGAGGACTCGGCTATTTCCGAAATTCGACCTCTGAGTGAAAGGTGAAACAAGGTCTACAGCAACTTTCCTGGCACATTACAATACAATTTGGTAGAGTGGGACAAAAGGGATACACTGACAAAAAGAGTCTAATCCACTACGTGTATTGGGCAGAAGATTAGAAGGTCGTTTTATTCTCCTACTTGTTTGCGAGAAATGACAGACCCTTGCTCAAATCTCACAAACCTGGGGGTTTTCTTGTTCGTCCCCCAGACAACGAGTTAGGTGTTTTTGTGTCCATCAACTTAACTCCTACGACACGATGCCCCATAATCATGAGTGAAGCGTATGATTAGTCCTTTTGAGATAGTGGATAGTTCCTGGGTTCTTGTGACAGGAAGTCCACGGGCATGTTAATGAGTACTCTGCTGCAAAAGCAATAATTTTCTGATAACAGAAAATAAAAGGCGTGTGATCTACGCTTGGTAGGTCACACAAACATGGGGTAGATATTATTTCGTTCGCACGATTCATGGTGAGTATTGTAACGTCTTCACGTCTCATGTACAGGAATGAACGATTTACAACAAATTTTGCCCAGTATTGAAAGACAGTAGCCCAATTACGTTCGAAAATGTGGGTCCCCATTCAATACAGACGGCGGGTTGAATGAACGATTTACAACAAATTTGCCCAGTATTGAAAGACAGTAGCCCAATTACGTTCGAAAAAGTGGGTCCCCATTCAATACAGACGGCGGATTAAGCGGTTCTCATGCCAAAAGACACACGACCAACTCAATAACATTTAGTTAAGAGTATAAAGTAATTATAACGAGCTTCTCGTATCATGGCGGATGTTTTGAGGATCTCTCCTATGATGGTAGATATTGTCACGTTTTCACGTCTCACGTGACAGGAATGAACGATTTACAACAAATTTGCCCAGTATTGAAAGACAGTAGCCCAATTACGTTCGAAAATGTGGGTCCCCATTCAATACAGACGGCGGTTTTTTGCAATGATGTAATTAATACGGCACTGCTGTAGCTTAATAATTTCATATTAGCATACGTTACAAGACTTGCCAAAAGGCGATAAACACAAATTTTATTGAAGATCTGGCCAAGATTTTAAACTTCAAACTAGAATAATGGTACAATAAGGGACAAAAGAAACTGATGTCATGATAAAATATGTACCTCATAATGAAGTTGTATATGTACAAGGAACAAAGTTAATGAAGGGACAAAACATATTGTCACTTTTATAACAACAAAAAAAAAAATTTTCCGAATCCGACAAAATATGATTCTAGAAAAATAAGAGCAATTGGGTTGAGCGCCATTCTAATTTTTTGGAAAAAGAAGAAAAAACCACAAATAGCAACAAGGTTGCTCTTGAATTGTCTCGAATCCAGCGAATGTGACCTGATAGGTGAGTACATTGGGTGTATTCGAAACGATTCCCAATATACAACATTACTATGAATGTGTAGGATGGGGTGAAGAGGGAAAAGAAAGAAAGAAAAAACGGGAGGATTTCCTATTATAACAGAAATCGTCGCGACATTCTTACAATATGGTGCTGTGACCATAGTAGCGAGCCCGCGGCAAAGGTCTGAAACCAATGGTTATTATACAGACTTGTGCTTATGATTTTATATTTACAACATTAGGGTAGGGACGTACTGGTACGACAAAACCCGACACAAAACAAAAAATTAAAAAAAGGGGTGATATGACAAGATGAGGCGATGAGGTGAGAAAAAAAACGCGCGGATGCTGCAAGAATTGTGAAAGGAAAAACGACGTCTCGGAGCAAGAGTTTTCTGGAACCGTTGATGGTAGGAGGAAAAAGGAGTCCCTTTCCCGAAGTGATCAATTTCAGGAAGAGGATGCATACAAGCATGAAAACAGTGCCCCAAGAGGTGCTCTTGTGGTACAGCAGGCAAGGCGCGCAGGATGTAAAAGAACATATAAAATTATGCACAAAAAAAAAATGTACAGGAGTTAGGCTACCGATGACATTAATGTGCCTTCGGGTGTAAGGGTTTCCTTACGAATGCCCATGTGGGTGATTATTTACATTTAATAATTACACATGACTCACGTCGTTTATGACGAGAATTATAAGACTTCTAAAGAGACCGCATCGCACTGATTGATGACTGGCCAAGAGAGGTCAGGGACGTAATAATGATCAGGGTTAACAAGATGCATGTTTTGCCGATTTGGTAACACCTGAGTACTTGATGTGATGGAATTTACTGATTCCATATTCCCAATTTTGACAATGTCTTTCACATGGTAATTTCCGATGTGTTTACCAGAGATGTCAGACAATCGATAAACGAGGTCTGAGATCTTTGTTAGAACTTTCGTTTTTACAAAGCGGGGTGCCAATTTGGCAGAGAAGTATAGCGCACCTTGCGACAAGGTGTTGTTCCTTCTCCAAACGATGTCTCCTTCTTTGAACGTGACGTGCTTTCTGCGAAGGTTATACCTGTCGGCACTCTTTTGGTGGGCCAATAGTAGAGCGTCTGTTACTTCGCTATAGATAGCGGAGAGTTCCTCCAAGCGGTGAGCGTAATTTGCTGCGGGGTCTGCTGTGGCGGAAGGGGTGGGTGGAAGGCAAATGTCAGGGTGTAATGAACCGTGAACTACTTGCTCCATGCCGTGTTTGAGAAAAAATGGTGTATAGCCTGTAGCGAGGTTCACCGTGTTGTTCATGGCTGCTTGTATTTTGTCTAATTTTTTGCACCATGTACGTTGGTCCTTGCCGACCAGAATTGCCAGAGCCGTATTAATGGTCTGGTTGTATCGTTCGACGGTGTTGTTCTGTGGGGTGTAAAGGGTATTGTAGAATATATCCTTTATACCATATTTAGACAAAAACTCTTTAAATTCTAGAGCTATAAATTGTTTGCCATTGTCGCATATTATAGTACGAGGAATACCGTAGGGTATGAAAATATGCTTTTCTAACAGATTGGTTATTGCTGCTGCGGTCGCCCTTTTCAGAGGAAACAACCAGCAGTATTTGGAAAAAACGTCCACCACACTGAGTATATGCATGTAACCTGCGTAGCTTCTAGGGAAAGGTCCGATGAGGTCCATTGAGAAGGATTGAAGTGGTCTATCGGCACGCTTGGGGTTGCCCATTAGGCCAGACGGTGGTGCCGTGCTGTGTTTGTAAGCCTTACAGATGTCACATTTGGAGATGAATAGACGTACTTGTTTGAATAAACCAGGCCAATAATATCTCAGAGATATTTTTTTATATGTTTTAAAGGTTCCAGGGTGTATGGAATCTACGGCACTGTGGTTATTGATAATAACCTGTTCTCTATTTTCGAGAGGGACTACCATTTTCCAGGCATAATCCTCTAATATTGACAGTGGTGGCTTGCAGTTGCGGTATAATTGTCCGTTTTTAATTGTAAAATTCGGAAACTTTTGTGGGTTGTTACTGCATCCTTGGAAGATTTTTTGATACCATAAATCTTTTGTGGGGAGACTAGAATTGGATGATACCGTGTTTAGTATCGCAATCTCGATTCTAGAAAGGGCATCCGGGACGATATTATCCGCGCCTTTACGGTGGATGACATCGAATGTGTATTGGGATAGGCGGGACGACCAGCGAGCCAATCTTCCAGAGGGATTGTCTAGCGAGATCAGCCACTTTAGGCTGCTATGGTCCGTAACCACGGTAAACTTACTGCCCTCAATGTATCCGCGGAAATGTTGAATGGATTCCATGACTGCTAATAATTCTCTCTCAGTGATTCCGTAATTTTTTTCGTGCTTGTTTAGGGTTCGAGAGAAATATGCCACGGGGTGTTCGCCGTCCGTAAAATTCTGAGTGAGGACTCCTCCGATTCCGACGTTTGATGCGTCTGAATGGATCGTAAAGGGGAGGCTGAAGTCAGGACAATTCAGTACCGGGGCTGACTGAAGGGCTTCCTTCAAGGAGTTGAATGCTGACTCGGTCTCTACGGACCAGGCAAAGTTACTGGTACCTTTGCGGACGCCCGTGATTTTGTTGAGCGGCGCCGCGAGTGTTGAGAAGTTTTTTATGAATCTTCTGTAATAACCGGTGAGGCCGAGGAAAGCTTTTACCTCTTTTGCATTCGTGGGCCGGGGGAAGTTTGTCATAGCTGCAACTTTTGCGGGGTCGGTTCTTAGGCCTTCTTCATCTACTATGAAGCCCAAGTATCGTAGGCGATGTTTGCAGAATTCCGATTTTTTAAGGTTTATAGTCAAACCGGCTTGTTTGAGTTGTTGAAAAACCTTTTCTAGAATGAGTATGTGTTTTTCAAAAGTATCGCTGATGATGATCAAGTCATCCAGGTAGCAAAATAAGTTGTTGTCGAACTCTGGGCCAAACAATTTATCCATGAGCCTTTGTAGCTCCGCTGGGCTATTTTTTAAACCGAAGGGTAGCCTTTTAAAGTGAAACATGCCCCTGCCAGGCACTACGAAGGCAGTTTTTTCGCAGGAGCTGGGATCCAAAGGTATTTGCCAGAAAGCTTTGCTCAAATCTATAGATGAGATGTATTTAGCGTTTCGAAGTCTGTCGAGGATGGAGTTAACCAAAGGGAGGGGGTAGGCGTCTGACACTGTACATGCGTTGAGGCGTCTGCTATCGAGGCAGAAACGTGCCGAGCCGTCTTTCTTTGAAACTATTAAGGTGGGGTTGGTCCAAGCACTGCGGCTGGGTACCACCACTCCCATTCTTAACATATCGTCCAATTCCTTTTCTAATATTTTTAATTTTTGAGGAGCGAGGTTATAATACCTTTGTTTGATTGGGGGGCCTGTTGTTTTTATATGGTGTTCTACTAAGTTGGTTAAGCCTAAACCACACTTTTCGAATGAGATTGATTCAAACTTGTTTATCATTTGATCCAACTGATCTGTTTGCAGGGGGTTCAAATTTTCGTACGGTATTACTGTACGGATTTCGTTCACTTGGGGGGGAACGGAGGGGTTGTTAAACAACTGTGGAGCAATTTTGAAAGCCATCCAAAAATCCACTCCCAGGATAAATTTTTGCGAGATTGTAGGTACAACCAGAAATTTGATCCGAACTGTTTTTGTGTCGCAATTGATCGGCAGGGTAAGAGAACCAATGACACGTTGTGAAGTGTTGTCTGCTGTGGTGACATGTGAAGAATGTTCTTCCATTTTAAAACCACAGTTTGTGAATAAGGTGTGAGCGTTGTCGCCCAGACAGCTGACAGACGCGCCGCTGTCGAGGAGACCAGAAAAAACCACATTGTTTATAGAAAAATGCGCGAAGGGTCTACCGTCTATTGCCTGTTTGCAGCAAACTGTAGAGAGGGGTAAGGCCTTTTTGAAGAATTTGACGTGTTCCAACCACTCCGACCATTCCTTCGGCCTATGGGGAGGATGGCCCGGGAGGTTGGGTTCTAGTTTTTTGGCCTCTTGACTGTCCAATTGGGAGGGGGCCTTGAGAAATCTGTAGGGGGTTTGATGAATCTGAGGTCCGGGATGGGTGTCTCAGTATTGTCTTGGCGTGGTCTTTTGCCAAACTTCCTCCCTTCATCTCTTCTTGGAGAACGATCGACAGATCGCCTTTTGTTAGATTGGGGGTCTCTTGAAGATAAAAGTTTAGCTTGTTTGAAACAAGAGGCTTGGGAGTGACCAACCTTGTGGCAAAAAGAGCAGGATTTCTTTTCGTTGTGCTCTGGTTTTATGCCGGACGAAGTGCTGGGGCGAAAGTTTTCCTTGGGGAACCTTTCGTCTCTCTTCCGATCCTGGTATGCCTCCAGTAGCTGACAGACGTCCTTAAGTTGCTCCAGCGTGGAAATTTTCTGGGAAGTTATGATGTTCTCATATCTGGGCAGGAGACCGTCGATCAAAACTGGGAGGAGTTCCACTTCAGGAACGGGTTGGGCGAGCTTAATATTGATGGCCTCTGCCCTCTGCGTGAATCTAGCGACAGGCTCTCCGGGGTGTTGCTTGATAGCGAGTAAGGATAACCTGATTCTGTGTTGGGCCTTTTTTTCTCCGAAACTCGTTAAAAGTGCCGCCCTGAGTTCCTTCCATGAGTTTGTTTTTCTCTTATGTATCCTGTGCCAGGTAAGCATTTCAGGAGCAATGAGGTCTATGAAATTTCTGTGTAGGATGTTCTCGGGAATTCCTCTGACTTGAGCTGTTTCCTCTATTCTGTTGATGAAATCCTCTACATCCGTGAGTCCGTTGTATTTTGTTTTCCAGGATGTCAGATCGTATATTTTTGTTGGTTCTTGGGCTTGCACTACCACGGGTTTTGCTTCGGAGACTGTGAGGGGGGTAGTGATGATTTCCGAGGTGACTTCCGGTTGAAATTGCAACCTCCTGATATATTTTTTGTTGTAGAAAGAAGCATATAGAGTGAGGCATTTTTTGGATTTATTCCTAGGAGAAATCTTTCTATTTCTCAGGGCCTGTAGTAGTTCCTCCTTTTTTGAAGTAAAAATGTGTGGGATTATACCCAGCGTGACTTGAGGAACTTCCATGGTGTATAAGATCGTATCAGAGTGACCTTATGTTGGAAAAAGTGAGAACTAGACTCGCAATTGGAAAGAAATTGGGCAGAGATTGACCACTGGGGACGTATTTTTACAAAAAGTTTTTGAAAAAAAACGCGTTTTTTATAAGTGTTTGGTTTATTTGAAAATTTGGGCAGCGGTTCCCCTCAAAAAACGTGATTTTGGGAAAAAATCCAGATGTTTTGAAAATTTGTTGAAAATTTTTCAAAGTCCAAAAACGAGAAAAATTTGCGCAGAGGTTCCCCTCAAAAAACGTGATTTTGAGAAAAAATCCAGATGTTTTGAAAATTTGTTGGAAATTTTTTAAAGTCCAAAAACGAGAAAAATTTGCGCAGAGGATCCCCTCAAAAAAACGTGATTTTGAGAAAAAATCCAGATGTTTTGAAAATTTGTTGAAAATTTTTCAAAGTCCAAAAACGAGAAAAATTTGCGCAGAGGTTCCCCTCAAAAAACGTGATTTTGAGAAAAAATCCAGATGTTTTGAAAATTTGTTGAAAATTTTCAAAGTCCATAGACGAGAAAAAAAAATTGGGCAGCGGTTTCCCTTACAAAAACGTGATTTTGAGAAAAAATCCTGATGTTTTGAAAATTTGTTGAAAATTTTCAAAGTCCATAGACGAGAAAAAAAATTGGGCAGCGGTTTCCCTTACAAAAACGTGATTTTGAGAAAAAATCCCGATGTTTTGAAAATTTGTTGAAAATTTTCTAAGTCCGGAATGAGAGAAAATTTGAGCAGCGGTTTCCCTCAAAAAACGTAATTTTTGAGAAAAAATCCTGATGTTTTTGAAAAAGGTTTGCAAATAAGCAAAAGTCCGGAAAAGAAAAAATAAAAAAACGGAAACGAGGTTCGCCTTAAATGAACATGTTTTTTGGAATATTTCGATTAGCCTTCCAAAGGGGGGGGTTCTTTAGAAAGGAAAGGAAATATTTTTTCTTTTATACAAGTTTTCGTGGAAGTATGTTTGAAAATTCAACAATGTCTTGGGGAATTGTTCTTTATTTAACGTGGCTATACTGCAGCCTGATTTGAGCATACACCATTACTGGTATTTATCCGCCGACTTCCTCTTGTCATAACAAGTTATATGCAGATGTGCATACGTAATGTAATGCCTGACTCGAGGAAACGACGTCAACGCGAACCGAACGTCTTTCAAATTATGTCGTCTGTTTCTTACGAAAGAAAAAAAAGCTAAATGATGAAACAGGCGGCAAAATTAGAAAAATGCTCAATTGTCAAAAGGTAGAAAGAATTTAATCCACTTGTTTCCCTTAAGCTGCAAAATATGCCGTTATATATACAGGCCAGTATTTTGCGAAATAGACCCCTATTCGCAGTATATGTCGATATCAAATACAGACCAGCACACTGCGGAATAAGTTTATTAATGAAAACTGGTTAATTAACTTTCGGGAAACGAAGCGGGTAATTGGTTTATCATATACAGGATTTTAATTGTTGAATAACTTTGTTTTAAATATTTGTGTACATTTCCACTATTAATCTTGTATTTGAAACTAGCAAATTTAGTCGGTCGACACTTGTAAACACTATATTATTCACGACGGCAACTTTCTTGGTTGAGCACTTTACGTAGGAATACCGGTGATAATGTTTTGTCGAGTGACGACTCGAAAATGAAGGAATGTGCCCGCGATAGTTTAAATTTGCAATTCGAAGTTACACTCGCGTCGATGTTTTTTGATGGTAATGCTAGACAAATTGGGAAAAAAACAAGACAAAACATTATAGATTATACAGTTTAAACAATGGCTGATTGAAGAACGAGGCGAGCGACTGTGAAGAGGGAGGAAAAAAAAATTGCCCCTAAGTTGGGAACGCCAGTGCTGGGAGCGCTGCTGCGGCGGCCTGCCCCAGGCCCTATTCCTGTAAAACACACACAATAACAGCCGTCGGTTAGCTCAAACCGGCTCGAACATGATTCCTCCTAAAAACAGGGCGAGTGCCAGTGGTTCGCTTGGTCAATTCTTCCTTCCCCTCCTCTCCTCAAAATCCCCGGGACTCCCTCTTCAATCAGTACACAGTATTTGCATTTAAAGGGTTTATTCAATAAACAGAACAGGGTGATACACATACGGCCAGTGTCGGCACAAAACACAAGTTAAACTACCCTACTGACCTAACGAGGATTTCTCCCTCTCTCTATGCGTTTAAATGAAGTTACAAACGGTTCAAAGCACACGGTGGGGGGGAGGAAGCGAGTGGGTACTCACATAGCTAGATGCGTGGTCTGCCATCTTTCTGGATTCCGTTCACCACACAATTGCAAACAATACATCGCGGAGTTAATATCGTAGAGCACAAACAGCGCAAATCGCGCGTAGCCAGTTGCTTGGCCGAGAGCTAGCGAAGGAATGGCGGCCGGCGGGCCGCCCGGCGCTTTGGTGCTTGACGCGGGGTGGTCGCGCGGTGCGGGGAGAGGAAACGGTCGGCACGTGTAGTGGGGACGATTCACTTAACCTTCCGCTCGGGAGCCGATTCTGTTACGTAACAATATGAAAGAGAAATATATTGTTCTGTAATATACAAGTTATTTAAATTATTTACTGGTGGTATAGGTTTATATGTTCCTTAAAGAAATTTCGCCCCTTTTCGATATCCATTTATGCACACCGGTTGCAAAGGGAGTAAGTGTTTTTGATGTTTTGATGTCGTTATTTAACGTGTTGAATATTTTAGGTGCGATGTATGAGTATTGCCTTTGTGAAAAAGTGGTTTTTGTTACAGGAATGATGCATTTTCCATGCTTTGAGTAGCGTGTATGTATGTCCGTTTGCGTAGAGTTTATCAATCCATTTTTCCAGATATGGATAAGAGCTATCTTGATATACAGTTGGCGAATGTCAAGGACTGTGAGTTTCTTGAAAAGTGGCTCTGATGGATGAGAGGGGGAACATTTGAAGATGAACCTTAGCAAAAGTTTTTGTACGGTCACTAGAGGGTAGAGGATGGATGCTGCACAACCTCCCCATCCTATAATGCCATACATTGCTATCATGAAATAGAGCAAAATATACAGTTCTTAAAGTATTTATATCAAGGAATGATCGTAGAGAATAAAAAAAATGGCATAACTTACGGAGTCTCTTAGTTATGGAGTTAATATGGGCCTCCCAGCGTAATTGGTTATCTATAATGACACCTAGGTATTTTATTTCATTTGATGGTTTAAGATTTGGGCATGAGCAGCTATTATTGGGTGTTTGTTGAGATGTGTCTAGATTTTGTGAGCAAGTGTGAATTATTAATTTAGGAAGGTTTTCTGGGAGTGTGAATTTACGGATTAAAAAGTGAATGTATTGTGTTTTTTGTACATTTGGGGTGAGGAGGTTGGAGTCTAGCCATTTTTTAATTTTGTAAAGTCCATAATTTGCCTTCTCTATTGATGTTTTCCATGTTTTGCTAGTGAATATGATAACCGTATCATCGGCGAAAGATATTATATTGCCATCAATGTCCAGTTTCAATAGGGAGTTCATATACACTAGTGGACTTAAGTATGGACACTTTTCATAAATTTCTTATATTTGAGGTACATTTGCTCTTTTTTAAATCATGTTGGGATTTAAGTATAATTTTGTCAGCTAATTGATTCAACAACATATTACACTGTTATATTTTGAATAGATTTAAACTTTTTTCTTAGAAAAATAACAAAAATGCTGAATAAAACAACGACAGGGAAAACACGAATTATTTATTAATTACGAAGATTTTGCATAATATTTCAAATTAGCATTTAACGTTAGTATTTCGTTGGAAATTCTTTAAGTTTAATAACTTCCTTAAGTCTACTAGGCATGGAGCCCACAAAACGTCACTAATTTTCAGGTTATATGACATGGAACCATGTTTGAAAAAAATATTTCAATTATTTCTCTTTTATTGCTGGATTTGCGACTTGAAACCAGTATTTTCATTCTAGATCAGAGATTTTCAGTAGGATTCAAGTCCAGATGGTTCCCTGGCCAAGATAGAACAACAATATGGTGGTTCTGTAAGCATTTCATGCTCGTTTTGCTATGTGGCATGGGGGGTCCATGCTCCTGGAAATTGCATTTACCACGGTTCCCCTCGAACAAATCATTGTGCTGAGCAATAATTTTGGCTCCAGAATCACATTTTGATGACTTTTAGCCTTAATTGTGCCTTCTACCACTCCCAGACGTCCAAAACTATCCCTTATCATGCAAACCCACACCATTACACTCAGAGGAAGTTCCATTGTCGCGGTAGTGCATTATGGTATCACACCTTCAACTTGATGGCAACGAACAAATCTGATACCATCACTCCCAAAAGTGAAAATTTTGGTCTCATCACTCCATATCACCTTTGCCCAGTCTTCTGCGGTCCATTCCTTATGTGTTACAGCCCATTTCAGCCGTTTATGTCTCTGTTTCATGTTTTGGTAAGATTTTTATTATTCTTGCCTAATTTCTCCCTTAATGTTATATTAGTAATATCGAGTCCAGCAGCTTTAACGACCTTGTTAATGTCTTTGGATGTTTGACGATGGTTCTGCAGGGTAAGGCAACACACGCTCCTTTCGTTTTGTGGCATAATCTTTGGATTTTGGATGATTTTCGGCATGTTTTTGTAGTTTTAGACTCTTTGCAGCGTTAGCAAACCTTTCTTACTCCAGACTTGGTAGCTTCTCCACCCAATATTTTTGCATTTTCTTCGTATGTGTAGTCTTCTTCCTGAAGTGCAATAGCTTTGCTTCTCTTTGGGTGACCAATCGGCATGTTTTGGCACCTTAGGAGCCATTTTAATAATATTTATTAAAAAAAAACAATATCACTTTTATTTAACGGATGACTGACTAACACGGGTGTAAAACTTAATCGTATTGCATCTTAAAGTGTCTTGATTGGAGCACACGACGATTCCCTGCACTTTGTGGTTGGTTTAGACAGAAGACGAGACATTTTAGGGTTGCCAAAACTCAAAAACATTATTCTCAAAAATTGGTTGTTTTAAAGGGGTTTGCTCCCATTTCTCATAAAGAGTGATAAGAATTTTGAATCACTGTATGGTATATCGTATAGTACTTTTATTAATCAACTATAGCACAAGGAACACGAAAAAAAAATTTTGAAGGGTTCCGTAACGAAATAAGTTGTTTTTTATAAGGCAAACGACAAGATACAAGAAATCTCGAAAAGTGTCCATACTAAGGTTCACTAGTGTATATGAGAAATAGGAGCGGACCTAGAACACTTCCTTGGGGCACACCGTAGGAGATAGATAGATATTTACTTCTATATGCTCGATTTGAGTGAAGGACAGTTGTTTGTGATCTTTGTGTAAGATAGCTTTTAAACCATTTTAGGGCAGTACCTTCTATCCCAATCTGTTGCAGTTTTTTTAGGAGAATGTGATGTGAAATAGTATCAAAGGCTTTAGATAAGTCTAGAAAGACAGCAAGAGGTTTATTACCCTTATCAAGGTTATCGGATATCAGTTTGGTGAAGGTTGCAATTGCATCATCAGTACTACGGTTTTTGCGAAAGCCATACTGGTTATTAGAAAGGATTTTATTTTCCTCAAGGAACTTAACCAGTTTTAGTTTTACCACTTTTTCAATGATTTTGGAGATTGTACTCGGTAGAGATTTAGTGGCCTGTAACTATTTAGGGAAGATCTGTCACCTGATTTGTAAATAGGGATGATTGAGGCATGTTTAAGAGAGTTTGGGAATATACCGGATTGGAGGCTAAGGTTTATAATATGCTCTAGAGGCTTGGCTATAAATATTTTTAAATGTTTTGTAAGTTTAGTAGAGATTTCATCTATTCCTGTTGAGTGAGTATTTTTTAAAGTTGATATGATTTCTATAATTTCTAATTCTGTAGTGGGGGTGAAAAGGAAAGGACTATATCTCAGGTGAGTCAGGGATATTTTGTTTGCGAGTTCATGTTCCGAAACGCTATTTCTTGTCAGAATATGATTGGAAAGGTTAGAACCAATTGTGGTGAAAAACTCATTGAGATGATCTGCGATTTTTTCAGATTCATTACCTGTGTTTGTTAGTAAATGACCATCAACGTTAATCTTGTTTATGGGTGTTGTCGTTACTTTAGTGTAAGATATGTCTTTAATGATATTCCATTTTTTTTCTTGTCATTCTCTGCGTTATTTATTTGTTTTTTGTAGTAATCTTCTCTGGCCTTTTAAGTAATTTTTTTGCACACATTTCTGTATTTCTTGTAAAACAGGTGAGAATCATGGTCGTCTTCACTGTTCGTCGTGTCGTGACGTCGCCGTAAAGTCATTGTATTGGAATGTAGGTATGACACAAGCACTCGAATTAATTTATTCGTTTATTTATGTTGTTTATAGAGAATTAGTTGTGTTTATTAAAACATTATTTAGGCCAAAATAATATTTCAAAAATAAAGGTTTCTCTTATTAGTTTATCTCTATTATTGAAAATATTCAAAAACTACTGCACAAAAAAATAGTAATGCTACTTCTAAGGAGAATACTTCAAACAACGAAATTCAAAATGGCGGCAGTTGATCAGCTGATTGCCCGATCCCATAATAACTTTTCAGGAGTGATGACGTCATACGATTCACCATGAAAAATTAAAACTTTGACAATTATTTTAACTATTCGATTCTGACGCAACGGATCTTGAAATCAGTCCCCGGCATCCACATTTCGTTTTAGTTTTGTGTAGAGCAGTATTGAGGTTGAACCGATGAACCACAAGTTTGGTTTGTTTTTGAAAGTTTTCATTGTTATTGTTAGATGGGATTGAAACATTATTGAGGCACTTTCAATCCATACCATGCATTCTAATATTATAAATGCAAAAGTGCGTGTATTTGTTTGTTACGCTTTCACGCATAAACCACCAAACCGATTTAAAAAATTCTTTCCCCAATAGAAAGCTACATTATCGGCGAGTATTATAGACTGTATATAATGGTAAGCTCTGGCGTGATTAAATTTGCTTAAATGAATATGTGTGTTTTTCATATATTTTAGCGGCAGGGAGGAAAGGCATGGGGAGGTGGGATTCGCGGAGAGGGAAGAGACGAGGGAAGGGGAAGGCGGGGAAGGTGGAAGGAAACGGGGATGCATGGGAAAGGACATGCAGGGAAAAACAATTTATTTTTTAATGTGGCATTGCAATGCATGTCAGTAACCAGCCAGTAGTTTATATTTTAGAAAATAAATGACAGGCATTTAAATACAACCGATCCATGGTGATTGGTGTATTATGGAAATTTTTGAGTTTAGTGTCAAAATTTAAAAAAATAATTATATTCGTATTTGTACTATCATTGTTGATTATAATTATTAATAATATAATAATAGGTACCTCAAATAAAAATAAAAAAAAACAGACGGAAACGTACACAATCTGCTGATCTATTTTATAGAATCTATGTGAGAGCAGGCTTTTCTATAGAATAGAAACTCAAAATTGAATAGACTTCACAAATTTCTAACTTTCCACAAATTAACCCTAGATTTCCAATGAATAGAACAGGTGAGATCGGGCCATTAGTTACGCCCATGACCAATCGGCCTTTTTTCTGAAAACGACACCTGAGTGCTCCCCCGGGGCTAGTACTTATTCCATCACGCCTCTGAATGAAGGGCAAGTCATTTCCCTCCTATAACGAGTAGTATATAACGATATAAGTATAGAAATCGATATTTCTGTGGCGCACGTAGTAAGTAGGAAGGAACTACGCAGTGAAAATAGCTTTACGGATATTTTTTATTGAAACTACTTACCAAATAGAGCTAGCACTGCTCTTTTGTTTTATTTTCAGGCAAAAATATCGAACGTGGCTTGCAAAAAATATTCACGGTTTTATTGTTGTCAAAACGATGAAATCTTTCTGTATTCTTTAGCTATTTATGTTTCCTATTCTATATCACCTTATTTTCTTTAAAATACACATTCAAATACTAGAACGCGTACGTCTGATAAAATCAGTTGTCTCTAAACTCTCGACAGGCCAAGATGAGAAACATATTGTCCGTAACCATGTGGGTCGGCCGATGACCCCATGCATTTTTCTATCTTATTGGTATTTAAACCAAAGAAATCCCTTTTCTTTTTTCTTTATTTTTGAAGCGAAACTTCTATAGCCCCGCTGTGATTCGGATTTCGGATGAAACGGAAATGACGATTACTGCACTTGCGACGCTGGGTTCATTGGCCGCTTTGATTATGATGTCAATTTTAAAGGCTCCTATTGGTTGAGATATGAAATGTAAAGCAGTTTCACTGACTCAGTGTTATGAACAGTCCTTGTGTTACGTATTACACAACTCAAAATTTGTCCGCACCTAGAACACGCCTCACAAATTTGGAATCCAAGATACATAACATATGTTCATAGAATAGAACGTGTTCAGGAAAAAATTCTCTCCTTCATAAATTTTCGATCGTTTTATGCATTCCAATCAAATGAAGATATCCGTCAATTCTTTAAAATCCCGAAATTAAATTGCAGGAGAATTATTTCTGATCAATTGTTATTGTGCAGAATCCTAAATAATACGATGTCTTCCCCGTTTCTTTTACAAAAAATAGATATTAGAGTTCCCGGTCGCAATGGCAGAAACGTATCCCTTTTTTATAATAGCCGCTCCAACACCAACTACTTACAAAATGAATTCATACATCGAGCCTGCCACTATAATAACACACACCTCACATATACAGACACCTTCAATATAACTTTCAACAAATTCAAAGCAACACTATTAGATAAAAGTAATGCATCACAACACACCACTTAACATCTATATTTATATTTATTGTATTATTTATCAGATTTCTTTCCTAATTTGCAATATATTAACATATTCCCTAATTACATAATATATCATCCTTATACTCCTATAAGATCATAAGCTTACCCTTTATTGTGTTTTTCTATATTCTTATCATGCATATTTAAGTATTTAGCTTCTCTTAACTATTTTTTTGTTAGTTTTTCTTTATGTTTTCTTGTCTTGCTACTATAAAAAAAAAATTATCAGCGAAAACATGTTTTTAGGCTTACTGTTTAATTTTAGCATGTATCTTTGTAAAGCTATTTTTTTTCAAATAAAGATATTGTTATTATTATTATCATATGGTTTTATTGGAAATTGTTTCGCAGTGATGATCAAAGGTAAGTTTGCTATCGAAAATAACACCAAAGTCTTTGATGAATAATACATGAAAAAATTTCATTCTTTTCAAGCAAAAACCAAAAAGAACATAATTCCGTCCTTTGGTCACCTCATCATTAAAATCATCAACACCGAAAATGTTTAGCGAAAGTTTTTACGGTTAAATTCCTCTTATAAACAATTAACACTTTTTTTATTAAATACCTTAAAACTACAATTACTTGAGGATCGGCCGAAGGATAAGCGACACATGCTTCTTTACGACCTCCTGAGTGTAGTCAATTTAAGAGTACTTATTAGACTCACTCGGCATAAAGACCTATTTCAATGGAAAGGAGTTCAAGAACAATTTTTTAACAAAACTTGTCAATTCCTAGCTTCCACAGCTTGGCAAACGAATATACAAATAGTAATATGTAAAGATATGGTAATGTTTAAAACATATTTTTATGTCAAGATGTTATTTGTTATTATTTCAGTTTATTATTATTGTTATTTTAATTTCTTCCAATTGTAAAACACTGTGATGAAAGAAATTATTTCTGCAACCTTTTGTTTATTTCTAACCTTTGTGTAAAAAAATGAACTTTATGTACCCAATGTAAAAGCCCGATGGACGCGTAAGGAAGTAAATAAATAAATATACATTAAAAAGAATTTTCGTTGTTTGTTTTTGGGGTGTTACGCCGTGTTGAGCTACCTCCTTCTTTAGCCAACGTTTCGGACAGGGTTTCATGTCCATCATCAGGGCAGATCCGGTAGCCAGAACTTAGCCAATGCTGCCGAAACGTTGGCTAACGAAGGAGGAAGCGCAACACGGCATAACACCCCAAAAACAAATAACGAAAATACTTTTGACCGTGAAAATATAAAAAGGAATATTCACAGATTGTTAAGAGATTATGAAAAGTACAAAAAATTGGAATTTTTTCTGAAGTTGGTTTTGGGTGTTAAAAAATGAAAGAAATCTGTTTGTCGGGTTGATCTTGTCGGTTTCATGACTGTTGATCCACTGACAGTTGGCCCCCGGCATACTTATATTCAATATGCAGTCGGCTTAGGGAAAATACGGTATAGGTACCTAATTACACAAAATATAACTAAGTTACCCCAAAGGGATGTGCGGAGAGGATCTACCACCGACAAATATATCACAGTTATTATTCAGAATTTTAAATAACGAGTTTTAATTTAATTAAAAATCGAGTATGAAGGGAGTCGAAATTGTGAAAGATACAATATATTCGGTGTAATTTGAAAAGTATAGGTTCAGTTTATAATTCATACTTTTTTTGGTTCCAACATGGGTAATGTCTGTGGATTCATCAGCTTTGTTCTATGAGTTTCCGGACTCCGTGCTTAATGAACGCTATTATTTTAGTGAAAATGAGATTCTGTTAGTTGCGAAGTTAATAAAAATTATTTCGTGCTTGCGTTCATTATGAAAAAAATATGATTAAACATCACACAATAAATTAAATGTTAAATGGAATAATTTTATTGTTAATACTTAGTTCATCGAGTTAACTCACGATAATAGGTATTTAGTAGTGTCCGACCGAAACTAGTTTTACGGCCGAAACCGAAACTTTTATATAAGGTCTTGTTTTCGTGGAAAAAAATTGTCGATCTTAATCAATCAGCCTTTATTTTTAAATCATTTATTAATCATTCAGTCTCTGATATTTAACTAAAAATAAACATAACATAATTTTGACTCCTTATTTCAAATAAATTATTTATGCTTTTTGAAATCGTAATCGTAAATCGCTTCGTAAATAATATTAAAAATAGGAATAGTAGGTATTACCTTTTTCAACATTATTAACATAAAATATAAGATACAAAACAAAATCCTTTTTCTAAACCTAATTTGTTTAGGTACACTAAACAAAAAAATACTCTTTCGTCTTAAGAATAAAATAATGTGGGAGGCGGTAATGGGTACCACCGCCCCGGGAAACTTTATTGGATAACCAACACCTCTGCCATTGGTCACTCCAAGTGGTTCGCTACTTTTGGTGATTTAGCGGGGGTGCCCGGGTTCATGGGATGAGGTTTGTCTAGGTCTTAAAGGTGGATGACCAGTACACACTAAACTCCAGATTCCTACCCACCCCTTTTCCTTCCCAGAACTCTTCTCTCCTTCCTTTCCCTAAAAAACCCTCCACACAGCATTCCCAAAGATGACACAGGCCCTCAGAGAAATTATCTTCCTCAGGGCCTATCATAAACTTAATCATTTCAATAGCGAAATAAAACTTACCTATTTCGAAATAATGTTAAGTATAAACACCTCCAATTTCACAATTTCACAACAGATAAACCAAACTACCGCAAAGTTCGCGGAGAGAATACAAACAAGTGAATCAAGTCTTGACACGACTATGAGCGCGGACGCAGCAAAATGACACTTCGTGGCTCGCAGTTCAGTGCACCGAACATGTCCGATCGCAGAACGAAACCTCGCAAATTCAGTTTCGGTTTCGGCCGTAGTTTCGGAGGGATGGCGGCCGAAACCGAAACTAAGCCGAAACTCGTTTTTTGGCCGAAACTAGGCCGAAACCGAAACCGAAGGTTTGGTCGGACACTAGTACTTTATTTTTCTTTAGCGATTAATTTCAAAAACATGATTGTGTGTCTCTAATGGCTTTTGTTCAAAATTAACATTATAAACTGGTTATTATTTATTATTATTTAAACCATTATAAACTAGCCATTAACAATTTACAGGGCTTTTAAAATAAAGGAATTTAATAATGAGAGAAAAATTAAATCAATTTTTGTTTCATCGAAGAAGAAGATGAATGTGAAATGAAAGAGAGCGAGAAACAGAAAAATAAAAAGATGACGGTCGCAACTGGGATCCGAACCCATAAACTCTCGTCTTACCGGGACAACCGCCTCAAACAAGTCGGATACTGAAACCTCTTTATGCGTCATTTTTCTCAATTTCGTATTTCAATTTTCAGAATTTTTAACGACAATTTTTTTACATTTCATTGGTAGCTATCTTTTTCATTGGAAACAAGTGCTCCATTTATAACCAGATAGAGTCTATGAAAAATATAACTGATTTTATTCATACACCTTTGTAAAAAATGAAATGAATATTCAATTTTTCTTATTTTGTTTTGGGTTCAAGTCCCAGTTCCGACCGTTACCTCCTTATTTTTCTGTGTCTTGTTCTCGTTAATATTTTCGTTTAGATTATTAGTGTTGTTTTCTTTTTCAATGATACATTATATTTATGGGAATAACTTTCAAAATTATAAAAAGAGATTTGTTTTGATAAAAAAATTTTTTTTATAAACAACTTTTACAAACGTAAACAGTTAGAAATTTAAGTGATATATTTTAATGGGGATGATCTTAAATACCGACAAATTAGTTAAAATTTTGAAAATAACAATTAAAATAATAAAAGCTAAGTACCATAAGATCGGTTTTTTGGATTCTCAAAATAACTACTTCTAATTTTGAAAATGAAGACACAATTCAAAGCGAAAATACTAAGTGCCAGACTTAACCAAAGTTATTCGAAGGGGTAAATTTTAACGTTCAACGAAAATGGTTAATGTTTCGTGTAAAAAACTTGAATCGTGAAAGTAAAATAAATTAATTATGAGTTAATAAGATAAATGCCAACATTTAAAATAGACATTTCTGAAACCTAGTTTTGAAACGAATCTTTTATCTTTGAAAAGAAGCTGGGTAACATAGTTTTATTCATCTTGTGTAGGGCGTGCGCGTTTTCATCCCGCGACAAAATATACCGGTAAAATATCTGTAATATGTTAATTATGGTTAAATCCGCATAGTTGGCGGTAAGAACTGCTTCATAGCTTTGAGTGATTATTGTTTATTGAATAAACGACAGTTGTCTCGGACTCTTTTGTTTTAGGGGGATTGTAAAAATGGAGTCTAGGTGAACTATTGTGAATTATGATTCTAAGTCTTAATAAAAGATATAGTGCTTGTGAGCCAATGGTGTATTATTGAACCATGTGAAGACATTACAATATCCTACGGACAAAACGTCCTCCAACAAAATATCTACTAAAACCTAACCTACCCTAACCTTATTTAACATTTTACTATTTTTAAACAATAATTTATTGTCTTTACTTGATATATGTATGACTTTTGTCCCATTTCACTCTTTTTGAACAATAATTTATTGTCTAAAAGATGTCTATTATTTTTGTCCCATTTTTTGTTAGGTAAGATGAGGTTAGGTTAGATTAGGTTAGGTTTTATTAGATATTTTGTTGGGGAATGTTTTTTCCGTAGGAAATTTTGTTGGGATATTTTGTTGGGAATATTTTGTCGTGGCTTGAAAAGTCCCGAACCGTGTAGAATATGTCATTTTCGAAAAAAAAAATTCGTCAAAAAATCACATCGTCATCTCGTCTCTTCGAAGTCTGAACTCAACTACAATCTTCAATAAAATTTTGAAATTTGAACGAATTTACCTTTCCTATCTCTATAATTTTAAACAAAGGACTAGAATACCCTTGAAGGGTGAAAGCCAGAAATCATTGAATAATAAAAAAATTGTATGGAAGTGAATCAAAGAGGAACGATTGTATTTGAAAAAATAATAATAAAATTAAATTCCATTAATTTAATTGACCTTATTTTATTGTATGCATTGTGCAAAAATGTTTTTTTTTTTTTTTTTCCACTAACACGCCAACATCAGAAAACATTGGATTTTTCGTTGTAATCACATATAAGTTATAGTACCTATGAAATCCAACTCATATTTTGCGTGTTGCGCATGTTCACACAGTTTTATAAAATACCAGACATTTCAGGCGTGAAATATGGTAAATTTGATTTTACGCGTTGCAGTTTTACTAGTGTTTTGGAGTGGTTTGAAGATGGTTGAACCCAAAAAAAAGGTATGTGAAATATGCGTAGTATTATTTCAAACACTTACGGACCTGTACGTTTTAAGATTTTCATGGTCAAAAGCATTTTCGTTATTTGTTTCTCTTTGATTAGGGGAGGTGAGTACCAGTGGGGATTTTTTTTCTTTTTGATGAAACGTTTAGGGACAAACTGGTTAACGGAATTATTTAAAACGTCATAAAAAGTATAAATTGCTTCGTCAACGTCAGCATTATCGTGAGTAAAACACCAGTCTGTTTTAGACAGGTGTTGGTTTATTAAATCATAATCAGCTTTATCATACCGATAAATTTCTTTTGGTGGAGCATTAATTGTTGGAAGTGTGTCTAATTGTACTATAATTTTGAGCGATGGATGATGTAAATCCTCTCTGACAAGAGGGTTGTTTGCTTGAGATACGAGGCATTCCTCATTATAGATAACTAAATCTAGTATACGTTTATTGGAATTTTTAATGGAATTGTATTGGTTTAATTCGGAGTAATGGATTTTGTCAGCAAGTGAGGAACTAATTGAATTTAAATTTTCAGGTGTAAAGTGTGAATTTTTGTCTTGTGGTTTCCATGTTATGGTGGGCATATTAAAGTCTCCAATTACGAGTATAATATCAACTGGGTTTTGATCTTTCACGTTAGCAAGCAAACAAAGGAATAAACTAAGAGCATTTTCATATCCATGTCCCTGTGGTAAATATAGACAAGAAACATGGATAGTACGTTTGGAAGTATAGTTAGAGGGTGGAATAGTTACCCAGATGCATTCAGCATTACAGACCAAGTCCTCGCGAGGGTATGCGTTAAGATTGTTATGAGTTATGATCATGACTCCACCGCCTAGACGAGAATCTGATTGGGTATTAATGCTATTAATTGTAATTTTACTTGACCTATCTCGTCTAAAAATACTGTAAAATTCAGTTGGTGCCAGTTCCGGATCTAAAATAGAATCAATAAGCCAAGACTCAGATGTACCGAAAATAAAACAATCGTCATTCAAAAGAAAATTATTGTGAAAAATCTCAGTTTTAGTTCGTAGTCCTCTACAGTTTTGGTATATAATATTTAAATTATCGTAGAAAGCACACACTTTGTGGCTTGACATTATATAACAGTATATTGTGGTACAGTTAACATGTACTTAAATATTCATTTTTTTTTTTATATAATTTTAGTCAAACGAAATGATTGATATTAATCTACAAATAGAAAACCACGGAAACATAATTACTCCTGAAACTAATGATGCCTCAATGTGCATAGATATTCTAAAGCCCTACAAACGATTAAAAATATTTTCAACAAATATTCGGAGCATTGACAAGAACTATAATAACCTACTTGTAACACTTGCCGGTTTAAATAATATTTTTGACATAATAATCTTAACTGAATGTTGGATCAAATCAAATTACACTCACAAAAACCTTGCAGGATTTACAGTTTTCAACACACAAAATAATAAAACGCAGTCAGATGGAGTAATCGTCTATGTAAAATCCGAGCTAGACCCGATTATTTCTGAATTACTCATCGAAAATGCCAACTGCCTTAAAATAAAAATCAACCAAACCACAATTCTTGCACTATACAGGTCACCTAAACAACAAAATACTTCAGCCTTCCTCAGATCCTTAGACTTGGCATTATTGAACTATAAACCAAATGAAGAGCTAATGGTAATCGGTGACATTAACATTGATCTACTTAAGCTCATGTCAACACAAACGCTCGATTATAAAAATCTAATGACTCAACACGGCCTTGTCTCTTATATTAATGCTCCAACTAGAGTAACAGACACTACCAAATCATGTATTGACCACATATTCGTAAGAACAAAAAAAAAATGCGATAGCAACTGTATATCAATCAACCATAACTGACCACTTCTCAATAGTAATTGGCCTTATGAATAAAATACCCATTCCCAAAACAACATGTGATAACATAAAAAAGAAAAAAGTAAATATCCAGGAACTAACCTCTAAACTTAAATTAGAAAGTTGGCTCTCTATTCTAAATTCCACAGATGTAGATATTGCATTTAATACCTTTTCTGAAACCCTATTGCAACATATTGAGGCTGTCACCGACGAATCCCCCTTGAACAATTCAAAAAATAAAAAACTGAAACCATGGATTACAGACGGCCTTATTTTTTGTATTAAAAAACGGGACAAGCTTCACAAAAACCTACATAACAATCCAAATATACAAGCCCAAATATTTTATAAAAAATACAGAAACATATGTAATAATCTCATTAAAATCACTAAAGAAAACTACTACAAAGACAAACTGTCCAGAGCCGGCAATAATAACAAAAAAATTTGGCAAATTATCAAAGAAATATCTGACACTGACCACCCAACACCATCAATTACTAAACTAAATATAAACGGACAAGACACTTCCCTAAAAGACCACCCTGATAGTGTGATCAATCACATAAATGAATATTTTTGTAATATCGGCAAAAATTTAGCATCACAAATTCTAAATGAGACTTCAACCAATGAAAATGTTCTTGCTGACAAAATCAATAAACCTGCTGGTAAAACAAATAACATATATATATTAATGCTTGGTTTTGGGAAAGGTCTTTTTCCGCGCACTTTTTTGTTGACGCAAAAACGACCAGTACGCCCTTTGCGTTTCACCCACCTCAAGGTTCACTTTCGGTTGAAGCAAATTGGGAATGAAAACTGTAAGCACTTTTTTTTCGACAAAATGAAATATATACAGGGATTTATTCTCCGATACGAATCGGCGGCGAAAACTAGAAGCTCTACTCGAATCACTCGATTCGGCTCGGTTGTATTTCCCGCCGACAGATAGCGTTTCAAAAAAAAAATGACAAAAAAAGACTTAGCATTTTCCTCAAAGGAAAATGCTAGGTCTATGGTCAAAATCTTAGATGTCAAATTTTTAGCCTAACAAAACGGAACTCTCGGCGGTTTCGGTCGTTGTTTTTCGGAAAACGACATTACCGCCGAAAAACCGATTCTGGGCTAGATGTTTTTTGAAAATACGATAGCCGGATAGATTCCGCAACTTTTAACACCAATAAAACATATGATTCTCATATAAAATACGTCAGGAGATGCTGACAAAACTCGAAATTTTCCGAAAAAAAATCATCAAAATACGTGCTCACAGATTCCATCGGAAGTTTAAATATTCCTGGCCAGTTCAAATTAATACGTTTTTCATTCGGGGTAGGTACCTACTTATTTCGGTAGTATTGCAAATATGATGAAAAAAGCTAAGATTGCCGGAATCTAAGGAAATGCGCAGGTACCTACCTGAATGGGTACCTACACAACGAATTAGGTTTTAATGCAATAAATACTAAGGTAAGGTTGTTTCGATGATACAGAATAATTGAACTTTTTTAAAGTTAATTTTCACGTTCTGTGATGGTTCTACTCAAATTCTATTGTTTTATCATTACAGACCAGTTACATCACAAAACTGAAATAATTACAGAACTCGAACGGAACTTTATAGAACTGAAAATTTACTAGAAAAATTTAAAGAATTGTCAATTTTTTTTATTAATTATTTTATTTTATTTTTAAGTGTGTTCTATTTGGACATTGTTAAATAAAAAAAATAATTACGCGTGTTCTAGGCAGGTACTTACTTCCAGGGACTTTTTTCATTTAAAAATCAAAACATGATATTGAATGAATTTATTTATAGTGAAAATTATTTTATGCTCAACAGCATAATGACGTCGTTTTGGTGAAATATTACAACAAAGTACCTACTTAGTACTTACACTTGCAAAATGAAATACAATACAACTACAATAGTGAGCTCCGGCATAATGAAATTTTGCACTGCTAAACCGTGCAACCGATTGTTATTGTTAATGGACTATTTGTGCGTAAATAAATTAATTATATACAGCGGGTACCCGGCATGCGTTGCGAGGCCACTTTAACTTCGGGGTCAACTAAACCGTAATGGTTCCCTACCAAGTCCCGGGAAACAACATTATAAAATTATGCACTTTATAAAATTATATACAACGGGTACCCGGCATGCGTTGCAAGGCCGCTTTAACCTCGGGGTCAATAAAACTGTAATGTTTCCATCCGAAGTCCTGGGAAACTACATTATAATGCAAGCGCCTGCACTATATAACAGTATATACAACGGGTACCCGGCATGCGTTGCAAGGTCACTGTAACCTCGGGGTCAACTTAATTATAATGGTTCCATCCCAAGTACCGGGAAACTACATTATAATGCAAGCACCTGCACTATATAAAATTATATACAACGGGTACCCGGTATGCGTTGCAAGGTCACTGTAACCTCGGGATCAACTTAACTGTAATGGTTCCATTCCAATTCCTGGGAAATTACATTTTAATGCAAGCGCTGCACTACATAACATTATATACAACGGGTACCCGGCATGCGTTGCAAGGCCACTGTGAACTCAGGTTTCTTCATATATTTAATTTAACACACACTCCTCCTCGCTTCATCCACGTTCACACGTCAAATCGCATAGTGTCTTAACCCGTCAGTTGCTTCTGCAACGGGCAAAACCTAGTATATATATTAATACACAGTTTATCGACCGCGCACTTTTTCCTTGACGCGAAAAACGACCACTCTGCCCTTTACGTTTCACCCACCTTAAGGTTCACTTTCGGTTGAAGCAAATTCAGACAAGAAGCTGGGAGTATATTTTTTTCGACAAAATGAAATATATACAGGGATTTATTCTCCTATACGAATCGGCGGCGAAAACTTGAAGCTCTACTCGAATCACTCGATCCGGCTCGGTTGTATTTCCCGCCGACAGATGGCGTTTGAAAAACAAAAATGACGAAAAAACCCGCTTATTTCACAAAGGAAAATGCTAGGACTATTGACTTGACATAGGTCAGGATCTCAGATGTCAAAGTTTTAGCCTAACAAAACGGAACTCTCGGCGGTTTGGGTCGTTGTTTTTCGGAAAACGACATTGCCGCCGTAAAACCGATTCCGGGCTAGATGTTTCTTAAAAATACGATAGCCGGAAAGATTCCGCAACTTTTAATAACAATAAAACATATGATTCTCATATAAAATATGTCAGGAGATGCTGCCAAATATTACACATTTTCATGTCAAAAACGTGTTCGTAAATTCTTCGAGAGTGTAAAAATCGCTGGCCATATGAAAATTTAAAAAAACACAATTAATAACGCGGTAGGTACCTACCGTTCAATTGAATTATTGCAAATTCGCCAAGTACTTATTGAGAATAAGCGTAGGTACCTACCTACACCAATATTATTTTTCCCGGAATGTTCGAGTAGGTACCTACCGGCTTATGAAGAATGTTCTTTCATTTAAATAAAAAAATCACTCAAGATGGTCAAAATATCAAGAAAATAAAGGCGCCATAGAATGTTATTTATTACAGGATAGGTAGGTACTTAATGCGTTCTTGAAAATAATGCCGATTTTCGTTGCTTGCCACTTTACGAATGTAAGTGCAGGGTGGTAAAAAAAATACCGTTGGAAATATATTGATTAATTTTGTAATAGTATTAATAATGTTTTCTAATTATTTTTTTTTTTTTTAGAAAATGGAGTCGGGCCGTTGCGACAAAGATTTGCGCAGCGTATAATTTTTTTTCAAAATGAGATACGTAGTTTTTTTTTAATTTAAATACATTTTTCGTTTTGAATAACTATTTATTACGAAATTAGTATTGGCGTTGCTAAATTTGAAAGGTGGACACTTGATAGATGACATTTACAAAAAATAAAATCAAAGGGTCGATTTAAAAAAAAAAAAACTTTTGTTCATCAAATTGTGTTTGTTAAAAATGAGTAAGGAAATATTGGCGGACCCTATCTTTTTTAACTTTCAGCCAATCAGGAGAGAGATTGGAATTCTATTCCGATGGCCAATCAGAGTGGCCGCATAGAGATGTTAGTGCTTATTAATTCAAATTACAATATTCACTATGAGTAGGAACTTATTTACTTTAAAATTATGATATAAAATAAAAGGAAGTAATCAAAGATGGAATTTTGCAAAAATGCTTCAGTACCTACGACTCCAGATACTAATATCTACAGCCCGTATGTTTGACGAATATCTACAGCTCATATGTTGAACTAATATCTACGAACTTCAGAGTGTTGATTAATATCTACAGAGCGTAGGTTGAACTAATATCTACAGAGCGTAGGTTGGACTAATCAGCTAAATGTGTCCAATAGTCCGATATTAGGAATTTTTACATACATACTTACATAAATTAAGTTATTTAAACTGCATACGCAATATTACGTTATTCCAATATGCTATACATAATTGAAAATCCAACCTCTGACAGTACTGTAGATATTCGTCAACACTTTGGTTCTCATAGATATTAATCAACAGTTTGAGCTGTAGATATTCGTCAACACTTTGATTCCCATAGATTTTATATTTGATTTTTTCAGTTTTTGGAATTCCTGTAGATATTAGTAGACGCCTCCGTACCTACGTGTATTGGAACTATTTATTCTGTACATTTAACTGAAATTAAATTACATGGGTATTGGTTGGTGCAATTATTTGTTTTGTAAAAATACGTAGGTAACTAGGAACACGGATATATTATGTGTGTTAGTAGGTAGGTACTAGGTATGAGAGAACTTTTATCTTATTTTCTGTCCAAATGAATGCTAAAGTTTTTGTTTTACGCATCGGAAAAAAGCATAGATTGCGTCATTTACATTCGGATATACTAAATTTTACAAAATTTTAATTACTTTTTTTTACAGATGTGTGGGTACCTACTCAGAATCTGAGTAGGCTACTGCACATAACGACTCAGAATCTTCTGATGATATTGCGTATGTTTTTTTTTTGTAAATATGTGATGAAATTACTAGAAGTTGAATGGGATCATTTTTTTTCAAAAATATGAAATTTACATAGCGCTTTTTTTGTATTTTGCATTTTAATGATAATCATTCAACGTGGAATTGGAATCGCCACCCCGGGAACCATTAATTGGTTTCTATATACAATATTGAGCTCTGGCATCATGAAATTATGCATTGCTAAACTTTTTTTTTACATTAGCTCCACACAGGAGGCACCGAGGAAAACAATTTCCCTAGGGGCCTATGTCATCTTTGAGGATGCTGTGCGGAGGGTTTTTTAAGGGAAAGGAAGGAGAAGAAGATATGGGAAGGAAAAGGGTATGAGGGGTGGGTAGGAATCTGGGGGTCAGTGTGGCCAGGAGTAACGGACGTATGAATCTATTCCTCACACTGCGGTGCAAAGCGAAGGGTTGGGAGAATATGGCTGGGAGAATCTTATATACAACGGGTACCTGGCATGCGTTGCAAGGTCACTGTAACCTCGGGGTCAACTTTACTGTAATGGTTCCATCCCAATTCCCGGGAAATAAAATTTTAATGCAAGCACCTGCAATTTATAACATAATATACAACGGGTACACGGCATGCGTTGCAAGGTCACTGTAACCTCGGGGTCAACTTAACTGTAATGGTTCCATCCCAATTGCCGGGAAATAACATTTTAAAGCAAGTGCCTGCAATATATAACATGATATACAACGGTTACTCGGCATGCGTTGCAAGGTCACTGTAACCTCGGGGTCAACTTAACTGTAATGGTTCCATTCCAACTCCTGGGAAGTTACATTTTAATGCAAGCGCTGCACTACATAACATTATATACAACGGGTACCCGGCATGCATTGCAAGGTCACTGTAACCTCAGGTTTCTTCATATATTTAATTTAACACACACCCGCTCCTCGCTTCATCCACGTTCACACGTTAAATCGCATAGTGTTTTAACCCGTTAGTTGCTTCTGCAACGGGCAAAACCTAGTACTCATATTAAACCCCACTAACTCGGCTGAAATTTCGCAAACTATTAAACAATTAAAGCCCTCTAATTCATGTACTCACGATAAAACATCCTCAAACATACTCAAAACAATTGAACCTTTTATAAACAAACCACTGGTACATATCATTAATCTCAGTCTCAACAAAGGTGTATTTCCAAATAAACTCAAACTTGCATTAGTTCAACCAATTTTTAAGACTGGAACCCCTACAAACATAACAAACTATAGACCTATTTCTATATTATCATCACTATCCAAAATTATGGAAAAAATTGTGAAAAAAAGACTTATCGACCATCTTACAAAATACAACATACTATCGTCAAACCAGTTTGGCTTCAGGGAAGGGCTAAGCACAGATTCGGCCATTTTAGAACTAACATCTCATATAACGCAAGCCCTAGATAATGGTGATAAAGGTTTGGCAATATTTCTGGACTTAGCTAAGGCATTTGACACAGTCTCTCGTCCAATCCTTCTAGCTAAGCTACGGCAAATCGGTATACAAAGTAAGGCATTTGAATGGTTCAAATCATACCTAACAGATAGAAAGCAATGTGTTAAGTTACCATCACTTAAATCATCCCATCCAACCAGAATCAACTTTGGTGTACCACAGGGAAGTGTACTCGGTCCCATACTTTTTCTCATATACATTAATGACTTATGTAGATTACAAATTGATGGCAATATAATCACTTTTGCCGATGATACTGCCCTAGTACTAAAAAGTAAAACATGGGAAGAGACATTTCGTAGAGCGGAACTAATACTGCAAAATATCAAACAATGGCTGGATGATAATCTACTTACGTTAAACATATCTAAAACGAAATATCTAACATTTAGCCTCAATAACCCAAGTCAACCCTCAATTAATCATTTACTAAAAATACATTCCTGTAAAAATCTCGTTAGATGTATGTGCACTCCACTGGAACGAGTAGATTCCATTAAATACTTGGGGGTAATAATTGATAACAAACTTCGGTGGGAAAACCATGTAATTAATGTCACAAACCGTATAAGGAAACTGGCATACATCTTCAGAGCATTACTAAACATATTAAACAAAAATACACTAAAAACAGTTTACTTTTCTCTATGTCAATCAGTTATATCTTACGGTATAATTGTCTGGGGAGGATGCTCTAAAACAATATTAGACCCGTTAATAAAAGCTCAAAAACTTATAATACGGACTATTTACAAAGTACATTACATACACCCCACGAAGGAATTATTTAGTGACCTCCAAGTACTTAATATAAAATCCTTGTATGTCAATTACATATCTTCCTATTTTAAATTTAAATTTATAAAAAAAAATATTTGTGAATCAAACTACAGTACAAGATATTCCAAACAATCCAACTTCATTATTCCAAAAACAAAAACCTCAATGGCCCAGTCACAGTTTAACTCCCTTGCCCCGAAAATCTTTAATAACTTACCAACTGAAATAAAGACGATAGACCAATATCATACTTTCAGGAAAGCGATTAGGAATTTTTTTATGAGTGAAAGTGACAGTGCCAGTGGCCTGCTTCTCGTTCTCAGATAGAACAACTGTCTATATATTTTTATATGTTATGTATGTATGTATATATGTATATGTATGTGTATATATATATGTTTGCGTGTATGTATATACATGTATATATGTATACATATATATATATATATATGTGTGTGTGTATATTCATGTAAGTAGGTGCGCATATGGGTATGTATATGTATGTTTATACCTGTACGATTACAGATATGTGCACGTGTGTATAATATGTATGTGTGCACCGTATACGCTGTGCTTGCATGCACACATATTGAAAAAAAAAGCTATGTACGTATGCTTATGTCTGTATAGATGTGTACACCTACGTATATATTGTGTGCTTGCATGTACCCATGTTTAAAAAAGTTATATGTTCATTCTTTTAACCTAATACTAATTCACTTCTTATTCACTTAAAATGTTTTAAATTTTTAGCATCATTTATCTAGATCCATTTATTATGTTCACACTAGACTTCATATTTCATGCAAAGTAACAATACTCCATTGGTCACCATGAAACAGGCAGCCGCCTAGTATGGTGATCTAATATATCTTCTTCTTGTAAAAAAAAATGTGTTAATTATGTATCATGTGTTTTATAAATAAATAAATAAATAAATAGAATGAAACAAGTAATTTGTTTAACCCTAGAGTACTAATCATCGCCTGGGAGGCCGCACTCAAGCATGTTTTTTCGTTATGATTTCAAATCGTGCCACCGTTACGACTCGAGCGCTCACCTCAACTCAGTGCCCAACCAACGTGACGCGGTGGATAGCGGTCGCATTCCCTTTTCATTCCCGAATTACGGCGTGTTGGATCGTTGGATCGCTTGGGAGGCGAACATTAGTATTAAAGGTAATTTTTTTTTGGACTTGTTTATTATTATTGTAGTTTTGACATAGTATTGTAGTGTTAATTGTATTTATAAAAATAAATATTTTGTTTACAGATGAAGCCAGACGATAGTCAGATAGAGAATTGGTTAATGGAAGATGATTCTGCTAGTGAAATGGAAGATAATTATAATATAACGCTATTGAAGATGTTTTGAATACAGAGAATGAACAAAATATGGAAGAAAGGAATATAAAAGGAGAGCGAAGCATGTGCAACTTTTGCCCAGCAAAAAAAAAGACGCATGAGTATGTACTAATGTGTGAAATGCAACAAACCATATTGTCTGGAACATCTATCGCCTAATTGTCTCACTTGTGATAAATAAATAGACAAACTTCAAAGTTATAAAAACTGTAATGCTAAATGCTACTTTTTTATAATGATCTCAACAGACTGATATTGTATTTAAATAAAAATGTTTAGTTTTTAATATTTTTGCAAGATTTTTTTTTAAATACTCTTAATGTATCTTTGTTTTGCCAAAAAAAGTGTTAGGTATGTGTTAAGTCTAAACCACTATTAAAGGCTATGTTGATTAAGAAAACGCTTTTTTTGTTATTGCATTTAAAAAGGCAGAGTTTGCTCTCTTATGTAAAAATTTTTTTTTTTCATATTTTAATAAAGACACTTAAAAAAACTACTTGTTTTTTTTAAATAGCCTTCCAAGCGATGATTAGTATTAAGCAGTATGAAATTAGATTAGTATTCAAGGGTTAAAAACCACTTTATTTTTATTTATATTTGTCGACCGGTTTCGGTTAAACTCAACCTTCTTCAGGACAATAAACATATAAACTAAATTATAGTACAGAGTTAAGATTCTAATGTTAACACAAAAGAAAGAGAGAAAGCATATAAGAGAGGGAGAAAACATCAGATACTGGTTGGTGGAAGGGTAGGAGGCGGAGTCACGGGTGGGTGGGGGTGGGAGTTACATAGGGAGAAAGGGAATAACTTTAAAATCGGGCTGTTGGTTAATTCTAACTGTTTGTTTAAAATTTGGCAATTAAGTTTCTTTGATTTGGATATTTCTAATGCTTCTAAATTATTAAGGCGTTTTCCTATTTTATTTATAATATGTATTATTTTTACTCCTGTATTTAGGTTAAATGTATGGTCAGTATCAATTAAATGGTATGTCGATGATGTCTTCGCCATTTGGCCTCATGGAACAGAGAAACTGAACGAATTTCTGGACCAACTCAACTCACTCCACGTTAAAATTAAGTTCACAATGGAGCTGGAAAATGACTCTAAGATCCTACCTTTCTAGATGTGGAGTTGATGCGAAAAGAAGATGGCAGTCTAGGATACACAGTGTATAGAAAACCAACTCATACAAATTGGTATCTACATGCTGATTCCCATCACAGGACTTATCCATACATTGGTGACCCGAGCGATCAGAATACGTGAAGAAATAAAAATCGGAACAGAACTTACAAAACTGACCGATACACTGGAGCGTAACGGTTACCCAGCAAGGCAGACAAGGCAAATCATAAGTGCTAAATCTGCACCAAAGGAAGACAGAATTGAACAAGAGTCAAAGGGCTGCGCTTTCCTGCCTTACGTTCACAATGTGACATAAAGAATTGCCAGGCTATTGAAAAGAGAAAGCATTAAGACTGGAACCACGATAAAAATTCGAGACTTTTTGAGGCCTGCAAAGACCAAGTTTCCTCTGGAAACAAATGGAGTGCACAAACTCAGCTGTTTGGATGTGACAAGGTTTATGTAGGCCAAACAGAGCGGACGATCTCCAAAAGGATATCAGAACACTTTCGTGCCTGTAAACTTGGCCACCCTGACAAATCGGCAAACGCACTTAATCGAAACCGGCCATTACTTTGGATTTGTCCCTGAGGTCCTGGGAAGACCCAAAACTCATCTCATAGAGCACGCCTGATTACGCAGGCAATTGAAATTCACAAAAATCCTATAAATATTAATAGAGACGACGGAGCTAAGCTCAATAGTTCTTGGTATCAGGTAAAAGACGGTTACATCAAGACTTTTTTTTTTACATGAGCTCCACACAGGAGGCCCTGAGGAAAATAATTTCCCTCAGGGCCTATGTCATCTATGGGGATGATGTGTGGAGGGTTTTTTTTAAGGAAAGGAAGGAGAGGAGAGTTCTGGAAAGGAAAAGGGTTTAAGGAGTGGGTAGGAATCTGGGGTTCAGTGTGTCTTGGTCATCCGCCTCCAAGACCTAGACAAACCTCACCCCATGAACCCGGGCACCCCTGCTAAATCACCAAACGTAGCGAACCACTTGGGGTGACCTATGGCAGAGGTGTTGGTTATCCAATAAAGGTTCCCGGGGCGGCGGTACCCATTCCCGCCTCCCAAATTGTAAAACTAAACGCAAGACTAAACGAAAAAAAACATGTTGAAGTATATTGTAGCGCCAGCTCGTAGAAGAGTGGAGCTGGCGACGCGGTATCGCTCCTAAGTAGATAAGTACAAACATCACCCCTAACTACGAGTATTACACATCTGCCCCGATGAGGGTTACTGCAACGCTGTCCGAAACGTTGGCTAAAGAAGGAGGTAGCACCATACGGCATAATACCCCAAAACTAATAACAAAAAAGAGATTTTAGGTTCATGGGAACATAGTTTTCACCATTTCGCACGCGGTAATAGACATGATTCATAAACTTTTTCTAGATTTGCTGTATAACAATGAGGGTTCCACACTGTATGTAGAAGCGTAATCCAGGTGGCTTCTGATGTAGGATATGTAGAGAGTCTTCAATTTTTGTGGATTTTTGAAAACTGAACTTACTCAAGAATATGATCTGACATGCGCTGATACCGTAATATTACCAGAAAACTCTTACACATATATCAGTGACGCGCATCACACCACCAGGTGGTTAGACCACTGTCTGGTGACGAACAATATCTTCAAACAGATTTTAGACATGAAAATACACTACGACGTGGACTGGACCGATCACAGGCCTCTCGAATTGACCCTACAAACGGAAGGAATACCGAAAACCGAAATTTATTCATGTATAAAAACCGACCGTGCAACATGAAATCCTAAAAATGAACACGATATCCATAGTTATACTCGAACATCACAAGTTTTTCTACAAAAAAATAAACAAGATCTTACGCGGTACGAGAGAAGTGACAACCCTGATCGAGCTAACATCAAGACACTGTATACACGTATTATAGAGGCCCTGCGAAGCGCCGCAATTGCAGTATTTAACAATCGTAAACGAAGATTGCAACGACGTAAACAAATCTGTGGATGGAATGATTTTGTCGCACAAAAATACATAGAATCAAGACGTGCAATGATGATATGGATTGAAAATGGCAGGCCTCATGAGGGCTCAATTGCGGATGAACGAAAATTAAAGCGTGCTGCGTTCAAACTAGCACTGAAAAAATGCCAAAACGACTGCGAGCAAATTCAAATGGACAAAATAGCAGGAGATTTACATATTCGTGATTTCAAACAGTTTTGGCTGAAGACAAATAAACACTGCAACGTGAAATGTAAAATTCCGTGCAACATAAATGGAGAAACAAACACTAAAGCAATTGCTAACATTTTTGCAGATCACTTCTCCATCTCTACTCCGACCTCACCGAACTCTGCAAGCAAACCACCACCTAGTTCTATCCCAAATGAAGACAGTGGCCTCTTGATCACAGCAGACATGGTTAACACCGCCCTGAGATACATGAAAGCTGGAAAATCAGCAGGTCATGACGGATTGAGTATCGAACACATAAAACACGCTGGAGGACCAATTCTTCAACTGCTGGCGAGTCTGTTTACCGACATCTTAAAGAATGGATACCTACCAACTGACATGACAAGAACAATAATAACTCCCATTCTCAAATCAAAATCGTTGGACTCTACCTCCCAGGGTAGCTACAGACCAATTTCAATTGCCACCACCATCGCACGATTATTCGAACGTCTACTACTAAACCAGATCGGTCCCAGCTTGGAAACTAAGGACAACCAAATGGGCTTCAAAAAGCAAATGTCTACTGATACTGCTATATTTACTGTGAAAAGAACCCTGGAATACTACAGGAATAAAAAGACCACCACGTATGCATGTTTTCTAGATCTGAGCAAGGCCTTCGACAGGGTTTCTCACCCTCTACTATGGGATAAACTCAGGGAAAGAGGCATATCACCGGCGGTGATACATATCCTCGACTTGTGGCATAGACAGCAGGAGAACTTAGTAAGGTGGAAAGATGGACTCTCCGAACCTTTCCTCCTGAAGAGCGGCGTTAGACAGGGAGGATGCATGTCCCCGATATTGTTCAACCTGTACATGGACGAACTCACTGACAGGCTAAACAATGCAGGGGTAGGCTGCCAAATTGGAGGACAGTTTCTGAACAACATCAGTTATGCGGACGACATGGTATTGATGGCACCATCCATAAGGGGCCTACGTATTCTTTTAAAGATCTGCGAAGAGTTTGCTGAAGAAACAAACATGCAATACAACCCCACTAAAACGGTTCTACTGGTCGTAAGATATGGACAAGGACCAACAAATATTCCTCCAGCTACCCTGAATGGTGTGAACCTACAGGTGACTGAAGGAACTAAATACCTTGGACACATAATCACCAGTAATCTGATGGACGATAACGACATCGATAGGCAAAGAAGAGCTCTCAGTGTAAAAGCAAACATGCTCAGTAGAAGATTCCGCCTTTGCAGTACTGCTGTAAAAAGGACGCTCTTCCTTTCCTTCTGCGCAACACTGTATACGTCTGAACTCTGGGCAAACTACAAGAAGAGTAGTATAGAAAGACTTAGGGTTCAGTATAACAACGCCTTCCGCATAATGTTTGATCTCCCCAGATATTGCAGCGCTTCCCGGATGTTCACGGAGGGGCGAGTTCCTGGCTTTGCAGCCCTTATTAGATCCAGGGTGGCAGGAATGAGGGAAAGGATAAGCAGCTCTGGAAACATCCTTGTCATGGAAGCCCGCCTCAGTCCATCATCCAGTATTGATGCACACTGGAGAAAAATACTGGCTCCTTACGTGCTCACAGAATCCTGAAAGCTTAATATTATTATTTCTTTTGTTTTCCTTTTACTACTATTAGCTTATAATTTTTTTTTGTTTCGTGTACATTCATATCCACCTTCTTTTTCTTTTTTTTCCTTTCAAATACTTTGTACATGTATGTTTATATTATACCCTTATGGAATGTGTGGGATTGCACTCTCCTCCCCACATACTGGAATAAACACTTATTTATTTAAATAAATAAAAAGAAAACACTTTGTTTACGTCACTTTATTGATATTTCTTCCGTCTACCGGTTTCGGTACCTCCGTACCATCATCAGGACTGAATATAAAATACTGACAAATACAGGGAAATATACATATATATATACAAATAGTAAAAGAAAGAGACAGTAAATAAGAGAGGGACAGTGCGTCAGTTGTGGGAGGGAAGTGGGGGAGGAGCGAGTGGGATAACGGGAAACATACTTATAATAGGGCTGAATGTTAAATTAGATTTCAGCCTTTGCGTTAACTGATTTTTTTTATTTCTAAAGCTTCTAAGTTATTTAATCTTAAGCCTATACCATTTTTGTGTAGGACTTTAATACCCGTATCCCGGTTAAAAGTATGATCTTTATTAATTAGGTGCTCCGCGAATTCTGAAAACCCTGAACTGGTTAGACACCTTATGTGCTCCTTTACTCTAGTTTCCACATTGCGTGACGTTTGTCCAATATAGAACGCTGGACAATCGTTACAACTAATTTTATAAACGCCCGAGTGGCTTAGTATGTCCTCATTGTCTTTAGCATTAATTAAAAGTTTTCCTAGGTTGTTATTCGTGTAAAAAGCTGGTTTAATTTCTGGTGGGAATTTAATTGTACACGAAGAGGACAGGTTATTAATATATAAAATTCGTCGCCATTCGCGGTTAAGGTTATTATTATTCAAAGATATTGGACTAGAGTAAATGTATTTATTTATGGATATTGATCTTAATTTTTTTGCTAGGATTCTATCTATGAGCTGTGTTTCGTATCCATTATTGTGAGCTATTAATTTTATCGTATTTAATTCATTAGTATAATTAACATTTGACAAAGGGGTAGTGACTAATCGGTGGATCATTGAGTGGAAAGCGGAATGTTTATGTGAGGTTGGGTGGTTGGATGTATTATGAATTACGGTGTCTGTGAAGGTAGGTTTTCTAAATATGTTAAAGTGAATTTTATTTTCAATAATCGATAAAGTCAGATCAAGAAAGTTTAGAGTCGAATTTATACCTATTTCTAGTGTGAATTGGATCTGTTTATGTAAGGAGTTGAGGAGTAATAGGAAGGAATTCAGCTGACGCTCTGTTCCAGACCATATACAAATAATATCGTCCACATAGCGTTTCCAAAGTAAAATATTTTTTATCAATGGTGATTTAAGTTCAAAAATATTGTTTTCAAAGTTATTCATAAAAATGTCTGCAACAAGCGAACTTGTGGGTAGCCCCATCGCCAATCCATCTCGTTGTCGGTACATTATATTATTATATTTAAAACTGTTTTGGTTCAAGCAAACATCAATAAGTTGGATAATATCTGCGGCAAAATCTTTGTGTATGTCAGAACTATTGACTAAATTATTTATAATATTTTTACATTCTACTATCGGAATACTAGGAAACAAATTCACTACATCAAAAGAAATGAGTTTACAGTTGCTAGGGAGAGTTAAATCTTTTAAATGGTTAATTAGTTCATGGGAATTTTTGTTGGTAAAAATGTATATTGATACATATAACTCTGTATTTTGTAGAATACTTTTTATATAATTTTGCTTTTTGGGTCGTACTCACTGATATTAATTTTTCAAAAGAAGCAAAAAGTATTCTACAAAATACAGAGTTATATGTATCAATATACATTTTTACCAACGGTGCATAAAGTTTAAAGTGTTCCCAAATTATTTGAATGACAAATTTAACCGAATTACAAATAATAACAATAAAAATGGAGTGTTAACAAATTCTATACATCAAGCTAAAATGGCGTGGTTAAAGGCAGACTTGAAAACTGCTTACAAACAACGTAATAACTTAAACTAAATATTAAAATCCTGCACACCGAACTAGTCTATGAACTCCACCCAGTAGAATGGGATCTTTTTGATGACAAAATTAGAAGTTTTGCGTCAGTGAAGGCTTATAAAAAGAGGATAATCCTGGAAAATAAACTCAGAAAATTGTGCGCGTCAAATACAAACACTCATAACCAAACGACAACATCACCTCAACAAAAAATTTTTTATGAACGTGTACAAAATCTCTCCTCTGCACAGTTTTCCCAACAAGAAATGGAACTACTCTCCAAGGGTTTAAAATATAACCTAAAATATACTAATAAAACTTACAATAGTGCTGTGGAAAACGTTGCAGTAGACATGGAAACAGCGTTATTTAAAGCTCCAAAACCTTACCTTTACAAAAGTGCCGAGGTCTTACAAAACCTTATCCCAAGATACCAGCCGAAGCAGAATCAAGAAAACATACAAGCCAAGAATATCCGCGATAAACTGAAGAAAGAAGACTTAATATTAACTAGAGCAGATAAGGGTAATACAGTTATAATTATAGACAAAGTAGAATATAATCATAAAATCAACGACTTCCTAAAATCTGATAACTTTGAAATTTTAAAAGTAGACCCGATTAATAAATATCAGAAAACTCTTAAAAATACATTAAACGCATGTAAAACCCCAATATTCAGAGATGATACTTTTCACCAGGTAAAATTTTTAACAAAGAACCCAAAAATCCCCAGGTTATATGGGTTTGTCAAAATACATATAGCTAATAGGCCCATTAGGCCGGTCGTGACATGTTGTAATGCCCCTAATTATAAAATTGCTTCTATTCTTACAAAGGTAATTAAGAATTCCAATATTTTTCTTCCAAAACATACAATTAAAAATTCCCATGAACTAATTAACCATTTAAAAGATTTAACTCTCCCTAGCAACTGTAAACTCATTTCTTTTGATGTAGTGAATTTGTTTCCTAGTATTCCGATAGTAGAATGTAAAAATATTATAAATAATTTAGTCAATAGTTCTGACATACACAAAGATTTTGCCGCAGATATTATCCAACTTATTGATGTTTGCTTGAACCAAAACAGTTTTAAATATAATAATATAATGTACCGACAACGAGATGGATTGGCGATGGGGCTACCCACAAGTTCGCTTGTTGCAGACATTTTTATGAATAACTTTGAAAACAATATTTTTGAACTTAAATCACCATTGATAAAAAATATTTTACTTTGGAAACGCTATGTGGACGATATTATTTGTATATGGTCTGGAACAGAGCGTCAGCTGAATTCCTTCCTATTACTCCTCAACTCCTTACATAAACAGATCCAATTCACACTAGAAATAGGTATAAATTCGACTCTAAACTTTCTTGATCTGACTTTATCGATTATTGAAAATAAAATTCACTTTAACATATTTAGAAAACCTACCTTCACAGACACCGTAATTCATAATACATCCAACCACCCAACCTCACATAAACATTCCGCTTTCCACTCAATGATCCACCGATTAGTCACTACCCCTTTGTCAAATGTTAATTATACTAATGAATTAAATACGATAAAATTAATAGCTCACAATAATGGATACGAAACACAGCTCATAGATAGAATCCTAGCAAAAAAATTAAGATCAATATCCATAAATAAATACATTTACTCTAGTCCAATATCTTTGAATAATAATAACCTTAACCGCGAATGGCGACGAATTTTATATATTAATAACCTGTCCTCTTCGTGTACAATTAAATTCCCACCAGAAATTAAACCAGCTTTTTACACGAATAACAACCTAGGAAAACTTTTAATTAATGCTAAAGACAATGAGGACATACTAAGCCACTCGGGCGTTTATAAAATTAGTTGTAACGATTGTCCAGCGTTCTATATTGGACAAACGTCACGCAATGTGGAAACTAGAGTAAAGGAGCACATAAGGTGTCTAACCAGTTCAGGGTTTTCAGAATTCGCGGAGCACCTAATTAATAAAGATCATACTTTTAACCGGGATACGGGTATTAAAGTCCTACACAAAAATGGTATAGGCTTAAGATTAAATAACTTAGAAGCTTTAGAAATAAAAAAATCAGTTAACGCAAAGGCTGAAATCATTAATAATCAACTTAATTTAACATTCAGCCCTATTATAAGTATGTTTCCCGTTATCCCACTCGCTCCTCCCCCACTTCCCTCCCACAACTGACGCACTGTCCCTCTCTTATTTACTGTCTCTTTCTTTTATTATTTGTATATATATATGTATATTTCCCTGTATTTGTCAGTATTTTATATTCAGTCCTGATGATGGTACGGAGGTACCGAAACCGGTAGACGGAAGAAATATCAATAAAGTGACGTAAACAAAGTGTTTTCTTTTTATTTATTTAAAATGTCAAGTCACAATGTGTTTGCTTCTTTTGAAAAACTTATTTATTTATTTATTTATTTATTATTTATTTTAAGTCCCAACAAAACTTTTTCAAACCTTTTTTGTTTTTGAATATTTAATTAGATGTACGCAATTTATTTAAATACATCTGGTATGAAAATATTAAAAAAGGCAATTTACAGATACGGTCACATTTTTACAAATACAATTTAATAAAAAAATTTTCCATACCATTCATTTTAAGAAAATAGATAACTATGTGAGTAAAATAATATTAGTAAGTGTGTTACAAATCAAAAAATATTTTTTTAAGCATAATTGACGTTTGAGGCTTCCTTTACGGCATTTGGCAGGCTGTTATAAAGTTTTTGCCCTTTATAAAACGCGCTATTTTGTGTACTCGAAAGTTTAGTTTTGGGAAGCCTAAAATCTCCGCGTCTTCTCGTAGGATAATTGTGAACATTTTCGTGAAACATAATATTGCTCTGCAGATAATTTGCGAGCATATTATTTTTGAGCTTATATATCATTGTTAATGTATTATATATTATAAAATGTATATTATTTTGAAAATTATCGATCCGATTTTGGATTGGATCCAATCTAAAATCCATGATGGCAAACATAATATTGCTTCTTAATAATACACTACTAACTTTTTTTTGTTCACCATTATCTTTTCCCTCCTCTTTTGCCTCCCCCCTATTGGCCCCCCTGCGCCCCGCACCCAACCATGCCCACCTGCTTTACAGAATAGAAGCCTTTGATACCGAAATAATACTATAATCTTTCTATTACACTTTAGAGATAATGATCCGTCTGGATTCTGGACTAAACATTTTTTCTGAACAATTATTACCTTCGGTTTATTTTGATAACAATACCTATGTATACGTACAAATATGAAAATGTTTTAGCGTAATGTAATTTGACCTGTCACATTTTTACAGCAAAACTTTGTTATAAGCTACTCATCTGGTGTCCGCATGTGTGAAGATGCACAAAGCCAAGCATTCTTGGATACATCCCAACTAAAAGCTAAACGAATCAATGAAACCATCGCCGTCCTACATGGGCCATTCGAACATAAGACAGACATGGATGGTACTATTAAGGTAGTAACAAAGTTTTTTAGTTACAAACAGCCTTACTTACAAAAAAAAACCTTTCCCAACCGTTAAATGGTATTTTAGTTTCACATTTCATTTTCTTTTTCGAATTATTACTAATAAAAAATGCAATTAACTTGCTGCGACAGAACTGGAATCATTTCACGGATGGTATGTGAAAATTCGTGTTTGGATTTGTGATATTTGATGTGTGATTCGTATCGTGTTTATGTTTATAATTTCTATTCTCAGGATGATTTCAATAGTAGGTATGTTTGGTGACCAGCACATTTCAAAATATTTACTACTATTTGTGTTATTTTTCGTCAGTTTTTGTTAAGAAATCATGCAATAATTACGTGTTGCAATTTTAAATTTTGTGTTAGGTCAGAAAATGGGGTTGTAGGTTATACCATTTTTCAAATTGAATTTTATGGACTTAATTATGTAAGAATTTTACGAAAATCATGTTTTTTTATAAAGTAAATGTGATGGTAAACATATACCTAAGAAATTTTCGTTTTAAGATGAGAAAGCAATACGTTCAAATGTCAGTTTTTTATTATTAATTTTTGGAAATTAAAAGTTAACCAAAAAATTTTAGTTTGAAAGAGGTGAAAGCTATATATAGCTATATATATAAATTTATATATTTTTTTTTTAAAATTCCTCATTTAAAAGGTTTGTGTTTTTTTCCAATTTTTAAAAATCTTGGCCTTGTAGAGAGTCTTTGTTTGCTGTCGCCAGGATACTTACTTGGTCTCCAAGGAAGAGGATTGCATGTATTTTGTATGAGTGAAAGAGTTCTCTACGTTTAATAATTTATTCTGTCTTTGTTAAAAGTATTTACAGATTTTGTAATCGCGGGAGAAGAATGGAAATGAAATTAAATTATCCCGATCGTGTTGTCGGGCCGAGTTCAGTAGCTGGAATGGTTGCGCTCTCCGGCGGAAGTTGGGAGAACTACATTGGTCACGTGACCAATGTGGCCATAACGCGGTTTGGTTATAGATTTAAATAATGATTGTCAGTACTTAATCGCATTTCCATAGCCTCCCCTCCAGTGCTAACGATAATGTGAACAATGGAAAATCGTTAAAGGAGATTATATTACTGGTACTAATCTTATTCTGACTGAGGCACCTTCAGTCAAAACAAGAATAGCCTCCAATGTGTTCGAGGAAGTTCACTGTTGCGGTTCCTAATTGGCATTTCTGGATATTAATGACAAGTCCGTTATCAGCGAGTCGTTTAAGAAGCAAATCTAGATGTTTTTTATGTTCCTCTTCGTCAGCGGAAGCTATGAGGATGTCATCTAAGTAAACAAAACAGAAATCTAGATCTCTTGTTATTGCATGCATGAATCGTTGAAAACTCTGAGCTGCGTTTGATAATCCAAATTGCATGGAGGTGAATTCAAACAATCCGAACGGTGTGATGATGGCCGTTTTAGGGATATCTTCAGGTTCAACAGGTATCTGATGATAAGCGCGCGACAAGTCGATGGTTGAAAAAATCTTCGCTTTTGCCAGTTTATGGGCGAAGTCTTGAAGTTGAGCTATGGGATATTTATCGGGTACTGTTTTTGAGTTTAAGAGTCTGTAGTCGCCACACGGACGCCATTCGCCGTTTGGCTTCTTTACCATGTGTAAAGGGCTGGCCCAGTTGCTTTTAGAAGAGCGGCATATCCCTTGTTCCATCATGTACTTAAATTCACGCTTGGCTGCCTCGAGGAGCGCAGGTGCTAATCTGCGTGCACGTTCAGATACTGGAGGGCCTTTGGTTTCTATGCAATGAGTCACAGAATGTTTAATTGCATCCGGTGTCTGCATGGTAGGCCTTGTCAACGAGGGGTATTTCTTCAAAATGTCAAGATACTTTTGAGAAGAGGAAATTGTGGCGATGCCTGATGCTGGTCCTTTGTAGGTAGATCCTCTAATTTTCAATCCAGTAGACTGGTCTTCAAGTTTGGCTCGTCTCAAGTTGACTGTCAAGTTGTAGTGGTGAAGAAAGTTTGCGCCAATGATGGGTTTGGACACATCGGCTACGATAAAGCGCCACTTCATTGTGCGGCGTAGGCCGAAGTAGAGTTCGACTGTTCTCGTGCCGTTCGTTCTTATTGGCTTCCCATTCGCTCCATATAATGTGGAAGGGCAGTTGTCGGAGGTCAAGTTGCCTTTCTCAAAGGTCATGTTCCTAGGGATGACTGAGATGTCCGCGCCGGTGTCTACTAGGTATTTATGTCTTGTTCGCAGGTCATAAATGAAGAGACGACAAGAGGTATTAGGGATCTCACATGTCTCTACTGGGAGTTCCCGCTGTCGTTTCCCGACTTCTTCTTTACATAAGAACATGGTTTGGAGCATTTATGAGCGTTTTCTCCAAATCTTGCATGGTAGTAACATTTTCCATCCTGATTCCTATTGGGAGATGAATTGCGTGACCCGGAACTTGAGCGGCCAGGTTTTCGGCGGGGGCTCTGGTTTCTCCGTCCTCTATAGGTTGATGTGGGCTCAGTTTTGGCTATGCGTAGCTGGGCTACTTCACGCGAAAGTGCTGCTATTTGTTTCTGCAGTTGTAGTAATAAGGAATGTTCAGCTGGTTCCTGACGAGATGAACTGGGTTTGTTGCGATCTTCCATGGCACTGCAATCGGTTGATTGATAGACATCTAGTATTTTGTCTGCAGCTGTGGCAAGTTGGTTAATGTCGTTATCGGGAAGTGCTGACAGTATTGCTTGCACATGTTGAGGTAATCGTTGTAGCCACAATGTCCGCACAATTGCGTTATCCGCTAAGGTAGGTCCTGCTAGCTCTAGCATATGTCTCAATAGATCGGTTGGCTTCCTATCCTCCAGTTGGATTCCTGTTAGTAGGCGTGTGAGGCGTTTTTCGGCAGAGTCTTGGAGTCGGTCAATAAGGGCTGCTTTCAAATTGGCGTATTTGTCATTGATCGGTGGATGTGTCACGATGTCGCTCACACATTGTAAGGTTTGTGAATCCAAGGCAGCTATAATTATATTGTACTTCGTGAAATCCTCTTTAATGCGCGAATTCGCGAATTGGGCCTCAGCCTGTATAAACCAAAGCAAAATTTGATCCCTCCATAGATTTGGTAATCTAATGGACACGTGATTTACTGCTGCCGCAGAGCTAGGTTCGCCAGTTGATTCCATGTTGGTTGGTTTTGGTTCCGGATTTATTGATTGTTGAAACAAAATCTTGAGTTGATGAGTCAGTGTGGTCGCTTGAGATTCTTCATCCGAGGTCATTTCAACATTTATACGGAAATAAGCACGCAAAGATAGTGATTTTTTGAAATATTTCAAATTATGTATTAAAAATCCGTCATAATTTTAGAGGAAAATTAGAGCTGTTGACATCTATGTGAAATTTACGGAAGTTACTAGAAAATCATCCAAGACGCAAACCTTTACGAAAATCAACTGTTACCATTTAAGTAGAAATCTTCAATCATGCGAGAATAATTCAGATTAATTAATAATTGATATGTAGAAATATTATTATCAGACATGTGTTAAAAATTGTAACATATTATTTTGCTAAATTTTGTGGTGGGTATGCAAAAATTATTTCCAGAAATATCGTATAAACTGTGTTAAAAATTTACGTGGCTGAACGTTGTTGAGATGATGCAGATGTGTGTTTTCCGAGAGGGTCCGCAGCTGATGCTCGTGGTGGAGGCTGCGTCGATCTGTCGACCGGGCTGCAGGAACAGGGGCTCGGAGGTGTGATGCTCCTTTTGCGTTCCGAGGGTGTCCGCCGCTGATGCTGGCAATGGAGACTGCGTCCAGCTGTTGACGGGGCTGCAGGAAGTGTGACTCGGCTGTAAAAGCTGAAGATGTTCGATGCCTAGAATAGAGGGTAACGCGCACTTAATCCGAGATAAGAACAGGATATAGGCAAGTAGTCACAAATAGGGTCATTTTGCATTGCAGATTTATACGTATGATTGTATATGTGGTGAATCCGAACGTTCAACTGAACATGTTCGTAAATCAAATTCACAAAAGAGTTGTGAGTGCTAAAACATAAGATTGGAGCATATTCAAGCTTTTCCACAGAGAGTTGCGTCAGTTTGTAACTCAAGTTGGACTTGCGATGTTGAGAAAAAACAAAATGGCTATTTGACACGTGTGGATCGGTACACGAAAGCCACACAAGATTCATTTATTACGTATTTGTATAAATTTTTTGATATTATTCGTAATGCTTTGAGAACCAAAAACATGAGGTATAAATTTTTTAAAAAATACTGGGATATAAAATAGTTGTAAATAAGGCAACGATTATTTGAATTTGAAATGATGATTTTAAAATACCAAAATTAAAACAATACTCACCAGATAAATCCCAGGAATCCAGCCACTGAACTGCGGTCCGAGAACACGTGTAAAAGAATTTAAAAAAATGGTCTAAACGTTGAAAGTTAAACACGCGGTCACTAGTTGTGTCAATCATTTTTTCTTGTCGTGGTCACCAGATGTAGAATGTCTTTGTTTGCCGTCGCCAGGATACTTACTTGGTCTCCAAGGAAGAGGATTGCGTGTATTTTGTATGAGTGAAAGAGTTCTCTACGTTTAATAATTTATTCTGTCTTTGTTAAAAGTATTTACAGATTTTGTAATCGCGGGAGAAGAATGGAAATGAAATTAAATTATCCCGATCGTGTTGTCGGGCCGAGTTCAGTAGCTGGAATGGTTGCGCTCTCCGGCGGAAGTTGGGAGAACTACATTGGTCACGTGACCAATGTGGCCATAACGCGGTTTGGTTATAGATTTAAATAATGATTGTCAGTACTTAATCGCATTTCCATAGCCTCATTAATTAAAAATGTTTGTGGTAAGTTTTTTTGGATCTGTCTTACTGGGACAACACTTTTTTTTTGCATTATCTCCACACAGGAGGCCCTGAAGAAAATAATTCCCCTCTGGCCATATGTTATCTTTGGGGATGCTATGTGAAGGGTATTTTTAGGAAAGGAAGAAGAGGAAGTCCTGGGAAGGAAAGGGTATGAAGAGTTCTAACTCCATCCCTCCTACTGCGATGCAAAGCAATGTTCCGAGAGAGTACGGCTGGATAAGTCAAAGGGACTCCCTCAATCATTCTCTCCCGATCCGACCTGCCAGATGGTGGGCAGATGCATCCGCCGCCAAGAACTAAACAAACCTCATCCCATGAACCCGGGCACTCCTGCTAAATCAGCAAACGTAGCGAATCTCTTGGGATGACCTATGGCAGAGGTGTAGTTTATCCAATAAATGATTTTCGGGGATTCTAAACACTTCTACACGGTCTTTGAGATCTGATTTTTTAATCCTTTTTTTTTGATCCAGTCGATTTCGCCCTGTAATCTTCAGACAAGAATATGTTGCACACATCTAATCCAGATACAAGTCTGGATCAGATCATACACTGTTATCTTTATAAATTTAAATAATTATTATGGTTCCAGGTATTATGGCTGGTAGAAAAGCACCTTTCTTCAGGAAATAAAGAAATAATGGCCACCCTGGAAATACAAGACTATTGCGATGAACTAAAAAATAAAGATGACCCTAGTAGACTCCAGGCACAGTACTTCAGAGCTGTTAATTATACCGTCTGCCCCATAAAAGCGGTAAAGTACTAATGCCTCCTATTTTTTCTCTCCTTTAATTGTCAAGTAATAAAAAATGCAATTACAGGGGTCGAAAACAACACTATCGACGATTAATTTGTTATTTTTCAATATTATCTCCGTCCTTTTCCACCGCTTTGGTCCGTCTTTTAACAAGGGCTTGTATTCTATTATAATATGTATCACAGAGTTGTAAAAAACACAGTCATATCCAAAACACCAATGCCATAACTGTCCCCGCCGATCACACAGTTTTGATTTTTTTTTGTCCTTGGTGAGTTTGTGTGATGCCATTCCATTGACTGCCTCTTTGATTCAGTTAAAAAAAACTCATTTTTCGTTTCCGGTCACATTTTTTTACAGAAAAAGAGCTGCACGTGTTGTGAGGCCATTGTTTTTCTTGTTTCTTTATTCTGGCCAGTTAAGTTTCTTGTACCCACCTTGGAAAACTTTTGTTGAAAAATCAGTTGTCGAATAATCTTCATCATTCTGCTTTTACTGAGGGAGAGAATGCGACATCTGTAGTTATCTCACCCCGAGTGAGGGCTGCAATCGACGGCCTGCGCCGTTTTGCTTTTACTCAGCCAGCGGTGTTTGTCCTTCAGCTTGGTTACAGTAATGAATCCATTGTCTAGCAGTGCCGACGTCTATTGTTGCATCATAGTACACATTTTTCAGTATTTCATGAATGCGAATTGTGGCGTTTCCCCTTCTACAGTCAAGAATCAATCACAGAACGCTATCTATTACGAACATCGATGTCGGCCATTTTGCAAGCTACTGCAGTGCTGCCACCTGTTGACGCAAAAAGTTACTACTGCACCAAATTGTAGAAGAAGCTTTAAGGAATAGCACCATGTTCAAAATTTTTACTTAACTAACTTTATTTAAGTAGAAAAAAATGGGAGGCATTACTTATTGACTGACCCTCGTATTTAGAAAAGTGATGTAGGTTAACACGTGGCCGTAGGCTTAGGATTAATTTGCGACGTTTTCTTATTGACACCTTTTGCAGTAAGATTCTCTTATCCCGCTCCCTTCATCGTAATTTGGGAGTGGGTCTGCGTTCCGCTCCGTCCTGGGACCAATTCATTGGATAACCAAAACCTGTGCCAGAGGTTACGTTTGCTACCGTCCGTGACTTAGCAGGAGTGCGTGGATTTATGTGGCTGAGGTTTGTCAATGGCTTGGCGGCGGATGCATCTGCCCATCAACTGAACGGCATAGATCGAGAGAGACTGGTTGAAGAATCTCTCTTGCCTTTGCACTCCAGTGGGAAGGTTTGATGCCCGTTAGTTCTGGACACACTACCCCCAGATTTCTTCCACATCTCATACCTTATTTATGTTCGATTATTTTTTATTTTCCTCATGGCCTCCTGTGTGGAGCTCATGTAAAAAAATGTATATATACTGCATTTGCTAAAATTAATCAAAAATTATTATTGAGAAAACTTTGATCATAAGGTATACGCGGTAATTTATTTCGTTAGGTTACATCTTATACACTGAAAAGATCACAGGCAGTAGCAATAAAGGGCTTCGAATCAGATTTCAATGAAATTTTCTCTGGGATCCAACAAGGTTCTCATCTCGGACCATTGTTTTTCATTTAATATGTTGATAATATTGTCAATGTTGTAAAATACTCTGAAATAGAGTTGTTTGGTGATGAAACTAAGCTATACAAACCAATAAAAAGTCTAAATGATTGTGTCAATTTGCAACAAGATTTAACCAATCTAGCAACCTATTGCCAACAAAATCAACTCCCTATTTCTAAATGCTTCAAAATATCATCACATTATCCTTTCCAGAAATAAAAAAAAAATATATTTAATTGTTCCTTAAATAACAACAACATTGCAACAGTCTCAGATATTCATGATCTTGGAGTAACCCTTGATAGTAAACTAGAATATAACCTTCATATACAACAAATCACAAATAAAGCTGCTAAAATGTTAGGTTTGATCATAAAAAACAAAAAAATTTTTAATAGCATAGCATCAACGTCATTAAGCAACTCACTTTGCCTACGTACGAAGTCATTTGGAGTTTGCGTCAGTTGTTTGGACTCCATTTTATAAAATCCATATAAAGAAAATTAAAGCAATTCATAACAAATTCCTCAAATATCTTTTTTACAAGTCATATGTAGGATTTAATAATTATGCAGAGGAAGTTTCATACATTAAAATTGATTCATTGAGGGTACGAAGGCAACATATGGATGCAACATTCCTGTATAAATTAGGTAATAATAATATTCAATATCCAGGTTTGCTAAATAACATTCAATTTAACGTACCTGCGCGTACAACATACTCTTCTGTCCTGTTCAGGGTGGATCAATGCTTTAAGCAGAATTCTTGTTTGAACAGACTATGCAATACTTACAATAGAGTAATATCCAAGGTGGACATTTTCAATTCCGAACTTACCAAATATAAGGGCTGCATAAAAGAGTATTTCTCTGATGTTTCATGGATATGTTATGTGTCTATGTTTCTTATGTTTCTATCGTTTATACTTATAGTCCAGTCAGTGATAACTTGGAACTTAAAGAAGATAAAATTTCACATACTTTTTTTTGTAAGTCATAGGTAACGAGTTACAGTGGCGGAATGTGAATATAAAACAGAACTCGACTTAAACATGTTTTTCTATGCCCAAAACTAAATACGTCTTTTGCACAGCATCATTATACTTACCAGGGAAGAACTTTTTTCAATCGTCTACCAGAAGAAATCAGAAGCATTAATGATAAAACCCGAATACTGCTCTCTATCAAGAGACATTTTAAAAATATTCTTAAGAAAAAAACTACTGTCAATTAATCTTACAAATATCCTTAGTTTTCCATTACATTCTTCCTTTTTTTTTTTAAATTCACACCATTATAAAATAAATACTGCAGCTCACATATATTTATGTACAATTAATTATTTAAGTACTAACTTATAACTAATAACTAATAGCATTTATGTACACTCCCCTTCCATACACAAGCAAATGCTTTAAATGGAAGGGTAGTAAAAAAAAAAAAAAATACCTGTAAAAAAATATGTATTTGTTGTAAAATTGTTATAATAAATGATCCAATAAATAATTAAAAAAAAATATATATATATTTCTAAAAAATGGTGAAATTCCCAATTTTTGTTATTTTGTCGGGCTATTCATTACATAATTATAATTTTGCCTTTTTTACATCAACTCCACAGGACCCGTAGTCCCTGAGGGAAATTATTTAAGTCAATTTCAATGTAATTTATTACGACTTCTTTAATAAATTAAATATTAATTTATTCTTATTATTTTCAGGGTTGGTATTACATCGATAACTTGATAGCCGACACAAAACCACTGGCGGTGAATTCCTACATGGAAGGCAAATACACCCTCACATTCACTTATTACCAAATAGAAAAGTCTGGAGAATTTTTTTTAGCAAAGGACAAGAAAGAAAGACTTGGTTGCCTCTCTTTCGACTGCACCATAGAACCTAGCGATTAACTTTCGTTTGATGATAAAAACCAAAAGAATACTTTTATATAAAAAATCTGCACGATATAATACAATATACTTCTAATCAGCTTTCAGGATGATCAAAGTGGAAAATTATTATTAAGCCCTTTATCGACCCTCCCAACTCTCGATCAAATTACTGAAAAAGTTTTACAATTTATAAGATACAATCAAAATACTTGTTATGGTTGAATTCGTCACGTGGATCATCCTACCCCGTTTTCTGGTATCGAAACATACGATCAGCTGCGACATCCCTACTTGAAAGAAAGAAGGAAGAGCGAGATGCGGCTCACTTCAGTCGGAATATGGTCGGAATCAAGCAGGCTCAAGAATAGGATACGTACAGTTTGGCAATTAAGTGTAGAAAATAAATGATGGCGCTGCGATCGTTTTCTAGTTTTAAACGGTAACACCAAGATGGCTCATGAGACAATGAATGTATGTTTTAAAAAACACTTCTGCCAAAATGCATATTTCATGGCGTATTTGTATTTTCAAAAATTTTGCACAAAAACTGTAATTTAATAGAAGTAAAATAAAACAAAACAAGTTTTAAGTGGGCGTTTATTTCGATATAAAAACGTAGGTACTTAAAAATTTAAGTCTATTAATTCAACACCCGACATGTAATTATTGTCTTCGTCCTCGTGTGATTCTTCTTCTTCCGTATCTTCATCTAAACGCAGTTCATCGATATCATCATATATATTACTGCCTCGTGCATAATATTCTGCCTCAATTTTCAACACGTGTTTGCAACAATTTTTCCAATCATCAGCACTTATGCTATTACATATTATTATTATAATGCCCATTTTCCGTTTTACCGGTGTTTCAAATTTTCCATCTGCCTTTTCCTCTTCCTTGACGATTCGTCTTACCGTTGATTCAGATTTACCTGTGTATGAAATTATTAAAATTATTATTATAGAAGATAGTTTTAAAAACACACAAGATAATATTCACTTGGAAAGAAAGAAAGAGAAAACGAGAAAAAAGTAACTTTTCTACGAGTTTAAAGAAGTTGCATATTATTATTTTTTTTTATTGAGTTATTCCCTTTTTCCCGTGGCCGCATATTAACTGTCAAATTGAAGTGTCAAAATCGGATTTTTTCAACATAACCTCAAATCAGATTGTAATGGTTATTATCGCTCGAAAATTGGCATAAATATTGTAATACTACTGAAATTTATTAAACAAATACGTATCAGTCATTTCTGCAGTTCGTTTGTAAACATCTTCTAAATTAAACAGAAGCTTCTTCGCGTGATACTCGGCTAGGCAGCATTGAAAAACGCAGAATATAACCCCTCTTGCATTACTATGTAATGGTTTATTCATTTTAATTAAATTCAGGCAAACAATGAATAAAAATATTATCAAATCAGCAATCTTCTTCTCAGATTTAATACAATAAATCAACCGTAATTGAAGAAATTATGTAAATCTATTTGTGCCTAGAAGAATAAAAGTGATAGAATATACAACGTTTATACTGATTAGTTTTAAGATGAAATATATCACCTAGATTAGAATATTTATTTCCGAGACTGTGAAGTCTCGGAAACGGAGAATTTTGATAAGCTAGTGTCCTGGTGTTATTGAAGTAGAAGGGTAATAAATGTCGACATGATTTTTGGGGAACATGGATATTGATAAATTGAAGTAATTCAGAACAGTCAATTTTGTAATGCAGTATTTTATGTAATAGTATTAAATCTGTGCTTATTCTTCTTTCTGAAAGTTTCAATAGAGACGTTTTATCCAGGAGATAATTGTAATCAATATTTAGTATAGGAATATGCAATTTATAGTTTATAAACCTTAGAAACTTCCGCTGAATCTTTTCAATGTTGTCTGAATGAATGTTGTAAAAGGGAGACCATAACGTAGAGTTATATTCAAGTTGGCATCTGACAAGGGTTTTATATAACATAATAAATGTGTCTAAATCATTGAAATCTTTTGCAGCTCTCAAAACAAAACCAAGAGTCTTTAGGGCTTTGTTGATAATATTATTAATATGACATACAAAGGTGAGTTTACTGTCGAACATAATGCCTAGATCCATAATTTCACTAACACAATTTAAATTTTCATCATTTAAAGAATACTGAAAAATAATAGGATTATTTCTTTTGGAAAAATTAATGAACTGACATTTATTTATATTTAATGCTAGTTTGTTAATAGAGCACCATTCAAAAAGATAACTCAAGTTAGTTTGAAGTATAATACAATCATTAATGTGGTTAATCTCTTTATATAGTTTCATGTCATCGGCAAACAGTAGCACATTTATGTCAGTAAATATATCCACAATATCATTTATAAATATAATAAACAAAATGGGCCCCAAATGGCAACCTTGCGGCACTCCACGTGTTGCTATAAATTTGTAAGACTGTGTGCCATTTATTTTCACACTAAGAATTCTTTTGGACAAATAACTAACAAACCAATTTAATAAGCTACCATAAACTCCAAGTTTCGCCAATTTATTGATTAGTATTTTGTGACACACCTTGTCAAAGGCCTTGCTAAAATCAGTGTATATTGAGTCAACCTGGCACCTGTTGGCTAAAGATTTAGATATGAAGTTTTCGTATATTAGTAAATTGGTCAGTGTAGATTTATTTGAACAAAAGCCGTGTTGGTAGGGAGTTATAATTTTTTTAATGTTTGTGGATATTTTATGGAGGACAATTTTTTCAAAAAGCTTAGGTATCGATGATTGGATACATATTGGTCTATAATTTGTTACGTCCGTTTTGTCCCCTTTTTTAAAAATGGGTGTAAGAAAACTGTGTTTCCATGTATCAGGGAAACTGCCTGTCTCTAGTGACTGGTTAAAAATTGAAAAAAGAGGAACAACTAAGCCGTTTAAACATTCTTTAATTAGCACAGGTGGAATATTATCAGATCCTTCATTTTTTCTAGCATCTAACAAATTTACATGATTTTTGATATCTTCAATTTCTATGCGTACTTCAGATATATCCAGAGTAAGATTGGGTGAGAATTTTGGAATTTCGTTGCTAGGTATATCCTCTTCATACACAGACTTAAAATAATCGGCGAATAGATTTACAATGTTTTTATCATTACACCCAATTTTTCCATTGAAATTCATAGAAGTTGGAATACCTAAGTTAGTATTTGTTTGAGAATTTGTGTAATTCCAAAACTGTTTTATATTTACACGAATTTCACTTTCAATTTTGTCAATGTAATTTTTATAGCACAATTTTGAGATTTTACAACACTCCCTTCTTAACAATTGAAATTTATTGTAATCACTCGTCAGTCTGGATCGCTTGTAATTTTTATGAGCTATTTTCTTACTATATGTTAAGGTGATCAAATTGGGACTAAACCAGTTTGGAAAATGAGAAATTCTATTATGTCGAAGGGGCACAAAATTTGCAATAGCATCATTTAGAATGTCATAGAATTTATTTACATTATCGTTAATATCTGCGTTTTCCAGAAAGGACCAGTCTGTTGTATTTAAGCAATCAGAAATTTTTTGAAAATTTGCTTTACGGAAGTTATAAGATGACTTGATATTTTTAAGATGAGTGTTGTTAACAAAGGGAATAACTATGTCCAGAGGAGGATGGTAAAGGTCTACAGGTAATAGTTCTTCCAAAGATTTACATACGTTAGCTGTGGGCTCACTGCAAAAAACTAGATCTAGAATGCGACTATTTATATTAACGACAGTGTTAAGTTGTGGGATTGATAAATAATTCGACATACCCAGAATTTCTCTCTCACTAAGATTAGCAGGTGACATATTAATACCAGACAATTCAGGATCATCATGGTTCCAGGATATATTTGGCAAGTTATAGTCTCCTACCACGACAAGTTTGGCACTGGGATATTTAAACCTTAAAAATTCCACGTCCTCAATATGTTTTGTATACAGCTGTGTATCGGAGGATGGCGGTAAATATAAACATCCAATTATTAACTTGCCAGCATTTTTGTTTTCGAGCAACACGAATATTTGTTCAACCTCACTATATTTGTTTTTAAGCACTTTTGACGGAATACGTTTGTGGACAGCAATCAGGACTCCTCCCCCTCTTGTATTGGAGCTGGTGTTTGGACTACGGTCTACTCGGTAGATGTGGTGATCGTGCAATCCAAGTTCCGCTGAGAAAATTGATGGTGTTAACCAGGTTTCCGTTAACATGATGACATCGTGTGAGAGAGTCGGGGCACTTATTCTGAATTCCTTTAGTTTCGTTCTGAGGCCTCTGACGTTCTGATAGTAGATGTTACATTTATTTAGTTGGAGTTTTTTGGCAAAACATTGACGATTTTAGGTAGGTTATTTATATATTTTATTGTTAAATTTGATTCACCATTTTTTTTCTAGACTCCAGCTCGTCTCGAAGCATCATCAGGTGTTTTCTTTGTTGAATGGTCTGATCATTTCTGGCTTTGATACCATCTTTGAATTTTTTGTTATTGATCAAGATTGTCCTAACAAAATGTTCCTCTTTGAATTCTAACTTGATTGGTCTACATTTATTCGTGACTTTCTTCGTTCCCAACCTGTATATTTTAATATCATGAGCATTAAAGGAAGAATCAATGTTTTTCAGGGCCGTGGTAACTTTATTCGCGTCATCGGAAATATTTATTGAGGTTAGATCAGACGTGCTCTCAGGAACATTGAAAAGAATAACTTTTTTTGCACGGAGCTTCCTCTCTTCAATTTCCGTCAATAAGTCACAAATATTTGATGACGGATTTGTGGGGTTAGCATCTGTTGGCTGAGTGACTGCTACACTTTTTAAGGCTGATAATTCGCCTTCAAGTATTCCCATACGTACAGCCATCAATCCAATAGTTCCCAGCAGTTCCGTTGTTATAGGTGTTATTTTACCCATCTGCTCCTTCGTAAACTTGTTACCGGGGTCATTAATAATTTTGATTAGTGAACTTAGCAGATCTTTAGCTTTGGTCATATAGTTTAGCGAGTTTTCGTTTAAATCCATGTTTGAGTAGGTTTTGAAGATGTTTAATTTATTATTCCAAGATTTACAAAATAGCGCCTATTTCCCGCAACCAGTTGAGCACCTTTCCAAAATAAGACACTTTGAGCCAATAGTGAGTGAAATGACGACACTTTCGACCAATTGCGATAATGCTGACGAACTTATTTATGCGCCTGCGCGATTGATGTGTTTACGATTTCTAAAGTGTGTTTTTAATATTTTTAAATCACAGCACTGCACAGCACACAGTATATATCAGAAATCTAACTGACTCAACACTGGAAACACCAAATGATTTCAATTATTTCAAACTTTATTTTGTGTTTACACGCAAATTCTTGTTGTTTCGGCAATTTTAATGTGGAGCGTATATCACTGTTTGTATACTTTACGGCGGTAGGTAGGTAGGTAGGTATGTTGTAGGAAGGAGGAAACACAGAGGCCGGCAAATCATTCCACAGCCGAACACAAGAACGAATCGAAGAAACGACCCATTTTCATGTGACAAATGTCAACGGTGTACAAATGTTGGGCACGCGTTTGGCGTGTTTCCCAACTATGCACCGGTGCCGAAGGGATCAATGATTCTAGTTCCTCGGAGCATCTTCCATTGTAATACCGGTAGAACAAGGATAGCATTCCCACCCGACGCCTGTGCTCTAAAGATTGCAATCCGTCTCTTAAGATGGGAGAATCTATCAAACGGACCGACCGTTTCTGCAGAGTTAAGGGTATTTTTCAGGTATTTTGGAGCTCCAGACCAGAGGTGGCTGCCAAATTCAACCGTGGGGCACACTTGTGATTTGTACAGGGTTAGCAAATGTACACTATTAATTTTTGTCAAAATGATCAAATCTTTCTGTATTCTTTAACATATTTCCTTTTTTATATCACCTTATTTTAAGATACATATTCAAATACTAGAACGCAAATGTTTGATAAAATGGGTTAGGTCTTTAATTTTCAGTAATAAGATAATTTAAGATGTATTGGGTTTCTTCACATTAAGTTTTTTTTATATAAATTCCGCACAAGAGACCTTAACCAAATAGTTCCTAACCTTGTTGGAGGTACTGATCCCCACCAGTTTCATATGCGCATTCACCGAACCCCTCTTAATTGGAAAAATAAAATACGATTTTTTCAAATTCAAAACAAAAGGTATGTATTTATACATAGGTGCACAAAATAAACAAAACCATCTTTATCTTTACTGAGTATATAAACAAAAATTTTAACAAAACAAAAAAAACGACTTCAAAAAATGCACTAAAAAGTAAAAAAAATAATATTGTATTCTTCTACAACTTCATAATCAACTTACAATTTCTACTCATCAATATGTAGGTACGATTGTTATTTTTGGAGTCGGTGTCAGGTGAGGACGAGAGGCGAGAGCGGGGCCGCAGCCGCGGCGGGAGGGGAACTGTCAAATGACCACGCCGGGTCGGGTATCTTGGCTGACACCGACTCCAAAAATAACAATCTAATCTACATATTGATGAGTAGAAAAAGTAAGTTGATTATTAAGTTGTAGAAGAATACGAAATTATTTTTTTACTTTTTATTGCATTTTTTGAAGTCGTTTTTGTTTCATTAAAATTTTTGTTTATTTTTTAATTTTTAGTGAATTTGAAGTACACTAGACAATTTTTCTGAATATGGGTAGATCGACTAAACGTGCTGCTCATAAGTGACAGACATTACTTGACCATAACGACGTTACGGTAGGTGACTCAAAGGTCCGGATAGCCTATAAAAGATTCGGCCGAGTATTGTTAATTTGCTCCTAAGAATTGAAGAGTTCGATCCCATAATCAGAACCTAACCAAACTCTCATCAAACTACCCTTGAAGTACATCCTTTCCAATAAAAAAGAATCATCGAAGTTGGTTGGCGTGATATTGAGTTATTCGTCCATTTGTCACGCACACACTTGACGCAAATTTAAGACTTATATGGTTTTCTCATGGATACCATTGACAGAACTGAGCCAAATTGAAATGAGACCACCCTGGAGGCACCAGCTTTCAAATAAAAAATAATCATCAATATCGGTTCACCCAGTCGAAAGTTCTAAAATGACAAACATAAAAAAAATACCGTCGAATTGAGAACCTACTCCTTTTTGAAGACGTTTAAAAATGAAGTCGCTTACACTGTATGTGCGCTTAGATCTTTTAAACTGCGCGATGGATTTTCATGCGGTTTTCATTAATAGGTAGAGTGATTCATGAAGAAGGTTTTTAGATAATATAATTTGACAAGGTTTTGTGTAAATTGGTTGAAATGCTTAATATATCTGGCCAAGCGGCAGCGGGCAGCAGGCAGCGTGGTGTGGATTTGATTTAACAAATGGCGTTGGTTATAAAGGTTTCGTTAGCCACAGCAACGTGTGGCCGGGTCTGCTAGTTAAGAATAAAGAACAATCCATTAAAACATGATTTTCACATAAAGACAAAAACATAACGATGAATATTTACTGCACATCAGTGTGGCTTCTGATGTTGTTCTTGACCTCCGTCGAACCCGCGAGACTGAATCACAGAACCCCTGGGATTCGATCAAACCCAGGTTAAAAACCACTGCCCTAACTTCTCCCGTCTGGAGCCAGTGAGACTATGACATCCCCAATTGGGGTATGTTGTGAGGCTGAAGGTAGTGGGAGGGGAAGGAGATGGGAAGTGGAAGGTGGGGAAGTACTTGGCTATTCAGATATGGTCACCAAACACAGCTAAAGCCATTTAAAAAAAATATATATCAATATAAAATATGTTCACATTTTATATTGATAAATATTTTTTTAGGAATCTGGGTCAGTTTGTCCAGGAGTGATGGACATATGAATCCATCCCTCCCACTATGGTGCAAGGGAGGTATTCCAAGGGAGTACGGTTGGAGAAGTCAAAGGGACTCCTTCAACCCGATCATCTCTCCCGACCCAGCCTGACATACAGCTGGTGGAAAGACGCATCCGCCGCCAAGACCCAGACAAACCTTACCCCATGAACCCGGGCACCCCTGCTAAGTCACCAAATGCAGCAAACCTCTTGGGATAACCTATGGCGGAGGTGTCGGTAATCCAATGGTTAGTAATAATTGTTTCCCGGGGCGGCGGTACCTATACCCGCCTCCCAAATTGTAAACACCTGTGTCGAAATAGGACATTTCAACAACGTTTAAATTCTGAATGGTGGTCTTACTACACCAGCGTGATACTGAGAGTATCTTCCACTCTGGAACGTGCCGTAAACACTAAACATACTATATATATTTTTTTAATTAATTAAACGTGAAATGCCACAAATTAATCAAATAAAATTATTTGCGCACGCCGGGTTCGAACCCGTGACCTTCGGATTGTGAGTCGAGAATCTAACCTCGAGACCACGCAGGCCGTCGTTATGGGTTCGAGTGATTACTAGTTGATTTATTTAGTTATTGTAAATATTTACAGTGAATATTAAACTGAACAGACGTCCTTACTAGGCTAAGCTCCAAGTTGTTATGTTACTGCGGACTGTTCTCAACTACTCTAATAATAACAAATAGATATTTTATATTTTTTGAGAAAAACACACGGCCCATCTGACCTGATCTGAGAATTCGGGTAGGGCCGTCCCACTAACGCCTGTGCCTCCCCCGGCGTCATAAGCGAGCTTGGGGAATGTTTGCGCGAGTCCGGTTCCCTTCCGTCTGCCTCCGGTGATCCGAGGCTCACTTCATTCCCCAGGGTCTTTGGGAGTATCTCCCCCCCCCCCTCCACAAAGACTTCTTTAATGGAACTTTTGGGAAACCCGGCTAAGGGACGCGGGCGTTTGGGCACGTTGCGGCCAGGCCGCTCGCCCGCTTATTCTCGCCGGGACTGCCCCGTGATAGTGAGACAAAGTGCCCCCGATATCTTTCTTTTTATATATTTTCTTTGGTTTTAATCATACTTACACCTGTAAATATTTTTCTTTTTATTTATTATTTCACTTAACTAGATGCTGAACCAACAGGCGAACACATCTATGATGTGTCTTTATTTTGTTAAATACTGCAAATGTAAGTATGCATACATTTTTCTTTTTTACTAACAATCATGCATGCAGGGACATTGGAGGGTCTAGATTCGTTTAAAAAAAATGTAGCTTCCTTTTTACAAAAAAATTAGAGTGACGTGTGCGGCTAAGGAGGTTAAACAATCAGTTTCCTCACACAGCCGTGGGAAAGTGGTGGGTCCCCTTCAATGGCCCATCTGACCTACCAGCGTAGTCTTAAAAAACATACAATGATTAATTCATTTTTTTTTTTATTATTGCACAACAGAATATTATCCAATTACAGTACAATTTAGTCGCCATATCAGCATTTGGCCAGATAAATCTTCAAAAATAGTTTTAAAGCATTTAGAAAATTCACTCACATCCAAATGGTTTGCAAGTTCATTTAACAGCACCATTCCTTTCATCAAGCCACGCTTTGCCAGGACGTCTGTTCTGCCGTTTGGTACTCTGAGCAGGTCCATGTTATCGACTCCGGCTGTGATTGTCTGATACTTATAAATCATAGCATCCCAAAAGAAATGGGCTATCGATGGAAATGTTTAAAATTTTGATAGACATAAAAGCTAGACTTGCTTTCCGCCTAGTTTCAAGACTCAGAGAATCAGTTTCTTTAAGGAAATAAATATGGTGCATGAATCTTGGATAGGTTCCAGGCATCCACATAAACTTGAGGATTTTTTTTGGATTCGCTCCAACATATAAAGGTAAATAAGACGTGTATGATACGTAAACCATAACTTATAATACACGGTAATACACCACCTCTGGGGCTCTTAGAGCTTTCCACGTAAGTTAAAAACCTGTGTTCCTACGTTCATTTATTTGATGTTTATGATAATATTCATCAATTTACTGCACTGCGGTTGCTTACAGCTTCTCGGAAAAGATTTCTTACTTTGTACTTTCTTCTAGCGGTGTACTTTGTTAAGTTACAAATTACTACTATAAATAGGAGACCATACAGGAAATGCATATTCTAGCTGCGATCTCACAAGAGAGCAGAAAAGCAGTTTCATTGACTCAAGGTTATGAATAGTCCTTGTGTTACGTATTACAAAACCCAAAATTTGTATGACCTCATTGGAAATTATTTCGCAGTAATGATCAAAGGTAAGTTTGCTGACGAAAATAACACCAAGGTCTTTGATGAATGATACAAAAAAATTTCATTATTATCAAGTGAAAACCAAATAGAGCATAATTCCGTAATTTGATCACCTCACCATTAAAATCATATTAAAAACGTCAAAAGTTTTTAAGGTTAAATGCCCCTTAGAAAAAATTAAAAACATTTTTTTATTCAATACTTTAAAAGTACAATTACTTGAGGATCGGCGAAGGATCAACGACACACTCTTTTTTACGACCTCTGATCCTGTTTGTAGATAATTTAAGAGTACTTATTCGACTCACTCGGCATAAAGACCTACTTCAATAGAAAGGAGTTCTCCAACAATTTTTTTTAACAAAACTTGCCAATTCCTATCCTGCATAGCTTGGCAAACGAATGTACAAATAGTTATATATAAAGTAATGGCAATATTTAAAATTACATTATTTTTATGTCAAGATATTATTTGTTATCATTTCAATTTATTATTATTGTTATTTTAATTTCTTACTATTGTAAAAAACTGTGATAAAAGAAACTACTTCTGCAACCTTTTGTTTATTTATGACGTGTAAAGAAGTTAATAAATAAATATACATTAAAAAGAATAATCACTAATTGTTAAGAGGTTATAAAAAGTACAAAAAATCGTAATATTCTGGGATTTTTTCTGAGGTCGGTTTTGGATGTTGGAAAATGAAAGAAATCGGTTTTGTCGGGTTGATCTTGACGGTTCCATGACAGTTGATCCGCCGACAGTTGGCCCCCTGCATACTAACATACAACATGCAGTCGGCTTAGGGAAAATACGAGAGACTGTGCCGCCGAATAACAATGTATTTTCATTCAAATACATCAAGGAAAATCTACTTGTCTAAATACAGTGTACACCAGCGCATAGGTATAAAAAATCGACTGTGTGTATACTTTTTTTTTATGTTCATCATCTCATCATCATCTTCTTCATCTTGTCCTTCAGGTTGAGAATCCACTGCATCTTCAAGGCGCCTCCATTCATCCCTGTCTAGCGCTGATTGTTCGGCCTCCATCCATGGCAGTCCCATCCTCTCCTCGCACAGTTTCTGAAATTGCCTCGCCCAACTGTATCTTGGGCGGCCCACTGGACGTCTATCCTCTGGAACCGCACTCAGTATCTTCCTCGGAATTCGGTCATCAGACATTATTAGTACGTGCCAAAGCCCCCTCAGTTGTGATGTATCTATAATTATAATAATTTTATTTTAGTAATTTGTACATTTAAGTTTACAAATTTCTAATTAATTATAATATTTCATATTGCAGCTAATTAATTATAATATTTCATATTCATTATATTTTTTCTAGTTTTATGCACCTCCTACAGCACATCTCGAACTTTCCAATTGGTGTGGACTTTAAAATTTCTGGTAGCGTGTTGTATAACTTCATCCCCTCGTACAGTAAACTGTTCTGCGTTTCCGCTTTGTCCTTTTTTTGAAGCCTGATTTCCATGCACGTCCTTGTGTTATGTCTGTGAATATCCTTGTTGAATACAATTTTATAACATGTTGTTTAATATTTTACAAGTATTTTGGTAACATGTTGTTTAATATTTTGTGGATAAATACCATCGTGTTCAAGGCCAGCATGTGTTTCAGGGTTAACCAATTTAGTTCCTTTAACATTATAATTATTTTTAAAAATCTATTTCCTCGAAGTATTATTATCATTGCCCTGTTTTGGAGAATGTCAAGAGCGTCTTATTATTAAGGGTATTTTTGAAGTCGATTTTAGGTTTAAAATTAATAAAAATGCACAAAAATTTTGAATGTTCTAGTAAATATCATTTCGAGGGGCCAATTACCGATTCACCGATCTTGACTGTACTTCAGATTTTTAAATAACGAACTTTAATTTAATTAAAAGTCGTGTATGAAGGGAGTTGAAATTGTGAAAGATAATAGTTTTGGTGTAATTTAAAAAGTGTAGGTTTAGTTTATAGATTATGTGCATATTTTTTCGGTTACAATATTGGTAATTTTTTGCAAATTCAACAGCTTCTTGTTTGTTTTATGAGTTTCCGGACATCGTGATTATGAACGCTAATATTTTAGTGAAAATGCTATTGTGGTTGCGTTAATATTAAAAAATATGTCGTGCTTGCGTTCATTATAAAAAAATATAATATAACATCACACAATAAATGTTAAATGGAATAATTTTATTGTTAATACATAGATCATCGAGTTATCTCACGATAATAGGTACTTAGCGATTAATTATAAAAACATGATTGTGCGAATCTAAAGGCTTTTGTTTAAAACTAGCATTATAAACTAGTTTTATCATTAACCTATCATACAGGGCTTTTAAAATAAAGGAATTTAATAATGAGAGAAAAATTAAATATTTTTTTATTTCAACGAAGAAGAAGATAACACAAATAATGTAAACGAACACATAAAAGAGAGCGAGAAACAGAAAAATAAAAAGGTAACGGTCGCAACTGGGATCCGAATTCATAAACTGTCGTCTTACCGGGATAACCGCCTCTACCAAGTCGGCTACTGAGACCTCTCATGCGTCATTTTTTGTCAATCTCATATTTCAATTTCCAGAATTAACAATTTCATCTTCGACTAATTTTTTACATATTATTGGTAGCTAAATTTTTCGTTGGAAACAAGTGCTCGAAGAATTGGTTTGTATCCCGGATAGTGTCTAGGATAAATTTAGCCGATTTTATTTACACATATGGAATACCTTTGTAAAAGTCTAAAAGCCTTACTAAAAAACCCAGTGAAAATTTTATTCAATTGACAAACGGCCGCGGATGTGAAAACATTACTAATTAAAAAATTGTTCATGGTAAAAATACACGTGGTTTACACGGCCGGAGGGGGTAATTTATCTCTGTTTTATTAATGATGTCGGAACGAAATCCAAAGTATTTTGAGTGTTCTATATATTTCTTAGTTTTAAAGGTGTCGTAAAAACAAATACCATTTATGAAAACTAGATAAAATTACCTTTTAGATTTGTGTATTTGAAATACACTTTAGTTTTCAAAAACTGCCATATTTTAAGATTCAAACTCGGAAAAAAATGGAAAAAAATTTCTTCCCACAACATTTTTGACCAAAATGTAGAGAAATTTAAATAAAATCAAAATTTAAAAAACACAGTCCTTTTATGTAATAAATTTGAAAGGAAACTATCACCTCACTTTTTCATCGTGCATACAATAAAAAAATAATAAAAAATTTCAATTTCTTTTTTATTGCCAAAAAAAATAACTTAGAAATAATACCGAAATTTAAAACAGATTTCTTGCATCTCTAAAGACGTTAATTTTTTTGATTCATTTACGAACACATGAATTAGATTTTAATATTATAAAAAATTATCACTTTTAAGAAATTCTCTTAAAATAAAGATCTATGAAATTACTTAAAAGATAATGAAAATTTTATCTTTTAAGTAACCTATAAAAAACAATATTCTGACAGTTCAACTTTGAAAGTACGGCGTTTGTACAATAACTTGATTAAACTGATGTAAACCACACAAAGGGGCTCAAAATTTTGGTAGGGTCACGGGGATGCATATTTTGTTGGGAAGTATGCATCAGTTAAGTACCGTGCAATGCCATAGTTGCATTCCATCCCACTAGCAACACTACCAATAGTCCTACTCCTAGCGTCCACGTCCGCGAGCCCTGGGCAATGTGGCCACTGGCAATGCCAGCAGCCATAGCAGATAGGAGAGGATGAATGGCGAATGTCCGACGCCATAAAATCGGGCCCCCCCAACTAAGGGAAGGAAAACCCCTACAGAAAAACCCTGGTCCTCCTGGTAGGGGGTTGAGCAAGAGGCCAATAACCTCTTCTCGTAAAAAAAACCTATATTACGAAGCCAAACACAGAGCCTCGGACAACAACTACTGGACTTCGGAAAAGACCCGGCAAACGGATAAAGGATAACGATTTTAAACTTGCTACTTGGAATGTACTATCTCTGTATCGCGCAGGAAGTTTAAGAATTCTCTTAGACGAACTTGCTAAATATAAAACTGACGTAACAGCAATCCAGGAGATTAGATGGATAGGAAAGGGAACAATCGAAAAGCGTGACTGTACCATCTTCTACAGCTGTCACGAGAAGGATCATGCATTTGGAACAGGTTTTATTGTCTCAAAAAGGGTAAAGCATTTGGTCAAAGGCTTTACCGCGGTTGGTCATAGAATATCACTTATTCGTATATCTGGAAAATTCTTTAATTATAGTATTATTAATGTCCACGCACCCACAGAAGACAAAAGTGATACAGAAAAAGACACCTTCTACGCAAAGCTCTCGAAAACCTATCAGGACTGCCCAAACCATGATGTCAAGATAGTGATAGGGGTTTTAATGCAAAGATAGGAAGGGAATCAGTGTATAGACCTACAGTTGGAGCACATAGCCTGCACGCAGAATCTAATGATAATGGTACAAAATTAATTGATTTTGCAACGTCCCACAATATGATTGTGATTAGCACATGTTTCCCAAGAAAAGATATATATAAAGGAACATGGAGAACACCAGATGGTAGAAATGTTAACCAGATAGACCACCTACTTGTTGAGGCAAGGCATAAATCTGATTTAATGAGCATACGAACATACCGTGGAGCAAATGTTGACTCGGATCATTACCTTGTTATCTCCAAAATACGGAGTAGAATATCAAACGCGAAGAAACAGAGGGGATCACGCACAAATAAATTTGATATTGAAAGCCTAAAAGTACCAGAAACAGCAGAAAAGTTCATTACAACCATAAATCATAAGCTGGATGACATCAGCGACCATGTGGAACAACATGATATTAACTCGTACTGGGATGGTGTTAAGTCTGTGATTACCAATGCAGCTGACGAAGTTCTGGGAAGCAGGCAAACACAACCAAGAGAATTATGGTTCGATGCAGAATGCCAACAAGCAACCAATGTGAAGAATGACGCATATCTAAGAATGCAACAGCGACATCGTACACGGCAAGCAGAGATGGAATACAGAGAACTAAGAAAGCATGAGAAAAAACTGCACAGAAGGAAGAAACGAGTATTTCTCGAGAACCAAATCAAGGAAGTGGAACTAGCCAAGGCCCAAAACAGAAGTCGACTTTTCTATCAGAAGGTAAACCATCAAAGAAAAGAATACAAGCCCAGAATTACAATGTGCTACGACAGCGAGGGAAATATTTTGAATGAAAAGTCAAGAATTCTGAATAGATGGGTGGAATATTTTGATGCTCTGCTAAACGGAAGTGTAGATGAGAGTGTGGGTGAAAATTTGACAAGGGATGGAAACATCACTGATGGTGGTACTAATGATGATGACAATGTCGAGCCGCCACCAACATCAGAAGAAGTAGTGGGTGCCATTAAAAGTCTACATAACAATAAATCACCTGGAACTGACAACATCTCTGCAGAGTTATTCAAATATGGCGGAGAGAACCTTCAAGTCCATATATATAATATCATTAAATCCATCTGGTGCTCTGAGACTCTGCCAAGTGAATGGAACTGTGGAATAATTTGCCCCCTTCACAAGAAAGGAGACCCTATGAACTGCTCTAACTATAGGGGCATAACGCTGCTGAATATCTCAAAACAAGATCCTATCAAATGTACTGTGTGGTAGGCTTATGAAATATTCGGATGGCATAATTGGCCAATATCAAACTGGGTTCCGTAAAGGGAAATCTACAACTGATCAAATCTTTTCACTGAGACAGATACTGGAAAAAACAATACAATTTAATGTTGATACATACCATCTCTTCATAGATTTTAAGGCTGCCTATGACACGGTAAATAGAGAAAGACTGTACAGAGCCTTGGATGAATTTAATATCCCAAGAAAACTGGTAAACTTAGTAAGGCTCACAATGTCTAATGTTGAGTGCCGAATCAGAATACAACAGGATCTGTCAGACACCCTAAAGACCTTCAATGGACTAAGACAAGGAGATGCACTTGCCTGCATTTTATTCAATTTAGCGCTGGAAAAGGCCATCCGAAATGCAGGTATACAAACCACAGGCCATATCTTTAACAAGTCTTTTCAGCTCCTTGCTTATGCTGACGATATAGATATCATCGCACGCTCAGAATATGAACTAAAATCGGCGTTTAAAAGCTTAGCTACGTCGGCAAGGAACATGGGATTGGTCATCAACGAGGGGAAGACAAAATATATGCCCGTACATGGACGCCAGAAACCACCAAGTATAAAGATTGATAATTATACATTTGAAACTGTCAACGAGTTTGTATATCTCGGTACTATGGTGACAAATGACAACAATGTATCCAGCGAAATCAAAAGAAGAATAGTAGCTGCAAATCGATACTACTTTGGGCTACAGAAGCATATGAAATCTCGCCACCTTACCAGAAGAACTAAAGTCCTGCTTTACAAGACCCTTATACGACCTGTTCTTATGTATGGTTCGGAATGCTGGACAATCAGTAGAGTGATGAAGGAGCCCTAGAAAGTTTTGAAAGGAAGGTGCTGCGAAGGATTGACGGCCCAGTCTGTGATAATGGAGAATGGCGTATCAGATACAACCAGGAGCTATACGATCTTTACGAGGACCCTAATATCTCAGGAAATCAAAACTGGAAGACTCAGGTGGGCTGGACATATCCAGAGAATGAGCGAAGGAGATATTCCAAAGCGAATTATGGATGGTGCACCTGGGGGTCGGAGAAGAGTTGGAAGACCAAAGCTTCGATGGCTGGATGGAGTGGTGAAGGATGCAAGCACCATTGGCATCCGAAACTGGCGCAACGCAGCACAACACCGACAGTCATGGAGGCAGGCTCTGCTGGAGGCCATGACCCGATCTGGGTTGTAGAGCCACAGATGATGATGATGATGATGAAACCACACAAATAACATGGTAAATATATCAATTATGTGAACAGAAGAGTAAATTCGTCACTACAATAGAAATTATTAAGTAAAATCACAAAATTTTCGATATCCCGCCATAAAACACACCAAGCTGTTTTGTCATCGCGGGCTGTCGCGGGCCGAAGAACTAATGCATAGGCGCGCCAATAATGCCCCTTGCGGAGAAATATTAAAACAACATTGTTTCCTAGTAAATTAAAACCATATAAAACGTTGTCACGTCTTCAATGCGTTTTAACAGCGTGACCACGTAAGAAACGTTATTGGTAATAAAACGTGTTTTAGTGTATACGAGGTTTATTTAAGTTATTGCAATAACACAGTTAATCGGTCGCGCTGTGGTTTTTTTTTAGTAAGGCTGTAAATGAATATTCAATTTTTTTTTGGTTCTAGGCTCGTGTCCCAGTCGCGACCGTTACCTCTTTATTCTGTGTCTTTTGCTCTTTAATATTTTCGTTTAGATTATCAGGGTTGTGTTTTTCTTCAACGTTACATTATATTTATGGAAATAAATTCCAATGTTATAAAAAGAGAGGTGTTTTGACAGAAATAATTTTTTTATCGGAACACCTTTTTTAAAAGTAAACAGTTAGAAATTTATTACCAACAAATTAGTTAAAATTTTGAAAATAGCAATAAAATAATAGTAATAATAATTAATTAATCAAATAATTAGAAAATACACAGATTTAGGAAATGAGATTAAAAGAATTTGGCATTCTCGGACTATAAAAATATTACCATTTGTTATTTCGGCCACTGGCATAATACCTAGGAATCTGATTCAAAATTTAAGCATATTAGATTTGTCAAAGAATTTGTATATTAAAATGCAAAAATCAGTAATTTTAAATACATGTAGGATTACAAAAGATTTTTTAAATATTTATATTGAGGGATCAGTAGGATTTATAGGTTCAATTAGAAATGCCACAGAGCCGAACCCTCTGATATGAAAATATCTGGAGTCGGTGAATTATATTCCCATTTGGTCTCTAGTAGGTTGACATGTTGTTCTTGTATTTATAGTACTTATATAGTGCAATTGCATAGCGTGGGTTGACTAGATGATCATTTGGGGAAGTGTGTGAAAGGGTTTAGTTTTTCCTGTGGGGAAAATTTAACCCGGACATTTAAATCTGGTGCGTAAAATTCAAGTATTATAAGAACGCTTTTGTGGATTCTCCAAATAATCACTTCAAATTTTGAAAACGAAGACACAATTCAAAGCAGTAAGTGACTTAACCGAAGTTATTCAGTGAGGTAGGTAATGTAAATTTTAACATTTTATCATTTTTTTCCACGAAAACATTAACATTTCATGAATAAATTATTAGATAATTTGTCAAATAGCAACATCTAAAATTTAAATCGACAGTTCTAAAACCTAGTTACCATTGAAAAAAAGCTAGGTAACATAGAATTATTCATCTTGTGTGGGGTGACAAAATATCCCCAATAAAATATCTCCGAAAAAATATCCCCTAACAAAACATCTGCAAAAACCTAACCTAACCTAACCTATCCTTATTTTATATTTTACTATTTTTTATATTTTTGAATGTAGCTATTACTTTGTGGTTATCCATTATAGAATAATGAAATAATTTTACTTTGTATAAACCACTTATTTGATGTGCAAATTCGACCGGTTTCGGAACAAACGTTCCTTCGTCAGGGAAAGCTTATACGTATAAGCTTTCCCTGACGAAGGAACGTTTGTTCCGAAACCGGTCGGATTTGCACATCAAATAAGTGGTTTATACAAAGTAAAATTATTTCATTATTATATTTTACTATTTTTAAACAATAATTTATTGTCTTTACAGGATATCTGTATTATTTTTGTCCTCTTTTACAATTTTTTAAAAATAATTTATAGTTTTTATAGGATGTCCGTATTATTTTTATCACAATTTTTTAGGTTTTGTCCGTGGGATATTTTGTTGGAGATATTTTGTCGAGGCTTGAAAAGTCGCGGACCGTGCAGAAAATGCCATTATTAAAAAAAAAATTCAAAAAATCACACATCACAATGAATTTATTGTTTGTCGGTTAATTTTTTCGGGAACCTTAGACCACATATTTTTTGGTAGTGGCTTTTCTCTCAAGCGATGTAAAATTGCCTCCCATACATTCATCATCTCATCTCTTCTAAGTATGAACTCGACTCAAATCTTCAGTAAAATTATGAAATTTTCCCATTTCTCTGCCACACCAAAGACCACCCTAAGTGGTTCGCTATGTTTGGTGAATTAGCAGGGGTACCCGGGTTCAGGGGGCGAGGTTTTTCCGAATCTTGGCGGCAGATGCGTCTGCCCATCAACTTTGCGGTAGGCCAGATCGGGACAGACTGGTTGAGGATGACTTTTTGACCTCTCCAACCTCTCTCGGAACATCGCCTTGCACCGCAGTAGGAGGGATAGATTCATATCGTGACAGTGGTTGAGTGGGCATAGCGCTTGGGTCCCACCCGAGCGTCGCGTGTTCGATTCCTCGGCTGGCTAGGTCCTCCATCACAACACAAGCAACATTTCCGGCTTTCTGTGGTGATAGTAGGAGATTTTCAAACATTGTTGGGTTATTCGTAACGAAAAGAAAAAAAATATATACATATATGTATATATCTGTCACTTCCTTTACCTTATACCTTATCCTTTACCTTATACCTTATCCTTTACCTTATACCTTATCCTTTACCTTAATAAGATGCTCCATACAGCATCCCCAAAGATGACACATTACCTTATACCTTATCCTTAACCTTAATAAGATGCTCCATACAGCATCCCCAAAGATGACACAAGCTCTAATGGAAATTATTTTCTTCAGGGCCGCTTGTGTGGAGTTAATTTAAAAAAAGGGAATTATTAAAATAAAATAAATACATAAATTTATTCACCTTTCCTCTTTCCTCCATCAATAATTTAAACATTTAGAGGAACGAATGTAATTGAAAACAATAAAAATCAGCCCGTTGAAAAACACGAAATATAACCATTAATAATAATAATTATAATTAATTTAAATTCCATTAATTTATTTGATCTCAATTTGACCGCGGTGTGTAAGAATGTTTTTAATTTTTATTTTCCATTAGCACGCCAACATCAGAAAACATTGGATTTTTCGTTGTAATCACATATAAGTCATAGTACCTATGAATTCCAAGTCATAGTTTGCATTTTGCGCATCTTCATACAGTTTTATAAAATACGAGACATTCCAGGCGTGAAATATGGTCAAATTAATTTTACGAGTTGCAGTTTTATTAGTGTTTTGGAGTGTTTTGAAGACGGTTGAACCCAAAAAAAAGGTGAGTGATACATGCGTATTATTAAACAAACCTTTCAAAAATCGTAAGTATTTTGTAAGAAGGTAAAAATATTTCCGCTTTACAATAAAATCCAAATAAATGGAATATTTGTGAATGTATTCGAAAACCAAAAACTGTTTTCAAAAGGTGATGAAAAATATGCTTTATAATTGTAGTATTAGAAAAAAAATACAAATTATTGTGCAACAATTAAGAGGGTATCACCAGAGAAAACCGTCAGTATGTCATTTTTAAATCAGATTTTAGACGTAGGTATTGACTCTTTTCTACAAAAAATTATAAATGGATTTCGAAAGATTGTTTTTTTATCTTGCATTCGCATGTTTTAAATTTTGAGAAAAAATGTTTATTTTTTGTATAATAAGGTTATAGTTACTATAGGTCATTGGCAGATTTGTTAAAATTTCAAAAAAGATTTCGTATTATACCACACCCATTTCAAATCATATGATCATGCAGTAAAATAAATCAATACATTATCTGGGTATCGCATGTTTTAGAATTTTAATTTTAGTTTAAATAAAATCATTAAAAATATATACGTACATGTGTTTTTTGACGAAAATTGGTCCGTTTGTGTATTTATTTGCGCACTTACAAAGTAATATATTTCAGATTTTTTTAACATTCTTATTTAATTTAGACATTATTGAAAAGTGATAAATACTTATAATCAAAAAATAATTACAAAAGGTATATTATTTTAATAGTTTTATCATCACGCCTTTCAGCATTTTTGAATGTAAGTACATAGGTATAAATTAAAGCAAATTTGGAATGAAATTAAATCGATATTGAGTAATAATTTTAAAAAGCTGGTACGGAGAATAATTAATCTTTCTCATTGTAACCGTCCTGCACGATCATAAGAACAAGTTTTGACGAAATGTGGATTATCGTCTGCTGGTTGGATAAACGCTGCAAACTTTAAAAATCTTTAAAATTGGCTCACCTTACGGTGATGAAATGTGCTTTAAAATTGAATCTATTATTAGAAATAACTCAAGTTATTTTGGAAACATTTTTAGATTTTCACGGCCAAAAGTATTTTTGTTATTTGTTTTTGGGGTGTTGTGCCGTGTTGCGTTACCTCCTTGTTTTGCCAACGTTGCCCTGATGATGGACACTGCAACGCTGTCCGAAACGTTGGCTAAAGAAGGACGTAGCGCAACACGGCATAACACCCCAAAAACAAATAACGAAAGGAATTTTTTAAATACAAAAAAAATTTATTCAACTTTTTAAAAGTTTTAAAAATGCCTCAACTTATGTTTATAACTAACTAAAATTACTGATAAATAAAAAAAATACACACACTTATTTTATTAGATAAATGAATTATGAACTTTACGGTCACTTCACTGACGGCCGTCGTAGTCCAGCGGTAAGGCTTTTGACTCGCCCACCGAAGGTCGCAGGATCGAATCCCGGCGTGGTAAATAAATTTTGTTAAGACCACCATTCAGATTTAAAACATCTATCGACTTTTCTGCAAGTCTAGGATGAATATTTTATTTTTTATTTTAACTTTATGAGTAAAATCTCAAATTGTAATATTTAAATAAATAAAGACAGTATAAGCGAAACTCAATCGAAAATCTGGAAACAGAAAAATTAGAAAAACATATTGACACCTCTGGGACTCGAACCCAGGACCTCTTGCTTTCCGGGCAAACGCGCACAGATGTCGCATATTAAATAAAATGGATAAAGATTTATCCAGACACTATCTACAGAGCATTTAGTTCGAGTTTGAATCTTGCAATCATACATAAAGATAGTTGCCAATAATATATGCGTTAAAGAAAATGAAGATATTGTAGGTGATTCTTAGTCGAAGTATGGTACAGTTAAACATGACCGAATTTCATATCAACACCGTAGCGCAGTGGTTAGCTCGTTTGCCCGGAAAGCAAGAGGTCCTGGGTTCGAGTCCCAGAGGTGTCAATATGTTTTTCTGATTTTTCTGTTTTCAGATTTTCGATTGAGTTTCGCTTATACTGTCTTCATTTATTTAAATAATATTTTTGTGTTTCATTCATACAACATGTTCTTGTTTGCAACTTAACGTATCAATCGAATTAGATGAATAATTTTATTCTACGTGAACTCATATTTTTTATAAGATTCACCAATATTTCGCGTTGTTTCCTTTTATACACCGGTGACCACAAGTCAAAAATTAGGTGTTCACGTCACTAGCAACGCAAATGATACACCAAAGATTCAAAACCACCCGATCTTTTGCAAGGAATTGCTATGTTTTGTATTATGTTGACAGGACTAAATAAAAAAAGAATTAAATTACCCGTATACTCAAATCCGCTAAACTAACCAAATTACTAACCATCACGCCGTTTCCCCGCAGGGGTAGGCAGAGAGGACGGACCGCCAAACTACTCGGTCTTGGCACACACTCCTTGCCTCGTTCACATTCATACATCGTCTCATACATGCTCTTCTATTATTCTGACTCTTGATATGGCCCGACTCAAGTATCTGATTCACTTGGTCGTGCCATGTCTTTCTCGGGCGTCCCCGACTTCTTCTACTATTCACATCTGCGTCATAAATTCTCCTTACACTCCTTTCCTCGTTCATTCGCTCTACATGCCCAAACCATCGGAGCGTTCCTTTCTTGATCTTTCTCTCATTACGCTTACATCAGCCTTGCATTCTTTGCGTATTTCCACATTTATCACACGATCATTCATGGTTTTAACATACAAACGCCTCAAGGATCTCAATTCCACAGCATTCAGTCTTTTTTTTACATGAATAAATTGTCCATTTTCATCCTTCCTCCGCTAGTTCCATGCCTCACTGCCATTCATCAGGGTAGGTACCAGTACTCCATTATGGACGGTTAGTTTCACGTCTTTGGACAGTTTTTTGTAGGTGCCAACGGCGTTCAGTCCTCCATTAATAGAGTTACCTGCATTCACCCTTCTTTCAATAGCTCAAATCCGCGATCAAAATATTTACAAATTATACCAAAATTACAAATTACTTACGTTCTTGATACTACAAAATAGAGCAAAATAGAAATCCGCTTGCAAAGAAATATTTCAATTAAATTGGAGTCACCCGTTTTCCGCTTTCACCGCGCGTTTCCGGACACCGTGTATAAATGTTAAAACTAATGCCAAAATACCTGAAACCACTTTGAATGGTCAAAATAAAATAAATAAGTAAGTGGAATACCTATATTCTCACTTATTACATCTACCTACCTACCATTAACCACTGCTCCCTCCTCTTTACCCGCCCCCAACCGTCTACTACTACTTTAGAAGAAAAAAAAACATAAACACCGGAGACCAAAATTTGATGTTCATGTTTTACTCCAAATAATGTCAGGAACCACTGGTAAGTCAAGTGCGTCCCTTAACACCCTGCTTAAGGCGATCCAATAGTCCAGGAAAAAATCGAAATCGGAATTCACGCCCTTTATGGGAGGAGTTTAAAAACACTTGAGAAAAAGTTTTTGGAAAGGTTGGAAAAGTTATTTGAGAATTTTTTTACAGGTTGATTTCGTAAAGACCTGTAAAAATATTAATTCCCTTTTTACGCATTGTTTATTGTAAAAAAAGGAAATTAAAAAAATATTTCACGAAACTAAGCGACGCGGAGTCACACGTCTATTTCCCACTCCAGCCGGGGCGTGACTGATACGAAATAGGTGTGCCCAGTGCACGGTTCTTGTGCCCATGCCGTAAGGGTCACTTCAAGAATCCTTTAAAAGACTTATTAAAAAAAAATGACTCATATTTTTATGGGCCAAGATATGTTCTACACTCAGTATTTAATTGAAGCATCTATAATACTTCTAAGCGATCAAATTTTCGAAACAAAAGCATATCATTTTTTATTATTTTGCATTTTTTAGTATGGCTTCATCTTAAGAACATATTTAAGAGTAATATAAATTGACATGTCTCATTTTTCAGCAAACCTTTGTCATTAGCTACTCCTCTGATGTCCGCATGTGTGAAGATGCACAAAGCCAAGCATTCATGGATACATCTCAACTAAAGGCTAAACGAATCAATGAAACCATAGCTGTTCTACATGGGCCATTCGAACATAAGACAGATATGGATGGTACTATTAAGGTATGTAGTAATCAATTTTTTATTTACTAAACAGCCTTACTTATTTTTGTTATTAGTTTTGGGATATTATGCCGTATTGCGCTACCTCCTTCTTTAGCCAACGTTTTGGACAGCGTTACAGTGTCCATCATCAGGGCAGATGTGTAATAGTTAGGGGTGATGTTTGTGTTTGTGGAGGTACTTATCTACTTAGGAGCCTCCCAACCGTTAATCGGGGTTCTAGTTTTACATTACATTTTCTATTTCGAATTATAACTAATAAAAAATGTATTTAACTTGCTGCGATAGAACTAGCATCATTGCATTTTGGTGGATTGGCTCATGCGTGGAATTAACCGGCAAAATGAGTGTTTTTTATTTATATTTTTTTTATTTAAGTGACTATATAAAATAATTCTATTTACAAAATATAATGGCAAAAACTGCGTTCATTAAAATGAAATCCCTCTTCTGCAATGACAATATAAGTTTAAAACTAAGGCAGAGAATGCTAAAATGTTATTTGTGGTCGGTCTTGCCGTATGGATGTGAAACATGGACCTTGAAAGTAAATACCATAAACAGGTTAGAGGCTTTTGAAATGTGAAATCATCACCGGAAAATGCTCAAGGTCCCATGGACCAACATGATCACGAACACAGAAATTCTCAGGCGGGCTAGAGCAGATAGAGAACTACTTACATTAATAAAAATCAGGAAAATTTCATATCTGGGTCATATACTTCGATGGTGCTTCATTTAATATTGAAAGGCAAGATAGAAGGTCGCCGAGGGCCTGGTAGAAGACGAATGTCTTGGCTGAGAAATATATAAAAATGGACCGGCACTAAAAGTGTGGAGGAATTATTCCGGGCAGCGCAAGACAGAGAGACATTTTCAAGAGTGATCACTAACGTCGGGGGGACCTGATAGGGCACACAAAGAAGAATGATTATATTATCTCCTCTACACAGCATCCCAGATGACATAGGCCCTGAGAGAAATTATTTTCCTCAGGGCCTCCTGTGTGGAGTTAATGTAAAAAACAAACAAAAAAAGGTATGGCCATTGTATTTCTTAGTCCTCCTTACTAGGAGTTCCTGTCACAAGTAGGACTAAAATTATTTAATTATAGTTTATTTGTCTTCTATATAGTTTTTAGTGTCTTCATTAGGGTTTCTTCGTTGACCTCTTTAAGTCATATTTTTATTCGTGATTTGTACGCATAAAATTTTTTTATAAGTTTCATTTCTTGGGGAAGAATGTTATGGAGTTTTGTTACAAAGTAAGTTTAGTTTTTTCTTCCGAATGTGGTTTTATAACTTGGGATGTTTTTTTTTGTCATTTTTATTCGATCTAGTGTGATGGATGTGCAGTCTAGTAGAGGATTCAGTATTTTTTAATAGTTTCAATAATATATTTTGGCATATATTCGTTGTACATTTGGTACGTCGAAGTTATTGAAAATTTCAATCGAAGGCGTTCTATTAATGGGTACTCTCAGTGTGGTCTTTATGATACCTTTTTGAAATGTATTCAGCTTGTGTATAGTAGATCTTTTAATATCCTTTTTATATACCACATTTCTTAGATTTTTAAAGAAATATATAAGGCTTGTGAGTTTTTCCGTAATACCTTTGATGTTTAGGTCCCATCTATGATTTTCATCAATTTCTACTCCGAGATATTTTTTTTTTTTCTATAACTGGGCAGTGACATTGAACACTATTTCTATGGCATTCGTGTAATTTTTGATCTAGTGATTTTACTGGTTGACTTCTTGAGTTTATAGAAAACGTTATATATTTAGTTTTGCTTAAGGGTAAGCGAGTTGATTTTAAGCCAATTTTGAAGAGCACTAAACTCTTGTTACATTAAATATGTCCATTCAATTTTCTTCTTCGAATAATAATACGAGTACAGTATCGTTAGCAAAACAGATTATGTTTCCATTTATCGTAAGGTTTGTTAAATCATTTATGAAGATAATTGACGGAATCGGTCCCAGTACACTTCCTTGAGGGACGCCATGGTTCAAAGGTAATAGTTTGCTATTTCGTTTGCCAATCTGTACTTCTAGTCCAGTAAACGAATGGTCCAAAAGGAGGTGTAGAGTGCGTGAGCAGGGACCTAAGCGATTCTTTCAGGACTTGTTTAGGTTGCTTAGGGTGTGAACATACTAAAAGTCCTGACGTCTAGGTGGTGAGCTAGGGGGGGGAGGGGGGGGGGAAGGTCCCGATTTTCGGGTTTCCGTTTATATCTCAAAAACGGTGCGTCGCAGAGGAAAACTTTTTTAGAGTAAGTAAAAGCTCATTAGATTATCTACAACTTTTATTCTATACATAATTTTGAAAATCCCAGCCGTTTTTGAGTTATACGCTCCACAAATGTCAATATTTTCTAAAAAAATAATTTTTCCTCACATTTTTCATCAAACATTCCTTCATATCGTCTAAAATATTCATCAAAGAAAGAAATTTATTCAAAAAAAGTTGTAAATAATTTAATTACCTTTTAGAATATATGTACATGTCTAAATAAATCTCCAACCAGTAAATATTTACAGCAATTTTCAGTTTTTTCGTAAAATGTCGTCATTTTCAGAAAAAGCTGTTTTTTCTTACCAAAATGTTAAGATGGGTTTTTTCTTCATGGGAAATTCCTTATTAATTTTTGCACGCAAGAAAGCAGGTAAGTTGTTCTCGAACAGATGATTAGTGAAATTCATTTTATAATCATTATTATTGTGATTGGTAGTTAGGTTAATCGTCGGAGATGCTACAATAACGTGCTACGATGCTGTTCGAGTTGGTGAAAAGGCAATGAATGCGATAGTGGGCTTGACATTCTCAGACATCAAGTTGTCCCGCAAAGATTGGGCATTCCCAATGTCTTCTGTCAGCTCGTCGATAAAAATTCACGTTGAAAAGGTTGCAGTTGACCTAACATTGCTGTTTCAGCGGATGTGTATAAACAAACGATCAGATGAGGACTTGATGAAATTCTTTGAGTATGAGTTGGCCCCATTTCCCTTGGCACTGTTCTTAATAACATCATGTTACACTCTCAACTTTATTTGGATTAAATTTTTCATATCCTCTTTGGACGTGAGGGTCCTGGCAAGCGTTGTTCATCCATGGCATCGTCATTCTCAGTGGTGGGATGTTCTTGCTGAAAGGGCTCTACGTCATCTTCATCGTCGTCCTCGGCAACAGGCAAGCTATTGAGGCATCTCCTTTGGCAGTGAAGGCACGCTGCAGAACAGGTCAGCATTGCTTTTCGGCATCCGCATTTGCCAATTGCACAATCCTTGGTGCAGCGGCAAAATATCATTTTCAGAAGGACCTCCGGTGCTGGAGGATCTTCTGTTGTAATTGGCGCCAGGGTGTCTCCTTCGTGTTTCCACCCCCATTCTTCAGGGGACAGCTCAATCCCGAGCTACTGCTGAACTTGGTGGTATGTCCTATTTCATATCCTATATCATATATATTTGCCACGGACCTTGTGAACGACTGGAAGTGGTACTGGTTAAGGGAGCTCTGTCTTTTTGGCGCCGCATACCATTTCAGGAAGCATTTATTTCCAGCTTCTTCAACCTCGTCGTGGGTAGAGGAGGGGTTGTCAAAGATCATTGCCGCTTGCTTGATCATTTCTGACTCCAAGTACAATTTTGAAAAGCCCACCTTGCTTCTCCTGAAATTTGCAGACGTTGTATCGCATCCGGTAAATGAATGTAAAAATATGATGTGTTCAAATCCACGATGCTGCATCTCTTGGGTGGACAGTGCCAATGTTTTGGTTTTCCCTCGTCTGGGTTTCAGCAACAGAATATCTTAGGTGGGAGGAGTGGAAGCAATCAAAAGGACAGTGAGGTCCACATCCTCACCAAAGACAGCCACAGAGTTGTGAAAGGATAGTTCTACAGCAGTCTTCACGATAAGGACGTCAGCATCATCGGTGGCCTGATGAGTCTGTATCCCATTCTCCCGAAACTTAGTCTGTAGTAAAGATATTAAATTACTTTTGTTGGTAGGATAGGATAAAAAATCTTCCTGTTTAACGGGTATTGATTTGTTCCATGTCAAATTGATGTCGGCTGACCTTTTCAGTCTGTATCGTCGCATCTGTTCTTGTGATTTCGTACTTTTGACTGGATTTGCGTACCCAGCAAATACCACAGTGCGAGTCATTCCAGGATAGTGGTGGTTGACATAGGTGATATAACGATCACAAATTGCGGCAACGTAGGCATCTTTTTGTCAAATTACTCTGTATAATATAGATAATATGTATAATATGATAGAAATCCTCCGTCCTCAACTATGTTCATCTGAGACAGTAGAACAGTTTTTTTGAAAGGCTCGAATAAGCTATACAGAACAGATTTATTTGTCTTTCGCATCCCACTTTCATTGAACACAGTGCCAAGGGAAATGGGGCCAACTCATACTCAAAGAATTTCATCAAATCCTCATCTGATCGTTTGTTTATACACATCCGCTGAAACAGCAATGTTGGGTAAACTGCAACCTTTTCAACGTGAATTTTTATTGACGAGCTGACAAAAGACATTGGGAATGCCCGATCTTTGCGGGACAACTTGATGTCTGAGAATTTCAAGCCCACTATCGCATTCAATGCCTTTTCACCAACTCGAACAGCATCGTAGCACGTTATTGTAGCATCTCCGACGACTAACCTAATTACCCATCACAATAATAATGATTATAAATTGAATTTCACTAATCATCTGTTCGAGAACAACTTACCTGCTTTCTTGCGTGCAAAAATTAATAAGGAATTTCCCATGAAGAAAAACCCATCTTAACATTTTGGTAAGAAAAAACAGCTTTTTCTGAAAATGACGACATTTTACGAAAAAACTGAAAATTGCTGTAAATATTTACTGGTTGGAGATTTATTTAGACATGTACATATATTCTAAAAGGTAATTAAATTATTTACAACTTTTTTTGAATAAATTTCTTTCTTTGATGAATATTTTAGACGATATGAAGGAATGTTTGATGAAAAATGTGAGGAAAAATGATTTTTTTAGAAAATATTGACATTTGTGGAGCGTATAACTCAAAAACGGCTGGGATTTTCAAAATTATGTATAGAATAAAAGTTGTAGATAATCTAATGAGCTTTTACTTACTCTAAAAAAGTTTCCCTCTGCGACGCACCGTTTTTAAGATATAAACGGAAACCCGAAAATCGGGACCTTCCCCCCCCCCCTCCCCCCCTAGCTCACCACCTAGACGTCAGGACTTTTAGTATGTTCACACCCTAAGCATCCTAAACAAGTCCTGAAAGAATCGCTTAGGTCCCTGCTCACGCACTCTACAACTCCTTCCTTTACTGGACTATTGTTGTTCTCGCTCTGTTATACCCGACTCTAATAAGTTCATTGTCGTTTCGGCCATTCCTATTTTTTTTAGCTTAGATGGCCATATTTTATGGTCTATTGCTTCTTACTGTAGATGTAGATCTATGGATAAAGCTAAACATTTTTTCCCATCATCCACGTTTTTCGTGGCTATGTTTGTTAGATTTTCTGTGGCATCATTGGTACTTAGATTTTCCCTAAAGCCATACTTGGATATATATTTTTTTTTCTAGAAATTGAACATGTTGCTTCTTCATGTCAGTTTCCACTTTGTGTTTTGATGACATGACTGTTTCGGTATGTCACATTTGATGCCTGATACACGTCAAGTTTTTGTTCGTGAAAACTTTTATTTTGATGACCAGTTCACTATTAAATTAGTATGAATAAATATATTTACTATTATTTGCATTGTTTTTCCCCAGTTTTAGTCCAGAAATCATACAATAATCACGTGTTAAAAATTGAACTTTTGCTTTATGTCAGAAAATGGGGTTATTGTTTTTACTTTTTTTTTACATGAGCTCCACACAGAAGGCCCTCGGGAAAATAGTTTCCCTCAGGGCCTATGTCATCTTCGGGGATGCTGTATAGAGGGTTTTTTAAGGAAAAGAAGGGGAGGAAAGGAGAGTTCTGGGTAGGATAAGGATTTAAGGGGTGGGTAGGAATCTGGGTTCAGTGTGTCCTGGTCATCGACCTCCAAGACCTAGACAAACCTCACCCCATTAACCCGGGCACCTTTGCTAAATCATCAAACGTAGCGAACCACTTGGGGTGACGTATAGCAGAGGTGTTGGTTAACCAATAAAGGTTCCCGGGGCGGCGGTACCCGTTTCCGCCTCCCAAATTACCAAATCCAAATTGAATTTTAGGGACTTCATTTTATAAGAATTTCATGAAAATGTTTTTTATAACATAAATGCGGTGGTAAACATGTACCAAAGGAATACTCGTTTTATCCTTTTCACCCAAGGCCTCGACATCTATCTCTATTTCCCTACGGATGAACCCTATAGGCCGATAACCAGCCTGATTTGGCGAGGTTTATACCCTAATCGCCGGTTTACCGGCCTTGACATCATTATCTATTTCCCTACGGACAATGATCAAATTTTTTGGTCAAAAAATGTTCATGAGCTCAGGGATATGGTGCTAATACAATGAACGCCTCAGGGTTCAAAGCGTTAAGATGCGGAAACAACGCGTTAAAATGTCAGTTTTTTATTGCTATTTTTTGAATATTAAAAGCGAAGTAAAAATTTAAAAAAATATATTTATTGTTTGAAAAAGCTGAAAACGAAGTGACAGTTTCTTTTTAAAATTTCCTCATATGAAAGGACTTTCTTGTTAAATTTTTGAAATTCTTGGACTCATTAATAAAAAAAAATGTGAAAAACTTTTTATCAACTATTTCACGTTTGAAATTAAAATATTGCAATTTTTTAATTATTAAAGTGTATTTCGAATTCAAAAATCCAAATGGTAATTTTACCTAGTTTCTAAGATGGTATTTGTTTTTACGACATCTTTATATTATGTTCACCAGAATTCACAAATATATAGGATATTTTAAACACCTTGGAAGAATTCCGAAAGTCGATGAGAAATTATTATTATTAACGGTGTACACAACAGTTAAATAACTATATGGCTGGATAAGCAATATATACACATGTATATGTTCCATATTTGTAAGATTTTCACATAGACAATAGCTTAACAATTGTATAAAATATTCACGACGTGTTTTAGAAAATTATTAACTTTACCGGAGAAGTAATCTGATCATTTAATCATTTCATCAATAATATCATTGGAAAGACAAGCAGAGGTTGTTCACACAAAAATAGAGAAAGAGAAGCAGAGGTCGTTCATAAATAGAACAAAATAAAGAAATTAAGCGGAGATCATTCACATATAGATCATTTAGATATTTTTCTAAATAATGTAACCTGTTTCAAAAAATATCTCCACGATTTGTGCACCTAAAAAAAAAATTATTTTTGTTGTTTTATTACATCTCAGGAAATACTTCATATATATTGTATACTTATAATGTATTTCAATTTTGTATTTTGTTTTTTTTTTTGTTTTTAAAGTTATGTATAAATAATACTTGCATTGTTTTTCATGTGTTTGCTTCTATAAAAATTCAAATGTGATTACTGCAGACACATTAGTCTAGGGATATTTATATTTGTATTTTAATTTATTATATTTAACCCACAAAAATGTTTTATAAATATCCTGTTTGTGTCTCAAATAAATAAATAAATAAATAAATATGGAACAAAATGAATAATATGTTATTCTCATCGAGAACGAAAGAAAAAGAAGCAATGGTCATTCATACCAAGAACCGAAGAAAGAGAAGCGGAGGTTGTTTACACAAAAAACTAAAGAAAGAAGAATATAGGTCGGTCGTTCACGTAAATAAGTAAAGAAAGAGAAGCAAGGTTGGTTGTTTACGTGAAGAACTAAAAAAAGAAAACGGTGGTCGTTTACAAAAAAAAAGCTACAGAAGGAGAAGCAGAGGTCGTTCTTCAGTACTAAAATTACTAGTTTTGGATGGGTGAGAGTCGCCAAGAATCAATAAAACTTAGAAAATTTATCCGAAGATGGATATGGCAGAAGGCTAACGATAAAGAAGAAATTGTAAATTCAGAATTTTTCAACACCTCTTTATTTTCATTTGAGCTTTGCATAGACATACCTACGCATTTTCTCTATTAATTTGGTGTTCACCTAAACACTCACAAGTCAACTGATGTTATATGTTTACCTTTATAAATTTAAATAATTATTATGTCTTTCAGGTTTTATGGCTGGTAGAAAAGCACCTTTCTTCAGGAAATAAAGAAATAATGGCCACCCTGGAAGTAGACGACTATTGTGAAGAACTAAGAAATAAAGATGACCCCACCAGACTCACGGCGCAGTACTTCAGAGCCATGAATTATACCACATGCCCCGTAAAAGCGGTAAAGTATTTAGAAAATTTATGTAGGTTAACAACACCCTTAGCCTAATAATAGATTAATTTTTTTTTTTTTTTTTACAGTGAATACCGCACAAGAATCTCAACTGCTCCCGTCTGGAGCCAGTGAGACTATGGCATCCCCAATTAGGGTATGTTGTGAGGCTGAAGGTAGTGGGGAGGGGAAGGAGGTGGGGAAGGGGAAGGTTAGGAAGTACCTGGCTATTCAGATCTGGTCACTAAACACGGCTAAAGCCATTTTCAAGCAACGTTTCAATTCTGAATGGTGGTCTTACACCAGGGCGATACTAATAGTATCTTCCACTCTGGAACATGCCGCAAATATACTATATATTATTTTTAAATGAATTAATTGTGAAATAACACAAATTAATCAAATAAAATTTATTTGCGCATGCCGGGTTTGAACCCGCGACCTCCGGAATGTGAGTCAAGAGTCTTAGCCACTGGACTAATACTAATACTAATACCTAATAATTTCAGACTAATAATATTATTGTTTTTTTTTAACTCGTTATTCAGTTCCTATTCAATCATGTTCCTAATTAAGCCATTTTATCATATCACTAGCGTTTAAACATCACTAGAAGAATTCGTCATTGTTATTTATTTACTGATCTAATTTTAATATTTTTTGTATTATCATTACGCACTATAGTTTATTTCGAATACTATTCGTTTAAAAAAAACGATTATTTAATCGTAATTAAACCATTATTCTATTGTTACTTTAGATATAAAATTAGTAATATTATTATTATTATTTTCACAGGTTTAAAATTAAATTAAATCATTTTAGTATTAAATCACTAGCGTTTAAACATCACACGAACAATTAGTCATTGTTATTTATTTCACTATCTTATGTGATTTAAAGTAAAAAAAAAATAATCATTGTGTTACCTTTAGTTATGTTTAAAGTCTCGTGATATGTTTTTTTTATCCGGTAAATCTTATTTATTTTAAGACACTGGATTTTTTTGTTAAATGTTAGAAAACCGCTAACTATAAGTTGTAAAAGAAAACCCCGAATATCATTAAATTCTAACTCACTGGATTTAAACACTTTAATTATAAAAAACCAAAATTTTCACATCGTATTATTTTAGGCACTTTTAGTCGAAGTCGGACTTCCTGTTGACCGTCTTTAAATCTTTAAAGTTTTATTTCTCAAATTTAATTTATTTATTCGGTGACAATAACCTGTCAATGACAGCTGTCGAGTTTTTGTTTTGCTCTCGAATAACTAATGTTTTTAAACAAGTTTTAGTAGTTTTTGCAGCATTTTGTCTGCTCGGGCGCAGGATCGAATTGCATGTGCCGCCACAGTTTACGAAAACAACATGAATAACACGAAAAAAAGTGAAAAACTGATTATTAACGAACTTTTAACGTTTCTTCAAAATAAAATTGATGTCTTAGATGAACTAACTGCTGTGCAAATATGCTCCACACATTTCTCCGAAGACGATGTGGAGGCAGCGAAAGATATTCTGTGCAGTGAAACAGTTGGGCGCAGAATTATGAGAAAAGGCGAAGGTAAGAAGTGCAAGAATCTATACGACATTATTAAAATACTGAAGGAAACAGAAAATGAAGCCCTTCCAACCTTTGTGGCTCAGAATCTGCACAAATTACCGCCTGTAAATTTCGATCACATAGACGTAACATGTCTATTAAAAGATATCATGGGACTAAAGGGTGAACTTTTGACAATCCAATCGCAAATGTCCAAACAAAGCGATCTGGAAGTTTTGCGCTCTGAAATGGCCCTTTTAAGGGAAGAACTGAAAACAAACAATCACAACCATGTTCGAAATCAAGACGTAAATACATCGCCGTCCTTGAATTCATTAAACATTAAACATTACCAGTAGCACTAGAAAAGAACCGCTCGATCCCAAGCCCGCCACTTAAAGAATTACAATTTGACGATGCCCACTGCAGTAATGTGATAATACAGCACTCGCCGCCTCTCTTGCATACCCCTAAACAATGGAATAAAATAGCTGCAACTAACTCTCATGCACAACAGAAACTATCACAGGTACAACACCCTGAATTAGCTCAAAATATACGCACACAATATGATAAAAATGCGTACAAATCAGTGACAACGAATTCTAATACGGAAGGTTTTAAAACTGTTACCAGAAAACCACGTAGATCGAGAAATATAACAGGCACAGCAACGGATAACTCACTTAAAATAGCCGAACTAAAAACAACGCTCTACGTATCGAGGTTCGACAATAGTGTAACTGAGAATAATATTCGAAACTTTATTGATAGTAAAATAACAGCGAATAACATCCAAGTGGAAAAAATTACTCAACGAAACCCCACACAGTTTGGATCCTTTAAGTTGACTATACCGAATAAGGATTTCAAAACCTACATGAACAAAGAATTTTGGCCAACAGGTACCGTTTTCCGAAAATTTATTGAAAAAAAATACAATGGAAAGGAACAAAATTAAAATAATCTCGATAAACTGCAAAAGCTTTAAAAGAAACATTAATTTCATTATAGATATGTGCGATATATACGATGTAATACTTTTGCAAGAAACGTGGCTATTACAAAACGAAACATCTAATCTATCCAAAATTCATCCAAACTTTCAGGGATGGGGCACATCTGCCGTAGATTTAGCTAACGGGCCGCTGAGGGGACGACCCTATGGAGGAGTCGCGGCACTTTGGAGGAATGAGTTGCAAGCTTCCGTAATACCATGTGGAGATGACCGCATCGCTGGTATTCAGATAACCACTAAAGGAGGGACAATATGTGTACTGACTGTCTACATGCCGGTATGTCATGCGGACAACCTTACTGACTTCACCAACTACCTGTCCAAAATACATACGATCATTCAAGACAATGAATACTCTGAAACCATCGTGATGGGAGATTTCAACGCTCACCCATCTTCTGTATTTGGGAAAGAACTATCATTTTTCTACACTGAAAATAACTACAGTTGTATCGATATGGAAAGACTACCCAACGACACATATACATATGTTAGCGATGCACACAATACCACTTCCTGGCTCGATCATTGTATATGCACTAATAATCTCAAGGACAAAATACATAATCTGCAAATACATTATGATACTGACTGGTCCGATCACCGGCCGACATCTTGCATAATTGCTGCTGAAAACCTACCTGCTACCGTCTTTAGTGCCCCGAAACAGCCTAATAATATAATATGGCGAAGGACTAACAATAAGAAAATCAATGAATATACGTCTGTGGCAGAAGCATTACTCCATGTAACATATCAAAGACACTCCGAATCCATATGTAATTCTGAGTCTACATGTGATAAATGCGATCATATGCAAAGCATGGACAATATGTACACAGATATCGTGGAAGCCCTAAGAAAGGCTGCTGACATTGTATTCTATCGGGAGAGCAATCAAAGTGAACCAAAAACATATCGTCACATTTCCGGGTGGAATCAAAAAGTCAAGGAACAATACGAAAAATCCAGATCGGCATTGATGACGTGGATTCAAAACGGAAGACCATCACAAGGCCCCATTGCGGATGAAAGAAAACAGAAAAGGAAGGAGTTTAAAAGAGCCCTCAAACACTGCCAAAACTCTGCCGAACAAACAAAGATGGACGAAATCGTAAAATCGCTTGACACAAAACAATTTGCTCAATTCTGGAAGAAAAGCAACAATCTGATCAAACCAAACGCTCGAATCGCCAGCCAAATTGACGGGTCCACAAATACGGAGGAAATCGCCAGGACATTTAGAAGAACCTTTGCAGATATTTCTGGAAACGAAGCACCGACTGCTCCTGATATTATGGAATGTGATGGACAAAACGTCTTCCTCTCTGAAAATAATATAATGAAGGCCATCAAAGCTACTAAGGCCGGTAAATCTCCGGGACATGATAGTTTAAGTATTGAACACATAAGGTACGGAGGTATATACATACCTAAACTACTAAACATTCTGTTCAATGCAATCCTCAAACACAACCATTTACCGAGTGCAATGACGAAAACCATTATAACCCCGATCCTGAAATCAGGAAAGCCCGATATGACCAACTCCAGCAATTACCGGCCAATATCCCTGGCAACTATAATTGCAAGACTATTTGAAAGGGTAATTCTGATTGAAATAGAAGGTAAACTCAATTCTAAACACAATCAGATGGGCTTTAAGTACAGATTATCCACTAATATGGCAATATACTCCGCTAAGAAAATAATAGAATATTACAAGAAACGAAAAACTACTGTATACGGATGCTTCTTAGATCTGAGCAAAGCGTTCGACAGGGTCTGTCATAAAACCTTATGGGAGAAATTGAAAGCTAGAAATATACCTACTATGTATATCAACACACTATCCCGATGGCACTCTCAGCAGGAAAACGTTGTACGGTGGGCAAGTACGTACTCCCAACCGATATATTTGCGATCAGGAGTAAGGCAAGGAGGGTGTATGTCCCCAATCCTGTTCAATATATACATGGACGAATTATTAAATCGCCTGGACACCAGGGCGGGCTGTCGTTTTAATAATTTATGCCTAAATCACATAAGTTATGTGGACGACATGATTCTCCTAGCTCCGTCGATCAAGGGGTTGAGAACATTATTAAAAATCTGTGAAGAATATGCAAATAACCACAACATGATGTACAACCCCAAGAAGACGGAACTAATCGCATTCCACCATGGAAAAAATCCCGAGAAAATGCTCCCTGTAAAACTTAATGAGGAAAACATAAATGCATCTAAGAATGTAAAATACTTGGGACACATTATTACTGAAGACCTCTCGGATGACGGTGATATTGAACGACAGCGGAGAAGTATCAGTATACTGTCTAATATGATTGCCCGAAGATTCTTCAAATGCAGTAACAATGTAAAAAAAACATTGTTCAATGCATTTTGCACTAACCTATATACATGTGAAACATGGTGTCACTACCGTACCAGCTCAATAGAACGACTCCGGATCCAATATAATGATGCTTGCAGAATTATATTTGGATACAGAAGATACAGCAGCGCATCTTCAATGTTTACGGAGCTAGGACTACACGGATTCGCCGGTCTGATGAGACACCGGGTCACTGGAGCCAGGATGCGGCTAATGGCTTCCGATAACACAGTGGTGATCGCAGCCTTCCAGCACCAAGCGCCACTCCTGAGCGAGCGCTGGGCCTGAGCTCACTCCAGACCACGTCCTACATTATAATTGATTATTTATTTTATTTCTATTATCGCTTATGTCTTTTATATTTGTTTGTTCTATTTACTTTTTTTTTACTTTATCTGTTGTGTAAATATGTACAACTTTATGGGACGTGTGGGATTGCACTATCCTCCCCACATCCATTCTTTTTACGCACCAGATTTAAATGTCCGGGTTAAATTTTCCCCCAAAAAAAAAAAAAAAAAAGAAGGAAAAACTAAACCCTTTCATACACTTCCCCAAATGATCATCTAGTGAATCCACGTTATGCAATTGCACTATATAAGTATTATAAATACAAAACAATACAAGAACAACATGTCAACCCACTAGAGACCAAATGGGAATATAATTCACCGACTCCAGATATTTTCATATCAGAGGGTTCGGCTCTGTGGCATTTCTAATTGAACCTATAAATCCTACTGATCCCTCAATATAAATATTTAAAAAATCTTTTGTAATCCTACATGTATTTAAAATTACTGCTTTTTGCATTTTTATATACAAATTCTTTGACAAATCTAATATGCTTAAATTTTTAATCAGATTTCTAGGTATTATGCCAGTGGCCGAAATAACAAATGGTAATATTTTTATAGTCCGAGAATGCCAAATTCTTTTAATCTCATTTCCTAAATCTGTGTATTTTCTAATTTTTTCAGAAACAGTTTTTTGAATATTACAGGAATTTGGAATAGCTACATCAATGATATAAGTTATTTTTTTAATTTTGTCATGTAAAACTATATCAGGTCTATTATGACTAATTGTTCTGTCTGTTAGTATAGTTTTATCATAATATATTTTATAAAATTCATTTTCTATAAATGAATTTGGTTCATATTCATAATAAGGTACTACATTACGGCAATCAATCAAGTTATGTTTAATTACCAAACTTTGGTGAATTATTTTTAAAACCTGATTGTGCCTAAATGTATACTCGGAAGGCGCTAATATAGAACATCCCGATATAATATGTTCTATAGTTTCGGGAAAAGCCAAACATTTTCTACATAAATCATCAATTTGATTTATATCTTTGATTATATGCTTTCTATAATTTTTAGTATTAATGACTCTATCTTGAATTGCAAGCATAAATCCTTCTATTTCTGCGCTCAACTCTCCAATACTCAACCATTTGTTTGACGAAAGTTTGTCAACATACGTTTGGTTGAGATAATTGAAGTGTTTTGCGTGAATAATTTTATTTGACCAGGAATCTAATAATTCCTGGTTAGTATTTATAAGAATGTTGGCATTCTCGTTATATAAATTTAAAGGTGTAATATTTCTATCTGCCTTGCAAATTATTTTGTGCATTTCTGAGCTATTAGCTTTCCTATGGAAAAAATTTCTAAGCATTTCTACCTGATTGTGTTTCAAAGATGTTATTTTGACTACACCTCTACCTCCTAAATTTCTAGGTAAATTAATTCGTTCTATAGCTGAATTTGGATGATGGCAATTAAATTTTGTTAACGTAGTTCTAATTAATCGTTCTAAACTATCTAAATCTGTATTGGACCATTTAATTATGCCAAATGAGTACGTTAGTAGAGGTATTGCCCAAGTATTTATTGCTTTTACTAAATTTTTAGCAGATAGATTGCATTTTAAAATTTTTCTGATCCTAGTTTGAAATTTAATCCTAATATCATTTTTAATACTAGTGTGATCTAATCTATTCGATTGCGGGTATCCTAAATATTTATAAACCTCATCCCCTTTCATACTTTGAATTTTGAAATTTCTAAATATACCCTCGTCTCCATCTACAATTTTGCCTTTCTCTATATGGATAGTTTTGCATTTATCTAAACCAAAAGTCATTTTAATATCATCTGAAAAAATTTTAACTACCTTAATCATTTTCTCTAAATTTGATTCAGAATTTGAAAATAATTTTATATCATCCATATATAATAGATGTGAAACTATACTACTCTCTCTTGTATTACCCTTAATTTTTATTCCAAACTTGCTTTTAATTAACATTTTAGAAAGGGGATTCAATGCTAAGCAAAACCAAAGAGGGCTCAATGAGTCTCCTTGAAAAATCCCTCTTTTTATTGAAATGCCCGGTACTACTATTTTCTTACCTTTTAAATTAACTAGCAAATCTGTATTCCAAAAGGACATAATATTTTTCAAAAAGCTAATTATAATTGGGTTAACTTTATATATTTGTTATAAATTGATAATTCAGCAGAAGGACGTCAAGTAAAAACATCTGGTTTCAATGGAGGAATTCCTGGTTTTATTCACAAAGCACATTTGCTACAATAATTTGTCCCGACCCGACAAAACACTAAATTTGGTCACTTTGACCACTTGCTAGACAATGCTAGCTGTTTATAGGAGATCCACGAATTAAGAGAGAGTTAAACTAGAAAGGCAGACTATTTATAATAAGTTTTCTAACACAATCAAAATAAACAACACTTTCGTGTCACCATAATATACGATATAAAAAACCAGAGATCTACTTTACCGTCTAGTGTTTACCTTTAGTTTCGAATTACGTCGCTAATCTGTAAAATCCCATATTAACTGACAATAGGCTACAAAAATACGCCGCTAGATGGCAGTAGTCTTCACTCTTTTTAACATACTGCCCGGCGGGGAATGAGAAAAAACAACAAGTTTTTTTGAAATTAAAAATCAAACTACAAATTCCTAAATCTACACACAATATACTAAAAATTTACAAGATGTGTAACTATCTAAATTTGAAGGGTCCGGGAACCTAACCAACAATTAAAATAACCAAAAAAAAAAAATTAAAAAAAATTTCACAAAATCATGCAAAAAATTAAATTATAAATCACAACATTAATAATAATTTTGTAAAATTGACAAATCAATAATGTCTCATTGTTTCTATGGAGAAATTTTCACTTCAATTATATTTTTTAACCAACACCAATTCACAAATAGCAATAAATTGTTAGTTCGCTATTGACTGATTATCAGTTCATTAACTTTCACTGGCATGGCACTGCCAAAAAACCGAATGAACACTTCACCGGGTAGACTACTCGGCCATCTTGTCCAGGGTGGTCATCATTTTAGAAAAGTACATCAGCATGTACTTCTGTATGTCATCATTTGGGTAGATCATCATAAATCAAGGGGCGGCCGTGCCCTGGTAAGCAGATAGTACCATTGGATCTGCAGCGAGGATGATCATCTCGCGGTTGTTGACTTGAAGCCCCAGTGGCTTCAGGCTGGATACAGTGGTGTCAACAACACCAATACCGATGCTCCATAATTATTGACGTGGTTTGGTTGCATCGGTTCAGCCCTAATTACAGTTAGGCTGTGACCTTGGGAAGGTCAGTGATTTGCCGGGTCGGGAAATTTGGATCCAAGTTTGATTCTATTGGCATCAAACATATTTTTGTGATGGGTCTCACAAAAGTGCCTTGTGCTGTTTTGAGGGTAACTACCCTCACTACTCCATCCGGGCCTGGATGAGTAGATAATATGCGCGCCATCTTCCATAATGCAGGAGGCATATTGTCTTCCATCAGGATTACCAGATCGTCCTTCTTTATGGCCTTTTGGTTGTTGGCCTGCCATTTGGTCCGTTTTTGCAGCTCAGCAAGGTAATCTCGTTTCCATCTGAACCAGAAATTTTGAATTAGAGCGTTTAATTTTTGATATTTGCTTAGTCTGTTCTCCGGGAGCTCGCGGACATCCAACTCGGGAATAACCGAAGCATCCCTGCCTATGAGGAAATGGTTGGGGGTTAGAGGGAGAAGGTCGTCTACGTCATCAGACAGGGAAGTTAAGGGACGGGAGTTCAAACAAGCCTCTATCTGACAAAGCAAAGTATACAATAATTCAAACTGCAATGGGTTATTTTTAGTAATTCGATATAAATGAAACTTGGTGGACTTGACGGCGGCCTCCCACAGCCCCCCGTGGTTCGGCGCCCTAGGCGGTATGAAACTCCAAGATATTCCCTTATCAGCTAAAAACCTATGGATTTTGTCATTGTTCAATCTTAGACTGGCATATAGTTCTTTGAGCTTATTAGAAGCTCCTCTGAAAGTGGTTGCATTGTCAGAAAATATTTTTTCCGGTTGACCCCTACGGGCAATGAACCTCTTTAAACAATTTAAAAAAGCATCGCTTGATAAATCTGTTACGAGTTCCAAATGAACCGCTTTGGTAGAAAAACAAACAAATATGCAAAGATACGATTTAATGAGCGGAGATTTTCTCAGCGCTCCAGCCTTCGTGTCTATCGGTCCGGCAAAGTCGACACCTGTGACAGAGAACGGTAGACTGGGAGTGATTCTCTCAACTGGAAGGTCTCCCATGATCTGCCGGCAAACCTGAGGTCGGTATCTAAAACATACAACACACTTATGTAGGATACGCTTAACAGTGTTTCTCCCAAATATCGGCCAATATTTCAAGCGTATTTCCGATAACAGCGCTTGGGGACCTGCATGTAAATGTTCATAATGATAATTACGTATAATAAGTTCAGTTAGCTTATGTGACGGTGGTAATATTACAGGGTGCCTTTGATGATGCGATAAATAAGTAGCTAATTTCAATCGTCCACTTGCACAAATTAAACCATCCATTAAACAGGGATTGAGAGCTTTCAATCTACTGTTTTTGTTTACTAACCCATGCTTCTTTAGGTCCTTCAATTCTCTTTTGAAGGAATGTTCTTGCGATGATTTCAGTAGACATTTTAAAGCTGCTTCCAGCTCGGAGACAGTTAAATTGCCATACGTTTTATCCTTAGGGTTGCGACAATTATTTATAAATCTTAAACCTTGAGCGATTACTCTTTTTAATTTGGTTAGCGATGAGAATTTTTCGAAAATATCCCATTCTTGAGTATCAGTTACCAGTAGTACATTTTTACTTTTTTATTTCCGGGGGATCCAAACATGACATCTTGGATACTGGCCAAGTGCTGACATCTTCCGTCAACCAGCTTGGCCCCTTCCACCATATTGAAGTGCTGACTAACCTTTCAGCTGTGGTACCTCGGGACAGTATATCCGCAGCATTTTCTGACGATGATACGTGCCGCCACTGGGTTGGATCGCTGATTTCCTGTATCTCAGCGACTCGGTTTGCCACGAAGGTGTTCCAACGAGCTGGTTGTCCTCTCAACCAGCACAACGCTATTGTTGAATCGCACCAGTAATAGGTGGCCGATTCCTCTATACTTAGCGTCAACTTGATATTTTTTATTAGCTTGGCCAATAGTAATGCACTACACAACTCTAACTTGGGTAGTGATATACACTTTAATGATGCCACTCTAGACTTGGAGGTAACTAACTGTGCGTGCCTCTTACCTTCCGAATCTGTTGAGACGATGTAGGCGCATGCTCCGAAAGCTTTCTGAGAGGCGTCGCAGAACCCGTGCAATTGTATAGTCTTTGGTGTTCCGCTAATAACTCCTCTCGGGATTTTTAACACATTTAGTTGCGATAATTGGTCTAGATAAGCCCTCCAAGGTAGTAAAATTTCATCAGGTAGTATGTCATCCCACGATGCCTTGGACTGCCATAATTTTTGCATAATTAATTTAGCTACCACTACGATGGGCCCTAAAAGTCCTAAAGGATCAAAGGTGGAAGCTATGCACGATAATATTTGACGCTTGCTCTCCGTTTTACCTGACGGCTTTGTAATTTCATATGACAGGTAATCTAATTCATTATTCCAAATTAATCCAAGTATTTTTTCATTCTTGGAATTGTCAGTGATCATTTTCTCACAATTGCCCTGTTTGGCAATTTCACCTTGGCTCCGCCCAGATGACAATTCCAAAATATTTGATCTCCACTTCCTCAGGGTCATCCCTGCGGACAGCAAGATATCACTTATTTGTTTCTTTAACTGGAAACAAACTTCCAAGTCATCCCCTCCAGTCAATAGATCGTCCATATAAAAATCATTTTCTATGACTTGACTTGCTACTGGGAAATTAACTTTGTTATCCATACCGATTTGTCGAAGACATCTCGTTGCTAGGAAGGAGGAAGGTCCCAGCCCATATGTGACGGTCTTCAATTTGTAATGTCGGAGTTCCTCTTCTTGTGATTCGCGCCATACAATCTTCTGAAGGCTGCGATCCTCTGCGCATACGTTGATTTGACGGTACATTTTTTCGATGTCCGCAGTCATGACGTATCGATGTATTCTGAAACGTAATAAATGGCTGTATAAGTCCTTTTGAATGACAGCTCCCACCATCAGAGCATCGTTCAGGGATATTCCGGTCGACGTCTTTGCCGAACCATCAAACACTACACGCACCTTCGTCGTGGTGCTAGCTTCTTTTATGACCGCGTGATGCGGCAAAAAATAGGATTGCTCATCCCCTCTCCATTTATCACATAACTCCATATGACCTAGTTGCTCATATTCTTGCATAAATTGTACATATTGCAATTTCAATTCAGGATTTATTAAAAATCTCTTTTCTAAATGCTTAAATCTTTTTTCCGCTGTGTTTAACGAGTCACCAAGTTGACTCACACATGGGCGGCGCGGCAGACTTACAACGTATCTACCATCGCTCTCTCTAGAGTGCGTGGCGACGAAATCCGCTTCACACGCCTTCTCCTCGTGATTTTGAAATCTCGCAGGATTCACCTCCTCCATTTTCCAAAATTTTTCTATCTGATTAGATAATGTGTTTATTGATAAACTACAAAATTGCGGTACTGGCCTTTTTTTCTGATGAATGTTGATCGGGCCCGATATAACCCAGCCTAATTCAGTCCTCTGCAGAGTAGGTCCGGTATCCAATCTCAGCCGATCATCTTGTAGTATATCCCAAAAGCTCTCAGCGCCTAACAGGATATCAATAGGCGCCGCTACGTTGAAATTTGGGTCCGCCATTTGTAATCCCGGCGGCAGCTTAAAGTCTTTTCTGGCCACTGTTGCTTGAGGTAGGTTTGTGGTTATTTCCTGCAATATTAGACAAGTGATATTTTGATTATAATTTGTCCTCAGAGATTTCATTTTTATCGCAACACGTTTCTTTATATGGGTAACATTGTTGTGTATACCTAACACAGGCTTGTTTATATTTTCGCATCTCAAATTTAACTTCATTGCGAACTTTTCGCACATAAAATTGGCTTGAGCTCCAGAGTCAATTAGGACTCTTGCCTCATGCACTTTATTATTGTGACCTACTACCCCAATGATAGCAGTCGACAATAAAATTGTTTTTTCAGCCTTCGCTAAAGCTGAATGGTTTGATACTGAAACTCGTTCAGCATCCATTTGGCAGTCACCTCCTGGGTGATATTCACCTTTATTCATGGAGTCATCGCTCGGATGCATCTCCCTGTGCAATAACGTATTGTGGCTCTCGCTATCACAATGCTTGCATTTTAAATTAATTTTGCAATATGGGGCCGTATGTCCTAACCTCAAACATTTGAAGCAGGCACGGTACCTCCTTATTGCGTTGGCTCTTTCTCCTGAATTTAATTTTAAAAATTTTTTACAAAAATATATTTTATGCCTTTTGTCATTACAACAAATACAATTATTGTGGGTAGCAGCTAAAAATACCGATTCCTTTTTGGGATTATTGTTGCTACCACTTGCTTTCGGGTAGGTAGGAATTTTTTTCGAATCTGAATTTAACATTAATTCCAAAACTTGCGCACGCGAGGTCAAACATTTAAGAAATTCCTGTAATGTAGGTAGCTCATCCTGCAATGGGTTTTGTTCCCAATGCTTTCTAGAACTTGCATCCAATTTATTAGAAATTACGTATATAATTAAAGCATCCCATTGTTCGATTTTCAAGCCTAAATTTTGCAACGCTTTCAAATTTACATTAGTTTCATCAATCAGATAACGCATGGCTACTGGATCCTCATGTTTCATCTCTTTAAGTTGAAACAGAGCTTGGATGTGTCTTTGTACGGTAGTTCGCAAATTTGCAAACCTCTGCTGCAACAATTCAAAAGCCGATATATAATTCAGGTCTGATACCTCGAAATTGGCAATGATCTTTGCTGCATTCCCCTTTAAACAGGATTGCAGATAATAAAACTTCTGTACATTGCTTATGGCAGTATTGTTATGAACTAATGTCTTAAATGTTTCTAGAAAATTAATCCAATTTTTGGGATCTCCGTTAAATTCTCGTAACTGAAGGTTGGGTAACTTGATTTCTAATTTGGGAGTCTCTACAGACTGAATTGCTCCTTTAGCAGTCGCCAAGGTTGAATAATATTGATTTTCAAAATTCTCTCTTTGCAAATTATTATCAATTTCGTTGGAATCCGGAAGACTTTCGATTTGTTCCTGGACCTCTTCGAAATCATCAATTATTTTTTCAATTCTCGCATAGCGAATTTTAATTTCGTTAACTGATAATGCGTTTAATGAATCCGCAAATCTCGTGAGTTTACCTTTCAACACTCCGCGTTTGTTAATCAACGATTTTAAATTATCCATTTTTTATACGTTTGACAATAATTCAACACAACAAATTCTAAAAATGTTCCTTAAAAAATAATTTCTGTGCAATAATCGCGTAGAAAACCGTAGTAACCAATTCAAGCTATGAACAATGACAGAATCTTACAATAATCATCTTCTAAAACAATTAACCTAAAATAATTCGCATGACTTGCATTTACACTGCGGGTAGTTAGTTTTTTTGTTTTTAAATAAGTACATTGACACACAAAAAATAGCACTTGTTTGAACAGGAATTCACGGAATAGAAGGAAATAATGGGCAGGTGATACTTATATTGATGTCGATCCTTGTTCTTCATGTTTTCATCTTTTCATCTTTCTGGATTTTTGGATAGCTCGCTGGTTCATTTTATTGTTTCCTTTTAATGCCTTAATCCGATCGTAAGGTAGATGCGGCTGGAGGACCATATGTTATAAATTGATAATTCAGCAGAAGGACGTCAAGTAAAAACATCTGGTTTCAATGGAGGAATTCCTGGTTTTATTCACAAAGCACATTTGCTACAATAATTTGTCCCGACCCGACAAAACACTAAATTTGGTCACTTTGACCACTTGCTAGACAATGCTAGCTGTTTATAGGAGATCCACGAATTAAGAGAGAGTTAAACTAGAAAGGCAGACTATTTATAATAAGTTTTCTAACACAATCAAAATAAACAACACTTTCGTGTCACCATAATATACGATATAAAAAACCAGAGATCTACTTTACCGTCTAGTGTTTACCTTTAGTTTCGAATTACGTCGCTAATCTGTAAAATCCCATATTAACTGACAATAGGCTACAAAAATACGCCGCTAGATGGCAGTAGTCTTCACTCTTTTTAACAATATTTTTAATATTTTGATTAGCCACGAGTGCGGGACACTATCAAAAGCTTTTTGATAATCTATATAACAAGTATGTAAATTACGCTTTTGATTTTGAATTTGTTTTAAAATTACAGAATCAATAACTAACTGTTCTTTACATCCCATATGTTTTCTGCGACAACCTTTTTGTTGTTCAGATAAAATATTTTTTTCATCCAAATGAGTATATATTAAATCTGTCAAGCAAGAGGTTAAAATTTTGTATATTGTCGGTAGACATGTAATGGGTCTATATTGAGAGGGATTATTAATATGTTCGCTTTTAGGCAACATATAAGTAATGCCCTTAGTTAGAAAATTAGGAAAATTTTGAGGTTCTCTGACAAGTTTTGAAAGATTTTTTGCAAAAAGAGGATGTAAAGTAGTTAGACGTTTGTACCAAAAATTATGTATCCAATCGCAACCCGTGGCTTTCCAATTATGAGTATTTTTTATAATTTTGGCTAACAATTCAACCGATATATCAGAAAAACTCATTTGTTCAATGTCTGAACAATTGAGTTCTTCATTTTCTATCCAGTTACCTGCCTCATTATGTTTTATATCTTTACTCCAAATGTTTGTCCAAAAATCGCGCATATCTGATTCAGATGGCAACGGAATATTATTATTCGAAATAATATTCTGTTTATCGTCAAGTTTGGAATAAAATATTTTCTCATTTTTCTGAAATAATCTATTATTATTTCTTTTATTATACGTATAATTATATCTTTTTAATCTACTAGCTTTTACACCTAATTTTTGTTTTAATAAATCTAATAAATCATTGATTATATTTTCATTATTATTACTACCAATGCTATAACCAAATTTTCTCCCAATTTCATCTACATATCTCAAAATATTCCTACTTCTATTTCCATTTTTATATTCAATTACTCTAGCTATACTACTTCTTAAAAATACTACATCATTTTCTAATCTAATCTGCCATTCTGGTTTACTATAACTATATGATCTATCATCAGAGGATATTAATTTAACTCCTAACTTATTACATATAGTGATAGCACTAGCGTACACTATTGTATGAAGATCTAAAAAACTAATATCGTCAAATATTATTTTTGGTAAAATTAAATTATTTAATTCAGAAATTAATTTAGATAATTTCTTTGACGTATGCAATTTTGGTAATTTTGGTCTAACTGTGGGCTCTATATCTATATATCTATTTATATTATTTTGAAGCAAGTTAGCTAATTCTATTACATTATCATCTAGTAAGTTTAAATTTGCAATATTGATTTCCCTAAGATTATGAATAATGTCTAAGTTATTTGAATCTACTCTAATATCATTGGATTCTTCTACTAGAATATTAGCTAAACTATCTTCATTCAATGCATCTAATATAACAAATTATTATTATTATTATTATTATTATAAAAGAACAATTATACCGGATATGCTTTGCTTATAAAATTTCAATTTTACTAGAAGAGTCTTATTTCCCTTACGACTGGTATAGTCACGCGCTTTACGTCCCTCCTTTAATCCGAACTCTCCGTTGTTCACCTCGAACTGTCCCCGGACTTCCCCTTCCTTCTTAAAACATGGCGTTTTAAGGACTTTCCAGAGCTCTCTCTTTTTAAGAAAATGTCTTCTGATCACCCAAGACTTTCATAATCAAAACCCTCAAATTTTGATACCGCGTATACGACCTTTTGTTAAACCAAACATATTGCCGCCTTAATTTTCGATGATTTCCTATCTCATGTCTCAGATCCAAACTAATCTACTGTTCCTCTCTCGTAGAATACCACGTAAATCTTCCCATTAACATCCATTTATTTTTAAAAATGTTCATAAGTCATTGTTTATGCCTATACCATTAAATATAATTGTTTTTCTCGATTGTAAACCTTCATATCTTCGTTAAATTTAATTAATTAATAATTTAATAGGTTAATAGGTTAATTTTATGACATAGCTTCGTTTTAATTGCTCACGTAATTACCCAATTCTATGTTTGATATTTTTATATTTACGAAAGAGAATTAGAGTGTGGGTTGGCAAACATTTTCATTATTGCGAATGATGAGACGTTTTTTGTGTATCATTTGAAGTTTTAGGCACTCGAATTCTCTAGTTTCCAATCCCGTCTTATATAATCACCACCCAGGGTCAATAACCGTCAGATTCCTTTGCCTTCGATTTTATTTAAGATAAAGGTTATTTAACTTTGATTCCTGTGACAATCAATTCAAGGACGCTCATGCAGGTCAAAGTCCACCAGAACCATGCACGCCTCTAATTTCTCTGATTGGTTCAAATTATTATTAATCGCTTTTCTCGCTTTATTATTGGTTAAATTTCAACTTTCTTTATTCTTGTGATCAACCTGTATGAGGTTTCCCTCGTCCCAGTCTCTTCTGCGTTTGCTTTTCAATTCTACACACACAGATTTCACTGAACATCGCTTATTTTACGCAATATTTTAGAAGAAAAAAATCCTTGTAGGCTTTCTCAGGTTGAAGGTTACTATTCATCACAAGACATACTTAATAACCTTGAAGTCTGTTTAATACCTACGTTATTATTCATTTTGCGTACTGACCCTCTCATGTAAGGCATGAATATCGCGTGTTAGTTATAAAAGGCAATTGAAACAATTTAATTTCTTAAATCTGTTAAAAGTATCTGTTCCTCAAATTCTCCAGTTACTTACATTTCGATCCTTCAACTTCAAATTTACCTTACCGTTAAAGTTTGTTTGAAACCTCAACAGATTTCCCATTATAAATATTAATGATAAGTGCTTTACTCTAACATAGCGATGTGCAAATTACAACAAATATCACAATTTCGCGTCTGGAAATAATGATCTTGTTGGTGTAACCATACGATCTTGCCCTTTGTGATAAACAAAGGATGATCACTTACGTCAGTCTGCGAGCACTTAAGATAATTTTCGGTTGCAATTGTATGAGAATTAAACTTCTCGTGAATTTACGAAATGAAAACAAGCACCTCGAAATTCTTTTATAAAAGTCGTTCCTTTTGTTATAAGTTCTACTGATACATTCAACAATCACTCAAGATATTGTAAATTCATTGAAAAGGAAACAAAAATTATTCACGCGGAAAGAATCAAACTGATATTTGATATGTAGGGGAGTCAGTGGAACCAGTGGAACTAAGGCAAAGTTAAGAGTTTGGATGAACAGATCCTTCGTTAGAGGTGGAAAGGTTATGTGGAAGACGAAGGTAGAAAATTCTAAATTTTATTCTCCCCTTCTAATTTCTGATAAAATGGCTGGTAAATCTTTCCTCTTAAAAATCAGTACCTGACTTTTAACTTCATGTAACTTGTTACTGAAAGAGTGTAAGCCACTCTGATAAAAAAAAAAAAAAACTTCTAAGGTATTAGTTATATTGACAGCAGGAAAATTGCAGAATTCTTTGAATGTTCATAATAGTTAACGTGGATATGAATACAGACCACTACGCGTTGCAATAATAATAATAATCAAAATTAAGTGTTGTTTCGTACTGGTACCAACAAATTAATAGACACGTGTAAGTCATGAATGATGTGCATCATTTTGTTTTCGACACGGTGTTTTCACGTTACGTTTCCTCTGCAGAAATAAAACGCTGTTTTATTACTGCAATGTTAAAATTCCATAACAGAAGGTGAAAATATGATTTAATAATGCTCGACAGGTCGAGTTAAAGTCCGTGACCATGTGGTCAGTCCCACATATTTTTCTGTCTTGTGGGCCTTTAAACCATAGAAACTCCAATTATTTATTCACACTATCCTTACGGACTACAAATAGGCTACTTTCAAATAATTTTTAATCATTATTTTGAAGCATTTTAGAAACACTTATTCGTTCACAAAATTAGCGTGCGTCCAACTCCAGCGATGGCTTAATACTAACTACCATAAATATACCAAACCACCCACCAGATCGATAACTTCGGGCTTTTGTTTGAGAAAAATTTGGTCACTGTTTCACCATCAAAATGCATAATTTTCCAACTTTTTTTACCGGGACTTGTGACGTCACACCATATACGAGGATAGAGTAAGCAACAACAAAAAAGGCGAGACCATAGACAATATAATTTTCTTTCGGTACCTACCCAAACCCACCCAAATCATTAGCCAAAAATATTATTTTAAAAATAAAACTCGTAATTGCATGATAACAATTTTATTATAAACAATACAAGAATATACAAATACAAGAATATATAATTGGAATGTGAATGTGCGTTCCTACAAAACTACTGAATTTCAAAAATGTTCATCTTTTAACAGAAAAATGAAAAATCAGAATTACATGTACATATTTTACAAGAATACAATAAGCAAGTTATATTTCTGTAGCAAATTGCCACGAAGATAAATTTTTCTTTTGAACGTATTATATCTTTTGTCACGTCTAAATTAATTGACCATATTCCCAAGATATAACCAAGGTCCATGGAGACATTAGTTTGAATAAGATGTTTGATGCATACGGGTCTCAAAAAAAAAAAATTCTTTATTTGGAGTTTAGTTTAGCTCAGCTCACCATTAGGGAATGCAATCCCAATCTCGCGGGATCTCGATCTTGCGAGATCTCGTGATATTTTTCGGGATCAATCACGAAGCATAATATGACGAGATCCCGTTCGAGATCGACGGGATTGGGCGGCAGTAGTCAGCGATGCTACACAAATCCACTCGGGGCGCGAGTGGTGCGCTGACTGACTGACGGTCGGGCGGGAGTGTCGATCGAAGAAAGAAAACTATCCCAACTATTAACGAATATTAGCGACGGATGACGAGCGGGACAGATAATATAAAACTGTGTCGAGTGAGTGAGAAAGAGATATTTGCGTGCGTGCAGGCAGCCATTTGTCTGTTTTAGTTGTGCAGTTATGGTCATTACTTTTTCTAAAATTATGCATTTTTTATTGTTTATGTGAGTTAAATAAACATCATCGGATTTTTACCTTGTCAATACCTTAAAATGTCAAAAAATAAACCAGATCGAGTGTATGTTGAGTTTAGCAGTCGTTTACCGGTAGAGAGATACTTCAAGAAAGCAGTTAATAATTTGACTGCTCAATGCAAGTTATGTAAAGCTGTTCTCAAAACCACATCCGGGTCTACACAAGGTTTACACTTCCATATGATGTCAATCCACAAAATTGACACAAAATCATTGAATGGGGGAGTCGGAAGAACATCAAGTACTACTGAGCCGGGTGTTGTCGATAATTTATCAATACCTTCGACGACGTCAGCGTCTACGAGAGCGTCGTGTCACAGTGGTCACCTATTGATATTTAGCCTATTGATATTTAAGATAAAGGTTTTTGTTTTCTTTCAAATAATATTTTCTTTTAATTAACGTAATCCCGAAAATTCAGAGATCTCGCGAGATTGTAATTTCTAATCTCGCGAGATCTCGAATTTGCGATCTCGAGTCGAGATTGCATTCCCTACTTGTTACATACCCTATTGTTCCTGAAATCATAAAAAATAGGACTTAAGAAGTTATATTTTCTAAAAACTACATTGGTTCAGTTATGGAAATTTGTGAAATTATGCAATTTTTGTTGTATTTGTAGTACATGCCTATGTATGTAGTTTTACATTTCCTCCCATGTCTTTTAATTTATGATGACTCTCATATTAAACCAAGTTCTAGGATACCTACCTACTTACTTTATATAAAGAAACCTACTCAAATGCATTAAATTTATCTAATGTTATTGTATGTATATTGAAAGTAATAAAAATAATAATTACCTCTGCATCATGATGCACCGTGACTGGGAGTTTTCCCTCAACCTCAACTATCTCCAGAAACGGAAGCGAATGTTGCAGTGTGGACAGAGAATGTTATATTGTAAACAAGTAAAGTTTTGTCGGTTCAGATTCCACTAAAAAATAGGAATAAATTTATTAATATACTGAAAAATATGTTGAAAACAAGAATAGAAAGTGCAAGCGTACCGATCATGTGTTGTTCCTATCATCAGGGTAGATGTGTAACGCTGGCTAAAGAAGGATTCGGTGTAATACGGCACGACACCCCAAAAATAAATCTCTTTTTTATACTTTTGGCCGTGAAAATCTAACATCGTACTTGAATAATAGGTATTTTAGCAAACCTAACTCCTATAAGAAGTAACTTATGAAAAAAGCAAATGAAACGCTATTAAATCAATTTTATATAAAATAAAAACAAAAGCAGAAGTGTCAAAATTCAGAGAGGAAATTTGGGGAATACGTTTGTTTGGACAAAACGCCGCCCGGCTTTCTCTTAATGTTTCATCTTTGTCACAGGTGTATTGCATTTTTCCTTTCCAGTTTCGAAATGAATTAAATTATTGAGATAGGTTGTGACGTTTCATACTTACTTACGTTGGTCATCCATCCATGTATAGAATAAATAATCACATACAAAGCCAGCAAGCAAGCAATGAGGTTAGGTAGCAATAAGTAGTAGGTATGTGAGAACAATGTATAATTTATTATAAAAATCAAACCCTGCCCTTGGGAACATACTATTATGATTAGCTATGAGACTCTAAGTTAAACAAAGGAATTAAACATCAGGGGTGGCTGGTTACGATGTAATCGTACCCAGCTGTAAATGTTTAAAGTTTCTCGACACGTGTCAATAAGAAAGAAATTATATTGTAACGACATAAGAAATTTACTGATGGGCGCCTGTAACGTAAAACGAAACATATTTATGAATCAGTAATCCCTAAAAATAATCTAAAAAGCACAATCTCGATCTGTTAAAAATATAAGTAATTTAAATCTCACTTCTCGTGTTCCAAAATGTCTTGAGTCCAGCCATAAAACAGCTCGTGCCACAACCACTCCGACCCCGGTAATTCCGCCAACTGGCGCGCCGATTAATCCCAAAGCATCATCCAACCTCTGTCGTGCATTCAGTGTGCAAGGCTGCCAACCACAGCGGTTGAATTCATAGAGCTATACAGTGCCTTGGCGGTACCTACCGCTACAAGGTCCGTGCAATGTAGAAAACATTTATACCTTTTTAAGATGTAGTCGTGATTTTAGACAGCGTCAATTATTAGATCTCGGGTGAGTCATCAATACGTTCTGAAAACGGAAACACGTACAACATGGTTTAAAATACAATTTACACAATACATTTAAAAAAATACTTTAGGAACATTGAAATAACAACCAAAGGAAGACTCCCACCTGCAATTTGGTTCCAATTACGGGTCCTGTTCTTCCATTTTTCATGCGATCGCGAATTCCCAAAATTCATATTCGTACTTAAAATGCGTCGGAAATGTAAACGTCAAACGAAAATAAAGCAGAGAAATGCAACAAAAATCAGAGATTCCTATTGGTTGATTTAGTAGCCGGCGACCATAAACAAATCGAAGGGGACTTATGATACACCAAAGATTCGGTCGACTTTTTGGATCGGAGTTATACCCGCCAAGCTACATAGTTATTTATACACGTTATGAGAGGTGCGCACATTTCATTTATTCGGAATGTTCTATTTGAAGTTTTGTTGCTGACGAAGCAGTGATTTATTTTTATTTCAACTTTAATGAAATCTTCTTTTGGTATCGACGAACAAGCTAACTTTAACAAACATTATAAGTGTATTTTTCACAAACCGGCACAATATAATATATCAATATAATATGAATCGCGCTACATTTGGTTATTCTGTAACATACAGACTCCGTAACAGTATTTCCAGAATAAACGTGTGATAATTACGTATTAATATTAAAGCTTAAGTATAGATACAAATAAACCTATTTTTTCAAATTCGTTTCCTTGAAAGAGGTGTAATTACATAACTCATTGTGTTGTTTTTAATAAATGGTTCAAAATATCGTATCTGTTTCAAAAATTATTATTGAAAGTGAAAGAAAGAATTACACATAAATTCGTAACGTAACGCAACTTAACGAAACGGACGCTCCCCCCCACCCCCACTACACTTGCCGCGCCGTACCGGTATGTGCCTGACACGACATACTGCATAATAATATAATACTGACATATATATTATACATATTTTCGTTATTTGTTTTTGGCTAAAGAAGGGGGTAGTGAAACACATTAAAAACAAATTCAACCGAACTCATTAGTAGACGAGCTGGTTGGTGCGCTTGAGTTGTTACATATCTCGTTGCAAACTCTCCAGTAGGCGCGCCGGCTGACTCGTTTACTCGAGTGACATATCTCGATGCGAACTCGTTAGTAGATGGGCCGGTTGGTACGTGGACTTGAATTACTGCCTGACCGAGGTTGGCTCGCAGGGTCGGGCTGGTTGGTGCTGGATCCTGGGCAGGTTGGCTGATTGCTTAGTGTGTCGCAGCATTCAGGGCTGTGAGCAGATTTGCTGCCTGCTTGGCGGGTTGTCTGTCCCAAATGCGCATCTTTCGGCGCAGCATCACGTGGTTATTCAGATGTGTTTTCGAGTCCGACTTTGATGCTGCGTGTATTTATTATCAATTACGTTTATGTTTTCAATTGATTAGTTAATTGAAGAACGTAATAGCGTTTTAGACATCGTTTGGAAGATGCGCTAAACTCACATCGTTTTGATAGCCAATAGTGGCTCTCCCATTATGGGTTACAGAGAAGATATCGAGCTGGTGGCATGGTACTGCAGCTCGCAACTGTGTGTGCTTGTGGCATGGTACTATGTGGGCGCATAAATTCCAATCTCTACTGTTTCAATGGTTTTATTTGCTTTCGTCGACTCGTTTATACACTCTGATTTCTTTGACACGTTCGTTACAATATACAAATATGTAAGTAAACCACCTCACTAGAAGATATCTGTTCTGAGTCGGGTACATGTATATTAAGGTGGTTCACGACTGCATGGAAAAAACATTCTTCTTTTAATTAATGATGATATAAAATCACTCAATAATAAATATTTGGGTATCATCTTCTCTCTCCGATTTGACTTTGAAATTTCATATAATAGAGACAAACTCACCCTTGTTAAATCTTTAAAAAATGTTACAAAAATTACTAATTTAGTGTTTTTTTGTGAAAAAATATAAAGCGGGACTGTTACACTAATTTTCAAAATTTGAAAATATTTAATACCATAAACGCAATGAATCGTTAATGGAAATCACATGGAAGTTACACATAATTTCTTCTTTGTAAAATATTCCATGTGAGGTTAGGTTTGTCTTGACGGCGGATGGTTTTGCCCACCTACTACGTGGAGGACCGCATCGGGCGTTAATGGTTGAGGGAGACCTTTTTATTTCTCCAGCCGGATTCTTTCGACTCATTGCGTTGACCACAGTGGGAGAATGGATTCATACGTCCGTCACACCTGGACACACTGAGCCATAGATTCCTACCCACGCCTCACACCTTTTTCCTTCCCTGAATAAAATTTTCTTGTTTACAAAATTGCACCGTAAACACAGTCGTAACGTCATAGATTTCAGAGAATAACCTTAATTAAAATGAAAAATGAAATAGAGGCTTGCGCCGAGATAGGGATTAGCCTTCAAGTGATATACTACCTACTTGAAATTATTTTAGTACCTAAATACTTTGAAATATTTTGTTTTGCTTTTCTGTAAAACTACTACAGGTAGGTAAGTCCTTTTTAGATCACCCTACTGATGCACGAGATTGATTAAGAACGAAGATTGTTGATTAAGTATCTACATATACTAAAAAAATGTATATATGTAAAACTGCATATTTGTTAAAGTTTAAAATATCTATTTTTTAGTTTTTAGCTTTATATGTAAAATCTCAAATCATAAAATTTAATTTATTATTTTTTTTACATGAGCTCCACACAGGAGGCCCTGAGGAAAATAATTTCTCTCAGGGCCTATGTCATCTTTGGGGATGCTGTGTGGAGGGTTTTTTAAGGAAAGGAAGGAGAGGAGAGTTATGGGAAGGAAAATGGTTTAAGGGGTGGGTAGGAATCTGGGGTTCAATGTGTCCTGGTCATCCACCTCCAAGACCTAGACAAACCTCACCCCATGAACCCGGGCACCCCTGCTAAATCACCAAACGTAGCGAACCACTTGAGGTGACCTATGGCAGAGGTGTTGGTTATCCAATAAAGGTTCCCGGGGCGGCGGTACCCATTCCCGCCTCCCAAATTGAAGACAATATTAGCGAAACTCAATCGAAAATCTGAACACTGGCTAGATGATCTAGATAGGCTCCAGTGGGACTCGAATCTTGCAATCATATATAAAAAAGATAGCAGCCAATAATATGTGCGTTAAGAAAATGAAGATAATGCTGGTAGTCTTAGTCGAAGTATGATACAGTTAAAAGTGACTGAATTGGATATAGGTTACGTAGCTCAGTTGGTAGTGCACTTGTCATTTAAGCAAAGGGTCCTGGGTTCGAGTCCCAGTGGAGCCAATATCTTTTTCTGATTTTCTGTCTCCAGATTTTCGATTGAATTTCGCTAATATTGTTTTCATTTAATTAAATATTTAAAATATCTATTTTGTCCGGAACGTGCTGATGAAATCCATTGAATTGTGGTCGCGTGTTGTGAACATAACATTATATGCACTGTAACAGTGCACTTATGCTGACATATCGTATTATAATGTTTGACACACTGGACCCATAATGGCGGGGGGCAATGATGAAATGAGTTCGGCCGACATGATCGACTTAATCGACATAATCGTTTTTTACTTGCGCCGAATTTTTAAGTCAGTTTTAAGTTTGCTAATGAATGTGTCGAAGCCGGTAGCAGAAAACATTCGGATGCAAGTCAAAAATTTGTAGAAATGCGTTTTTGATGCAGTCTTGAAGTAAATTATCATGTTTATCAATGGCAGAAAGGTACAGGTCCTATCATAAAGAAAAATAGGATTTTCAAGAATGTATACGAATGCAATTACCTTCGATGCAACAACTATCTTAGAATCAAAAAGATGTACATGGACTTGCATCTTTATGATTTACTTGCAATTTGAGTATTATGACTCAAATCTGGCTGCAAACCTTAATTGGATAACCAACACCTCTGCCATAGGTCACCCCAAGTGGTTCGCTACGTTTGGTGATTTAGCAGAGGTGCCCGGGTTCATGGGGTGAGGTTTGTCTAGGATGACCAGGACAAACTAAACCCCAGATTCCTACCCACCCCTTAAACCCTTTTCCTACCAAGAACTCTCCTCTCCTTCCTTTCCTTAAAAAAACCCTCCTCACAGCATCCCTAAATATGACATAGGCCCTCAGGGAAATTATCTTCCTCAAGGCCTCCTGTGTGGAGCTCATGTAAAAAAAATGGATTTGACTTCCTCCTGCCTCCAACATTACTACGCTTTCTAAGAAGTAAACAATTTTCAAACATTGATACTTTCATAATACACCAAATGTCATAACAAAATATTCCACCTCATTTTGAAGCAGAAGGAATCAAGTCTGTGTTTTTGTTTGACTCAAGTAAATATGACATAGGCCCTCGGGGAAATTATCTTCCTCAGGGCCTCCTGTGTGGAGCTCATGTAAAAAAATGGATTTGACTTCCTCCTGCCTCCAACATTACTACGCTTTCTAAGAAGTAAACAATTTTCAAACATTAATCCTTTCATAATACACCACATGTCATAACAAAATATTCCACTTCATTTTGAAGCAGAAGGAATCGAGTCTGTGTTTTTGTTTGACTCAAGTCAGCGTTTTTTTAAACAATATTTTTAAATGCTTTAAATAAATAAAAAAAATCATTTTATTTGCTCGCTTTTAAAACAAAACTAATTGATTTAATAATTACTTTTTTATTATCTATCAGGGTGGATATCCGAAGAAGTTATGAGACTATAGTTACAGAACAAAAAGTTTTTTGGCTCTCCTGAATATTTACCTTTTTGGAATTGCATCCGTATGCTTCTCAAAATTAAAACTCTTCAAAACAAAAGGTCTGGATATCGTTACACAGTTGATGCCGAAGAAATACAAAAAATATGTTATGTAAATTTCTATTTTTCTTTCTATATTAATACTCAAATATTTATTTCAATGTTGATTTTTGCTATTTACTCCAGGCAAGTATTAATACTGAGCTACTTATGTTTCAAAGACCCAATCTTGTCTGATTACGCCTAAAACGGATTGAAATGAAAATCTAGTATCTTTCAACGATAGCAATCTTCCGAACAGGTCCTCCATTGATATGCTTGGTGTAACCCTAAGTGACCAGCTCAGATGGGGGCTCCATTGAAGCCAGAGTAAAGTTAGCCTCCCAAAAACTGGGTTTACTGTACCGGACCCGCAGATGCTTTAATAGTACACAACTGCGTACCCCGTACAAATCACAAGTGCACCCCACGGTTGAATTTGGCAGCCACCTCTGGTCTGGAGCTCCAAAATACCTGAAAAATACCCTCGACTCTGTGCAGAAACGGGCGGTCCGTTTGATAGATTCTCCCTTCTTAACAGACGGATTGCAATCTTTAGAGCACAGGCGTTGGGTGGGAATGCTTTCCTTGTTCTACCGGTATTACAATGGAAGATGCTCCGAGGAACTAGCGTCATTGATCCCTTCCGCACCGGCGCATAGTCGGGAAACACGCTAAACGCGCGCCCAACATTTGTACACGGTTGACATTTGTCACGTTTCTTCGACTTCTTGTGTTCAACAGCTCGGCTGTAGAATGATTTGCCGGCCTCTGTGTTTCCTCCTTCCTACAACATGGGTCTCTTCAAGACCAATGTTCATTCCTTCCTCTCCTCAAAAAGTCCCTCCACACAGCATCCCAGATGACATAGGCCCTGAGGGAAATTATTTTCCGCAGGGCCTCCTGTGTGGAGTTGTAAAAAAAAAATAATTTAAGGCACTAATGTAATGTTTGTAATTAGTTTTTGGGAAATTATGCCGTGCTGCGCTACCTCTTTCTTTAGCCAACTTGTGTGTGACACATCCGCCCTGATGATGGACACTGTAACGCTGTCCGAAACATTGGCTAAGGAAGGAATTTATTAAGCGTAACACGGCATAATATCCCAAAAACTAATAACAAAAATACTTTTGGCCGTGAAAATCTAAAATCGTAACTAATGTAATTTATTAAACTTGTTTTATGAAAATGAATAAACACTTAAATATGAATTTTTAATTATTATTTTCAGGGTTGGTACTACATCGATAACTTGATAGCCGATACAACACAACTGGCGGTGAATGCCTACATGGAAGGCAAATACACCCTCACATTTACATATTACCAAATAGAAAAGTCCGGAGAAAGCTTTTTAAAGAAGGACAAGAAGGAAAGACTTGGTTGCCTGACGTTCGACTGCACCATAGAACCTAGCGATTAACCTTTATTTGATGATAAAAACGAGAGAAAAATACGGCTTTTTAAAATCTGCATGTTATAATACAATATATTTCTAATCACCTTCTGTTTTTTTTTTTCTTGGCCGACACGTTATCAAAGTGGAAAACTCCCAACCGGCGATCAAATAACTACAAAAGTTTTACAATAACTTAAATACAATCAAATGAGTTTAGTTTTCGCACTGATAACTGATGTGGTGGAATTCCTTTGTATTAGAATTTGAAATTAAAAACACTTTTGTACTTTCTTCCACTAATTTATATTTTACCAGAACCGTTTTTTTTATTTTTATTTTTTTTTATTATTCATCTTTATTAGTTTTGAGTTACAATTTGTTTTATTCTATGCCTGTCTCACTAGGAGAACCTGTGTTGAGAGCAGGCGCTTAGAATGAGCAGTTTATAATAATAACACATACAAAGTACAAATAATAACACAATATTACAAGTAACAGTTAATCATCAACGTAAAATTGAAAAAATAAATACTTATAAGTTAGTTTTGATATAATCTTTGATGTTGGATCTATTTTGGCTGGTAATCCAGGACTTGGTATCAGATTTATATTTAAGATACATTGTGTTTTGTTTAATTGCCAGTGGAAGTGTATTATATAGTTTTGTTGCAAAGTATCTAAAATTTCTTTGGCCAAAGGTTGTTTTAGCAAAAGGGATAAGTAGGAGATTATGCCCTTTGGTTCTAGTATCGCGAACAGTTTGGAGATTTTCAAAGGTAGTTCTGTGTTTGAAGAGGTACGCTAATATGTTTTTGGCATAAATTTGCCTAATGTCCAAGACACAGATTCTCCTAAAGGTTTCATCCTATTACGGACATTTTCAGAGTGGTAGTTGAAATTCTTATGCTACGGTATTTTTACACACTTATGCAGGTTACACAACATTGTCTCTATATAATGAATGTTTCTATTTTGTTAATTTTAAGGTATTATAAGTTATTTTGTTAATTTTAGGTACGTACAGGTAATTATATGAGCATTATGTTCCAACATGTCATGAATAAACAGTTGGAACATAATGCTCAATCACCATTAACATACCCATTATAATTCACTTAGAATAATTTTACTTCAGAGAGCAGTGGGGTAATTTAAGTAAGTAATTTAAAAATGTAATAACCCAAATACACGGAGAACCCTAATAATAATAAATACCATAGTGCATCAATATTTGTCAATTAAGCCCTAAGCAACAAGGAGGGAATAACCCAACATTACCAAAATAAAATATCAGTAGGATATCACCTTAATATCACCTAATTACAAACCTTTTAAATTATATAAATTCATGCATATTCATTAGAAGTAAAAATATCTATTTAATATGTAACATCATTCGTAATTTTAATAAATAACTTTATAATTACCTTATGTACCTAAAATTAACAAAATAACTTATAATACCTTAAAATTAACCAAATAGAAACATTCATTATATAAAGACAATGTTGTGTACCCCTGCCTAAGTGTGTATAAAAACCATAGCATAAGAATTTCAACTACCAATCTGAAAATGTCCGTAATAGGATGAAACCGGTCCTGGTTAGATATAAATTAGTGGAAGAAAGTACAAAAGTGTTTTAATTTCAAATTCTAATACAATCAAATGACTTTAAACTTAATGCGAGAGCCTGGGATTTTTAAATGATCCCAAACTTACTGGGCATAATACCCTAAAAATTGACTGATGAATTTACGCGGATACAAAATATATCAACAAAATGCCAAACAGCAGATCGAATTGTACTTCAAAAGACACCAAACTTATAGAGTGACGTGCGCTGCACAGGCGGCCCTTCAAATATTTTCCAGTCCAAGTTAGATTTACACGCACAATTTAATAATATTTTGTGTTAGACACCGATTAGGATATCAAGTTGATCCGGTAAAATCCACAATGATTCAAAATTACAATCATTTGGTAGTTGCGTTTTTTCATGCCACAATAACATTTGAACAATTCACATACGTATTCAAAAGATACTTCAACAACATCTGTGGTCCGTGGTGGTCTATTCGCAATTCAAATGGGTGCAATATGTTTGAGGTTAAACGTCACGTACGTTATAATCTACGCATTCACAGATGGCGCCAATTAAATTATTTTAGGTTTTTAATACTTTTTGCACATTTTGCTTTAAAACATTGAAGTGAATTAATTGTTTGCGCCTTTACAAACTTAATACGAATATAAATAAATAGTTTTGTCCACAAACAAACCCAAATCTTTCAAGAAAGGCTGAAAAATACAATATTGGATTAAGTCACCATTACAAAATTGAATTTTTCAGTCTATCCCGAAAGATTTGGGTATCCCTGAAAGCAAATAGAGACCGCCAAACAATCACTTTGTGAAATAAATATTTTTAAGTTTATTATCGACATAAAAAATATATTCATACATTATGATGCCTAACCAAAACTGAACAAAAAGTATATGCGCAATTCGCCATATTAGTAATTTACTCAGATGATTGCAATCACGCTTATTTTTATTTACGACCAGCTCCCGGTCATCTTTATAATATTTTTTTACCTTAACTTGAAAATAACTGGAAAAAAAATATATATATATTTACCATCACCCCCATCCCCGCTATCTTGGAATAACTTTGGACAGGAGCCTGAATTACCGGAAACACATGGAAACAGTGGGCAAAAAAACCAGGACAAGACTAAACTTAGTCAATAAGCTGGCTGGTACTAGCTGGGGATGCGACGCCAACACGCTCAGAACGGCATCCATTGCCCTGGTTTTCTCAGCAGCTGAATACTGTGCTCCAGTATGGGCCAGAAGCGCCCACACTTCCATGGTCGACGTTCAGCTTAATGCCACAATGCGAACCATCAGCGGAACCTTAAAATCGACTCCTCTTCCTTGGCTCCCCGTACTTGCAAATATAACCCCGCCAAATATCAGGCGAGAGATTGCAACACTGAGGGAATACAAGAAGGCGCAGCAAAAAAGCGAAATACCCTTGCACGATGATGTCGTTTCTCACCCGGCATGCCGCTTAAAGTCTCGAAAACCCTTCTGGACGGAAGGAGAAAGACTCCTTCGAACACCTCTCACCCCAGAAGATAGGTGGAAGCTTGAGTGGCAATCAGCCAACGTCAAAAACGCCGATCTCGTGCAAGACCCCACTGAGAGACAGCCTGGGTTCTCATTGCCTCGCAAACTCTGGACTGCCATCAATAGAATAAGGTGCTCCCATAGCCGTTGTGCTCACATGATGCATAGATGGGGCCTTAAAGAGTCGGCGACGTGTGAATGCGGTGCGGTGCAGACCACCGAACATGTGGTCAACGAATGCCCGCTCCATTCATTCCCCGGCGGTATTTATGAGGTCCACAGGGCAACGCCTGAGGCCCTAGACTGGCTCGCAGACCTAGATGTCCCCCTCTGACCCCCCACCATACGAAAGAAGAAGAACCTTAATTTAATAAGCAGTCTCTGAGAAACAAAAATTCTTAAAGGTCTATGACATCTTTGGAGATGCTATGTGGAGGGTCTTTTAGGGAAAGGAAGGAAATTCTGGAAAGGAAAAAGGTACGAGGGGTGGGTAGGAATCTGAGGGTCGGTGTCTCCAGGAATGACGGACGTATGAATCTATCCGTCCCACTGCACCGTGTAAGCGATGTTCCGAGATAGGTCCAAAAGGTCTTCCTCGACCAGTCTCTCCCGATGCGGCCGACCACGCAGTAAGTGGACAAACGTATCCGCCGCGAAGACCTAGACAAACCTCACCCCGGGCACCCCTGCAAAGTCAAAAAACGTAGCGCACCACTTGAGGTGTGGCAGTTGTGTTTGTTATCCGATAAATGGTTCCTGGGGCGGCGATACCCTTATCCGCATCCCAAATTGTTTGCCGGGCTTTTCGCAATATTTTTCGAAAACTAATATAGACAGTGACCATCTTATCGTTAAAGTGTGTAAAATTTCATTAATCTCGGTGTTAAATCGTAGTTTTTTGTAAAAATAAAATCAAGATAAAGCTTCGATGTTGGTTTGCGAGGAATTTAGAAGAAGATAAAGTACTTATTAGTTCAGAGCAGTCAATAATAATAATTATTGAATATATAATTTTGTATGCCCAAGATAAGTTGGCATAGTAGATAAATACAACTGACACGTTACTGTACCCATTCCCGTACACCCATTCGGGTATTCAAAATAAATTTTAAGGATTTATTTTGAACTAGATCAAAGAAATAAATTGTTTCTCACTGCATGTTTGTATTTTTGACTATATGTATACGTATACTAGCTTTTACCCACGGCTTCGCTCGCTTGGTATTAGGGTGAAATTACTGTATAAAGAATTTTCCCACGGGAATTAAATGTTTTTTTCCGGGTTAAAAAATAGCGTATGTCATTTCCCAGTCCTCCAATTATTTATTATCTCTGTTTTAAAAAAACACGTCGGTCGGTGGCTTCATTCACATTTTTTATTTTTTTTATTTATTATAAAAAAAAAATGTAAAGCGTTATAAACAGTTTGAATAAATTCATATCTGACAGTGAAAAGAATATTTATGTCATTGAGGAACAAACGACAAATTGAAATTTTGAACCAAAATACAAAAATTCATCACATTACCTATACCTGATATTAAAAAAATTCTGATAAAGTATGTCTCCTTACTCAAATCTACAAAAAAGTGTGAATGAAATTATTGGAAGGTTTACATTTAAATTGTAATGGATATCAATAAGATCTTTCAGAAAGTGATTTTATTCAAATTCGAACTGCTAAAAGTAGAAAAGGAAATGTGATGAACTAAATAAAAGAGAAATAATGAAATCAATGAGTTATTATTAAATGAGTTAAACATGTGGCATTCGATCGAGAGTTATTTTTTTATGAATTCTGTGAATTTAGCAGAGTTCATGTTAAAAAACATATTTGGGAATAATCTATTAAATGTGCCACAGTTTCTTCTTATAAATACATTTTCAAATTTATGTTTTGATTGGTTATTTTATTTGTATTTTATTCTTTCTCTTCTCTTTTTTTTCTTCTTTTTTTCTACAACACATGTATGTAGGACTATAGTATGCAATCTCTTAATGTTATTAAGTACCTATACACCTTTTTTTAAATTAATATTATTTTAATAACTACGCTAAACCAATAACAGTTATCATGTTTTTAACTTTTTTTGTACCACTCATGTACCATATGTTCATACTCATGATAATTTGACTGTCTTAAAACGGGAATTCTTCTAGTTGGGCAGTCAAACATTTCATAAATTATGCGTATGTATAATCTTGTACTAAATAAATTAGAATAAAAAGAAAAAAGAGGCAAACCAACGAAGGAGGTCACCGTGTATTGCATCGCTTCGACTTTCTCAATTAAGATGCTATGTGGGATTTTATTAAAGGATTTATTGGAGTAGTCTATGTATAATGTATACTACATTGATATTCGTTATCCGTAGCAACAAGGACTGTGTGAACAAACTCACATAGATTAGTTTCTGTTGATTTTTTGGTGACAAAGCCTTGTTGACTCTAAATTATGTGTGGTCGTAAACAAGGAAAAATATTTATCAAAAACTATTTTTTCAAATAGTTTTCCCATTGATTTTAGATTTTCACGGCCAAAAATTTTATGGTTATTTCCTTTTGGGGTATTATGCCGTGTTGCGCTACCTCCTCCTTTAGCCAACGTTTCGGACAGCGTTACAGTGTCCAACATCAGGGCAGATGTGTAAATGTTAGAGATGAAATGTGTGCTTAAGTACTTCGAAGCAATACCGTGTCGCCAGCACCAGCTTAATTACAGAGGCAATTGAAATTCATAAAAATCCTATTAACATTAATAGAGACGACGGAGCTAAGCTCAATAGTTCTTGGTATCCGGTAATTGACGGCTACACCAAAGGTAAATGCAAAAAACCATCTTGAAGTATACTGTAATGCCAGCCCGCAGTGGATTGGTGCTGGCGACACGGTATTGCTTCGAAGTACTTAAGCACACATTTCATCTCTAACATTTACACATCTGCCCTGATGATGGACACTGTAACGCTGTCCGAAACGTTGGCTAAAGGAGGAGGTAGCGCAACACGGAATAATACCCCAAAAGGAAATAACCATAAAAGTTTTCCCATTGTATTTAACTTAGAGATAGGTCTATAATTTTCAATATTGTGCTTGTCTCCTTTTTGAATATAGGCACAATGTATGCACTTTTCTATTCCTGCGGAAAAAATCAAAAGATAATGAAGCTTTGAATATTTGGCTTAGCGGATAACATGAAACACTAGCAAAATTCTCTGAAAATACAGGGTGTATACCAGGGATGGCCAACTGGTCGATCGCGGCTATTACTTCAGTCGATCGAACGTACGGGTCCGGCCAAGTACTCGAACCCAATTGATCCTGCACCCGCACAAGAACTCGGACCCGTAGCCGGACAATAACCCGCATAAGCATTATCTTGTGTGTTTTCAAAAACCGATCCATCACGTTATTTATTCTTTATATTAATATATAATATATTATTCTCTTCCACGCAATTGTTTTTTTTTTGTTTTTGATAGGCGATGGACAATTGATGGTACTCCTGCAGTGACAGGAATTCATAATGGTTTTATTGCTCTTTGTCACAAACACGAAGACTTTCCAAACTTCATTAGCTACCACTGCATTTTTCATCAACAAGTACTGTCTTGTAAGAGACAAAATACAAAACATGTTATAAATATCAAGGTTATAAATTCCATAAAAGGAAAATTTCTCCAAAGGCGGCTCTTTAAAGAGCAATTAGATGAGAATTAACCAGATTTGGCATTACACACTGACGTAAGGTGGTTGAGTCGAATCAAATTTTTGTAAATATTTCGATCCATTGGACAAAATAACAAAATTTCTTGAAGAGAGTGGTGATGATTATCAGCCACTACGTGATTTAGACCAGCAATGTAATTTACCATTTTTATCAGATTTTATCGGAAAACTGAGTAAGTACATGAAATCTGGAATTACAAGGCAAGAATAAAACATTAACAGAAATGATTAAGGCTCCGCAACCGGGCTCGAAAAGAAGAAGATGGAGAGATACGAAATCACGAATGTTAGAGGAGAGCGCTAACATTTACAGCGACAAAATCGATTAAAACACGACTCGTTTAAAATAGAACAAAAATCTCACGGGCATTGTCTTAAACAGCATTTAAAGAAACACTGTGATAAGATTGCCAAGTGCGCTCGAGTGACATAATATAAGTTAGAAAAAACTCCAGTTTAGCAAAGGAAGAGTGCACTACTGCATTTAGAATATTTTAAATTGTTGAGAGAATACTTCAAAGGGCGATGAAGTGGACGAGCTTCTACTTTACGGAATTTAATTATTTTTATGGAACGAGCTTCGTTCTTCGTAATGTAAAACGTGAAAGTCTTAGGACTGACTATATAATTATTAACTTTAATATTGGACTGTTGCGAATTCCTACTTTAACTCGATTTAGCATTTCACATGTCAGTTAATTTGTTTGTTACGTTCCGGTTTTGTTCTAAAGTATCAATGGTTCATAATTAAGTTGGTATCACGGAGGAATAAGTACGTATCTATTCACAAACTTTATGACTTCAAATAAAATTTTGATTTAGATTTAAAATAAAAGAGAATTAGAAACATACCTTTTTTGTCGTGAGTTCTCCTGTTTACAAGACCACCAGTTTCATGATCATAGTAGGTGTATTATACTAATATTGTTTACAATTTTTCATTTTAAATTCATTTCATTCAGAATAATGAAATAATTTTACTTTGTATAAACCACTTATTTGATGTGCTAATCCGACCGGTTTCGGAACAAACGTTCCTTCGTCAGGGAAAGCTTATACTAATTTGACAGTTTCGAACAATGTTTTATTATGGTAGGGGTGGAGCTGTTGCTAGATAATAATGTAGATTGGGTAGGTAGGTATTAGTGTAGAGTGGGTGGGTAGGGGAACAAATCCATGATTGGGCTATATGACAATATTTTTTGTTTGTTGATAATAGATTCATTATTTTTAAGGGATTTTTTAATTTCCAAGGCTTCTAAGTTATCTAAACGTTTTCCTTTATGATTAATGTGAAGAATATTTATCCCTGTATTTTAAATTTTCAAAACTATGGTTATTTTCAATGATATGATTAGCAAACTCAGAAAAATTATTATTATTAAGACACCTTAAATGTTCTTTGATTCTGATTTCAAAATTACGAGTGGTTTTTCCAATATAAAATGAGGGACAATCATTGCATTTGAGTTTATATATTCCGGAATTAGTCAATTTATGGTCTTTATCTTTAGTATTTCTCAAAAAATTACCGATATTATTTCTTGTATAAAACGCTGGTTTAATATTAGAAGGAAGATTTTTGCAACATTGAACTGAAAAATTATTAATATACAAAATTTTACGCCATTCTTTATCATTAATATTATTAGAATTGTATAGATATTTATTTTTTGAAATTTTGATAAGTTTTTTATTTAGGATGTTATCAATTAATTTTGGTTCGTATCCGTTATTTATAGCAATTTGTTTTATTATTGAAAGTTCAGAAAGGAAATTATTATTAGACATTGGGACATTTACTAAGCGGTGTATCATGGAATGGAAGGTGGAGTGTTTTTGTGAGACAGGGTGGTTGGAGGTCCTATGAATTACTATGTCAGTGTATGTTGGCTTGCGATATATACTAAAATCGATTTTATTATTTATAATAGATAAAGTTAAATCCAAAAAGTTTAATTTTTCATTGCCTATTTCTATCGTAAATTTTATTTGGTTATGAAAGGAATTTAAAAGGTTAAGAAAGTTGTTGAGTTGACGTTCAGATCCTGTCCAAATGACGAAGATATCATCCACATATCTCTTCCATAGTAAAACATTGTTTAAAAGAGGTGATTTTGAATTAAAAACAGTTGTTTCCAAATCATTCATAAATATATCAGCAATAAGAGGACTTGTGGGGGCTCCCATTGGAAGGCCTTCTTTTTCTTGGTATATGACATTATTGTATTGAAAATAATTTTGATTTAAAACTAAGTTAAATAAACGAGTTAGGTCACTAGACAGATCTGTAGGTAATGTAGAATCTTTCAATAATTTGGAAATAATTGCTTTACTTTCAGTAATAGGCACATTAGGAAATAGATTAATGACATCAAAAGACACAAGTTTAGCATTAATGGGAAGTACAAAATTTTTCAATAAGGCAATCAGTTCATAAGAGTTCTTAATTACTTCTTACCGGTCGGATTTGCACATCAAATAAGTGGTTTATACAAAGTAAAATTATTTCATTATTCTATAATGGATAACCACAAAGTAATAGCTACATTCAAAAATATCAAAAAAAAAAAATAAAAAAAAATAAAAAAAAAAAATCATTTCATTCAATTTAATATAGAGTCCACTAAGCAAAATTAATCTATTAATGCATGAAGGCGGTTGCTATATTTGCTTAAAAGTATCTAGCATATTGTGTATAAAATATTTAAATAAGTTAATGTTAGAAAAATGAACAATGTCACCACTGACTTAGTAACTTTTGACTATTAGATCGAGAGAGCCAATGAACGTTGCGTACTCCGTCTCTCTTCCATTGACAGAGAAAACGAATTTGTGAATTTAAAATTTATGATCGGTCCGAGTTTTTGATCGCAAGCCACATGGTATTTTGTTTTCTTCTTTATTTTTTGGTTCTAATGTACTTACGTACTACGGATAGTTTAAAATAATATTCGTCGGTTTCGAGACGTTGCAAGACAGTTCAATATTATTGTTAGAGAAATATTAAATATTTCGTCCATACTTTTGCTGGTTGCGTTTTTTAAAAATTTTGTTTTAGGAAAAAAATTCATCAGGACCCATGTTATAGCATATTGGAATAACGTAATATTGCTATTAAAAAACTCAATTTATGTTAGTATGTAAAAATCCCTAATATCGGACTATTGGACACATTTAGCTGAATATTAAGGATTTGGGTTTTTGTTTTATCAATTTTTTTTATTTCGATTGCTTCTAAATTATTTAGTCTATTACCATGACTATTTCTACGTCAGGTAAGTCAGGTTAGGTTAGGTTAGGTTGTGGTGCCGTGTATTTCGATATAAATAAATATCTTTGTAGTATGGCCTCCATATTTGTTCAATAAATTATTGTCCTCGTAAACAGCAAAATACATAATATTATGCAAAACTTCATGTACGTACTTTAAACGTTTAAGCCTTTACGTAATAAGTAATTACATAATTGAAGTAATTTATGCTTTTCCGTACAACCTCTTGCTTAGCTGCCCTCTGTTGTTCAACCTACGCTCTGTAGATATTAGTCAACACTGGGACCGTCATAGATATTCGTCCGACCTTAGCTCTGTAGATATTTGTCAACACTCTGAAGTTCGTATATATTAGTCCAACATATGAGCTGTAGATATTCGTCCGTCATACAGGCTGTAGATATTAGTATCTGGAGTCGTCGAAATTTCAAGTTGCTTTAGTTATCCGACCTCCGTAGTCCAGTGGCTAAGACTCTTGACTCACATTCCGGAGGTCGCGGGTTCGAACCCGGCATGCGCAAATAAATTTTATTTGATTAATTTGTGTTATTTCACAATTAATTCATTTAAAATAATATATAGTATATTTGCGTCATGTTCCAGAGTGGAAGATACTATTAGTATCGCCCTGGTGTAAGACCACCATTCAGAATTGAAACGTTGCTTGAAAATGGCTTTAGCCGTGTTTAGTGACCAGATCTGAATAGCCAGGTACTTCCCAACCTTCCTCTTCCCCACCTCCTTCCCCTCCCCACTACCTTCAGCCTCACAACATACCCCAATTGGGAATGCCATAGTCTCACTGGCTCCAGACGGGAGCAGTTGAGATTCTTGTGCGGTATTCACTGTAAAAAAAAAAAAAAAATTATAACAGTAATTGGTAATTATTTTGCCCGTCCGCCCCTTGTGCCCGCCCAGAAAAAAATCCTAAGAGTAATTGTTGATTTTTTTACCCGTCCACCCCTTGTGGCCCCCTCAGAAAAAAATCCTGGATCCGCCCTTGTTACACACTGTTTATTTGCATGTTATAAACCAATGTTAACTATTAACATACAAATTTCTTTCAATACAGATATTATTATTATTAGACATGACGACGATAGTCGCCACTCTTCAAAGATATCTGTCGAGACACCTCAAAACTACAGATAACTTTCTATGCTAAAGACATATGTTAAAGGAAGTTGAAACTACACGTATCTATAATAAGATATAGAAAAAAAATGAATCCTACAACAGGTTTTCACTGATCTCCTTCAATTCAGGCATTTGATTCGGAGCGACGCACTTGTCACCGACCCTATTCGTAAAAGGGGTACCTATGCTGTGAAGCGAAGTGAAAAGATATTATCACAAATGACTAGTTTCAATCCGAAAAGAGATGTTTACGAATATTATTTGAAGTCTATAAATAAATTTCATGTATAACTAGTCCTGGGTGGATGTATAATTTCAAAGGATATCTACAAAGGTTTCCTTGACAATTGTGAACACCATATACCCAGAACAGTAGCGTAGCGAGGGGGGGGGCGGTGGGGGCGGACCGCCCCGGGTGCCACCCGAGGGGGGGTGACACTCGGACGTGGAGAAAAAACTAACGAAAGTGCAAAATTGCAACAAAAAATATTTTACGCTTGAACACTGACAATTATTTAGCACTATGGCAGGTTTGCACTTTACATGATTTCAAAACGCATATTTCGAATTCATAAAAAACGTTTTCTGAAAATCTCCAAATTACTTATTATTCCTTGTGTCGTTATATTTTTGTAATGTTATATTTATTGTAAACGTAAACTCGTGGAGTGAATTGTTATCTATTGACTGACTTGAATTAGTGAAAAAGTTATTATTATATTAGCGTTTTTAATAGTGCTGAAAGATCATCTAAAAAAAACAATGTAAGTGGATTTGATTGTTCACTTTTCTAATAGACACAAAACTTGAATGCAATTATACCAGAATCGATCGATAACTGATGGAAGGAAAATGATCAATCATCTGTATGTTTTTTCTGTATTATATTGTTTTGTGTACATGAATAAATTCAAGAAATAATAAGTAATTTGGAGATTTTCAGAAAAAGTTTATTATGAATTCGAAATATGCGTTTTGAATTCGTTGACGCAGCGCTATTTACACCGATTACCAAGTCAACTGCCGACAGTATTTACACCAAACGATTATACAATGGGGTGGTTTCGCAAGCTAAGGTAATTCGCCTACCAAATGTAAGAGCACCCTCAGATTTCGATCAGTTGTCGATTCTTTGGATAAGAGGTCACCTTCGCATTACTAGCGCTTTAAACCATAATACCTTAATTATTTTATCCAATATTAGCTTAGGTATTATCCAAAATCTAGTTTGAGTTACTAAAAATAAAGATACTGTATATTTTTAATAATTTAATTATATGTATGAGTATGTGGCGACACATCATTATTATCATCGCCATCAAAAGAACAGTCGAGAAACATCTCCTAATATCCGCGCGCATCGGCAAACCTACTTGCCTAGGTACCTTCGTACCTATACTGGCCGCGATGTACTTTCTCGTCTGCCGTGCCAGCCCGACGATAATAATATCGCCCCGCCTAGAAAGGTCTCGAGACAGCACCGTACAATATCTGTACGGCGCCGAATATTCTCGTAAGCTGGCGAAGTGGCTCGTATTACCTACCGCGAGGTAGTTACTCTACCGCGGCTATATAAGCAGCCGATCGCTCGCCCGCTGCAGTTCAGTCCAGTTCAGTCTCACATTAATCATCGGTCAACATCTCAACATGTAATAAGTGCTCCTGCATGGCATCGCTACGCATCCAGGGCAGCTTCCTCGAGGTCCATCACCACGTCTCAGCCACAAGGCCCATCGTGCCTTCAGCCCCGCAGAACAGCAACATCCCGCGACTTACAAGGCTTGCGTCACCTTCAGTCCGGGGATCAGCTCACCACTTCATGGCACCCCGAAGCCCACCGTGCTTCGCTGCCATGGAACGCGCTCCGCCTCGCCAGGACTACCTGCTGGTGGCTCAGCTCACCGAGCCACACACCGTTTACCTCCGCGACTTAAAGCGTCGAGCAACGGCCTGGAATATAGGTCATCTCCACCGCCATGGTGTCGAGCAACGCGCTGACCTTCACCACACCATCACCTCCGTACGCCTGCAGCATTTCATCACGGCACCCTGCACACATCTTGTTACCGACCACCGACCATCTGCTACGTAGCTCCAATAAATGACTGACTCACCACTTCGACATGACGACTTTCATTTCTGTCTCCCGCTCCCTCAAGTATAATCGATAAACTTGTAATCTTTAAATCAGATTTTTGTCTTAGTTTTATAATTATAATTATATGTATGAGTATAATCGATAAACTAGTAATCTTTAAATCAGATTTTTGTCTTAGTCCTAATTTTAAAAAATAAAAAGTTTTTTGATTGGCGACGTTACGTGAGTATGGCGTCTTGACTTTTTTTTTTTTACAGTGAATACCGCACAAGAATCTCAACTGCTCCCGTCTGGAGCCAGTGAGACTATGGCATCCCCAATTGGGGTATGTTGTGAGGCTGAAGGTAGTGGGGAGGGGAAGGAGGCGGGGAAGAGGAAGGTTGGGAAGTACCTGGCTATTCAGATCTGGTCACTAAACACGGCTAAAGCCATTTTAAAGCAACGTTTCAATTCTGAATGGTGGTCTAACACCAGTGCGATACTGATAGTATCTTCCACTCTGGAACATGCCGCAAATATACTTACTGTATATTATTTTTAAATGAATTAATTGTGAAATAACACAAATTAATCAAATAAAATTTATTTGCGCATGCCGGGTTCGAACCCGCGACCTCCGGAATGTGAGTCAAGAGTCTTAGCCACTGGACTACGGAGGTCGTCAAATATACGTCTCTATACTGATCTCACATTTTTCCAGATTTAAGTTAAGAGTCAGTCTGTGTGAGATCCAAAAGCTCGAATAAAAGTTACACACGGAACAAGCAAATGGTTTTCTTTCGAAGTTTGGAGCGTACGGTGTGCAACTCAAATTTTAAGCACATCTCAACACTAGTTTTAAGATTGAATCTGTATTCGGTAACTCGTTTTAATTAAAACTACTCCCGTTGCATGAAAATAGTTTTCCTCCGATATTTGCAGCACTTAGTCTGAAATTTCATAACTTGCAACTCGGAGAATATCTTGCAATAAGAACTCGGTAACGGTTTCCTTCGAAATGGGTCCGCAGATGAACAGAGTTACAAATGAAATTTCAAAAGAAACCATTTTCGAGTTCCAGGTGCAAGATTTGAAAGTTGAAGAATATGTGCTGAAGAAAGATCGGAGTTAAACCATTTTCGTGTACTGCATGCATTAAAAATTAAAGCTGTGGACTCACACCTTTACTAACTCACAATTGAAATTTTATCGTTACACTCTGAACACAACTGGTTTTAACTTAAGAATGCGTAGTTAAAATTATGTTTTCAAGCCAGCAAATGATTTTCCTCAGAATTATGCAGCATATTAGAATTGAAGACTCCACTAGGAACTATAGAATGGTTTCGAAATTTATCCTGCATTTGGAGAACAAAACTGGTTTTAACTTTCTGCGTGCATTTCCCCAGGTTCAAAACTACATCCAGAACTCAAAAATGGTTTTCCTGAGATTTTTGCACCACATAGTATGCAACTTGAAATTTTTAACTGCACTTGGAAAATGAGAATGGTTTCCTTCGAAATGCGTCAGTACATGCATCCGCATCTGGATATTTTTTTGAAATTTTGAATACAAGACTTGTCTTAACTTAAGAATTAATCTGGTAAGAGTCTACCGGCTTAAATAAAAATTGAACCTTATAAATAATTTCACAACTGGTTGAAATTTAAGATTGAATCTGTATTCGGTAACTCGTTTTTGTTAAAACTACAAACATAACATGAAAATGGTTTTCCTCCGGTATTTGCAGCACGTAGTCTAAAACTTTCATATCTTGCAACTCGGGGAAATCTCGCAATAGCGGAATTCGGGAATGGTTTCCTTCGAAATGGGTCCGCAGATGAACAGAGTTTCAAATGAAATTTTAAAGGAAACCATTTTCGGGTTCCACGTGCAATATTTGAAAGTTTCAGACTATATGCTGCAAAGATCGGAGGAAAACCATTATTGTGTTCTGTGTGCATTCATAATTACTGACTTACACCTTTACTATTTCACAATTGACATTTTAACGTTACACTCAGAACACAAAACTGGTTTTAACTTAAATATGGGTTGTTAAAATGATGTTTAAATGCCAGCAAATGATTTTCTTCAGAATTTTGCAGCATATTAAAATTGAAGACTCCACTCGGAACTCTGTTATTTATAGCTCTATGGCTCGGTCGGTCGGGATTCCCAAAAATTTGTCTTGTTTTGCTTACACATTTGACTAGCTAGTAATGTTTGTATATTTAAGGAGGTCAAAATTTGCGTTTTAAATTTCTCAAAGAAAACTTTAATGGGGGTGGGGGGGGGGGTGACACCACGTTTTCCGCCCCGGGTGCCACCCATGTAAGCTACGCCACTGACCCAGAAATGGACATAGATAGATCTGTATTAATTGAAATTGTTTTAATAAAATTACATCAAAGCAGAAATCTATTTTTTTTTTTTAATATTTATTGATTTAGTCAAATATAAATTAAGCACGATATAACATTTTATTTTATGAATTTAAATATTTTTGCAGTAAACATAACATTTATTTTTAAATACATTATTTCATTCTTCATTTTTCATACTTTCAAGCATTTCATTATATCTTGTCCTAGAGGACAAGATATAGATATATAGATACAGTTCTGTGATTTTGGCAGTTCTATGATTTTGATTTTTATCATGTGTGGCAATCTAACTCTATTTATATTTCTTGTCTCGTAATTATGTAGGTACATCTCCATTAAAAACAATTTCCCCTATAAAGTATTTTGGCATTTGGTTTTTCAAAACTTTATGTACAAAAATGAACACTTTAAATAGCGTTCTCTTTTTTATTGCTTTTTAATTTAGCTTTATTAATCCTTGCGTATTTGCCTTTCCCCAGTGTATGTCTCATACATAGCTCCGTTCTGTATAACTTCTATCTTATTCAAATTTCCTTCAGATGCGGGAGAGGAAGGGGAGGCGGAAGCGGAACAGAACGAATGGGAAAGGACACGCAGGGAGAAAAAACTTCTTTTTTAAGTGGCGTTGCAACGCATGCCGGTAACTCGCGAGTACATGATAAAACTTTGGAAGTTTGTAAATATAATAAAAATAACACTATTTATTCTACAGAGACTTTATAATTGTAACAAAATTTAATTATACGTAATGTGGAAATTGTAATCTGACCTTCATTTTTACCATACCTCAAGCCAGTCAAGTAAAACAATACATCTTTCTTATATATAAAAACGTATCGCTGAATGTGTTGCTAAGCGCAAATCTTCGCCAATTCTTTTTTTAGAATATTCCTTGAAGTACGAGGATGGTTCTTACGGAGAGAAAATTTAAGAAAATTGTGCAGAAAATTAGATAATTTCAGAAAACCTAACGACTATCGCACGTTTGCCAGTTCGCGTGTTCGAGAATGACATTTTGCAAAACAATGATTGTTAAATCAGGGTTCTATTTATGAAAATCCTTAAGTTGATAAATTTATTTAATGTAGGTACTCCCCTAATAGTTTGAATCGAATCAAGAATTTTAGATATTTTAAATAGGTACCAAATGTTAGGTACCAAACTTGATATACGTGAAAAATGGAAATTTGAATAAAAATTATAAAAGGTGGCACGCGGACTATTTAAAAACTGAATGTACTGGGATTGAATATATAGAACGCAGGAGGAGGGTTGGCGGGACGAGGGAGCGGGAAAGGGAAGAGAGACGGCGGGGAAGGTGGAAGGGGAACGCGGGAGTGGAAGGGGACGTGTGAGGGGGGAGGGGAACTCGGGAGGGGTGGGGGGAGTGGAGTGGGGAGAGGGAAGGTGGAGGTGACGGAGTGGGAACGCGAGAGGGGAATAGGAGGGGGGAGAAGAAGGGGAGGCGGAAGGGGAACGGGACGAATGGGAAAGGACACCCAGGGAGAAACAAATTCTTTTTTAAATGGCCTAGCAACGCACGCCGGGTACCAGCAAGTATTTTAATAAAATTAAAAAAAAAAAACAGAAGAAACTGTAAATATTCCAATATTTGAATTACCTGTCGCAGCAGCCAACCAGTATATCAGTAGATATGGAGTTGAGTACCTACCAGCGTAGAGCCAACAACAATAGAACATTTTTGTACATGCATACGATACATTATCATGAGTTATAAATAAAAATGAATCGCCGAAATGTATGTACGCGCATAACTTTCGAACGCCTGCACCAAATTGGATAATTCTTTTTTTTTGTGTGTACGGTATTGTCGGGACAAGGTTTGTATTAAACTTCTGGTGAGCTCTGGCATTATGAAATTTGTGTAAAAAATTGCTATTGGTGGCACGCGAGCTGTTTGAAAACAGGAAAACGTATGGAATGCGGGACGGGGGAAGGGGGAGGGGATCTCGAGTAGGGGGTTCACGGGAGGGGGGAGGGGAAACATGGAGGGGGCAAGGGAACCTGGGAGGGGGAGGGGGACCTAGGAAGGGGGAGAGGAACTCGGGAGGGGGGTTCGCGGACTGGGGAGAAGGGGGGGGGGGGGAGTAGAGTGGCGAGAAGGAAGGTAGAGGAGACGGAGTGGGAACGCGAGAGGGGAAGGGGAGGCAGGAGAAGAAGGGGAGGCGGAAGGGGAACGGGACGAATGGGAAAGGACACCCAGGGAGAAACAAATTCTTTTTTAAATGGCATAGCAACGCATGCCGGGACCAGCAAGTATTTTAATAACCTTCTACTTTATTTATTATTATTTATTTTATACTCCTCTACCTTCCCTCTCGCCACTCTACTCCCCCCCTTCTCCCCGCCCCGTGAACCCCCCTCCCGAGTTCCTCTCCCCCTTCCTAGGTCCCCCTCCCCCTCCCAGGTTCCCTTGCCCCCTCCATGTTTCCCCTCCCCTCCTCCCGTGAACCCATTACTCGAGATCCCCTCCCCCTTCCCCCGTCCCGCATTCCATACGTTCTCCTGTTTTCAAACAGCTCGCGTGCCACCAAAAGCAATTTTTTACACAAATTTCATAATGCCAGAGCTCACCAGAAGTTTAATACAAACCTTGTCCTGACAATACCGAACAAACAAAAAAAAGAATTATCCAATTTGGTGCAGGCGTTCGAAAGTTATGCGCGTACATACATTTCGGCGATTCATTTTTATTTATATAGAAGATAGAAGATAGAAGATAGAAGATAGAAGATAGAAGATAGAAGATAGAAGATAGAAGATAGAAGATAGAAGATAGAAGATAGAAGATAGAAGATAGAAGATAGAAGATAGAAGATAGAAGATAGAAGATAGAAGATAGAAGATAGAAGATAGAAGATAGAAGATAGAAGATAGAAGATAGAAGATAGAAGATAGAAGATAGAAGATAGAAGATAGAAGATAGAAGATAGAAGATAGAAGATAGAAGATAGAAGATAGAAGATAGAAGATAGAAGATAGAAGATAGAAGATAGAAGATAGAAGATAGAAGATAGAAGATAGAAGATAGAAGATAGAAGATAGAAGATAGAAGATAGAAGATAGAAGATAGAAGATAGAAGATAGAAGATAGAAGATAGAAGATAGAAGATAGAAGATAGAAGATAGAAGATAGAAGATATATGTAGAAATAATAACCAATAAAGCTTTGAAAATGTTGGGATTTATTTTAAGGGTATCTAGTGATTTCCACAATGTCAATACTGTAAAAACATTATATATGTCACTCGTAAGGAGTCATTTAGAATACAATTCCACGGGTTGGTCCCCAAATTATGAGGTTCATTCACATGCGATTGAAAGAATCCAAAATAATTTTTTAAGATATGTGAATTTTAAAATGGGCATTCCTAGTGAATGCCTCAATTACGATAACCTACTTTGTTCATTAAATTTAATAAAATTATCTGATCGTAGAATCATTTCCGATTTAACCTGTTTGTATAAAATCATAAATTCTGATTTATTATATGTAATTTCTTTTCATACTCCAGGCAGGTCAGTCACAAGGCAGTACCTACCATATTATTGTAGCAGTTCTAAGTCAACAAGTCAATATTATACTCCTATGCGACGGATTCAACAGCTTGGAAACAAATACTCCGATGTTGTTGATATATTTAGTACATCAATTTTATTATATAAGCATACCTTATTGAAATTTTTTTCATCAAATAGGGGAATATTTTAATAAAGCTATTAAAATTGACTAACACATTGACAGTATTTTGTTGGCTGAAAGAAAAACTATTTCAGATTTTGTTGTTTTTTGTATTTTGTACCTACATCCTGTGTGGTTCAAATTCAATACCTAATATTTTTACTTTGTATTTATTTTTGTGCAAATGTTTTAAACAGTAGTTTCCTGCACTATTTACTAGCATAATTTCGTTAATATTGTTATATATATATATATATATGTATGTAAAAGCCTAAATAGGCGTTAATAAATAAAAATAAATAAAAATAAATAAAAATAAATAAAAATAAATAAAAATAAATAAAAATAAATAAATAAATTACATCATCATACTAGGCGGCCGCCTGCTTCATGGTGCCCAATGGAACATAGTTACTTTGTGGTGTCTAGTGTAAACAAATGAATCAAGAATACCACATAAAAGATGTGTACAATTATGATTCCTTCACATTTTTTTTATTTTATTTTATTTTAATTTTATTTAATCACAATATAAAGGAAAGTAAAAATACAAAGTGAAGTAGTTTGAAATAAAGTCCTCCTCACCAGGTATTTCTGTTCCGAGACGGACTGTAGGTTGTTGTATGTGTGTTGATCATTATCTCCTTCTCATCTAGTTTGTTTTCACAAAAAAACAAGTTCTAAGTATTTATGCTTGCTGCCTGTAAGTTGCGTTGGTGTTACTTCATAATTTTAATGATTTCCTTATCCTTAGTTAGCCATAATTTGATGTCTTTTTTTAACTTTTGAATCCCATGGTGTTTTTAATTTCAGTAAGGATGTTGAATCAATTTTATTTTACTTTATCAATGTTCACATTCAAACTAAAATACTAGTTTTTTTGTTTGTTTTCATAATTAAATTAATTCTCCAAGTCAAAATTCTAATAAGCCCGCCAAAACGAGTGGAATACGAGTGGTAAGAGGCGGGAGGTGTGTGTGACGTCATTTGTACTCTGAAAAACACGTCGCTTGAAAATTTTGTTTGGAGATTTTTTTTATTCTTCAACAAGGAATTCCCGTAATTTTTTTATCAATGTAAACCGTCTATCAGAATTAATGGTATTTAAAAAAATGATAAAGATTTCATAGTTAAATTAATTTATAAAGTTAGAAATTTTTAATAACGACTCCGCTCGAACCGATTCTTACTTAATACTTAATACTTGAATTCGCATCTAGTGCCATATGCTAGCCAGTAGCGACTCCCGTGTGAACTAATTCTGACTAACGAAATCAGCTGTTTGTGGACCGCCATCTTAAGCTTAGGCAAACGCCAGCTGGTAGACAGAAATGTTGTGGTAGGGGAGCCCGAGAGGCTAAATGGATAGTTACTCGAGCGTCGTGGATTGCGAAGATTAGAAGCCGAAAATAAAGGTTTATTGGATTGCGAAGATTGGATGATAAAAAAAAGAAGTTTACATGATATACGCCCATTCACTGGTGGAGGGAGTGAGTATAAGTTTTCAAAAACTTAAAAAAAATAGTCACTATGACATACTAGAGCACCTCATATATTAATAGCGTATACGCCCTTCGTGTTTCTGGTAACGGAGAGATATTAATCTGACGACTTTCCTGGTGGGTTTAGCCGTACTAGGTAGAAAATTGAAAAAAAAAATTCCAGCTTGTCAGATATTTAGTAGGAATGTTAAGTAAATCCTAAAATATGTCATATTCAAAAGACTGACGATTTGGACGTAACCAAAACTCGTGACTGATTTTAAAAAAAACCTTGAAATACTCGAGCTCGTCAGATTTTTACAGACCTAATCAGAAGGCGTGGCTGTGTATGTTGGTGAGTCTAGAAAGTTCCTAAAATTTTAGAAGGTTGGATAAAGCTGTAGAAAATTCTGGAAGGAGTGGCGGAATTTGTGAGGGGGTCTAGAAGGTTCCGGAAAGTTCTATAAGGTTTGATAAAGTGGTAGAAAGTTCTGGAAGGAGTGGCGGAGTACTTCGGTGAGTCTAGAAGGTTTCGGAAAGTTTTATAAGGTACGATAAAGCTGTAGAAAGTTCTGGAAGGAGTGGCGGAGTACGTCGGTGAGTCTAGACGGTTCCGGAAAGTTCTAGAAATTTTGATAAAGCTGTAGAAAATTCTGGAAGGTGTAGCGAAGTATATATAGGTTCTAGATAGTTCTGGAAGGTTCCCTAATGCTCTGTGATGTTACGGAAGGAGAAAGTTCTAGAAGCTTTCAGAAATGAGTAACGGAGAGTGTCTGTGAGTCAGGAAGGTTCTGGAAAGTTGAATAATCTTAATCTTAAATGTACATTATTAAAAAAAGTGTACAATGTGCATGCCACTAAAATTCAAAGAAAATACGATACGATAACGGGAGTTATATTGTGTGATAGCCCTCTTTCCCTCATCCATGAAGAAAATTCCCGGTTTTACCTGAAGGGCGTGCTTTTAAAGCTATATTGGCTGAAAGTTTCGCCCCTTGAAATTTCCAGAACAGTTCAAAATTTTCCAGAGTATTTTTGGGCATTGCGGAACATCCCGGAACATTCTGGACTGTTGTGGAATGTTCGGGAATAGGATTGAACGTTCAGGAACATACCGGAACATCCCAGACCATTGTGTAACATTCCAGAATAATCCTAAATGTTGTGGAATGATCTGGAACATTATTCTGGAATATTTGAAATATTTTTTGTATGGGGTTACCCACATGGGATATATAAAGCAAGATCCGTCGTGGATTCAAACGTCAATTCAATCTCGCACCAACTCCCTGAGCGAAGCCGGACACCCTACAGAATATTTGAGAGCATTCCACAACGTTCCAGAACATTCCGGAACATTTTGGAAAATTGTGGAATGTTCGGGAATAGAGAATCGGTAACTTCAATGTGAAACATTTTAGAGCACTCTCTAATGTTGTCCTGAGCGAAGCTGGATAACCCAGCTAGTATAGAAATAAATATATATATATATATATATTTAGAGTCGATATTTTTGTTCCTCCTGAACATATTTTTTATGAGTGAAAATATTTTTCACTCAACTTCCTTATTGGAAGGGTATTATATAATTTTGTGGCAAGGAAATTATGGTTTTTCTTGCCAAAAGTCGTATTCAATTTTGGAATGTTTAGTAGATTTCATAATATTGTCCTTGTAGTGTTGGTCAGCAAGGACTCACATTTTTCTTTAAATTTGGGTAGTGCATTTTTTTAATACAGTTTCGTAATGCTGAAAACATTATTTTTTTTTATTTCTTTTGATGGAGTCTTATGTGTACTTTCATGATTTTTTATTATTAATTTTTGTGTTTTAACGAGCTACTTCAAGTGTATGTTTGAGGCTGATCCCCATCCAATAATTCCATATTCCACGCGTGATTGGTGAAGACCATGGTAGACTTTACATAGATCATTTTTATTTAGTTTGTTGCATATGTTTCTAAAGTAGTACATGAGCTTTATGAGTTTCTTTGTAATACTATTCATGCCATTAAATTTTAATATTTAAATGAAATCCTCCGCACGCGAAATGCAGGAGAAGATATTATCATTATCTCTATTTGTTACAAAAATGGATGATAATTACTGATGTTTTTTATTACTATTGGTTGCTACATTAATACAAGTATGTCATGCTTGTATTCACAACAGGAAAATGACTACTAAAAATCATGCAATTAGAATTAACTCGGTAATTACCGTTAAAACAAAATTTATAGAGTTATTTCACAATAATAGCTGCTTACCACGCGATTTCTCGTTTTTATAATAACGTTTGTTTAAATAAAAATTCAAATTATGTACCATATTATACAGGGGTTTAAAAAATGGAGTTGTAGATCTCTTCTTCATGAATAGAGATACATAAAACTAGCAAACTTCATGCCTAAAATTAATTTATTTTCCTCTATTCATGACGAAGAGTTGTACAACTCCATCATTTCTTATTTATCTTTTTCCAAACTTCATCCCTAAAAATGTCTTATTTATTTTTTAACAATTTTCTTATATTTTAGCATATTTAGCGCGCTCGCCTTGTTTTTTTTAACGTGAGGGGAGGATTCACGACCCAAGCCTCGCAAACACCGTGAGTATATGATTGTATATAGGACGAAACCGGTTCGCCCTAAGTAAATAGTAGACTTCGGAGGAGCAGGAATTTGGAAGTTTCGGGACTCGGGAAGAGACCTGAATGACGTGCATGATGACGAAGGAAGACTTAATTGGGACGCGATAACTTAGGTATCAATCAATTGAGTCGTGTCAAAAGATTGTGCAAATTTCTAGTTAACTTCTGACCATCCTGTTTACTTGTTGGAGGATATGGAGCCCAATTTTGCCAGCAAAGGTTATTCTGAGTTCATCAAATATACAATTAACTAATTATATTAACCTAACCTGAATCAATCTTTATATGTACCTTATAGCAGCGGAATCATAATGGAATGATGCCAAGCAGATACAAGAATCAAACATAATCAAATCTACTAACAATTAACCATTTGAGTTATACTTAATTACATTTTCAATTGAACGTGTATAATTTCGTTTACTACAGTTTACTTACGAATTCATTAGGAGGTAGGGAATCAAAATAGTGACAAGGGAAAGTTTAGCTCATTTAGAGAAACTATTTAAACTTAGATTAGCAAGAGAGAGACCAATTCAATTTAAAGCTCAACGATCCGTTCAGAATCAAAAGGTTACCACAAAATGAAAGTAATTAAAGTCCCATACAATAAATCAAAAAATACACAACGTTTGGTGGAATTTAATTTCAACATAAATACGAAAAATTTATGTTCAAGGTCGTAAATAACGTATAAATTAGTAAAGTACATATGTCTATAAAGATTTACAAGGGAGCTTTAAATAGCTTTCTGTAGTTATCAAAGAAAATAAGTGTCCAATTTGCATGAAGGCTTGTGTGACATATGGGAGGAATATTCCATCCATACTACACATATGTAAAGCCTTAGAAAAATTTAAATATCGATCAGAGCCAAGAGAAAAGTTTAAAGTAAATTCTAAAAGAAAGGAGAGGGAGAAAGTCGAAACATCACAAACATTAATACTGGTTGCAAAAGAGCATCTTGTAAAACGCCCAAACGACTTTTGAAACGGTTGAAACCGTGATCTATCATATTGTTTAGATGAGACATTAAGCTAAAAAAAGTTATAAACCAAAAAACAACGACATAAAGTAGTGGAACACGTTACGACGAAATATCAGAATGCAAACGCTCCTCTAATTGTATACACAGTTGTATAGTCGAAGCCAAGTGGTAACAAGTAAAGAAATAAAACACCAAACTTTTGTATGCTGACTTGTTTCTACAAAAGTTTATAAAATAAAACCAAAATCTTCACTTTTCTTCGACAGACATATCAAAGTAAAGGCATCCCAAAAATTTATCGTTGGTACTATCAGCATTCAATGCAGAATTAGAGGATTCATAATTTGAGAAGGTGAACGTCAAGGTATACACTCCCACCAGCAAGGCGTTTAGGGGAATATCTTTGGTGTCTGCTACCATGTTGTCAATATAATATTCACCCTGGAAAGTATAAAACAAGACACATCAATAAATCAATTCGACTGTCCTATCTTTAATAACCTGTCTTTTATTTTATGCCGTAGTGTATGTGAAATAAATATGTTTGATACCAAAAACTATTTGTACCGATTACCTCCCAATTCAGAATTTTAAGTTTTTCCCGTCCTGAAATGAGTTTCGTAACTCATCAGGACTGGAAAAAAATAAAAATAAAATAATAAAAAACATTATTTCTTCAAACGTATTATTTCTGTTGTCTGTGATGAAGTTCGTTTAAGAATTATTCCTGCGTAATATGATGTGAAATGAACTTTTAATTAAAAAAATTGGAAGAATATTATGAGTGATTTTTTATTAGTAGATACTTACTGTTTCGATTGGACATTCTGGTGGTATGTCGACAGCCCGCATATACTGTCCGACCATCGTCTTTTGCTCCCTGTTTTTTACTTCGGCGCAGTAGTCTTCAATTTCGTAAGAACCCATTTCTTCCTTTGTCCCAAGAGGTGTTATTTTTTCGAGGACGCATTTCAGCTAAAATCAACCAATTAAAGACATGGTTATAATATAATACGTAACATAAAATTCTCGGCTTAACCTTTCCAATACTGAATTCATAAACTTCCATCCGCTTCCAAAATGACACAGCAGCGGATAAATATTTCAGTTAGTTTTTCCGTTGAATTTTAATATTTTCTCGTGAGTTCGTGCTTGCCTCCTATCGGACGACTCAACTTTCTAATGTCATTGTGCGAGAGTTAGTTTCTAGATTCAAGCCTAGTTACAATAATTACTGTTGAATATATTATAATAAAACAAATATAGAACTTTATTCCACTTAATTTTATTCGACCATAACCGGTTTCAGCTCGTCAAAGCCATCTTCAGACTGGTACAAATATTTCCTAGTCTACGGTTTATATACACAACATATTGAGGAGGGGGAGAGGGGTGGTCTACAAGGATTTTAATCAATTACGTTAGTCTTGATGTTGATGTAGTTGGGTATAAGGCCCAGCTTCTTGCACTCCCGATTGAACCACAAATGTTGTGAAGCCATCCGTCGTTTAAGCCTTGTAGACCACCCCTCACCCCCTCCCCCTCCCCAATATGTTGTGTATATAAACCGTAGACTACGAAATATTTGTACCAGTCTGAAGATGGCTTTGACGAGCTGAAACCGGTTACGGTCGAATAAAATTAAGTGGAATAAAGTTTTATATTTGTTATATTACAATATATTATAATGGAATTCCCCCATGAAATATCACTCTCAAAAATAGAAATATTAAAAAATTACTGTTGAAAGTGTTTTTTGAGTCCAATTTCAAATCTATTTTAAATCTTTTAAGGTGCATCACATCATTAATCCAATACAGTCGAACTCAATTTTCTCCCTCCTGCCATCATCCTAAAATCTCAGATTTTATAAAAAATAATAGATTAATAAAATTAATTTAATAGATTAATAAAATTCACAACTCTGATGTCTAATACTACTTCGTGCGACAGATTGTAATAGTCATCCATCTGGTATTTTCAATCTTTTTTGATTTCATGTAAGACATGTGAGAATGAAGAGGACAATCGTTGTTGACGTAATTACGAGCTCTCACTGTGATTACTTTTATTCATTAATGCTCAGGGAAAGGGTGATCGTTATTCTGTTGTTAAAGTCCAAGACGTGGCAAGGCAGCAAACTACTTTGACGAAATAATTGTAACCCTAATAGATGATCTAGTTACAAAAAATGTAACCATTTATACAAAATTTCTAACAAAGTATTAGGCGACTTTAATATCGAAAGAAAAATTAAAGTTTTTTAATGCCTGAAAACACTTCCGGAATCCGTATTATTTTCAATCTTTCCCATTTCTCCGTAAAAGATAAATGAATATTTCTAGTCTTGTTCGTGACACCTTTATTGCTCGATTGAAATACAATATACAAAATAATGATAAAAAGTATGGTATTTCATTTAGACGTACATAGAATCTCCCACTGTATCGGAACACATTCTCTTGTCATTTCACAACAACATACGAGAGCAAATAAGTTGCAGACACGTTTGCGCTTACTTCTCAACGGTCGGCAAATATGAACTTCCAAAAAGTGTTGTTAATAGAGAGGGTTCTCTCAAGAACACTTTGATATCCTCACTCAAAATAAACGACGACATCTTCTTTAAATACCTTTCAGGAACAGACATTTAAAAAATTAGAGTGTATAATTCACACGCGATAGAAGTGAAACTAGAAAGTCGCTAGATGTCGCTTTCTTTTGCCTGTTTATATTAAAGCGGTTTGAAGATAGGATGTTGATTTACAGAAACAAAAATGTTTATTTGTTTTTGATTTCGTAGGATTCGAACCTCCGTCCGCTGGATTTCTCTGGCCTCTCTGGGAAGCGCTCGACGAGGCTCGCATTTACGAATTATATTCCGACGATCCGTAAAAAACAAAGAGGCCAATGGGCGCAGACCTATCGTCGTTTCCGTTTTATATCTCAACCAATAGGAGCCTTGAACGCAGTTTGAGGCGAATTTTAAATCACTCTAAAGGGGCTAAGGAAGTTTCACTTCAAAAGAATCAGTTATTAACGGACAACCCGGAAGCTTTATACGCAACCGTGGTAAATATGTCTATCTTCCGATATGCGCCATCTATAAAAATCACTGACTAACGGATAAATTGTTTTTAAAACCCATATTATCCCAAACATATCTAGACTTGTCCGATTTTGATTAAAATTTGGTCTTAGCACCTTATAATGTATGTCATAAAAAATCAATTTAAAAAAAAAAATCATTATTTGCTGAGTTTTGAAACCGATTGATAAATCGATCAGTAGGAATATACCTACATGGGTTGTTTTCATAAGAATGTTACTTATTGTGAAATAAAAACTGTGTATATACCATACTTTATTATTTTTTATAAAAAATATATATTTTAAAACTGTTTGGAATTAATTATGACATTGTGTATATCTATGAAATTTATTTTGAATGGAAAACGACAGAACATTTCTGATGTAAAGCGACATTGCACGTTGAACATTTCATAAATGTATTTTTATGACATAATCCACATCGCGTAGATTTAATTTGGTTGACAGTGTGATGGGCCTTTCCATCTAGCCTTATAGAGTCTGGAACCCGTTTTATAACAGCCAGTGATGACCTAGGCACCAAAAGTTTACCAACGGAGGTGTTGGAGGCTTCTTTCATTAGAAAATATGTCTTAACTATGTACCTGGTAAATGATAATATAGATCATGACAACTGTTGCCCTTTTTCGATGCTGGGGATATTTTATATAATTGAAAGGCATTGTTCACACACGCATTGAGAGGGAACATAAGTAGTTGTCAATACCATCTCTTCAGCCTAATGGAAATTCGGTAGCACCCCACATTTTGATCTAGGCGATCTACGCCGCCCATATATTTATTTTAATTTATAAAACACCTGGGTTGATCAACGTCCTTTTTTTGTTTGTCACAAAAACGCTTGACCTTTCCTACAGGTTGTACACCACACTGCGTAGACGCAACCATAACAATGTTGTTGTCGTTGTATCGAACAAGAGTAATATCAGACATTACATCCGTGATTTGGTTATATGATCCCATTGGAGTCTTTTGTCATCTCCTTTGTATATTTTAATGGCGCATTATCTACTCTATTCGCCCTGATAGTTCCTGTTGCATCATGCCCTAATTTCTTCAGTTCATCTAACAGTGGCAACGAAGTGAAAACGTTGTCCATTTATAGACTATAACTACCAGGTGGCAATTTTTTTAGGAGGTCCAGTACAACAGACGCGGGATAATATTTAGCCATCTGTGGTTGAGTAGATTCCAAAGTGGACGAACTTTTTCAAATTTATCATTTGGTGGTAAATTATTATTATCAGCGACATGAAAGTAACGAAGCAAATCTTCAAATCTGTTTCGAGGCATAAGAGATGATAGTCCTTGAAAATAGCAATCAATTTGTTGTTCCCAATACATTCGGTACCTCGCCACACTGTTATATCCTGACAATAATAATATTCCGATAAAATGTTTTATCTCAGTCACAGTAACTCTAAAATTGTGTTTCCCTTTCTGAATGGCATTTTTTTCAGTTTCTGAACGCAACAGCTCAAATACCTCTTCATCAAAAAAAACAACTCGAAAAATTGTATTGGTGTTTCAACATTTTCAAGGAAACTGGGTATTGTGGTCACTTGTTCAGGCTTATCTGGAATATATATAGCCCTCCAACGTCTAGATACTGGAACACGTTTTTTTTTTCTGAGGAGGTGGTTTTGCTCGATGATGTACTATGCGTAGGTTGGAGAGTGTGATCGTCCAAGAAACTATCTTCCACATCAATACAAGTTTCTGTAGCAACAGTGGCCCTAAATTCAGCTTCTGCTAATAGTTGTTGCCTCGACAAATTATTTACATGGGTAGATTCCTCGTCACCACTATCTTCGTCACTTTTATCATAATTATCTGGTGGAATAATATAAATATCAGCCGATAAAATATTCGTGTCATCTTCCATATATGAAATAATTTTATTTACTGACAAACTGTAACAAAAACAACAAAAATATCCAAATAAAACCTTCATATGAATGCATAACAACACACTGGTATATCATCCTACTGATCGAAAAATCGATCACTTTATAAAGTACCAATTTTTCAACCCACAATCAATTTTATAATAATTTCAATGTGTTACAATATTGTGACAAATATTATTCTAAGTATAAAACCACAAACATAAATAAAATTATATTATAATATACCAAAACTACTTACGTTTTACGACAAGACATTTTTTTAAAGAAAAATTGCCTTACAAACAGTATAAACAGTTTAAATTAGAATAATAAACGCGTGAATTGTGAAACATCAAAAATACTGCTTGACAACTAATAGTTTCAGGTGTACCAAAATAAAAAAATTAACAACGAATGTGTTCACAATTTCACATAAAAAAATAAAATATCAACCAATCACTAGGAAGATATGGGTTATCAGGCAGTATCACTCCTATTTTTAAAGTTCTTAAAAAAACGCTAAGTTCGCCTATTGATAATTTATACTCCAGGGTCTAAACTATTTTCACAGAAATTACACCGGAACAGCACGGATTTATTAGAGGTGGGTTCTACAACATCCAACCTCGTCATTTTAATTAATTTCTAACATAGCATGCTGGACGTTAAGAAGCAGGTTGATGCTATTTACACAGGTCTTCTCAAAGGCATTTGACCGCATAATTCAATCAAATCTTTTATAGAAACTCAACATATTATGCATGGCGACCCGTTTAAATAGATTAAGTCCTATATAAGTAATCGTTATCTACAATCTTAAACAATTGTGTCTAAAGGTGTAATATCTGGTGTCCCCAAGGTTCCCACCTAGGTCCGCTCTTGTTCAACATTTTTATAAATGACATTGGATCATCATTTCAAAATTCCGAATTTGAACCACACGCTAAAGAAATGATAGTATTCAAAGTTGTGCATTCTCTCTCTGACTGTGACATTCTTTCTCTTCGCCTTCGTGATGAATCTTTCACCAATGAACATTATCATGGTACCAAATGTTTTTAAATGTCTGACTTTACCAACCACCAGAAGAAACATTAAATTAAGCATTTTTATTCACTCCTTAATGAACCTGTCATTTCTTAAACAGAATGTAAAGATCTTGGCGTTTACCTAGATAGAAAACTTATATTTAATAAACATATGCACTCAATCGTTCATATTCAGTAAACCGCGTACAAAAGTAATATTCTATTTCGCATTAGTCAAAAGTACACTGAAAAATGCTTCGCCAATATGGATCCTGCAGTTCTTAACTATACACCGATAGCACAGAACACAATAAAAATACACGTATAATATCTTAATCAATATGAACGATGCAAGGAGTGTGTACCAAGACTGAGTTCTTTGACGATTCGTTATCTCTGCCTCCCCCTGCGGAGAAACGGCGTGGTGGTTATTTAGTTAGTTTTAAATTTAAATATTTCAAACATTGCAACAAAGGCGAGTTGTGGCCGATTTACCTATTTTTTATAATTTTAAATAATACAATCGACTGAATTAATCTTCAACACATTCCACACGCTTCATTAGAAAACAAGTACATCAACTAATTAAGCGTGCTATTCATACAATCATTAATATTAGCCTAAACTCTCGACATTTTCCTGGATTCACTGCCAAACTTTAAAAGGAATACAGTGGCAATAACTGTTCAGTGCTTATACATACATATTATCACTTCACAGATCACCACTACTCATATTTACGAAAATACTTACACATACACAGATATTATATATACCACGAACATGATCCGGTAAATACTAAAAATACATATCTGAAATACGAAATCATAAATTGTTTCATCATTGCAACAAATGTACTGTTTTTTTTTTAAATAAAAATAAATAATGCGTTCTCGTACCCTGATTAAGCCCTCGAATTTCTTTTTCAAATCGAACTTTCCCTCCAATACCGCAATTGTCTCGTTATATCGAATCGCCCTCAGACGCGACGTGTCAACGAAGGCTTGGCTGTCAGCATCGGGGCAGACGGTCACACCAGATTTGTAGTTGATTACAAATTTGTTCTGTAAAAAAGAATTTCGGAAGTGTTACTCGGCATTACATGAGCATCTAAATCATTTTGTTTTTAACATAAGATCTACATAACATCGCGCATTTTAAAAAAGCTAAAGAGCTTTCTGCTTAATTTTTTTTTTAAATTAGAAAATGCATAAATTTTATTTACACTTGTAAATTGTTAATTTTTATCTTAGTTATTAATTTCATTTAAAAAAATACCAATGAAGCTTACGGTCTTTTTAGCTTCTCCATAATAAAAGGAAAAGCAGTTGATTAAAAAAAAGATGAGAGCGACTTTTGTACAGTACTCCATTTTTAACCCGCCAAACTTTTAACTAGCCGTCGAGCATGTTAAACTGAATATAAATGAATATGTTAAAAAAATAATTGTGTTCGTTCTTCACATCCATCACATACATCCAAACAGGGTGTTGTAATTTTTTTTTGATAATGTTTCTGTCGACGTTCGTTTTATTTGGCAATTTTATAGATTTCTGTAATAGAGGATCATCGAAAAATAATGACAATATTTAAAATAACTGTTATAAAAAAACGAGTGTCATTTAGATATGTGCACCCTTCGTCGGATGTATAGTATGTAGTCGCACACTGCGGATGTCTAGTATGTAGTCGATTTCTTGCCACATACGTGCAATCATTTTAGAATTAACTGTCAAGATAGCGGCAAAATCTCGCTCTCGCGGGTGATCCAAATTCCGAATCTTTTCTGCGTACACAATATTTTTAATTTATCTATAAATTACCCCTATAAATTTTGGATTTGGATCACGGAATTTGAGCGAACGGGAGCGAATTTCTGCCGCTATCTTGACAGTTACTACTGAAATGATTGCACGTACGTGGCAAGAAATCGACAACAGACCAGACATCTGCAGAGCGACGAACAGTGTACTCATCGTAACATTCTAGGGTACAATTTTTTTTTTAATCTGCCTCCGCACATTTTAAGGTCAAAACTGCGGTGTATCTAAAAGCTTCCGAGTTAGTCTTAGAGATGGCAGTACTACGAACTGTCCCAAAAGTCCGCCAGATGGCAGGTAGTTTAGTTCAGGGTTTGGGCAACAGAGGGGCCAAGGGTCCAGATGCAGTCTTTAGGCTTTAGGAGATCATTCGCGTGAGATTCCAATTAGCCAGTTCCTAGATAATAATAATAATTGGATGACTTCTGTAGCGCCATTTTCGTGAGAAAATCACCTCAAGGGCGCATTTTACATTTAATCTATTAGCGTCGTTAACACTTGTACATGCGAAGTATCAAATAAAACTAGATTTATACGAAAGAATTTTATTCTTCCCATTTATAAATTTCCTTCCAAAATGAGTTGGAGAACTGTTGGTCAAACACCTCAAAAACCATTGAATTACCATTAATAGTTTTTTTGAGCAGTTATTTTAAATGTTGTCATTATTTTTCGATGACCATGTATTTCAAAACAATAATTGTATATTTCAATTGAATACATGATACATAATAAACAATATAGTTATTTTTATTCCGGTGTGTTATTATACGCCTCTTAAAATAATAAATAAAGTATTTTTATAATATTGACGAATATAACCTTTTCGGATCTGAATTAAAATAGGCAGTGGTAGAACATCAACTGTCAACAACTGTCACTTTCAATATACAAGTACATGAAAGTGACAGTTGTGTTCAAATTTGTCCAACGAATTTCAGTATCAACAGCTGTTTATAACTATCATTTAAGCATTTACTCGCGTGAAACGTCTGTATATCATTCACGCGATAGCAAAAATAACCAACTATTTATATACGGCCCTAGATTCCGATAAAAAATGTATCGGAATATTTATAGACTTGAAAAAAGCTTTCGACAGCATATCACATAAAAAATTAATAAATAAATTAAAATCTATAGGAATTAATGGGAAAGTCTTAGCATGGATAGCTAGTTATTTACATGAAAGACCACAACAAGTAAAATTACTAAATCAAGTCAGCGATTCAAAATATAGCAATTTTTCAATACCCCAAGGTACAGTTTTGGGACCATTGTTATTTATTATATATGTTAATGATATATTCAATATTTCTAAATATGGAGACATTGTCTCCTACGCTGACGACACAGTCCTATTACTAAAAGCAAACACCTGGTCTGAATTAAACAAAATGGCAAATACAGATATCAATGCACTAAAATTGTGGTTTGATAAAAACCTGTTGACTTTAAATTCTAAAAAAACCTATTATTTACCATTTTTCATTAAAAAACAAGAAACACCTAAAGAAATAAACTTAATAATCCACTCTGTGACAAATACAGAAAACCACAAATGTAATATATCATGTTCAAAAATAGAAAGCAAAACTGATATTAAGTACCTGGGCATAACAATAGACCAGCGTTTAAAATGGTCTCCACACATAAATATTCTGAACAACAGAATAAGGAAACTTACATATATATTTAGATGTTTAAGAGATATTTTAAACGAAAAGTTACTTAGAACCACATACTTCGCTTTCTGTCAATCAATTATACAATACGGCATTATAGGATGGGGCGGTACATATAAAAATCAAACACAAACAATTTACATATCACAAAAACTAATAATAAAAACAATTTTAAAAAAACCCTACTCATATTCGTCAGAACTTTTATTCAAGCAATTTAAGGTCAGAAAATTAAGTGCATTATACTTTTATCATGCAACATTACAAATTTATAAAGATAATATTAAAAATCAAGTTGCACCCTTTAAAAATAACAGAAGTCTTAGACAAACATCAATACTTCCCACTCCAAAATGTAAAAAAAAAATTGGACAATTGAGTCATAAATATCTCGGAGCAAAATTTTTTAATTCATTACCAGAAAAAATTAGAAACATGAATACCAATATAAAAAGTTTTAAAACTCACCTAAAAAATTATACTGAAAACTTAAACTGAATGATATTAAAAAAGCAATACAATAACACCCCCCCATACACACAAGCCTTGCTTAATTATGGGGGTACATCAAATATTCTACTATGTAATTAATTACTGTATAAAATTTATTTGTAATTTATGTACCTTCTATTACTAATAAAAAAAAAAAAAAAAAAAAAAAAATTCTAAACATTGTGAATCATTGTGCCCTGATCCTTGCAATCTAAACGTTAATTCATCGTTTTATAAGTGTTAACGGTTACTGAATATTGAAGTTTAGAAATGTTTGTCTTACCTACTAGTGGCACTAGTAGAGCAAGCAACAAATAAAGATGTATTGTTGCCATGGATAACCCGTCTTACGTCACTGGCTCAGAGCCAGACTTGAGTAACATACTAATTTTTTTCAAAGATGAAATAAAACAAGAAATTTTCAAAGTGTTTACTGAATTAAAAACATTGAATGAACAATTAAGGGAGTGTCATAATATTATTAATGACCTCACGCTTAAAAATAAGGAACTTGATACGAATTATAATCTGGTTTTATCTAAATAAAACCGCCTGGAGAAAACCTCGTTAAAAAACAATGTAAAAATTATTGGCGTTCCTGAAAAAAGAGAATGATATTGACGGTATTTCTCGTACGAGGGTCAAGGAATTACCTAGAGAAAATCCTAAATTTACTCGACGAATTGTAGTAAAGTTCACAACCAGCCGCTGCAGTTTTTGGTTGCAACTTTCTAGTTGCTATAAGGAAGAAAGGCGGCATAAACTATGGCGACCTGAAGCTTCCTGGGGAAAACAACGTTTATGTTAATGAACATCTGACGGCTTTTTTCCGAGCACTTTTCAAAAGAGTGAGAGATTTATGCAAGGAAAAGAACTTTAAATTCAGGTGGATCAAGTTTGGAAAAATTTTTATCCGAAAAAATGCATCCAGTCCCATTATTCAAGAAACTTTAGAATCGGACTTGATTAAGGTTTTTTGCCGAAATCTCTTTAAGTTTTAGCAATCCTAACATTTAACTATTTTTATAATACCAACATTACTCTGTTTAATTTTTCATATCATTCTGCTTTACTACAACAACACTCTAACACTAACAATGTACTACAACATGCCTACAACCCTTTTAAAATGTAATATTTTATATATTTTATGAAATGAATGAACCAAAATGTTGAATGTTTATTACCAGTATATAACTAGACTGCGATCCAAACAAATAGTTTTTATTTTAATGTTACCAATAACAACTTTGATATTATAATGATAACAGAAACTTGGCTTTTAGATAGCATTGCCAGTGAAGAGCTATTTGACAACCGCTACCTGGTATTTAGGCGTGACCGCAAAGAATAAAAACGAGGAGGAGGTGTACTGATTGCTCTGAAGAAGCACCTCGAAGCTCGTGAACGTAATTAATGGAACACAAATGCAGAAGATATATGGGTGACTATTTCGATCAAAAATATCATAAAAATTCATTTATGTTTTTTTTTTTATTTTTTTTATTTATTTATTGTTTGTAAATATTACATAATACAATATAATGAACTTAAAATGTCCAACTAGGCATATGCCCGTTTTAGGACATTCCAATATGATAATGTTTTTACATGTAAATTACAGTAAGTTATAGTGTTGACTATTCTGTTGGTAAAATAATACATATGTATATTCATATTCTAGAATACTTTCAGTTTTACCACGACATTTTTTCTATTGTTTAGCTGACATAATAAACTAAAGAAATATTAATAGATAAAACAAGAAAAATGAATTTGAAAATGAAAATGAATGAAGGAATTCTGTTGGTAAAATAATACAAATATATATTCATAAACTAGTATACTTTCAGTTATACCACGACATTTTTTACTATTATTTAGTTGACATAATAAACTAAAGAAATGTTAATAGATAAAACAAGAAAATGAAAAATAAAAAACTGAAAGTAAAGAAGGAACTTTTCCTTTAATGAAAAATATCACGAAGAATTGAGCAATTTTCAAACTTACTTTATGTAAAAATACAGTTACTTTAATGCTAATATAATACCAATATAAATTAAAATGTAAAGAAAAACAAAGAAAAACAAAAATTACAATTTAATTACTGTTGTTTAGCATATTCTCGCATTCAGCTCTCCCCAAGACCAGAAGTCAATTATTTACCTGCATACGCAGAATATTAGTACTCTTTGCCTTCCATGCATCAGGTATGAGATTGAGCAATTTAGGTCCTAAGTATGAGAATTGTCTCTGTGCTAAAGATGAGGAAGTGGTGGGCGGAACTATTGGTTTTTTTTTGCATGTCTTGTATTATGACAGTGGTTTACGGAAGCGTAGTGATGCCTCTGTTTTTGAGTATGTAATATGATTTTCCTCATGTATAATTGTCTTACATCAAGAACACGAAACTCTGCGAACAATGAATCGCTGGGGTATCTGAAAGGTTTTTTCAGTATGACTCTTATAAGCGATTTCTGGGATTTAGCTAAGGGATCAAGTATAGTTTTAGCACAACCGCCCCAACCTAAGGAAGCATAGTCTAATATAGAATTACACATTGCAAAGTAAATTCGTTTCAAATTATTTACGCATAGAATATTTCTTATTGCTATAAACAGATGTGTAAGTTTCTTGACCTTTGTGGAAGTAAATGCTATATATTGTGATGAATTGCATTAATCAACAGTGAAAATAAGAAAATATCGTAGCTTCCCACTTTAATTCAAAAAGAAAATACCAATTAATTATAAAACAGACACACCTGCGACATCTACCGGTTCAAAGTAAATTGAATTCTTGTTGACGATAGGGATCTACAATTAAGTAGATTGAGATGAGTATTAATAAAAAAACCACAGATGGTATTAAAAATCGTCACGAGACAGGGAAAGACCCTTTCTTAGGCGCAATAATAAACACAAAGAATGATTAACCAATCACAAAAGTGGAGGGCGTATTCATATTTTGAACAAAGAAATGGACTTTGAACTAGGCAATTAATCAGAGATTTATGGAAAAAAATATCGTCATCAACCGAAAGATCAATACACCATAATGTAAACAGGGTCTCACGCCCGGTGCATCAGGTACAATGACCCTAGATGTAAGATAAACAATCAGTGCAATCAAGGTATTGACAACCGCCGTTAACGAGCAAATTAATCCATATTATGTTGGAAAAACTAGGCAAGAAAATAGCAAAAAAATTATGATCAGAGGAAAATTAAAGAAAAGACGTGCAAAACATAAGAAAAGCTACTGTAGGGATATTTAGTTGTATAACGAGTACATAGAAAGTCCAGGAGGCCAGATTAAGGGGAAAGCGTGCATTTAACATTTAAAAGGAAGGGAAACACTGGAAAATTAGGAATGTCACTTTTAGATGAAGCAATAGAGTCAGGAAAAACGATTGGTAAAGATAATCTAATGAAAAAAAATGGACGTTTAAAAGGAAGTGTTTATTGAACAATATAAGATTTCGACTTAATTTTGCGTTTTCAGACGAGTTTAAATAGATATCGTTGTATATTTGGAATAGGGAGGTCTTTCTAGTTACATTGCGTTAGCTAAAGTCAACAGAAGGAATTGTTTTACGTCAATTGTTTGACGAAAGTTCTATGGAAGATAGAAAAGTTTGATGATAGACGTTAACATTATTTGGGTTGACGATCTCACACATGGTTCTGTTATTAAAACAACCAGAAAACGAACATGGTTTTAGACGATTAAAACCATTTTAATGGCTTTTTGGACGATAAAAATTATCATTGGACATAGGGACTGTTTATTCAAAGTAAAAACCATTAGATTTTATTACCCTCGAATAAACGCTGAGTTATTGGTGAGTACATCGAAGTCCAGACCTAAACAGACGTCAAATTTTAAATTAATGTGAATTCAGGGGAGAAAGGGACGGAATTTGTAGGATGAACCATAGAACGTAATAAAAAATGACAGGAATTTAAGGACCGGAGTGGGAGTATCTTCTATAAAAATGTGGGAAATGATATATTAATTAGTAACAAATAGAAAATGAAATTTTCTATTGAGGCAGCAAACATCGAAAAACGATACGGATATCAGAGTAATGTACGGTGAAACTATGGGTGAATTGATACGGCCAAAGAAAGCAAAGAAAATCTTAAATTAACAATTAATAAAATAAATACGGCTGGAAATATAAAAAAATATAGGGATGTGGAAAGTTACATGAGAATGAATGAGGAAAATCAAAAAAAGAACATCGTGAATAAAAGGAAAATAAGAGAAAATATGAAAATTCGAGTCTACGACATAAGTAGAGACGATGCAGCTTAAAATTGAATTGATCCACATAGGTGGCATGAAGATATGGAAGAATTTAGTAAAAAGAAAATTGGAAAATGCATATTAAAAGTTTTGGCATGAGTTTGTTCATGTTCTGGTAGCGATAAACAAAATTGAGAATTATATACAGTTTATCGAAGACGGACCTTTTACGAATTGAGAAAAAAAAGAACTTAAAAATTATGAAATTCAAGCTAATTTTGTATGACCAACAGACAAAAGGAATGAGGGGCATTTTGACGTAATATCGCCGGTCCGATCCTGGAAAAATGTTTAAACGAGATAGGGCATGAACAAAGTCATGAAAGGTGGACCTAACGACAGTTAAACAAAAATGACAGAATCGATATATGAAATCTCGAGTTGTTAGAGATTAAATTCGTGGATCAAAGATAGCTTAGATAGGCCATTCTAATCCTGAGAGGGGTTTAAAAGACAGGACTTAGTGATTTTTCGTTAGTCAGAGCGGGTTTTTGAAAAGCGGAAGTTGGAGTGACGTGACGATACGTTCGGTAATTTACTGGTGGAAAAATTCTAATTAGTTAGAATCACAGGACTTAGAAAAATTTCATATTCGAGCCAGTGTCTTATAAATATTTGAGAAATTAAAATCAGTGGGAATAGAAATAAAGTTTACGTTTTATTTAATTGTGAAAAGTTAAAAGTTCTGTAATAAATACAATTTGATTAGTGGAAAATTCGGTTTTATAATCAATAAATATCATATTTGGAGACTTAGTAATGTCGCGACAAGTGTCGGTGTGGTAATTAAATAAAGTGATGTAATAATAATAAAAACTAAAAAGAAGTTATAAAAAATTATGTGCGTTCAGTTTAAACGGAGAGAGTTCTACTAAATATCAAATATTTATATTAATGATTTAAAAATAGTGCAAATTAAAAGAAGTTATGAAAAATTATGTGCGTTCAGTTTAAACGGAAAGAGTTCTATTAAATATCAAATATTTAAATTAATTATTTAAAAAAAAAACAGTGCAAATTGAAAAGAGATAATAATTAAATAAGTGCATCCAGTTAAACGGAAAAGTTCAACGAAAATCTTTAATTAAATTGAGTGTTTTAAATTAAGTATCAGTCTTTTATTAAAAAAAAAAAAATAGTGTAGTCGAAATAATTTCGTGCTATAGTCAAAGTGTAGTTGATGTAGCAGGATAAAAAAAAAAAAAAAAAAAAAAACAGTGTTTAATAATAATTTCCGATTTAATTAAATGGATAAAATTTTACCTCAGAATAATTCGGCTAAATAATTTACAATTGGGCGGCACATTCCTACCACAAAGTGTTAATCTATTATTAGATTCAAAAAATTTGAAAAGAAAATTAAATAAAAATAAAAATGAATGATAATACAAAATAATATTTTATTGCTAAATGAAAGTAACGATTTACCATTTCGGAATTAATCGTGAAGTAACTATCATTATAAAGTTATTTAATCAACGGGTTTTGAAATAAAATGCAGTTAGAACGATAAACATCATTTAATTTAGATAGATTAAACGGGAATAAAATAAAATTGAAGTCGGAAAATTTTTATTTGAATTTAGTTGATAACATAGGAGTAGGTATTAGGTAAGGAAACAAAAAGGTCGGTCGTGTAGAACCCGACGGAGTAGACCTTTTGGGGTAAGTTATATAAAGTATAAATATTTTCTAGGTTCCGAGGAGAGAGCGGTATGCAGCAAACAGTTGGTATTTGAATTAATTTTATAACAAGATATTACTTGCTTAATATGTGATATGTACCTTTATTAAAATATTATATATAAAATAGATATATTTATATATATATGTATATATATATATTCCAAGAAAGTTTAATCAAAAAGAAACACACTTATATTAAAAAGTAAAGGTATCGATCTCGAATACCTATCCTTGCATTTATCCGTAACTATTTAAAATAGTTATGTGTTTGACAAATTTCCAAGTCAAAGTTTTGTATTTATTTTAGTATATGTACTATTTATTATAACTTCAGCTAATATAAAATGATCAAAAAATGAGTTATGATATTAGAATTTATTTCAATTATAATATAATTGTATATATATCAGTATATTTATTTATTGAGGCAAAATATATATGTATATGTAATGTATGTAAATTATAACTACATTTATTTGGGATCAGGTTAAGACATTTGCGAAAAAGAAATTACCATTATTAAATTCAAAAGGAAAAAAAAATTGAACCATATAAGCTCGCGTTCAAGGATGTTCCAAAAGTAAACAAATGTCACTCGTTGAATCTAGGTCACGAAGCCAGCGGGAATGTTTACATAATTGAAATTGTTTATAAAACAACTCGGTCATGGGGGCACTGGGTCAGATGCTTTTATAGGAAGATGTACCTGGGTCTCCAATAGGTGGTTGACAGGTATTATATTATAGTAGGTTAGGTTATTATATAGATTATTATATATTTAATAGGTAGTTGACAGGTATTAATATTAATTTTAGAATGGGACAAATTCATGAAATTGCGCAAATATAGAAAAGGTTGTAAACACAATCTTTTACTTGAACATGAAGAGATAAATTTTGAACTGAACAATTGAAAATAAATAGATTTATTATAAGCTAGTCAAATAATAGGTACATCAAACATTTGGAAAATCACGGGTTAGTTTAGGAGTGTATTGAAGGATTACATGGAATATTCGAGGAGAAATTTATAGAACGATTACTCTCGTAGGTATCAATCACTTACAAGAAGCAGTTGGAAAATCACGGGATAGCCTAATAAAAAGTATCAATCATTTACAAGAAACAGTTGGAAAATCACGGGATAGCCTAATAAAAAGTATCAATCATTTACAAGAAGCAGTTGAAAAATCACGGGATAGCCTAATAAAAGGTATCAATCAGTTACATGAGACAACTGAAAAATCACGGGATAGTAAAAATTTTACCAAAAGTTGAACCTTGGGGGGAAAATTTAGAAAACAGTTCAACAATAGGAGGCAGTGGTCGCTCCTTAAAAACAAGGACCATTAAACAAACACATAATAGAGATGGCAATCTCTTAAATAAAATTGTCAACCAAACAAATCAAAAAGCTTGGAATTTTCGGCACTCCAGAACAAACCGAGATAATTTCTTAATCTATTAGTATCTATTAATATTTCCCACTCTTGGTATGTATATATTCGGTCATCGGTTAAGGTTTTGTGGAGAATTCCTTCTCACGAAATCCGAGCTCGGGATTTGAGACTAGCTAGCCTCAAAATTGCGAGTTATAATCCTACCCAAACGTATGTTTATATATATATCTTTGTATGTACTGTACATTGGATAATGTGGACTCGCTTACAGCTAGCGTTTCAGACTCGACAGAGTTACTCTCACATCATTTCTTGTACGTGGAGGGAGGATTCACGACCCGTAACTCTGCAAAACACCGTGAGTATATGATTGCATATAGGACGAAACCGGTTCGCCCTAAGTAAATAGTAGACCTTGGAGGAGTAGGAATTTGGGGGTATCTGTGCTCGGATGACGACCTGAAGGCAGTGCATGATGGCATAAGGAAGGACGGTTAGGACGCGATAACTTAGGTATCAATTAACCGATCCGCGCCAGAAGATTGTGCGAATTTCTAGTAAGAATCTGATCACCTGGTTTACTTGTAGGAGGATAGGAGCCAAATTTTCGGCAGACAAAGGGTATTCTGAGTTCGTCTAATATGCAATCTATTAATTACATTAACCTACTAAACCCATCTTTATATGTACCTTATAGCAGCTGAACCGGATTGGAGAGATGACAAGCAGATACAAAACAATCATAATCAAATTTATTAACAATTAACCATTTGAGTCATACTTAATTACTCGTTCAATTAAACATGCGTAATTCGATTAGTACAGGTTATTTACGAGTTCGTTAGGATGTATGGAAACATAATAAGCGACGGAGGAAAGTTAGCTCATTTAGAGAAAGTATTTAAAGTTAGATTTGCAAGGGAGAGACCAATATAGTTTGAAACTCAACGCTCTGTCTAGAATCAAGAAGTTACCACAAAAATGAAAGTAATTAAAGTCCCATATCATAAATCAAAAAATTACACAACGTTTGATGGAGTTTAATTACAACATAAATACGAAAATATTTACGTTCAAGGTCGTAAATAACGTATTAATTAGTTAAGTACATATATCTCTAAAGGTATATAGTGCAAGGGAGCTTTAAGTAGCTTTCTGTAGTTATCAAAGAAAATAAGGGTCCAATTTTCATGAAGGCTTGTGTGACGTAGGGAAGGAATTTTCCATCCCTACTACACACATGCAAAGCCTTAAAAATTTAAATATCGATCAGAGCCAAAAGAAAAGTTCAAGAAAACAGGAAGGGTTGAAAGAATTCCAAAAATATTTATATATTTAAAAGTTAAAAGGGGAAAAGATAGAAATATCACACTGGTGCCGTGACCAGGAGAGTTTTATATATTTAATATTAAGGCAAGTTAAAAGGTAAAAGGAGAGAAATAGGAGAATTATTACAATATTTATCCCATCTCAGAAATTTATCAATGATAACTCCTAGGTATCTTATATTGTCCACACATTCTAAGGTATTGCATTTACATGTAATAATGTCGTTGCAATGGTGTATTCTAATGTTAAGAATTTCTTGTGGTTGACCCGCTTGAGTTGAACTGAAGCAGATGAATTTCGTTTTATCCGAGTTTAGAGTGAGGAGATTACTATCTAGCCACTGTTTAACTTTGTTTATGCCAAATTCAGCTTTACTGCAAGACTCATTCCAAGTTTTGCCTTCAAATAAAAGTACTGTATCGTCAGCAAATGTAATAATGTGGTCTGCAGAGGAAGTATTACATAAGTCATTTATATAAACATTAAACAATATGGGACCTTGAGTACTTCCTTGCGGTACGCCATATTTAATATTGGCTGGATCACTTAGAGTACCGTTAATATCCACTCTTTGGCTCCTGTTTTCTAGATAACTAACCAACCACTTGAAAATTTGACCCTGTATCCCAATTCGCTGTAGTTTATTCAGCAGAATTTTGTGCGAGATAGTGTCAAATGCTTTAGCTAGATCTAAAAAAAGTGCAATGCATTTACTACCTTTATCTAGATTATTAGAGATGATTTTTGTTAAATTAGCGATGGCGTTTTCAGTGCTTAAACCTTTACGAAAGCCGAATTGTCTAATAGAAAGGATGTTATTGTCTAGATAATGGATGAGGCGGTTCTTTACAATTTTCTCCAAAATTTTTGAGACAGAGTTGAGCAGGGAAACAGGCCGGTAATTATGTATCAGTGATTTGTCCCCACTTTTATGCAGTAAAATGACGATTGACTGCTTTAAATGGTTAGGGAATTTCCCTGATTTAAAGCTTAGATTCGCAATGAACGCAATCGGAAAGGCTATGTATCCTTTAATGATTTTTAGAAGATTTGATGAAATCTTATCGGAACCACATGCTTTTGATGAATTAAGGTCGTCAATTATCTTCATGACTTCGTTAGATGACGTTGTGATTGAGTCTATTTTGTGACCGATATTAGGGATAGTTAAATTGGCAAGACCGGTTTCTGTTTTCTTACACTTATCGAGAATTTTTTTAGCAAGTTTGTCTCCCACAGATGAAAAGTAGCAGTTTGCAAAGTTTGCCATATCTTTGGGGACTTCAGAGTTTGATGTGTTAATGTATAGCGATTTAATTTTTGAAGATTTATTGATTTTGGATTTGGTTATGTTGCGAAAGGTATCCCAAAAACGTTTTGGATTGCAGTTGTTTTCGTAAATGAGTTTCTTATAATAATTTTCTTTCGCCGATGTAATTAATTTCTGACACAAATTCCTATACTTTTTATAATAACATTGTAATACCAAATTCTCAGGATATGATTTTGCCTTTTCATGAAGATGATTTCTTTTGTGAATCGATTTAACTAGACCCAGGGTGATCCATGGTGTGAATTTAATTTGTTTATTAGATACGGTTATATTACTTGCGTGTTTTGATATATACTCGTGTAGTTTGGTAATAAATTCTTTCATTGCTAAGTCAGTATCTGATTGATCTATAACATTTAGCCAGTTTTCTACGCTCAAGTCCTCAATTAAATTATTGAAATTAGTTTTAGCAACGTATTTAATTTTCGAAGAAGTAGGAGGCTTGTTTTTAAGACAAAGAGATGTTGTATAATGGTCTGAAATAGTTGAGTGTATAACAAAAGTGTCAATAAAGTTAATATTTTTCACATTGATGTGATCAAGACAAGATTTACTCGAGCCCTGTTCACGAGTAAAGCTGTTAATAGTCTGTGTGAAACCATTTTCCGCAAGTAGACATAGATAATCGATTGATTGACGGTGGTAATCAGGGATAGTATTAATGTTTAAATCTCCCATAATAATTTGCTGTTCAAATTTTTTAGCATTGCTTAAAATTGATTGCAATGAAAACAGGAAGGGGTCAATATTGATGAAGGAAGGAGATCTGTAAATGGCAAATATGCATATGTTATTATTCAAAACTATTTTTATACAGTTTGATTGTGCTAAAGGAATTTCCTCTACATGAGCTTTAATTCCGTCCTTGATGTAGATAACAATTCCACTAGATTTGTTGAGGTTAGTTGTGGTGTGATATTCAGAGTAATTGTGGATTGATTTTACGGTGTAGTATTTATTTAACCAGCATTCAGTTAATATTATAACATCAAAAGAGGAATTAAATAGATCAAGAAAAATTGTAAAGTCGTCGAGATTCGATATGCTTCTAATATTCTGGTGTATGATTTTTAGATTATATGAGTCCCAGTTATAGTTGTTTAAATTCTCCAGATCTCGAATTATATTCATATTAACGCTAATACCAGAATCATTGCACTTATCCGAAAGTAACTGAAGTATAATTATGTTTAAATTTACTATGATGTGTAGTGGTGAACCCGTAGTTCTTTTGCGAAAAGTCAGCAAACAAAAAGTAAAAATAGAAAGTGTAAATTACGGTGTTGTTAATCAGTATTTTGTTAATATATTGTATAGGAGATTGTGAGTTCTCGCTGCTTGTGATAAGTTCATATGAATTTGATTGAAGAACGAAAAATACGTTTTGTGCGTATAAAAAAGAATGTTTGAGGTGTTGGTATGCCTCATAAAACAAAAACAAAGAACAATCAATACAAATAATACCAATAATAGAGAGAGTGCATTCTTATGAGATAATGAGAGTACATTATATAACGTGAATGATAATGTTGATACATAGTATTCCAACTTAAAATATATTTTAACAGTAAAGTGCATAAGATAGTGTATAATGCTTCTGATTGTAATTGATAGGTGTGATAAAAAAACAATAATTAAATACAGTAACATGTGAAAAATGCAAAAGTAAGATTAAAAATGTGCGTGGGCATTTGTAACGGGATAATATATTACCTTTAATATATAATATTCTGATGAGAATTATGAACTGCCTCCTAAATGCCCAAGAATTGAATGTAATATCGCACTTCAACGAGCGAATAATTAAATACAAGGTAGATGTACCACTCGCATTTCTAATTTGTATAAGTAAATCGATCAGAACCCGGTACGTAATAATGCGGAAAAAATATGTAAATAAAATAGTAGTAATGGTTTTTGAGAAATACAAAAACATTATTTTGACAGAGCGCGACCATTTGTAGTTAATGTGAATTCTGTAAATACAAGTGAATATAATAATAGTTAACCAAAATAAAAAGATTATTACAGGAAATAGGAGCATCATATAGTGAGTAAATAAGATATTAATACTCTGATTCCTACGAGAACATGCAGGAAGAATAATATTTACACAGAAAACTGATATTATCTTAAAGAATACTAAAACAGCGTGATTTTTGTTGATTAGAGGAAGAGTATGGTTAGAATTTTTAATTGTAAGATTTGAAATCTTTATAATAATTTTGCTGTTACTAGAGAAAGCTACTAATGAATATAAGAATGAATTATTTTGATAAATATTAGGTATTATACTTAGGGTGCGTGAATTGTAGATAGCGGTAATACTCAAATAAAAACTTGTAATGAAAGTATTATTTATGGAGATATATAATTTTTTCTTAGAGAGAGTTAAAGATACGTGAGTTACAGTCAAAGGAGGTAACGTGAAATAAAAATAGTGGATACTGATTAAGGTGGTCCAAAAATTTTTTTTATTATTTTTCATTTGGCCACCCCGTGAATTTGTTACACGTATTCATAGAAATAACATAGTAAAATTTCAGCGAGATAGCTCAAGTAGAAAGGGGTGCTCAATCGAGTGTTGTTTTTGACTTTTTTGTGTAAAATGCTTAATTTTTACTTTTTGCTAGAGGCCAATTTCGTGTGTTAAACTATTAAATAAATATTAAAATAAAATACTGAAGAGTTTTATGGACAAATTTGAACAGTATTTGATACTTATTTTGTAGACTGTGAAATGAATCAGTGTAGTAAAATGTGTTCATCTACTCGAAAAAAATACGAAATTCTGCGAGTTTTACTCCGTTTTCACTACATATTAAATGATTCCAAAAATGTGAAAGATTCCGCGCATGTACTTATTCAAGAACTTATAAAAGTATGGAGTAAATCTAGTATTCCGACCGGACAACAAAATCACTGCATTGAAAAACTGATTAAGTTTCTTATGAACTGGCTGCTATTGAATAAAAATAGAGGAAGAAATTCTGAAGCACAAAAACAGGAGTGTATTTGTTTTAAAAATAACTAGACAAACTTTTTGATTTGCCCATGCAAGCGCTTTGAATTTGATAAAAATTGAGGAAGACAGAGCGTTTCATCGATCAAAGATGAGAACGTAAGATGATTATGACCTCAATCGACAAGAAACTAGAAAAGGTCAAAGAAAGTTCTCTAAAACGGAAACAAAGATCTGAAGAATTGAAAGAAATGGCTGCTGAAAGTAATGCTTCATCTTCGGTGGTGTCGAGTCAAGAGTTAGAACTTGAGTGCAACTTCAGTAGCACTTCTAGTAATGCTAGCATATTAGAGGATAAGTCCAAAGATGAGTTTGTAGTGCGTTGAGCTGTCTACAAGTGACATATTTACACAATACGTTACCAGTGCGCTTGATATAAGATTTAAAATTTAAACTAATCAAGAGAGAAGAAAAACAAATTGTTCGATTTGTTAGTTATCATCTACACCAAAGTTTGAATCGAAGCGTCTTTAGCAGCAGATGCGCCAGTAAATGACTTAATACTTTGGAATAGCTTAAAATTGTACGAAGCCATTGATTCCGTAATCAGTATAGCAGCTAGGGGTGTCTTAAAGCGTCACTTATGGTATTTGTCAGATGAACTAGTCTCATTTACCTTGTTTTCTGACAGGCTGTCTGATGCTGAGAAACAGGCCATTGTTCAAAAAATAAATTCTGATGGCGGTAATCCTTCAGTACGAGGTGATTCTGCTAAGCTTACCACAGAGGTTACATTAGAAGCTTTTGCAACACAAAGAACGTGTAAAACGCTGTTAGTTCCTGATGTCACGGACTCTTTCTTGTAATTACCTCCTAAGTCTTGGAATAACAGTGTTGATTTCCTTCAAGGTAAATGCTGATTCAAAATTTTGCGTGTTGTTAATGATACAGTGGAGAGAGGTTTAAACTATTTGAAGATTACAACACGATACTTACTAAGAATGAGGAAGAAAAGCAATTTTTACTTCACATCGTTGAACAAAACAGAAAAATCGTTTCTACTGAAACATTCAAAATGGAGTTAACAAACATGGTTTTGAAAGATTGCGACTAATATTATGTTAATTATTGCTTTGTTACTAAATTTTGTTCAAATTTAAATACGTTTTATACTTATTTGACTAAAATACTTGTAATATTAATAAACCTTAAATTACGTGTTTTACTTAAAATCCAGAACTTTTATCAGAAACTTCTAATTCGATGAGCACCCCCTTGTATATAAGATAGGGGGCTGAAATTTTTTACACATAATAGGAATGATAGGTGTAACAAATAAAATGGGTGGCTACATCTATATTTGAAAAAACAAAATTTACTATACAAGCCTGGACCACCTTAATACTGATATAAACAATTTTCACTCTGATTTTGTTGCTACATGAAAGAACTACTAAAAAGAGTAAGAATGCATTATTTTGGATTGATACATTATTTTTAAGACAAAGAAAAAACTCATATGAAAACTTGCGATGAAAATGATATTAACCGGATTATTTTCGTTTAGCAGTGAAGTAAATGTTGAGGTACTTTTTATCATCTGTCACAGTTGTTGACGTTTTTCTCGATCAAGATCAATGATGTTTTTAATCGTAATAATTTTGGATGTATCCGTTTGTCTTAGCAGAATGCGCCCCGAGGATGTCCAAGAGTATTTGTAGTTATTTTCTCTGGCGAATTTTTTAGTTTGGGAGAGTAGGAATTTACCTTTTTGCGTTAAATGATCAGACACGTAAATCCGTTTGGCTTCTTGCGATATGCCTAAATCTGCTGTATTGAGTTTGCTTGAACTGGAGGTAGAGGATTTTTTATATTCTTTGATTTTGAGTAGGAAGTCATCTCGAGATTTAATACTATTGAACGACACTATTATAGATCTGGGATTTTTTTCGGACAGTTTTGATCCTAGTCTGTACATTTTATTAATTTCAGATTGTAAAGGTATCGTGGTATCTCCGTAATTAATGATTTTTGATATTTTTTTAAGAGTTTCCATAATATTTTCATTGTTTGCTTCAGGGATGCCTCTGATGTCGATATTGCACATCTGTGTAATGTACTCCAGCCGGTCAATTTTGTCGTCCTGATGAGAAGTAGTATTTTCTAATACAGCGTTTTGTTTTTTTAATTCTAACATATCAGTATTGACCCTTTCTTGCGAGGACTCAATGTCAGTTATGCGTTTTTTTAGATGGTCTTGCTGATCAGCTAAAAATTGAATAGAAACAAGGATTTCTTTGTTTTGTGCGATAATCGATTCATATTTTTGTTCAACAAAATCCATTATGGTTTTTTTGAAATTGTTCAATTCTGTAATGAAATAATCTGCCGTAAGTATACCGCTTGCGCCATCTATGGTTGAGGAAGGAAATTTCTCCGCGTCTGTTGACTGCTCGATTACAGATTTAGAAGGTTGAGTTAGCTGCTTGGTAGGTTTGCCGCTAGATGGTTCTTGATCGATTTTTACATCACATATCGTATTTTTGGGCTTTTTTTTAGTAAAACTTTTCGAACATTTTTTACATTTCCACTGAGAATTACGAGACACAGAGACTGACAGACAAGATGGTAGCCGTCTTCACAGACAACACAAGATATGAATTCGGCTGGACTGTCAATATTTTTGCCACAAACGATGCATAGTGTATTCACGTTGAAATTAATTTATAAAAAGTGACTTCGCTGTGAATAGAATTGATTGTATGATGTATAATAGTGATAGTTTCAACACAGTTTTGGCACTTTTGTATTTTTTAACAGCTGGCTTGTTTTAGTACAGAATGACAGTTTTATTTTTATTATTTATTTTTTTGACCGATTTTTTTATTTGTGTGTACATACCACCAGGTCACTCAGGTGACTGAGGTGTACATACACCAGGTCACCCAGGTCAATCACTCCTGTAGCATTAATGAATTCATGAATAAATCACGTGAACTTAGAGCACTTCATCATGACGATCATTTTGTGATCTCGGGTGATTTTAACTTACCAATAATTAACTGGTCTCCTAGTAATGGAAACAGTTTGCAAATTATGAATGGTTATTAATCTGAAATTATCTCCAAACTATCTGACACTCTTTCATTTACAGATCTATCGCAGTATTGCACCTTTCCGAATAATAATCATAAATTCCTAGACCTTGTTTTTAGTTAGACCCCTGTAAACGTATCAAATACTGACCAGTATCTCACCCCGAACTCTCTTTCGTCTCTTTGACCTGAACATAGCTCTGGAAACCCCTACGGTGAACAATAAACGGACAATAAATCTCTTTAGGAAAGCTAATTTTGAAACAATAAATAACTTCCTCGGTAGTATTGATTGGGACGCTGAATTCTTAAATTTATCAACTAATAATGCCATTTATCGTTTTTGTGTTATATTATATAAAATCATTCGTTTAAACGTCCCATCAAAGGATGTTCATATTAACAACTCTTATCCCTATTGGTTCAGTCCAGCGCTGATAAAACTGACTAAAGAAAAATATAAAGTGTTCAAAACATGGAAAAAGTGGTCCAATCCTTTAGACTACCATGAATTCTGTATCCTTCGATCAAGGCGGAAGAAAATTTTTATGGAATGTCTTAAACAATTTATAACAAAGGTGGATCTTAATATATCCCGTGACCCCAAAAAATTCTGGTCTTACGTTAAAGGAAAAAGAAATAATTCTAGTTTACCTCATGTAATGAAACTGGGCGACGTTACTGCTGTGAATCCTTTTGCAAAATGCAACCTGTTCTCACAGCACTTCGTCTCCACTTTTAATTATAACACTACCTCCGATGTACACTCTACCAACCATCATATAAACAATCAAGGTAACATCTCATTGGTATTAGTTTTAAAAGAAAAATAGAAAAAAAATAATTGATACTATTTCTATAACTCATTAGGTGCGGGTAGTGATAAAATTCCAGCATTCTTTATCAAAATGTGTAGCAAGGTAATCTCTAAGCCCTTATTATTGCTCTTTCAATCCTCATTGAAAGAAAGTATCTTTCCGGATCGTTGGAAGTGTGCTCTTATCACACCAGTATTTAATTCTGGAGCTAAAAATGATGTCCAGTCTAAGTTACCAATTATCAGTAAAATTTTTGAAAAAATTGTTCACGAACAACTTTATAACTGCGTCCAGTCTGTAACACTCGTAAACCAGCATGGCTTTATGAAAAAAGATCGGTTGTCTCTACTCTTGCGATATTCATTGAAAATATTATGAAATCAATGGATGATCAAATCCAAGTTGACGTAATCTACACAGACTTCTCGAAAGCGTTTGATAAAATTGATCACAATCTTCTTTTATCCAAATTACTAGCTTTGGGAATTCACGAGGATTTGTATCGATGGTTAGTCTCTTATCTTAATGAGCGCACTCAAGGAGTAACTATTAATGTTTTCATCTCTGTGTTCGTAAATATACCTTGTACCTTGTACCCCAAGGATCTCACCTGGGACCGTAACTATTTACAATTTTCATCAATAAAACGCTTTATTTATGCAAATGTTCTACTCTTTGCTGATGATATGAAAATATATCTACCGATTAACTCTATCATCGACTGCTTTAAATTACAAGAAGATCTATATAGACTTAATGACTACTGCATAATTAATCATCTCAACATGAACACTTCTAAATGTTATGTGACTACCTATTACCTACACTAGAAATAAAATTAAATTTGACCATAACTACCTTATAGCCAGCCAATCACTCAAAAGGGTTACTCAAATTCATGATCTAGGTGTTCTACTTACATTCGAGGTACATATCAACATGATTGTGAAGAAAGCCCTTAGAATGTTAGGATTCTTATTCCGTACTGGAAAAGAATTCAAGAACATTCAAACACTTAAAATATTGTATTTTTCATATGTTCGCAGTCATCTTGAATTTGCTTCCCAGATATGGAATCCTCAATATAAAATTTATATTAAACGCATTGAAGCCATCCAAAAAAAATTTGTCCATCATTTAAATTTCAAGTTTAATATTGGTCATAAACATAAACAGCTTGCTGGACCTTTATGGACTTAAATCATTAAAAATTAGAAGAGACTCTGGAGATATAATATATCTTCATAAAATTATAAATGGTTTTATTGATTGTTCGCTTCTTTTGGCATAGATTAATTTTACAGTCCCAGGCGTTAAAACTAGAGAAAAATCACTTTTTCATTTTCAAAAAGGTTCTACTAATCTGAAACAAAATGCTTTTATATTCCGAGCATGCAATGTATTTGATAAGAATTTCAACAAAATACACATATTCTTATGTAATTCAAGTACCTTAAAAAAGTATGTCATAGCTAACATTAAATAATTATTTGACCGTGTTGTAAGTTATTATGTTATTGCTGTGAATCCTTCCCATTTACATGCTTGTCATTTGACTTACTACTGTGTTCACTCTGGATTGTAGGTATGTACATATTATTATTATTGCTGTTGTGGAGTGAGAATAGATTTCTGACTCTGACTACTTCATGTTTATATTGTGTTTTTATATCTTTTTTTACAATTTTCAATGATATATTTTTGTTAACTTCTTACGGGTACAGGACCATTACTTTTTTTTTTTTTAAACTTTTTTTTACTTTTAAATTATAATTTTAATTATGTGAAAATCTGTTATTGGATATTATGTGTATTATTAATGTTATAATTATACGTGTAAAATATCTGTTGATTTTCCCCAATAAATAAAATAAAAATAACATATTTATTCATAATACCGCCGCCCCGGGAATCTTTATTTGATAACCAACACCTCTGCCATAGGTCACCCCAAGTGGTTCGCTATGTTTGGTGATTGAGCAGGGGTGCCCGGGTTCATGGGATGAGGTTTGTCTAGGTCTTGGAGGCCGATGACCAGGACACACTGAACCCCAGATTCCTACCCACCCCTTTTTTTTTTTTTTTAATGCCGGCAACTCGGGCGTTTATTGTAACAATAATCATATACCAACAACTTAGTAGCCCACCTCACTAGACTAAGTCTGTTCCGAGGCGGGTACATATATATATACATTAACTTGTACACATATACATTTACATATATGTACATACATAAACACAGTTATGTTCATACACACATACACGCATATGCGCACATACATTCACACAGGCAATCGCATACGTGTACATAATCAAGCACATAGATACATATTAAAACATAAATACATATAATCAAATAAGAATTATTGGGAGTTGAAATACAGTTATCAAGGAATTTACAAATTAAAACCAAAAATTCATCAGATACACATAGTAATGCTAGCATCCAAATCTAGAACTATTAAATATCAACAAAATGAATACACATAAACCCTTTTCCTTCCCAGAACTCTCCTCTCCTTCCTTTCCTCAAAAATTCACTCACACAGCATCCTCAAAGATGACATAGTCCCTGATGGAAATTATTTTTCTCAGAGCCTCCTGTGTAGAGCTCACGTAAAAAAAAAAAAATTATTTATTTATTTATTTTTATTTAAGTACATAAAACAGGCATTAAGCCCAAAAATTTATATACATGGATGATTTATAACAACATTTATAACAAAAATAATATCAGTAATAATTAGCTACTCTTAAATATGCAAAAGTGAATAACGAACAAGAATGAGTAAAAGGTAGAGTACAAAAGAATCACCAACAATTTATTATTGGCACCTGTGCTGATGGGACAATGATTTAGTAGGTGCAATATTTCCTGTCTTTGAATAAAGGACTTCATCACAATATCAGCTTTATACGATTGATGGTAAAATATATTTTTTGAAGTGATTGAATGGGTTATTAAAAATGTCAATTTCATTATTAGAGCAGTGTATAGTGTTATAATGTCTTAATGTTCGTGGTAAAGGGGAAAAATATCCAGTATTTGTGTGGTAGGTAGATATATAGAAAATATTTTGCATACTCCTTAATATTCGATACACTATAAATATTGGAAGAGGAGAAGAAAAAAATTTATGTTTTTTTTTCAAGAATATAGAAGAAGCATATTATGTAAATGTTTATGTTTACAATAAGTGTTTCACATAAATTGAAAAGTCGTGCACCTTTTTTTACATTAACTCCACACGGGAGGCCCTGTGGAAAATAATTTCCCTCAGGGCCTGTTTGTTCCAGAATGCGATTTATCCATTTCGCTTTAAGTAAAATAATTAATCGTATCATTCGTGTTGTTTTAGACATTTTAGTTAAACGTATTTTGTCCTCTGCAAATAAAATTCTCCATTGGGTCTTCAAGTAAGCTCTCAACCTTTAGAAATAAATGTATTCGGCCTGATATTAAATGGGGACATTCCTTTACCGATAAGGAACAAAAGGTTAATTTCTTAAATTGTTTATTTTTAAGTAGGTACTATATCTGTACAGTTCAAATCGAACCCATGAATGTTTATTGCAGCCGCCAAAATAGAAAGGGTTTGCTGGCGGCTCGTTTATGACCCGAACTAAAGGAACTTAATCCCTTAGGTTTAAAACGTATCTATATTGGTGTGCCCTTTTAGGCAAACTTTTATAAGTAATTTTATTGTTTAATTGTGGGTTAAATTTAAGAATTTGAGATCTGGGAATTTTTAATGTTAGTCCCCACCATTTCTCCATTTCAGTATTGTATGATGTACTTAGTTTTATTGGTGGCCCTTTTTGCCAACTCTAGGGCAATTGTTTTATTGCGGGATTTTAAAATTCAGTTTAGGAGCCGCTCAAATATTGTGTCCCACCATTTTCATACCTTTTGTATTAGTGTATTTTTGCTTTAAATATGGTGATTTTTGGAACAGAGAGTTAGTCTTGCTGTGAGAGTGAAGGAGTCTTATTATTGCTGTTGAACTGGAAGATACACGAGGTGTATCTTCAGTTGCGCAGAGGGAAGATAGGCCCTTTGCGTTAGTCTCGCTAGTAGAGTGAAGCTAGAAGGTACCTTTACTTGTGTAATTATACTGAAGCTGGGAGGTACGAGTCGTACCTACGGTTCAGTATTGGAAAAACTGACAATAGAGAGATCGAAGTAGAGACTTCGATATTTGTCAGTATGGTGTAGTCGTGGACCACCCGAGTGAGGGTAAATAGACCCTCTTGTAATAATTGTATTTATTGCATTATATAAATTGTGCTGAAGAAGAAGAAAAAGAAGTGTTTTCCTGCCAACTCCATTCTGTTGTGTTCTCATACCACGATAGTAGAAATAGGGCCTATGTCATCTGGGATGCTGTGTGGAGGGTCTTTTTGAGGAGAGGAAGGAACAACATTGGTCTTGAAGAGACCCATGTTGTAGGAAGGAGGAAACACAGAGGCCGGCAAATCATTCCACAGCCGAGCTGTTGAACACAAGAACGAGTCGAAGAAATGACCCGTTCTCATGTGGCAAATGTCAATTATGTACAAATGTTGGGCACGCGTTTGGCGTGTTTCCCGACTATGCACCGGTGCCGAAGGGATCAATGATGCTAGTTCCTCGGAGCAACTTCCATTGTAATACCGGTAGAACAAGGATAGCATTCCCACCCGACGCCTGTGCTCTAAAGATTGCAATCCGTCTGTTAAAATGGGAGAATCTATCAAACGGACCACCCGTTTTCGAATTAAAATTGTTACAAATTCAATTGAAATTGAAATTGAATTTGTAACAATGAATCGGTGAAACGAAGATCGTTGATGTGCAACAATAACAAAGTCAGAGACAGAACCGATCCCTGTGGGACACCAGTATTTATCGAGTGTAAGGAAAAGGTGAAACCATCGGCTACCATCTGAATCAACCTCTTCCTCAAAAAGTCGGCAATCCACATACATAGGGATGCGGGAAGTCCGCAAGAAGATAGTTTGTTGACAAGTACTCGATGCCAAACCCAGTCAAAGACCTTGGAAATATCCAGTGCAACCGTTTGGGTCTCACCGAAACGTTCCAGGCACCGCCTTAAAACATGCGTCACACACGCGAGAAGATCACCGCAAGAGCGGTTCCGCCGGAATTCGTATTGACGGTCGTTAATAATTTTGTTCTTCTCGAGGTGTGTGTGCAGTTTGTCGTTGATCACACATTCCATTACCTTAAACAGGACTGATGTGATCGCTATGGAACAGTAGTTAGCCGGGTTGGAGCGCCCTTCTTTGGAATAGGATGCATAACCGCTTTTTTTCCAACCAGAGGTCATAGAGCCAGACTTCAGGGCCATTTTAAAGAGCTTCGTCAAAATTGGAGCTATTTCTGAAGCGCACCTCTGCAATACCAGGGCAGTATTCCGTCAGGCCCACTAGTTTTATTAACATCAAGCCCTCGTATAACATAGAGTACTTCCCAATGCCGGATCGTCAGCTTTTTCATATGAAAACCGCAGTGAGGAACCGACGTCGGGACAGCACCTTGGTTATCGAGGGTTGAGTTATCCGCAAATATTTTTTCTAATAGGTTGGCCTTTTCGGTGGCGGTGTTTGCTAGTTAGCCGTCAGGTCTGGTAAGAGGTGGTAGACTGAATCTGCAGAAATTGCGACCTTTTCAGCCCGCAAGCAACCAGAATTACCTGCTGCCGTGCGGGCACATAGCCAGCTTTTTACTGATCTGCAGGTCGTGCTCGAATATTAACATATTTATGATGCTCGTGGTTTCCTTTGCCACTTTGTTGTAGGCTGTTCTGTCTTTGGATGTTCTAGATGTGTCGTAGGCTCGGTAAGCCACGTTTTTTTGCCGCACTGCTTCAGAGCATTGTCGACCGAACCACGACTTTAAGCCCACGCCAATTTCTTTAACGGTAGATTGGATGATCGCAGATGTAATGACTTCACCAATTTTCTGGGCACATCTTGAGGGATCCGAAGTCCGAAAACAGACAGCTGACAACGGGAAAGTATTAAAATGTGCCCGCAGACCGAACCAATCTGCTGATCCAAAGTCGAATATAACTCCTCGATCTGGTCTCCTTAAATATATTCATTTTCATTTTAAAATACATTCAGATTTAATCAAAAAATCTCAAGACATATAAATTTAAGAACTCGGTATTCCATTGAAAACTTAAACTATAATTACTTAATGAAAGAATTTAATTTATTAAAACTCTTAGATCGAAGAATTATATCTGACTTAATATTTATGTTCAAAATTGTAAATGGTAGAATAGACAGTCCTGATTTGACTACCCTGGTAGAGTTTCATATACCCACTAAAGCAACTCGCTCCAAAATGAAGCAGGACTGAGTATACAAAATACTCGCTTGTACCTAGGTTACATGATGTTAGTAATAGATTCGCAGATGTGGCGGATCTATTTAACTACACGGAAGGTAGGTACAAGAAGGCTAATCTGTCAAATATTTTCAATCAATATTAATTTTACTCATACTATAATATTGTATGTAATTGAATCTCTTTGTGTCATTTCTCAACCAAATGCCCCAATTAACAGTTATGCCCTTTTTTATTATTTCTTATGTAACTGTGATATCGTGACATGTAATCTTTGTTTATTGTATTGTATACCGTTGATATTAAATTAATAAATAAATAAATTTAATAAATAATCTTAACTCCGTACTGTAGTTGACATGTTTATTGTTCTAGAAGGTTTGGTTCAACCGAAACCGGTCGACGAAATATAAATCAAAATAAAGTGGTTTTAAACAAAGAACTTGTTTCATTCTGGTTGATTATTGTTTATTGTCTGTGATCTGCTGCACGTAGTTGGTAATGTGTTTTGATGTCAATTTTTCCCACTACAATTACAACGTTCCATTCAATATTTGTTGTTTAATTTCATTCTATGTAATTTAATATTCAGTAGCTATTGCGTGACTCTATATGACATTATTGCATAATTATAAAATTTTGTACATGAGATTAATGCAGTACAATGTAACCACACCAATGACATTTAACTCTCCGTACCCAACTGGGGCCGAAGGTAGACCCCAAAATCATTATCCTTCTTATATCTGCTGAAATACATGAAATATATTTTTAGTATTTTAGGTATTCCTGCGCATAGGATTAATACACAAAGTGCCGTTTAAAAAAAAAGTGAAAAAATCGCAGGAAAAAATATTTTGTCAAATATAGGTAATATTCCATTCCCAATAAATGAACAAATAAAAAATGTTGAAAAAATCTATGGCTGTAATGCAAAAAAAAAATTATGGAGTCATCGACTGATCCACTTGGTCACGGACGTTATGTTTGGCATCTTGGCCTGTCGAGAGTTAAAAAACACCTAGACAATTTATTGATTAACCAATACAAGTTAGCTTACTTGGACATTTCTTACTACTTATCTTACGACTTATTTTTACTTAAAACAGTTTTTTGTTGGGTGGAACCGCGCTTTGAAAATCAAAGTTACGTCACAAATTAGCACGAAATAAAATCTTCACTTATAATCGGGTTGGTACAATGTCTGAACAACATATTCCGAAAGTTATGAGAAGCATTATTTCCTTTGCTTCCTGATATAAGAAAAATCACAAATGTTCGCAAGACAGGAAGAGAGATTTCTAACTTTTAATAATGCACGATCGCTCTGGGACAATCTTGATCTCTCGTGATAATGACGGTGAATTTTGGGTCTTATTTGGTCTCCTGTGATTAAACGGGTTAACATCTATGGTGGCAGATTTTTTTTTACATGTATCGATTACCGAATAGTTTATCAAGAATAACAAGATGCAAACATAGTTTAGCTATAGCACAAAACTCTTATTCATCCGGTGCCGGAGCTGTGGAATGGTTTTCCAGTCTTTTTTTTTAATATGAATACCGCTCAAGAGTCCCAACTAGCAGGGGTTCCCGGGTTCATGGGGTGAGGTTTATCTAGGTCTTGGAGGCGGAGGACCAAGACATACTGAACCCCAGATTCCTACACACCCCTTAAACCCTTTTCCTTCCCAGAACTCTCCTCTCCTTCCTTTCCTTAAAAGAACCCTTCACACAGCATCCCCAAAGATGACATAGGCCCTGAGGGAAATTATTTTCCTCAGGGCCTCCTGGGTGGAGGGAAAAAAAACACCAAAAAATCACCGGAGACCAAAATTTCATTGACATTTTTTACTCCAAATAATGTCAGGAATCACTGGTTAAAGTAAGTCAAGTACGTCCCTTAACACCCTGTATACTTAACTTTCGTTTTATTATTTTCTTACTTATGCTACGTAATATGCTACGTCGGCTTAGATCTTTTAAACTACGTCACGGATTTTCATGCGGTTTTCAACAATAGTTACAGCAACGTGTGGTTTGTTCTGCTATTTTAAAATAATTAGCAGTGTAAGTGGGCTCTTCAGAACTAGAGTTATTAATAGATGTTTAGTTTTTTGGTGAAATTTCGCTTTCTGCGACATCACGTGACACCCCCCCCCCCCGCACGCCTCATATTTTATTTTTTTATTATTTTTTTAATTAATATAGTTATATAATTGTACAGTGGAGTTTTAGAAATTACATAGCGGTACAGAAATTATTTAAACATGCGAAGATATTAGAAAAAATTATTAAAATACAAGTACTAGAGTTTCTAGAATCAAATGCACTTTTGTCCCCAAATCAATATGGTTTCAGAAAAGGTCTTAGTACAGATGACGCTTTATTTAATCTAACAAAAAATATATACACCAATCTTGACTTAAATATGAAAAGCTTAACAATCTTTTTAGACCTAAAAAAAGCGTTTGATACCGTTAATCATAATAAACTGATTAGAAAACTAAATAATATTGGAATTAAAAATAATTGTCTGTCACTATTAACAAATTATTTACTTGATCGCAGACAATGTACAAAAATTGGTGATAATATTAGTAAACCAGAATATGTGAGACATGGGGTTCCACAAGGTACAGTTATCGGTCCATTATTGTTCCTAATTTATATCAATGACCTGTGTAATATCAGTATTCCGGGAAAACTATTCTCGTATGCTGATGATACTGCTATCACAGTCCATGGTAAATCATGGAAAGAAGTCTCTGAAAACGCAAATAAGTGCACATCCGTTGTCAAAGAATGGCTAAACCAAAACCTCCTAACTCTGAACTGTGAAAAAACTATGTATATTCCATTCTATAATACCAAAAGGGCGGCACCCTTAACTCACCTAAATATAAGGTTTCACAACAATTCTTGCAACCCTGTTTTGTGTTCTAACTGTATAGAAATGAATTCGGGGAACACAATTAAATACCTAGGAATTATTATAGACAGCCAACTAAAATGGACAAATCACGTAGAAAACCTTGTAAATAAACTTAGGTATTTGACGTACATTTTTAAACGATTAAATAACATAGATAATAAATATTAAAAGAATGAAACTGGTATATCATGCATTGGTGCAATCATCAATATCTTATGGAATAATTGGATGGGGGGGTATTTATGATACCCATATTAAGCAACTAGAAATTACTCAAAAATTAATAATAAAAATAATGTTGCATAAAGATGTTACCTACCCCTCCTTGCAATTATTCCAAGAAGCTGAACTCTTAGATATAAGAAAAATCTACTGTATGCAATGTCTGAAATATATATTTTCACGAAATGTATATTATACAAAAAACGAAAAACGCTCCAGCAGTAGAGTAAATAATGCATTTGAGGTTCCCCTATGCAAAACTAGGCTTGCGCAAAGACATGCTTTTTTCATTGCACCAAAAATCTATAATGCACTGTATCAGACTATAGAAATTAAATCTAAAAACATATCCTCCTACAGCATATACAAAAAAATTATAAAGACTTGGGTAAATACAAATGACACAAATACCTACCTGCTATAACATCTTACCTGTTATAACTTTGCAAATCCCTAATTTTTATTTAACCTTTTTTGTTTTTCATATATATATATTTTTCTTAACTTTAGTTTTTTAAATACGGAATTATTTATTCTATTAATATGTTAAAACATAATTATGTTTCAATTTACTAATTTAAAGTTTAATTTGCTATGTTGTATCTTAACTGCATTCAAAAAAAACTTAAGTATACCCACGAACTGGCGATGCCTATGTGGGATTTTTTTTTGTTACCATACATATATGTATACTATTTTAATATCTTTTTTTTGTTGTTAAATTGTATTACTTATTGTTTATCGTTAAGCTACATATTTAATTTTATAGTTCCTTTTTTTTACTTCTTATCAAAAGAAATGTTTTTTGTAATATTTTTATGTATGTAACAAAAAAATTTATTAATTAAATTAAAAAAAAAAAAAAAAAAAATCTCACCAAAGAAGAAGCTAGTTCTTGTGCTTGATGAGCGAGTTACACTAACTATAACTGAAATAGAACAACATTATGTAATAAGTAAGTATATAATAGGATAAATTGAGACTTCTGGATCATCTATATGTGTAGGTGTACATACATAGGGTACGGTTACATACTAAGATATTGTGCACTTAGGAGAAATTCTAAAAATCTAAATAAAATAGAGATGAATATGTATTAAAAATAAATAGTAAGAAAGAGAAAAACAGGTAATTATTTAGTTAATTTTTCCTGATGAAGTGTAGCTTCAGTTTGAGTTTCAGTTTATTGATGTCTTTGGTTTTTTTTTATTTCAATGGGAAGGTTGTTGAAAAACTTTATTCCTAAATAGATGTAATTGTTTTGCATTAGTTTGGTATTAAATTTTGGTGTTTTGATGTTGTCTTCATATCTTTTTGATTGGTGAGTTTCAAATTTCTTGATGATATTATCTTTGTAAATTTGGATAATTGAAGAATTATCATACCTAACTTGATATGTAGTGCTAAAAATATAATTTTTTCTCTACTTAACAGCGGCTCATTTAGAACATTGGCTTTACCAACAGTTAGGGGTTCTCCACATGAGGCATGCAAAGGGGGGGGGGGGGGGATGTCGCAGAAAGCAAATTTCACCAAAAAACTAAACACCTATTTAACTCTAGTTCTGAAGAGTCAACTCACACTGCTAATTATTTTAAACTAGAAGACCCAACCACACCTTGCTGTGACTAACGAAACACAACGCCATCTGCTGACAACGCAATTACCCAAACTTTATAACCAACGCCATCTGTTTTTTTTTTTTTTTTATTTATTTTTTTTTTTTTTTTTTTTTTTTTTTTTTTTTTTTTTTTTTATTTATTATTTTTTAGCATATAAAATATAATGTACATTTAGATGATGTATTAATTTGCTTACATGTTCATATTCAAATATGTTAATACCACTCTTCCATGGAAGCGTTAGCTTGTGTCTGGAAGAGTAGTGTACATTTTTTAATGCTATATTTAAGTTCTTAAATTACAATGTGAATGTAAAAAACAATAAGTTGTAAGTTCGGTGATATGTGATTATAAGTATTTATCTACTATCAAAACAATTTTACTGTTTGGATAATGTGTCCAGAATTATTGTAATTAGTTGCTAAAAACAATACAAAATTTAACTTATTTGAAGAATGGAGTATCACTTGGAAACTGAGTTATAAGTAGATTAGATTAGTCGGAAACTGTTTTTTTTTTTTTTGAGATTATCTTTAAAATATTTTTTTACAGTGTTTATTAATTGGATTTTATCATTTATTTTTCTAATTTCATCCGGTAATCGGTTGAAAATAAGTCTTCCTTGATAAGTATAATAATTTTGTGCAAAGGAAGTGTTTAATTTTGGGCATGAAAAAATATATTTATGTCTAGTACGGTTTTCAGTTATAAATTGATATTTTTCTTTTTCTTTTATAATTTGAATCAATGCATTTCTATTGTATAGATCTTTGAAAGATGGTACTTGGAATTCCTTAAATAATTGATCCGTTGGGTAGTCAGAAGGTTTTTTTAATATGATTTTAATTATTAGCCTCTGCACAACTTCAATTGGGGAAAGATTAGTTTTGTATGCGGATCCCCAGCTAATGATAGCATATTGTAAAGTTGATTGAACCAAAGCGTAATATATTAGATATAAGTTTTTTACAGATAAAAAATTTCTGATTCTTAAAAATATATAAATCAATTTTCTAATTTTTTTTACAACTTGACAAATTTGTTCCTTCCATTTCAAATTTTTATCGATAATGACTCCTAAATATTTGATTGTGTTTGTTGTTTTTAATATTGTGCAGTTTTGGATACAATAATTTTTACTATGTGTTTTGGAATTATCATGGATGATGATATCAATGTTTTTAGGGGTATCATTTTTGTGTATTGCAAATGGAATTACAAATGTTTTATCACCATTTAGTGATAGTAAATTTACGTCGAAGAAATTCTTTAAAATATTTATGTCTTCGGTGGCTTTAAATGTTACTTTTTCCCAAGTTTTATCGCTAATTATTAGTACCGTATCATCGGCGTATGAAGTAATTTGGCCATGTAGTGGTTGAAAAAAAATGTCATTAACATATATGGTGAAAAGGATTGGTCCGATTACTGTACCTTGAGGGATTCCAAAGTCTGATATTTCTTTATCGCTATTAATCTGATTTATTTTTACGACTTGCGGTCGATTTTTTAGGTAGTTCGAAATCCATTTAATTGCATTGTCTTTTATACCTATATTGTTTAGTTTTTTTAGTAGAATCTCATGGGATATACTATCAAAAGCTTTTCTGAGATCAATAAATATACCGGCACATTTTTCACCTTTATCCAATGATTCATTGATGTATGAGGTTACATTAGCAATAGCATCTTGTGTGCTGAGTTAATTTGCAAACATATCAAATCCAGATCGCCCGCTTGCCAGCCGCTGCCTGTCGCCCGCAGCCCGCTGCCGCTGCCACATATATATATTTCAATCAACGTACAAAAAACCTTGATGAATTGTATGCCTTAAAACCTTCCCCATGAATCACTCTTTCTATTATTGAAAACCGAATGAAAATTCGTTGCGTAGTTTAAAAGATCTAAGCGTACTGACAACGGGAGAGTCTTTAATTTATACTATGTAATGATGATATTATAAGATACGCCAAAATCATAAAAACTAGAGCCAGTTCAGTACTTTCATGAACATATCCGTAAACTGGGTACTTGAAAATATAAAAATCCGCAGAGATATCCAGGGCAACAAAAAAAATACATTTTTTTAAATTGTTTATTATTATTTACTTTTTATTACTTACCTCTTATTATTACTTACCGGTTATTATTTACCTATGTTGATTTTTAGATATTTTGAATTATTGTTATTTTTTTAAATAATTTATTATTCATGCTATCCCTTTTTTCACCATGCTACAGTCACCCTGTGGATGCATCTGATTATCTGATAAGCCACCACAGATTGAACATATATTTAGTTTACAGTGGAAGGTTATCATTCGCATCTATAATCGTACTGCACAACTACAATTAATGTTTATTTTTATTATTATATTTTTTATTATTACATGTATTACTAAGTATGTAAAGCTGCACACTTCGGTACAGAAATGCTGTAGTGTGCTGCTTAGGTTTTTATATTTGTATATCAAAAAAAATTGAAAAAATATTAATTTATTGGTTAAAATCAATTGCACGTTTATGAACCAACCTTATTGTAAATTTCTCTAAAATGAAATAAATAAATAAGTGAAATAATCTCCTGCTGATTTTCTACTTCCATTTCTTAAGGTTAAAGTCACGTACGTTATAATCTACGCATTCACAGATGGCGCCGATTAAATAATTTTAGGTTCTTATTACTTTTTGCACGTTACGCTTTAAAATATTAAGGTATTAATTTTGTATCGGTGACTCAATCCGATATTGTATTTTTCAGCCTTTCTTGAAAGATTTAGGTTTTTTATGGACAAAACTATTTATTTATATTCATAGTAAATATTTACGGGCGCAAACAATTAATTCACCGCAATATTTTAAAGCAAAACATGCACAAGTATTAAAAACCTAAAATAATTGAATTGGCACCATCTGTGAAAGCGTAGATTATAACGTACGTGACGTTTAACCTTAAAAACAAACCTCACGCAGTCCTCTCATAAGCCCTGGGGAAATATATTTACTTTAAGGCCTACTGTTGGATATAATATTTTTGAAAAATGTGCACAAGGCTCAGAAATATTATTTAATTAAATACCAAATATTTAATTATTTGAAAAAAACTACAATGTTGAGGGGCCATATTAATGGACCCAGTTTGTTTTCAAATAAAATTGTTTAGTAAGAAAAATACGTCTGACCTACGGGCATTTTAAAATTATGCTTTTTTTAACACAGTTCTCCTTGGAAACCTTATCCGGACTCACACGAGAATGCTTGATCATTATTTTAATATTCGTAGTTATGATAACAACACCATCACCTGTTTACCTTCAGCTTTCCCGTCAATAAATCATCAAGAATATACGCGAAATTCACAAAAGCGAACGAATAATAATATACCTACGTTTTTTTTTCGTTATTTGTTTTTGGGGTGTTATGTGTCACATCTACCGGATCTGCCGGATCTGCCCTGATGATGGACACTGCAACGCTGTTCGAAACGTTGGCTAAAGAAGGAGATAGCGCAACACGTCATAACACCCCAAAAATTAAAAAAAAAACGAAAATACTTTTGGCCGTGAAAATCTAAAAACGTATCCAATTATACTTTCTCAGTCAGTAAAAAAAAAATTTTTTAACATTTACGTTACGAATAACCTGATAGTATTTGAAAATCTCCGACTACCCTCACAGAAAGCGGAAAATGTTTCTTGTGTCGTGATGGAGGACTTAGCCAACCGAGAATCGAACACGGGACGCCTGGGTGGGATCCAAACGCGATGCTAACTCAACTACCGATCGACAAGTATTAATAATTTTTGTTTTTATTTTCTTTATCATACTTTCAACACTAAACGAAATACATACATGAGTATATATGTAATATTTCAAAGACAATGTTAGGTGTTAATGAATATTAATGATCAAATAAACAATGACGGACGACAAATGAAAAATTATATCCGCCTTTTTTTATTTTTTTCGAAAATTCTTATGAAAAGTTGACAGGCATGAATACTGAAAGCAAAAAAGCATTTGGTAAAACGCACGCAAAACCATTGATGAAACATTTTATTTAGATATATTATGCCATGAAGAAAAAAAAAATCCACTTTTGAACGTCCATTTAGTCTGATTTTTCCTCCAACGTTGTAACAACAACGCTGTAACACCAACGCTGTAACATCAACGCTGTAACACCAACGCTGTAACACCAATGCTGTAACACAAAAATCCGGCAAGTGAAACACATTTCAGAATAGATATAAGAATGAGTGGCGGTGAAGTCATGGTCACCCCCCACCTCAACATTATCTCGTATATTATACTGCTGGTACTAACAAAGGCTCAGCAATAAACGCACTAGCTCTGAAGCACACGTGTCAATCTTATTACTCCCATTGTCTTACTTCCCTCACACGCCTAACATAACGTGTACCTAACGTACATCCTCCAAAGTGGTGACCCCGATGTGATCTACAATGTTGAGATGAGGGAGCTTGTATACATAGCTCTATGGTTGAAACATTGTCATGGCGAAGGGGTTATAACTAAAAAATAAAACTTCAAAATTTGAACATGCTCATATATTATGTTTCAACACACGTTTATCAACAAAATCTTCACTGTTGTTCGATTGACAAATCGAAGTAAAGGCATCCTAAAGTCTTCACGTCAGTTCTTTCAGTATTCAATCCAGAACCAGACGATTTATAAGAAGAGTAGGTGAACGTCATGGTATACTCTCCCGCCATTAGAGCGTTTATGGGAACATCTTTGGTATCTGCTACCATTTGGTCGATATAATATTCCCCCTGGATTGGAAAAAACAGCAATAAATCATTCTATTCAACAAATAAAAACGCGGCTCACTGAGTCTACCACACATCTCGAATGTCTGGAAACAGAATAGTATATAACAAAATGCAAAGGAAAGCAAGAGGATAATGAATAGGTCAAAATTCTTGAACGACCTGCAGATCAGCAGAAAGCTGGCTGCCTGCCCGCACGGCAGTGGAGAGTTCTGGTCGATTGCGTGCTCAAAAGGTCGCAATTTCGGCAAATCTAGTCTGCCACCTCTTACCAGACCTGCAAATACCGCCGCCGAAAAGCCTAACTTATTAGGCAAAATGTTCGCGGGAAACTCGACCCTCAATGATCCAGGTGCTATCCCACCGTCGGTTTCTCATTGCAGTTTTCATATGAAAAAGCTGAAGATCCGGCATCGGGATGTACTCCAAGCCTTACTAGGGCTTGATATTAACAAAACTAGCGGGCCTGACGGAATACCTGCCCTGGTATTGCAAAGGTGCGCTGCAGAAATAATAGCTCCAATTTTGACGAAGCTTTTCAAAATATCCCTGAAGTCTGGATCTGTACCCTCTGGTTGGAAATAAGCGATCATTCACCCTTTTCCAAAGATGGGTGACCGCTCCAACCCAGTCAACTACCGCCCCATAGCGATCACATCTGTTCTGTCAAAAGCGATGGAACGTGTGATCAATGACAAACTGCTCACGTACCTCGAGACGAACAAAATTATTAACGACCGTCAATACGGATCCGGCGGAACCGCTCCTGCGGTGATCTTCTCGCGTATATGACGCGTGTTTTGGGGTGGTGCCTGAAACGTTTTGGTGAGACCCAAACGGTTGCACTGGACATTTCCAAGGCCGTCGACCGGATTTGGCACCGAGGGCTTGTCAACAAACTGCCTTCCTACGGACTTCCGACATCCTTTTGTACGTGGATAGCCGACTTTTTGAGGGAGAGATCAATTTAGGCGGTTACTGACGGTTTCACGTCTTCCTCGCATTCGATAAATGCTAGCGTCCCACAGGGATCGATTCTGTCTCCGACTTTGTTTCTGTTGCACATAAATGATCTCTTGTCATGTGAATTAATTTATTGTTACGCGGATGACAGTACAGTTCATGATAGGTTTTTGGTGACAAGCCTCCAAAGGGCACACAAACCCCAATATCTCAGAGGGCTTTGAAGCAAAGAATGGACGGTTTCATCGAGAGTGTTTTCTATTGGGATAAGAATAACCTCGTCGAATTTAATGTTTCAAAGACCCAATCATGTCTGATAACGTCTAAAAGGGATCGAAATGAAAATCTAGTCTCCTTCAACAGAAGCAATCTTTCGAACGGGACCTCCACCGATATGCTTGTTTTAACTCTAAGTGACCTGCTCAGGTACGGGGGCTCCATCGAAACCAGAGTTAAGTTAGCCCCTCAGAAGCTGGGCGTATTGTACAGGGCCCGCAGATACTTTAATAGTACACAACTACTAATCCTGTACAAATCGCAAGTGCACTTCACAGGTGAATTTGGCAGCCACCTCTGGTCTGGAGCTCCAAAATACCTAAAAAAAAAAACCCTTGGCTCTGTGCAGAAACGGGCGGTATGTTTGATAAATTCTCCCATCTTAACAGACGGATTGCAATCTTTAGAGCACAGGCGTCAGGTGAAAATGCTGTCCTTGTTCTACCGGTATTACAATGGAAGATGCTCCGAGGAGCTAGCGTCATTGATCCCCTCGGCACCAGTGCATAGTCGGGGAATACGCCAAACACGCGCCCAACATTTGTACACGATTGTCATTAATCACATGAGAACGATTCATTTCCACGACTCGTTCTTGAGTTCAACAGCTCGGCTGTGGAACGATTTGCCGGCCTCCTACAACATGGGTCTCTTCAAGTCCCATGTTTACTCCTTCCTTTTCTCAAAAAGACCCTCCGCACAGCATCTTCAAAGATAACACAGGTTTACAGGTTTGACACAGTTAATGTGAAAAAAAACTGTATTTTATTTGTATGCTGTACTGTATGTGAAACTTATATTTTTGACAACAAAATAGCAATGCAAAATTGCACCTATTACCTTCCATTCTTATGAATTGTAAGGTCCTCCCGTCTTGAAATAAGTTTTGTAACTTGGATTAGTAAGAAAAAAAAATATAATTCTACAAACTTATAATTTCCATTGTCCGTGATGTTGTGCGTATTGTGAAATATTCTTGATTGAACTTTAAATGAACTTTTAATTTAAAAAAATTGAAACTATGTGTGTGGGATTTTGTTTCATATTTACTTACTGCATCGATTGAACATTCTGGTGGAAAGTTGACAGCCCGCAAATACTGTCCAATCATTGTCTTTTGGTCCTTGTTTTTTACTTCGGCGCAGAAGTCTTCGACTTCGAACGCACCCATTTCTTCCTTTGTTCCAAGAGGTGTTTTTTTTTCGACGACACATAGCAGCTAAAATCAGTAGATTAAATACATATTTAGAATACCTTACATATAAAAATCTCGTGTCACGTATTGGTGGTCGCACTCCTCCGAAACGGCTTCGCCGATTTTTATGAAAATTTTGTTTGTATATTTGGTAGATATAAGAATAGGTTGTAAAGTAGAATATTTTACACCGCTAGGTGATTAGGGTGTCCCTATCCAGAAAAAAAATCTGTTTTTTTGACAATTTATTTTTTTGTATTTTTTTAATCAAAAAATACCTATAACCTCAAAATTTATCCCTCCTACCCCTACCCTCCAATTTTTCAATCACGATTTTAGTATTTTTGTTTTAACAAATTTAACCGTCTTTCGTATTTCAAACAGAACGAAATTATATATTATGTTGTTGAATGACAGATAGCCTACGTCCGCCTCATTGGACTTTCATCCACAACTGCGCAATTTGGGAGGAGGAATGGGTACCGCCGCCCCAGGAACCTTTATTGGATAACCAACACTTTGCCATAGGTCACCCCAAGTGGTTCGCTACGTTTGGTGATTTAGCAGGGGTGCCCGGGTTCATGGGGTGAGGTATGTCTAGATCTTGGAGGCGGATGACCAGGACACACTGAACTTCAGATTCCTACCCATCCCTTACACCCCTTTCCTTCCCAGAACTCTCCTCTCGTTCCTTTCCTTAAAAAAACCCTCCACACAGCGTCCTCAAAGATGACATAGGCCCTGAGGAAAATTATTTTCATTAGGGCCTCCTGTGTGGAGCTAATGTAAAAAAAAGACATTCACGAGAAGCGTAGCGTCATTTTGATATTTCATTCGGCATCATGTTCTCGCGTGAGCAAACCATCGAGCTTATTTGTGTTGGCTAATTAAGACGGATTGACAAAAAATATCGTACACTCAATTGCCCTTCGAAATTAATATTGATTTTCTTTATTTCATTTTCCTACTTTAGTTGGTGTTTTTTGTTTTCATCGGCGGTCATCGTCTACAGCGCTCCATTCCTCTTTCTGTCATAGATCCCATCCCCACACTCTTAAAATATATTCGTTATTTTTTTATTTAACTACCAAAATATTCACTAGAAATAACTTATATGGCAGAACAACGTTTGTCGGGTCAGCTAGTATTATATAAAATTTTCAGCTTAACTAAGTAATTCCAAGTTCAAAATTTTCCATCCGTCCTTCTTATTCAGTTGAAATTATTTTTTAATATTTAGCTTCTGAAAACGTGCAGGCCTACGTGGGAGAGTTGGTTTCTAGATTCATGCCAGATACTTTGACAGTATTTTCAAAGTCCTCCTTTAAATTTAATTTTTAATCTGTTAAGTTTTATATCATAAATAACACTAATATATGGACACTCTCTTACCAAAATTCCCCGACTCCGAAACTTCACAATCTCGGTAATAAATATTCTGATCTAGGAGATATATTTCACCTTAAGAATAACCAGCATAAAAATTGTTAATACCAATTCTTTTACAGATCTAGACACAAATAATCGTAGATGATTTCTGCAATTTTGTTTATATTGCATATTCTTTTATTTGTTGGACTTCTTATTATTTTTACCAATGTATTTTAAAACCCTAGACACCTAACCTTCGTCGATTCGATAAATTCGCGACACAAAATAGGCTATCCTTTTTTAACGCGTGCGCGGATGATCGTGTCGTTCCTTGTCAACTCAGTGCTCGTAAAACTCTTACGGGGAGTGGCCGGGTTCGGCAGGTAAGTACAGTATTTTTTGATATATTACGCGCATAGTCGTCGTTTCAACGAATGGTTAGGGTTTGTGTGACTTTTTGGATTGTTGTTGTTGTTTTTTTGCAGTTTTTTCGCTATGGCTTCGCAAAAACCGCTGTCTGATGCAAATATTCAACGTTTATTAATGGAAGAGGACACAAATTCATCAAAGGAGTCATCTGTAAGTGAACAAGAAGACAATTGAATGAAGACTGCCAATTCGTACAATGCCAACACCTATAAAAAGTAAAATACAAGATTTATTACTTGTCAGCACTGAATTTCAAGGTCAAAGTGGTCAGTCTTCCTCCAGAAATGACCGTGGATTGACAGAGACTGCCAATTTGCGAAACAGAAAAATTTGTGGATTATGTCCGTATAAAAAAAGGCGTATGACGAAGGCTTATTGCTCAAAGTGCAGCACTGCAATTTGTGGTGAAAATAAAATTGATTTTTGCACTAGTTACGCTTCAAACAACTAGTTTTTATTTTTTCACATAAGGGATCGTGATCTTTTTATTTTGTTTTGCCAAAGAAAAGATGCTGTTTTTATTTTTTTTTTTATTATTAATTTTATTAAAGTATGATGTCACTTCTAGTCAGATAAATACCTAGTGCCTTACTAAAATATTTTAAAAACAAATATATTTTCTAGTTACATTTAAATAAATAGTTTTATTTATCAATATAACCTTTGTTTCATATTTTTTTTGAAAATAATTTTTTTTAAATAAGTATTAAATAGATAAATACTGATAAATTTTTTTTTAGTCGATTCGACGAATGGTTAGGTTTATTAGGGAAAGCACGAACGGTAGGTGTCTAGGGTAAATTCATATTACATGTTTTTATTGTTACATTTTTTTATTATATTATATTTTCATTTTTTTTTTTTTTTTTTTTAAGTTTCTTTATTCATTGAAAAAATCTTTTTGTACAAAAGTTGGGGATTTTTCGACCACCATGCTAGGCACATGCCCGTGTTGTGGTGGTCGATTTTTTATACGGTAAATTATCATATACAATATAAAGAATGTGTGAGAGTATTAAGAAAATATACATATGCATAAAATAATACAATATTAAAGAATATTATAGAATACAAAATAGTATAAAATAATTTAATTTAAAAGAGTTACGAGTATAACATCAAAGTGAGTACTAGGTATATGGTAAGCACATGAGAAAGGATTTTTATGTTGAAAATCTACATTATCTACATTATTTAACACCAATTTTAGTACAATTAAATGTTGGGCTTTATTCTTCAAGTCCGGCGAATTACATTGTACAGCTGTATGTAGTATATAGTATAGTTCTTCATGTTTCAATCCGACGAATACTAAATAATAATTATTGTTACCATGCTTTAGTGCTGGGAAGTACATATGGGACTTCATCGGATTCGATACACAGTGGTGCCAAACAGTTTTAAGTAAATAGTTTAAGAGTATTTAAAATTTCAGCTAATTACATTTAGTTCTTTATAGACAAAAGACTTTTATTGGAGGTATATAATCTATTATCAATTTTATTTATAAAAAGTAACTAAAACTTGAATACACAATTTCGTCGTGGAGCTGGTGAAATAAAACCAAGAAACAAAGAACAAAAAAATAAAAAAAGACTTGTAGTGGAAAGGGCTAAGAAATGATTTTCTTTTCTCCCATTTTGATAAAAAAAAATAAAGTTTTGAGCTTTATTATATTTTCACAATGAAAATAAAATAAAATGGTAATAAATAAAATGATAATAAAATAAAATGATGTATTCCTCCAAATAAATGAAGTAATAAGGTATATTATATTATACAGATAACAGTAATAAAAGCAGTTATTGTTTTACTTTTAAAAAGTACTGTGTTGCTAACTTACAAACAAAGAATGTAAAAGCCCTTAAGGGCGTATAATAAATAAATAAATCTATTAGAGTTCCATATTGGCTTAGTATTTTCCAGTGTAATTTTGACTAATGCGAAATATTGTTTTCCCTTTTTACTTGGTTTACTGTATACTTCACTTATACGTCGAACAAAGACAAGCTTTTAATAAGACCTATGAACGATTATGTTTATTAAATGAATATCGGAAACTTAAAAGGGTGTTGGTGCCATAAAAATGCTAATGCAAACGGTATATCGATAGCACATGACGTAGGTATTCAAAATACGTATATAAAATATTTCACCTTCAAATTCAACCATAACTTTCCAACAAACATTTCAAACTTTGCAACAAAGGCGATCAGTGGCCGATTTAACATTTATTCACAGAATTTTAAATAATGTGTGGCGACACATCATTATCAACTTCGCCATCAAAAGAAGATACGAGAAATATCTAATATTCGCGCGATACGGGCAATCTACTTACCTGAGTACATACCTACCTACTGCTGCTGCCGCCGATACATAATAATTTCGCCACCGCCTAGAAAGGTCTGGAGTTTATAAGCCGCCTGAATATTCAACACCGTGGATGTTCGAGTACCTTCCAGTGCACATTGCCGGCGAATGGAACATTACTCCACCGGTCGCGCTGGTATATATAAAGCGACTAAACTTGGCGCTCGCTCAGTCAGTCTCACACTAACAGTCGGTCAACATCTCAGCATGTAACAGATCTCCGCACAAGTGCTCCTGCATGGCATCGCTGCGCATCCAGGGCAGCTTCCCGAGGTCCATCACCACGTCTCAGCTACAAGGCCCATCGTGTCTTCAGCTCCGCAGAACAGCTACATCCCGCGACTTACAAGGCTTGCATCACCTTCAGTCCAGGGATCAGCTCACCGTTTCATGGCACCCCGAAACCCACCGTGTTTTGCTGCCATGGAAACGTGCTCCGCCTCGCCAGGACTACCTGCTGGTGGCTCAGCTCACCGAGCCACCCACCGTTCATCTCCGCGACTCAAAGCGTCGAGCAACGGCATGGAAGATAGGTCATCTCCACCGCCAAGGTGTTGAACAACTCGTTGACCTTCACCACACCATTTCCATCACCTCCGTGCGCCTGCAGCATTTCATCTACGGCACTCCGCCTTACATCATGTTACTGCTTTACCGACCTCGCTACGTAGCCCAATAAACGACTGCCTCATTACATCGACTGACGCCTTTCATTTCTGTCTCCCGCTCCCTCAAATGAAATCGACTGAACTGATCGTCTATATCTTATTATTACATTAATCGTAAACGCCACACACAGCACACTCCACATGCTTAACTGCAAAACAAATGCAGCAACTAATTCTCCAATTAACCTTGCTCTTCGTTCATTCATTAACATTAGCCTAAAATCTATCATTCACATTTGCTTGGATTCACTGCCTAAATTTAAATGGAGCATCATGCCAATGCTATAAACTATTCAGTGCGTGCATTTCCTTTCATATATCACCCCTTCTCATACCTACAAAACATACTCATACACAGACATTTATATACTACGCACATCACCGGTAAATACAAAAAATACATACCTTAAATAATACAATACAGAAAGTTTAATCACTGTATCCCATGTACAGTTATGGCTGGTTTACACAGTGCGAGCTAGCGTGCGAGTCAGCCTGCCGAGTATCTGCACTGCAGTAACTTGCACTGTTTGGACGTAACTTACGAGTAACTCGTACGTGCGAGCAATTCGCACGTGGCAGCAGCTCGGTCATCACTCGCATCGTTTGGACGCGTTCAGCAGTATAGAGCCTGTGTTTTTTGTATGCTGCGTCCTAAATGGCTGCGGAAAGATTGTCTTCTGATAATAAAATATAAAACATGAAGCTCTACAGAGAACAAAAAACCTATGGAATTGTTTCGATAAAAATTACAGAAATAGAGATAATATGAGAAAATCATCTTTGGAACACATTGCTAAAGAAATGCATCTAGATAACACCAGTGAGGTAACTAAGAAAATCTTCAAACCACCTAGTCTCTAATCTAAACCCCTTTCTTTCGCTGTTTTTTAAGGTTTTCATGGGCATTTCTTTCGGCAATTCTTGGCATAATGTTGTTGTCGTGGACCTTATCACTGTTTTGTAATTAAAGCACGTTAACTCGGCATCGCGACAACTCGCAATACTGGACAGTAGCTACTACGTGTAGTATGGACAGCTAAGGCGAGCCGAGCTACTGGCGTACGAGTAGACAAGCCGAGTAGCTATCTACTGGCTAAGCAGCAGCTCGCACTGTGTAAACCAGCCATTAGTTTCTAAGTTTATAAAATAAATAAATAAGATTACGCACACTGACTAAGCCATCTATTTTCTTTTTGAACTCGAACTTCCCATCCAACACCGCAATTGTTTCGTTGTATCGAATCGCTCACAGACGGGACGTTTCAATGAAGGCTTGGCTGTCAGCATCGGGGCAGACGGTCACACCAGATTTGTAATTGATTATAAATTTATTCTGTAAAAAAGAATTTCGGGAGTGTTTTTTTTAAATATTTTATACATAGCGTCTCACATTTTGAAATGCTAGATAAAAGTTTTTCCAAAAAAATAAAGCGCTAAAAATATTTCGGCTTTGCAATAAATCCAATAAAAAAATTGAAAAATTGTGAACGTATCCGGAAACTAAAAACTGTTATTTGAAGGTGATAAAACACGCTTTGAAATTTCATTAATATAAAAAATCGTGTATTTTATATATAATAATATTTATATATAAAACAATTTTGAATGCAAGCTTTAAAAAGGTTTGAAAATTGCTCACCATTCATTTTTTCCAACTAAAATTACTGTGTCTTATTAGGAAAATGAATTATAAAAGTTGTCGTCAATACACTTGTTTGTCGTTTCACGTAAAAATTAATGTGGCGACACATCATTATTATCATCGCCACCAAAAGAGGAATCGAGAAACATCTCCTAATATCCGCGCGCATCGGCAAACCTACTTGCCTAGGTACCTTCGTACCTATACTGGCCGCGATGTACTTTCTCGCCTCCCGTGCCAGCCCGACGTTAATAATATCGCCCTCGCCTAGAAAGGTCTCGAGACAGCACCGTACAATATCTGTACGGCGCCGAATATTCTCGAAGTGGCTCGTATTACCTACCGCGAGGTAGTTACTCTACCGCGGCTATATAAGCAGCCGATCGCTCGCCCGCTGCAGTTCAGTCCAGTTCAGTCTCACACTTACAGTCGGCCAACATCTCAGCATGTAACGATCTCTGCATGGCATCGCTACGCTCCAGGGCAGCTTCCTCGAGGTCCATCACCACGTCTCAGCTACAAGGCCCATCGTGTCTTCAGCTCCTGAGATCAGCTCCATCCCGCGACTTATAAGGTTTGACGCACCTTCAGCCAAGGGATCAGCTCACCACTTCATGGCACCCCGAAGCCTCACCGTGCTTCGCTGCCATGGAAACACGCTCCGCCTCGCCAGGACTACCTGCTGGTGGCTCAGCACACCGAGCCACACACCATTTACCTCCGCGACTTAAAGCGTCGAGCAACGGCCTGGAATATAGGTCATCTCCACCGCCATGGTGTCGAGCAACTCGCTGACCTTCACCGCACCATCTCCATCACACCGTGCGCCTGCAGAATCTCATCACAGCACCCCGCATTACATCTTGTTACCGACCACCGACTATCTGCTACGTAGCCACAATAAAGACTGACTCATACATTGACTGACGCCTTTCATTTCTCTCGTCCCGTCTCTACCGATACGGATCGCTCCCTCAACTGGTGACCCCGACGTGATATGAACACGCAGCAAATAACTTTCTGACAAGAGTGTTACCACGACACACCGGTAACACCGCAAAAACAAGGGAATCGGTAGAGACACATCAGCATGGACATACCGGCCAGCATCAACCCGGCTTTCCTGCGACTCCTGGCATCATCTTTCAACCCTGTACTCCGTACACTGAGAAGGGGGTCTGTAGCGGCTACTTAACCCGCTCTGTAAAATTTACCGCAGCGCCACTGACCTCCACAGAATTAGCTGGAAGCACATACATACAGCGTAGTAATAATGGCCGCCTTAATGATAATCCGCCACCTACGCGAAAGAGCTAGAACGTACGGCTGTACCGTTCAAGTGCCCGCAGAAAGTTCGGGTGATATCCCGCCTTTACGTGAATTCACCCGACGTTACCTACCGTCATCGAAATTACTTGCCACGGGTATATAAGCCGCGCTCGCTGGCTCGGAGCTAGTCAGTCAGTACCTAGTCTCCATTCATTGATAAAGGAACACAGTCCGAGCAGTGCAGTAACTGCGCCCGGCACGGGCCCACGCAGTTAGCAGTGAACAATCTATCCAGCGTGACCCAGGAACATTCCAGCACCTTCGAGGCACTTCTCCAACTACGATCTCGACATGAGATGTCAACCAGCATCCTGCAACGAGCAGCTACCACAACCACACCGGGCAACGCGCCCGCTACCACACTCGGCAACGCGCCAGCATCCAACATCCTGCAACGAGCAGCACGGCAACGCGCCATCATCCAGCATCCTGCAACGAGCAGCAACCAGCACCTGGCAACGCGCCAGCATCCTCATCGCCTCTCAAGGTTCCTTCCTGCGTCACGTGTGTGCTCCGACCCACTGGACACACAGCCGCCATATCCCGTCAACACGACGTCGATCGACCGCCTGGACCAAGGTCTCGTCTACACCGCCATGGTGTAGGGTAACACGCCGGTTTCCTGAAGACCCGTGATCTTCACCGCCGTAATGTCCTGACCTTCATCTTCACTCACCACGCAGCAGCATCACTCCACTCCGCTCCCGCTCCGCATCGACCTCCGCTACGTAGCCACAATAAAGACTGACTCACCACTTCGACATGACGCCTTTCATTTCTGTCTCCCGCTCCCTCAACTTAATAAAATAATTAATAATAAAGTTTTTTTTTTTTAAATTACGGTCGGAAACATTGGTTTTGTAAAGGTGTATATTTTAATTGTTTTGTGGTTAACTTTTAGATTTGAATATATAGCGTGTTGTTTTTTCTTCTAAATTCCGTTAAAATTATACTTCTTATGATGGATAGGGAACCATAAAGATTTCTATGAGACCTATGTGAGCTAGGAGAAATATGATCTGCCGTGATTAAACCGATTAGATAGAAAACTAAGCTGAATAGTTTTCGGCTTCATTTTTAAATATTTTTTTAAGAATCAATTGCACAAACTTTGTTTACACGAACTAATTGTTAATTTTTATTTTGGCTATTAATTATATTTAAAAAAAATTTGGATTGAAACTTACACTCTTTTTAGATTCTCCGTAATAAAAGCAGATGCTGTTGATTAACAAAAAAAAGGTAACGGTTTTTGTACAATACTCCATTTTTAACCCGCCTAACTTTTAACTAGCCGTCGAGCCCATTAAACTGCATATGAATAATACGATTGATGAACGAAAACGTAATTTATATGTTACAAATAATTATGTTCGTTCTTTATGTGCAATCATGAATGTTGTAATTATTGTTGTTGATATTGTTACTGTCGACATTCGTTTCTTTTAACAACCTTTTGACAGATTTGTGTAATATGGCAAAACACTTTGTTTATATTTCAATTGAATACATGAAACGTAATAAAATAGTGATTTTTATTCTGGTGGGTAATACGAAATAACATACCTCTTGAAATAATAAATATAGTCAGATACGTTTTCAGATTTTCAAGGCCAAAAGTGTTTTAATTGTTTGATTTTGGGGTGTTATGCCTTGTTGCGCTACCTCCTTGTTTAGCCAATGTTTCGGACAGCGTTGCAGTGTCTATCATCAGGGCAAATCTGGCAGATCATGGACACATCTGCCGGATCTGCCGTGATGATGGATACCGCAACAAGGAGGTAGCGCATCACGGCATAACATCCCAAAAACAAGTAACGAAAATAAATATAGTATTTTAATAATATCAACGAATATACTTAACCCTTTCAGACGTGAAATAAAACAGGAAGTGGTAGAACATATTTGATGCGTGATAACAATTGGTTGTCTCATTTGAAAATTGTTGGTGTTTCTTTTTACAATAGTTTAGAAGTTTTTGCTGCTTTGATTTAAGGAACATTTGATCTTAGAGGGCATATGAATTATATATAAAGGGAATATGTATAATATGTGTTTCACATAAACTTTGACAAATCGTGCACTCTTTAACAAAACATAACATTTAAAAAATATATATAAATTGAACTTCAAAAAAATTAAAAAAAAAAATGTTCATCAAAATTTATTATAAAAAATCGAAAAAATACCTTTAACCATTTTTTTTTAAATAGGAAGAAAATATCCGATCAGGATTAAATACAAAAATCACTTTTCAAATGTAAAAATGGCTAAAGTTTGAACTGTTAACAAAAATCCAATAAAAATAGCCGGCAAAGCCAAGGGTACTTGAATTTGGAAATCCAAAAATCGCTATCAGCTACAGAGAGAGAGTATTAATTTTGAAACATATGCATATTAAAATACACACACGGTCCGAGGGTTTGTGATGAATGCCAACCTTCAACCTACGATAAGCCTACAAGAAATTTTTTTTTCCCTCTAAATATTATGTAGAGAAAATGGTACATTCGGCGACATCTGTCCGAGCAGTTGGGAGCTATTACAGAGATCTGCATAGAGACTGGATCGAGGGAACCCCATATCATAGTTATATCGAGAACAAAGGAAGTTTAAATTCTACCAATAAGAGAGTGGACTTTGATCATTTTGGGCGGCCTTGAATTCTTTCCCACAGGAACGAAAGTTCATCGAACGGAATTGTAAACAGAACTAAAGACAACGAGTTGAAGGATTATTGACCCGGGTCGTGTTTATTTAAGGCGCGATCGAGAACTGGAGGTTTTGGGCACCTAACGTTTCAAATGGAAACAAGAAAATCTTAGGCGGAAATGTTGAAAATAAATAAATGAAAAATCATCGATAAGGGCACGGAAACGTAACATGAATGGTCCCAGGGGTCGATTTAATTAAAACCGATCTGGAATGATCACAAAAAACGGGTAGAATCTCGGAAAATTTCACAAACTGAAGATAATAACCTGGAAAAGTGGGAAAACCTATTGATATGGAAATGGAATGGTGAAACGAAGTTATTAGAGCCAAATATCTCAAAAGAAAACTAATTGGAACTACTTAAATTGACTTTAATAGTTACCGGTATAAGGATTACTCTGATCTGACAACACTATTCACGATAAACAGGATGTTGAAAATATGGCATGTCAAAGGCCACGGTACATTTTGGTCACTCTACAATTAAATCAAATCACAGGAAAAGATGCTTAACATAGCCTGACACTGGGAAATACGCGTAAACCGTCGAAGGAATCGCTAACCGTTTGACTAGAGAAAAAAGGTTGGCTATCACTTTGTTGATATGACTTTATCCAAATAATTTTATAGAACATGATTTCGAGCAATTAAGGGCATCATTAAAGCGAAACGATGTAAACAAAATTACACAAGCGAGATACAGTATTTACTTTAGAGAAAAAACAATTACTTTTATAGTGTGGACATTAATAATGAATTACGAGCAAGTACTTGAAATTTTTAAATATAAATACCTGTCAATGAGAAAATTTATGTGATTTTTTACGAGAGAGAGACACTAAACTAATTTGGTTCTAAGACATGAGATAGGAGATTAACAGAGATTTGACAAAAGGTCATATACGGAGGAACCGAATTTGGTCCTTTTCCTATGAAAGTCTGGGCGATCAGGAGTCATTCTTCTATGAAAGGAGAGCTCTAGGAAGTCTTTAAGACACCATGGTTTGATAAAGAAGGGGAATTCGTTGGGAGATTGAGGGAGAGTTCGGATGAAATAACGGGAAGTGCGCGATCAAGAAAAATGTAAAAGTGCGCGAAGAAGACTAGTAAACTAGTGCTTCTAGTAGAGTTGAAAAATGTCTACAAGTGTTTGCAAAAAAATAGTAAATTCAGTGTTTTATTTTCCCTTTAAAATTGAGGAATAAAATTTTCAAAGACGATCAACGGAGAGTCCGGAAAAGTGCCTAAATAATACTTCGTGAAAGTTCGGGTGTTTTATAATGAAAGTGTTTAAAGTCAGTAAATAAGAATTAAATGACATTCGGGGTTCTTTCTTACAACTTATATTTAGTGGTTTTATAACATTTAACAAAAATCCAGTGTCTTAAAATAAATCAAATTACCGGATAAAAGAAAATATAACACGCGATTTTAAAATTAACTATAGGTGATATAATAATTAAAACTTTAACTTTACTTTAAATAACATGACATAGGTAAAATAAATAACAATAACGAATTGTTCGAGTCACGTTTAAACTACAGTGGTTCAATAATAAGGCGGTTAAAAATCCTTTGTGAATTGAATAACGAAATTGTAATAAACAGTAGTGATAATAATTCGTACACTTGGAAAACGTGCGTATCTACGGTTATTAATTCTAAAGTGATATTAAAATATTGAGAATAAATAATAATTTACCTAATTCCGGACAATAAAATTAAACATCTGACTTGTTATTTGATGAATCACCTCTCGAAGGCGAATGAAATAAACCATTAGTTAATACAAGGTTGAGGAACTAAGCGAAATACCGAAGTGAATCTTAAATAGACAGATATTTGAAGAGTTTTTTCCATCAGTCTTTTCTCAAAAAGGGCCGATAGGAATCCATTAGCTAGGAATCGAAAAAAGGGAAAACCTCGATCACAATGTCGAATTTATGAAAGTCCCGACTGGAAAAAATTGTAATCGATCGAGGGCGGTAAGATCAAAACAATTATTAATTATTTTCAGAGACAAAGAAGAAAGAGACGGGCGTGCATCACCAATAAATCAATCGGAGCTTTGGAGTTTTGTACTAACACACTGCAACTAATTAAAAGATTATGTTATTTTTCCACGCAGGATAGCAATGCCCACCAGCTCGAAAGCAAGTCAACCAGGAAATATCTATTCAAGAGTTAGGCTACATATGAAGGTATTATCTTCAGTTAGGTAAATACGCTAATTTATTATAACTCATATAAAACGAAACGAGGCGCGTAGAACGTAATAAATGACTATCGTGGAAGCTCTTTATTCTATATTTCGTGTGCGGGAGTATACATGCGTCTCAAAATTAGGTCAAACAAACAAATACCTACTTATAAATTAGGTTATACAAGTACTCGTTTTAGTTAGGTAGGTCTATTGTTTACATAAGCGTGTATAAGGATAGGCGACATACGATATCAGTTTGATTCGTAACCGAAATACCTATATTTCTCAGAACTATGTAGGTCAAGCAAACTATACCTTAGTTGAAGCTAGGTCATCCAGATACCTCTTAGGTTAGCAAAGTACCTACTTAAATGACCAATGTTTGGGCAAAGCTAGGACAAGTAAAATATAAAAGAATTAGTTAACCAATGAATTGTGTTTCAAAAGGACAATGACCGTAGAAATAAACAATCTCCAAAGTAGGTCAGTATACCGAAGGTCGTCTGTGCGAAGAGTAAACAAACAAACCATAAAAATGATGTACCTATTTAATATCGGTCTTTCGTTCATCGGAGTTAATTAACTATTGGCACAGTTTAATTAGGTATTACAAGATGTCATAGGAGTGTGCCTCTTAATCATTCTAGGTAATTACATTGGCGTACTTGAATGATAATAATAACAATAAGACGAAGGAAAATAATTAACGACAACACATAAATTAAATAAACAAATAACCATGAGAAATGAAATACGTAACGCTAAAATCAATAGAAATAGCAAATTGATAGGTATAGCTAATACCTACCGAATCCTTTCACCGACGAGATTAGGGTATGTTATATGACCTTCGATTGTGTATCTAAAATTTCGATTAGAGTTCAATGACACGGTCACCTAAATTCCATCAACGAATAAATAAAACAAAAACACAAAAGTCAAGGGGCAGGTTTATCAATCATAGCTTACGACGGAAGCTTCGCCCAATATGTGAAAGTAAAATCGACGTTAAATTCACTCAATTCTAAACAACTGATTATACTAGAGCGATTGCCAATAGGTAGCATTGTTTTAGCATGCAAAATTTCGCAAAGTAAAGTACCTCGACTAGCTTCAAACTCAAAGAGAGCTCATCACAATTATTCAGGAGGTCATTGATTCAATGACAACTTGACTTATCTCATTTTAAATCTTTCTTATAGCAAGTAGGTATCCAAGAACCCATAAATACCCAAAAATCCTAAATACCTAACACACGAGGAGCTAGTGACCTCATTTAAAAAACACTGGTGTTCAAATACTCATACAGTCCTAAATCCTGAATTTGCTCACGCATATAGATTTCAAGGCTGCTGTATGCAATTATGTGCTGATCGGAAGGGTAGTGAGAACTTTGTCCGAGAGGAAAATTTTAAATCCTGTTACGGTATTGTCGAGATGGGGCATGCGGGGAGAGGTAGAGACGTATGCGGATAATACGCAGGCGCGGCATTTAAAACTACAGGTTATTTGCATACCGTAAGCTCTTGTCAAACCTGAAAGCAAACATAAGGCTCACGAGGTGAGTTTTATGTCAGCTAGTCAGAGGTGGAGTGTAACGCTGGGTCGGTCACGTGGGAGGAAGGATCTGCCCGTCACAAGCTTACGCCACATTTAACGGATAGAGACATGATAAGGTAAGACATGAAATACCCCTTCTAGACTCAGTAGAGTTAAATTCAACCCGGAGGCGTCGGAAGTCGGAGTGGGACAGAAAAACGGCATGAAGACTTGGTATTCCCCCTGCTGGCGTGAAGGGCCCCTTTCATAGCATGAGACGCTCGTCGAAGAGAGTAAAACTCGGATCTAAGGACAAGCCTAGCAAACGTACTGGGAGAATTCGAGTTTGTAATTGTTGTTCATCGGTTTTCACTTGGTTAGCGGAGGAGCCGACTTTTCAGCAAACATATTATCCCCCTCCCCATATCCATCCATCCTTACTATTTCAACAGTTTTGCGAATACTAACAAATAACACTAACTATGTATACAAAACATTATGTTAGGGGAGGTTGCAGACAAGGACTTCAATTGAGAAAACTGGACCTTCGAGTACGATCATCCTACACCGGTAAGGTAAGGTTTGCTATCTTGAAATGTTTAATTTATTGACTGTTGTTTATGTTATCGGTGTATCAGCGGTGATAGGAAGAATTAAATAAACACACTAAATTCCTACGGAAATCAAATAGACACAAAGTTAAAGGCGGGGTTAGTTTATCAAACTCGGTTAAATATTCTAAAATAATAATAAATAAATTGATCGGAAAATTCTCACCCTTTCTCTAAAAGAATCTATGGGTTACCACACGTAATACATTATATTCTCTACATATGTGTGCATATTAAGTATGCAAACAGATGTAAAATCTAAACAAAAAAATTACACAACGCAGATTATAGAAATAATGTGAACTAAAATCTTGAATCTTGATTACTGTGAGAAAATCGTAGGGATTTAAGAAGATAGGGTAGGTTTAGCTAGATTATAAGGTATAGGGGTTTAGAAATCACGAGCCTGAGGTAGAAATAAACCGAAAGGAGGGTTGAGTCAGGCCATCATACCTAGTGGTGTGATCAGTAGGACATAAGGGTAGAATTATGAGCGTGGCTACGAGACAGGAGCTACGAGATTTAAACTACGAGGTAGAAGCTTAGAAAAGTAAATCAGCTAGGTAGGGTTCATCACAATTGGTGTCAAAAGCCAGGAGTGGCGGACCATTACAGGTTTAAGGGAAAATCTTCATTCCTGACAATATAACTTATCCCTTATTTCAATACCTGTTTTCTTCCTCAGGAACATGAAGACAAAATTAATATCTCTTGATTTTGTTAAACAAAAATCCGAGAATTTTACATAACCAAAATAAAGGATATTCTGTGATATTTTTCTGCAATTGATAGCAGTCCAAATTGGACCACATTTCTTACCGTTCGTAAAACATCTATAATATATATATATATATATATATATATATATATATATATATATATATATATATAAATTAATTGCTGTTCATTTGTCTCGCTAAAACTCGAGAACGGCTTTCCGATTTAGCTGATTTTGATTTTGAAATGTTTATCGTAGTTTATGGAAGGTTTAAACGGTGAGAAAATATGGACATTTTGCGAGGAAAATACTTAAAACAACAATTTCATTTTCCCATATAAACTGTTCTACCTACTTTCCTTGGGTCCACTCGAATTGAAGCACGTATTAAATTAAGGGTTTTGAATCGACAACATAGGATCCGCGGGAGGGGGGAGGCGAATACGGGAGGGTGGACGGGAACTCAGGAAGGGGGTTCGTGGGACGGGGGAAGGAGGGGAGTAGAGTGAGGAGGGGGAAGGTGGAGGAGGAGGAGTGGGAATGCGAGAGGGGAAGGGGACGCAGGAGAGGAAGGGGGGAGGAAGGTGAACGGGACGAATGGGAAAGGACGTGCAGGGAGAAACTATTTATTTTATAAATGGCATAGCATCGCATGCCGGGTACCAGCTACTTTATTATAATTATTTAAAACATTTCCCCAGCAGCCATTTATTTTAAAAGAAGCTATTGAAACGCTCTATCTATGTTTTATGAGCATAGAAGTTGAAAATCCGAACTTCGTAGACTATTTTAGACCGAAGTTAAAAACATTTTTTTTTTAATTTTTCACGTCGAATTATTGATCAACTGTTTACGGTTAAAATTAACTCATTTTCCCATAGTCACGCAGCTTTTGTTATCAAGTATACCACAGACAACTTATCTTAACTCGAATAAGTACCAATCACGGCAGTTTTAAAGTAACGACACTCAGGATTCGCGCGGTTATAAATTTATTTATTTCGCGTGGTCGCTCCAGTGGACTACGCAACGGATTTTCATGCTTTTTTTTTTTAATCGGAGACGGTTTACATATATATAGTTCCGGAGAGCACTTAGGCCATAGACCCATTGTACTATCTCCCATTTTACCTCATTCCTTTGACAGTAACCCAGTCCCTTTTATAAAGTTCACCAGGATTGTCATTCGAAATGAAGCTATGTCTTCTGGTCCGATAATGTGTCTTCCCAGGTCTCATTTCCCCTCTTCACTCCTCCTTGGTTCCCTGAAGGCCCCACGACAGAAGAGGGCTTCATCTCTCCTCTCCACTTCTTAGTTCCCCAAATAATAATAATAATAATAATTGGATAATTTATAAAGCGCCGTTTTTGTGAAAAATCACCTCAAGGGCGCAAAGGCTCCACGACGGAGAGTACAAGGGAAGACCCACTCCACCTTGGTTCCCCGAGGGCCCCAGGAGGGAAGAGAACTTCATCTCTCCTTCTTGGTTCCTCTAAGGCCCCACAGAGGAAGAGTTCACCAAGATGGCCTCATTTCTCCTCTTCACTCCTACATGGTTCCTCGAAGGCCCCACATGGGAAGAGGACATTATCTCTCCACTTCACTCCTCCTTGGTTCCACAAAGGCCCCGCGCTGGAAGGCTGCCCTTCCCCTTGGTTCCTTGTAGGCCCCACAAGGGAAGAGTTCATGGAGGTGGCCTCAGCTCACCTCTCCACGGTTTCTCCTCTTAGTTCCTCCTACGGCCCCAAGAAGGAAATCCACAGAGGTGGCCTCAGCATTCCTAGGTTCCCAAAAGGCCCCTAGTTTTCGAATGGTCCAATTTTTTTTGTCCCACGAGTTACCAGGGAAATAGAAGGTCCACTCCAGCAGAGCCCTGAGTGCTGGCCTCATTTCTCCTCTTCACTCTTACATGGTTCCTCGAAGGCCCCACATGGGAAGAGGACATTATCTCTCCACTTCACTCCTCCTTGGTTCCACAAAAGCCCCGCGCTGGAAGGGTGCCCTTCCCTTTAGTTCCTTGAAGGCCCCACAAGGGAAGAGTTCATGGAGGTGGCCTCAGCTCACCTCTCCACGGTTTCTCCTCTTGGTTCCTCTTACGGCTCCAGGAAGGAAATCCACAGAGGTGGCCTCAGCATTCCTAGGTTCCCAAAAGGCCCCTAGTTTTCGAATGGTCCAATTTTTGTTTGTCCCACGAGTTACCAGGGAAATATAAGGTCCACTCCAGCAGAGCCCTGAGTGCTGGAGTGAGGTCTAAATACTCCGAGATGCGACCTTGTTTCTCGGAGGCACCGTTCGTGACGCTGTTCCCCAGGACATTCAGCCTGAGCACGGTAGCTCACACCTTGGCTTGGGATGGCTATTGCAGGTTTGTGTTTTCCACTCCCTGAGCGATGGGTTCGCCACACTCCCTACGCTATTTAGATATATAAGTTTTCAAGGTTTTATGAAAATTGGTTGAAATATATAAAATATAAAGGTAGCTGGCTGGCAAGCGGATGGCATGGATTTGATATGTATGCAAATTAACTGATGGCGTTGGTTATTAAAGTAGGGTAATGGCGTTGTAAGTAGATGGCGTTGTGTTTCGTTAGCCACAGCAACGTGTGACCCGGCCAGTAGATATGTAAATCATAGTGAATGATCCCGTTTCAGAGCTTAGTCTGAGATCCATTATTATTTTTATTTTGTTTTTCATTATCTTTATATTTATTAATGTTACCATTGTAAAGGATTTAAAATATTTACGAAAAAGAAATTAGAGAAGCTGAAGCACTCAGGCTTAAAAATGAGAGTAGGCTTTTCTACAAAAAAGTAAATAACATGAGAGCAGAGTTTCAGCCAAAAATAAATATATGCAAGGACGAGAACGGTGTGATACTGAGCGAAAACCCTGACATCCTGAGGAGATGGGTGAGGCACTTTGATAAGGTTCTCAATAACAACTCAGCAGAGGTGGAGCACAACACGATGGAGAGCACGGTTTAGCAGGTTTGAATGTTAATAAATAAATAAATAAAATAAGGCAAAAAAAATTGTCATCCATAAAATTTCCTTTCTACTTTTCTAGTTTGCAAACCTATTTATAATATCATCAAAGTCCAAGTTTCTGACCGGACCATTTTCTAAGGATAACATTCCCAAACTTGTTAAACGTTCTTGACCCATTGTGGAAAGCAAAAAGTTTTTCACTCTAGACAACAAACTAAAAGATCTTTCTGCTTCCGCAACTGTTATAGGCAGAGTACAGAAAATTCAAATGGCAATTACTACATTAGGGAAGAGATTTGACAGTTTTTGGTTTGAAAAAGTATTCAGTAACTGCAGTGGATTTAAATGTTCTGAAAAGTTTCCTGGCGTGCTTGACAGCTGGGCCCACGGGGCGTGCGGGCCCGGCCCGCGTCCGCTCCGAGTGTCATTGGCTTTTATTGGTCAAAAATTCGGACACCCGGGCCCCCCTTAGGCCCGGGCCCCAAGTTTCAGACTTGGCCAACGTGCCCTCTCGGCGGCCCTGTGCGTGACCGTCATACATAGGTGCTGGGATCGCTTTTCTGCCGAGCCCAGCTATTGGCGCGACAGCCAGCGTTAGATCTAATGATACTTCCTTCCAGTCAGGTCGGCAATTCGTAGCCTTCTTTTTGTAAATAAGTAAATCGGATAAGGACACTTTAGCTCAGTTGGCAGAGTCGCGGCTCGGTAAGCCGAAGGTCCTGTGTTCGAATCCCAGAGGTGCCAATATATTTTTCTGATTTTTCCGATTCAAGATTTTCGATTGAGTTTCGCTAATATTGTCCTCATTTAGTGATTTATTATTGTTTATTGCTTGTGACCTGCAGTTCATAATTGGTAGTTTTTTGATGTCAATATTTTTTCCACTGTTATTAACAATATTCCATTCACTATTTCTTGTTAAATTCATACTATGTATTCAATAGCTATGCGTGTCTGTATGAGATTATTGCATTACTATATAATTTTGTATTGGAAATGATGGCACGACTATATAACCAAACAAACAAAATTAAAAATTCACAGACAATATATTGATTAACTATGCAAATTAGCTTATCTGCACATTTTAGCTTATTTTTTACTATAAACAGTTTTGTGTTGGATAGAACCGCGCTTTGAAAATCAGAGTAACGTCACGAATTGGCACGAAATGAAACCGTCACTTATGATCGGGCTCCTACAATATCTGAACAATACAGCTTCTATACTCCGAAAGCAATGAGAAGCATTATTTCTTTCGCTTTCTATCTTAAAAGATATCACAAATGTTCGCATGACAGGAAGAGAGATATCTAACTTTTAAAAATGCACCGTCACTTTGGAACAATCATGATATCCTGTGATTATAACCGCAAAGATGTTTTGGGACTAATTTAGTTTCCTGGGATTAAAGTGTTAAAATCAATGGTGACAGATTTTTTTTACACGGATCGATTACCGAATAAGATGGCACAAGGGATTTTTCAATGTTTAATGGTCTTTGTGCGTTTTCAAAGTCGCCTACGTCCATAAATGTACAAACAAAAAAAAAGTTAAACCAAAGGAATGATAGTTACATTTACGCTCTATCCTTCAAAATAAAACGATATATTATCAAAAAAATATTTTTCTTACTTTATAACTGTTTTAAAAAAGCTGTTTTCAACAAATCTCAATAGACCTGCAAATATGTTTCTTATGTGGTCATATACAAGAAGGAAAAAAAAGAAAAAAAAATATTTTTAGATAGAAAACATCTCAATGTATGTGCGCTTATTTTTAATTTTTTTATTTAAAGAGCCTTTTTACCTAAATAACGATGTGATATTATTAAAAAAAACTGCATAAATCAGTCAACTTTAAAATCATTTTAATGTACCAGAAAACAGGTTAGTTAATAAAATAAAAATATCATCCAATGAAACAGTATTTTAAATAAGTCAATTTAAAAAAATATATATGAAATTCTAATGATTTACTTGTTTTTTTTTGATATTCTTAAGTATATAAAAAGACCACTTTGATAATTAAACTTCACTGCGCGGGAATGCTCCGCTCAAGACGGTCGTTCGCGACGCTGTCCCGGGTAATTTAAGTAAAAACAGAATCACCAAAAAGATCAATCATTTACTAGACCTGAATACATTGTGAGATTTATTAAATTGACTTTTTTAGAATGTTCCTTAATTTACGTGTTCGGTCAGCGTTGGCTTCAGGGATATTCAACATAAACATTTAATATGATATTATACACACATTATATTTAAAAAAAAATCTTAACGTAATTTCGTTGAATTATTTACATAAAAATTATTTTTTTAATTAAATGAAGACAATATTAGCGAAACTCAATCGAAATCTGGAGACAGAAAAATCAGAAAAGATATTGGCACCGCTGGGACTCGAACCCAGAACCCTTTTCTTACATGGAAACAGCTCTACCGATTAAGCTACGGAACCCATATTAATTCGGTCACTTTTAACTGTATCATACTTTGACTAAGAACTACCAACATTATCTTCATTTACTTAACCCACATATTATTGGCTGCTATCTTTATATATGATTACAAGATTCAACTCGAACTAAATGCAATCTAGATAGTGTCTGGATAAATTTTTATCCATTTTATTTGTAATACGCGACATCTATTGACTTTTTCTGCAAGTCTAGGATGAATATTTATTATTAATTTTTTAAACTTTATGAGTAAAATCTCAAATTATAATATTTAATTAAATGAAGACAATATTAGCGAAACTCAATCGAAATCTGGAGACAGAAAAATCAGAAAAGATATTGGCTCCGCTGGGACTCGAACCCAGAACCCTTTTCTTACATGGAAACAGCTCTACCGATTAAGCTACGGAACCCATATTAATTCGGTCACTTTTAACTGTATCATACTTCGACTAAGAACTACCAACATTATCTTCATTTACTTAACGCACATATTATTGGCTGCTATCTTTATATATGATTACAAGATTCAACTCGAACTAAATGCAATCTAGATAGTGTCTGGATAAATTTTTATCCAGACTTTTTGTCTCCGGCCGTCCAAGTCCACGGGGCTTGTTTTGCAGGTCGAAATTTCCAGAACGAAAACGTTGGAACCAAAAACGCACTGTGTTTTCTTTTGCGGCACCGTCGCCATCCACGTCATTAATCCTTCGAGCCGTTTCTGCAGCACTGGTGCCACGGTGGAACTCGTACTTGTAAATAACGCGATATTTCAAGTTTTCCATTTTGTAAACTAAGTGACGCAAAGAAAAAAACAATTAAGGAAAACAAATGAATTATAATTTTCGAAACACAAATTCATGAGTAAATAGCTGTATAAATTTGAATTTGGAATTCCTAACCAAAGAGAAGATATTTGAGATCAAAGTTGCCAGTACGGCAAAACGCCAATTCCATAAAATGAATTATTTGTTCTATAAATATGTTAAAACATAATTATGTTTCAATTTACTAATTTAAAGTTTAATTTGCTATGTTGTATCTTAACTGCATTAAAAAAAAACTTAAGTATACCCACGAACTGGCGATGCCTATGTGGGATTTTTTTTGTTATCATACATATATGTATAATATTGTAATATCTTCTTTTTGTTGTTAAATTGTATTATTGTTTATCGTTAAGCTACATATTTTATTTTATTTTTTTTTACTTCTTATCAAAAGAAATGTTTTTTTGTAATATTTTTATGTATGTAACCAAAAAAAATTATTAATAAAAAAAAATATATATATATATATATATATATGTAAGGACCTAATATATACTATTACTATATACACCAGCACACGTGTACAAAAAATCTTTACTGTAGGTATATAAATTCGTGTGATATTCAAATAAAGTTCTAACAATAACTTTATTTTAACGGTATTTTGAAGTCGATTTTAAGTTTGAAATTGGTAAATAAAGCAAAAAAATATATTATTTTATAGTAAATATCATTTCGGGGGGGGCAACTGTAGGCGGATCAACTTTCGGATCATCATATTTGCAGCACATTTGTAGAGTGGAAGATAGTCTCAACCCTTTTTACTTTTTTACATTAGCCCCCCACAGGAGGCCCTGAAATTTCCCTTGGGGCCTATATCATCTTTGAGAATGTTGAGTGGAGTGTTTTTATGGAAAGGAAGGAGATAAATTTTTGGGAAGGAAAAGGGTATGAGAGGTGGTTAGAAATTTTAAAATATTAGACCACCATTCAGGATTGAAACGTTGCTTGCTGTGGTCTTAGCCGTGTTTGGTGACTAGATCTGAATAGTTAGGCTGTCTGATCTGGAAGTAACGCACAAGCAACCGATTGAAAAAAAATTATCCTTAAAAATTTATAATGAGTTTAAAAAAAAATAACAATTCATCAAATATTTGAAGTAAATTTTCGAGTTCTGTGAAAGTTTTATTCAAGTTATGTGATATTTCATTTTTATGATGCAATTGGTTTATAATGTTATAATAAAAGAACTTGTGTAGAACTTACAAAAACGTGAGTATTATCTTAAAATATATAATGAATTGTTCAAATTTTTTAAAACAACTCGTCCTTAGTCTTCGAACTCGATCAGTTCGAAAACGAAAGTTATAATAAAAAAAAATTACATCTTCCACACAGTAACCAGTTTCCCGCTTGAATCCACCACTAGTTTCCCGGACACCATGCATATATATATTATTGTATCATAATATATTTATACATAATATGAAAATTTTCTTTATGTTTTTCTTACTTATCTTTTTGTTATTGCTTGAAATATTTTATCATTTGATTACTTACATAATAACTTATAAATAAGTATGATTTCCCTCACCAACCACAAGATCCTTGTCTCTTTATGGTGCGAAACGGCTATTTTTATATTCATTGCAGCACTGTTTAACATGTTAAATAAATGTACACACTTATTGTAAAAACATACAAATATTAAATAAATAAATTAAAAGTTTGAAAAAAATGTACTAATAAAAGTACCTCCATAATATCGTCTATTCAACCCTTATATAATGCAGGATAAATATTTCAAGTTGTCAAAGAAAATCAAAGACAATTTTTTTTTCTTTGTGATAATCAATAAAAAAAATAATTCTTGATTCATCAAAGTAGTATTTACTAACCGCAAAATACGCTTTAATTATTTAAATACATACTTTGAGATGAAAAAGACATAATTTTCATTGAAATATATTCCTTTTTGCCAAAACTCAAATAAAACTGATTTTATACCCCTGAGAACGGTGATTCTTTTGTGAACATAATTACACATGAGTTTCACGGTAAAGTCGACGCCTTACGACTTGACGCCAGGAACAAATGCCGCGGAATAAATTAGATTAGAAGAGGCGTTATGAAATTATTTACTGGATTTTACGTTTCCAAATTCAAGAAACGACACGGGCGACGTTACGTGAATGTGCGAAACTAAAATCACCGAATTTGAAAATATTCAAAGGGATGCTACGCTCTTCTACGATACTGCACATTCTAATTCGGGGGAGCACATTACCACCTCTGGTGCCGTAGGGTTAGCCCAGCTGCTTACCTACGTGGAATGGTTTTTCGGTCCTTCTGATTCCTCTCTTCGACAATATTTTTTTTAAGACCCAGAGGAGCAATTCCGATTCTACAAAGATAAGGAATTATTGTGCTAAACCTTCAATTTAATTACATTTTCGTTGTCATCCGAAAAAACTAAAATTTTATCCGAAAAAACTTTAAAAAAAGAAAAAAAATTACGCTTTTAAAAAAATTAATAGTTTTAAATAAAATTACTGTTGGACAATTCTGTTGTCATACGAAAGAACTTGACTCGCCGTTAACGTAAAAGTAAGTTAAGTTCAAAAGTAATATTAACCCAACTAAACCAAACTATATAAAATAATATGATATATGTTATGGAATATCTCTTGTTGTAATTATATATTATGTAATACCTGTTAAACAGTAACAGTAGTAATAGTTAAATGTGATTAAAAGTGTTAAATGGGTACATAATACGTTTTCAATTTAGGAGACGGATGTGGGTATCGCCGTACCTATACCATAGGTCACCCGAAATTGTTCAGTTGGTGATTTGGAAGGAGTGCATGAGGTTATTCTTAGCATCGGATGTGTCTGCGAACAAACTGCATGGCAAACTGCATATAATAGACTGGTTGAGGGAGACCTTTCGAACTCTCCAGATGATGTGCGCTTATGTTTTCATACATTACATAATTTTTTGAATAACTAAATCTATTATTGGTTATTTATGAACCAACCTTATTGAAAATTTCTCTCAAATGTTATAAATAAATAAGTTAAATAATCTGCTACCGATTCTCTACTTCCCTTTCTACAAATAAATCTCACGCTGTCCTCTCATAAGCCACGGGGAAATAAATTTACTGCATGGCCCACTGCTGGATTTAATATTTTTTTTAAATGTGCAAAAAAGGCACAGAAATATTTAATTAACTTCAAAATATTTATTAACTAAAAAAGTGCAATGTCGAGGCGCCATATTGATGGACCCAGTTTGTTTTGACGACATGAATACTGAAAGCAAAAAAGCATTTTGTAAAACGCACGCAAAACCATTGATGAAACATTTTATTTAGATATATGCCCTGAAGAAAAAAAAAACACTTTTATACGTGAAATTAGTCTGATTTTTCCTTCAACGCCGTAACACCAACGCTATAACACCAGCGCTGTAACATCAACCCTGTAACAACAACGCTGTACCATCATCGCTGTAACACCAAGGCTGTAACACAAAAATCCGGCAAGTCAGAATGAAACCAACTCAGAAGCACCTCAGAAAGGTAATTAAGAGTGATGATAAACAAAATATAAAAAAATGGTTAAATAGGTTAAGTTAAGTTAGGGTTACCAGCTATTTTGACATTATTTTTTCATGGCTTTTAATGACCTTTCTCAGGTATTTATGAGTTGGTTTCATTCTGAGTTGGCATGGAACCGCCACGGTCACCGCTTACCTCAACTTTGTTTCATATACTGTACTGCTGGTACTAACAAACGCTCAGTCAATATACGCACTAGCTCTGAAGCACACGTGTCAATTTTATTACTCCCATTGTCTTACTTCCCTCACAACATAACATAACAACGTAAGGTGTACCTAACGCACGTCCTCCAAAGTGGTGACCCCGAAGTGATCTACAATGTTGAAGTGGGGGCCTCTAATTGTATACACAGCTCTATGGTTGAAACATGGTCATGACGAAGGGGTTATAACTAAAGAAATAAAACTTCAAAATGTGATCATGCTCATATGTTTCAACACACATTTATAAAATAAAACAAAATCTTCACAGTTGTTCGATAGACATATCGAAGTAAAGGCATCCTAAAGTCTTCACGTCGGTTCTTTCAGTCTTCAATCCAGAACCAGACGATGTATAAGATGAGTAGGTGAACGTCATGGTATACTCTCCCACCATTAGAGCATTTATGGGAATATCTTTGGTGTCTGCTACCATGTTGTCGATATAATATTCACCCTGGAACGTTTAAATCAAGACTCAGTAATAAATCATTCAATTCAATAATTAAACTGTATTTTATTTGTATGCTGTACCGTGTGTGAAACTTATATTTTTGACATCAAAGTAGTAATGTAAAATTGCACCTATTACTTCCCATTTATGAATTGTAATTTCCTCCCGTCCTGAAATGAGTTTTGTAACTCATCTGGATTAGTAAGAAATTAAAAAATTATAATTCTTCAAAGAAATCAACTTCAAATTCTTCATCTGTGATAATGTGCGTGTTGTGAAATATTCCTACGTGAACTTTAAATGAAATTTTAATTTGTGGGATTTTGTTTTATTATTACTTACTGCTTCGATTGGACATTCTGGAGGAAAGTTGATAGCCTGCATATACTGTCCGATCATCGTCTTTTGCTCCTTGTTTTTTACTTCGGCGCAGAAATCTTCCAGTTCAAACGAAGCCATTTCTTCCCTTGTTCCAAGAGGTGTTATTTTTTCGACGACACATTGAAGCTAAAATCAGCAAATTCAACACATATTTATAATCCATATTATACTAAACTCTCCGCTAACCTTCCTTCCTTTTCATTTGATTTTTTTTTAATATTTGTAATCTGAGAACGTACATGCCTCCCATCGGAACACTTGACTTTATGGTGTTATTGTGGGAAAACTAGTTTCTGATTCACCCTAGTCACAAAAATTACTTTGAAAGTATTTTTAAATGCAATTTTAAATCTATTACGTAAACCTATTAGAGTTGAACTTAATAGTCCACTTTCTGCCATTATCCTAAAATCCCAGGGGGGCTAGTCACTAACTTTTATGTTTCACAAACAGTCAGTTAGCGAAACTAGGAAGTTTGGGAAAAGTTACGCCAAAATAAACTAAACGTTAACCAAATAGTTACTGACTACCATTTTTCGCCAGTTGCGATAACTTTGCCCAAACTACCTAGTATCGCTAACTGACTGTTTGTGAAACAAAAAAGTTAGTGACTAGGCCCCCAGATAGCCAATCGTTTAATAAAGTTAACAACTCTGACGAACAATACTTTTCCCAGTGGCAGGTCGTAATCGTCATCTTCTTGGTATTTTAATTCTTTTTAGATTTCATGCAAGACATGTGAGAGGCAAGAGGATGATCGTTGATGACGTATGTACGAGCTATTGCAGTGTCTAATATATTTAAAAGTGCTATAGAAAAGGGTGATTGTTTTTCTTTGGTTAACGCCCAAGACGTGGCAATGCAGTTAATTACTTTTACGAATTCATTAAAATCTTAAAAGATGATCTGGTTCCTAGATCAACAACATTTCTAACATTGTTTTCGGTTGTTTAAATACTAAAATTCAAGTTTTTTCGTGCCTGGAAACGCTACAAGAATGCAAAGGATTATTAATCTTTCTCATTTCTACATAACACCTATATTGCACGATTGAAATGCAAAATATGAAACAATGTTAAAAATTATGGGGTTTTATTAAGACGCACTTAAAATCTCCAATTTTATCGGAACGCATGACGTATAATTCCACAATAGCACACGAGTTAAAAGAAGTTACTGACATGAAGTATGTGCTTTCTTCTCAACTGTTATCAAATATAAACTTTATTGCTTTTAACATCATGTTTGACACAAGTTTTAAAGATAGGAACGATATTGGCGGTTATTTTCACAATCATTACACCGGACCAGCATAAATTTATGGTAGGTAGATCTACAACTTCCAATCTCGACCATTTCATTAACTTCTTCCATCGCATGCTGAGCGATAAGAAGCAGGTTGATACTTCTCTAAGGCATTAAAATTCATTTAATTTTTTCAAAGAAACTCATCATTTTTGTATGCATTTCTACCCGTATAGGTGGATTAATTCCTACATTAGTAATCGTAAGTAGGTAATCTTAAACTACGATGTTTTCTCAAAATTTGTGGAGTTAATGTCTGATGTCCCTTAAGGTTCCCACATAGGTCCGCTCTGTTCAACAGTTATTGTGGATCATCGTTTCAAAATTCCGAATACGTCCTTTATGCTGACTAAATAAAACTATTCAAAGTTATGAATTTTCTCTAACTGTAAAGCGTTACAAAGTGGCCTAGATAGGCTTTGCAATTATTACAAAGTTAACGGTTTAAATATCAACATGTGGAGTATCGATACTCCCACCAGCCAAAGGTCGAGAGAAACGTGGCACAAAAACACACTCCGTGATGGACCTTGCACCGATTGACGTCACTTAAAAAAAATTCTATCGTTATTCGCTCAGTTAATTGTTTTATGTTTAATAAATCGCCCTTGAGTAGCAGTGGCCGATTTAACATTTATTCACAGAATTTTAAATAATGCAATCGACTGAACTTATCGTTTATCTCCTATTAATTTTATAATACATACACGCTACATACAGCACATTCCACACGCTTAACTGCAAAACAAATGCAGCAACTATTTCGCCAAATAACCTTGCTCTTCCTAAATTCAGTAATATTATCCTAAACTCTAACATTGGCATTTTTTTGGAATCACTGGCCAAATCTAAAAGGAGCATCATGCCAATGCTATAAACTGTTCAGTGCGTATACATATCCCTTCACAGATCACCCTTCTCACACCTACAAATATACTCGTTCATACACAGACACTTATATTAGGACGGAGTGAAAAAAGATTTTTTCAAATTTCCCGTTTCCTGTATTACCAATGGGTGCCTTGGTACTACCCCTGTAAAGTACACAAAATATCATTAAATTCTTACTTCATCTTCAGGTGGCGCACTGACCCTAAAGTTCAACAAAAAAGGGAGTTTTTTTCAGATTTTGTTAGTAACAAGCAACTCATCTAATGCAGTTTAAACGTCACAAAATAGATTTTATTTTCACCCATCTAACTTATCCCTCTTTCCTTCCACCCTTTGAGACTATTTTGCGAAACAAAAGATGCAGTCACTCACAAAAAAACAGTATTAGCGCGGAGCGCACATTCTTTGGAATAGTCGCAAAAACTTGATTGTGATTTTTTTGTAAAATGCCTAAAACAAAACAAATTGAATTGTGTTCAGTGTTTAGTGGCCCAGAAAAATTAAAAGGCAATATGTTACCAACTTATTCCGACATAATAAAGTATTGCTTGTGGATTATAAATGACTTGCAATTGTTATCCAATGTAAAAGATCCTTCTGTGAAAGATATGTGTAAAAATTGCAATTGATCTTATTACGTTATGGAAAAAAGCGTCTATTCATATTCTAACTCAACGCCAAATTATAAACAGATTAACCCGGTATTATCACAAGTTCAGATGCTTAAATAAATGACGAATATAAAAAAAAAAACTGAATTTTATGAAGATGCAACAAATAAACTCTTTGGTATTGTGTGTGCAGGTGCGTTTGTGTTGATTTTTGTAAATTTTTAGTAAAAATATCCAAGAAGGAGCTGGAGTTTCTACATGATTAGAGAGGTAGCCGCAAAATGTATATCGGCTCAAAACATACAGTGGCAATCAAGGCTTTGGATCGTGGGCAGACGACTGATGAGACAAGAAACAATTTGTGATAAAAGTGTACGTGCCAACATGGTTTACCATAAAGACAAAACTTCCGTGTAAAGATGGTCCGAAACGTGTCCTTAGGTTGAAGAAAAGATGTTTCTATTTAAAATGTGAGCTGAAAGCAATTACTTTTCGAATAATCGAGCAGAACTCTTTCTTCGCACATTCTGAAAATATTTTATTAGCGATGCTGCAACACGAAAGACAATATATTAAAAAAAATTGCAGTAAGCAAAATTCTTAAAGCCCGACAAAATGCAAAGGGGAAGAAAGTAAAAACATTAGTGACTTCAAAATTACACCTCAAAGCCAACAATTATTATGATTTGATATACTGGAAAACAGAACAAATATTCAAGCCACCATTCATAAAAATACGGAGGCAGTAAATTATGCGAAAATCATGAGCGAAGATATAAATATCTTAAAAATTTTTATTTATCCATGGCATCATTTAGTAATACAGAGTTGACGAAATTCGGAAAAAAAATTTTTTCGACCTCTTTCACTCCAGGCTTACTTATGTATTACGCACATCAGCGGTAAATTCTGACAAGACATACCTCAAATAAGACATTATAAAAAATTTCATCACTGTAACCAATGTACCGTTTGTTTCTATAATATAAAATAAATAAAAAGGAGGATTACGTACACTAACTAAGTCATCTATTTTCTTTTTCAACTCCAACTTCCCCTCCAATACCGCAATTGTCTCGTTGTGTCGAATCGCCCTCAGACGGGACGTTTCAATGAAGGCTTGACTATCAGCATCGGGGCAGACGGTCACACCAGATTTGTAGTTGATTATGAATTTGTTCTGTAAAAAAGAAATTCGGGAATGTCTTACTCGGCATTCTGTGAGCATCAAAACCATTTTTTTTTTAATATTATCTGTCTAATTAAAGGTTTTTAAAAAAATAAAGCTTCGAGAGTTTTCGCTTCTCAAGCCCTTCAAAAATCGGGCGTATTTTGCAACGGTAAAAATATTTCGGCTTTGCAATAAATCCAAATAATAAAAAAAATAAAAACTGTTTTCACAGGTGATAAAATACATTTCATGAAAAAATAAATAATAAAGTTTCATAATTTTATACTTTTCAATGTAGTTATAACTTTGTAGTTATCCATAATAGATAAATGAAACAATCTTACTTTGTTTGAACCACTTTTATATTTGTATACATTTGCCCTGAAGAAGGAACGGTCGTTCTGAAACCGGTCGGTTTCATTCAAATATAAAAGTAGTTCAAACAAAGTTAAGTTATTTAATTTTTCATATTTTTTTTTTAAATTTCGGTCAGAAACATTGGTTTCATAAAGGTGTAAATACATTTTACTTGTTTGTGGTTAACTTTTGAATTTGATTATGTAGCGTGTTATTTTTTCTTTTCAATACCGTTTAAATTATATTTATTATACTGGTAAGGTAGTCATAACGATTTTTATGAGACCAATATGAACTGGGAGAAATTTTATCTCCCGTGATTAAACCGGCTAGATAGAAACTAAGCTGAATAGTTTTCGGCTTCATGTTTAAATATTTTTTTAAATAATCAATTGGACGAGCTTTGTTTACATTAAATAATTGTTAATTTTTATTTATACATTAATTTTATTTTTAAAAAGTACGGATTGAAACTTACACTTTTTTTAGCTTCTCCGTAATAAAAACAGATGCTGTTGATTAACAAAAAAAAGATCGCGGCTTTCGTATAATACTCCATGTTTAACCTGCCCAGCTTTTAACTAGCCGTCGAGCCTATTAAACTGAATATTAATTATACGACTCATCAACGGAAACGTAATTTACGTGTTTAAATTAATTATGTTTGTTCTTTATTTGCCTCCAAACACGCATGTTGTAATTATTGTTTGATGATATTGTTTCTGTCGACAATCGTTTCATTTGGCAACCTTTGGACAGATATCTGTAATATATCAAAACACTAAATTTATATTTCAATTGAATAAAATCAAACATAATGAATAATTATTGTTTTTATTCCGGAAGGTAATACGCCTGTTGAAATAATAAATATAGTATTTTAATCATACCGACGAATATAATCATTTCAGACCTGAAGTAAAACAGACCGTGGTAGAACATATTCGATGCGTGATAACAATTGGTAGTTATACATATTTGAAATTGTTGGTGTTTCCTTTTTCAATAGTTCAGAAGTTATTGCTGCTTTGATATAAAGAACGTTTGATCTCAGAGGGCACATGTATTACATACAGAGGGCATATGTATTTTATATAGAGAGCATATGTACATTAGAGAACGTACCCATACTACGTGACCAACTTTTTGCAATTTTTAAACCCCCCCCCCCCTCCCCCGGTGACCAAAATCCTAAGCAACCCGCCGCTCATTTGTATGGAGCGTGACATTTTGAAGACCCCCCCCCCCCTAAACTTGTCACGTAGTATGGGTACGGTCCCTTATGTACAATAGGGTGGGTCACGACTGTACGGGAAAAAAATCTTGTTTTGATTTGTCTTTTAATAGTGATAAAAGAGTGTTAAATGGTGATATAAAAACACGTATTGTTTTTAATAATATTTGAATATCAACTTCTTCCTCATTGATTTTGAAATTCCCCGTAATAGAGAAAAACCAACCCTTGTTAAAAAATGTCAGATAAATAATTAAAAATCAACTATTTTTAATAAATGAGTTGTTTGATTTATTTATTAAAAAACATATTAATTTAATTCAAATTATCTCAAGGCAGCCTATTCAAATACCTGCAAAATCCTTCTTACTCTCAAATTTTGGCATTATTTTGCGAAACATATACTACATTTGCTACGGAAGATTGCTAAAATATGGTTTAAAGTTTTAATAAAGGATTCAAAGTAACTTTATATACACTAGAAATAACCCCTTATAATGAAAATTTTCAAAACTTTGAAGTGAATTCGGAGAAAAAATTCGTTTCACAAATTTGAAAAATTTTAAACACGACGTTTTGAACCCATTTAGAACCCTTTTATCGCTCTTAGAATTTGAAATAGCACTTTTTTTTAAATGACCCACCTTAATTATTACAAAATGTGTTTCACACAAACTTTGACAAATCGTTTACTTGTTGTGAAGTGATCTTTATAATCTTTTGGTCAAGTACTTTTTTTATTAATTTGGTTGCTTCCTTTTGGAATATTGATGCCAATGAGAGAGGCCAATGAGAGGCGTTTCCGTTTCCACCGAAACTCGGGTAGAGCTTCCGTCCCAGTCCAGGCCCCCTAGCATGGTCGATCGATATAGGTTTTATCGAAAATGTCGGTAACTTGTCATCGCTCCCGAGCACGACTGCAGGCCGCTAACAAAGAAATAACATTTCCCGTCAAATAAATTAGGAACCCTTAGTCGTTGGGAATTGTTGTTTGTTCGCTAGCGGCCTGCAGTCGTGCTCGGGAGCGATGACAAGTTACCGACATTTTCGATAAAACCTATATCGATCGACCATGCTAGGACCCCTGGTCCCGCTTTTAGAACAACGGTCACCTAATTTTATTTAAAAATGTATTAATCCATCGGTAGTTGCAATCGGACACATACGGGCGATGTAACATGCTTTGTTCGTGATTTTGAAGATAATCTCGGGCCTGTAATTACGTCGTGTATCGGTGACGGTCTCTATTTAAGATGAAGTTATACGTGAAATCCTATTTAGATACTATTTTGATTAATCTTTACGACGAATCGGCTTACAGTATGAACATCAAAAAATATGTATTGGAATTACAATAAAATTATTATTTACGTAACAAAAAATATAAGCGTAAACCACCAAAAAAATGTTTTTTCATGACTTAACTATGAAGTAATATAAAAAACAATTTTTAAAAAATACCCCTTTATGGCTAAGCCTATTTTTGAGGTTTTCCATGTTATAACTTTTTTTCGTTCTCATAAAATTATGTACAAAATAAATAAAAACCACTTTTTTACTTACTAGCCACGTGCAAATAAGACGCTCGTTTTTTAAATTTTGCAGGCATGAGATTCGAAATATTTCTTGCGTTTATATTCCTCTTAAAGAAATGATATGTGGAGATCCGATCAATCCACTCGCGTAAAAAGGCGTTCAGCAATTAAATACACAATCCGCAGCCAGCGGATCTTTTTGGGGACTTTTTTGTGTGAGAACCACACTGTACTCCGGTGGAAGTGTCACCATCATTCATCGAGTAAATCTTGTATGTAAACCCAAGGAAGCTAGAGGGTCAATCAATCTACAGAGGATCTAGGGATCCCTTCATTCTGGATGGTTTTTACCAAGGCGTCGTCTTCTTAGGGAGGCAGGAGATAGGGCCTCCCCTGTTACATGGACTGCTCATCAGACGACACCGTGGGGAGGCTGCATGAGCCTTTTTCTTTCCGTCAGATACCATCCCAGCGGATGAAAGTAGATAGCTAGCTTATTTAGAATAACCATGGTCCCCGAGTGAGTGATTACCATTCCATAATTGTGAATGCTGAGGAATAGTGTACAATACATAATTTTATAATCTTCCTATTTTTCTTCCTTGTTTTACAATCCTTTTCAGAAGTGTCATAAAATCCAAGGCCCATGCTCCGGTGGACGGGACCTCATTTCTACCGCAAATTGACATACTTCGACTTTCAGTTGAAGTTTGGCATCCTTTTTTTTTTTTACATTAACTCCACACAGGAGGCCTTGAGGAAAATAATTTCCCTCAGGACCTATGTCATCTGGGATGCTGTGTGGAGGGTCTTTTCATGTGACAAATGTCAACCGTGTACAAATGTTGGGCACGCGTTTGGCGTGTTTTGAAGGGATCAATGATGCTAGTTTCTCGGAACATCTTCCATTGTAATACCGGTAGAATAAGGATAGCATTCCCACCCGACACCTGTGCTCTAAAGATTGCAATCCGTCTGTTAAGATGGGAGAATCTATCAAACGGACCGCCCGTTTCTGCACAGAGTCGAGGGTATTTTTCAGGTATTTTGGAGCTCCAGACCAGAGGTGGCTACCAAATTCAACCGTGGGGCGCACTTGCGATTTGTACAGGGTTAGCAGTTTCCGTAGAGGAAACAAAGTTGATTTGTAGCAATGATTAGCGTTTCAATGTGTACCCAGTAATTATGTAATTCCCAATAAATAATCCCCACCTAGCATTGCCCATAGCACACTCTCTAACAAAAACATAACATTTTTAAAAAATTACGTAAAAATTGAACATCAAAAAAATATCTCAAAACATTTTTTTTTTAAATAGGCAGAAAATATTCGGTCAAGATTAAATACAAAAATCACTCATCAAATGAAAAAAATGGCCTAGCTAGCTTGAACTGCTAACAAAAATTCAATAAAAAGTAGCGGGCAAGCCAGGTGTACTTGAGTTTGGAAATCTAAAACCGCTAATTTATATCAGCTATATACAGAGAGAGGGGATAATTTCTGAAATCCTGCAAATTCAAACACACACACGGTCCGAGGGGTAAAGGGAAAATCTTCATTCCTGATGTCACGGCCGATACCGAGACACGAAAAGATGACTGTAAATCCCTTTTTTTTGTTTTGAGTAAATACCAAATAATTGTGTTTTGAAATTCAATCTTAAGGAAATAGGAATTGAGAGGAAATCTCTTACCTTTTGACGGCGTACTACGGCGATGCAGGATCGATCCTGGCTTTCAGCACTGACACAACACCAGGCTTCTACGAACGACAGTTTTTTACGATAAAAAGACGAAATCTTGCGATATTTGCAATATTATCCACGAGAGAGCTGTGACCCATGTCACGAACAAAATTCAACTGCCCAAGTAGGTAGGGTAAACTTGGGCGATAATATTGTTCCATTATTTCCTCATGTAGGTAGGTTCATCTTTTTCTCCTGGTAGAGACTTTTGAGGAAAGGAGGAAGAGAAAGGAATGCATGATTACTGAAGGACTTGAGGAAAATGGATTTAGTTTTCTAAAAGACTGTTTCAGAACCAAACATTCCGCCGACCTTGAGGAAATATGATATTTTCTCAACAACTATATGCGAAAGAAAAGCAACGAAAAACGAAAGCAAAATAACTAATTAACCTAAGGATTGAACAAGACAAAAATAAAATTAAAATTATAATTAATTAATCGATGGGTAGCTTATACAATTTAACCACGGGCCGCTTAAAAAATGCCCTGAGGGGGCTCGTAAAGTAGCAACACGAACCATTTCATCGGCACCGGGAAATAATTCCACCACCCTTCCGATAAGCCATCGCACTGATTATTTTTAAAGCAAGAAATGCATTTACTCAATCGATGTCGAATTACATTCCTAGCCGAAATTATCCAATATTTTAATGATATTATGGATTGGAGTGCACGAGGACCTGGATGAAGGTACATGCTATGGTAATAATCAATTATTAAAGTTGTCAAATGACATTGCTTCGGTAAAATAATAGGATGTCGAGCATTTTCTGAAATCGGTGCAAGGCGAATTCGACCACCGACTCTCAAAACACCATTTTCATCAATAAATGGGGCGAGTTTTTGAAGCTGTGTTGAGCAAATGCGATGGGAAGAGATATTGTTCATATCTTGTTGAAAATAAATTGCTTGAACAAGTTTAATGCAACATTGCAAGGCTAAATTATTTTCTTTTAACGAAAGTGGGGATAACCCATTGAAATTGATAATCGATTTCGAACGTAATCTATTGATAAACCGACGGCACCAACATATAACACGAAGTAATTTCGATAATGATGAAAACTTCAATAAAAACTCTTCGTCACACGTTGACATATTTGTAGATAGAGAAATTAAATTTTTTGACTTATACTCTGGTAACTGGTCCACAGAGATATTTGGAGGCCTAACAAATAACCATTCCTCCAACGGTGTTGATATAAAGTTAGGTCCTTTCCACCATAACGACGCGTCTGCGATTTCACTAGGAAAAGCTCCTCGCGAACCCAAGTCTGCAGGATTTTCTTGCGATGAAATGTGATACCAATGTTCATAAGGTATATTTTGTATTATTGTTTCAACACGATTTGCTACAAAAGTTTGCAATAGAAAAGAAGGTGTCTTCAGCCATGCCAATACAATAGTTGAATCGGTGAACGCGACAGTCTTTTCTATTTGAAGTCTGTCTTTATATACTTCTTGACAATAAGTCAACAAATTTGCTAATAAAACTGCTCCTAACAATTCCAGTCGCGGGATCGATGTTATCTTTATGGGGGCAACACGAGATTTTGCTAATAAAATGTGGCTGGATATTTCTGTGTTATTAATCACAACCAGATAAACAATTCCACAGTATCCTCTTTCAGAGGCGTCCGCAAACCCAACAAGTATGCATCGACTGGTGGGAGAAGTTGCGACATATCGATCAATTTTTAAATTGGCGAGTGATGGAAGCTCTTTTATATATTTCTTCCATTTCAAATTCATGTCCGAAGGGATTTCTTCGTCCCAACCAATTTGAATTTTTCATAAATTTTGCATATAGCATTTAGCAATAAAAACGACAGGATTAATAAAACCTAATGGATCATATAGATATGCAATTGTCGATAAAATTATGCGTTTGGTACAGTGGTCACTAAAAACATTATGAATTTTATATATAAATTGATCAAGCGACGGTATCCATTGAATACCTAAAATATTAAGGTTTTTCCTGTCAGTATCCGACTCAAAACTTAAGGGTACTTCCCGGTAGCTGACAGGAATGTCTTCCAATATTTCAGGATGGTTACTAGACCATTTTCTCAATTCAAAACAACCTTTTTGAAGTAATGCAATTAATTCCACTATACAATGTCGAGCGCTTTCCAAAGTTTGCGCACCACTGATAATATCATCTACGTAGGTATTTTCAATTAATATAGTAGCAGCCTTTGGAAAATTCAATTTTTCATCGTTTGCTAATTGATGAAGGGAACGAATGGATAGGTATGGAGCACTTGAGGTGCCATATGTTACTGTTTGTAATTCAAATTCCTTTACAGGATGATCAGATGATTCTCTCCACAAAATATGTTGATAACGGCGAGATTTCTCATCCACCAGTATTTGCCTATACATTTGACGGATGTCAGCTGTAAAAACGATTTTGTGTATTCGAAAATTACACATCAATTTGACAATGTTCCTTTGTAATTTGGTACCGACCAAAAGTATGTCGTTCAATGACGTACCCGAAGACGATTTGGTACTGGCATCAAAAACGACCCTTAACCGAGTTGTAGAACTGGTTTCTTTGATTATTCCATGATGGGGTATGAAATAATTAGCAATAATTGGCGATTGAGGTGGCACTTCGATCATGTGCCCTAATGTAAAATATTCTCTCAAGAACGAAATATATTGAGATTTGAGATCAGAATCTCTATTCAGTCTCCTTTCTAAATGCTTGAGGCGTGACAATGCTATGTCATATGACTTTCCCAATTTTTCCGGGCTTTCCTTAAATGGCAACGAAACGACGTATCTTCCATCTTGGTTACGGTAGGTACTTTACGTGTATATTTTTTCACAACGAATTTCATCAGGCGATTGAATTTTCTTCAAAGCTGGAACATTTTCAATGTCCCAAAAACATTTAAGCTTTTCATCAATATTTTCCTCCATTGACGTGAAGAATGAATTTATACAATGATTTGATGGTCCAACATTTCCCATCAAAATCCAACCCAATTTAGTTTCTATAGCTATGGGTTCATTTTCTTTCCCCATCAATTTTCCTTTTTTTTTTTTTATTTATTATATTACATATACATTTAGTACAAAAATTTGAGTAGACCCACAAAGATGTCATATGACAGCTTGTCTGCAGGTTCTAACAATTTAAACATTCTTAATATAATATCTGAGAAAATATTTGTAAATACATTTATAGTTTTAAGGAAACATTAGAATAGATCACATAGTAATATTAGATATTTTAACTTACAATCATAATATATAAGATATTTCAATATATCTGCCTAATAACAAGATATGTAGGCAGCTATATTAAGATATTCAAAGATACATGGAGTTTTCGTTCATTAACCATAGTTTTATCATTTTAGGACTTAGTCTCTCATTTTTTTCAAATTTTATGTTTTTATTGATTTTATTGAAAATCACTGGTATTAGATATTCAAGAGTACGGCTTCCATATTTATTTAATATTCGAGGAGTTTTTAGGCCCTTTCCTTCTCTAAATCTTGTGGTATGTTTGTGTACAAGTAGGTGTTTGTAAGGGCTTTCCCCCATATTATCCATAATAGTAGTGAACCAGTGGAGACCTTTTATTGTAAGTAGGCTCTCTGAGCCATACAGTAGTTTTAAGTTATGTCTCTGTTTGTAAATATTTGTTGTGACAATTTTTTTTATTATGGCAGTTTGTAAATTTTCAATATATTTAATGTAAGTAGTGCTTGCATGTCCCCAAGTTCGAATACCATATCTAAGGATGGATTCGACCATAGAAAAATATATGAGTTTAAGAGTACAATGAGGCAAAATAAATTTTAATTTGTAAAAGTTACTAGCTAAGGATCTGAGCTGGTTACAAATTTTAGCCACTTGTTTATCCCACTTAAAATTGTTATCAACAATTATTCCCAGATAAGTATATTCATTTGTGAAATCTATTTTTTCACAGTCACAAACATTAACAATTCCTCTATGTATACAGTCAAAGCTATGAGCGGTTATTTTAGGAACATTCCACATTTTCAAACTTTTTCACATTAATAATTAATCCTACATCATGAGCCCATTTGAGAAGCTCGTTAAAATCTCTTTGTAATTCTTGTATAGCTATTTCAGGATTTTCATGTGATACAACAAGAGCAGTATCATCAGCAAAAATGAATCGACGAGCTTTTTTGAAAATCTTACACATAGCAATTACATATATAATATATAATTTTGGACCTAGAATTGACCCTTGCGGTACTCCCGATTTGATGTATCTTGATTTACTTATTATATTTAAAATCTTAACACTCATTTTTCTATTTTTCAAATAGTTTTTGAAGAATAAGAGGAGTTTACCCCGGATACCTATAAATTCAAGTACTTTAATTATTTGTAAATGGCTAAGTGTGTCGAAAGCTTTTGAGAAATCAATAAATAGAACCAATACATGTTGTTTACAGTTTAGTTGTGAATTTATATGATTAGAAAATTTTTCGAGCAATTTATCGCAACTTTTATTTTTTTGAAAGCCATACTGGCATTCATCAATAATACTCAGATTATTTAAGTATTTATCTAAATTTATTGATATATATATTTCTAAGATTTTTTCTAATGCAGGAAGTAAGGAAATCGGCCTGTAATTGTTTATTAAAGAGTGATTTCCATTTTTAAAGATAGGCCTTACAATGCTATATTTTAGTTCATCGGGAATATGGCCCGTATCAATTATTCTGTTAATTAAGTGAGCGATTATAGGACTAAGTAATTTTACATGTGTTTTCAAATCATACATACGAATTAAATCTATGCCTGGTGTCTTGGAATTTTTCATACCTCCGATAATTAATTCGATTTGCTTTGTATTTGCTCGTGGTAGATACATTGTGTGATTTAAATATTCCGGCGTGTATTCTGACGCTCGGACATCACATACATGTAATAACTTATTTACCCCCTCATCAAAAAAGTCTGCAAAATTTTCTGCCACTGCATCTTTCGATTCGGATTTTAAGAAATATTTTGATATGACTTCATCACAACCGGATTTATCTTTCCTACCTAAAGTTTTATTAATTTCATTCCATGTTTTTTTAATGTCTTTGAAACAGTGTTTAAATTTATAATTAAAGTATAATTTTTTGTGTTTATTATTTGTTTATTTAATTTATTTCTGTATTTTTTGAAATCGATTTCATATTTTTTGTTGTTAGGTGAGTTTTTCCATTTCCTCCAAAGAGTATCTCGTGTTTGTATATTTTCAATGAGGCTATCATTCATCCAAGTTTTTTGATAATTGCGATATTTTTTATTAAATTTTGTGATGTTACTTAGTTCATAAATATTTTTAAATTTCGATTTCATTTCTTCGTACAATACATTTGGTTCAGATAATTTTAGCATTTCATTCCAATCGGTGATTGAGATAAATAGATTAACTTTTTTTTCAGAGAGTGCAGTATAGTACTCAGTGTGCGATTTGTCTAAAGTGTGTTTGTCGTAGTTAGAGAAATAAATCGTCGTTGCAATTAGGTAGTGGTCAGCTATTATTGTTTCACATACGCACGAACTGATTTCTATGGTCTCCCTCTCTCTTATATAAATATGGTCTAGACAAGTAGCCGTTATATAGTTTGACAATACTGCTTCTCGTGTCACATCGTGAATAGTTTTGACAAATCCGAAGTTGGCCATTAGGTTTTCGTATTGGATTACAATCGGTTCGAGTTCATGTAAAATGTTTACGTTCGAATCGCCAAGAATTAAAAAGGATTCTTTAATGTCAATACTGCCCAATATAGTTTCCAGTTCATGGAGAAATAATTTTTTATTTGTGTTTGGAGGTCTGTACATTGCCAATAGATGTATACGTTTATGTTTGTAAATAGAAATAGTGCCGTAAACGCATTCAAAATAAGTTGCTACTATATTTATTTTTTCGAATGTAAGATGATCCTGAACATAACAATGACGCAAAAATATCACTTCCAAGCAGTATGTCAATAGCTGATGATAAGTAGAATGTTGGATCTCCCAATTTGAGACCCATGATGTGATCCCAATGATGATCGACGATACGATTTGATGGCATTTTCGAACAAATGTTATTTAAAATAAGGAAATCTGTCACAATACCAGATTCCTTCGAATCGACAGGACGAAATTGTGTTCTTATTAATCCGTTAGAATTAATAGTAGGAATATTTCCAATACCTATCACGGTAAGTGGTTGTTTTTTAGAACGAGTCAAACCTAATTTTTTGACACAATTTTCCGAAATAAAGTTTCCCTGACTTGCACTATCGAGCATAACACGAACCTTCTGAAATACTCCATTTTTATCTAAAACTTCCACATAAGCTGTAGACAAAAGAACCGTTTTGTGAGTTTTATTGTAAAATGTGGTCAACACCAAGGGTTCTGAAGAGTTTTCTTGCTGGTCTGAATTTTCCACGATTTTTTTTGGAAAATGTAATAGGGTATGATGTTTTAATTGACATTGTCTGCAAGTGAAACGCGAATGACAATTTTTTGCGTTGTGTTTTCCTTGCGCTAAGCAATTGAGACATAAATTATTTTCCTTTGCGAATAAGTACCTATCCTTTGGAGTAAGGCTTAAGAATTTTTCACACTTGTGCAGTGAGTGTGGCGATTTACAAAGAATGCACTTGATTTCAATGTTTGATACAAACGCATTAATATTATTGCTCGATCGATGTTTTGCATTATATGATTTAGATGGACCTTTATGAGCCTGTAACTGGTTGTCAGGAAAAACTCCAAGTGCCATTTCTTTTGCTAAGCACTGCCCCTCTAAATACTTCAATAAGTGATCAAACGTTGGGATTTTCTCCGAACTGTGTTGAATTTCAAAATCAATACGTAATTCTTTTGTTAATTTACGTAATACAATATGTAATAACAGAAAACTCCATTGGCGAACTGGAAAATTCAAAGCTTCTAACGCAGCAAGATTTTCTTTCAAAATGGAAATAAATTGCCTCAAATTATCCTGAGCTTTTACAGGTTGAATCGACAGAATTAATTCTACGTGTCTATCAGCGATCAAACGTATGTTTTCATACCGTTCCTTTAACAAATTATATGCAACAAAATAATTTTCCTCAGAAATCGGCAAATGTTTAACGTGTGTTAGGGCTTCACCCGAAAGGGTACTTAATAAATAATGCATTTTTTGAATAGAATTTAAACCATTATTAGAATCGATCAAAGAATTAAAGGTGTTTATATAATTTTTCCAATCTGTTGATATTCCAGAGAAAATAATCAATTTTAATTTTGGCAACGAAACATTATTGTTGGCTATTAAGTGATCCGATTCACTTTTCGAAACTTCTGGAAATAATTGGTGATAATACGACTGAATCTCGTAATACATGTTTTGGATTTCAGTATATTTTTCTTGCAAAACTTTAATTTCTAATTCATCTTTCTTACTTGATTCAATTAAAATATGTGAAGCGACGAAATTTTCTCTAATACCAGATACGTCCGAAAAACGTGCTTTGAATATATTTTTATCAGTAATATTCAAAGATGTTATGGCTTTGATCGCAGAAGAACGCACACTTTCCATATCTAACAGTGCTAGTTTGTACTTAATAGTGTTAGCCGCCATTATGAATATTTTTAACAACAAACTAAATAATAAAAACCCTGTCAACAAACAACGTCAAACTTGTCAACAAAAATATTAATGTCCGCTGTTATAAACAGCTGACGCGATAAACTAACGCGACCTACGTTACCGACACTAGACAGGCGCTTGTAGCTCATGTAGGTAATACCGACGCGTGGCGGTGATATTGTACGTACAAGTACCTACTATCTACCAAATTCAAAAATGTTAAGCCGCCCAACGACTACAATAACCAATTCAAATTTAAAATGCTAATCAATATTCACGATTAAATGTATAATTCTGAAACAGCTCATAAAACCGGAAAAAGGTCAACGAAATGGAATGATTCAAACTTCAAAACACAATACTCTGGCTTCAAAATTACGTCTACCAAAAAAAAACGACAAAAAACGAAAATATCCGGCTCGAAGGACCAAAAATGTCACGGCCGATACCGAGACACGAAAAGATGACTGTAAATCCCTTTTTTTTGTTTTGAGTAAATATTAAATAATTGTGTTTTGAAATTCAATCTTAAGGAAATAGGAATTGAGAGGAAATCTCTTACCTTTTGACGGCGTACTACGGCGATGCAGGATCGATCCTGGCTTTCAGTACTGACACAACACCAGGCTTCTACGAACGACAGTTTTTTACGATAAAAAGACGAAATCTTGCGATATTTGCAATATTATCCACGAGAGAGCTGTGACCCATGTCACGAACAAAATTCAACTGCCCAAGTAGGTAGGGTAAACTTGGGCGATAATATTGTTCCATTATTTCCTCATGTTGGTAGGTTCATCTTCTTCTCCTGGTAGAGACTTTTGAGGAAAGGAGGAAGAGAAAGGAATGCATGATTACTGAAGGACTTGAGGAAAATGGATTTAGTTTTCTAAAAGACTGTTTCAGAACCAAACACCTGACAATATAACTTACCCCTTATTTTCATACCAATTTTCTTCCCCACGCACATGAAGACAAAATTAATATCTCTTGATTTTGTTAAGCAAAAATTACCGTATTTTACACATCTCATATGAAGAATATTTCATATGCAGTCCGACTTTCTACACGGTTGCAAATACTATGTAGATATGTAAATCACAGCGAATGATCCTGTTTCAGGGATCTTGCTCGGTCTGAAATCCATTCTTATTTTTATTTTGTTTTTCATTATTATATTTATTAATGTCACTTTGCTCACGATTTTAAAAAAACTGTGCGTTAGATATTATTTCAAATTAATAAAAAAGAAAAACCCTTACTGCCTAAAAAACTAATAATTAAATCTGTAATGTACGTAAAAACTTTCAAACTACTCCGCGGGGAAGTCAGCAGGGAAGTACTTATTTGCGTGATCGTCAAAGGTGCTGGGATCGCTTTTCTACAGAGACCAGCTATTGGCGCGACAGCCAGCGTTAGATCTAATGATACTTCTAACAAAGAGTCGGTGTATTTTAAGGCGTAGGACACTACAAAATCTAATCAACTAAGAAAGAAATACAAAATCTTTCCAAAAAAAGCATTAATCATTATTCACCAAAGGTTTTCAATTACCTAAGGTGCAATTCCAGCCACGATTAGACAAACTGAATCAATTATCAAATACAAACAAGATATAAAGAAATGGATTATAAGTATTGGACGTCACACTACTGCTAACATCTGTAAAATAGATAACAAATAGACAGAATTACCATCTAACGTATGTCCTTACCCTTATTAAAGAACTTAAAAAAGTAAAATCCTATATGTATAATATAACTCCCTATATAGATTCTTCTCTTCCTTCACCTATATAATGCTCTCTTATGATATTAACCCTCAATTTTAATCATCTTTCTGTTTGCATTATATAAATCAGTATGTATCTTACCTTAAATATTCTTATGTTATAACTAAATATTCTTATGTATGATACTCATTAATGTACCTCTACGCCTGTCTCAACACAGGTATACCCTAGTGAGACAGGTATCGAATGTAAACATACCTTATATAGATAAATATACATCGTAATGTAAACATACCTTATATAGATAAATAAATTAATAAATAAATAAAATTGCCTGTTTCAAATAATCGAAAATATTCCCTACAATATGTGAAAACAAAAGTACGGTGCTGATAGTGTTAAAGGATGTTTATATTAATGATGCAGAAAGTCTAAAAAAGTACATAAAAACATTCGTAGATACAAAAAGCAAGTAAGTAGGTAAGTAAGTTCGGTAAATATGCAGTTAGTCCACCTCACGGATAATTTCAAATGAAGCATTATTGAAACTCAATCGAAAATCTTGACAATAATCGTGACAATAGCTGTTTTAGATTCACGACACTAACGACGACAGTTGGTAAGTAAAAGCAATTGGATAAGCAATATTCTCAAGGTGAGCGGTGGGCAAAAAAAGGTTCAGAATCTATGTTTTAGTGGGCGATGTGTCTGCGAACAAACTGCGTGACAAGTCGGATCGGGAGAGGCTGGTTGTGGGAGACCTTATCAATTCTCGAGCAGGACTCTCGGAATTTTGCCTTGTACCGCAGTGGGAGGGATGGATTCATACATCCGTCACTCCTGGACACATTGACTCCCAGATTTCTACCCACCCCGCGAACCTTATTCCTTCCGGGATCTTACTCTCCTTCGTTTCCCAAATATTATCTCCACACAGTATCCCCAAAGATGACAAAGGCCCAGAAGGGAAATATTTTCCTTCTGTGATGAGGAAAACTATTATTTATTTAATACCCACTTAAGTTTCTTATGATTATTTACTTACATACTGGTTTATTTTTATTTTCTTTTAATTATTATGTACTTAATTTACTCATGTTTATTTATTACAAAAATGTTTATTATTCATAATTTACCAACTAAGAAACTAACTAACTAACCACCACGCCGTTTCCCCGCAGGGGTAGGAAGAGAGGACGGTCCGCCAAATAACTCGGTCTTGGCAAACACTATTTGCCTCATTCACATTCATACATCGTCTCATACACGCTCTTCTATTATTCTGACTCTTTACATGGCCCGACTCAAGTATCTGATTCCCTTGATCGTGCCATGTCTTCCTCGGGCGTCTCCGACTTCTTCGACCATTCATATTTGCGTCATGTATTCTTCTAACATTACTTTCTTTGTTCATTCGCTCTACATACCCAAACCATCTGAGGGTCCCTTTCTTAATATTACTCATTACGCTTACATCTGCCTTGCATTCTTTGCGAATCTCCACACGATCACACGAGCATACATCTTAATTATATCTTATATTATCTAATTACCCATATTTACTGACTTACTATTTTTAATGCTTCCGATTTTATGTCCGGGTTAAATCTTCCCCGGAGGAAAAACTAAACCCTTTCACACACTTTTCCACAAATGATCGTCTAGTTAATCCACGTTATGTAAGTGCACTATATAAGTATAATAAATACAAAACAATACAAGAACAATACGTCAATCTATCAGAGACCTGAGAATGGGAAAATAATTCACCGACTCCAGATATTTTCATATCAGAGGGTTCGGCTCGGTGGAACTCCTATCTGGAGCGATAAATCCTACTGATCCCTCAATATAAATATTTAAAAAATCTTTCGTAATCTTTCTTACATGTGTTTAAAATGACTGATTTTTGCATTTTTTTATATAAATTCTTTAACAAATCTAATATGCCTAAATTTGGAATGAAAAACGTATTTTTTTTTAATAATTATAAACGATATTGTTTATTATTATTTACTTATTATAACTTAACCGTTATTATTAACTTACTTTTTTTAAAGCCAACACAGGTACCCTGAGCATATTTAGTTTATAGTAGAACGTTATTGTTGCCAACTATAATCACACTGTCCAACGGCATTTTATTAATATTTAATTAACTGTACTTGTAACAGACGTCTCTTGAAGCATTTGCCACATCTTGTTTACGTGAAAAATCACAGCTGGTCGCCGCACGTGTTCCTTTAAAATATTAATTGCCTACCACATGTTCAGAGAAGAGTAAACAAAACATTGATCAAGTCGATTCTTGCGAAATGTTACATAAAAGGCTGCTCGTGTTATTCAAGAACTAACTCACTTAGCAACCAAAACGCCTTGCATTATATTGATGATTAATCCTGCATTTTTAAGCAGGTGCGTTCGTCCACCTGTGGTAATCAGGTCAACTCAGGCAAAAAAACAATACGCATGTCCAAACCAGTTTGTTATTCAAACGAAACTTAGCACACAGGACACCTGCCTCAAAGACCTGGGGTAATTAAGATAAACAACAGATGCAGAAATGAAAACATGTTTACGTTTTTCTTCAAAACAGGTGTATGCAAAATTTAGTATAAAAACCGTCTGAAAATAAATATTTTATGTCATTACCCAAGAAGTCTTTGAGTTGTTATTATCTCCCGAAACCGAAGTGACGATCGGAGTCCAGCGCCCTATTGTTTATAGTATTTGTATGGAACAAAGAAGTGGTCTCATACAGTACTTAATTCTTCTTTAGTAGGGTTTTTTATTACCGTATGTTTATTATTACGTGTGTTATTAGGTTTATAAGTATTTTTTTTAAATTTCATAATTGTACATCTTAACATCTCGATACATGAACGTCCTAGTGGGATGCTTATGATTTTATGTATTATATAATTTTTTTAATAAATAAATCTGTGTTTGGTTTCTCAGATAAAGTAAATTGCACATTTATTATTCTCAACTGTGGATTTTTCTAAAATAAAATAATTGAGTTTGTTATCTTTCATTTGCTATATTTACAAAGGCAGACAATAAACAATGGAGATATTGCAAAAATCTGTGATAGTGATTTTACCTTTGGTGTTTGACAATGAAACTCGCCTTACAGCTCCAATAAAACTACATTGGGGGCCATTGTTAGATACAAAGGCGTATTTGGGTGTCAATGTGATAGGGGTAAGTACAATATTATATGTAATGCACCATCTACATACTTACGTCAGACAATATATTGTCAGATGCAATGCCATGGTGAAACCCGGGTCTTATTATTTATATATTAAGTTGAGATTTGGAAGGTGGAGATTTCTTCATGATTCCAGCTTTGTGGGGGAGGGGGGAGGGCACGCGCCAGAATCTGTAGGTAGGTTATGCCAGAATCATGGAGAAACCTTCCTTTTGAGCATGAAACTTCCACAAGGTGTGGGCATGAATCATATAGGTACGACTTCTTTAGGAGATTCAGGGATGAGGTAATTAAAGGCATAGATTTACAATCATAAAAACAAACTCTATTATACTTTTGGCATGAAAAACATTGTATAAAAAATATGATAAGACTCCCCCCCACCGAATCAGGCCGTATGATTATTTCTAAAAGCTATATCTAACTCCTATTCGCCGTGACACATTGCACGAAATATTATTTGAGTTTTAAAACATGGTACGGTGTGACGTCCCGCACAAGTCCCGTTCCCCAACAAGGCTCGCGCGGGCAGTGTCCGGTTCAAACGGAAATCTGTCTACCTACTTTGTCGCCAGATATGTGGTTGCTCAACAACTCATAGGCTATATGAATTAATATCCACCGCACCTTTTCGAATTTGTTATATAATATTTAATATTTCATAACAATTTTACTTCTTCAAACAAAAAGACGCCACATAAAGCAAACACTTTATGTGGCATCTTTTTCAATTTAATGAAAACCAATTACTGAGTCTAGTTTTTGAACTGTTAATTCGTGGTGGAATTCCATTTTATTAAAATTTGAAATTAAGAGGGCATTACCAGAGAAAACCGGAAATACGTCATTTTCAAAAAAGATTTTAGACGTATTGACTCTTTTCCACAAGAAATTATAAATAAATTTCGAAAGATTGTTCTTTTATCTAGCATTCGCATGTAATAAATTTTGAGATTTTTTTTTTAATTTTTAGTATAATAAGGTTATTCCATAGGTCGTTGGGAGATTTATTAAATTTTCAAAAAAGATTTTGTATTATACCACACCCATTTCAAATAATATAATCATGCAGTAAAATAAATCAATACATTATCTAGCAAACGCATGTTTTAGAATTTTAACTAATTACAAAAAGTACATTATTTTAATAGTTTTATCATCACGCCTTTCAGCATTTTTGGATGAAGGTATAAGTTAAAGCTAATTTGGATTGAAATAAATTCGATATTGAGTTATAATTTTAAAAAGCTGGTACGGAGAATAATTAATCTTTCTCATTGTAACCGCCCTGCACGATCGTAAGAACAACTTTCGACGAAATGTGGATTTTCGTCCGCTGGCTGGTTAAACGCTCTTAAAACACTTATGTACTTTATTCCACTTATTTATTATCACTTATATATTTAATTTCAAATTCTAAAACCAATTACCTTGTACAACACCGCTATATAATCTATATGTTTCAAAAACAAAGTTTTCTTCGTCTGGATAAGAAATTAATTAAAATTAATCTCTTATCCTGACGACGAAAACTTTGTTTTTGAAACATATCGATAATGTTATAGATTATACAGTGGTGTTATATACAATACATGTTTTCATTAATTAAAGAAGTTTAAACCAAAATCTCCTCCTGATTCTTTACTTCCTTGTCTTTAAAATCAAAAATACTAGGGAAATATATTTACTTTAAGGCCCACTGTGTGGATTTAATATTCTTGAAAAACGAATCATTTAATAAACTATAATGTTGAGGCGTCATATTGATGGATCCAGTTTTTTTTAAATAAAATTATTTAGTAAGAAACATACATCTACATATATTGTCACGATAATGTTTACCACACAGAAAAAAATATTATCCCGACTTGATAAACCTCCGCCTGCCTGCATATTTAATTGTTGAATCGCTTTGCCTTTTCGTTTCGTAGATTGGCATCTCTACTAACATGATTTCCGGTAAGGCACTTTTTGAATTTTCGCCGATACGGGAAGCCGGCGTAAATTTGACTAGTCACCTAAGTATTTTGAATTTTAGTATGGGATAATCCCTTTGATATATTCCTAATAATTAAAACCGTGAGCCTGATCATTAAGTATGAATATTTTATAAACGCGACCCATCGTAACTAAGCGGGCGTAATCGGTCGGTTTGCGACCTTCACATCATCACCATGGCATCACCATGTTTGTGTTGGAGATAATCCATGTAATCTTGTTTCGTACGGCGACGTGAATCGCGGGGGAGCACCTTTGTGGCTTTTCTTGGCCTTTACTACCCGTAGTTGTGATGAATTCCCGGTGGAAATCCTTGGACGGAGCTCTCTACTTGAACTTGGCAAATACCCAGGATTCCTTGGTGCGCTCAGCCGGGATCCTAGCCAACAGCGTGGAACCTGCTGCCTGGCGAGGTGAAGGGGCCTGGTCCTCGGCTGCGTTCCCTACGTCTTCCAATGAGTGTACGGTTTGGGGATGCATTCCTCGGATGCAATCCTCGGATGCGTCCCCTAGAGTCTTACATACGAGATTACGGCTGCAGCCCATCAGCGCGTGAAGAGGCGTAATTAAAGTGCTCCCGAGTTTTAGAAGTAATTTAGGAATCGTGACTTGGTCCGACAGGTATGCTATATTCTTGGTTCGTTATCGGTTTGTACCTTATAGATTATGTTGTTTGGGTACTTTAGAAACCCGTCTCTCAAAGGAAATTAATGTCTTCTAATAATTTTCAATATTTAAATATACTTGGATTTGTTACTTTGAAATGAACTATTTTATTAAAAAATCCAATCTAACCTCACAAGTAAGAAACCTGTAATTTTTCTTCCCACAATCCTGATGAGATTATTTCGCTCTACTGATAAGTAAAAATAATCCGATGGTATATCAGGTATAACTGCTACAATATGTAACCTATGGGCGTTTTAAGGGATACATTTTTTCATCCCCTTGGAAACGATATCCGGACCCACATGATAAATCTTTGCTCTGCTTGATCATTATTAACGATTTAATACAATTAGGTCGTGGATTTGAATCCTGGCGAATTTTCATTCGTTCATTTGAAAATGATGACCCCCATGAATACTGGATGCAAAAAAGCATCTTGTAAAACGTACGTAAGAGTGTTGAAACCAATGATGTATAATTTTATTCAGATATGAGATTTAGCAAAAAAAGTACCACTCTTATAAGTCCGATTTGGCATTTTTCCCAACGCCGAACAAATGGATACTACAAGTATCCATTTGTTCGGCGTTTCGACGAGATATCAGCATGTAATGATTGAGACGTGGTCGTGGCCAAGTGATAACAACTAAATAAATAAAACTATAAAATTCAAACATGCTTATATGTTTCAACACACGCTAATAAAATTGAAACAAAATCTTCACATTTGTTCGACAGAAATATCAAAGTAAAGGCATCCCATTTTCTTCACGTCGGTTCTTCCAGAACCAGACGATTTATAAGATGTGAAGGTGAACGTCATGGTGTACTCTCCCGCCATTAGTGCATTTATGGGAATATCTTTGGTGTCTGCTACCATGTGGTCGATATAATATTCACCCTGGAAAGTATAAAACAAGACACACTAATAAATCAATCTTTTCAACGAATAACTTGTCTCTAATTTTTATGCTATGCACATGTAAAACTTTTATTTTGACATTAAAAATACATTTAAAATTGTACCTATTACCTCCCACTTATGAATTGTAAGTTCCTCCCGTCCTGAAATGAGTTGTTGTGAAATATTCCTAATTGAACTTTTAAAATTGAAACTATATGCGTGGGATTTTTTATTTGTACTTACTGCTTCGATTGGACATTCTGGAGGGAAGTCGACAGCCCGCAAATACTGTCCAATCATCGTCTGTTGGTCTTTGTTCTTTAGTTCGGCGCAGAGGTCTTCCAGTTCGAAGGCAGCCATTTCTTCCTTTGATCCAAGAGGTGTTATTTTTTCGACGACGCATAGCAGCTAAAATCAGCCAATTAAAGAAATAAAATTCAAAATTATATAATACTAGCTAGTACCTGGCATACGTTGCTACGGCATTTAATAAAGAAATCGTTTCTCCCTGCGTGTCCTTTCCCATTCTTCCCGTTCCCCTTCGCCTTCATTTCGCCTTCTCCACCTTCCCTCTCCCCACTCCACCCCCCCTTCCCCCGTCCCCCAAAACCCCCTCCCGAGTTCCCCTCTCCCCTCCCAGGTTCCTCTCCTCCTCCCTGGTTCCCCTCCCCTACCTCCAGCGTTCAATCAATTAATTCCCGGTACATTTAGTTTTCAAACAGCTCGCGTGCCACCAATTGCAATTTTTTTATACAAATTTCATAATGCCAGAGCTCACCAGACAATAACGGACACAACAAAAAAATAATTAACCAATTTGGTGCAGTCGTTCGGAAGTTATGCGCGTACATACATTTCGGCGATTCATTTTTATGCAAATTTCATAATGCCAGAGCTCACCAGTATTTTTATACAAACCTTGTCCTGACAATAACGAAGCCAAAAAAAAAAGAAATATCTAATTTGGTGCAGTCCTTTGGAAGGCATGCTTGAACGTGCATTTCAGCGATTCATTTTTATTAATACGGATTCTCAGCTTAAAACCTTTCCAATACCAAGTTTAAAAACTTCCATCCCTCCTATATGGCTACTGAGAACGTGTGTGCCTCTCATCGGAAGACCAACTTTCGGGTGTCTTTGCGCTAAAGTTAGTTTCTGGATTCACGCGGGATACAATAATTACTTTGAAAGTAATTTCAATGTCCAGTTCCAAAGCTAATTTTAAATATACGAGGGCTGTCCGTAAAATAAGGTCTGCGGTCAAGGTGGTGCGGTCGCGAGAAATGATTTTACGTGCCATCCGGCAATACTAGCGTGTAGCGTACGAACCTTGGAAAAAAAAAGGATCCAATTCCAGCTGATTTTGCAATTGGTGGCAGGGTTGAAGGCGACGCTCTCTCTGATCCTCAGAGAGGAGACTTTCGCGTTTTTGTCGAAAGAAGAAATCTTGATTTACTTAAAATTAAACTTTGGACGAAATGACCGAGAAAGAGTTTCCGTACAACAGCCCACCACACAAAACCCGTCCCCCTTCCACTTCTCCCCTCTACCGCCCGAGTCCCGTTTCTTTTGGGTCCCTTCTCGTAGATCATCATCATCATCATCTTCTTCCCCTTATCCTATTCGGGTCGGGGACCCATGGCATCGACAAGGCTCCTCTATACGTCCCTGTCTTGTGCTGATTGTTCGGCCTCTGTCCATGGTAGACCCATCCTCTCCTCACACAGTTTCTGGAGTTGCCTCGCCCAACTGTGTCTGGGGCTGCCCACTGGACGTCTACCCTCTGGAATGGCACTCAGTATCTTCCTCGGAATTCGGTCTTCAGACATTCTTAGTACATGCCCAAGTTGCGATTTTTCTATGAAGAGTAGCAATGGTTCAATGTTCAACGGATCGTCAAGTTTCTTATAGAATAACTAATTAATTTTCAATTACGTTAAGTAAAATTTCACTTTTAGTGAAATTTTTACTCCCATTTAGTAACCCCTGCTACTCCTCTCAAGTACCTCATTTTGGCAGCTTGGACTCTAGGGCGTGTTCGTTCATTTAGCATCCATGTCTGGTGGCCGTAAGTGAGCGTCGGGCGGTATACCGTTTTAAACACAGCCATCTTTCTCTGATAAATCCATCCCTCTCGTAGATCCCGCCGCCCCGGGAACCTTTATTGGATAACCAACACCTCTGCCATAGATCATCCCAAGTGGTTCGCCACGTTTGGTGATTTAGCAGGGGTGCCCGGGTTCATGGGGTGAGGTTTGTCTAGGTCTTGGAGGCGGATGACCAGGACATACTGAACTCCAGATTCCTACGAAACCACCCCTTAAACTCTTTTCCTTCACAGAACTCTCCTCTCCTTCCTTTTCTTAAATAAACCCTCTACACAGCATCCCCAAAGATGACATAGGCCCTGAGGAAAATTATTTTCCTCAGGGCCTCCTGTGTGGAGCTCATGTAAAAAAAAAAAAAGATAAGAAAATATATTCATATATATTTTATAAAAAATCTACAAAGTAAATATTTAAGTAACAGCATAAAGCTATTATAAATACAAATATGAAGAAAAAAGAAAACTTCGGGTACATGTATACAAGATATTATGAAAGCACTTTGAATCTAAAATAATATATGTTGGATTCACTGTCCAAATTTAAAGGAAACATCATTTTTATAAACTGTTCAGTGCGTGTTCATATCCTTTAAAAGATCACCCTACATTTCTCACACCTACAGACATACTCACAAAAGCAAAGATACCTACATACTGCGCAGTGCGCACATCAACCGGCAAATACTAAAAAATATATACCTCAAATAAGAAATTACAAAAAGTTTCATCACTGTAACCAATGTACCGTTTGTTTCTATAATATAAAATAACAGGATTACGTACACTGACTAAGCCCTCTACTTTCTTTTTGAACTCGAACTTCCCCTCCAACACCGCAATCGTCTCGTTGTGTCGAATCGCCCTCAGACGCGACATTTCACTGAAAGCTTGGCTATCAGCATCGGGGCAGACGGTCACACCAGATTTGTAGTTGATTACAAATTTGTTCTGTAAAATAAAATTTAGAGATTGTCTTACGGCATTCCATGAGCATCAAAACCATTTTGTTTTTAATGTTATCTGAAACATATCACATTAAATAAATCTTAGAGGAATTTCGCTACTCCAGCCCTTCTAAAATTGGACGTTATTTGTCAGACGGTAAAAACATTTCGGCTCTCCAATAAATCCAAATACTAAATGGAAAAATTATGAACGTATCCAAAAACCAAAAACAGTTTTTGGTTTTTGGATACGTTACCAATAAACATTTTTTTTATTAAAAAAAATCACGTACGTTTATAAATACAAAAATTTTGAATGCAAACTTTGATAAGTTTTTAAAACGTCTCACCTTATGTTTGTTTCTAACTAAAATTGCTGATGACGCAAACAAATTAAATCATATTTATATACTTTTTTTATTTCAATTTTTTGTTTATGTAAAAATAATCAATAAAAAATTTACAAAGTAAGTAATTTTTTTCAAAAGTTTTGGTTACACAATGGCGTACATTTTAATTATTTTGTGGACAAATAGATTTGAATATACAGCGTATTGTTTTTTCACTTTTTCTCACATATTTTTCACTATGATAGTAAAGAAGACACAACGATTTCTATGAGGCAATTCTTAGTTCGGACAAATACTCGTATGTTTTCCTGTGATGGAGAGAAAACTAAGCTGAAGAGGTTTTGTCTTCATTTTGAAAAACTTTTTTTAAAGAAGAAAATGCACAAGTTTTGGTTCCACAAACCACTCGTAATTTTAAATTTCTATTTTAACTATTAATTTTATTAAAAAATAATTACGATTTCTAAAATTATTAATAAAATGACGGATTGAAACTTACACTTTTTTTAGCTTCTCCGTATTGAAAGGAGACGCAATTGATTAAAAAAAAGAAGATAGCGGCTTTCGCACAATATTTCATTTTTAACCCATCCGTCGAGCCTGTTAAACTGAATATGAATGATACGGTAGACTAACGAAGTGGTTTACATGTTAAAAATAGTTGTGTTTTATGTGCACCCAAATAATAATAAAGTAATTTAGTGTCTGACCGAAACACGACCTTCTACCGAAACCGAAACCGAATCTTCGGTATCTGCCTCAGTTTCAGCCGAAACCGAAACCGAAACTTTTTTAGACATGTTAAAAATCTATTGTTTACTAAAATTTGACTTATTTTTGTGCTAAATGAAATAATTTCACGTGCTAAATGAAATAACAAACAATAATTGAAGTATGTGAAAAAAATATACTCGTATATTACTGCTATAAATATTAAGTGATTTAGCTTGCAAATCACTTAATCTCAGCAGACCACAGTTTTAATAAAATTTCAGGAACGTGCATGTTACGTAAAAACAATATTGGTATTAGATTAGATAACCTAGAAGCCTTAGAAATTAGAAAATCTTTAAATACTAATATCTCAGAATTCCTACTAAATAATCCAATAAATTTATCTAATCAAAAAAATACAGCCTATAGCCCTTTCATTAACTTGTTCCCTTCAATCCATCCCAGTCCTTGATATGTATTGTTGTCTCCCTCCCTCTGATTGATTATCTATTGTACCGCTTTCAAATACTTTGTCTCTGTCTAAATATGTTCTTTCTCCCTCTGTCGCTCATTATTTATATACCTGATCACTCTGTCTTAATATTTAGTTATTATTATATCCTGAAGAAGCTAGGTTATAGCGAAACCGGTTGATATATAAAATAATAAATTCGTGGTTAAATACAAAGTGTTTGTTTTATTTTTTATAATACTAAATAAATAATTATCGATATCTTTTAGTTGCAGTTATGTATGATTACCTAATTCATAACCAGCAATTAATTATTATCAGTCTTAACAAAGAAAGACTAGAAAGGCCAATACCGTTCTTATGATAAATTAATCAGTCTCAACAAGGTTACCATAATTAGCTTGTGCTTTCTGCACAGTCACGTAGGACCAGAGTTTTGGTGCGGCCGAAGATTCGAAACTGACGCCGAAACTAGATTTTTTTGCCGAAACTTACCGAAACCTAAACCGAAACCGAACCTTCGGTCGGTCATAACTATTCAATAGCAAATTGCGTGACTTTTGACTACGTCAATTATACACATATTTTTCCTCTCATCGTGTTGTGTGTTTCCACGTGCATGATATTATCTAATCATAATGAAAGATGAACCCTTGAATGCTAGTATTGTAAAATTACACAAATAATTAATTCACTGGTTGTTAGAATATTATACGAAATAATTTCGTTTTTTCATAACCCAATTTAATCTATAGTTTTTTGTTAATGAAAACGCTATTTATTTATAAAACAATAAACGCAATTCAAATCCTACAACAATTAATATTGGCATAATAGTTGAGCAATGGTGCATTAACTTACATAATTTTTCACGACGTGCTTTGCCCAGCAACCGTAGATATTTTACATTAACTCCATACACGAAGTCCTGAGGAAAATGATTTCCCTCGATGGGTCTGCTTATGGAAAGGAAGGAGTGTAACTGGGTCTTGAAGAAACCCATTTTGCAAGAGGGAAAAAGCACGGAGGCCAGCAAATTATTCCACAGCCAAGCTGTTGAACTCAAGAACGAGCCGTTCTCGTGTGACTAATGCCAACCGTGTATAAATGTTGGGCCCGCGATTAGCGTGTTTCCCAAGGTTCACGACGAGTTCATCGAAAACGAATTCATCGAAAACCAATTCATCGAAAATCAATTCATCGAAAACCAATTCATCGAATGAACAATTCATCGAATCGCCAATTCATCGAATGATCAATTCATCGAATCGCCAATTCATCGAATGATCAAAAAATTCATCGAAAAAATATATTTTGTTGATATTTGAGAGAAATGCCGAGCGGACCGAGAAGTTAAAAAAGCATTGGTAAACCTAAACTAACCTAACCTAACCTAACCTAACCTAACCTAACGTAACTTAATCTATTTAACCAATTTTTAAATATTTTTTATCATCACTCTTAATGACCTTTCTGAGTTGTTTATGAGTTGGTTTCATTATGAGTTGTCTGGTCACCGTTCCTTAGATATCCCTTTTTTGCAGTATCAGACAATCGGAAATCGAAGAGATAACCTATAAATTTTAAATTGTCACTACGAAACTGACAGTTGCTAAACACATTTAACTTAGTTAAACAGACCTTTTTGGGTATATAATTTTGACAGCTCTAATATCTACAAAAAAAAATGTTTTTCGATGAATTGGCGATTCGATGAATTGATCATTCGATGAATTGATTTTCGATGAATTGACTTTCGATGAACTCATTTTCGATGGATTTACTTTCGATGAATTGATTTTCGATGAACTCGTTTTCGATGAATTTGCTTTCGATGAATTGATTTTCGATGAACTCCTCGGTTACCGTTTGCCAACGATGCATCGCTGTCAAAGAAATCAATGACGCTACTTCCACGGAGCATCTTCCATTGAAATACCGGTAGAACAAGGACAGCACTTCCACCATACGTTATATCTAAATGTCCGCCCATTTCTGCATATAGTAGAAGAATTTTTTGGGTGTTTTGGGATTCCGGATCAGAGTTGGCTGCCAAAGTCAACCCTTGGCCTTACTTGCGAATTGTACATGATAAGCAGTCGTGTACTAAAAGTATTTGCGGGCCCTGTGCAGTAGATGGAAACTAGATTTTCATCTTAGAGTTAGACCAAGCATATCAATGGATTGCCGTTTGGAAGATTGATTTCGTTGAAGGAAACTAGGTTTTCATTTTGGTCCTTTTAGACGGTGCATGGTCGGAAAACATGCCTAACGCGTGTCCAACATATGTGCACGGTTAACATTTGTCACAGGAGAACCGGTCGCTTCTTCTACTCGTTCTTGTGTTCAACAGCTCAGCTATGGAACGATTTGCCTGCCTTTGTGTTTCCTCCTTCCTACAACATGGGTCTCTTCAAGACCAATGTTCATTCCTTTTTCTCCTCAAAAAGACCCTCCACACAGCATCTAAGATGACATAGGCCCTGAGGGAAATTATTTTCCTCAGGGCCTCCTGTGTGGAGTTAAAGAAAAAAAAAATTGAAGGAAACTAGATTTTTATCTTAGAGTTAGACCAAGCATATCAATGAATTGCCGTTTGGAAGATTGATTTCGTTGAAGGAAACTTGGTTTTCATTTTAGTCCCTTTAGATGATGCATAGTCACGGTCATACACGGTTGACATTATTTGTCACCTGAGAACGGGTCCCTTCTTCGACTCGTTGTGTTCAACGGCTCAGCTGTGGAATGATTGGCCGGCCTTTGTGTTTGCTTCTTCCTACAACATGGGTCTCTTCAAGACCAATGTACATTCCTTTCTCTCCTCAAAAAGACCCTCCACACAGCATCTCAGATGACACATACCCTGAGGCAAATTATTTTCCTAAGGTGCTCCTGTGTAAAGTTAATAAAATTAAAAATAAATAAAAACGTAATGAGACATGATTGGGTCCTGGGCATATTAAGTTCGACAAAACTATGCTTACCCGAAGATGTAAAACCCTCGAGGTAATGGTCCGTTCACCGCTTTCAAGCCCTCCAAGGCGTTGGAGTTTGTGACCTCCTAGCAGTATTATCATCATCATCAAACACACCAAATAAGTCAAGTGCTTTTCCACCTACTTCTTCCCTATCTTCTACTCATTATCACTTCTGCAGCCTCACAGCATACCCAATTGGGATGCCATAGTCTCAATGACTCCAGACAGTTGGGAGAGGCTGGACTCTTGTGCGGAGCTAGTGTGTTAATTAAACTTATACAGCCTTACTAAAAAAAAACTTTTAACGGCCGATAACCTGTGTTGTTGCAGCAACATAAATAAACCCCTTGTTCACTAAAATACAATCTATTACTAATAAGCTTTCTTCCGCGGTCACACTGTAAAAATGCATTGAATGTGTTTTACATGCATTTTACTCCACACAGCATTCCAGATGACATAGGCCCTGAGGGAAATTATTTTCCTCAAGGCCTCCTGTGTGGAGTTAATGTAAAAAAAAACATCTGGCAAAGTTGTATATGGTTATAATTTACTTGGTAAAAATGTTTGTTTTAATTCTTTTCCGAAAAGGGTGTTATTGGCACGCCTGCACATTTGTACTCCGCGGCCCGCGCTGAAAAACAGTTTGGTACCTATATTTAAGGCGGGAAATTAGTAAATATTGTGATTTTACTTAATGATTTCTATGACTTGTGACCACTTCACTCTTTTATAAAAATAATCAATATATTTACCGTGGTTTTTCATCAGTTTTAGTCAAGTTATTAGCACAATAATCATTCATTGAAAGTTGAACTGTCAGTAAATGGTTTTATAGGTTACATAAAAAATCAAATTTACATTTTATTAAAATTTCTTGAAAAAAATATTTACAGGAGGTCATGTGGAAAATAATTCTCTTAAGGGCCTATGTCATCTTTGGGGATGCTGTGTGGAGGGTTTTTAAGGAAAGGAAGGAGAGAAAATTATGGGTAGGAAAAGAGTATTAGGGGTGGGTAGGAATCTGGGGGTCAGTGTTTCTAGAAGTGACAGACGTATGATAGGCGATGTTCCGAGAGAGTACGGCTGGAGAAGTCAAAGGGACTCTCTCAAACATTCTCTCCCGATCTGGCCTACCACGCAGCTGGTGGGCAGACGCATCCGACGCTAAGACCCAGACAAACCTCACCCCATGAACCCGGGCACCCGGGCTAAGTCACCAAATGTAGCGAACCTCTTGGGGTGACCTATGGCAGAGATGTTGGTTATCCAATAAATGGTTCCCGGGGCGGCGGTATCCAAACCCGCTGCCCAAAATAAAAATATTATTATAGAAGTGAGGTGTTCACGAAACATACAAAATTACCCATCCACAGTTTCACCTTTCAAACCTACCTTACACCCAACATAATTAAATTTCAAAATATATTATCTAAAAATGTTTTCAAAATATATTATGTAAAAATGTCAACAAATAGGTAAATACTGTAATATATAGAAATAATTAAATAAAAAAAAAATAAAAAATAGAAATAACATCCGGCGTTCCTCAAGGAGCATTCATCTGGCCCGGCTTCTTTTCAACTTGTTTATAAATGATGTTATTACTATTTTTTCTCACTCGCACTTTTGGCTTTTTGCGGATAACAATAAGCACCTAAAAATTATCAAAAATTACCATGATTGCCTTCTTTTCCAATCAGATATTGGCTCATTAAATGATTAGGGTAAAATTAATTGTTTGGAACTAAATATTGATAAGTGCAAAATGAAGTCCTTCAAAGCTATCGATTGTTTAAATAATAATATATGGTGTCTTTCTATATATAGCAAGCTTTCTTTTTGGAAACACATAAATGTGATTATTAATAAATCTCTCAAACTACATTGTTTCAAAAACATAAATACGGTAAAAACTCTTTACCGCTCCATGGTTCGCCCCATCTTGAATACGCTTGTATTATTTGATCTCCTTATGCGGTCCATATTCATCACATTGAGTCCGGTCAACGTCGGTTCCTAAAAGGGATTGCTAGGAGACTAGAATTAGAACGAGGCATTTACTCGTATGATGAAATTGAACTAACTCTAAACCTTTCTCCTTAGAAGACCGTCGGAAAAATATCTGATCTCATTTGTTTCTTCAAAATTATCAACTGCATTTTAATTAACCTTTATTACTACAATTATTACCATTCAATATACCTTCCCTACTAATAATATACTGCTCTTCCTCAATCAACACTAGAATAATTATGGATATAATTCACCACTGTCCAGAATATGAAGAATGGTCAACTCACATGTCAAGACCTTGATTTTTTTGGTATAAACCCAAATAAATTTTGTTGATCACTAAACAATTGAAGATATTTTATTTTATGTTATGTCTATTTTATTTTAGCAGTCTTTGTCACTTTTACTATAACTTCTATTTTCTTATGTTCATCTCTGTTTTTGTCTAAACAGAGATACACCATCCTTTATTCTTATAATGTGCATTTTCCCATATTTCGTGTTTTTTTATTGAAAATTGGACGTGAGTCCGTTGGTAAATAATTACATAAATAATAGATTGGTTTAAAAATAATGCGATATTTGTAAAATGCATCAACTTTTAGAATTTTTCGCATACGTACAAATATTTTCTTGAAAACAATAAATAGTATTTGGCGATCTTTTTTAGGATGGTGCCTGACCTTTCCTTCTTTCGCTGATACAAAGTGTCGCACTTAAGATCTGTTACCGCAAACCAAAAGCCTTCTCATAAATAACTTTTCGCAATCCAAAGAGATAATAACTAAATAAAAGGTAATAAGTAATGAAAAAAACGCCTTAATTTCAACTCGCTTATATGTTTCAACACACGTTAATAAAAAAAAAAACAATGTTCGACAAGAGTGTTCGAATTCTTCACGGACGTTCGATAGAAATGTCAAAGTTAAGGCAACCCATTTTCTTCACGTCGGTTCTTTCAGTCTTCATTCCAGAACCAGTGGATTTATAAGTTGAGAAGATGAATGAAGTGCTGTACACTCCCACCATGAAGGCGTTTATGGGAACATCTTTGGTGTCTGCTACCATGTGGTCGATATAATATTCACCCTGGAAAGTATAAAACAAGACATAGAAATAAATCAATCTATTCAATGAATATAATAATATAATAATATATTCTTGTATTTTTGCACTGTATGTGAAAATAGAATTTTTCATATTTATTTTTTTTTTCTTTTAACATTCTTTTCGAGTATACATCACGTAATTTCCAATTGCAATGCTCCTAGCTATAAATTAGCGTCAACATTATATAGTATACAATTAAGAATTCCCTACAATTAGTTGACCACTTGAAATGTTTGGAAATCCCCGATAATGCATTATTAGTATCTTTTGATATCATTAACCTGTTTCCAAATGTCCCCAGTTGAAGAAAGCAAAACAATTATAAATAACTTACTGAATTCTTCCAAATTATCTAATGACTTAACCCAGGATTTACTTTGTAACAAGTAAATTACGTCGGTACCTTCCAACCCCGAATACATCACAAAATATTGGAGAGCGTTGACAACAACATCACTGGCGGCATAGACGTTCCGGAAAGAAACTACACCTACCTTCAGTTTGGATCGAGCAAGCCCGACGGAAGCATACCTGCGACGGACGAATTCAACATATCATGGCGCATCGAATTTGTAATGTTAATTTTCATCTCATTAATTTATTTAGTTTAGTCAAATATTCAAGGTTACCATTTTGGTCATTTTATTTAATACTTGGTTGTTGTAGTTCAAACACCCTGGCGTCCAACTCTTCGTTTTATTTCCACATAACGTAAATTCGTATTACGCAAATAGTTTGATTGTTGTAATTCTCTTCGAGTAATTACAAACACCCCTTGAGATTTAATAATTTGATAAGAGTCATTAATATACAATTCGCAAATGTCACGATAATAATAATTCAATAAATCAGATTGTAATATAAGTAATTCCCTCTTTTATTTCATTGACTTGTCATTTACCATGTTTCTACTTTCAGACTGTAGCTAGCCATTTTATTACATACATAATGCAAATTTAATAGGTAACTCCTTTCGAATCGTTACAGTGGCATCCCAACGTGGTAGTTCCAGTCAAACTATGTTTTTGCAAGTTTTATGTAGATATGTTTTAAATTCTCCGCGATCATTTTAGGTTAGGTGAAATTACAATTCGTTGGTGTGTTGCTTTTACCGTCGTGGGTATGTATTCATTTATTTTATTAATTGCACATTTTATATTTACTTGGGCTTGTTCATCCACAACTCACTTTATTTTGTGTTATTTGTATGTCTTGTACTAATCATAATCATTTCTCCTACTAATTATTTTGGTAGGTACACATTTTTTATAGCAGATGGGATGGATTTAATTTCTGCAGATGGAATTAATAATATTTAGGCAGATTGATAAGATCACATTGTACAAAATCGTACTGGCCATCCGTTAATAATTGAAACTTGTAAGTATATTTTATTACAAGCTAATTTATTTACACTGTGTTATGAGTGGCTGTTTAATCTCATTGCATTTATTTTGTGATATCTTGTAAATTTCATTAATTACCTACCTACCTGATGCAATAATTATTGTTGACATCATATCACACATGAATTTCTTTACATGTTAGAAACTTAATACAAATATTAATCCTACCTGCAATTCATATGTTCTGTTACATGGTGATCTTTTACAATCTTACTTTAGGAATTTTGATTTCATTTTTGTTCCCTTTATACAAATTTTATTTTTCATAATAATAAATGTAACCAAACGTGCATTTCAGACGCAGACCAAATTTTGCTGGACATCTGGGGTGGAGATGAGACGTCATCACAAACCTTCGTCTACAGAATTCGGGCTGTCCTGTTATGCAAAGCGACTAAAGCTAGTTTCACGTAAATTAATTTTTATAATTTATTATCCGGGTTATATTGATTTGATCGATGATTTTTTTTATTCTTTCCTCATGTAGGGCTTTCAAAAGAAATTAAATTTCCTTGCAATATATCATTATGTTCTTTCGGTTTAATATTTTATACAAATTTTTCTTGTGAGGGTTTGATAAATTTCATTAAATTCCGATTTTAGTACATAACAGGGATTTGTATTCAAATCATTATTTTAATAGATTTTTATCGAGTTTCAATTTCTCTTTAGTCGGCGGGATTAGTTTTTCTTTTAAAATAAAATAAATTCCTTATAGTTTTCGGGTTTGATGAATAACTGTTATTTTGAAATCGTCATTTTGTAGGTGGGATGCAAAATGTTGCTTATCACTATATTATTTGTTCATCGGCTATTATCTAATTAATCTTTTGGGTTTTGATTCCAATAAATGGATAATTCAATAAATTAGTATAGAAGATTGTATAATATTTTGCGATCAGTTGGCTGAACCTTAAATTGTTTTGCATATCTTCCTTTAATAGGGTTATTAGAGATTATGCGAAGTAACTTTCGGAGCAACTAATATGATTGTTATGAAATTACAACTATTTAAATTGATTTAAAATGTAGAGTTTTATCACATGTTTATAAACGTAAAAATTCACAGGTATAAGGATTCTTTATAGTTCTGGTCGGAATTATTAATTTTTTTTTCTTTTTCTCAGTTTAGATTGTTATTATATGAATTGATCTATAATTTTTTTTGGCGATCTATTGCCTGTTCCTTGAAGTACTTACATATCTTCCTTTCTAGGGTTAATAGAGGTTTGTTGAACAAATAATTGTTTTATTGAATTAACATCTTTAAACTTTAACTAATAGGGTTTTCAAATAACTTTAATTTACTTAACAGCACACAATGTTTTAGGTCATTTAATAGATCTCGTAATTATAAATATACTAGTTTGACACAATTTATTATTTAGTCAGCTTCTCAATAACGCCATCTACATATTATTGTTTGACATAACACATACAACGACTGCTATTGGGGTTTGCGTCTTCACTTTCAGAGCGGAAACTTTAAATATTCCGTTATCAATCTGTGATAGGACATAATCTAAGGTCCTTGTGTTGCTAGTAATGTAGCATATTACGAATTTTGGGGAAAATTCTTCTGTTTTTGGTGCGCCAACAAAAGCAGATGAATTTTGGTTTTCAATACATTCAGCTTTCAAAGGGTTAATGAGTTTGAGCGTTGAATATATTGGGTTGTTTTGTCTTCTAAGTATATTGTCTTGTGTACGGATGTGACTTATGTACTGTGGTTTCTATTGTTTGTCTTGTGTACGGATTGTTGGTCCTAGTGTGAAGAAACAAGCAAGGTTTTTGTTTTTAAACAAAATATTTGGAGCTTCGCTTCAATTCAGTGGATATATCTCACTGTATCTTTTCTGCTAGCGTTTAAAACGTTATGGGCATAACATGATCTCCCGTTGAGATCCTCTGAGTATGACAATCTTTCCTTGTTTTGCGATCTATAAATAGGATATAAAATATTTTCCTATCACTGTAGCGTAAACACGATTTTAATCGATTATAGAAGGTGGCGTCGGTTTGCCTGTTCACTTTCATTCGCGAGATACGGAGGAATCTTTTGCGTAAGCATTGAACTTACGATGAGGATATGTCCGTCTCTTTTGATTTCAGAAAATGAAGTTAATTATCTTCATATAAAGATTAATTTGTTGAGTTGTAAGAAGCTCATGGCATTCATCTCTTTCGAGAGGATTTCAGTGAAGCCATGTGTGTCTATAATTCAGGCAGAAAGTTTTGGTCTAAGAACATTTATAGAAATAGATAGTAATGATAACTGTCCTTTATGTGCAATTGCCATATTCATATTGCATATAAATAGGTTAAATCTATTAAGATAACTATTAAGTTTGTTTGTGTTGTAGTTTATGTCATATATTATGTCGTCTCATAATTCCTCCTAAGAATTCTGTCTTGGAAATCTTAGGATGAATTAATATATTCCAGTATAATGAAATGGAGTTAATTCAATCGGGAAGTTGGAACCTTCATTATACCGATGATGCCTTTGAGATACAATTAATATTTACTTAACCAAGGCTTTATGATATAACAACTGTTCGGGTTGTCCTTAAATTATTTTAATTGAATTATGGAAATAGAGCAATGACATCTGTTGCTTAATAGTTGTAACATTATTATTAAATATTAATAATTTATCACGAATTTAATGGGGCCTACACTAGAGCCATCTATCAACATTTGATTACATTTATCATTAATTATTATTTTACCATCCTAGGTATTGTTTATTGACTATCTCGAAGTTATTTGCTACGTGGGGTTTTTAAAAATACTTTCAAACAAATTAAGTATTTCAATTTTCAGATTTTATACTCAGCTCAGCATAATACAGGCTGTTATTTTATTTTGGGAATTTAAGAAAGAAATAAATTAAAAATATCTCAGTAAAAATTTATTTTCATATGTTTTGTTTTTTTTTGTATTTTTATATCTACCGGGTATTAGATTAATTGAATAATATTTTTATCATACTTAATCTCAATTTAAAACGCTTTTATTTATAAAATATTTACATCGCTGGGAAATATTATTTCAAACTTCGGTAAATCCCGTGCATTCTAATTTTGCAATTGCATATAAATTCATTGTTTCTTTTGTATAAGACATGAAGTTTTACGATTATTAAACTTTAAATTTAGGTTTCTTTATTATGTTATGTGGAAAATTTCAATTTCAGCTTTGAGTATACATTTACATAATCATTTTAAGGCATTTCATCTTGAATTTTCTTTCCTTTTATATCTTACTTTGTTGCTGGTAACCTTATTTAGGCAGTTTAGTATATCAAGATAATCTCAAGAAAATTTCAAATATCAAGACTAAGAAGAAAGCATCCTTCATGTTCATTGTCGCTGGTTTCAAAATGGGGGTCAAAGGCATTCATCTGACTTCAAGCCATGTCGCATCATTATCCCGCTTGAAGACATCATCATAGGAAGATTCATTCAAGATCATCAATGCTGTACTTCAAGATATTGTACCAGAGCTTCTATCTCTACCGTGGGCCACTTAGGGTCAACAGTTATTTGAAGAATTCATTATCATAGAGATTCTTCAAGATTATCAACGCTGTTTGCAAGATGTTATACCAGAGTTTCCATCTCTACCTTGGGCCACTTTGGGTCATCAGTAATTTGAATTCATCATTATCGGAGAGATGCTGCATTGAATTATGAAACTTCTTCTGGTTCATCCTTTTATTATGACGTCATGTCAACATTATGGCAGTACGTTGGTCACCGCTTCTTCTATTATTTACAAGATATGGACTGGATCTACTTCTGTCTACCAGGATCCCATCTACTTGCAAGTTTCAAGATATATGCTTCCATCACACTTGCGGACAATTCTCACAGGACAAGAAGTTCTCTTGTGGAGGTGCCAGGTGGACCTCATTTTTTTTGGGAAAGGGGGTAATGTAACAAGTAAATTACGTCGGTACCTTCCAACGCCGAATACATCACAAAATATCGGAGAGCGTTGACAACAACATCACTGGCGGCATAGACGTTCCGGAAAGAAACTACACCTACCTTCAGTTTGGATCGAGCAAGCCCGACGGAAGCATACCTGCGACGGACGAATTCAACATATCATGGCGCATCGAATTTGTAATGTTAATTTTCATCTCATTAATTTATTTAGTTTAGTCAAATATTCAAGGTTACCATTTTGGTCATTTTATTTAATACTTGGTTGTTGTAGTTCAAACACCCTGGCGTCCAACTCTTCGTTTTATTTCCACATAACGTAAATTCGTATTACGCAAATAGTTTGATTGTTGTAATTCTCTTCGAGTAATTACAAACACCCCTTGAGATTTAATAATTTGATAAGAGTGTAGAAAATTGAGGTCTTCACTCAGGAGATTTCTTTTGGGCAGACTGGTTTTTTTATAAATGAAGCACTTTTTTGTTTTAACTTTAAGTTCTTGAATTTTTATTGTTATGATTTGATATTTATAAACTTATAACTGACGACAATAACTTTCCCCACCCAACGGACAAGGGTTCAGTAGTATTTTAAATTCTTAGTGCAAGTTTTCGTAAAGAAGTAAGTTAATTTTACTGATACAAGCCTTTTTATAAGACTTTCGTACCTCTATATTTCCCTTGTTTGTTGTGTGAGAGAGACAAAAAATAAAACATGATTCTATCGACATCTAACAAACAAATCAGACAACTCTTGGATCGCAATCCAACCTTTGATAGTAACTCAACTCCATAATTGGTTTGCGTCCTGGGTTTAATTCTAAACAAAGAGTCTGTTAAAAAGAGTGAAGACTACTGCCATCTAGCGGCGTATTTTTGTAGCCTATTGTCAGTTAATATGGGATTTTACAGATTAGCGACGTAATTCGAAACTAAAGGTAAACACTAGACGGTAAAGTAGATCTCTGGTTTTTTATATCGTATATTATGGTGACACGAAAGTGTTGTTTATTTTGATTGTGTTAGAAAACTTATTATAAATAGTCTGCCTTTCTAGTTTAACTCTCTCTTAATTCGTGGATCTCCTATAAACAGCTAGCATTGTCTAGCAAGTGGTCAAAGTGACCAAATTTAGTGTTTTGTCGGGTCGGGACAAATTATTGTAGCAAATGTGCTTTGTGAATAAAACCAGGAATTCCTCCATTGAAACCAGATGTTTTTACTTGATGTCCTTCTGCTGAATTATCAATTTATAACATGGTCCTCCAGCCGCATCTACCTTACGATCGGATTAAGGCATTAAAAGGAAACAATAAAATGAACCAGCGAGCTATCCAAAAATCCAGAAAGATGAAAAGATGAAAACATGAAGAACAAGGATCGACATCAATATAAGTATCACCTGCCCATTATTTCCTTCTATTCCGTGAATTCCTGTTCAAACAAGTGCTATTTTTTGTGTGTCAATGTACTTATTTAAAAACAAAAAAACTAACTACCCGCAGTGTAAATGCAAGTCATGCGAATTATTTTAGGTTAATTGTTTTAGAAGATGATTATTGTAAGATTCTGTCATTGTTCATAGCTTGAATTGGTTACTACGGTTTTCTACGCGATTATTGCACAGAAATTATTTTTTAAGGAACATTTTTAGAATTTGTTGTGTTGAATTATTGTCAAACGTATAAAAAATGGATAATTTAAAATCGTTGATTAACAAACGCGGAGTGTTGAAAGGTAAACTCACGAGATTTGCGGATTCATTAAACGCATTATCAGTTAACGAAATTAAAATTCGCTATGCGAGAATTGAAAAAATAATTGATGATTTCGAAGAGGTCCAGGAACAAATCGAAAGTCTTCCGGATTCCAACGAAATTGATAATAATTTGCAAAGAGAGAATTTTGAAAATCAATATTATTCAACCTTGGCGACTGCTAAAGGAGCAATTCAGTCTGTAGAGACTCCCAAATTAGAAATCAAGTTACCCAACCTTCAGTTACGAGAATTTAACGGAGATCCCAAAAATTGGATTAATTTTCTAGAAACATTTAAGACATTAGTTCATAACAATACTGCCATAAGCAATGTACAGAAGTTTTATTATCTGCAATCCTGTTTAAAGGGGAATGCAGCAAAGATCATCGCCAATTTCGAGGTATCAGACCTGAATTATATATCGGCTTTTGAATTGTTGCAGCAGAGGTTTGCAAATTTGCGAACTACCGTACAAAGACACATCCAAGCTCTGTTTCAACTTAAAGAGATGAAACATGAGGATCCAGTAGCCATGCGTTATCTGATTGATGAAACTAATGTAAATTTGAAAGCGTTGCAAAATTTAGGCTTGAAAATCGAACAATGGGATGCTTTAATTATATACGTAATTTCTAATAAATTGGATGCAAGTTCTAGAAAGCATTGGGAACAGAACCCATTGCAGGATGAGCTACCTACATTACAGGAATTTCTTAAATGTTTGACCTCGCGTGCGCAAGTTTTGGAATTAATGTTAAATTCAGATTCGAAAAAAATTCCTACCTACCCGAAAGCAAGTGGTAGCAACAATAATCCCAAAAAGGAATCGGTATTTTTAGCTGCTACCCACAATAATTGTATTTGTTGTAATGACAAAAGGCATAAAATATATTTTTGTAAAAAATTTTTAAAATTAAATTCAGGAGAAAGAGCCAACGCAATAAGGAGGTACCGTGCCTGCTTCAAATGTTTGAGGTTAGGACATACGGCCCCATATTGCAAAATTAATTTAAAATGCAAGCATTGTGATAGCGAGAGCCACAATACGTTATTGCACAGGGAGATGCATCCGAGCGATGACTCCATGAATAAAGGTGAATATCACCCAGGAGGTGACTGCCAAATGGATGCTGAACGAGTTTCAGTATCAAACCATTCAGCTTTAGCGAAGGCTGAAAAAACAATTTTATTGTCGACTGCTATCATTGGGGTAGTAGGTCACAATAATAAAGTGCATGAGGCAAGAGTCCTAATTGACTCTGGAGCTCAAGCCAATTTTATGTGCGAAAAGTTCGCAATGAAGTTAAATTTGAGATGCGAAAATATAAACAAGCCTGTGTTAGGTATACACAACAATGTTACCCATATAAAGAAACGTGTTGCGATAAAAATGAAATCTCTGAGGACAAATTATAATCAAAATATCACTTGTCTAATATTGCAGGAAATAACCACAAACCTACCTCAAGCAACAGTGGCCAGAAAAGACTTTAAGCTGCCGCCGGGATTACAAATGGCGGACCCAAATTTCAACGTAGCGGCGCCTATTGATATCCTGTTAGGCGCTGAGAGCTTTTGGGATATACTACAAGATGATCGGCTGAGATTGGATACCGGACCTACTCTGCAGAGGACTGAATTAGGCTGGGTTATATCGGGCCCGATCAACATTCATCAGAAAAAAAGGCCAGTACCGCAATTTTGTAGTTTATCAATAAACACATTATCTAATCAGATAGAAAAATTTTGGAAAATGGAGGAGGTGAATCCTGCGAGATTTCAAAATCACGAGGAGAAGGCGTGTGAAGCGGATTTCGTCGCCACGCACTCTAGAGAGAGCGATGGTAGATACGTTGTAAGTCTGCCGCGCCGCCCATGTGTGAGTCAACTTGGTGACTCGTTAAACACAGCGGAAAAAAGATTTAAGCATTTAGAAAAGAGATTTTTAATAAATCCTGAATTGAAATTGCAATATGTACAATTTATGCAAGAATATGAGCAACTAGGTCATATGGAGTTATGTGATAAATGGAGAGGGGATGAGCAATCCTATTTTTTGCCGCATCACGCGGTCATAAAAGAAGCTAGCACCACGACGAAGGTGCGTGTAGTGTTTGATGGTTCGGCAAAGACGTCGACCGGAATATCCCTGAACGATGCTCTGATGGTGGGAGCTGTCATTCAAAAGGACTTATACAGCCATTTATTACGTTTCAGAATACATCGATACGTCATGACTGCGGACATCGAAAAAATGTACCGTCAAATCAACGTATGCGCAGAGGATCGCAGCCTTCAGAAGATTGTATGGCGCGAATCACAAGAAGAGGAACTCCGACATTACAAATTGAAGACCGTCACATATGGGCTGGGACCTTCCTCCTTCCTAGCAACGAGATGTCTTCGACAAATCGGTATGGATAACAAAGTTAATTTCCCAGTAGCAAGTCAAGTCATAGAAAATGATTTTTATATGGACGATCTATTGACTGGAGGGGATGACTTGGAAGTTTGTTTCCAGTTAAAGAAACAAATAAGTGATATCTTGCTGTCCGCAGGGATGACCCTGAGGAAGTGGAGATCAAATATTTTGGAATTGTCATCTGGGCGGAGCCAAGGTGAAATTGCCAAACAGGGCAATTGTGAGAAAATGATCACTGACAATTCCAAGAATGAAAAAATACTTGGATTAATTTGGAATAATGAATTAGATTACCTGTCATATGAAATTACAAAGCCGTCAGGTAAAACGGAGAGCAAGCGTCAAATATTATCGTGCATAGCTTCCACCTTTGATCCTTTAGGACTTTTAGGGCCCATCGTAGTGGTAGCTAAATTAATTATGCAAAAATTATGGCAGTCCAAGGCATCGTGGGATGACATACTACCTGATGAAATTTTACTACCTTGGAGGGCTTATCTAGACCAATTATCGCAACTAAATGTGTTAAAAATCCCGAGAGGAGTTATTAGCGGAACACCAAAGACTATACAATTGCACGGGTTCTGCGACGCCTCTCAGAAAGCTTTCGGAGCATGCGCCTACATCGTCTCAACAGATTCGGAAGGTAAGAGGCACGCACAGTTAGTTACCTCCAAGTCTAGAGTGGCACCATTAAAGTGTATATCACTACCCAAGTTAGAGTTGTGTAGTGCATTACTATTGGCCAAGCTAATAAAAAATATCAAGTTGACGCTAAGTATAGAGGAATCGGCCACCTATTACTGGTGCGATTCAACAATAGCGTTGTGCTGGTTGAGAGGACAACCAGCTCGTTGGAACACCTTCGTGGCAAACCGAGTCGCTGAGATACAGGAAATCAGCGATCCAACCCAGTGGCGGCACGTATCATCGTCAGAAAATGCTGCGGATATACTGTCCCGAGGTACCACAGCTGAAAGGTTAGTCAGCACTTCAATATGGTGGAAGGGGCCAAGCTGGTTGACAGAAGATGTCAGCACTTGGCCAGTATCCAAGATGTCATGTTTGGATCCCCCGGAAATAAAAAGTAAAAATGTACTACTGGTAACTGATACTCAAGAATGGGATATTTTCGAAAAATTCTCATCGCTAACCAAATTAAAAAGAGTAATCGCTCAAGGTTTAAGATTTATAAATAATTGTCGCAACCCTAAGGATAAAACGTATGGCAATTTAACTGTCTCCGAGCTGGAAGCAGCTTTAAAATGTCTACTGAAATCATCGCAAGAACATTCCTTCAAAAGAGAATTGAAGGACCTAAAGAAGCATGGGTTAGTAAACAAAAACAGTAGATTGAAAGCTCTCAATCCCTGTTTAATGGATGGTTTAATTTGTGCAAGTGGACGATTGAAATTAGCTACTTATTTATCGCATCATCAAAGGCACCCTGTAATATTACCACCGTCACATAAGCTAACTGAACTTATTATACGTAATTATCATTATGAACATTTACATGCAGGTCCCCAAGCGCTGTTATCGGAAATACGCTTGAAATATTGGCCGATATTTGGGAGAAACACTGTTAAGCGTATCCTACATAAGTGTGTTGTATGTTTTAGATACCGACCTCAGGTTTGCCGGCAGATCATGGGAGACCTTCCAGTTGAGAGAATCACTCCCAGTCTACCGTTCTCTGTCACAGGTGTCGACTTTGCCGGACCGATAGACACGAAGGCTGGAGCGCTGAGAAAATCTCCGCTCATTAAATCGTATCTTTGCATATTTGTTTGTTTTTCTACCAAAGCGGTTCATTTGGAACTCGTAACAGATTTATCAAGCGATGCTTTTTTAAATTGTTTAAAGAGGTTCATTGCCCGTAGGGGTCAACCGGAAAAAATATTTTCTGACAATGCAACCACTTTCAGAGGAGCTTCTAATAAGCTCAAAGAACTATATGCCAGTCTAAGATTGAACAATGACAAAATCCATAGGTTTTTAGCTGATAAGGGAATATCTTGGAGTTTCATACCGCCTAGGGCGCCGAACCACGGGGGGCTGTGGGAGGCCGCCGTCAAGTCCACCAAGTTTCATTTATATCGAATTACTAAAAATAACCCATTGCAGTTTGAATTATTGTATACTTTGCTTTGTCAGATAGAGGCTTGTTTGAACTCCCGTCCCTTAACTTCCCTGTCTGATGACGTAGACGACCTTCTCCCTCTAACCCCCAACCCTTTCCTCATAGGCAGGGATGCTTCGGTTATTCCCGAGTTGGATGTCCGCGAGCTCCCGGAGAACAGACTAAGCAAATATCAAAAATTAAACGCTCTAATTCAAAATTTCTGGTTCAGATGGAAACGAGATTACCTTGCTGAGCTGCAAAAACGGACCAAATGGCAGGCCAACAACCAAAAGGCCATAAAGAAGGACGATCTGGTAATCCTGATGGAAGACAATATGCCTCCTGCATTATGGAAGATGGCGCGCATATTATCTACTCATCCAGGCCCGGATGGAGTAGTGAGGGTAGTTACCCTCAAAACAGCACAAGGCACTTTTGTGAGACCCATCACAAAAATATGTTTGATGCCAATAGAATCAAACTTGGATCCAAATTTCCCGACCCGGCAAATCATTGACCTTCCCAAGGTCACAGCCTAACTGTAATTAGGGCTGAACCGATGCAACCAAACCACGTCAATAATTATGGAGCATCGGTATTGGTGTTGTTGACACCACTGTATCCAGCCTGAAGCCACTGGGGCTTCAAGTCAACAACCGCGAGATGATCATCCTCGCTGCAGATCCAATGGTACTATCTGCTTACCAGGGCACGGCCGCCCCTTGATTTATGATGATCTACCCAAATGATGACATACAGAAGTACATGCTGATGTACTTTTCTAAAATGATGACCACCCTGGACAAGATGGCCGAGTAGTCTACCCGGTGAAGTGTTCATTCGGTTTTTTGGCAGTGCCATGCCAGTGAAAGTTAATGAACTGATAATCAGTCAATAGCGAACTAACAATTTATTGCTATTTGTGAATTGGTGTTGGTTAAAAAATATAATTGAAGTGAAAATTTCTCCATAGAAACAATGAGACATTATTGATTTGTCAATTTTACAAAATTATTATTAATGTTGTGATTTTATTATTTTATAATTTAATTTTTTGCATGATTTTGTGAAATTTTTTTTAATTTTTTTTTTTTTTAGGTTATTTTAATTGTTGGTTAGGTTCCCGGACCCTTCAAATTTAGATAGTTACACATCTTGTAAATTTTTAGTATATTGTGTGTAGATTTAGGAATTTGTAGTTTGATTTTTAATTTCAAAAAAACTTGTTGTTTTTTCTCATTCCCCGCCGGGCAGTATGTTAAAAAGAGTGAAGACTACTGCCATCTAGCGGCGTATTTTTGTAGCCTATTGTCAGTTAATATGGGATTTTACAGATTAGCGACGTAATTCGAAACTAAAGGTAAACACTAGACGGTAAAGTAGATCTCTGGTTTTTTATATCGTATATTATGGTGACACGAAAGTGTTGTTTATTTTGATTGTGTTAGAAAACTTATTATAAATAGTCTGCCTTTCTAGTTTAACTCTCTCTTAATTCGTGGATCTCCTATAAACAGCTAGCATTGTCTAGCAAGTGGTCAAAGTGACCAAATTTAGTGTTTTGTCGGGTCGGGACAAATTATTGTAGCAAATGTGCTTTGTGAATAAAACCAGGAATTCCTCCATTGAAACCAGATGTTTTTACTTGACGTCCTTCTGCTGAATTATCAATTTACAACAGAGTCATTAATATACAATTCGCAAATGTCACGATAATAATAATTCAATAAATCAGATTGTAATATAAGTAATTCCCTCTTTTATTTCATTGTCGTATAAGGGTCTTGTAAAGCAGGACTTTAGTTCTTCTGGTAAGGTGGCGAGATTTCATATGCTTCTGTAGCCCAAAGTAGTATCGATTTGCAGCTACTATTCTTCTTTTGATTTCGCTGGATACATTGTTGTCATTTGTCACCATAGTACCGAGATATACAAACTCGTTGACAGTTCCAAATGTATAATTATCTATCTGTATACTTGGTGGTTTCTGGCGTCCATGTACGGGCATATATTTTGTCTTCCCCTCGTTGATGACCAATCCCATGTTCCTTGCCGACATAGCTAAGCTTTTAAACGCCGATTTTAGTTCATATTCTGAGCGTGCGATGATATCTATATCGTCAGCATAAGCAAGGAGCTGAACAGACTTGTTAAAAATATGGCCTGTGGTTTGTATACCTACATTTCGGATGGCCTTTTCCAGCGCTAAATTGAATAAAATGCAGGCAAGTGCATCTCCTTGTCTTAGTCCATTGAAGGTCTTTAGGGTGTCTGACAGATCCTGTTGTATTCTGACTCGGCACTCAACATTAGACATTGTGAGCCTTACTAAGTTTACCAGTTTTCTTGGGATATTAAATTCATCCAAGGCTCTGTACAGTCTTTCTCTATTTACCGTGTCGTAGGCAGCCTTAAAATCTATGAAGAGATGGTATGTATCAACATTAAATTCTATTGTTTTTTCCAGTATCTGTCTCAGTGAAAAGATTTGATCAGTTGTAGATTTCCCCTTACGGAACCCAGTTTGATATTGGCCAATTATGCCATCCGAATATTTCATAAGCCTACCACACAGTACATTTGATAGGATCTTGTATGAGATATTCAGCAGCGTTATGCCCCTATAGTTAGAGCAGTTCATAGGGTCTCCTTTCTTGTGAAGAGGGCAAATTATTCCACAGTTCCATTCACTTGGCAGAGTCTCAGAGCACCAGATGGATTTAATGATATTATATATATGGACTTGAAGGTTCTTTCCGCCATATTTGAATAACTCTGCAGAGATGTTGTCAGTTCGTGGGTCCTAGCACACTGAAATCGTTATCTTTACAATATCGAATCGGCATGGCATAACAACCGACGATTTTGTACCAAACCGATATTGATAGCAATGTAAGGTAAATAAAAAGAAATTGTTATACGATGGCAACACTTGAGGTACTTTCTATGTAGCTGTCACAATGTCTATGGTATCGGAGTTATAGACCGGGAGCCGGTACACAAACCTTACGAGTACACGGATGAAACTACTTTGTGATGATAATGGACACTTAGAAAGCCTTAAAAAAGCTGGTGTGCCACTAGTGAAATTCTTTAATGGGATGGTTTAGAATCTAGACTACAATTCGTTGGTTTCATTCGTGTACTCGATGACGTAAAATTGACTAATTTCTATCCCAATTTAACACCGGCTGTGCCAGGCTGCCGGTTGGCAGACCTGCTAATTTTCTTATCTAATAATCGATCTTTATCATAATATATAAAACCATTCCCATTCGTGTACCCGATGACGTAATATTTTCGAAAAAAAACGAGTGTGCGACCACACGACTGTGAGACCACACGACTGAGACTACACGACTGAAGTAAAATTTCACTAACTTATGCCGGGTACCCGTTGTATATAATGTTATATAGGATGGAACCATTACAGTTTAGTTGACCCCGAGGTTACAGTGTTCTTTGCAACGCGTGCCGGGTACCCGTTGTATGTTATATAGTACAGGCGCTTGCATTATAATGTAGTTTCCCGGGACTTGCGATGGAAACATTACAGTTTAGTTGACCGCGAGGTTACAGGGGCCTTGCAACGCATACCGGGTACCCATCCCCATCCCCATCCCCATCCCCATCCCCATCCCCATCCCCATCCCCATCCCCATCCCCATCCCCATCCCCATCCCCATCCCCATCCCCATCCCCATCCCCATCCCCATCCCCATCCCCATCCCCATCCCCATCCCCATCCCCATCCCCATCCCCATCCCCATCCCCATCCCCATCCCCATCCCCATCCCCATCCCCATCCCCATCCCCATCCCCATCCCCATCCCCATCCCCATCCCCATCCCCATCCCCATCCCCATCCCCATCCCCATCCCCATCCCCATCCCCATCCCCATCCCCATCCCCATCCCCATCCCCATCCCCATCCCCATCCCCATCCCCATCCCCATCCCCATCCCCATCCCCATCCCCATCCCCATCCCCATCCCCATCCCCATCCCCATCCCCATCCCCATCCCCATCCCCATCCCCATCCCCATCCCCATCCCCATCCCCATCCCCATCCCCATCCCCATCCCCATCCCCATCCCCATCCCCATCCCCATCCCCATCCCCATCCCCATCCCCATCCCCATCCCCATCCCCATCCCCCAAATAATATCCTTTTTCGTAACGCATTCACCAGCTTACCCCCCATGTCGAGCGTGCGTAAAGAAGTTTTACTTCAAAAATCGCTCACTATTTCCATGACTGCGTGGAACCTGCCAAGAGGTGCACCGGCAGACTTACTAAATGTCCATTATCACTACAAAGTTGTTTAATCTGTGTACTCGATGACGTGAGTTTGTGTAGCCAGGCTCCCGGTCTATAATAACTGTCAAAATCATCGTAATCCATTCATGTAATAATATGACAACTAACTAATAATCTTCTCTTTTGAACATTTAAAGATCCATTTACATTGAGATTTTTGCTGAGATATCATAATAATATTAAATACACACACTTTATACAATGAGTTAATTTCACAATGAGATCATTAGCCATAATACGAGATATATTCGTAAGTACGAAACTGTCAAAGAAAACGTCTGAATTCCGATTTAATTCAATCCTGCAATCTTCGATAATCTGCCTCCGTTCGTTAATAAACCAGTAATTATGAAGAAAGAATGTCATTATTAATAAAGTTGTGCAGACATATCGCCAGTTAAACAAAGGACAGGGTAATTTACAATCTCGTATCGATAACGAACCGATTGCCCTAGCACGGCAGACCGACGTCGAAGGGACATAAATAAGGAATCGACATACGATCTCACACGATGGCAACACCGGGGATCTGTGAATGAATTTTCTTTTCTTAATTTGAAATGTGCTACGTAAAAATGAAAAATACCAATAAATTGACAATTTCGAATTGAAATACGAACTCAAATAAATATTGGCGTTTCGCATGTAGATACTGTTTGAGACTAAACGACATTTTAACAAATTTCGTTTCTCGAAACTGAATGCAATTAATTGATCGCCTTTTAAATGAATTAACTGAGTCTATGGGTCTCGTATACTATTTCTTTAAATTCTTAGAGTTTTTTAGTTCACCTCTACTCATTAATTAGCCAGTTATTTTGCGTAACAAACGACATTATTTTAAAAAATCTGTACATTGACAGCTTATCTGTCACTCCGGAAGCCACGGTAAAAACGGCGTCTTTTGTCAACCGACTGTCGGAATCGTATGTTCACTGTGCTCGCAAATATCGCTAACTGACCATAGACAATGGATTTATTACATTTCGTATTAATATTGGAGTTTTATCAATCGACTGTGCTACGGTCGCAGCCAAGAATGCATACGAATTGGCGGGGTTTTGTCAATCGTCGGTCGGAATATCCCTTATCGATTGTTGAGCGTGCTAGCACATATTGATACATGACCATAAATGACGGATTATAACGATATCGTATTGATATAGGATTATATCGATCGACCATGCTGGCACCCAGGTGATTTATTGTTATGTAGACTTTTAATGGCACCCACTACTTCTTCTAATGTTGGTGGCGGCTCGACATTGTCATCATCATTAGTACCACCATCAGTGATGTTTCCATCCCTTGTCAAATTTTCACCCACACTCTCATCTACACTTCCGTTTAGCAGAGCATCAAAATATTCCACCCATCTATTCAGAATTCTTGACTTTTCATTCAAAATATTTCCCTCGCTGTCATAGCACATTGTAATTCTGGGCTTGTATTCTTTTCTTTGATGGTTTACCTTCTGATAGAAAAGTCGACTTCTGTTTTGGGCCTTGGCTAGTTCCACTTCCTTGATTTGGTTCTCGAGAAATACTCGTTTCTTCCTTCTGTGCAGTTTTTTCTCATGCTTTCTTAGTTCTCTGTATTCCATCTCTGCTTGCCGTGTACGATGTCGCTGTTGCATTCTTAGATATGCGTCATTCTTCACATTGGTTGCTTGTTGGCATTCTGCATCGAACCATTATTCTCTTGGTTGTGTTTGCCTGCTTCCCAGAACTTCGTCAGCTGCATTGGTAATCACAGACTTAACACCATCCCAGTATGAGTTAATATCATGTTGTTCCATATGGTCGCTGATGTCATCCAACTTATGATTTATGGTTGTAATGAAGTTTTCTGCTGTTTCTGGTACTTTTAGGCCTTCAATATCAAATTTATTTGTGCGTGATCCCCTCTGTTTCTTCAGGTTTGATATTCTACTCCGTATTTTGGAGATAACAAAGTAATAATCCGAGTAAACATTTGCTCCACGGTATGTTCGTATGCTCATTAAATCAGATTTATGCCTTGCCTCAACAAGTAGGTGGTCTATCTGGTTAACATTTCTACCATCTGGTGTTCTCCATGTTCCTTTATATATATCTTTTCTTGGGGAACATGTGCTTACTCACAATCATATTGTGGGACGTTGCAAAATCAATTAATTTTGTACCATTATCATTAGATTCTGCGTGCAGGCTATGTGCTCCAACTGTAGGTCTATACACTGATTCCCTTCCTATCTTTACATTAAAATCCCCTATCACTATCTTGACATCATGGTTTGGGCAGTCCTGATAGGTTTTCGAGAGCTTTGCGTAGAAGGTGTCTTTTCTGTATCACTTTTGTCTTCTGTGGGTGCGTGGACATTAATAATACTATAATTAAAGAATTTTCCAGATATACGAATAAGTGATATTCTATGATCAACCGCGGTAAAGCCTTTGACCAAATGAAAATAAACATACGCTGATATAATTATACACAATTCATCTAACCATCCGTTTTCACAAAAACTCTTAGCTTTCCATTATTTGATCAATATCCCATTATCCCCAAATAATTTCAAAGCTGAACTAAACAAACATACGCTGATATAATTATACACAACTCATCTAACCATCCATTTTCACAAAAACTCTTAGCTTTCCATTATTTGATCAATATCTCGTTATCCCCAAATAATTTCAAGCTGAACTAAACAAACATACGCTGATATAATAATACACAACTCATCGAACCATCCATTTTCACAAAAACTCTTAGCTTTCCAATATTTGATCAATATCCCGTTATCCCCAAATAATTTCGAAGCTGAACTTAACACCATTAAAATATTTGCATCTAATAATGGTTATAACTCCAAATTAATAGACGATATTTTAAACAAAAAATATAAGAAAAAATTTCAATTATCCTACATTTACCCATTGCTTACTGATAATATTAAAAAACAAAGAAGAAAAATATTGTTTGTAAATCATGAAACCTCCAATTTAATCATGAAAAAAATTCCTAATAAAATACAGCCTGCTTTTTATACGAATAATAAATTGAAAAATCGTATTATAAATAACAAGGACAAAGACCAAAAAATTAAAAAATCCGGTGTTTACCTATTGAATTGTAATGACTGCAACCATTTTTACATTTTTACATCTAATTGAATTTAACCATTCATTTGATATAAATACTGGTTTTAAAATTTTACACACTAACGTTAGTGGTTTTTACTTAGATCTTTTAGAAATATTAGAAATTAGGAAAAATATCAATAGAAATTTAAATATTATTAACAATCAAATCATTTTTGTGAATAACCCTATCTTAAACATATTTCCATTGTAATTTTGTCTTTGTTCTTCTAAGCACTTCCCTTTCCACCTCCCCCCCCTTCCTCTTGTTCTAAGCAACTCCCTTTCCACCTCTCTCCTTCCCCACTACTTCCATTTCTACCCACGCCTGTCTTTCTATGTTTGATCATTTAGTTTTGGTACATTAATGTACTGATGAAGATAACATCGTCCTTGAAACATGTTAACTTTTAAATAAAGATTATCTTGGTGAAAACAAAGTGTTTTAATTATTTCATTTTACTAATATATTTGCAAGTTGGGATATCAGCGATATTGTTCTGTAATGGTCAAGTTTAGATACCAATCCAGATTTAGGTATCGTTATAATATTTGAGAGTTTTACTGCATTTGGGAAAATGTTTTTTTCAAAGCAGGAATTAAAAATGTGTTGCAGGGGCATGGAAATGTGTTATTTAATAGACTTGATATTGATACAGCATAATTCATCTGGATCATTGGCTATTATATTTGCGTTAAGTTGCCTGAATCTGAAATGATAATGCGTTTTATAATTTCAGATTCAGTTACTTGTTTAAATTGAGATAAGTTAGGAGTATTTTTGGAATGTATGTCCATTTGTGTGAGTATGTTTTATGTTGTTTTGAAATGAGGGATTGTTATTTATTAAATCTGAGGCATAATTTGTAAAAAATTCGTTGAATTTATTCACAATATTGTACACAATAAGTCTGTTATTAATATTTTATCATCTCTTAAAATTTTTTCAGGGAATGTTTTTACTTTACGTGTTCTATTTGTTGTTTTATTTATGAGTTTGACACGTTTATCTTTTTCATTATCACATTTTTGTGATTGTTTTGTATAGTAGTCTTGTTTACATTTCTTCATAAGAATATTAAAAAAGTTCTGTTAATAATGTATTGCTTTCTTAAATTTCCATTATGATGTACACCAATGACTTTAAAGTAATTCCCATAATTTTTGTAAATTTTTGTGCAGTTTATTCCTGTGTTGACTTGCAATTATCAATCCACGCGTGAGCTATAGTTTAAATTGTTATGTTTTCTTCTATGTATGGATGTTTGTTCTAGACTATTCTTGATATTATAATTTAATATCATGTGGAAGGTGTTTAATGATTGATTTGGGTCATCATTGGATAAAACCTGGTTCTAAGTTTCTTTTTCCAGTGAATAGTTTAGTGTTTGGTAGTTAATTTTATTTTTTCCCACTTGTTGGTCTTTAGTTATATGACGAGATTTAAAGGTACTCTGACCGAAAAAAGTTTGGAGAATAATCAGTTATATCAATTTTTAGGACAGCTGATCTGGGAATAAAGTTTCTATTGGTTTTAAGTTCTGTAATAAAGGATTTAGAATATGAAGATGGGGAACGATGTACAGTGTGTCCGGGGGTAAAGTGCATTAACTTCAGGAGGTGATTCTACATGATGGTAGGAGTAAAAAAGATGAACAACTTTTTCCGAAATTCCAATATTTTTTTTCCCATACAAAAAGACGTACCTTCTAAAAATCCTTAGTGTGAGGTACGATCTTACTTGCTGAGAGCCTACCGGGCACCTGACTCGATTGTGATTGGCCCGTATCGTAACAGCGGAAAATAATAAATATGAATTTTATCTTTTTACCTCAAAACTACCCCTAAAAGTTGGAATTTCGAAAAAAGTTATTTATCTTTTTTACTTGTACTATCACGCAGAATCACCTCCCGAAGTTAACGCACATTACCCCCAGAAACTCTGTACAGCAATTATAAAGTATGTTTTATTGTTTAGTGTAGACGATGATACTTAAATTCAGGGATATTTATTAATACATTAATATAAAATATCGTTATCAAATCATTATTACTTGAACCTATTACCACGTGAACCAATTATCCCCTACTTATGAAATGTAAGTTTCTCTCTTCTTGAAATGAATTTTGTAAATCATTAGGTGTACCTCAGCAAGAAATGAAAACAATAAATATGTTAAAATTAACAGAATAAAAAAACGTGTAATTTCTATTTTCTGTGTTGAAGTGCGTGTTGTGAAATATTCCTGAGTAAAATTATTCACTTACAATGAATTTTATATTTAAAAAAATTCGAACTACAGGTGTGAGATTTATCGGTACTTACTCCTTCGATTGGACATTTTGGAGGAAAGTCGATAGCCCGCAAATACTGTCCGACCATCGTCTTTTGCTCCTTGTTTTTTACTTCGGCGCAGAAATCTTCGAGTTCAAACGAAGCCATTTCCTCCTTTGTTCCAAGAGGTGTTATTTTTTCGACGACTAATCGCAGCTAAAATCAGCCAATTGAAGATATATTTATAATATATATTATATAAAATTCTCAGCTTAACATTTCCAACACCAATTTTTTTTTTAGTATTTGGCTTGTGAAAACGTGCATGCCGTCCAACAGGAGACTCAACTTTCTAGTGTCATTTCGCGAGCGTTAGTTTCTGGATTCACGCTTTTTACTGTTTAAATTATTAGTCCGGTTTCAAATCTAATTTTAAATCTATTAAGGTTAATATCATAAATCTATTAGAGTTGAACCTAATATTCCCCTACCTGCCATCATCCTAAAATCCCAGATAACTAATTCTTTAGAGAAAGTGTGGGACTGCACTAACCTCCCAACATTTATTATATTATTGATAAAGTTAACAACAATTAGGCGTAATACTACTCCCAGCGACTGGTCGTAATTGTCATCCTTCAGGTATTTTCTATCGTTTTCGATTTCATGCAAGAAGTGTGAGAAGGAAAAGGATGATCGTTGACGACGTATGTAGAAGTTCTCGCTGTGATATATATTTAATAGTGCTCTAGTGTATTTCTTTCGTTAACGCCCTGGACGAATGTGGTAAACTACTTTTACGAAATCATTGACACCATAATAGATGAACTGGTTCCAAAAAAGTTATCAGATCAACAAAAAATCTAACATAGTATTCGGCGGCTTGAATAATACAATCGACAGAACTTATCTTCTGTCCCTAATTAATTTTAAGATACCTTTAATACGTGCATGCCATGCAATAAATTCCATACGTTTGATAAAACAAACGCAGCAACTAATCCGTAATACACAATGCTCTTCAAGAAGTTTCATCACTGTAACTAATATTGTGTTTGTTTCTATAATATAAAATAAAATACAAAGTGCTTGTTTTATTTTTTATAATAAAATGAATAAATAAAACAATAAATAAGAGGATTACGTACACTGACTAAGCTCTCCAATTTCTTTTTGAACTCGAACTTCCCCTCCATTACCGCAATTGTCTCGTTGTATCGAATCGCCCTCAGACGGGACGTTTCAATGAAGGCTTGGCTATCAGCATCGGGGCAGACGGTTACACCAGAATTGTAGTTGATTACAAATTTTTTCTGTAAAAAAAGGATTTCGGGAAAATATTACTCGGCATTCCATGAGCAATGAGCATCAAAACGATTTTGTTTTTAATATTAAATGCATAGCATCACATATTTAGAAACGCAATGTGAAGGTTTTTCAAAAAAATAAAGCTTCGAGTATTTTCGCTACTCCAACCCTTCTAAAATTGGGTGTTATTTGTCAGACGGTAAAAATATTTTGACTTTACAATAAATTCAAAGAAATGGAAAAATTGCGAATGTATCGAACGAGTCCACGAAAGCAAATGAGTCAACTAGAAAATTATAAATTGGAAATTATGTGCCCACATAGTACCATGACGCCAGCATACACAGTTATGTCCCTCACAGTACCATGTCGCCAGAACACATTTACGTTGTTCAATTGACTTATCAATTGAAAACATACACGCAATTGGTAATAAATACATTCGGATCAATATCGGACTCGAAAACACGTCTGAATAACTAAGTAACTCCTCCGCCAGAGATTGCAGACGGCTATAACCACCATCAAGGAAATGGTTCACTATTTATGCTGCCCCCACTTTGGAACTCCCCGAGCAATTGGTCAACGCTGAACAAAGGAAATCTCAATATCGGACTCGAAAACACGTCTGAATAACCACGTAACTCCTCCGCCAGAGATTGCAGACGGCTATAACCACCATCAAGGAAATGGTTCACTATTTATGCTGTAACAGAATAACATGTTACCCCGATAATTTTGGATGTTGACTATGCAAAACACTTTAATCTATGAGTTGTTTTGCTAACTTCGGACGAGTACAGTGGCGACCTCTGCTGGGGAAACGGAAGAGCAGGGGACTCGGCGGATTTGACGTGTAGCGTGAGGGTGCAAAAACCTGGGCTCCGACTGGCATGGATGGCATCGATTGGCGTTAGTTTCCTAAACTGGTTTTCAGTTAGTTGTTTATATTTAAAATGGTCATGTCATTGAGACTGGCCTTGGCGCCCGGCATTATATTTAAAGGTTAGTTCTGTCAATTATGTATTACATCGCTGATCCTGATTTCAATAATAGTGACTTGCATAATTCATAATCTCAGGAGATTCCTCTTCAAGGAGCCCTGGGACACACCCTGAGTTTTCAATAAACAATTATAAGTATATTTTCCTTGAATGGATTACTGTCTCATGCTCGACAATTGATGATTTTAATAAATGTTCAACTTGAATCCCTGTTTCATTCAAATATCCCCATTTACATTGATCATATGGTTGTCGCTGGGATTGATCTGAGGATTCATGTTGCCGATAAGAATTAAAACGGTTACAATGGCGCCTTACGTGTGGATTACTAATAGAATTTGCGAGTTTTGTTCTTTTTTTTATTGTGTAGGTAATCAGTGATGTATAACATTATTGTCGAGACACGAGATTCAATCGAGCACATGTCAGTCGGAGGTCCCAGGAACACCTTTCCTTTATAATTTTATTATCTTAATTTATTATTGTGCTGTTTTACAAATCTTTTATACGATTTTTTAATTCCGGAAGAATTTTTTTTACAATTCTTTCATGTACAACATGTTATTCCGAGAGAACTTGCAACCTTTTACAACTTTACAGTCAAAGGAATATTTAATACAGCATTTATAATTCGGGAAGAATTTTTACTGCATTATATTCGAATCATAATCATTTCGAAAAATCACTTTAAATCCGTTGAGTCATTGTTTTTAATTATTTATTGTAGTGTAGTATGTGTGTAACTGTTTATTTGCCGTCTATTGACGTGATTAAATGTTTGTGTCTGTCATCTTTGATCCATTAAGAAATAGGTACCTACAATAATTTCAATGCCTGAAACAAGGAGTCAGACAAAAGACTCAGAAATGTCCGTTCCCAAAGTACCTGTCGTTGATGTTCCGGAGACGAAGGTGTTACCACCTTCTCCAGCCCCGCTGGTGCCCCTGCATAAATGGGATTTAAAATATGATGGGAAATCATGCGTACGTGTATTTCTGGAACGTGTTGAGGAACTCGCCTTAGCTCGCTCTGTAAGTAGAAACATACTTTTCTTAGGAGCATTAGAACTTTTTGAAGGAATTGCCCTCGATTGGTTGAGAGTGAACCACTCTTCCTTTAAAACATGGGAAGAACTGGTGTCTGGTCTGAAGGATGAATATGAAGGATTAGATTATGATCGTAGACTTGTTTCACAGTTAAGGACAACATTTCAAGTACCCAAAGAGTCTCTTGGTACCTTTATCACGAAGGTATTAATTCTAAATAAAAGGCTTAAGAAAAAGTTGCCTGATGATGAGATTTTAGAAATATTGCTTTGTAATATGGCACCCAGATACATACAAAAATTAGCATTGAATTCGATTCCGGATATCGCTACACTTAAAAAATTTGGGAAAATGATGGAACTTGCGGATAGCCGTTCAGATCAGAGGAAAGATTCATTACCTCATCAACCTTCTTCTCATAAGAATAATAATGAGCTCAATAATAAACCTTTTTTCAGGCACGATAAACCTTTTTATAAAAACACTGCTTTCAAAAACAAAAATGTGAATTCTAGGGAGGAGATTCGATGCTTCCGCTGTGGACGTCCAGGTGTCAAGTCACCTGACTGCACTTGCCGGAGGTCAAAAAACGCAGGAGCCGGACGATAGTTGCGTCAATGGAGGAGACGTCTTCCAGCATCGCGGCCATCGATCCGGCATGGCAAGATTGGCTCAAGATAGTCAGACGTTTCTACGAAGATCTAAGAACTTCAAGGAGTGAAGGGGTGGCTGCCAGGGACGGCCGTCCTTTCATCTCTTTCTCGGTTCTAGGATCCGAGCTCTCGGGTCTCCTGGATTCAGGGTCACACCTGTCAATATTGGGTAACAATTCTCATTTAAAATTGATACATTTAGGTGCTAAATTAACGAAACTTGATAAAAGCTTTTCTTTAACTTCTGCCACAGGGCATTCAGTTATTTGCGAATTTAAAATCACAGTACTTGTTACTTTTAAAAATTTAGTAAAATCCTTTACCTTTGTGGTTATGCCAGAGATTAAATCGGATATAATCCTCGGTATAGATTTTTGGAAAATATTCAACATTGGCCCGGAAATTACTAAACTTACGGATGTGAATGTAGTAAATTCTGCTCCTCGTTCCGTGAGTGAAGTAAGAGGAATCATTGATAGACACGTTCTCAGTGATTATCAACAACAGTTGCTAAATGGCGTAATTAAGGATTATGAGTCTATTTCTGGAAATAAACTAGGACGCACTCACTTGGAGGAGCATGTTATAGACACAGGTGACAGTATTCCTGTCAAGCAACGGTACTACCCGATTTCTCCTCATTTGCTACCAGCAGTTCACAAAGAGTTAGATAGAATGCTGGAGTTAGGAGTTGTAGAACCTAGTCATAGTGCATGGAACAGTCCGATATTACTGGTTCCTAAGAAAAATGGAACATACCGGTTGTGTTTAGATTCCAGAAAAATCAACTCTATCTCAAAAAGGGACGCATTTCCTTTACCTTTCATCTCCAATATCTTAGACAGTTTGGGCGGAGCACGTTTTCTTTCAACTATAGATTTAAAAGACGCTTTTTGGCAAATACCGTTAGAGCATAGCTCGAGGGAAAAAACGGCTTTCACAATTCCAAAACGAGGTCTATTTCAATTCACGTCAATGCCTTTTGGTCTTCATGGTGCCAGTTCGAGAATGATGCGTTTGATGGATAAATTGTTTGGTCCTGAATTTGAGGGAAAAGTTTTTTATTATTTGGACGACATCATCATAATATCAAGCACTTTTGAGGAGCATATGTATATATTGAAACAAGTTAAATGTAAACTGGCTGAAGCAGGTCTTACAATTAATTTAGAGAAATCAGTCTTCTGTAGAGAATCTCTTAAATACTTAGGATATGTAGTTGATCGCAACGGGTTGAGGACAGACCCTGACAAAGTTAAAGCTATAATCGACTTTCCCGTACCAACTTCACAAAAGAGTTTAAGACGTTTCATTGGAATACTCTCATGGTATAAAAGATTTATTATGAATTTTTCTATTATAGCAGCTCCACTGCACAATTTGACTAGAAGGGAATTCGAAGGGAAAAGATTTTCTTGGAATGATCAGGCTCAGGCTGCGTTTATTAAATTAAAAGAAACCTTAGTTCAGGCACCCGTTTTAGCATGCCCAGATTTTAGTAAATCTTTTACGATAGCTTGCGATGCAAGTAATCAAGGCCTCGGAGCGGTACTTAGTCAACTAGATGATCAAGGGAGGGAACACCCTATTTCGTTTATAAGCAGGTCCCTATCAGCTCAAGAAAGGAATCATTCCACCACAGAGAAAGAGCTGAACGCTTTAATATTTGCGTTAGAAAAATTCAGGGGCTACATAGAAGGTTCTCTGATTCCTGTAAAAGTCATAACAGATCACTACAGCCTCAAGTGGTTAGTAGGTATAAAATCGCCGTCGGGCCGCCTAGCACGGTGGGCGGTGAGATTACAACAATTTAACTTTATTATTGAACACAGGAAAGGGAAGGAGAATGTAGTTCCGGATGCTCTTTCACGCGATCCTTTAGAAGTAGCTGCAGTTATTCAGTCTCCTAGTGTTTGTTCTGATCCTTGGTATAATAGAATGTGCAGAGATGTTTTAGCTAAGCCTTCTTTGTTTCCAAAGTGGAAGCTCGTTGATGGAGTGCTTTATAAACATGTCCAGAGCATGGAAGCTTTGCACAAGGCCCATGATTGGAAGGAAGTGATACCTAAAGATAATAGACGGGAAATTATAGAATTGCATCATGTACCTCCGACGTCGGCTCATTTTGGGGTAATGAAAACTTTAAATAGGATTTGTATGAAATTTTATTGGCCCAGAATGTCGTCAGATGTTAGGAAATTTGTAACTAAGTGTCAAATCTGTTTAGCTCAGAAAAGCTCCAATCAGGCTTCGCCAGGACTTATGGGTGATCCAAAGCTAGTACAACGTCCGTGGCAAGTAATTTCTACGGATTTGTTGGGACCGCTGCCTAGTTCTTATAAGAAAGGGTATACGTATCTTTTAGTTATTGCAGATTTTTTCACTAAATTCACAAAAATTTTTCCACTTAGACGTGCAAATGGGAAAAACGTATCGGAGATAATTGAAAATGAGATCTTTCTTAAATTTGGTGTACCTGATTGCATAGTGGCTGACAATGGACCACAATATATCTCTAAGGAGATGAAACATTTAGTTAATAGATATCACATACGTCACCTATTCTATAATTGCAGGTATCATCCACAGAACAATCCTGTAGAAAGAATAAATCGCGTCTTGGTCACGGCTTTAAGTTCGTACGTTGGAACAGATCATCGCACATGGGCGAATCATTTGCCAGAGATAGAGTTAGCTATTAATACCGCTGTTCACGAAGTTACTGGCTATACACCATTCTTCTTGAATTTTGGGAGGGAAGCTATTACCTCAGGTAAACAATATAAGTCTCCTGATTTTAATTGTGAAGATTTAACATTTTCAAAGCGGGACACGTGGGCAACAGATATTTCTGAACTTAATGACATATTCAGTCAAGTAAGAACGTGTCTTCGTCAATCTTATGAACGCAATAAGGTACATTATGACCTTCGTAGGAGGAATATTGAGTTCAAGATTGGGGATGTGGTCTGGAGGCGTTCATTCGTGTTGTCTGATGCTTCAAAACATTTTGCAGCTAAATTAGCACCCAAGTTTTTAAGGAGTAAGGTCATAGGCAAGGTCTCCGCTGTAGTTTACAAACTTGCGGACATGAACAACAGGTCAGTAGGTACTTTCCATATAAAGGACATCTTAAAAGTTGAAAAATAATCTTCTGACTAATTCCAAGATATCTTGATGGAACCAAAATAAATTGGGAATTTTTAATTTTATTTTAATTTATAAGCATTCTTGCACTTTATTTCTGTTAAATGTATTTCGCTTGCAACAACTGATGGCCACAGTTTTGCAAGCGAGACTCATTTGAAGTATATTATGGTTAATTAGTCTGTTTTGTTTTGTTTATCTTGACCTTAGGGGATGCTTTACCTCCCTGGGATAAACCATCTTCTGATCTCAGTGATATGTATTACTATTTCTGATCTCAGTGATATGTATTACTATTTGGTGCTTGTATTTGCTGTTGTGTACATTTGTTTTGTGTATATTTTTTTAACCAAAAGGGATCTACTATCTAATGAATTACTATGCATGGGTATATTTTACATTGTTTTTGCTTCTGTAAGCTGATTATTGGATGATACAATGATCATAATATTACAATTTTCTGGTCATTTTATTATCGTTTGTGTTTTATGCACAATTTGAAACTATAGCCTTCATCGGGCTTACAATTGAGATATTTTATGAATTTTTATGAAAATTCCTATTTATAATCTTCGCGTGTCTATTATAACACTATTAACCCTACGTTATTTTCAGAATTGGAATTATAGCCTTCATCGGGCTTACAATTGAGATATTTTATGAATTTTTATGAAAATTCTTATTTATAATCTGTGCGTGTCAGTTATGATACTATTAACCTTGGTATAACAAATTTTATATGCATGTTTTGTCTAATTTGTATTTTTTAATAATGGTATAATCGTTTTTTTTTTAACAATTGTATGTCCGCTGATTGTTCTGGTGATTTTAGAGCTCGAAAATCGCTAAAACAATCAGTAAACAATTTCTTTTTCTGTGTTCTTCTGTGACAGTAGGAAGTTTTAATTTTGTGATAGAAGAATACAGTTAAAATAAATTAATTATGGACATAATTAATTATTATTATGGTTACTGCCATCTGTGGACAGCATGGACCTTTTCTTTCAAATATGGTTATTCTTAGAATTATCGATTTATTTATTATAATTCGTCATTGCCATCTGTTGATAGATTGGCTAATTAATAACATTCGGCTTTGATAACCCAATTATGGTTTGATTATTGGCTAAGTTACTCAAATTACAGAAAGTTTTCATCTGAGATAGATGTATAATATTTATCAATTTAAATTATTTTATTTTAGTATTCTGTCAGGATGTTTATTATTATTGTTCAATTTAAATTCAGGATTACTATACAGGTTATCTACATATTATGTTGTTATTAATATCAGGAAGACAGAAGAAGGTTTAAAGATTTAACGAATTTTGCTTTTATTAAATATTTTGTCAGGAGGTATATTTGCCTGTTAGTTAAATTAATATTCTCTGAGTTGAAGGGCTTTTCTAATAGTTTCTGTAGATTCAACCAGATTGCTTTAGGAAAACCAGTATCTTAGTTTAGGCATCCAGAGGGTCATTCCAGAGGGTCATTCCAGAGGGTCATTCAAGAGAAACATCATCATTGCCCATGCACTATATTTTCATGGCATATTACCCCGCTCCGGCACTATGGAAAATCTTCAACTTTGTGATACCACAACATTTTTCAAGAATATGGGTCACCCCAGAAGGACTTTTCAAGAGGAAAATCATCATTGCCCATGCACCATATATCATGGCTTATCATCTAGTTCCTGCACGATGGGAAATTTTCAACTAAGTTGCTACGCCATATTATTTGAAGATTTTAAGGCAACATCATAACACTCTACTTTCAAGTCTGGGATGCTGTCTCAAGCTGAGGAAACATTGGACATACAGATCGCGATGGCTCTGGAAATTTATGCTTCTTCGCAACAACATTCAAGAATCTACATACTTACCGCTGCTAAGCTATTGGGTTTCCATCTACTATCATGACATCACCTTCACTACAAGTACTTTCCAGTGAGACGGCAGTCAAGGCTTTGCTTCGAGGTGTCAGGGGAACCTCAGGACTTATAGCCATAAGTCTTTCAACACGGGGGGCATTGTAACAGAATAACATGTTACCCCGATAATTTTGGATGTTGACTATGCAAAACACTTTAATCTATGAGTTGTTTTGCTAACTTCGGACGAGTACAGTGGCGACCTCTGCTGGGGAAACGGAAGAGCAGGGGACTCGGCGGATTTGACGTGTAGCGTGAGGGTGCAAAAACCTGGGCTCCGACTGGCATGGATGGCATCGATTGGCGTTAGTTTCCTAAACTGGTTTTCAGTTAGTTGTTTATATTTAAAATGGTCATGTCATTGAGACTGGCCTTGGCGCCCGGCATTATATTTAAAGGTTAGTTCTGTCAATTATGTATTACATCGCTGATCCTGATTTCAATAATAGTGACTTGCATAATTCATAATCTCAGGAGATTCCTCTTCAAGGAGCCCTGGGACACACCCTGAGTTTTCAATAAACAATTATAAGTATATTTTCCTTGAATGGATTACTGTCTCATGCTCGACAATTGATGATTTTAATAAATGTTCAACTTGAATCCCTGTTTCATTCAAATATCCCCATTTACATTGATCATATGGTTGTCGCTGGGATTGATCTGAGGATTCATGTTGCCGATAAGAATTAAAACGGTTACAATGCTGCCCCCACTATGGAACTCCCCGAGCAATTGGTCAACGCTGAACAAAGGAAATCTCAATATCGGACTCGAAAACACGTCTGAATAACCACGTAACTCCTCCGCCAGAGATTGCAGACGGCTATAACCACCATCAAGGAAATGGTTCACTATTTATGCTGCCCCCACTTTGGAACTCCCCGAGCAATTGGTCAACGCTGAACAAAGGAAATCTCAATATCGGACTCGAAAACACGTCTGAATAACCACGTAACTCCTCCGCCAGAGATTGCAGACGGCTATAACCACCATCAAGGAAATGGTTCACTATTTATGCTGCCCCCACTTTGGAACTCCCCGAGCAATTTGTCAACGCTGAACAAAGGAAATCTCAAAATCGAGACTAATTACGATGCCCAATTCACTTTCTCGAACACGTCGAGCTAAATTACGAGAAATTTATGGCTGTTAGGATCAATAAATAAATCATCATCGATGGACATAAGCTTTTTTTACATTAACTCCTCTCCGGAGGACCTGAGGAAAATAATTTCCCTCAGGGCCTATGTCATCTGGAATGCTGTGTGGAGGGTCTTTTTGAGGAGAGGAAGGAATGAACATTGGTCTTGAAGAGACCCATGTTTTAGGAAGGAGGAAACACAGAAGCCGGCAAATCATTCCACAGCCGAGCTGTTGAACACAAGAACGAGTCGAAGAAACGCCCCGTTCTCATGTGACAAAAGTCAACCATGTACAAATGTTGGGCACGCGTTTGGCGTGTTTCTCGGTTATACACCGGCGATCAATGACGCTAGTTCCTCGGAGCATCTTCCATTGTAATGCCGATAGAACAAGGATAGCATTCCCACCCGACGCCTGTGCTCTAAAGATTGCATTTCGTCTGTTAAGATGGGAGAGTCTATCAAACGGACCGCCCGTTTCTGCACAGAGTCGAGGGTATTTTTCAGGTATTTTGGAGCTCCAGACCAGAGGTGACTGCCATAAAATAATAATTCGAAAAATGACTTCTACCAGTGAATTTTTGGACTTTAATAAAAATGTTTAATCCGAATCATTGTACTTATGACATAATGTAAACTGGTACATTTTCTTGTAAAACCGATAGAAATGATGTGAGGCTTTAGTTTTGGGACTGATTTGGCAAGGGCTGTCACACACAATTGGAGGTTTTGTGCCAAAAAGAGTCCAACCTGGATTTGTTCTATAAATACAGACAACAAATCCATTACAAGTGGGTTCTAAAACTACCAGCCAAGAAGAAACAGTCTCCAAGAAACCAAAAGTCTCCAAGTTCAAACTTATTTTGAAAGTGTTTTATTCAGTATTAATTTTAGTTTGGTCGATTTTACTTAGAATCAATTTACCAGTAGTAAATTCATTAAAAAAAGCCATTGGCGTACCAAATTGTGTCCAGCTTCCTATTTTATACAGTATAATATGTACAATCATCTCGTACAGTGAACGTATCCAAAAACTTATAATTGTTTTAGAAAGGTGTTGAAATATACTTTAAATTTTATTACTGAAAAAAGCTATGTAATTTTTTAAATATGTGTATTTTTTTGTTCGTATGAATTACTTTGTGATGTGATATTATAATTTAAAATAAATTAATCAATAACATTGTAAACACCAATTTTATTTTTAATACTTTATGCTGACCGGGTTTAGCTACAACCGTAGCTTCGTCAGCGTAGTCTAAATTATATGGTTTCTTAAAAATCCATAATCATGACAAACCAATCAGACCGGTCGTATCAAGTTGCAAATCCCCACATTTTGAAACAGCATTATTTTTAACTAAATTATTCTGTAACTCTAAAGTTTTTGCTCCAAAACACACTATTACCTTTGACTTGATTGATGACCTTGAAAACTTACATATCCCTAAACCGTTTTCCAAATATTTCCGTAGTCGTAAGTAAAAATATATTGTCTAAATTCGTATAAAATTCAAAGTTACCAAATAATTTCACTAAGGATTTATCTCACCTGTTTAATAGGTGTCTTAACCAAGACTATTTCCAATACAATGAACTTTTTATCAACAAAAAGAAGGGCTGGTGATGGGGGCGTCGACATCTCCCCTCATCGCAGATATATTCATGGACAAATTAGAGATTATTATTTTTAAAAGTAAATCACCATTATTAAAAAAGGTACTTTTATGGAAGATATACGTTGATGATGTGTTCTGCGTTTGGGTAGGAACCGAACGCCAACTCAATTCCTTCCTGCTACTAATAAACTCAAAGATATTCAAATACAGAAGAGATATGCTATGGTGTCCGCGCAACTGTCGCCGGACTACGCGCTAATTAGCGTAGTTTTCATACAAAAAGAATTTGTTCATTTCGTTGATTTTTTGAAAATGTGCATTAATATTGGTTAACAATATATTATGAATAAGGAAAGAATTCAGAATTCGTTCATTTAGTTTAACGTTCGTTTGGTTTATTCGTTAATTATTTGTTCTTTTAGTTTATTTGTTAATTGGTAAACAATATCGGCGACACCCGGAAGCGCAGACCCACATAGTAAAAACAGCAGATAGCACATCTACTTACATTTCAATATCTTTGAATAAACTCCTTCCATAAATAAATAAAATTCACCATAGAAATAGGAACCAATTCTACCTCAAACTTTTTAGATCTTACATTATCAATCATAAATAATAAAATTGAATTTAAAATCTACCGCAAACTTACATTCACTGATAAAACGATTTATAATTCCTCTAACCACCCTAATTCCCATAAACATTCAGCTTTCCATTCCATGATACAAAGATTGGTTACAGTCCCTTTATCAAAAACCAACTCACAGTAGAACTATGTACGATCAAACAAATCGCAATAAATAACGGTTACAATTTGAATATTTAAAATTATCCACAAGCACATTTTTATACAACCGTCCCCCTCATAATAATAATATAACAACTAAAATTAATCAACCTTATCGATGGCATAGAATCATCAATAGTTTTTTCTCAAAAAAGCGTTAAAATTCTCAGACATCAAACCAGCATTTTACACTAATAATAGTAAAGGTAAACTTTTAAAGAACGGTAGTCAAGCCACTCGGGATTTTATTCACTCCAATGCAGTGACTGTCCCGCTTATTACATAGGCAAAACTGCACGAAACATAAACACCCGTCTCAAAGAACATCTTAGATGTTCACACAGTACTGGCTTCCCGTAATTTGCAAACCACCTGATTGAAATAGACCATAAATTTGATGAAAACTCAGGCGTCAACCTAATTCATAAAAACATGATAGTTATCAGGTTGGATAATTTAGAAGCACTAGAACTAAGGAAAGTCAAAAACTTTAATAGGGTAATTAACAATCAAATAAGTTTAAGTAAAAGTCCAATACCAAGGTGGATCCCTATTGACAAAGAACATTCCCTTTCTCTTTCCGATTCTCCATCTACACTTACGCCTATTTCTTCTTTCACTTGAGGAGTCCAGCCCATTTTGTATTATCTACAACACATGTAACTTAATTTTAGTATTATACTGCCCTGAAGAAGGTACGGTGTAGCGAAACCCGGTCGGCATAAATAATTTTTAAAAAATGTTGGGGTTTACAAAGTTATTATTTTCTTTTAATTTTTTTAATGCAAACATTCAAAAGTGTCATAAATAGCACACTTTACATTTTTTATATAACTTAAATTACTGATGACGCAAAAAAAAATACAAACTCATTTTATTAGACAAATCAATTATAAAGGGTATCCTCAAATCACTTTTTGTCGTTTCACGCAAAAATAATGAATAATTTTATTTTTTTAATGAATTTTTAATTTTTTTTTTTATTAATTTGTGGTTTTTTATTTTTTTTATTTATTTATTTAAATACATGTTACATAATTAGACATTTACATAGAATTGGATACATTGAATCACCATACTAGGCGGCTGCCTGTTTCATGGTGACAATGGAGGATATTTACTTTAAGTGAAGTCTATTGTTAACATATGGAACTATTAGTAATGTAATGATGTTGAAAATTGGTAAAGTTATAATAAAAAACTAGTAAAGAGAAAAAGAATTGGGTAAGGATAAGTTTGTGAGAAGATACATATCCTTATTTTAAAATTTATATGTGTGAGTGCATACGCATACGTATATACAGGTGCACACATCCATACACACATAGGCATATACACACACACACTTACACATATATATGCGTCTAGGTACATGAATACATTAATATGTATATATACGGCCATGGACATAGTACCAACACATTTACACACAGTTGTAATTTTTTTTTATTTTTTTTTTTTGAAGTGTATGAAGGTGTAATTAGAATGGAGCTTGAGTATTTGCAGTAAGTATCTTTCCAAATAGTATTGAGATATATGTTAATAAAAGAGGTGTTATTTTCTAACATGGTGACAGAATATAATTATTTATTAATGTTTGAATAACTGTACTCATGCTGCTTTTGTAGGTTTATTATAATATTTTTATTAAGTTTATGTGTATGTTTCTTTCTTATCTTTTTTTTTTTAAATTACATTATTGTAAAACTACATTGTTGTAAAACTTTGTTGTAAAACTGCACATCTCGATACAGGAATGCCCTAGTGAGATGTGCAGCTTATTGCTATATATATTTCTTATTTTATAAATAGATAAATGAATACAATGTAAATATGTACAATAAATAATTCAGGCATATACTCTTTCTATTATTGAAAAGTTTTGATTCATTGTAACAGTTATTAAAAAAAAACATACAAATACAAGATAATACAAAAAATGGAAACAAAAAAGATTACAAAAGGCATAGCCTGTTCGACAATATGCGTTGGTATAATTCTATTTTTTAACATATTAATGAAGTGATTTTAAATTAAAACATCATAATATTATAAAGCATTACTTTTATAAGAAAAATTATGTCAAATTGAGCTATAAGCGGGGTAAAAACATAAAATATGACATTAAATATGATAATTAACCGATGAATATGGAAGTTTAACCTCTCATATCGGGGATGTTCCGAAGGTTAGAAAATTTCCGTTTTGCATTAAAATCATTTTGCATTTGCAAAAACCGTTTTTAATTTTGAATAAATTGAATGACAAATAACCCAAAAACATTAGTAATAAAACATTATTATATCTTACGTTTTGTTTTCTTTTAACTATTAATAATTAATAACTATTTTAGTATGTGAAACAGGTTATAAACATTGTCATTGTCACTCATCAGAAGGTCAGTAAGCGCCTTTTTGAAAGTGAGATATTTGTCTTTGAACTTTATTTCAAATGATAAATTATTAAAAATTTTAGGTGCAAGAAAGTTGAACTGGGACTGGGCCATTGAAGTTTTTGTTGTTGGAATAATATAATTCGATAGGTTTGAATATCTTGTGTTGTATTTTGAATTTATATTTTTTTTTTTTGTAAATTTGAATTTAAAATAAGAGGTAATATTTTTTACATATATGGATTTTACATTAAGAACTTTGAAGTCTTTAAATAGGTCTTTCGTGGGGTGTATATAATGAACTCTGTAAATAGTCCGTATTATTAATTTTTGGGCTTTTATTAATGGATCTAATACAGTTTTGGAGCATCCTCCCCAGATAATTATACCGTACGATAAGATTGACTGACACAGGGAAAAATATACTGTTCTCATTGTATTTTTTTGTAGTATATTGCGCAATGATCTAAAGATATAAGCCAGTTTCCTTATACGGCTTGTGACGTTAATTACATGTTCTTCCCATCGCAGTTTGTTATCGATTATTACGCCTAAGGATCTGATGGAGTCTACTCTTTCCAATGGATTGCATAAACAGCTGGATATATTACTACAAGAATGTATTTTTAATACATGATTACTTGAGAGTTGACTTGGATTATTTGTACTGAATGTTAGGTATTTTGTTTTGGTTATGTTTAGCGTTAGTAAATTATCATCCAGCCATTGTTTAACATTTTGCAAAATTAGTTCCGCTTTATGAAAAGTTTCTACCCATGTTTTACTTTTTAGTATCAGGGCAGTATCATCGGCAAAGGTGATTATGTTGCCATCAATTTCTAATCTACATAAATCATTAATGTATATGAGAAAAAGTATTGGACCGAGTACACTGCCCTGTGGTACACCAAAATTGATTCTGATAGGTTGAGACGATTTGTATGATGGTAACTTAACAAATTGCTTTCTGTCTGTTAGGTAAGATTTGAACCAATCAAATGCCTTATTCTTTATTCCAATTTTATGAAGCTTAGCTAGGAGGATTCGACGAGAGACTGTGTCAAATGCCTTAGCTAAGTCTAGAAATATTGCCAGACATTTATCACCTTTGTCTAGGGCTTCTGTTATGTGTGATGTTAATTCTAGAATAGCTGAATCTGTGCTGAGCCCTTCTCTGAACCCATGCTGGTTAGGCGAGAGAATATTGTATTTTGTAAGATAGTCAGTAAGTCTTTTTTTTACGATTTTTTCTATGATTTTGGAGAGTGATGATAAAATGGAGATAGGTCTATAGTTTGATATCTCAGTAGGAGTTCCAGACTTAAAAATTGGTTGGACCAAAGCAAGTTTGAGTTTGTACGGAAATATACCTTTGTCGAGACTGAGGTTAATGATATGTTCCAGTGGTAGATTTATAAAAGGTTCAATAATTTTGAGTATATTTGAGGATATTTTATCATGATTACATGAATGGGAGGGCTTTAGTTGTTTTATAGTTTGTGAAATTTCAGCAGAGTTGGTGGGGTTGAGTGTGAATGAATTGTTTGTTTCACAAGCAGAGATATTTATATTGTTGGCAAGAGCATTTTCATCGGTAGATGTTTTATTTAAAATTTGTGATGCTAAGTTTTTTCCAATATTACAAAAATATTCATTTATGTGATTGGTCACAGTGTCAGGGTCGACTTTTAGTGAAGTGTCTAGTCCGTTGATGTTTAATTTATTGATTGTTGGTGTTGAATGGTCAGTGTCAGATATTTCTTTAATAATTTGCCAAATTTTTTTATTATTATTACCGGCTCTGGACAATTTATGTTTATAGTAGTTTTCTTTAGTGATTCTGATGAGATTGTTACAAATATTTCTGTATTTTTTATAAAATGTTTGGGCTTGTGTATTTGGATTGTTAATTAAGTTTTTGTGGAGTTTGTCCCGTTTTTTAATACAAAAAATTAAACCATCTGTTATCCATGGTTTTAGTTTTTTATTTTTTGAGTTGTTCAAAGGGGATTCAACGGTAACAGCCTGAATATGTTTCAATAGTATTTCAGAAAATTTATTAAATGCAACATCTACATCTGAAGAATTTACAACAGAGAGCCAATTTTCTAATTTAATTTTGGAGGTTAGTTCCTCAAAATTGATCGTAGTCTTTAATGTATTTTCACATGAGGTAATGGGAGTGGATTTTTTATTCATGAGGCCAATTACTATTGAGAAGTGATCAGTTATAGTTGATTGATAAACAATTCCTTTAGAATTTTTTTTTGTTCTTAGGAATATGTGGTCAATACATGATTTAGTCATGTCGGTTACTCTAGTTGGGACATTAATATAAGAAACAAGCCCGTATTGAGTCATTAGGTTTTTATAGTCGAGTGTTTGTGTTGACATGGGCTTAAGTAAATCTATGTTAATGTCGCCTATTACCATTAGTTCTTCATTTGTTCTACAGTGGGTTGCCATATTAATAGGGACACCTATGAAAAATACGTTTTTCTCACTTTGTACTCGCAATACAAAGATATTTATGACTTTAGGTACAGTTTTTATTATTTATTAATAAGAACAATTCATTTGGATAATTTATAGACCATATTTGTTGTAAATTTGCATTTATTTTTTTTTGTTTTGTTATTTTAAAACATTATCGCACAGAAAGCTAATATTTTGTAATACCGCCTTTGGCCGCAATTACAGCTTGTACACGCCGTGGCATACTCTCAATGCACAGTTTTGCATTTCGCTTTAGCTCAGGAGAGTGATGCCATACCCAGATGAGGTTTTCGATGAGCTGCTGCTTGGTAGTGATCACTTCCTTGGCAATCTCCCTCTTCGTGAGCTCCCACAGGTTTTCAATGGGGTTCATGTCAGGGGAATTCCCAGGCCAAGGTAAAACCTGCACGTTTTTTTCAGCTAGGAATGCAGTGACAGACCTGGCTTTATGGCAGGGTGCGGAGTCATGCATAAAAACAAAATCCTGGCCACCAGGGAACCATTCTTCGACTTGAGGTATCAACCGATTTTCCAGTACTTGTCTGTACTGATCCTGCCTCATAGTCCCTTGCACGATGTGGAGGCGCCCCATCCCCATGGAAGAGATGACAGACCACACCATGATACTGGTAGGGTGTTTAATCGTCTCCACAAGGCAGTCCGGGTGGAATTTCTCTCCCTTGCGTCGTCGGACGAACGATGATTTGTCCACCAAAATTTGGAAAATGGACTCATCAGAGAAGCACACCTAGAAAAGTCTATAATCACACCACTGGAATTTTTTAAAAGCTTGTAAACCACAATAATGTTACATAATTACCTTATTCCAGTCCTCAATAGTCATGTGTTGGTGTGCTTTGGCCCATTCCAGTCGTTTCTTCGTCATGGCTGCTGTGAGGCGAGGTTTTTTAGCTGGCCGATAACCAACAAGGCCCTCCTCCGCCAATCTCCTCTGGACTGTCCTTTGAGAGACCTTGATACCTCCTTCATTGATTAACAGGGTCAGAAAAGAAACACTTTTCTTGCGATTTTGTAGACACACGTCTCTGATTTTGCGGTCAGTACGAGGTGTGGTAATTCTTTTTCGGCCACATTTCCCATTACGATCCGCTTCAAGGGGTACATTTTCATAGATTTTTTTCTTTATCCTATTAACAACAGACTTTGAAACACCTGCAAGGGCTGCTATTACCCTCTGGGAATGTTTAGTGTTTAGTAAAAGTGTTTTTATTTCCGCACATTTCCTTGGGGACGTATCTGAAGACCTGGCCATCCTGAAAAAACACAATATTGGGGTCAATATGGCAAAACTATTCATTGAAATAAAAAAAATGAACTAAAACTACACAAAATTAATAGATAGTTAATTATTACTTACTTATTTGTACAGCTGAACTTATAAAACTCCTTAAAATAATTATTTTGAATATTTATTTACGAGACGCTCGATCACGCGTTTTCACAAAAATGCTGGCCACTTAGAAATAACCTTAAATTTTTGACAGATGTGAAGCTTTGCCAGTGTTGCCACTTCTTAAAAGTGTCAGTGGTGATACCAGCAGCAAAAATAATAAGGGGATGGCCACCATATCCAAGTAATTTAGAAGTAGAGACAACGTTAACATCGAAAAACCAAAAAAATGTTACTGTCCCTATTAATATGTCAAGGAACTGTACAGTTCAATAATGCCACGTCTAAAGATTTAAGGAAGGCTGAAACATTTTGTTGTTTAGGTGACCTGTATAGTGCAAAAATGGTGGTCTGGTTTATTTTAATTTTAAGGCAGTTGGCATTGTCGACGGATAATTCAGAGATGGTCGGGTAGAGATCGGATTTTACATAGACGATTACTCCATCTGACTGTGTCTTGTTATTCAATGTATTGAAAACAGTAAATCCTGTAATTTTTTTGTGAGTATAATTTGATTTGATCCAACATTCTGTTAAAATTATTATGTCAAATATATTATTCAAGTCAGCAAGCGTTACTAGTAGACTGTTGAAGTTCTTATCTATGCTGCGAATATTTGTAGAGAATAATTTTAATTGTGTATATGGCTTTAGTGTATCTATACAAGTTGATGCAACATTAGTTTCAGAGGTAATTATATTACCATGATTTTCTATTTGTACATTGATATCATTCATTTCTAAATCCATGGTTTTCTATTTGTAAAAAACAAAAACAAAAAAAAACAAAAAAAATGAATATTTAAGCAAAAGTTAATTTTAGAACGAGCAGGTCGATAGAGTATAGGTAAGTTTGATAAATAGATAAGAACATGGTAACTATTAACTTTTTGATTTGTATTATAGTAAAGGCGACACAACTATGAGATCGATGTGAGTTGGGACAAATTAAATATGGTCTCTTGTGATTAAAACTAGAGAGAAAACTAAGTTTAATAGTTTTCACCTTCATTTCAAAATATATTATTAAAGAAGAAAATTCACGAGTTCTGTTTACAAATAATAATTGTTGATTTGCATTTCAATTTTGATTTTATTGAAAAAATATAAATTTGAAAATTAGAAATGAAACTTACATTCTTTTTAGCTTCTCCGTAATAAAAGGAAATGCAGTTGATTAAAAAAAAGAAGAGAGCGGCTTTCGTACAATATTTCATTTTTGGCTCTACCGTCGAGGTTGTTAAACTGAATATGTATATCGAACGTGTCATAGGAATACGTGTGCATTGAACGAGTGCGCGAAAGCATATGACAACCCTGGAAATTCAAGATTGGAATTTACGCTGTCACAGAGTACCGTGCCGCGAGCACGACAATCTGAGTGCTGCTATTGGCTAGCGGAACAATATGCATGTGGTGCCCCTTCCAAATGATTTGTCTACAACGCAATTATGTCCTTTAACTAACTAATCAATTGAAAACATTAATGAAATTGATAATGAATACGTGCGGCAGCCTCATTGGACTGGAAAACACATCTAAATAACCACCCAATACTTCCACAAGGGAGTCTAGACAGCAATGATCAACGCCAAGGAATTGGCTGTCTATTTACGTCACCCCCACCATGCGACCAGCCGAGCCACTATTGGTCAATTCTGAACAAAGGATAAATCTGAATCGTAAATATTTACGACAGCGAATTCATGTTCCGAAAAATTTGGAGCTCAATTTCGAGAAATTGGGAATAATTTGGATCAAGAAATAAACATCATCATCTAAAAATGAGTTATGTTATGAGGTATGTTTAGAGTGGAACCTGTTTGTATCGAATACCTTTTTCGATCATAAAGGTATCCACCAATATACGTGGGAAAGAGGAAATGAAAGATCAATAATTGATTTTGTAGTAATTGACTCTAGGTTAAGAGCCGTTACCGAGGACACAAGAGTTTTCAGAGGGGCTGAGGTTGAAACTGACCACTTTCTTGTGGTATCAAGAGTAAACCTCTTTCGCGGATGGCGCTCTAAAGTGAAAACGGTATCAGCTCCAACAAGAGTCAAAATAGAAAAACTGCAAAACGATTATGTGAGAAGTGAGTATGAGAAATGTGCAGAAATGAGATTGAATGCGAAAGAAATGGACGGTCTAAGCATAGACGAAACATGGAACCACATAAAGGTTAGTCTGTGCGAATCTGCTAGAGACGTGTGTGGAATAAGTAAGCAAGGTAGGAAGAAAGGCGATGCATGGTGGGATGATGAGATCAAAGCACTAGTCTCAGAGAAAAAGAAAGCTTGGTTACGTCTGATAGCGACTGACAGTGCTTCAAGCGAAGAGAGAGATAGAGCGAAAGAAGTATACAAGGGATGCAAGAAAAGAGTAAGTGTTGGAGTGAAAGAACGAAAGAAACGCCTGGAAGATGAAGAGGGAATAAAAATGACAAAACACTTCCAAGAAAACATTAAACTGTTTTGGAAGGAAGTCAAAAGGTCCCGGAGTGGCCCAGAGAACGGAAGAATGAAAGTGATAAAATCGAATGATGGAAGAATGTTGACGAATGAAGAAGAAATAAAAGAACGATGGATGAAATATTTTGAGGAAGTCTTCGAAAGCAACTCGGGTGATAGTGAGTCCAGCGTTGAATCGGGAATGAACGATGACGGAGTGAATGTTATCAAAATCAGTATGGATGAAATAAAAAAATCGATTAAATGCATGAAGAATGGTAAGGCTGTTGGTTTCGACAATATTGCTGCCGAATATTTTAAAGGAGATAGCCATATTATTCTCACATGGTTGTGCAAACTTTTTAATCAATGTTTAGAGGAGGGTTACACGCCATTAGATTGGAGGAGGGCTGTAATCATGCCGTTGTACAAAGGTAAAGGGTCACGCATGGAATGTGGGAATCATAGGGCTATTAGCCTGCTAAGTTCTGTCGGCAAGCTGTATGGAAGAATATTGATTGAAAGGGTAAGAACGGAAACAAAGGATAAAATATGGGATGTGCAAGGTGCCTTTATGAGTGGAAGGGGATGCATGGACCAGATTTTCTCCTTGCGTATGCTCACTGAGAAGTTTCTGGCGAAAAACCAGAAACTTTTCTGCGCCTTTGTAGATCTTCAAAAAGCGTACGACCGAGTCGACAGGAAAAAGCTATGGAAGGTGTTGTCCAAGTATGGAGTGAATGCAAATCTCATACAGGCAATTGCGTCTCTGTACGAGGGAAGCGTTGCATGTGTTAGGGTGAACGGTGATTTTACGGGGTGGTTTGACATCACAAAAGGTGTTAAGCAAGGCTGCGTAATGTCACCATGGTTATTCAATCTATACATGGATAATTGTATGCAAGAATTGAAAGATGTGGGATTGGGCGCGAAATTGAATAGTCTGAAAGTATGTTGCCTGTTGTATGCTGATGATGCGGTGCTGATCTCTAACACTATGGAAGATCTACAGTCTCTAGTATCTAGGATGAACGAAGTATTGCTAAGTTATCACGCTTGAAGGCACGGGATTACCGTGATAGTAATGGTACAAACAGCGGCTAGAACGCCTTACTACTATCAACATCGTCGAGCATGGACTTTTATCTCAGGGTCTTGGCTTCGGCACTCGGGTAGGTAGGTTATGAAACACAATGAAGCTCGGGAAATAGTATACAAGGGTTTATTTACATTACAAGCTTAGAACACAATCGGGAAATACATTTTAAGGCCTGTTTAAGTTACTGAGATGGCTTGAACGACTCTAATCTGGAATTTAGGCTCGGACACTAATATAGGTTATGAAGATACCTTTCGTGGACTGCACAGCGAATAGGGCTAGCTTCCAACGTCCCCAGACGGAAGCTAGGCGCAGGCGACTTGGGTTCTGCACCAACTCTGGATCAGTGTTGTAGGAATGGACACGTGCCTTCGAATTCACTGCACATGTTCTCAACAATAATAAATGCGGGTATGAGAACTCGGTTAATTATAAATAACTGATTAATCACGGATGGCAATTAAACGACCACGGACTTTTTTTGCCAAGGCTAGGCCTCTGGCCTAGTGGAACGGAACACCTTACATCGTGTCAATGTTATCAACTCGGCAGACTGGAAGGAAAGAGACCTTCGTATGGAGCTGGCGACCTTTATATAGGCACAATCTTCAGCGACCACCGTGAACTGGCTGGCCGAGGCTCCTCAATCTTGGGGAACATTGCGAATGTCAAACGTTTTTCGACGCTATATGTGTTGCACATAACACTACCTTCTCCGTCCAATATGATTGAAAGAGAGTTGCTCAGGTCGGGCTAGTTGTTGGTCCCGTACCTGCATCCTTGGTGGAATTGTGTCCTGGTATAAGTCAATATGATTCCATTCTGAGTTAAGTAGTTGCACGTTGCTGCTGACTTCTGAAAAGGTTTTGTTATTTGTTCTTGTGGAGGCTTCTCGCTTGCTGTGGATAGGAATGGCATAAAATTGCCATTATCACAAATAGTTAAGCACTCCCTACCTAGTGAGCCATATAAAAAAATGAAGTTATCTACCTGTGAGCCAAGCTATCAACTCCTAAATAATACATTAAGTATGTCGTAACAAGCCATAATAATTAAAAAAAATTAACTCCTATATCACTTCTCTTTGTGTCCGAAGACAATACTCACTAATATTTCACTGAACCTTGTATGTAATCACTTGTACTTCTTGTAAAAAAAACAATCTCCTTTGCGATACAAAACACGCTTTTCTTGCGATACAAAACACGCTTTTCTTTCAAATTTGTAACATAAATTTTTAAAAAATATTTGCTGTATTAGCAAACCTTCACCTTCTTCCTCTCAATAATTGAAGAAAAAATAAAAAAAACTTGTTTAAAGAAATCATTGGTACCAATTATATACATTTTTCTCTTTTCTTATCCATTCCATGGATAATTTAATGCAATTTCATTTTTTCTGAACAACCGAGGTCAATTCTATCGCATTTCACATAAGACTTTTATATCTATATCAATCTTGCATTGATTATAAACATTTGTTCTTTTTTTTTTCACATCCCGCCAATGGAAATTTTAATGCGTTTTATCTTTTGTGAACAACCGAGGTCAATTCTTACGCATTTCACACAATACTTTTATTTGCAATTCAATATTCTTATTGAATATATATCTTTTTTGAAAAAAAAAAAATTAAAAGAAATAAACAAAACAAAAATTTAATGCTGACTAAATAATGTCCTGTAATCAATCGAAATTGATACATATTCGCATTTTTCATCCTAAACTAAATAGGTTACAATACAATACATGCACCAATTAGAGTAGTATTTTTTTTAAATTTGCTGTGTTATTGTAACTTTGCGATTTATTCCCTTTTTAACTTATTTGATGAGTTTCTCTTAAGCTATCTTCAGTTCTGTTTTCATAGTCTACAATGGGTATAATTATAAGGCTATACGGATCCTATCATGTTTCTAATATAATTTTAAGGCATATACTAAATCCTTTCACGTAGGTATAATTCTGAGGCTATACTTTAAATCCTATCATGTTTATAGAGATACGTCCCACGTCATCCCTCGTATGCGCATACACTATCATGTTAAAGAACAATGATCTTGTCTCACTAACCAATCCACAGGAAACTCCCTTTCCGTGATTGTGCTCGACGAATAAACAACAAGGTGTCACACACCTTCCTCCCGTCATGTTAAAAAACAATGACCATGTCTTACTGACCAAATCAAATGAAAACACCTTCGAACACATAGTAATCCTTTTCAATGATTGCGCTCGACACAACACATAAATAAAAACAATAACCAAAAAAACAGAACAGAATTTTCCAGTGACATTTTGTTTTTTAAACTTCATCTTCAACCGGATACGCTTTAAATTCCAATAACACAGACTTTTTTGTTTTACAACAACACCGATATACGGTGAAATACACGTTGACTTACGTCGCTCAAATAACTAAGTATTCAATTCGCGTGTTTACATGTTACAACATTTCAATCTTACAAGCTAACACTTTATATACATTTCAATTTTAATCATAACTGAATTGCTATCGAAACTTTAATCTTTATTTTTAAAGTTTATTCTCTTCTTTTTTTAAAAAAAAAATGACTCTGTTTTTAATTAAATTTCAACTTTTTATTACCAAACTCAATTATTTCCAGTAATTTTATTGAGATTTAAACATTAATACCAATTAACTTTTTCTTTTCATTACAAAATTTCAATGAACTTTTAGTTTTTAATACAAATCTCAATTTTCCTAACCTGTTTATGTTTCTCTATTTTGAACTATTCTTTAATATCATTATTTCGAATCTTTCTTATCTTTCTTGAGCGCCATGACATTTCTTTAAAAATGCCAAAAATTTTTTAATTTCAACAATTATTCTATGCTTACTTGAAGGGTTAACTTTTAATAATTTATTCCTCTCTTGTATTACAATCCTTTTTTGTCCAAGACCTCTCATCTTGACAAACCCACTGCCCTGATTCTAAGGAAGGCTGTCCTATCACGATTTGAAACCAGAATCAATATACGTAGGTATATACATACAATACAATTCCTGAATTTAAATAATTCATTATCATTCAATGATATAGTTTCTCAACACCACACAGATTGTTGATTCTTTTCATGTAATACAAGAAACAAAAAATTTTACTTCATATGGTTTTCAACTACCTATTCTTCAAACATATTTAAGCAAGATTAACTGAAATTCCAATCATTGTTATACCTTTTTTTTATTTAATCTATTATAATGATCCTGAATTGTCATCTAAAATTTCATCATTTATCGGAATTAACATTTTAATTTCTCTATACTCGAGTGGTTAACTAATCGTTTGACAGATTTTTAACTTCTAATTTCTATTATTGTTTTCTTTTTAATCTTTTTGTTGAACAAATTCTATTTTTGTTTACTTTTTCTTTCAAATACTTTAAACAACTAAAGTTTATTTTATCTCTCTGCATTCCCAATTAGGGTGGGTACATACCCGGTTCAAAAACAACATTATGTTTCAACACGAACCCCAGGAAAAATCCAAAGGTTATACAGAAATTTATTATTAAACCTCAATCAATCAAAACACTTAAAAAAACTTCATTTTTCCAAATCTAATATTTGTTATTTAACTGAACGACTTTACTTGTTTTTCAAGAAATTTTAATATTTCAGACGTGTTTTATCGAAAGCAAATCAGAGAGATTTAAACATTTAAAATTACAACAAAAAGATATATACAATTATATACATTTGAACGCTATACTATACTCGAATTTGCTAGCAAGAACTTCTTTTCTACATTTTACTTCATTTTTTATTCAAAATTCCTCTTACTTATTAAAGAATATTTGACAGTAATTTCAACTTTATTCTCTGAATTTAATATAATTTTATATTTGCTGCAGATTCAATATAATACAACATTCGAGTCCACTTAATACTCCCTCTATTGTGACGTCACGGACCTTTTGACCTCACAATACATCTCAATGTAATATTTCCTTTTCAATATCTATTTTTTACTATATTTTCGTTGTTTCTTTCTTACAATGTTAAGGCAAATATGTTTATTATAATTTCCGCAAGGCACAATATAATTTCCGACAACGATTACGCGTTGTCTTTTTTGTAATACAAGTCAAGAAGGACAAAACTTAATTCATTAAAAATTCCTTTCATTTTAAACTCAAGTAATAAATGATTATCTACTTTTTCTTTAAATTCGTGAACTTTTCCCTATTTTTTAAAATGGTCACCAACAAAAAAAAAATTTCTTACGAATCTTACCATAGATCATTCGTGATTTATTCTTTTTTATTTCGTTCTTATTAAACTGTTGACAAAATTAAAAAAACATTTATTTTTTAATTACTTTTGTTTATTTTATATGTAAAACATATTCCGTTTTGCGTTAAACTGCTTTTATTAACCAAGGCATTATTACTTCCGCACCGTTACAAGAACTTTATTATTTTTTTTATTTCTTATCTGAATTATTCAACATTTTATTTTTCAATGCTAGTTCAGGATAATTTTTATAACCACGCAGAATTTCTCTACCTTTTTCGAAATAAATTTACTTATTACAATCGGACTATATTTGAAAATTTATTTCCGTACTTGTTTGTTCGACTTTTCTGTTTACTTTTTGACGTATACTTTTATTTGTCATAACTTTTATTGTAAAAGCAATTTAAAGAGAGATTTATTTTTATAAATTTTATTGAAAAAGAAATTTAAAGAGAGATTTATTTTTATATACAACTCCGAACAATTTATATACAGTTAACATTATAGAACACCCAATACATTTGGTAAACTGCATCGAAGTACATTTCAAACTCGGCAAATCAATATATCATTTAATAGCTATCTATAGAACGCATGGCTCAAGTATTATTACGTTTATTAATGACCTCAAATACATATTATTAAAATTAAAAAATAAACTCTGCTTCGTGGTGGGTGATTTTAATGTGAACATTAATGAAAAAATAGAAAATAGTAACAAAACTGAATACATCAATTGTATGACTGAACAAAATTTCATATCTTGCATAAATAAAAATACTAGAGAAATAAAAGAACATACTCCATCTTGTTTAGATCACATTTGGGCAAACGTAAACATTAAAGATCTTCACAAACTAAAATCAATTGTTTGGAAAACTAACATAACTGATCATCATTCATGCTTACTTCTGTATAATAATAATATTAAACATAAAAAACATAATTTAGTACCCAAAAAATCAACAATAGACTTGACTATTCTCTCTGAAAAACTAAAAATGGAAAATTGGAACAATGTTTTAAAGAGTGATGATACCGAAATATGTTCGAAAAACTTTGAAAAAATCCTGTCACAACACATTAAAAATTCGACAACTGAAAAAATAATACACATAAAATCAAAATTAAGATGTTTAAAACCTTGGATTACCAAAGGACTTATAATATCTATCAGAAACAAAGAAAAACTTTATAAAACAACTTTAAAAAATCCCCATGATGAAAAAGCATATATTTTTTATAAAAAATATAAAAATAAATTAACATCTTATATTAAAAAAAGTAAGGAAGAGTTCTTTAAAAATAAAATATTATCTTCAGAAAATAACCATAAACAAATGTGGAAAACTGTGAATTTGGCCATAGACAATACAAAAAAAACACAAAATATTAAGTACATCGAACATGATAAAAAAATTATAGATGCCAATTTACAGCCTAAACAATGTGCAAACATATTTAATTCCTTCTTTGCAAATGTTGGAAAAAATCTTGCGAAAAATATTCAAAAGCCTTCTAACCCAGAAAAACAAAAAAATAAAAAATTACAGAAACGTAATATACTTTCAACATTTGAAATAACAACAGAATGTGAAATCTTAAAAATAATAGAAAATATGAAAGGAGGTTCGTCTCCCGGTTTTGATTCTATTACGGCACAAATGTTAAAATCTATGAAATCTTACTTAATAAAACCCATCACTCATTTAATAAACTTGAGTTTAACGAAAGGAATATTTCCAATGAATTACAAAAACACAATAATCTCACCTATTTACAAATCTGGTGATCCGCAACAAGTAACGAATTATCGCCCAATTTGTCTAATTTCTAACATAGGAAAGATATTTGAAAAAATAGTAAAAAAACAATTGGTAAATTTCCTAGATAGTAATAAAATACTACACAAAAACCAGTTTGGTTTTATTAAATCGCTCAGCACACAAGATGCCATTGCTAACGTAACTTCATACATTTACGAATCATTAGATAAAGGTAAAAAATGTGCGGGTATATTTATTGACCTCAGAAAGGCATTCGATAGCATATCCCATGAGAAGCTATTAAAAAAATTAAATGATATTGGCATTAAAGGCAACGCGATTAAATGGATCACAAACTACTTAAAAAACCGCCCTCAAGTGGTAAAAATCAATCATGTTAATAGTGATCAAGAGATTTCAAGCTTTGGAATCCCGCAAGGTACAGTGCTTGGACCAATTTTTTTTACCATATATGTAAATGATATTTTTTTTCAACATTTAAATGGTCAAATTACATCATACGCCGACGATACAGTATTAATAATAAGTGAAAAGACTTGGGAAAATGTAGAATTAAAGGCCACAGAAGACATCAACACGCTTAAGAATTTTTTCGACACTAATTTACTATCACTAAATAGTGAAAAGACATTTGTAATTCCATTTGCAATCCATCCAAACGATGCTCCCAAAAATTTTAACATTGTCATACACGATAATACTAAAATTCATAGCCAAAATTATTGCAAATCAAACTGTACAATATTAAAAACAACAAATAAAATTAAATATCTCGGAGTAATTATCGACAAAAATCTGAAATGGAAGGAACAAATATGTCAAGTAGTAAACAAAATCAGAAAATTAATATATATATTTTTAAGAATTAGAAATTTTCTGTCGATAAAAAATCTATATTTAATCTACTATGCCTTAGTTCAATCCACTCTACAATACGCTATTATTAGTTGGGGATCCGCGTATAAATGTAACCTTCTTCCAATAGAAATTGTACAAAGGACAATTATTAAAATTATATTAAAAAAATCCTTAGACTACCCAACAGAACGCCTGTTTGAAGAATTTCAAGTACCCACATTTAAAGATTTATATATTAAAAATTCATTGATTCAAATTATAAAGGAAAAAGATAAATATCCATTTTTAAATGAAAACAGAACTCGACTTAAACATGTTTTTCTATGCCCAAAACTAAATACGTCTTTTGCACAGCATCATTATACTTACCAGGGAAGAACTTTTTTCAATCGTCTACCAGAAGAAATCAGAAGCATTAATGATAAAACCCGAATACTGCTCTCTGTCAAGAGACATTTTAAAAATATTCTTAAGAAAAAAATTACTGTCAATTAATCTTACAAATATCCTTAGTTTTCCATTACATTCTTTCTTTTTTTAAAAAAACTCACACCATTATCAAACAAATACTGCAGCTCACATATATTTATGTACAATTAATTATTTAAGTACTAACTTATAACTAATAACTAATAGCATTTATGTACACTCCCCTTCCATACACAAGCAAATGCTTTAAATGGAAGGGTAGTAAAAAAAAAAAATACCTGTAAAAAAAAATTATATATTTGTTGTAAAATTGTAATTATAATAAATGTTGCAATAAATAAATTAAAAAAAAAAAAAAAAAAAAAATAATATACATAACATTTTTAGTATAGTTTATTTATACAAAATGGGTTACCTTTATTTACAATAATATACATAAAATTTTTATTTAACACGTTACACCAGTCAATTAGTCATTCCTATTTCCTTTTTTTTTTTAAAACAGCTTTATTATTTATTATTATACGAATGAGAAACGTATTACTTTAATTTAATTCTTTATTATTTTCTTATGAAAAATATTTATTTTAAACTTTCAAAACACAAAAAAAAATATTTTCCTGACAGAATTCTGTTTATTGTCTTAATAGCTGTTCAATTGCACTCTCTCCTGTTTTTTCAACCAAATATCAGTTAGCTACTCTGATATCCGTTTAAATCAACATATTACAACTCTAAAAAATGACAATTAGTATTAGAATCTCCGAGAGAGCTAAAACGAACTAACCATACAAGAATTCAATTATTCTTTTAAAGTAATACTGTTGAATACCATATTCTCCTGCATACCTAGGTAGGTACCTATTTATTCCAGCCGGGCGGTCCGGTTTCTTGCCTAGTCTTCTGTCCGTTGTCAAAACATTTCGCGCGTGCATTCGCTAATTCTCAAACTTTTCCTTTAACATTTAATGTTGCATCGAACGAATTTAACTTTTAATTTGCAATCAATTAAAATTGTAACCTTTTCTAAATACTTTTCAATTACTTCCGTTAAATTTGTATCCTCTATTATTCATTTACTTTTCCATTATTTTAAATCTTTTAACTGTTTTATTTTCAACTTTTTCCTCTTTTTGTAAATAAAAATTCGTGGAAATACATATATATATTTGCATATATATGTGTCTTGCAATATTTTTTCAACTTATAATGGGGGGGTTTTTCAATTACGGCATTCAGATTGATTCACAATCTCGGAATATTTTTCCATTTACACGCGAGCTCGTCTTATATATTGAATGTGACAGCAGATGTCGCATCCGCCTTATTCACTGTCACTATCGTTTTTCATGATATATAAAATAAGCTTCAAAATGATAACGATTTTACAACTCGATTACAATCCTCTTTGTGGTTTCCAATTCTTCCACCAGAAAAAACATTGCAATCCTAAAAAACTATTTGACTCTTTTTTTAATTCATGATTTTACTTGTTGAAATCTGTTCTTAACTCTTTTTCCACTATTATTTTATTTGATAGGAATATAAGTTTCTATCCTTGCAATTTCAAGAAATATTTGGAAATATACATATTCTTAGATATGTTTTTCTTTAACTTGTATTAGGGGGGGGGGTTTATTACGAACGCAAATACCCGCTCCCCGACAAGTCGCTGACGAATGCCGGGCAGATTAGGTATAAATACGCCACGCGAGCTTCTTAATTATTTCAGAGGTTAAATTGAGGACCGTATTTACTTTCCTCAATCTAAATAGTTCTCATCGTAAAAAAATCACTATCAAGGGATCATGATTTTAAATAACTTGCGGTTGATATATTTATTAGATTTTGGTTCGACGGACTACATCTAACTTCCGTTTTACTTCCAATCAGGTAATATCGACAAGTTATGAACTTTTATCATATACACGATTTTATACAAGTTAATTTAATTTATTTCCATCATTCCCTGAATCTAAACCCATATTATCCAAGAATTCCAAATTTTTCCTTTTTATCCCAATGTGCACTACTTAAGCATTTTCAATTTTCCAGAACTAATATTATCCAACGATACTAACAATTCTACAAAAAAAAGGCAAAAAAAAAGATTTTATTAAACTTTCAATTCCGTAAATATCTCAAACATTGAAACTATTTCATTTTCTAGACGATTTACAAATTCATTTAACAATATTTCGTTTTAATTCAAAAAAATATTCTCGACTAATTTACTCCACATTTTAATATTCGCTGGTTTTTTTTGCTTTGCGCGCTACCCGAAATGCTCACGCTTGCTAAAAATAGACTTGCCCAATAAGTATACGAGGATCGCGCGTGTTTCTTTTTGTGGTTTCTACTAGAGAGGCCCTACACTAACATATGAAACATGTCTCTTTCTAACATTTTATCGTAACATTTTTGTGTTATTCTTTGCAATTTACAAGTATTATTATTACTCATTTCCTATTTAATTTGCTTTCAATTTATTATTATAGAATGTTTATTATGTTTTCCTCATTTTTCGCACAAATATTTGAAACAAAATAATAATTTTTCCCTTTAAAACTTGTTTTATTTTTAAAACTTTTGTAATTCTTATTAAAATTTATTCATTTATCTTTTATTTAACTTTTTTTATTTTTATTCCGTGGGCTCAATTTTTATGGACTTTATTATTTATGGTGACCAATCTATAAAATTTTATTGTTCGAACACGCGGGCAAATTTGTTTCAACTTGCGTTATTTTGCTGACCGTTTCGGATGTGTCCCGCTAGGGACACATCCGAAAGTCGCCACCCTAAGTTGCATACATTACAATGAAGTGGTTCAAAACCATGATGTGTTTTATTTCTCTAACAGGAGGTTGCAGTAGATACATGCAAACGGTTTTCCGTTTAAGGCGCAGTTATAGAAAAACTTAAATTATGGTGCAGTGTACGCATTGGTATGGTTTTTCCCTTGTGAGAGGCCCTGGAGTGGCCCTAACAATATATGCATACCGAACATGAAAGTGGTTTGCTGAAAAAACCACGGATAAAATTTTGTAAATTAGTAGTTGCAGTACAAACATGGAGACGGTTTTCCAGTAGCGCGACACAGATCCAACATCTAGGGAGAGGACAGAAGTCATGACATTGGAATTGTTTTCCAGCTTGGGGCACTTCCGATAGTCGCCACATGGTCGAAGTTGCATACATTACATTGAAGTGGTTCATAACCAAAGATGTGATCTTTCTCTAATAGGAGGTTGCAGTACAAACACGTAAACGGTTTCCCGTTTAAGGCGCAAATATACAACAATTTGAGTTATGTTGCTGTGCACACATTGGTATGGTCTTCCCGCGATTGGGATATAATCGAGTGGGCTATACAAAAGATGCATACTGAACATGAAAGTGGTTTGCTAAAAAACCACAGATAAATTTCTTGGTTATTGTTAACTATCTATAAATTCGTATCATCTATATTTATTTGGCTATTTTCCACCAATGACATGTTCAGAATAATTATTGTCTATGGACAACGGGGCTTAGTCTATGGAATTTCTTAAAACTCTATGAGGACTTTATATATTGTCTATGGTAAAATGAGTAATTTATTATACTTTTTGGCACTCCAACACACAATGAAGCAAAGTAGATCGCTTGAGGACTGTATTGTATCATGGCAATATCCCTGAATGTTGCCGTGTATTAGTCCGAAATTTAATCTAATCTTTAGGCATTAAAACAGTATTTTGTCTCGCACTAGCATAAAGTTCAATGACCTCTGATGCACTATGTAAAATTCTTTCGTACACTTTAGATATACCACACTTGAAATCGGTTTTCATTGACACTTAAGCATTCCGTTATTGGCGTGCCGTAAAAATCGTTACCTCGGATCCTTCACTTATCTCCCCAAAAATCCAAAGCCAATTTCAGGTGTGGTATGCAACCACTTTTTTCTTATTATTATTAAATATGTTTGTTGTTACTTCCTATAATGGGAAGAGGAGCATTTCCAACGCTTCCGGGATCGTGAGGCAGTAAACACATGTTATTGGTCCCACCTGGCTTATCAAAATTTGAAAAACCGGTTTCATGTATGGAATGCACCCAAATTTCCTTCGTTATTCTTTAGGTTTATTAGTTATTATTTGTTACTTCCTATAATGGGAGGAGGAGCATTTTCAACGCTTCCGGGTTCGTGAGGCAGTAAACACATGTTATTGGTCCCACCTGGCTTAACAAAATTTGAAAAACCGGTTTCATGTATGGAATGCACCCAAATTTCCTTCGTTATTCTTTAGGTTTATTAGTTATTATTTGTTACTTCCTATAATGGGAGGAGGAGCATTTCCAACGCTTCCGGGTTCGTGAGGCAGTAAACACGTGTTATTGGTCCCACCTGGCTTATCAAAATTTGAAAAACCGGTTTCATGTATGGAATGCACCCAAATTATCTCCGTTATTCTTTAGGTTTATTAGTTATTATTTTTGTTTTTTTTATCGTTTTTCTTTTCTAGTCGTTGTGTAACTGCAAGGTGTTGGATACCCTGTAACATGGCAGCGGAACACTTCTTTATAGCAATGTCACAGAGACGAGAACTGAACCATATAATGTGTCTCGTCCTTATCCCCTCCATTGGGGGTGGCTTGTGACCCCGTCCCTGCATGTGGACACCGGAGTGAGGACGACCCGGAGCGATGTCTCATGGATGGCCCGCGCCTCCCCTGGGGGGAGGTGTGGGTCGTAAGGATGTCTCGCGCGAGTAAGGGGACCCTCCGCCCTGCCTCCGACAACCCGGCGCTGATCCTTCTTAGAGTCTTTGGGCGTTCTGCCACCCGCATCCGTTAGCAGTGTCGTCGATGCATCACCGAGAAGTTGGCTAAGGGGCGCGGAAACCGACCCTCGCGCTTGGCTTTCCTGAAAACATGCACCTCTCAACAGGACTGCCGGGCGTACCTGTGACACACTCGCTCCCTACCAGCAACAACGTTAAAATTGAGTTATTATTTATGTATATTAAACAGTTTGAGTAGGCATATCGCCTACATGTAATTATTTTATTTTCCCCTCTGATTTTCCCCAATGAAAGAGGTAATGTATATATTTATATTTATTAGTTACTAACCTGTACATATAAAGCACTTGCATACTGCTCGTTAACACCGTATGCGGGGACATTGGGGGTCTAGCTTTGTTCAAATTAAATGTAGAGACGTTCAAATAAAAAAAATTAGCTTCCTTGTGAGAGCCCTGAAGGAGTAACCATAAGTTACTTATACCGGGGTGGGTATGCGGTTGGAAACCTCCAGTGACCGTTTTACATTGTTTGCGCGGCAAATTCACTAGGTACCTATCTCTTCTACGCTTGTACCGAATGTTTTTCTTGGACTGGTCCGACTCATTACTCCGCGGACTACTTTACTTAAAAACCGTATTTAAGCATTTTGTTGTATAATTTTTCTCGTTAATTTTATCAAAATTACACAAATAACTGTTTTGAATAAGTATTTCACCCGAATTATTGTTTATTTCGATAGTTTTCGTACCAATAATGGACTCGTCCGAACGACAACTTTAGAATGCTAGGTACCTAGGTACATAGCTTCAAAATGAATTTACAACACAATCTATTAGCTGCATTTTAAACATGATGTTAACATTTAAATTGGCATTGAACAAATATTTTAAATTTACATAGGTATTAGAACACATTTTAAATTAAGAATTCTTTTGTATTTCATAATTACCCAACCGAGATTTTTGGCGCCACGTTGGGCGCCAGTGCTAAGTTATCACGCTTGAAGGCACGGGATTACCGTGATAGTAATGGTACAAACAGCGGCTAGAACGCCTTACTACTATCAACATCGTCAAGCATGGACTTTTATCTCAGGGTCTTGGCTTCGGCACTCGGGTAGGTAGGTTATGAAACACAATGAAGCTCGGGAAATAGTATACAAGGGTTTATTTACATTACAAGCTTAGAACACAATCGGGAAATACATTTTAAGGCCTGTTTAAGTTACTGAGATGGCTTGAACGACTCTAATCTGGAATTTAGGCTCGGACACTAATATAGGTTATGAAGATACCTTTCGTGGACTGCACAGCGAATAGGGCTAGCTTCCAACGTCCCCAGACGGAAGCTAGGCGCAGGCGACTTGGGTTCTGCACCAACTCTGGATCAGTGTTGTAGGAATGGACACGTGCCTTCGAATTCACTGCACATGTTCTCAACAATAATAAATGCGGGTATGAGAACTCGGTTAATTATAAATAACTGATTAATCACGGATGGCAATTAAACGATCACGGACTTTTTTTGCCAAGGCTAGGCCTCTGGCCTAGTGGAACGGAACACCTTACATCGTGTCAATGTTATCAACTCGGCAGACTGGAAGGAAAGAGACCTTCGTATGGAGCTGGCGACCTTTATATAGGCACAATCTTCAGCGACCACCGTGAACTGGCTGGCCGAGGCTCCTCAATCTTGGGGAACATTGCGAATGTCAAACGTTTTTCGACGCTATATGTGTTGCACATAACAGTATGTATGAAGAATGAGTTAATGATGAATGTAAGTAAGTCTAAAGTCATGGTGTTTGAAAGGGAGAGTACGAAAACAGTGTGCGATATATTTGTGAATGATGAATACTTGGAGCAGGTGGATGAGTTTGTTTATCTGGGTAGTATGTTTACGAGAGATGGGAAGGCTGATAGAGATATCGAAAGAAGGGTAAATGCCGGTAACTCCATTAATGGAGGACTGAATGCTGTTGGCGCTAATAAAAAACTGTCAAAAAAAGCGAAGCTAGCAGTCCACAATGGAGTCCTGGTACCTACCCTGATGTATGGCAGTGAGGCATGGAACTGGCAGAGGAAGGATGAAAGTAAACTGAATGCTGTTGAAATGAGATCTCTGAGACGTATGTGTGGTAAAACCATGTATGATCGTGTTAGAAATGTGGATATCCGCAAAGAATGTAAGGCTGATGTAAGTATAATGAGCAAAATTAAGAAAGGGACCCTCAGATGGTTTGGGCACGTAGAGCGAATGAGCGAAGAAAGTAGTGTAAAAAGAATATATGATGCAAATGTGAATGGTAGAAGAAGTCGGGGACGCCCGAGGAAGACATGGCACGATCAAGTGAATCAGATACTTGAGACGGGCCATGTCAAAAGTCAGAATAATAGAAGAGTATGTATGAGACGATGTATGAATGTGAGTGAGGCAAAGAGTGTGTGCCAAGACCGAGTTGTTTGGCGGTCCGTCCTCTCTGCCTACCCCTGCGGGGAAACGGCGTGATGGTTAGTTAGTTAGTTAGTTATCTAAAAATGAGTATATGCTACAAAAACAACCCAAAAACTGACGTCTATCAGTGATTGTTGCACTTTAAGAAAAATATTTACTGTTTAAAATTGTACCTTATATCACATATGTATATTTGTACCTTTTCTTGTAAACACAATAAAAATGATGTGAGGCTTTGGTATCCTAAGTTGGTAAGATCATGGCAAAAACTATCACACATAATTTTGACACAGCTGACTTCCAATCGTAGCGACCAGGGAAATTACCTAAAACAAGTACCTTAGAAAAATTAAGGAGGTTCTGTCCCCCAAAAGTCCGACCTGAGTTTGCCCTATAAAAATAGAAGTCAAACCGGTAGGAAGTCAGTTCAAAACTATCAGCCAAGAAGAAAGATACCAACTCAAGATACCAACAGTCTCCAAGTTCAAACCTCTTTTCAAGTGTTTTAATCAGTCTTAGATTCAGTTTACCTATCCCAGTATCCCAGTAACCTAAAAACCCCAGTCTCCCACAGTCTCCAAAGTGAAAAATATTTATTTTAATCCAGTACTCAAATCAGTTTTGCCATTATACCTAGAAGCATTTTTTGTCAAAGTAGTAAATTCATTTAAAAGACCAGTGGCGTTCCAAAATCCACTGGCGTACGAAACTCCATTGTCATTGTGGCCAGCTCCCTTTTATATTTAGTTTATGTACAAACGTCTTGTCTTGTTACATTACCAAAGAAAGCAGGCACGACGAAATGTGAACAACACAGAACTCTTAGCCTAATATCTCATGCCTCAAAAATATTGACTAATATCATTCTAAAAAGAATCGAGCCAAAAGTAGAGAACATCCTTTCCGGAGATCAGTATGGCTTTAGAAGAGGTGTAGGAACCAGAGAAGCAATATTGTCGCTACGAATACTACTTGAAAAAAGAATAAAAAGAAACCAAAACACATTCATCGCATTCATAGACCTGGAAAAGGCTTTCGATAAAGTAGAATGGAAAAGACTCTTCGAGATTCTGAAGAGAATTGATATCAAATATAGAGATAGACGAATAATCCAGGCGCTATACAAGAATGAGGCCGCTATAATTAGATGTGACAATGATACAAAAGAAGCCAGTATAAGACAAGGGGTGAGACAGGGATGCTCTCTGTCACCTGTTCTTTTTAACGCTTATATACAAAGTGCGATTGACGACTTGAGAGAGAGAATGAGTCACAGAAAAGGTGTAAAGATACACGGGCAAAAGGTGGATATGATAAGGTTTGCTGACGATATTGCATTGGTTGCTGAAAGCGAAGAAGAACTGCAAGAGGCCTTAACAACCATGCAAAGCATTCTCCAAAATAACAATAACATGAAGATAAATAAAGACAAAACAAAGCTGCTGACTGTAGGCCGAACGCAACATCAGATGCGAATAGAGATGTCAGGAGTTCCACTAAAGAACGCCAAGGAGTTTGTCTATCTCGGGAGCAAAATAACATGGGACGGTCGGTCTAAGAGCGATGTCGACAGCCGTATACACCAGGCTAGGCTTGCTTTCAATAAAAGGTCGAAAATAATTGAATCAAATAATATAGACCTAAAGCTGAGAATACTCGTCAAGACCTATGTATGGAGTATCTTGATGTACGGCTGCGAAACATGGTGCCTATCCAAAAGAGATAAACGGAGACTAGAGGCCTTTGAGATGTGGTCCTATAGAAAACTATTAGGAATTTCCTGGAGAGACCACATTACAAATGAGGAGGTTCTCCAAAGAATCGAAGGAGGAAGGCACCTGCTCAGGACCTTGTCCGAAAGGCGTGCAAGATGGATCGGCCATGTAATACGACAAGAAGGCCTCTTGCATTCCATAATGGAGGGTATGACCGAGGGGACAAACTCTAGGGGACGCCCACGCCGAGAGTACCTGGAGGACCTGCTGGTGGACGTGCGCTGCTTATCATATGCAGACCTCAAAAGAGCCGCACAAGACAGGGAAGAATGGAAGAGGAAACTAAAGGAAATTGCTGCAAACCAATCCCAGGATTGAAACCAGAGAGAGAGACAAACGTCTAGTACAATATGAATGATGCGATTGACCAACGAATAGGTAGTTTACGTGTTAAAAATAATTATGTGCATCCAAACAGGAAGTTGTAATTTTTTTTTGATTATGGTTCTGTCGACAATCGTTGTATTTGGCATCCTTTTTGACAGATTTCTATAATATATCAAAATATTAATTTAAAAAAATGAATCTTTCGTTGTTTGTCGTTCGTGCGCTCACTCTTCGAGTTGTTGTGTGACGAATTGTTAAAATGAGTGTATTTCAGGTAGTTCAGCGGCAAGGGTGGTAAGCGAGAGGTGGATGGAAATCAGGTAAGGGCGGAGGGAAATGAAGGGTAGGGATTTGCGGGAAGGGGGTTGAGGGAGGGAAAAGGCGGGGAAAGCGGAAAGTAAATGCGAAGGGGAAGATACGAGGGACTTTCAAGTGGTTCAAGGGACAATTAGAAACGGAAAATGATTGGAGAAAAGGCGAGAAAGGCAGAGTTTGTTAATTGTAGATCAGGGTTTCCCAACCAGTGGTCCGCAAGAGACTAGAAGATGGTCCGCGATGGTCCGCCGGTCAATTAGCGAGCCAGCGAGAAGTCTGAACAAAAAAATGGGGACAATATTCAGTTTATCATTATGGTACCTTGTGGTCAGTGGCCATTATGGTATTCCGTTTCGCTCCACCCCATCCTACCCATTCTACCACATCCGTTGTGGTAAATATTCTGCTAGAACCCGTCCCACCCTATCCCATTCCGCCCACTCCGTTGTGGTAAATATTCTGCTAGAACCCGTCCCACCCTATCCCATTCCGCCCCTTCCATTATGGTAAATATTCTGCTAGAACTCGTCCTACCTACCCTATCCCATTACTCCCCTTCCGTTGTGCTATCCGTCCCGGGTGCCACCCATACTAGCCTACGCCACTGACCACAAGCAGTGGCTTAGGCTAGCATGGGTGGCACCAGGGACGGATAACGTGGTGTTAGCCCCCCCCCCCCCCTTTCAAGTTGACAAAACTGATCTGTCCTGGGGGGGGGTTGGCTAGAAAATTGTGTGGGGGGTGAAACTCGGTCGGGTGGCACCCGGGGCGCCCCCCTCGCTACGCCACTGCTTGTGGTCCCTGTCGAAAAAATAAACGCGTACAATTGGTCCCGGGTCAGAAAAAAAAGGTTGGGAACCACTGCTGTAGATAGAGAGGAAAAATTCTGAAATCTATGCATATCCAAACACATATTATTATCATACACGGTACACGGTCCGTGAGGTTAAAGGAAAATCTACATTCCTGACAATATTAGTTACCCCAAACCTTTTCAATACCAGTTTTCTTCGTCGGGAACATGAAGACAACATTAACATTTCTCTCGATTTTGTGAATTTCAACTTTTTATTATTCTGTGGCTTGTTCTCTTTCACATTTTCGTTTAGTTAATAGTGTTCTTGTTCTTCTTCAATGATATATTTTGCTGGAACAAAACAAGAGAAGGTAGAGAGTATTGTATACTTGGGCTGCAATGTAAATGATAGATGGGATCCTTCAGTTGATATCAAATGCCGCATTGAGCAAACGCGTGCAACTTTTATCCGCATGAAAAAAATGTTCTGCAGTCATGATCTCAACCTTAGATTGCGAATGGTCAGATGCTACGTGTTTTCGATATTATTTTATGAAATGGAAGCATGGACGCTCACTGAATAACTAATTAGGCGACTTGAGGCATTCGAGATGTGGATCTATAGAAGAATACTCAAAATAAGCTGGATGGACAGGGTTATAAACGAAGATGTTATGGTTTGGATGAAAAAAGAAAGGGAAGTAATTAAAACTATAAAAATCCGAAAACTTCAATATCTTGGACATGTGATGAGACATCCAGAGAAGTACGAGATCCTACATCTCATAATGCAGGGAAAGATTGCCGGAAGACGGGGCCCTGGAAGAAGGAGAACCTGATGGCTGAAAAACCTGAGACAGTGGTTGGCCAGTCTACCGTGGAGCTGTTCCGGGCCGCAGTAAACAAAGTCCGCATAGTCAACATGATAACCAACGTCCGTTTAACGGACAGGGCACAAGAAGAAGAAGAAGAATGATATATTATATTGATGGGATTGACGGCCGGCGTGGTCGAGGAGTAAGGCCCTTGACCCGCAATCCCATGCGGGAATCCCGGCGTGGGCAAATCAATTTTATTTAATTAATTTGTGTTATTTCGCAATTAGTTTATTTAAAAATATTATGTACTATATTCTCTGAAATCCCTGAGGCGTATGTGTAGTAAAACCATGTATGATCGTGTTAGAAATGTGGATATCCGCAAAGAATGTAAGGCTAATGTAAGCATAATGAGTAAGATTAAGAAAAGGACCGTCAGATGGTTTGGGCACGTATAGCGAATGAACGAAGAAAGTAGTGTGAAAAGAATATATGGCGCAAATGTGAATGATAGAAGACGTCGGGAACGCCCAAGGAAGACATGGCACGACCAAGTGAATCAGATACTTGATACCGGCAATGTCAAAAGTCAGAATAATAGAAGAGTATGTATGAGACGATGTATGAATGTAAGTGAGGCAAGGAGTGTATGCCAAGACCGAGTTGTTTGGCGGTCCGTCCTCTCTGCCTACCCCTGCGGGGAAACGGCGTGATGGTTAGTTAGTTAGTTTATGTACTATATTTGCGGCACGTTCCAGAGTGGAAGATACACCCAGGATCGCCCCGGTGTAAGACCGCCATTCAGAATTGAAACGTTGCTTGAAATGGCTTTCAGTCTTGTTTGGTGACCAGATCTGAATTGCCAGGTACTTCCCCACCTTCCCCTTCCCCCATCATTCCCCTCCCCATAACCTTCGGCCTCACAACATACCTCAATTGGGGATGCCATGGCTCTAGACGGGAGCAGCTGGGACTCTTGTAATAAAATTTAAAAAACTTCAAAAATTATAAAAAGAGAGATTTTATGAAAAAAAAAACTTTCATTATTATTTTTTGCTTATGGTCTACTGTACGTAGTTGGGAATATGTTTTGAAGTCAATGTTTTTTCCCACTGTAATTAACCATATTCCATTCAATATTTCTTGTTTAATTTCATATTATGTAATTAACTGTGCTATAGCTAATTAAGTATTGCATATTCATATTACTTCTCACATCATGTTGTGTGTTTCATTGCGCATGATATTATGAATTCATAATGAAAAATTAACCCTTGATTGATAGTTTTATAAAATAACACCAATAATTAATTCATAAAATGTTTGAATAATATTAAAAAAAAACTAGTCTACCCGGCAAACGTTGTTCTGTCATGTAAATTATTTCTAGAGAACATTTTGGTTTTCAAATAAAAAATAACGAATGTATTGTAAGTGTGTGGGGATGGGATCTTTGATGCCCGCCGATAAAAAACGAAAAACAACAACCATTCATTTTCTAAATTCAATGTATTTCATTAAAGTGACAGACATATTCATTGTTGGATCTTTTAAAAGTTAAATGTGAAGTGAAAAAAAATTTTCTTTCTCCTAAAGTAGGAAAATGAAATAAAGAAAATCAGCATTAATTTCGAAGAGCAATTGAGGGTACGATATTTTTGTCAGTCCGTCTTTGGCCACACAAATAAACCCGATGTTTTGCCTTTGTGAGAACTTGATGCCGAATGAAACATCAATATAACGCGATGCTTCTCGTGAATGTCTTGCGCTTGTGTGGATGAAAGTTTGATGAGGTGTATCCGTCATTCAACGACATAAATAATTTCGTTCTGTTTAAAATACGAACGACGGTTAAATTTGTTCCTGCAAAAATTCTAAAATCGCGATAAAAAAATGGGAGGGTGGGGGTAGGAGAGTGAAAATTCGAGTTTATATATATTTCTTGGGGCAAATAAAAAAAAAGAACCAAATGAAATTTTTGTAAAAAAAATTAAAATATATTCTGGATTGGGACACCCTAATCACCTAGCGGTAAAAAGTATACTTTCAAACCTATTCTCATACCATAAAAATATACACAAAATTTCATAAAAAATCGGTCGAGCCGTTTCGGAGGAGTGCGACCACAAACACCGTGACACGAGATTTTTATGTATGTCAAAGTAAAGTCAAAGGTCAATATGCAGTCTTTTCGCCGAATGACTGGTTTATCCTAGGTTTGACCAAAGCCTTCGGGTAGAATACTTCAAGTCAGACCTGAGGATTGACTAGTCAAACCTAGGAGCGCCGGAGCTTCGAGGACTATAACATATATACAGATAATGTAGTTTATTATGACGCACTGGAATCTTTTGTTTTTTTTTAATGAAAATCCAATTTATTTAAAACAATAAATGCAACAATACAAATCATACAAAATCAAAATCGGCACGATAGTTGCGCAATTGGGGCTTATACTTTAGCTTAATCCAGTCCCACCTAAATTATTTAATTGAAATATGTGGTAGCACATGCATTACGTACTTAAACGACTTACAAATAATACTGAACAAAGTTATTAAAAAACTCTCCAACCCATACACTCCCACAAAAAAAATTTACCAGGAAATGAACCTTCTGAAAATAAGAATATTGTATGAATATAACATATGCCTTTAAATCTACACAATTTAAATGGACTTATATACACACAAACAGAACATTTATAAAAGCGTCACAAGTACACGAACATTATACTAGACAACATAATAAATTGTACACAAATACTGTCAAGACTGAAAGTGGCAAGAGAAGCATTGGCCATGAGGGTGTACACACATATAATATATCTCTCCCAGATAACCTCAAAATGGAGAAGAACAAAATATAAAATATTTATATTATACTACACACTACTTTAGATATATACAACTAGACTTTGTACTTAAGTTGAGAAAGCGAAATATTATAGGTATTTCTTTTGACTTAATAAAAAAAATATAAAGCGAGACAGAGCGGTCAGCTATTAGGCTAATTTGGTTTATCATTAGAGCGGTTAGGTTTAACGTCACGTACGTCATAGTCTATGCATTCACAGATGGCGCCAATTAAATCATTTTAGGTTTTTAATACTTTTTGCACGTTGCGCTTTAAAATATTAAGGTAAATTAATTGTTTGCGTCAGTACATGTTTAATAAGAATATAAATAAATACTTTTGTCTATAAACGAACCCAAATCTTTCAAGAAAGGCTGAAAAATTCAATTTTATATCGGTGACTCAATCAATTATTGTATTTTTCAGCCATTCTTGAAAAACTTGGGTTTTTTTATGGACAAAACTATTAATTTATATGCATATTAAATATGTACGGGCGCAAACAATCAATTCACCTTAAAATTTTAAAGCGTAACGTGCAAAAAGAATTAAAAACCTAAAATTATTTCATTGGCGCCATCTGTGAATGCGTAGATTATAACGTACGCGACGTTTTACCTTAAAGAGATACCCGCAAACGGAAGGACTGGGAAAAATCAAGGAATGCCGACCTACCCCGTTTTCTCCTTCGCCTATCTAAATTTCACTGGATCTTTTTAATTGTTACGATACGATCAAAAGTAATCACGTAAACACGGCTCCGTAATCAACACTCACAATATGTGTTAATAAGCTGATTATTATTTTTCGTCTGAACACTTGTGATATTACTAACTTATCTGCTACTGGTCATGACGACCAGATGTGTTGATCCTGTCAATTCCTCTATAAATATTATCTATCTTAACTTCTGTCCAGCCCAAGCTACCCCTTGCCTTATGGTTCTGTTATGATGTACATACCCCATCGTATGAAATATTTCTAACTTACCCTTGAAACATTCATACATTTATGAAGATCTTCATTTATTTGATATTAATTTATTTGATCCACCTTCTACATTTTCCTAGTCTAACGTCATGTATCCTTGTTATCCATTGTTATCCATCTCCGTATCTGGTCTCCCAGACCAGATGACGAACCTGTCATGATGCTGCATTATACCGCTCTCTTTTTTCATATTCTAAGTTACACAGAGTACGTCCAAACATTTGCCTCTCATTGTATCACATCATGCATTCATCTTTCTTTCCATACCTCCTCTGATATTCCATGTACCAATTCGACATTGTTTGCGTACCATCCCCCTCTTTCGCCACCGAAGAGTTGGCGATGTGATGGGTAGCGAGCCTCATCGATATGAAACGAAAAAACTTTACACAAAATTTTTCATGGTAAGCTCCGAACTACTTCTGAGCAATATTTATTTTAACCTTCCGAATAGGCGTTGAATTAAGGAGTCATAATAATATTCCATCTTGAATTATATAACTAAAATATTGTATACTCCAATCCACTATTTTGTAGATTTCTATCCACTATATAATAGAGACGAATACTATAGAAAACAGATCAAGGAAGCTGCCAATGACAATAAACAAATCTGGAATATTGTCAAAAAGATTTCGTAAATAAAATAACCATTGCAGACCAAACACTAGATACAAATCATTCAGAAAAAATCGCAAATCATTTCAATGAATTTTTCTCCACAGTCGGATCAGACTTCGCAAATAAAACGGAATGTCAGAATTTAACCTTTCAAATAATATACCAATCGATGAAATCTTCGTTATGATCCATTTAATCTCACTCCTACCACAGAACGAGAAATTACTGAAATCATTTCATCACTAAAAAACACACATTCATCTTGCATTGGCAATATATCTACTAAATTGATCAAACACCTCAAACCAATCATCACTAAGCCCCTTAAACATATCATAAATCTAAGCTTTCTAACTGGCCTCTTCCCAAATTCTCTAAAACACTCAACAATTATTCCTATCTATAAATCAGGGAACAGATCATCAGTAAATAACTATAGACCATTATCCTCGCTGAGTCTGATATCAAAAATAATTGAAAAAACGGTAAAACAAAGGCTATACAAATTTCTTGAAGACAATGAAGTTCTGTCAGGAAATCAATATGGCTTCCGCAAAGGTCGTAGTGCCGCAGATGCAATAATTGCAACTTTTACAAAAGTAGTCACTGATAACCTTGATAAAGGCCGCAAGCCCCTCGCTGTTTCCTTGGATCTTGCCAAAGTCTTTGATACTGTCTCTCACTGCATACTTTTGAAGAAACTCCTTCAGGTAGGAATAAAAGGTACTCCCCTCAAATGTTTTGAGAACTATCTAACATATAGGTCGCAATCGTCTCTTATAAATTCTGCTAAGTAAAAAAGTACAAGTTTACCATTCACGTACGGTGTGCCTCAAGGCAGTGTATTAGGCCCACTTCTCTTTCTAATATTATATACTTTATGTAACTTAGAAATTGATGGAACTATAATATCATTTGCCGATGATACGGTAATCATCTTTGAAGCTGAAAATTGGAAATCAACTATGGAAAAAGCAAATAAGGGCCTAAATAAAGTAAAACATTGGTTAGACGACAACCTTCTGACTCTTAATATTGACAAAACAAAATATTTACTTTTCTCCATACCTAAAGTCACTCCTCCTCAAAACTGCTCTAATCTTATCATTCACCGTGCTCACAGAACCATATTACCCGTACGCCTCCCCACAATAATTGCTCATGTTCTCATGTATCAACTTAAAAAAATCCAACCAAATTAAATATCTAGGGATTGTTATAGATGACCAACTGCGTTGGGAGGACCATGTCAATTTCACAACAAAAAGACTCCGCAAATTGTGCTATACATTTCTCTCTCTCAGATCAATCCTAAACCTTCAAACAATGAGATTCATATATTTTTCACTTTTCCAATCAATAGCTACATACGGTATCGTGGGATGGGGAGGCTGAGCAGCTTCAATTATATATCCCATGATCTTAATTCAAAAGCTGCCACTAAGGATTATATTAAAATGTCACCCATCTCACCCATCAGAGCAACTTTAAAAAAAATTCGCAATCCATTATTTCGATAATACATTTGCAATACATTCGCAAACATTAGACAATTATACGTTAAGAGGATTCTCAAACACGTGAGGAAAAATGATTTAATACTCAAAACTCAACAAAATATTTGCACCCGCTATTCATCACACCAAAAATGCAAAATTCCATCAACAAAAACAGCTTTCGCTCAACGACAGTTCTCTTAAATCGCGCCTAAAATGTTCAACTTACTGAGTATTGATATTAAGACATCGAAAACTGATGATCTTTATGCCATTAATGTACAGAATTGGTTATTTACTCAGGGAAGAAAATATTATTTATTTATTTATTAACGGTATAAATATACCATAAATACATATTACATGTCACAAAATATTTGTTGTAGGTACTTAAGAAATAATTAAAAAGAAAGAGTAATTAATTAATTGTGGCATTTGATTAAGAAATGACACAAAGAGCTACAATTACATTCAATACTATAGTATAAATAAAATTAATATTGATTGAAAATATATGATAGAATAGCCTTCTTGTACCTAGTTTCCGTGCAGTTAAATAGATCCGCCACATCTGCGTATCTATTACTAACTTCATGTAATCTAGGTAAAAGCGAGTGTTTCGTGTACTCAGTCCTGTTGTTGTTACAATGAAACAAGATTTTGGAGCGAGTTGCTCTAGTGGGTATATGAAATTCGATGAGCTTAGTTAAATCAGGACTGTCTATTTTACCATTTACAATTTTGAACATAAATATTAAGTCGGATATAATTCTTCGATCTGAGAGTTTTAATATATTTAATTCTTTCATTAAGTAATTAAGTAATTATTATAAAGAATGCCTTACATCTTAAAAACTGTTCTTATTTTTTCACATTTCTCGAGTAAAAAAAATTATCTCTAAATTAATTTTCAACCAAAACTTTATATTACGCTGATGCTATTTTTCATATTTTTTGACATCGTTCGTCCATTTCATATGCTGCCTAAGGATACCTGCTTTTGTTTTTTGGGGTCTAAGATTATCATTGTTCATCTGTAGAGATGATTTATATATTTATTCTTATTTTTATTTCTACCATCCTTTTATGCACCAGATTTAAATGTCCGGGTTAAATTTTACCCCAAAAAAAAAAAAAAAAAAAAAAAAAAAAAAGAAGGAAAAACTAAACCCTTTCATACACTTCCCCAAATGATCATCTAGTGAATCCACGTTATGCAATTGCACTATATAAGTATTATAAATACAAAACAATACAAGAACAACATGTCAACCCACTAGAGACCAAATGGGAATATAATTCACCGACTCCAGATATTTTCATATCAGAGGGTTCGGCTCTGTGGCATTTCTAATTGAACCTATAAATCCTACTGATCCCTCAATATAAATATTTAAAAAATCTTTTGTAATCCTACATGTATTTAAAATTACTGCTTTTTGCATTTTTATATACAAATTCTTTGACAAATCTAATATGCTTAAATTTTGAATCAGATTCCTAGGTATTATGCCAGTGGCCGAAATAACAAATGGTAATATTTTTATAGTCCGAGAATGCCAAATTCTTTTAATCTCATTTCCTAAATCTGTGTATTTTCTAATTTTTTCAGAAACAGTTTTTTGAATATTACAGGAATTTGGAATAGCTACATCAATGATATAAGTTATTTTTTTAATTTTGTCATGTAAAACTATATCAGGTCTATTATGACTAATTGTTCTGTCTGTTAGTATAGTTTTATCATAATATATTTTATAAAATTCATTTTCTATAAATGAATTTGGTTCATATTCATAATAAGGTACTACATTACGGCAATCAATCAAGTTATGTTTAATTACCAAACTTTGGTGAATTATTTTTAAAACCTGATTGTGCCTAAATGTATACTCGGAAGGCGCTAATATAGAACATCCCGATATAATATGTTCTATAGTTTCGGGAAAAGCCAAACATTTTCTACATAAATCATCAATTTGATTTATATCTTTGATTATATGCTTTCTATAATTTTTAGTATTAATGACTCTATCTTGAATGGCAAGCATAAATCCTTCTATTTCTGCGCTCAACTCTCCAATACTCAACCATTTGTTTGACGAAAGTTTGTCAACATACGTTTGGTTGAGATAATTGAAGTGTTTTGCGTGAATAATTTTATTTGACCAGGAATCTAATAATTCCTGGTTAGTATTTATAAGAATGTTGGCATTCTCGTCATATAAATTTAAAGGTGTAATATTTCTATCTGCCTTGCAAATTATTTTGTGCATTTCTGAGCTATTAGCTTTCCTATGGAAAAAATTTCTAAGCATTTCTACCTGATTGTGTTTCAAAGATGTTATTTTGACTACACCTCTACCTCCTAAATTTCTAGGTAAATTAATTCGTTCTATAGCTGAATTTGGATGATGGCAATTAAATTTTGTTAACGTAGTTCTAATTAATCGTTCTAAACTATCTAAATCTGTATTGGACCATTTAATTATGCCAAATGAGTACGTTAGTAGAGGTATTGCCCAAGTATTTATTGCTTTTACTAAATTTTTAGCAGATAGATTGCATTTTAAAATTTTTCTGATCCTAGTTTGAAATTTAATCCTAATATCATTTTTAATACTAGTGTGATCTAATCTATTCGATTGCGGGTATCCTAAATATTTATAAACCTCATCCCCTTTCATACTTTGAATTTTGAAATTTCTAAATATACCCTCGTCTCCATCTACAATTTTGCCTTTCTCTATATGGATATGTTTTACATTTATCTAAACCAAAAGTCATTTTAATATGATCTGAAAAAATTTTAACTACCTTAATCATTTTCTCTAAATTTGATTCAGAATTTGAAAATAATTTTATATCATCCATATATAATAGATGTGAAACTATACTACTCTCTCTTGTATTACCTTTAATTTTTATTCCAAACTTGCTTTTAATTAACATTTTAGAAAGGGGATTCAATGCTAAGCAAAACCAAAGAGGGCTCAATGAGTCTCCTTGAAAAATCCCTCTTTTTATTGAAATGCCCGGTACTACTATTTTCTTACCTTTTAAATTAACTAGCAAATCTGTATTCCAAAAGGACATAATATTTTTCAAAAAACTAATTATAATTGGGTTAACTTTATATATTTTTAATATTTTGATTAGCCACGAGTGCGGGACACTATCAAAAGCTTTTTGATAATCTATATAACAAGTATGTAAATTACGCTTTTGATTTTGAATTTGTTTTAAAATTACAGAATCAATAACTAACTGTTCTTAACATCCCATATGTTTTCTGCGACAACCTTTTTGTTGTTCAGATAAAATATTTTTTTCATCCAAATGAGTATATATTAAATCTGTCAAGCAAGAGGTTAAAATTTTGTATATTGTCGGTAGACATGTAATGGGTCTATATTGAGAGGGATTATTAATATGTTCGCTTTTAGGCAACATATAAGTAATGCCCTTAGTTAGAAAATTAGGAAAATTTTGAGGTTCTCTGACAAGTTTTGAAAGATTTTTTGCAAAAAGAGGATGTAAAGTAGTTAGACGTTTGTACCAAAAATTATGTATCCAATCGCAACCCGTGGCTTTCCAATTATGAGTATTTTTTATAATTTTGGCTAACAATTCAACCGATATATCAGAAAAACTCATTTGTTCAATGTCTGAACAATTGAGTTCTTCATTTTCTATCCAGTTACCTGCCTCATTATGTTTTATATCTTTACTCCAAATGTTTGTCCAAAAATCGCGTATATCTGATTCAGATGGCAACGGAATATTATTATTCGAAATAATATTCTGTTTATCGTCAAGTTTGGAATAAAATATTTTCTCATTTTTCTGAAATAATCTATTATTATTTCTTTTATTATACGTATAATTATATCTTTTTAATCTACTAGCTTTTACACCTAATTTTTGTTTTAATAAATCTAATAAATCATTGATTATATTTTCATTATTATTACTACCAATGCTATAACCAAATTTTCTCCCAATTTCATCTACATATCTCAAAATATTCCTACTTCTATTTCCATTTTTATATTCAATTACTCTAGCTATACTACTTCTTAAAAATACTACATCATTTTCTAATCTAATCTGCCATTCTGGTTTACTATAACTATATGATCTATCATCAGAGGATATTAATTTAACTCCTAACTTATTACATATAGTGATAGCACTAGCGTACACTATTGTATGAAGATCTAAAAAACTAATATCGTCAAATATTATTTTTGGTAAAATTAAATTATTTAATTCAGAAATTAATTTAGATAATTTCTTTGACGTATGCAATTTTGGTAATTTTGGTCTAACTGTGGGCTCTATATCTATATATCTATTTATATTATTTTGAAGCAAGTTAGCTAATTCTATTACATTATCATCTAGTAAGTTTAAATTTGCAATATTGATTTCCCTAAGATTATGAATAATGTCTAAGTTATTTGAATCTACTCTAATATCATTGGATTCTTCTACTAGAATATTAGCTAAACTATCTTCATTCAATGCATCTAATATAACATTACTACTCGTATTAATTTGATCTAAATTATTCTCCAATTGCAATCTATCTGCTACTTCTTTTCTTATCTCATTTAATGTTACTACAGAAATTAAATTATTTTTGAAAATTGACCTTTTTTGGTCAGCTAATCTTTGTTCGTTTACTTGGGCAACCGGATAATTTTGTGAGAAAAGTAAATGTAATTTTTTCCTATACAATAACATATCTGTTTCTAGTTTAGTTACATAAAAATATGAACGAACGATGAACATATTGACATCGTTCGTCCATTTCATACGCTGTCTAGGAATACCTGCTTTTGTTTTTTGGGGTCTCAGATTATCAATGTTCATCTGTATAGATGACATAATAAACCCATTTTCATTTCCGTTGGTTGAAAATGACATTGTGTCACCTTTCAAAACAACTTGGAAATGATTTATTAATTATTATTAATTCCTACATTCCAGTAACCAAGCAACTGTCGTCGTTACCTAGTGTCAACTAAAAGTAACAAATATGTATTATTATTTGTTACTTTTATTTTTATTTGTTATTCTATTTTATTTTTATTTATACAAGATTCACCGACTTTAACTCCTTTCCTGAATGTGATCATTTACCTAATACTAGCATGAATATTTTCCTTAATACGTATGCTATATGTTCGTACTTTCATCTACATATATGGATGATTATACTTAATATAACATCTTATGAATCTCGACTACCATAATGTGGGCATTTGCCTAGCTTGGTAGTCGAAAAACCATGTAAAACAAACCTGTAACCAACAAAACTAATAAAGAAAAGTAAATAAAAAACTATCTCTAATGTGTCATCTGTAAGTATTGAATGTGACCATGTAGATATCTAAGCAAACAGTCTCTCATATTTATAAAAACAAATTAACAATCTTCTACCTTGATATTTCACAGAACAGTTATGTAATTGCTTTATTACCAAGTATTTTCTTTCTATCTTCTCTTTCTCTGGAGGTGATGTTTTGTGTTGTGCACTACTATGTTTAATATTTCTTTTTTTGAGACTGAAAATTCATGGTGGAATTCCATTATAATGTACTACTATGTTTTATATTTTATTTTGGTTATTATTATTTCTGTTATTCCACTACTAACATCTCCACCTAGTAACAACCAAACCAAACCTTGATTATGCATGCTGTGAATATTTCTTATTGTAGTGTTAATATCTATGCACATCCCAATGGCTATTTTATTACATAATACAGAAAATATTTCAAACAATAAATAAATACATGCTGAACGATTGCAAACTACAAAATCCGGAAGACATTTCAATGAGTTATCGGGATGCAATGGTGCCTCTAATTGTATATTGAGCTCTATGGTTGATACACGGTCGAAGCTCAGTGGTTCTAACGAAAGAAATAAAACGCCATAATTTGGATATTCTTAGGTATATGTTTCAATACACGTTAATGAAATAAGAACAAAACTTTCACTGTTGTTCGATAGAAATATCGAAGTAAAGGCAACCCAAAGTCTTTACATTGGTTCTATCAGCCTTCAATCCAGAACCAGTGGATTTATAAGTTGAAAAGGTGAACGTGATGGTATATACACCATCCATTAAGGCATTTACGGGAATATCGTTGGTGTCTGCTACCATGTGGTCGATATAATATTCACCCTGGAAAGCATGAAACAAGACAGTTATAAATCAATCTATTCATCTAATAACCAGTCTTTTATTTGTATGCCGACTGTATGTGAAAATTATAGTTTTGATATCAAAATACTACTTGAAACTATTGCCCACACTGAATTGTAAGTTTCTTTCGTCCTAAAACGAGTTTTGTAACTCATCAGGATTTCCCCAGTAGGAAATAAAAAAGATAAGTATTATGAAAAACAAATAACTTATTTTACACCACAGTCTGTTGTGTTGTTGATTAACAACTTATCCTGATGAAGTTAACATTGTTATTTAAACATGTCGATATTGTTAATTATATAGTGGTGAAAACTGAGTTATTTTTTACATTATATTAATATGAATATTATATTATAATATTATATATATATATATATTTGCGGAAAGCATGCTTTGAGCCAAATTATATACACTTTTTTTTTTGCACCATTTTGTTTAACACACCCTTAAAAACTACCCCCGCACAGCTATATACGAATATGATGTGCCGTTTTAAATATATATCCAAACATGTATCTACGGTATAGTTTGAAGACATTTGGCTATTCGATATACACGATAGATTGAGGACTGTCCCCAAAATGTGCGTCACACATAAACTGCCGTCGTGGTCTCAAATAATGCGTTACACAGAGAGGTGTTCCATATACATAATGCATACTTTAGAACAAAGGGTAAGTAGGGAACTTCTATTGGAATAAGATATAGGTAATAATAATTTTGTCGCTAGATGACACTCATAATATTAGATTTTCGGTGAGAATTCGATAAAGCATACTTTAGAACACAGGGTAAGTAGGAAACTTCTATTGTATTAAGACACAGGTATTAATTATTTTGTCGCTAGATGACACTCATAATATTAGATTTTTACGCAGTGAGAATAATTCATTAAACTTGGATATGTGTATTATGATGATAAATAATGTCAACATTCTTTCTTAAGTTATTTTTTTAATTATTATTTATATCTTTATTTCATTTGTAAATAGTTTATCGACCTCCAAGCTAGGCATACGTCCATGTTAGGAAAAAACTACCGTTTGTACATAGGTAATATAATATACACAACGCATAAAATGAAGTCAATTTTAAAATAATAAATTTTAATAATTTAAAAAATAATGTGTGCAAAATTTAATTAAATTAAATTCACTATGCGCATTACTGACATGTTGTGAGGCTGAAGGTAGTGGGTAGGAGTTGGGGAAGAGGAAGGTAGGGTAGTACCTGGCTGTTCAGATCTGGTCACCAAAAACTGCTAAAGCCATTTCAACCAAAGATTCAATTCTAAATGGTGCTCTTACAAGAGGGCAGTACTGAGAGTATCTTCCACTCTGGAACGCGTCGCAAATATTCCTCATTTTATTTTTGACTTTTTATAGGGGTGTTGAATTGTCACTTAGTTGAGTTGTCGTGGATCCCTTCCCCTTATTAAAAAAGTCAATATTATAATAAAAATAGTAGTTTATTTCAGCTGAATGAAAGGAAAAAGAAAAATATAAGATTTAAAAAATAATAATTTTACTGTAATTTTTTATGAATATTTAAACAAATATCAAAGGTTTTGAATGATAAAATTTCGTAGTAAGAATTTAGGTAAAAACGTTAAGAAAAGATGCCCTGAAGCGGATTTATATTGTGTTCATCATTCCTGGACCCACCTAATCCCAGGAACCTACCCACCCCTCACACCCTTTTCCTTCCCCAAATTTCCTCTCCTTCCTTCCCTCAAATAGATCCCCCATACAGCATTCCCAGAGATGACGTAGGCCTCAAGGGAAATCATTTTCCTGAGGGCTTCCTGTATGGAGCTTAAAAATATACATTTATATTGGTTTATACTTACCTAACCAATCAGCGACCAGATTTCGGAGTAAAATTTGTTTTTTACGTAAATAAAACAATATCATTTTTTTTATAATACTTTATTGAAATATATATTTCTAGTATCCATTAGGTTGCTTTAGCAATTAAGAGCAAGTATTAACAGACCTAGCAATCCTGTTTATAAACGCATTAGCGAAATCAATCAAAGGATAGGGGGTAAATAGTTATGGATTAACGTAAAAAACATACTTAAAAAAATAGAACCTTTACCGTTCCATGAAATAAATATCAGGCAAAAAAAGTTCAATTATGTGAAGGCGACTACTATCTTACAAAAACAATGTTTCACAAATAATATGGTTGAAACCACCATAAAAGTAATACTTTGTAAAATATGTATTAATAAATGTAACCCATATGTTTTATATTACAATAAAAAATACAAATTAAAAAATAGGAAAAATGAGTGATTTCTTACAATCAAACTGAATGATCAGTTTTTTTAAGATTTAAGTAAGATAAAATATTGTACAAAATAAAAACTGAGTAAACATATAAAAAAAATATATACAATTTTTAATGCTACACAGCATAATAATTTTATAGTAACCCATATTTTAAAACGATAATAATAAGCTAAGAAAATAGTTATAATATTTGCAAGAGAACAGCTCAGCGATTCCAAATTTTTTGTGGGATCGTTATTGGATAACGGACGTTATCTCCTGTCTGATTTGTGTGATTTTTACATATTTACTGTCACGTATTTTAGTTAGATCGATTTAAACACAAATTATTATTTATTCATTTAATGTGCTTTGTACATAGAAAGGGGCCATCCATTAATTACGTGAGCAGTTTTTCTTCTAATCTAGACCCCCCCCCCCCCTCGGTGAGATAAATTTTGTTCGTATATTCTTTTCAAGTAACGTGAGATTTTGCTGGACCCCCCCCCCCCCCCCGTTTGTGCTCACGTAATTAATGGATGCCCCCAAAAAGCAAATAACAGCCATAAAAATCACACAAATCTGACAGGAGATAACGTCCGTTATCCAATAACGATCTCAGAAAAAATACGGAATTGCTAGGCAGGGTGATTTTAAATTAGTTCTGCTTTCTTTTTATTTATTTTACAAAGAAATTTTGTATGACACCACTGGATTTTTAAAAACAAAATGCGGAAAATGCAACTTTACTTACAAGTGGAAACTTTTATTTACAACAATTTTAATATACATATTTTACCCACCTGAGAGGTTCATATTGTAATGCAAAGTTTAAAGAGAAATAGGTATATTAAGACAATAATATCAACAATAACTCCAGTACAAATAAAAGCACTGCAGCATACTTTTGCATTTTGTTAAAAGATTGGGAAGTTAAAATAAAAATTTTTGCAGAAAATTGAGGCAAGTTATGTACAAAAAAACACATAGATATTATAACATAAAAGCTGTCACCACAATATCGAAAAACCATTTATAAACATTGGTTATCACATTATCACCATCGATTAGTTGTGAGTTTATACACTGCCAAAAAAAAATAAGACGTAGGTCAGTGTAAGCGATACCTATATAAAACATAGAGAAGCTATGATTTATACCCTCGGGTAGGAAATTTAGATATTCCAAAATTTTGGAGTCTATTTGAAAAGAGGTATCTGCCCATAGACGAGAAATTTTTAATCAAAATTTATTACATAATTTTTTTAAATGAGGCGTGTTGAAACAAAATGAGTTAGATATGGTGATGGATAGAGAAACAAAAATACATTTTTGAATAAATGTTATTGGTTCTGCAATATTTGATTGAAATTAATTGAAAATAACTAAATAATCTACCATTTAATCACAATAAAATATACACAGACTGTAACTAATGGAAAAAATTAAAAGCAAAAATTATGCATTATGGTACGGCAAAAGATCTAAAAAAGACATTGTATGCGTATTATTAAAAATGAAAATAATTGGAGATTGCCGTCTTTGTTTCAACACTCAGCCTCAAATATACTCCTACTGAAATCATCATTCTCCTTCCTCAATCGGCGGTTTTGACAAAATAAGGATTATGCTAGGCATTACTAGGTACCTATAAAAGGTCTTTTTTAAAAGCATACGATTGACGGCGGGTTTCTGCTCTTCTTTGGTTATCAATCCATGTTTTCAACTGCTGTGGCTGCCTTTTACGTAGCACTGTATTCCTCATTATTGCGGAATGACATTTATCTAGTGAGGGCAATTTTTTAAGAGCTTTAAAGTCACCGAAATATTCTGAAACTGCTTTTCTTTCTTCTTCGCTCCATTTCACTCTTCTCGTTTTTCCATAGGGGGATGCTGAAACACAAAATTGAAATATCCATTTTTAACACATACTAAAAAGGTATATGGCATATACATTGCAAGGTAAAGGGCACTGACTATTACAGAATGGTTAAAAACAAGGCTTTTGTTAGATAGCTAAAATCTTGGAAGGCAGAAATGAATGATCCATAAATCTTATGTCTATGTATCAAAGTTGTAATTGAAAAATTACCTAAAACTACTGCAAGAGTCCATATTTGTTTCAGTTTTTTTTTTAAATCCATTACCGACAAATCTTTTGTTCTTTTTTCTTATTATTTTCTTGTTATTATTTACAATATTTTATTACCTAATGACTTTATTTTTTGAGCACGAAAAACAAGAGCCTTGTCTCTTTATGGTAAGGAGGAGCTGTCATTATAAATTTTGGGTATTTATTGAAAAAAAAAAACATAAAATAAATAAATAATAATATTATATGTATTTACATACAGGGTGTTAAGGGACCAACTTGACTTACTTCAGTGACAACTGGCATTATTTTGAGTAAAAATCGTATGAGAAATTGTTGTCTCCGGTGACTTATTTTTTTTTTTCTCCACAATCAAACAAAAAAATATCTTCTGCATGACGTCACTGATCACTCAGCCGAATAACCCCCCAACCTCTTACCTGCCCCCAACTGTCCAACATCTGCTATTTTTTTTTTAGTTTTTGTAAAAAAAAAACGTCAAAAATGACACCGGAGAAAAAAAAATGTTTACATTTTTTTTCCAAACAATGTCATGAATCACTGGTTAAGTACGTCCCTTAACACACCCTGTATGTATATTTATATGCAATATATTTCAATATTGTGGCTTTCCAGTGGAGAAATCTCAGATAGATTAACGTGAAGATGCCCATTGCCCAGGTGCGGTACAATTTAAATTTAAACATCACAATGGAATAATTTACTGATAAGAGACTGATCAACAAGTCGCACAATAATATATTTTCAGAGCAAGAAATTTGGTCCTATATCATTCAAATTGTTCACATCTCTACTTACTGCTGCGTCGTTTTTCGCTGGAATCATTGAATTCAATTGAGTTATCTGCAACCTTCGGCAGGCATCGATGTTCTGTATCATAATTTTTTTTAGGACTTGATCCAGGAAGACTGTCATCTGAAGTGGATATTTTAGCACGTCTCACCCGTGTTTCAGCCCCTGGAATAAATCATGATATAATGTACATGAAAAGATATGATAGGCTGCTTGCACTAAATCCGATTTTGAAAGTATCTACTTCTCTGGAACACTCATTGTGAAATAATTGAAATTGATTGAATAAAATTTCATTAAATGAAGACAATATTAGCAAAACTCAACCAAAATCTGGAGACAGAAAAATCTGAAAAAGATATTGGTTCTACTGGGACTCGAACCCAGGAATAAAATTTACTTGCAAATGCTGGGATTGGAACCCGGGATTCACAGTGGAGGATCATAGGTATCTACTCAACAACGGAGGGCTTCAAAGAAATCGGACACATTTGACTGATTTATGATACCATTATTAAACAATCTAATCCAGAATTTGAGTGGGTGCAATTATAGTCACCCCCGAAAGAAATAATACAATTCAAAACTCACGTATTTGTTCCGGTTCAGAAGACACAGTGCTGTCCAAGAGACTAGTCGAAGCCTGGGAAGTCGTCAGACTATGATTTTTTACTATTTCCGACTGTTGCAAGAAATTATTATCAGTATCAGAGTCATATTCTTCGGTTGTATCTCCACCCATTGCCTGTTCCAATAATCTAGATACATTTGTTACGTCCCTGACTGTTGCCGGCATTCTGTATACATCTTTGTGTATTTTGGTACTATGCCCCATAAAGTTCGCCAGATCCGACATGTCACACTCTTCAATGCCAAGCATAGCAGTATGCGTTGCTATGTGCTTTCTCAATGTGGTACCCCTGAGCGTCGAAGGGAACGATGCTCCACATTCTTTCGAAAATACACGAAGGAGCTCACATGCTCGCAAATAGGGTTTTTTTATGCCATTATTTGATGTATTTGGTACTCCAAAAATGTATTCATTATGTTTCTGTACGCCAGCCTGTTGGCGAAACTTTATTATAAGGTCAATTGATTGTATTAAATTTTTTTTTAGTAAAATAGGCACGGTCCTACCTAATTTACCTCGTAGAGTGATTCGCACAAATTGTTTGGCGTGATTTCTGTCTTCATGAGAAATTTGGCTTAATAGTTCAGAATTCACGTCTATCGTTTCCTGGCACTGGAAATCGGAAAGGGTAATTCTTTCTATTTCTCCCGCTCTTCTCCTATTAAAAATCATTACGGATATTAATGTCGCTTCAGACAAAGTTTTCCATGCGTTAAAGTTGAAATCCGTTTTCAAAATGCCGGCAGAGGTAAAACATTTTTTTTTTAGAAAATCATGTAATAGTTTGATGTCATCCTTTGAAGGTAGAATTACTTGTTTCAGTCGTTTTTGTTTAATCTGATCTTCAATTGCCGGCTTGTTGATCAATACAGGAACTTCCTCTTCGAAAAGGAGAAGGAACTCTTCTGTCATTTTTTTTTGTCATCATCTTGTTTTTTTATGCATTCTGCACGTAGACAACGTGCCAACTTTTTTAGCAGAGTTGTAAGATTATTGGCAACAGCTGGCGTTTTGAACCACATAATTGATTTATCCCATTTAGCACATTCACGAAGAGCGCTGATTGCGGAATCAAAATGCTGTGGTTGAAATATTGATGCAAAATCAGTTATTTCCTTATTAATCTTTTTTATTGCCATTTTAAACCTTCCTAGCAATCTCAGGTGGGCTCTAATCATGTCTTGTTGGTGTGTTTTGTACTTTTCACAAAGTTTATTTCCAAACACAATAAGAAGTTCATCGTACTGAATGGATTTAGTAATATTATCATCTCTCAATACGGGGAAAACTTTATATCTAAGGATTTCATTGGCTCTATGGTGTAGGAAACCGGTTAATCGTCTTCCCATTACATTTATTGTACGTGATCCTTTTGTATGCGCTTTATTGCATTTTTTGTAATGTATACGAAGAGTGCGTTTGGAAAAAAAACCTTTGCAATTAGCGCAACAGATATAATCTTCGGCATTGTTGACAATATTTGGCTGGCGTTGCCTGCATGTGATCAAAACACCAGTGTTGTATTTTGAATTTGTGTTATGAATAAAATTTCCCCTTTTTCTGATGTCATCAATGATAAAACGTCTTTCATGATTGCCTTTTGGAAGAATTGTGAATTTCTGTACGTCTATTTCAGTGTTATGTTTTAATTCCAAATGGCGGGCAAACTTCGACTGTAATGTTTTACAGTAACAACAGAAATATTTCTTCTTTCCAGACGGATTTACTTTAAGGTTGCTAATATCGACTCCATCTAAAGTAGATTTTTTGAGTAAAGATGAATTTTCAGGTATTGCCTGGTGCGATGCTTTGTCAATTGAGTTAGAGTCAGATTCAGATGTGAAATTGATAATTTCTCCATTTTGATTATTTTTCTGCTCCGCATCAAGTTTGCTAATATCGACTCCATCCAAAGTAGATTTTTTGAGTAAAGATGAATTTTCAGGTATTGCCTGGTGCGATGCTTTGTCAATTGAGTTAGAGTCAGATTCAGATGTGAAATTGATAATTTCTCCATTTTGATTATTTTTTTGCTCCGCATCAAGTTTGCTAATATCGACTCCATCCAAAGTAGATTTTTTGAGTAAAGATGAATTTTCAGGTATTGCCTGGTGCGATGCTTTGTCAATTGAGTCAGATTCAGATGTGAAATTGATAATTTCTCCACTTGTGGATACAACTTTTCCTGAATACCACCGGCCGTCTTTCCACAAGGCTTCTGTACAAGCCCCAAGGGCAGGATTTTTAATTCGACTTCTTTTGAGGGTTGTAAGAAAATTGTCATCAAACAAAAATCGCAATTCTGTACTATCCTCGTCACCTAAAAGAACATAATGGAAGTATGAATTTCACAAATTAATATCATTGCTCCACATTCGTGTATATAAACATAAACAAATTACAGTGCTCTATACAATGTCAAGTGTTTTAATTTTTTTACAAATTATATTATTTATGCTTTGAACCGCTCACTCGTTAATACGGCTTATTATGTTTTCTTTTCAAAATAAATTTTCTGTTTTTTGTCATATTTTCAAATATAATTAAACAAAATTAAACATTTATTCCCCACTCTTGTCTACTATAGTTTTCTGAAGGTTTCACTTGTACCGCGTGTGAATTGCGCACTCTGATTTTTGAAGTGAAAACTTCTTAAGCACCGTTGTGATTCGAAAGTCGATGAAACAAAAAATAGCGACACTGAAAATAAACGAACACATACATCTATAGGATTCAACCTGTGAGATAATGAGATAGTATAAACGGTCCCCTCTTAGTGCGGTGCTTTGTAGTCTTCCCACCAGGTTTCATTTCTACCGTGTGTGAACTGCACAGTTGTAAATTTTTTTTTGAAGTAAAAACTTTTTAACACCGTTGTGTTTTGAAACTCGATGAAACGAAAAAGCGACAATAAAAAGAGACAAAACTCCTACATTTATAGGATTTAGCCTGCGAGAGAATAATATAGAATAATCGGTCTCCTCTTTGTGAGGTGCTAAGCTTCAGTCTGATTACTTGAAATGGCTTTAGCCGTGTTTGGTGACTAGATCTGAATAGCCAGGTACGTTTTCCACATCTCCTTCCCCTTCCCAATACCCTCAGTATCACGCCATACCATACCTTTTATATCCCTAAGAGCAAGACAAATTATCTTGAAAATGTATTTGTAAGAAGAAGCTGTAGCACATTTAACAGATTATGCCCAAATATCGATGTGTTTAATACAAACCTTGATAAATTCACAGCATGCATAAAAAAATAACACTATTGATGCCACATGTTTAACAAATAACTTAATATTTGATTGATTTCTGTATTTCTCTTTTTTTTAATTTTTAGTATCACCACATTTTCTCTCCAACTTTTTGCAGTTGGAATTCAAATACAATCGCTTCCTGAAATATATTATTTATATCAATCAAAATTTAAATGTAAACCCTTGAAAATCCTCAGTTATTTACTTTTTGTAGATATAAGTAAGAAGATACACTTTATCAGAATAATTTATATCAGGTTTAGGTATTGTGTATTTTTGCATTACGGTTCTAAATTATTTGTCGTTATTTTATTGGTCTATGTCATACTTATTTTTATCACTGTCATTTATGAATTTTGTACAGACTGTTTATAACGCTAATAAATAAAATACCAAAATTGGGGATGCCAGATGCCATTGGCACTTGGCTCGAGACGGTTGGGAGCAGTTGGGACGCTTGTGTTATTTTCAGATAAAAAAGTAATATTATATGCAAGTAGGAATCTTCAACGGTTTTTGCTCAGCCAACTGCGTTAGGTTTTGCTAAGCCGAGAGTCACTATTTTTTGTTTCATCGACTTTCGAATCACAACGGTGCTAAAGAAGTTTTCACTTCAAAAATCAGAGTGCGCAATTCACACGCGGTACAAGTGAAACCTTCAGAAAACTATAGTAGACAAGAGTGGGGAGACTACGAAGCACTGTACAAAGAGGACACCGATTATTTACGTTGCACTGCACAAAGAGGACATCGATTATTTACGTAGCACCGCACAAAGAGGACACCGATTTTCCTTCCCAGAACTTCCTATCATTCCCTTTTTTAAAAAGACCCTCCACATAGCATCCCCGTCGTAATTAATATCATGGCGGTCCTTGAAAAAATTACATTTCACCTTTTTAAAGTTGACAAAATTTATCTAAAATCTAAATGTTTAATTATATTTGAAAATATGACAATATTAACAATCGTATAGTGGCTAGGTACATACCGTTATATCTTCTGTTGCGCTTGCGCGTTTCCATAACGTTCACAATTAATTATCACTATAAACAAACACTGAATCAACGGGCAAAGTAATCTTTTGAATAGCAGAGGGCATACATTAATTACGTTTGCTCAAAAAGGGGGGGGGGGGGCCAGTAAAATCTCACGTCGACTGAAAAGAATATACGCGTTGCCCAAATTTATCTCACCAAGAGCGTCTAGATTGGACGAAAAACGTAATTAATGTATGCCCTCGTGTAGATGCTTCTCCCTTGATTCCTGGATAGGCACTAAAGTTGTTGGAACTTGGAACGAGGAACACTTTGTGTATGCATGCTGCATGCGACACAACAACGGGATAGGGATATCGCAGCTTTGTCACCGCATGTCACAACTTAAAAATGCATTTTTGAGTTAAGTATGCAGAAATTTTCCTGGATATCTATGTATAATATAAACATCTTTCTAAAAAAAAGAAAATACGGTTTAAGAAAAAAGTCTAATGCCCCGTTCTGCCCGTTCTGATTGGGTAATTGATAAGTTGAGCAGCGTGTTACTTAAAAGTAAATATATGGTGTTCGGATACGTTTAGTTACTGAATTAAAGGGTCTTTTTGAGGAAAGGAAAGAGTGAACATGGGTCTTGAAGAGACCCATGTTGTAGGAAGGAAGAAATACTGAGGCCGGCAAACCGTCTTACAGCCGGCTGTTGAACTCAAGAACGAGTCGTAGAAGCGACCCGTTCTCATGTGGCAAATGTCAACCGTGTAAATATGTTGGGCGCGCGTTTGGCATGTTTCCCGACTTTGCACCGGTGCCGAGAGGATCAGAGCTCGTTCACATTGAGCAGATAAATATTAAAGATCATAGCACGCCACATATCGCTCTCCATACAATCCCTTCAGACCGTTCACACCTGAGCGCTTTATGCGCACATCAACCATAGACAATACACATCTTACGCCGTAACCGCTCCTGAGGCGATATGCCATCAGTTAAGCGCCCCCCACTCCGACGAAAACAGGAGAGGGGGTCATTTTAATTACGGAGCTGCCAAGACCGGTGGGTGACAGATGTCAAGTTCATAGATTCAGTACAAAAAATGCGTACTCCGTGGCCGCTCGCTAATTCAACTGACCCCCTCTCCTACCATAGGAAGAAATATTTTATCTGCGCCGTGTGAACGGCACGAAACATAAGCGCTCGCGGTTCAACAGATACCTGCTCGCGGTTATATTAGATATCTGAACATAACTTAAATGACGCTTTCCTCGGAGCATCTTCCATTGAAATACCGGTAGAATAAGAATAGAATTCCCACCCGACGCCTGTGCTCTAAAGATGGCAATCCGTTTATTAAGACGGGAGAATCTATCAAACGGACCGCCAGTTTCTGCATAGTTTTTTCAAGTACTTTGGGGCTCCAGACCATAGGTGGCTGCCAGAAAAACCTAAGATGGCATAAGTCAGCCAATTTCACGTTAATGTCAAGTTGTGCCTCTGTTCTTGCGAGTGTCTTTGGGCATATTAATCTATTTATATATATATAAAAATCAAAATGTGTTTGTTTCTGGGTTTGTATAAATATGTATATTGTATATATGTAAGTATGTGTCCTATGCGTCGCTCAACCATTCACCCGATTGCGATGAAACTTTGGATCGAAGTGGATAAGAGGAACTGTTTCGCTAATATTTTCTTCATTAATTAAAATTCTTTTAAAGTTGTTGCAATAATCGTCAAAGTTGCGTTTTTGACACATCCGGTTACCGAAAAATAAACAACTCCGGCGGACGGCAAAATTAAACTATATAATAGCTTACTATTAGAGCTATTATTGCATGACGTTTATTACCAAAATATAAATAAATTTTCTAAGCGAGTGTCGGATTCCATTTGGTAGTATAAGGGCTGAGTAAACGTTTGGTTATTATTAATCTAGCTTTCGTGGTTTATTTAAACAAATTTAACTCGGTTAACTATCTTATTTTCAGTCTACATGTATAAATCCTACATATCTGGCGTGAACCCGGTGTTGCTCGTGTTGGGTAGACAACTAAATTATCTGTCGTTGAGCGCGTTCACATGTTTCGATTTTTGTTGATCCACTTTTATTGGTTTAAAAGTTGAATGAGATTATGTTCACGCGTTTTAATTTAAGTGGAACCGAATTTGACATGCAAGATGGCGTCAACTGAAATTGTCAGTACGTGCGTCTCTCTAATTTCTGATGTTCTGCGAGACGAGCTCGAGATTATGAAAAAGCATTAAAAAATGTCGTATTTGGGCGAGAAAATGGATCATGAGAAGGAGTGAATTAGGCGCATCCAACACAATTTTGAAAGAGATGATGACAGAAAAACAATTTATTTATTTATTATTGATTTATTTATTAATCCTAGTTCCTTCTTGTACATCGTTCTAATAGTTTTTATTTTATTAAACGACTTCCAAAAGGAGGAGGTTATCAATTCGACAATACATATATATATATATATTTTTTATGTTGATGATTCTTTTTTTATTTTAAAGCTGGTGCTTGCCGTTTGGTCTCATTTTAATTTGGTCCAGATCTGACAATGGGATCCATGAGAAAACCATATATGTCTTAAATTTGCAATAGCATGTGCGCGACAAATGGACGATTTTGACAGATTTCTATGATTTTTTTTTTGAAGTAAAACTTCTTTACGCACGCTCGTCACTAAAAATAATAAAATAAATAACAATTTTAACAAAACAAAAAACGACTTCAAAAAATGCACTTAAAAGTAAAAAAATAATTTCGTACGATTGTTATTTTTGGAGTCGGTGTCAGCCAAGGTAACTACATACATAGGTAGGTGAGATGTGGAGATCTTGGCTGACACCGACTCCAAAAATAACAATCGTACGAAATTATTTTTTTACTTTTTAGTGCATTTTTTGAAGCCGTTTTTTGTTTTGTTAAAAATGTTGTTTATTTTTTACATCGGTCGGCGTCAGTTCCACAATACCCATTTCAAAAATAAAACTATTTATTGCAGTATCACGGGCATTTCTATTTTTGTTCACTTCTTGCAATTGATCCCAAAGACAGGGATGGCTTTGGTACAGATCCATAAGTCTGAACATCAAATCATCCGACCATTTCAGATATTTTTTCGTTACGGATTCCATGACGGTAGAAACAAGGTAACACGTTTGACGTCTACTTTTGGCCGCGAAAAAACCCATGCGGGTGGAAACATGTGTTCATACGCGTCGATTCTCTATGAAACTTGATCGATGAGTCATACCAAGATGGCGATGGTCATTCTTGAACGTCAAAAGTAGAGCTTTCAACTTCAGCTAGTCAACAAAAAACTTGATCAACTTTGTTGAAAAAGTGTTCACAGTTGTCAATTAGCTTTCAATTGTCGAGTTGATCAACAAATGTTGAAACGTGTGAACCGCCTAGTTGAGTATGAGCATTTTGTCATAAAAATTATACCTAAGATGAAGAAAATTATGAAAGTCAAATTGATACAACTGTCCCAAAAATTACTGTGCAATTAACATTGCACATACTTATGTAAAGACTGTTTCGCCAAAACATATCCTGTAGATTTAGAAAATATTTAATTTTGTTATTTTTTTCCCTTGTTATAGATTTTATAGAAAGATAATATAGGATAACTTTAAAAAGTAAATTAAAATGTATAACGTTAAACCAAAGTTCCTTAAACACAGTTCAATAAATATGATGATTTGTCATTCCTTATTTGTGTATTACGTAAATTCTGAGAAAATAAATTAAATAAATTGCAGTATTGACAGCCCTACCTCATGATCACAACACGTGCCTGCCCGACGCGGCAAGTTCGTTTGTAATGTTGTTCTAGTCGAATTTTGAACTTACATAGGTAGGTAGGTAGGTATCTATGGATGTTGCTCTGTTGTTTCAGAATGCCGTTCTTCGTAGTAGGTATTTTTGATCTCGCGTAACTTAGTGATTCCTCAATATTGAGAGGGTATCGGTATCTACCTATATATTGAGAGGGTATCGGCTCTAATAATCACTTTTTTGTTGTTGTTTTTCGGCCTGCGCTATTAAATTTTATTTGATTAATTTGTGTTATTTCACAATTAATTCATTTAAAATAATAGCATATTTGCGGCATGTTCCAGAGTGGAAGATACTATCAGTATCGCCCTGGTGTAAGACCACCATTCAGAATTGAAACGTTGCTTGAAAATGGCTTTAGCCGTGTTTAGTGACCAGATCTTAATAGCCAGGTACTTCCCAACTTTCCTCTTCCCCACCTCCTTCCCCTCCCCACTACCTTCAGCCTCACAACATACCCCAATTGGGGATGCCATAGTCTCACTGGCTCCAGACGGGAGCAGTTGAGATTCTTGTGCGGTATTCACTATAAAAAAAAGGTAGGTACCTAGCCCAAAATGATTAGGCAGCGTTTTCGCTTGACTTTTGCCGACACTTCTAACAATTACCGCTATGTTTCAACCAATTTACACAAATCCTAGACAAATTGCATACCTAAACCTTCCTCACTCTATCTATTGGTGAAAACCGCATGAAAATCCGTTCAGCAGTTTTAGAGTTTATCGCGAACAGACAGACAGACAGACGACGCGGGGACTTTATTTTATAATAATTATAATTATTATTTTTATTATAACATATGTATTGTACTTATCAACTTATCTAACATACAAGATAATTTAGAAAAAACAATAAGCAGAATTAACTGGTACCTACCTACCTAACCTAGAACAACCCTAAAACAAACCTAGCGAAACACTTGGAGTGACCTTTGTAAGAGGTGTTCGTTATCCAATAAATGGTTCCCGGGACGGCGGTAACCAAACCCCCAAGCTAACTTGAAATGACTTCAGTCGTGTTTGATGACTAGATCTGAATAACCAGGTACTTCCCCACCTTCCTGTCCTCATTTCCTTCCCCTCCCCACTACCTCCATTCTCACAACATAACCCGATTGGTGATGCCATAGTCTCACTGGCTCCAGGCGGGAGAAATTGAAACTCTTGTGCGGTATTAACATTAAAAAAACTTTGGAACGTGAAGCAATATTATTCTAAGAGTAGGTAGGTACCTAGTAAGGTATAGTGTTATTAATAGAACAACGAAACCCGAACTTTTCGTAGGACAACTAGGTACCTAATTAGGTATATATTTTTATTTGCTTATAAACAGACTTCGAAATGAAAACTTCTTTAGCACTGTTGTGATTTGAAACTCGATGAAACGAAAAATTGCGACATTAAAAAGAGACAGACACATTCATTCATAGGAGTTAGCTTGCGAGAGAATGAGATAGTATAATCGGTCTCCTCTTTGTGCGGTGCTTCGTAGCCTCCCCACTCTTGTCTGCTTAAGTTTTCTGAAGCTTTCACTTCTACTGCGTGTAAATTGAACACTCTGATTTTATATATATATATATTTTTTTAATTTATAAGCGAAAAATATTTAAATTTTTAAATTTTTTTATTTAGAAATTATTTTTTTACATTAGTTCCGCACAGCAGGCCCTGGGGAAAATAATTACCTTCAGGACGTATGTTATTTTTGGATATGCTATGTGGAGGGTCTTTAAATGAAAGGAGGAAGAAGAAGAAGGTCCGTATCTAGGAGTGACGGATGTATGAATCTATCCCTCCCACTACATTTTTGGAAGCATTAGCTACAACGATAAATCAAAAACTAGCAGTTTTGCTGCTAGGCTCTGCGGGGGGCGAACAATCCGGCAATAGCTTTGTAATAAAATCCACTTACGAAAATGGTGTTTGCATAAGGCGCGGCGTCAGAGATGAACTGGAAGTCGGGTTCTTTATTTTCCATATTTTATAAAACGGGCGCTATATTAATTGGTGAACTGTAATAATTACCATAAAACATTAACTCTAAATAAGTACTTAATATTTTAAATAATAATGTCACATAACAAAGTCGGTATTTGCTTCTTATTAAATCATATTTAATTACCCAGGGAGAAATCTATATGTAATTGCTTTTTGTGATTACCATCAATTTTATAACTGTTTTTCGTAACTTGTGTTGATTTCCTTAAAATAAAACAAATAGGAATGACGGTTTACTGAATAATTATACCGATAAACTTAAATTTATAAATGAATTTAATTTATAAACACGTATTTATATTAAGCAATAAATATAATTATTTATAAAAAATACATTAATTAACAAAATTAAAAGCGTGAACACCCCTTTCATTGCAAAAACATTTCGTAAGTTGAAACTCTGAATACCTACGTATTGAATTTGGCAACGGTGGAGGTTCATAGGTATGAAGTAGGTATGGGAACACGCCACGCACCAGCGGCAGTCAGCGAAGAAATTCCACTAGATGGAACCCTCGAGTAAGATTTGAACATGAAAGGCTTAGTAAGGGGCATCTTTCAAATTATGTTTATATTATAGTAGTCGTACAGTTAAAATAATTAATACAATCTTATGACTCGTAACTGACATTCATTGTCATTGTCATTCATTGACAGATGCCAAAACAATGCGGTATTCAATTACGCATCATTTTCATAACATGTGATCAGCAAAAACCTGCGGCAGGAATGTGAACTAATATGTTTCAATATAAAATAGCACAATTCGTTGGTTGTACACATTTAGTAGTTTTAATTATTGCTTCAAGGTTTGCTTGATTCGTACTGGGAGATTTATGGTGAGGATCGTTTCGTGTTTTGTTTATTATTTTTTTTCCTTGTATATATTCCCAATTATTATTTATCTCTTGTTCAATAAATAAAACTAAAACTATCTTTATCTATACCTAATAAACAAGAAGTTTCACTTCTGTCACGCGTGGACTCCACGCGCACACTTTTTTATTTTATTTTAGGTCGTGCAATAATCGATATAATTTGGAAATTTTCCTTATAAACAAATATCTATTAAAATATCTGTGTTTTCTCCCTGATGTAGCTAGCATCTCTTCTTAATCAGAACGCATTTTAATATTTCTGTAAACGTCAAACGTCAAGTGTTCATTGGGTACGCGTGGACAGGTCCTACCCAAGGACCACTAGCCAAATTGTGTGTGACCGCGCGAACTTCACCCCAATCTTTCAACAATGTTTCAACAAACGAAGGAGACGTAAAACAAAAAAAATGTTTTTAAGTTACTTCAAAGCAATTGTCAAAGCATTTGTTTGAGTTAATACTCGGAAAAGACCCGACTTAACGGGTATGTGTAATTAATACCTTTCTTTCCATGTTAAACTGTTATTATTAAATACGGGTTCAAACTTGTCAATGCATTCACCTCATAAGTGAATAAATTGTAACACCCATTTATGTATATGTGACCAGCAATGGGGTGAAATTATCAGCCTAGCAGAAGTAGAAGAAGATTTCAGTTTCATTTAAAGGTTTCCGGTCGCGATGAAAAAGGAGGGTTCCGTTTATGGAGGGGAGAGGAAAACAGAACTGATTAGCTGCTAGTTATGTCAAATTGAACTGAAATCATTAATAAAACATGATATTAGTCCAGTCAATGAAGGAAGTGTAGAGTGCGTTAGCAGGAACCTAAGCGATTCCATCAGAAACATGTTAAGGGTGTGAACATACTAAAAGTCCCGACGTCTAGGTGATGAGCTGGTGTGAGAGGGGGGGAGGGAGAGGGGAGGATGGTCCCAATTTTCGGGTTTCCACTTATATCTCGAATATGGTGCGTCGCAGAGGAAAAGCTCATAAAATTATGTATAACTTATATTATATTCGTAATTTTAGAAATCCCAGCCGTTTTTCAGTTACAAGCTCTACGAATGAAGATATTTTCGAAAAAAATCATTTTTGACCTTGGGAATGAACCACGATGACCACCAACCACCAATGACCACCAACTCGAACAGCATTGTAGCAACTGCTACAATGCTGTTCGAGTTGGTGAAAAGGCAATAAATGCAATAGTGGACTTGACATTCTCTATTTTCCAGCAAAGATCTAGCATTCCCAAGTTCTAAAAGAAAATTAAATTCTTTACAAGTTCTTTTAAATAAATTTCATTCTTTGATAAATATTTTAGACGATATGAAGGAATGTTGGATGAAAAATGTGAGGTAAAATGATTTTTTTTTCGAAAATATCTACATTTGTGGAGCGTGTAACTCAAAAACGGCAGAGATTTCGAAAATTACCTAAAGCATAACAGTTGTAGATAATTTTATGAACTTTTGCTTTAAAAAATTTCCTCTGCGACGCACCATTTTCGAGATATAAGCGGAAATCCTTAAATTAAGACCTTTCCCCCCCCCCCCCCATTCCCCTCCCTAGCTCACCAACTAGACGTAAGGACTTTTAGTATGTTCACACCCTAAGCACCCTTAACAAGTTTCTGATTAGGTTTCTGCTCACGCACTCTACACCTCCTTTTGGATCATTCATTGACTGGACTATATACAGACTAGACTATTATTTGACATTATTTTCCTGCATACCAAGTTATTAAGTGTTACAAAATTATTGTTTTATATGGCAATAATTTGGTTTTTCTATGATTGGCAGCATTGATTGATGATTGATTGTTTATGAAATCTAATACAAAAAAATAAAAATACAAATGGCGTATACCACGCGAGTGAAATAATTTTAACAAAATTTACATGTAACATGCATATTTTTTCGTCTCCCCGACATAAATACTCACTTTTGGTGGTAATAAATCTAACTGTTTGAATAAGATATATATTGCGTATTATCTTCTTCTTCATTGATACATAAATAATATTTATTAGATATACCATTGATACAACTAACATAACTGTATAATTAGAAAATTAAGTAAAAGCGCAGTATGGCAAAAAAATATTAAACTAGGAATACGATTCTGGTGAAGGGGCGCTCTCATTCATTATATGCCGCTGGTAGCATGCAGGTGCAGAGCGAACTACTGTGATATAGCCGACAAAATATTACGACATGCAAAAGGTTGGGTTCAAATGGAAAGGGATAAATTGATTTCAATAAAATAACATTACATCTTATACTTCTCTTTGTCCTTTTTGTGATAAAAATCACTTTACTTGACTTGCTAGCTGCGGTTCCCCTCAGCGGCGAGTCGGGCAAAATGAAATATGATACCTTTATTTGGAATATTATAAACATATGTATATAATATTATTTTCGTCTCTTTCTCTTCAATAGAAAATATAAGGAAAAGAAAAGAGATATATTATCGGCTTGTTTTCTAAGAAAACAATCTTTCCTAATCTACAGCAGGACGTGAAATGTTTTTAATACTTTGAATATTACGAAACAGTATTGACAATATAATTTTACTATTGTAATATATCGACAGTAGGTATTTTTTAGAAATCCACTTGAAATAAGATGTGAACAGATTTGTTTTTATTTAGGTATAGTCAATTTGGGAGGCGGGTATGGGTACCGCAGCCCCGGGAACCATTTATTGGATAACACCTCTGCCATAGGTCACCCCAAGTGGTTCGCTACGTTTGGTGACTTAGCAGAGGTGCTCGGGGTCATGGGATGAGGTTTGTCGGTGAGGTGTGAGGTGGTTGGTGTATTGGGCTACATGTCATGTCACGTATCGTATGGGTCAAATCCATGAGGTGGTGAGGCGTGAGGAGTTTGAATGAGATTTTTGTACAAGAACCAGGAGGTGGTGTTGGGGTGAGCCATTCATATAATAATACCGCACAAGAGTACTAACTGCTCCAATTTTTTTTTTTTTAATATTTTTTATTGTAAATTATTGTTATGTGAATACCGCACAAGAGTCCCAACTGCTCAAATTTTTTTTTTCTAAATATTTTTCATTGTAAATTATGTATTGTTAAGTAAATACCGCACAAGAGTACCTACCAGCTGCTCCAAAAAATTTTTTTTTAAATTTATTGTAAATTACCGTACAAGCGTCCCAACTGCTCCAAAATGTTTTTAAAATTAAAAAAAAATATATATTTTTATTGTAAATTATTATTATGTGAATACCGCACAAGAGTTCCAACGCTAAAAAGAAAAATGTTTTTTTTTTTAAATTATTGTTATGTGAATACCGCACAAGAGTCCCAAGGGAGAGAGGTTGAGGGAGTGTTGAGATGAGGTGGAGGGGGTTGCTGAGGGGGGGGGATCAGAGGGTGGGTGCAGGGGGGGGTGGATCAGAGGTGGTGGTGGGGGGAGGAGGTGGAAGGGTGGTGAGAGGGGGGGGGGGGGGGGGCTGGGAGGGTAGGCTTTTTTCATATCCATTTTTCGTATTACAAAACTAACAAACACGGGAGGCGGGTATGGGTACCGCCGCCCCAGGAACCATTATTAGATAACCAACACATCTGCCATAGGTCACCCCAAATGGTTCGCTACGTTTGGTGACTTAGCAGAGATGCCCGGGTTCATGGGGTGAGGTTTGTCTGTTTCTTGATGCGGTGGATGTGTTAGCCGACATTATTTGTGGTTGAGGGAGTCATTTTGACCTCTCCAGCCGAACTCTCTTGCTCTTGACCCATCGACTTGCACCGCATTGAGAGGGATGGATTCACAAGTCCGTCACTACTGGACCCACTGACCCCCAGAATCCTCCCAACCACTCATACTTTTGGCGGGTATGGGTACCGCCGCCCCGTGAACCATTTATTGGATAACCAACACCTCTACAATGGGTTACCTCAAGTGATTCGCTACGTAAGCTGACTTAGCAGGGTGTCCGAGTTCATAGGATGGGGTTTGTCCGGGTCTTGGTGGCGGATGTGTCTGCTCACCAGCTGCGTGGCAGGCCGGGTCGTATGTATGAATCTATCCCTCCCACGGTATATATATATAATACGTAGAGATGGTGTGAAAGATTATAATAATGTACATGAAATCCTTGAGGCAACTAACGTATTTAAGTTAATAAGGATTAATACTGTTTCCGTCTAAATAACTTTTCAATTACCGCAATGCAATTTGGGAGGTCGGTGCGGGTACCGCCGCCCAGGGAGCCATTTATTGACAACGCCTCTGCCATAGGTCACCTCGTTAGTAATATTTGGTGACTAAGCATGGATGCCCGGATTCATGAGTGAGGTTTGTCTAGTTCTTGGCAGCGGATGCCTCTGCCCGCTACAGCGTGGCTGGCCGGATCGGGAGAGACTGGTTGAAGGAGACCATTTGGCCTCTCCAGCAGTATTCTCTCTTTGCACAGCATTGAGAGGGATGGATCGACACGTCCGTCACTCCTGGACCCACTGACCCCCAGATTAATATCCACCTCTCATACCTTTGGCGGGTATGGGTACCGCCGCCCCGTGAACCAATAATTGGATAACCTACGCGTCTATCATGGGTCACCTCAAGTGATTCGCTACCTTTAGTGACTTAGCAGTACCCGAAATCCACCATATTTGGGAGGCGGATATGGGTAACACTGCGCCGCCCCGGGAACCATGTGAAGCGGGGACTTAGCAGGGGTATCCGGGTTCATGGAGTGAGGTTTGTCTAGGTCTCGATGGCGGTTGCGTCTGCCCACCTACTAATGCGTAGCAGTCCGGATCGAGAGAGGCTGATGGAGGGAGATATTTTGACCTCTCCAGTAGGACTCCCTCGATTCATCACTTTGCACCGCAGTGTGAGGGATGGATTCATGGGTCCGTCACTCCTAAAACACAAATTTAGTAATTTGCAACCGCGACCTCCGGATTCGTAGTCAAATATCGTAATCATCAAACACTAAGCAACCGAAACCCATTATGTACTTTTTTACAATATTGCGGGCTTTGAAAAGTTTCTCGACTAGCAATCCGAAGGTCGCGGGATTAAATCCGGGCGGGCCAAACTAAATATTAATTGATTAATTTGTGTTATTTCAAAATTTATGGTTTTGAAAAAATATAAATATGAATAGGTAGGTAGTTTATTTACGGCACGTTCCGGCTAGTGGAAAATACTCTCAGTGTCGCTCTAATGTAAGAGTCTTGTGAGGTGCATACATAAAAAAAAATTACTTGCGCACGCCGTACGCAAGTACAGAGGCGACTTCTGAATTCGTAGCCAAGATCGTAAGTCAAGGCATTGTCGTGGAGTTATACGAATTTGTAAAATAAAATTTACTTGCGCACGCCGTAGGATCGCAATCACTCAGACGCCACTTCCGTATTCATAGACAAGATCGTCGATCCAAGGCATCGTCATGGTATTATACAAATTTATAAAATAAAATTTACTTGCGCACGTCGTAGGATTGCAATCACTCAGACGCGACTTCCGAATTCATAGCCATGATCGTAATCCAATGCATTGTTGTGGAGTTATACGAATTTAGAAAAAAAAATTTACTTGCGCACGCCGTAGGATCGCAATCACTCAGACGCGACTTCCGAATTCGTAGCCGAGATCGTAAGCCAATGCATTGTTGTGGAGTTATACGAATTTGTAAAATAAAATTTACTTGCGCACGCCATAGGATCGCAATCACTCAGACGCGACTTCCGAATTCGTAGCCAAGATCGTAAGCCAATGCATTGTTGTGGAGTTATACGAATTTGTAAAATAAAATTTACTTGCGCACGCCGTAGGATCGCAATCACTCAGACGCGACTTCCGAATTCGTAACCAAGATCGTAAGCCAATGCATTGTTGTGGAGTTATACGAATTTGTAAAATAAAATTTACTTGCGCACGCCGTAGGATCGCAATCACTCAGACGCGACTTCCGAATTCGTAGCCGAGATCGTAAGCCAATGCATTGTTGTGGAGTTATACGAATTTGTAAAATAAAATTTACTTGCGCACGCCGTAGGATCGCAATCACTCAGACGCGACTTCCGAATTCGTAGCCAAGATCGTAAGCCAATGCATTGTTGTGGAGTTATACGAATTTGTAAAATAAAATTTACTTGCGCACGCCGTAGGATCACAATCACTCAGACGCGACTTCCGAATTCGTAGCCAAGATCGTAAGCCAATGCATTGTTGTGGAGTTATACGAATTTGTAAAATAAAATTTACTTGCGCACGCCGTAGGATCGCAATCACTCAGACGCGACTTCCGAATTCGTAACCAAGATCGTAAGCCAATGCATTGTTGTGGAGTTATACGAATTTGTAAAATAAAATTTACTTGCGCACGCCGTAGGATCGCAATCACTCAGACGCGACTTCCGAATTCGTAGCCGAGATCGTAAGCCAATGCATTGTTGTGGAGTTATACGAATTTGTAAAATAAAATTTACTTGCGCACGCCGTAGGATCGCAATCACTCAGACGCGACTTCCAAATTCGTAGCCAAGATCGTAAGCCAATGCATTGTTGTGGAGTTATACGAATTTGTAAAATAAAATTTACTTGCGCACGCCGTAGGATCGCAATCACTCAGACGCGACTTCCGTATTCATAGACAAGATCGTCGATCCAAGGCATTGTTGTGGAATTATACAAATTTGTAAAATAAAACTTACTTGCGCACGCCGTAGGATCGCAATCACTCAGACGCGACTTCCGAATTCGTAGCCAAGATCGTAAGCCAATGCATTGTTGTGGAGTTATACGAATTTAGAAAATAAAATTTACTTGCGCACGCCGTAGGATCGCAATCACTCAGACGCGACTTCCGAATTCGTAACCAAGATCGTAAGCCAATGCATTGTTGTGGAGTTATACGAATTTAGAAAAAAAAATTTACTTGCGCACGCCGTAGGATCGCAATCACTCAGACGCGACTTCCGAATTCGTAACCAAGATCGTAAGCCAATGCATTGTTGTGGAGTTATACGAATTTGTAAAATAAAATTTACTTGCGCACGCCGTAGGATCGCAATCACTCAGACGCGACTTCCGAATTCGTAGCCAAGATCGTAAGCCAATGCATTGTTGTGGAGTTATACGAATTTGTAAAATAAAATTTACTTGCGCACGCCGTAGGATCGCAATCACTCAGACGCGACTTCCGAATTCGTAACCAAGATCGTAAGCCAATGCATTGTTGTGGAGTTATACGAATTTGTAAAATAAAATTTACTTGCGCACGCCGTAGGATCGCAATCACTCAGACGCGACTTCCGAATTCGTAGCCGAGATCGTAAGCCAATGCATTGTTGTGGAGTTATACGAATTTGTAAAATAAAATTTACTTGCGCACGCCGTAGGATCGCAATCACTCAGACGCGACTTCCGAATTCGTAGCCAAGATCGTAAGCCAATGCATTGTTGTGGAGTTATACGAATTTGTAAAATATAATTTACTTGCGCACGCCGTAGGATCGCAATCACTCAGACGCGACTTCCGAATTCGTAACCAAGATCGTAAGCCAATGCATTGTTGTGGAGTTATACGAATTTGTAAAATAAAATTTACTTGCGCACGCCGTAGGATCGCAATCACTCAGACGCGACTTCCGAATTCGTAGCCGAGATCGTAAGCCAATGCATTGTTGTGGAGTTATACGAATTTGTAAAATAAAATTTACTTGCGCACGCCGTAGGATCGCAATCACTCAGACGCGACTTCCGAATTCGTAGCCAAGATCGTAAGCCAATGCATTGTTGTGGAGTTATACGAATTTGTAAAATAAAATTTACTTGCGCACGCCGTAGGATCGCAATCACTCAGACGCGACTTCCGAATTCGTAGCCAAGATCGTAAGCCAATGCATTGTTGTGGAGTTATACGAATTTGTAAAATAAAATTTACTTGCGCACGCCGTAGGATCGCAATCACTCAGACGCGACTTCCGAATTCGTAACCAAGATCGTAAGCCAATGCATTGTTGTGGAGTTATACGAATTTGTAAAATAAAATTTACTTGCGCACGCCGTAGGATCGCAATCACTCAGACGCGACTTCCGAATTCGTAGCCGAGATCGTAAGCCAATGCATTGTTGTGGAGTTATACGAATTTGTAAAATAAAATTTACTTGCGCACGCCGTAGGATCGCAATCACTCAGACGCGACTTCCGAATTCGTAGCCGAGATCGTAAGCCAATGCATTGTTGTGGAGTTATACGAATTTGTAAAATAAAATTTACTTGCGCACGCCGTAGGATCGCAATCACTCAGACGCGACTTCCGTATTCATAGACAAGATCGTCGATCCAAGGCATCGTCATGGTATTATACAAATTTGTAAAATAAAATTTACTTGCGCACGCCGTACGAACGCAATCACTCAGACGCGACTTCCGAATTCATAGCCAAGATCGTAATCCAAGGCGTCGTCGTGGAATTATACAAATTTTTAAAATAAAATTTTCTTGCGCACGCCGTAGGATCGCAATTACTCAGACGCGACTTCCGAATTCATAGCCAAGATCGTAATCCAAGGCATCTTCGTGGAATTATACAAATTTATAAAATAATTTTTTTTTGCGCACGCCGTAGGATCGCAATCACTCAGATACGAATCTATAAAAAAACTATTTCGAAGCTAATTACAATATCGCGGACAGTAAGGCGCTTCTTTGACATTTTTCATAGAACAGCAGGCATTTATCATTATTAATTATTACTTTAATACCTACATATATTATCAACATTCAAATTTTATAGTACGTAACTAAAAAAAATCATAATAAACTGTAAAAGAGTCATATAAAAGTTAGAAATAAATTAAATCACTTGTGTATGTAATTTTTATTTTATTAATTTAACATTACTTTTAATACACCAGAATATTACGTAAAGTATATAATAAGCATATTAATTTATTGAAATATTAAGAGAAGAATAAATAATATTAAAAAATATTTCCGGATGCCGAGTTTCAGGTGTGAACTTATCCGACATAGGCAAACGAAAAAGATAAACACGTATAGTAAGTAGAGAGGTATCGAGCAAATGATATTATTTATTCATACCATTGACCAAGTATCGAAGATTCCTACCAAATATTTCATAATCTAAGAATGATACCGCCATCGACCAAGTATCGAAGATTCCTACCAAATATTTCATAATCTAAGAATGATACCGCCATCGACCAAGTATCGAAGATTCCTACCAAATATTTCATAATCCAAGAATGATACCGTTAGTGGCATCTATTGAGTATTTTTGTAAACTATGGCCCAAAGTATGCATTCTGCATAATTTTAAAATTGACTTCATTCTAAACCCTGTGTATATTTTATTATAACGGTAAAATGTTACTTTGAGGACAGGTAGATTGGGCCTGTCTCCAAACTATCCAACTGTCCTCAAAGTATAGGCGCGCTTGAAAAACTGTCCTCATTTGATGCTCCCCGCATATATATATATATATATATATATATATATATATATATATATATATATTATATTAATATGATGCCACAAAGTATTTTTGCTAAGTTTAAAAAAGAGAACATTTAAAAAAAAAAAATTATTTTTCCAAAATATAATTTCGATTGTCTATCATGTTGTGAAATATTACTGCTTTAAATTTAAACATGTGTGTGGAAAAATAAATGATACTTACTGCTTCGATTGGACATTCTGGCGGAAAGTCTATGGCCCGCAAATACTGTCCGATCATCGTCTTTTGGTCCTTGTTTTTTAGTTCGGTGCAGAAGTCTTCGAGCTCAAACGAAGCCATTTCTTCCTTTGTTCCATGAGGTGTTATTTTTTCGAGGACGCATTGCAGCTGAAATTAATCAATTAAAGACATATTTATTACACAGAATTTTCAGCTGAACCTTTCCAATACCGAGTAAGAAAACCTCCATGCACTTCCAAATTGACCCAATATGATATTAGGTACCAGATAAATAATTTAGATTCCTTTTTCCTTTATATTTTTTTCTTTTAATAATTGGCCTCCGAGAGTATAAAGGCCGTTCCGATGGAACTTTCTAGCATCATTGCGCGAGAGTTATTTTCTAGATTCAAGCGTAGTTACAATAATTACTAACGTTGTTAATAGTATTTTTTGGAATCCGATTTCAAATCTATTTAAAATCTATAAAGTTGTGTTTCATAAATTTAATACAATTTAAATCAATATTCCCTTTCCTGCTATCATCCTAAAATTCCGGATAGCCAATTGCTTAATAAAGTAAACAACTCTAATGTATTGTTACGTTACGGAATTGTTTCCCGTGCGAGCTAATAGCGAATTGACCCCTTGCACAGGCCCTCCGCCCCCTCTCCCCGCACCGCGCGGCGCCCGTGCCAAGCGCCGAGCGGCTCCCCGCTCCCATTCCTTCGCCGGCCTTCGGCAGAATAACTGTGTTCCCCGTGATTCGCGCTAGGCGCTCTCCGTAAACGCTCACGATGTTTTACTTTAATTGTGTATTGTGCTTAAAGAGGTTTACGCCTACCCAGAATCCTGTCTGCCGACCGCCTATCTCCTGCTTGTGAGTACCAATGAACCTTGCTACCCCTCTGTGTGCTAAGAACTGACATTTAAATTCACTAAACACGTGTAGAGAGAGTTGAGAGAAGCTCCCCCCGTTATGATAGAATTAATTAGAGATAGCCAAAAACTCATGTGTGTAGTGCCGATGCTGGCCTTTTGTAGAACCCTGTTCACCTTTAATTGAATAAAACCCTTTTTCGTGCATAACAACTGTGTTCTGATTGAGGAAGGAGACCTGGAGATTTTGAGGAAAGGAAGGGGAGTAGGAATTAACAAGCGAACCACAGACACTCGCCCTGGGTTTAAGAGGGACCTTGCTCGCGCCGGCTGTGCAGAGCTAGCCGCCGGCTTGTTTATTGCATGTCCTTTCCAGGTTTTGGGTTTAGCGTTGGCCGCAAGTAGCGCCAATGCTAGCAGTATAATGCTACTCCCAGCAACTCCCAGGTCGTAATCGTCATCCTTCTAGTATCTTCAGCCATTTTCGGTTTCATGCACGATGTGGGAGAAGGAAGGAGATGATCTTGATGACGTGTGCACGAGCTCTCACTGCGACTAATATATTTAAAAATGCTCTAGGAAAGGGTGATTGTTTTTCTGTTTTTAATGCCCCAGCTTGTGGCAAAGCAGTAAACTACTTTTACGAAACAGAAGATTTCATCCGAACTGCTTGTGACCGGTAGTTTCAAGATAATATTTATAATTATTAATTTAAAAATTAGAACAATGGCGGCAGCTTTGGCTCCAAACCAGCCTATGATAGCGTACATGATTAAAGCTTGTCATAGCGCATTGTAAATTGTTTTGAGTTGATTCAAGTTAAGAAAACGGCGAGTATGTCTAAAAAAGTATATTATTTTCTTAGTTTGTTTGCTATAGTAATAATATGGTCTCTCCAGTTTAAATTACTATCAGAGATAATACCTAAGTATTTGATTTTAGCACCTGTTCTTAGTTTGGGCAATCACATATATTAGCATTTGTCGGGTGGCAACCACATATTTTAATTTATATGATATACTGGGATACTTGAGGAAGGATTTATGCTTAACTCGATGTATTTAGTTTTTATCTCATTCATTGTTAGAGTGTTATTATCTAACCATATTTTAACAATAGTCACTCCCCTATTTGCTTTTATAGTCATTATGAAATTGTGAAAAGTCCCAATCGATCCCATGTGTGCAAAAATTTTATTCAAGGTCAAAGTTCGCAAAAATGGATTTTTGGAATTTTTTTATCGAAACTGTTGGTTTTATGATGAAAATGTTGGTGAATGAAGATGTTGTTCTGTTGGAATTACTTAACGCTCGAAAACCTGTTGAAAAAAGAATTTATTTTTTAAAACCAGGCAAGGCTCAACAACCATCGCAAATATATTCAAATTCGAGTTTATCGGCTTATTCTAAATGTAAAAACATATTTTATTTTTACTTACTATGAATGGCTGCAATACAACCTTTGAAATGTTCCGGAGGGGTAAAACGTCAGCATTTAAATTATTTGAAAAACAAGACTTAGTTATATCTGCTAAAGTTTTTGAATATATCAACTCTGCTCCAGAAACTATAATTACTTATGGAATTCGTTTTTTTATTTCAGTACATGGAGCTCCAAAAAAATTACTTGCATAGATAAGTTACTTTACTTTTTTTTTGTAAAACTTACTCGTAATAAAAAACGTGTGCAATTAGCTTGTCTTCCTCCAACAGTTTCTGCTCAACAACATTTTTTCGAGTATATTATTAGGTTCAAGTATTCCTTGGTAATCAACTGGTCCCAGCAGAATGGGGTTGGAAATTAATTGATAATGTATTAGAACCAATCCACACACTACTTCCACCTCCACCAGAGAAGCTCCTTAATACTGTTTTTGCAACTGCAAAAAGGGGTGTAATTCGAAATGCGGCTGCAAAAAAGTAGGTTTATTTTGTTTACTAGCGTGCACCAGTTATTAAAGCCAGTCGTGCTCAAATGTCGAATCTTCGTCATTTGAGCACGACGTAGAGATTATCCGTTACGTAAAAGTATGAAGCCTTCTTTTCGGGAGTTTAAACCAGGTATTTCATACAACCATATTTGTATCCTGACAGAATTCATATGGTCTGTCACCTCTTTGATTGCTTATGCCTAAGCCATATTCACCAACTATATGAGAGTGGCGACCTTCACCAATGTTTGCATTTAAGTCTCCGATGAAAAAATTGACTTCTTCTCCTTTCAAACTCTGCAATTACTGGCTAATGAACCATAATAAGATTCCACATCACCATCATAAATATTTCACTTCCGCTGTTGGTGCGTACACTTGAATAATATTAATGTTGATGGGTTGACAGTGTATTTATAATAATATTATTTTGTCCGAAATGGGTACAAAATTCTTAACAATTTTTATGTACTTTTCCATGTCAAATATAGCAACTCCGTTTCGACGGTTTCTGTCCTGTGGGTCACTTCCCGAATAGTGTAGATTTCCCTTCTCATGTTGGTGTACGCCGCTGCCGGTCCATCTCAGTTCACTAATTTCAAGAATGTCTACTTTTAATCTTTCGATTTCCTGTATGGTATTATCCAATTTACCGCTGTGTAAATTTCTAACTTTCCATGTTCCTAATATTATCTTTTAATTCACTATTTTATTCTACTAGGATTAAACAAAATAGACCGTGGAGTACGCCTACTGGGAAAACAACGTTTAAAAAAATGCGTTAAGTATGCTAACTCACGGGTGGCGTGGAAACGTGTGCATAGTATAGGGAATACATCTTTAGTAAATTTTAGAATCGCTTTTTCTCAGAAGTAATGAATCTTAGGAGAAAAAATGTAACAAAAATTTTTGTAGATAATTGCATAATGTACAATTTTCGTCTGAACTATTTTTAATTATAAAACTAACCGTTTCGCTAAAATATCCCAAAAACCCATTTTTAATGACTTTGACCATGAATATTTTTTTTTGCAGATATCGGATCGATGGAGATTTTTCACAATTTTATTACAATGATATCCCGAAAGTTCATGTAAATTTTCAGCTCATTGGGAATTTATACAAGGTTGTGCCTATTTTTCTGGCAAACTAGACCGGACTATTAGATATCATTCTCGTTACTTGATTTGAAGAGGAGAATAGTATCATCAGCGAAGCTTATAATTTTTGCATCGCGAGATGTTGATTTTGGCAACATTTATGAGAGTTAAGTCTACAACATCCGAACTCGACCATTTTATAAACTTCTTGCGTAGCAAGCTCGACGATAAGAAGTAGGTTGATGCTATTGTATACTTCTCTAAGGTAATTGACCGCGTAATTCATTCAATTCTTTTGCAGTAACTCATCTTATTTGGTGTACATGGCAACCCGTATAGATGAATTGGGTTCTACTTTAGTAATTTTAATCAGGTAAACTTAAACAATGGACTATATAAAAGTCTATTCAGGTAATATCTGGTGTCCCCCAAGGTTCCCACTTGGGTAGCTCTTGTTCAACACTTATAAAAATGATATTGGATCATCAAAATTCTAAATACGTACTTAACGCTGACGAAATGAAAACATTCAAATTTGAAAATTTCACAAAGTGGCCTAAATAGGCTTGACCAGTTAACTTTACAGGTATTGCTAAGTTAACTATTTAAATATCAAAATATGAGTATCAATATTCCCACGAGCCAGAAGTGGGGAGAGACGCTCCAAGAAAACACAGTCCGCGATGAACCTTGCACCGATTGGCATTTCATTATCAATCGTTGTTTTCTCAATTAATAATTGTTTTGTATTCAATCCTAGAAAGAAAATCAACGTCTGAAAGATGTTGGCAATACCCAAGAATTGCTTTTTTTTATTTCGCAAAGTAACGCGCTGTATATCTCAGTTAGCTCAGTTGCCAAGCAGAGCTTGCAAGGGGCGACTATGTCACCAGGGTAAGTGCAATAATTACGGTGAAAAACAAACACCACACGCCCGAAAGACGTATGATTACTTGTTCGTATAAATGTGATTTAGCGAAATAATAATAAAAAAATTACGTATAATGACTGATTAAAATAATACGATTTAGACATAAAATGAAACATATTTAAATTTTTCAAAAGAAAAACTCTTTTTTAACTTTTGAAGGTTATTCCCATCAATGTAATATATCAATGAAGAAGAAGATAACAATAATAATCTAAACGAAAATATTAAAGACAACAAGATACAGAAAAAAGACAATGGTCGCGACTGGGACTCGAACCAATTCGTAGAATGATTGTTTCCAATAAAAAGGGTAGTTTTTTTTACATGAGCTCCACACAGGAGGCCCTGAGGAAAATAATTTCCCTCAGGGCCTATGTCATCTTTAGGGATGCTGTGTCAAGGGTTTTTTTTAAGGAAAGGAAGGAGATGAGAGTTCTGGAAAGGAAAAGGGTTTAGGGGTGGGTTCAGTGTGTCTGGGGTTCAGTGTGTCTTGGTCATCCGCCTTCAAGACCTAGACAAACCTCACCCAATGAACCCGGGCACCCGTTGGTTATCCAATAAAAGTTCCCGGAGCAGCGGTACCCATTCCCGCATCCCAAGTTACCCACAATATGGAAAAATAAGTTGTTGAACATAATATTGTTACTTCTAATATTTGAAATATGAGATTAACAATTATTACCGTTTGACAGAAGGTGGCAATAGCAAAATTGGTTAACGCGCACTTTCCGGTTAGGCGAGAGGTCTGGGTTCGAGTCCCAGTTGCGACCATTGTCTTTTTTCTGTTTTTTGTGTCTTGTTCTCTTTCACATTTTCGTTAGATTATTATTTTTATCTTCTTCAATGATATGAAACATAATTTTTCATTTAAAAAATACTTTATATTTTGTAGTTGATTTGTAAGAGGTTTACAGAATTTTGTTATTTTTTTATGATTCTTTTGGTTTTATTTAAAGTATAGGTAAAGTACAAAACCCTAAACTAATTATTCAACTACCTTTAAACTGTGTAAGTATGATAATATGCCAAATAAACACTTTTAAACTTTAGAATGTCTTTAGGATCTTTTGTGCAACTTTCAGACTGGTTCGTATAAATGTTATTAAGCTGAATAAAAAATGTTTAAATATTTTTTTTAAATATAATTACTAATTAGCATTTAAACTTCCATAGCATAAAAAGAAAATACGATTTAGACATAAAATGAAACATTATTTTTCATTTAAAAAAGACTTAATATTTTGTGGTTGATTGGTAAGAGTTTTACAGAATTTTGTTAATTTTTTAATTACAATATATTTTTTATAATTATTTTGATTTTATTTTAAATACAAAACCCTGAACTAGTTATTTTACTACCCTAACAATGTGTAAGTATTGTGTAATATATCAAATATTCACTTTAAAACTTCAGTACGTCTCTAAGGCGTATGATTATCTTTTAGGTGGTAAAAATAAGATTATCGTTCCAGGGTTAATAAATGTTTTGTGTTTAATAAATCGCAAGTGGTATTAAAGATATTTTATTACAAGGGAAATTAGGAGAAATAGGAAAATTAAAAGTTTATATTATGAGAGTTTGAATTAACTCCAATAAATTTGGTGACCCCGACGTTCTAAGAACACGAAACTTTCTGATCTGGAGTCATGCCATGGAACATGATATATCCTCAAACCCTTACGCCCGTCATCCTACACCAACATCTGTTTCTCCTTTAAGTACCTCTAACTCTATTTGCGGTTGGCTCCAATCAAATATCCTAACAATGAATATAAAAAAAACAGGATACATGATTTTAAGTTCAAACCGTAAAATAATTCCTCCACATGTACCATTAAAAATTGAAAATAACGATTTGCAAATCCTGAAACAGGAAAAATATCTTGGGCTGTGCATCGATAAGCATTTAACTTTTAAACAACACATTCAAAATGTAAATGATAAAATCACACCCTTAATTAGCGTTTTTAGCCAGTTATTTATTAATCTATTACCAATTAGATTAAAAAAAAGTTTATACTATAGTCTCGTACACTCACACCTAAATTACCTGATTGAAATCTGGGGAAATGCGTATGAAACATACATCAATGAATTACAGGTAATTCAAAATAAGATAATCAAAAAACTATTTCACTACGAATCCAAAACATTCACAAAAAAATTATATTTGGAAACAAAACTGCTAACATTAAGAAAACTATACGAGTACAATATATGTGTCCTTATATACAAAATAAATAATAAACTCATACATGCAAACACAGAATTCATTAAAAAGTCCCAAGTACACAAACATTTTACACGACAACACGATAACATACGTTTAAACACCATTCATACTAACTACGGTAAGCAATCAATTAGTTACGAGGGGGGCAATTTATATAATTCCCTTCCAGATGATATCAAAAACGAAAAAAGTGTGTGCAAATTCAAAAAAAAATTGTTCATGTTTATTCACAAAAAACAAAGTAGTGATAGTGAATAATATCGTATTGTAATATAATATCATGTAAATGTTAGTATTGCAATCTAATTTAATCTAAGGTTATGAAATGTAAAAACTATGTAATGTAAAAACTGTACATAATTCAATATTCTAGTTAAGTAAGTGAAAATGTTATTTTCTTTTTTACTGGAATAAAAACATATGAAAAAAAAAACAAAAAAAAAACAAAAAAACTCTTCAGTCCAATATTTCATCCACCTGTTAGAGTATTAAAAGAAAGCTACCAAGTAAGGATGATCATCATTCTAGGAAGGAGGCATATGGATTATTAATATCCCACCATCCAGGGAAGAGATTTGTTGAGAAACGCGGCACAGAACACACACCGTGACCAATATTGTACCGATTAACAATACATTATCATAGTGAAATGTTTTTAAACGTCTTGCTATGACATTCAATAGAAGTAAACACATACTTATTAAGACCCCGCAACCGCGCACAAAAAGAAAAGATAGAGAGATATGTAATTACGAATGTTAGAGGAGCGCGCTAATATTTAAAGCGATAAAATCGATGCGAAAATTGTGAAAACGTTTAAAAACACGGCTCGTTTAAAATAGAGGAAAAATCTCGAGGAGATTGTCATCACAGCATTTAAAGATACACTGTGAATTATTTCATACATATAACTTGTAAAATAACTGAAACAAACGTGTTTATAATAATTTTTGGAGCATACTTTGCGATTTTTTTCTACCGAGGGAATTTTATATAATTTGGGTTTCGGCGCAACGAATGTTGTACTAGACGTTTGTACATAAACTAAATATAATAGGGAGCTGGCCACAATGACACGCCAATGGAGTTTCGTACGCCAGTGGATTTTGGAACGCCACTGGTTTAAATGAATTTACTACTTTGACAAAAAATGCTTCTAGGTATAATGGCAAAACTGATTTGAGTACTGGATTAAAATGGGGTGCTGCTGGGGCAGGGCTGGCTCGTATTGGCTGCACTGATGAGGAACACCACTGTTCTGGCAGAGGCACTGATGTGGCAGAGCTGGTGCGCTTGGCTGAGCTCCTGAGGAGTATCACTGTTCTGGCAGTGGTACTGCTGGAGCAGAGCTTGCTGGCCTTGGCTGCACCGATGAGGAGCACCACTTTTTGGCAGTGGCATTGCTGTGGGAGCTGGCTCGCCTTGGCTGCACCATTGAGAGTCACCACAGTTATCGTATTGGCACTGCTGAGACAGGGTTTGCAAGGTCGGGCTGGAATGAGAATACGGAATTAGATTTAAATTTAGGGTTGCTGGCCTGCGGTTGAGTTGCGTATCTCGTCGCAAACTCGTTGGGAGGCGGGCCAGCTGGTGTCAGGAGATGAGTTGCGTATCTCGTCGCAACTCGTTGGGAGGCGGGCCAGCTGGTGTCTGTTATTGAGTTGCGTATCTCGTCGTAAACTCGTCAGTCGGTCCAGCTGGTGCCAGTGGTTGAGTTGCGTATCTCGTCGCAACTCGTTGGGAGGGGGGCCACCTGGCGCCGGCACTTGAGTTGAAGCACTGCTAGTGCACTGCTGGAGCAGGGCTGACTCGCCTTGGCTGCACCGCTGAGGAACACCACAGTTCTGGCCGTGGCACTTTTGGGGCAATGCTTGCTGACCTTTACTGCACCGCTGAGGATCACCACAGTTCTGGTAGTGGCACTGCTGTGCATGGCTTGCTGACCTTGGCTACCGCTGAGGATCACCACAGTTCTGGCAGTGGCAGTGCTGGGCAGGGCTTGCTGACCTTGGCTGCACCGCTGAGGATCACCACAGTTCTGGCAGTGGCACTGCTGGGCAGGGCTTGCTGACCTTGGCTGCACCGCTGAGGATCAACACAGTTCTGGCAGTGGCACTGCTGGGCAGGGCTTGCTGACCTTGGCTTCACCGCTGAGGATCACCACAGTTCTGGTAGTGGCACTGCTGTGCATGGCTTGCTGACCTTGGCTACCGCTGAGGATCACCACAGTTCTGGCAGTGGCACTGCTGGGCAGGGCTTGCTGACCTTGGCTGCACCGCTGAGGATCACCACAGTTCTGGCAGTGGCACTGCTGGGCAGGGCTTGCTGACCTTGGCTGCACCGCTGAGGATCACCACAGTTCTGGCAGTGGCACTGCTGGGCAGGGCTTGCTGACCTTGGCTGCACCGCTGAGGATCAACACAGTTCTGGCAGTGGCACTGCTGGGCAGGGCTTGCTGACCTTGGCTGCACCGCTGAGGATCACCCCAGTTCTGGCAGTGGCACTGCTGGGCAGGGCTTGCTGACCTTGGCTGCACCGTTGAGGATCACCACAGTTCTGGCAGTGGCACTGCTGGGCAGGTCTTGCTGACCTTGGCTGCACTGCTGAGGATCAACACAGTTCTGGCAGTGGCAGTGGTGGGCAGGGCTTGCTGACCTTGGCTGCACCTCTGAGGATCACCACAGTTCTGGCAGTGGCACTGCTGGGCAGGGCTTGCTGACCTTGGCTGCACCGCTGAGGATCACCACAGTTCTGGCAGTGGCACTGCTGGGCAGGGCTTGCTGACCTTGGCTGCACCGCTGAGGATCACCACAGTTCTGGCAGTGGCACTGCTGGCTGATTTGCCTCGGTTTAGAGTGGCGTATCTCGTCGCGGACTCGTTGGGAGGCGGGCCCGCTGATATCAGTACTTAAGTTGCTTGGTATCGGCTAGCAGAGTCAAACGGCATGACGAATTCTCGGTTTATTTTGATGGAAGAGGAGTGATAATTGCATTCACAAGTGCAATTGCCTGTTTTTCGCTTGTATTGACTCTGGTTGTTACTCCAAAAGTGTCGATAGCGAAGTTGGTTTTTACTAGCTCCCTCAACTGCATGTCTGCGGTGTTTCTGGTTGTAGTGCCAAAGTGGTGGTCGTGTTATTATCTCTAGGGTTGACTCCCCCATGAGCGATCCATCCTAGTGCGGTGCGTGATGCTATTCGCGTAGTATCATTGCATTTACGAACTTCCCTTGATACGATCAGGTGAGCGTTGTCTTGGCCTATTAGCAGCTTCGGGACGACAGACCTTCCTTGGATCCGTTGCTCCGGCAGGTTGAGGTTGCTAATTTTGCTGGCAGAGATTTGGAATGAATTACTGTTTCCTGCACCTCGTATTCCGAGTCTCACTCGTTGGGAGAGATTGTCGGAGGTGCATATTCCTTTGGCGCCGTGGATTCACAGTCCGTGAACTGGGCCGTTTGCTCCGACTTGTATTGCGGTGTCAGTGTCGAAAAGTGTTACTGTGAATCCTTTGTCCAGGAGAGCGAATACTGACACTTCTTCTTTGTTTGGAGCGCTTAATATGACTGGCGCAATTTTTAACAGTACTCTCTGTCCGGAGCCCTGGCGTCACAAGTTGACATTTTCCACGGCGCTTTTTCGTACGAACTTTGGATTATGTAGCAGGGGTTGGTGTGTGGATCTGCAATCCCCTACTTTGTACCATTGGTTTATTTTGCAGCTTCGCAAGTAGTGTTTATCTAAGCACTTGCGGCATAATCTTCCCGTGCGTACAGTTTCCCATCGGAGTTCAACATCTTTGGCTGCGAATTCTTTGCATTCGCGGGTTTTATGATCGCCGCCACATTGGGCGCAGCTTTTATCAGCTGGTTTCGGCTTGGTCCAGGGTAAGTATGTGCCTCATTCACTTTGCGATTTATGGGGGCGATCTTTTCTTTTAAGCCATCCCTGATTTCTTCCTGATGCCCGGCATGTATTTGCTCATGGCTCGGTAGAAGTCGCATGCGATCACTCTCTTTTTCTTCCTGGTACCCGGCATGTATTTGTTCATGGCGTGGTCGAGATCGTATGTGGTCCACCATCCCGCTGTTCGGAATTGCGTTGTTTGACACCTCTTTCAGAAAGGCAGCGAGCAGGGTTATGGTGGCCGGAGTATGTTGTTTGCGGATCTCGATTAGCCATGCCAGCAGTAGGGAACTCGGCATTTTGTCAGTGACGTCGTTCAGTAATGCGGGATTGGTGAGATAACCTTCGGTTTTTAGGATCCGGAGAGATGCCACCAGGTTTTGTACCGTCCCGGAGAAATCTGCCAGGTCCTCGAGTGATACCTCGGTCGTGAGGTAAGGTAGTCTTTTAACCTTGTCTAGCATAAATTTTGCTATGGAGTAAGCGCTGCCGTATCGTTGCTCGAGGACGCTGATGATCTCTGGGACTTGCGCAGGATCCATTAGTAGGGAACCTACGGTATCTCGTGCCTTGCCTTTGAGGGCTCGCTGCAGCCGGATGAGATTTTTGCTCGGAGTCATTTGGCAGGTGGTGGTGGATTGAGCGTACTGTGCCTTCCAGGTGGGCCACTCAAGGGGGTCTCCGGAGAAGGTAGGCAAATCTTTTGCTGAACTTGAGTGGCATATCTCGTTGCAAACTCATTAGTAGAAGGGCCGGTTGGTGCATGCACTTGAGTAGTTTCAAACTCTTCGGCTGGCTTGTGTACTTGAGTGGCATATCTCGTTGCGAACTCATTAGTAGAAGAGCCGGTTGGTGCGTGCACTTGAGTTGTTGCATATCTCGTTGCAAACTCTCCGGTAGACGGGCCGTCTGACGTGTGTACTCGAGTGCCATATATCGTTGCGAACTCGTTCGTAGACGTGCCGGTTGGTGCCTGGGTTTGAATTACTGCCTGACCGAGGTTGGCTCGCAGGGTCGGGCAGGTTGGTGCGGGCTCCTGGGCAGGTTGGATGACTGCTTGGCGTGTTGTAGCGTTTAGGGCTGCGAGCAAATTGGCTGTCTGCTTGGCGTAACGTCTGTCCCGAATGCGCATCTCTCGGCGCAGCTATCGCAGGGAGTCTTCAGTTGATTCAGAAGTTGTTTCACTGTTTTTACTATTGGATTCATGGAGGCTCTCGGCGACACATTCTGGAGTAGGTTGGTCAAGAGTGATGAGGTCGTGGTTCCTGGCGGGGCTCGCACCAGATAGATCGTGGACCTGGCGGGGTCCGCTGGATGGTGTCTCATCGGTGTCTACGGTGCGCGGGCCCGGGGTCCAACGGGGTGCCACTGGCATGTTTCGGCTTGTTCCCGGGGCGTCAGGTTTAGACAGCGATGTCTCGGAAGATGTCGGGGTCTTACAGCCACTGCGAAGAGACGGTATTTCCACTGGGTAAGACTGAAGGCGTGTTATGTGTAGATCACGGCTCGAAGGACCATTTGTACTAGACGTTTGTACATAAACTAAATATAATAGGGAGCTGGCCACAATGACACGTCAATGGAGTTTCGTACGCCAGTGGATTTTGGAACGCCACTGGTCTTTTAAATGAATTTACTACTTTGACAAAAAATGCTTCTAGGTATAATGGCAAAACTGATTTGAGTACTGGATTAAAATAAATATTTTTCACTTTGGAGACTGTGGGAGACTGGGGTTTTTAGGTTACTGGGATACTGGGAGAGGTAAACTGAATCTAAGACTGATTTAAAACACTTGAAAAGAGGTTTGAACTTGGAGACTGTTGGTATCTTGAGTTGGTATCTTTCTTCTTGGCTGATAGTTTTGAACTGACTTCCTACCGGTTTGACTTCTATTTTTATAGGGCAAACACAGGTCGGACTTTTGGGGGACAGAACCTCCTTAATTTTTCTAAGGTACTTGTTTTAGGTAATATCCCTGGTCGCTACGATTGGAAGTCAGCTGTGTCAAAATTATGTGTGATAGTTTTTGCCATGATCTTACCAACTTAGGATACCAAAGCCTCACATCATTTTTATTGTGTTTACAAGAAAAGGTACAAGTATACATATGTGATATAAGGTACAATTTTAAACAGTAAATATTTTTCTTAAAGTGCAACAATCACTGATAGACGTCAGTTTTTGGGTTGTTTTTGTAGCATATACTCATTTTTCGGTGATGATGTTTATTTCTTGATCCAAATTATTCCCAATTTCTCGAAATTGAGCTCCAAATTTTTCGGAACATGAATTCGCTGTCGTAAATATTTACGATTCAGATTTTTCCTTTGTTCAGAATTGACCAATAGTGGCTCGGCTGGTCGCATGGTGGGGGTGACGTAAATAGACAGCCAATTCCTTGGCGTTGATCATTGCTGTCTAGACTCCCTTGTGGAAGTATTAGGTGGTTATTTAGATGTGTTTTCCAGTCCAATGAGGCTGCCGCACGTATTCATTATCAATTTCATTAATGTTTTCAATTGATTAGTTAGTTAGAGGACATAATTGCGTTGTAGACAAATCATTTGGAAGGGGCACCACATGCATATTATTCCGCTAGCCAATAGCAGCACTCAGATTGTCGTGATCGCGGCACGGTACTCTGTGACAGCGTAAATTCCGATCTTGAATTTCCAGGATTGTCATATGCTTTTGCGCACTCGTTCAATGCACACGTATTCCTATGACACGTTCGATATAAATGTCTAGATATTATCTTCAAAAATAACATATATTTTTTTAGGAACTTAAAAACTTCAAATGTTTAAGGGAGGTTTGCAAGAAATCGGTAGAAATTCGGGTAGCGGCGTCTTAAGTACTCTTATTCACTCCTCCATTCCTAAAGATCTTGGCGTTTAATTTGATTGCAAACTTATATTTATTAAACACATTGACCGAACCGTTTAAAGTTCTTTTAAAAAGATTGGCTTTATTCAACGTATAAGTGAAGTATTAAAAAATAATAATATATTTCGCATTAGCCAAAAGAGTACAGGAACATGCTTAGCCAATGTGCAACCTGCAGTATAAACTACCTATACATCGATATCACAGAACATTTTCAAAATAAATTTATGAAATGAACACATGAACTTTGAAACAAAGGCGAGCAGTGGCCGGTTTAACATTAATGCAGAATTTTAAATAACACAATCAAAAACTAATCTTCTATCCCTAATTTATTTTAACATACCCTTAATCTTTGACTGGTGGCATGGTTTTTGTGTAACGTAACTGGTGACAAAAGGCCTGAGAGGCCGCTGCCTTATCTGGTCTACAGCATAGAAATTAGGTAATGTAGCTTACAGCAGTCTTTAAAAACAGTTTAATAACATATAAAATGATAAAATAATACTAATCAATAAACTCTAAATGTAATTTGTAATGAAGAAATTCTCATTACAAAGTATGTAGCAACTAAAATCAAAAAACTAGAGATGAGATCAGTAATCACAAACCCAAAAAAATTGAATCAACATGCTATAACAAAAGTACTTATTTTCCTTACAGTTAATAAAAAAAAATAATAATGCTCTAATCATGTATAATTTTACAAAACTGACAATGGTCAAACTTTGGTTATTTTTATTGGCAGTCAGGGCATAATTGTTTGGCACATTGCAAGCACACATGTTTTTTACACAAATTACATTCGTAATTCGATTTGCGATTTATCTTCGGAGGACAACTAGCACAGGTTTTTCGTATTTTTGACCCGTCATTGGAGTTTTGTGGATCAGGTGGAAAATCAGAACCCAAAATACGTACGTATAAAAAGTTTCGTAACTGGTGATCTGAGAGACCGCTGCCGAACTTTACATCGATGTAACTTACCGATTTGGGACCGCGCGATGCGACTATCCTTTTCTACGGCGTGGACGCAACTAAAATCGAAGCTACTCAGGTGTTCGAACAAAGCAAGCGCGGGGAAGGGGGTGAAATGACGTTTCACTGACGCTGCGCGGCCTGTGAGACCGCTTGTCACCAGTTAAAGGTTAATGCGTAAATGCCATACAGCAGTATTCAACACTTTTAATTATAAAATAAAAGCAACCACCAAATTGCCAATTAACTGTGCTCTTCATATATTAATTAATATCAACCTAAACTCTAACACGGACATTTTCTCAGATTCACTGCCCAAATTTAAAAGTAATAAAATGCCAATGCTAAAAACTGTTCTTTGCGTGCATACATCCCTTCACAGATCACCACTTCTCACACCTCCAAATATACTCATGCATATCTACACAGATACTTATACACTACGCACATCACTTGAAAAATACATAACTCGAATAAGACATTACAGATTGTTTCGTCACTGTAAACAATGTACTGTTTGTTTTTATAATATAAAATAAATAAATAATAGGATTACGTACACTGACTAAGCCTTCCAATTTCTTTTTGAACTCGAACTTCCCCTCCAATACCGCAATTGTCTCGTTATGTCGAATCGCCCTCAGACCCGACATTTCACTGAAGGCTTGGCTATCAGCATCGGAGCAGACAGTCACACCAGATTTGTAGTTGATTATAAGTTTGTTCTGTAAAAAATAATTTCGGGAATGTCTTACTCGGCATTCCATGAGCATCAAAACCATTTTGTTTTAATATATTATAGTAAAACGAATATTAAACTATTTTCCACATAATTTTATTTGACCGTAACCGGTTTCTGTCAAGGCCATCTTCAGACTGGCACAAATTATTCATAAATTACGGTTGATATACAGAAATATGGGGTTGGAGGAAAGGGGTGGTCTACAATGATTTTATTCGAATACATGGGTTTTTTTACAATTGTTACTTGGTGGTCTTTGGCTGTTAAATTTGTAATTATTTTGGGTTTTTCCAGTAGTCTTAATTACCTCGGGCTTGTAGCCTTACTTCAATATTGTTTGGGAAAAAACCTTACAAGTAATATGCATTATTAATGCCTTTATTTTATTGTCAAATCGTTATCATATTAATGATGTACGGAATTTTATATTGCTTTTTGAAGGGATACATGTTTAAATTGGAGTAGGAATGGTCTAAACTAAATACATATTTTATTTTCGAAATTATTATGAACATTACAATGGATGCAAAAGCGGAGACTTAGCAAATGATTCTAATTGCTATTCATTACAAAGTTAGGGTCAATTTTTTTTGTTAAGCGGGTAATTTCTAAAGATTCTAGTCTATCTCGTTTATGACCTTTATTACAAGTATGGAGAACTTTAACATCTCTGCCTTTATCTATCGATTGTTTGTTTTCTGATAAGCGTGATGCTTCATTCCGTTTGTTTTTATTATTTTAATATTATTTTGTTTTTATTATTATCTACATAGCAAATCACATTGGAAAACGTTATATAAAGGTTTTTTTTTTTAAATAAAGCATTGAGGGTTTTCGCTACTCTGGAGAGAACACTAAGCTGAGAAGTTTTCGACTTTATTAAAAGATTATTTTTAAAGAAGAAAATGCACGTGTTTTGTTTACATAAACTAATTGTTAATTTCCATATTTTATTAAAACAATTACGAATTTGAAAATTAAGAATGAAACTTACACTCTTTTTAGCTTCTCCGTAATAAAAGGAGATACAGTTGATTAAAAAAAAGAAAATAGCGGCTTTCGCACAATATTCCATTTTTAACTTGCCTAACTTTTAACTAACCGTCGAGCCTATCAAAAGGATTATGAATATGAATGTTACGATTGACCAACAAAAAGGTGGTTCACATGTTAAAAATAATTATGTTGCAAGTACTTTCAAGTAGTACCAGCATCCAGACAGGGTGTTGTATTTTTTTAAATGAAAACTCCCTTAGCGCCGTTGTGATTTGAAACTCGATGAAATGGAAGCAAGCGACACTAAAAAGAGACAAACACAAACATCTATAGGATTTAGCCTGCGAGAGAACGAGATAGCAATAAAGTATTTATTTATTTCATGGGTACTCGGTTCCAATATCTTTATCGTCTATCTATCTACTAAGTATAAAATGAAGTCGCTCACGCTGTATGTGTGCTTAGATCTTTTAAACTACGCAACGGATTTTCATGCGGTTTTCACCAATAGATAGAGTGAATCATGAGTAAGGTTTTTAGGGATATAATTTTTTTAGGTTTTGTATAAATTGGTTGAAATATGTAGGTACATAATATATCTGGCCAAGCGGGAAGCGGGCAGCGGGCAGCGGGCAGCGTGGAGCGGGCAGCGTGCAGCGGTCAGCGGGCAATCGGCCGACAAACGGGCAATGTAGATTTGATTTAACAGTTGGCGTTGGTTATAAGGGTTTATTTAGCCACAGCAACGTGTGGCCGGTGTTATCATTTATAAATGTAATGACATTTTGTTATGTGTTTGTGTTATATGATTATAAAGGGAAATGTAATGATGTGCCTTTGTCAGGCTCGGGTGTAATCTGCAAGTCAACTTTGATTTCCTCTCGGGAAATCTTGGACGCCAAACTCAGTCTAAAATGTCTGAGTATGTCGAACAAGCGGAGAACACGAAACTCATTTCTCAGAGTGTGGGCCATTTGTTTTCATAGCATTCCTGAAAAGGCTGCTCAAGGAATCTACATAATAAAACAAAGGGTAAGGTAGAAAATCGGTACACTGTATTGACATGATAAGACATAATAAAATAAATTGTATGAACTCACCCCCGGGACCAATTTCGTAATTTATGCTATTCCTAGCGACACTAATTAAATTTACTGCCGCCGTACCCCCGATGTCGTGGGAACCAACACCACCTCCTGGTGGCAAGGGAGGTCCCAACCTCTGCGGCTCAGCTTGTGCCTGCGACCTCCACAGCGGTCGCATGGAAGGGATGATAGACCTGGACCCTCAGAGAAAGGGAGGATTACCCAAACTCTCCTCCAAATTGTAAAGAAAGGCTCGTCAGCAATCGAGGCGGAGTATTGTTCAACACTGCGGTATTCTCGGGTTTGTTCCATAAATAAACCCCCGTTGGGAATTCGATAGTTGCCCTGCATACAATCACGGGCGCGGCGAGTTATTATTTAAACCGATGACTCGGATAATGAGGTACAATAGTCTTTTCACTCGAACATCGCCAATTAACTCGTGGTCACTGGGACCCTCGCGAAACTCACATTTTACGTGAATAAATCTTCGGTTAGTTGCACTGCACATCATGACAGGCGTGGCGGGTTATTATATAAACCGATGTCTCGGATAAAGAGGTACATTAATCGTAACACTCGAACATCGCCATTAAACTCGTGGTCACTTTGGGACCCGCGCGAAAACTCGCATTTTACTCGAATAAATCTTTGAAATTTATATTTTAAAAAACACAACGTGTTTCCTTCCCCCGAATGCAGATGCCCAAAATTTGGATTTCAATCACATCGTATTAAAACATAAAAATTAAGTGACCGTTGTTTTCACGGCGTACCGCACATATCCCCGTAAAAACCAGAGTGCGGAAACGGAAAAAACCCAAACGCCGCCTACCGACGCGTTGAACGAAACTCCCCCAGCCTTGCCAACCTACCCAATTAAAATGCATTTTTTTAAAAAAATAGTATCTAAATAACGACAAATACAATCGCTTTTTTGATTATTATTATTATTAAGTTAAAAGAAACATGATATTTCGCTTTCTTAACTTAAATACAGAGCATATATAATACAGTAGTAAGAAGTAATATTTTTAATTTTGTTCCAACATTTTGAGTTTAAATAGTTTTTTTTTAAAGGTTTTTATATTATTTTCCGTTTTTAGGTTATCTGGAAGGAGATTATAAATATGAACTCCCTCGTGACCAATACTTCTCTTGCCACTTTCAGTCTTGACAGTATTTGTGTACAATTTATTGTGTTGTCTAGTATAATGTTCGTGTACTTGTGATGTTTTTATAAATGTTGTGTTTGTGTGTATAAGTCCATTTTGTATTTTGTAGATTAAAATACATATGTTATATTCGTACAATGTTCTTATTTTCAAAAGGTTCATTTCCTGGTATAGTTTTTTTGTGGGAGTGTCTGGGTTATAGTTGAAGAGTTTTTTAATAACTTTGTTCTGTATTATTTGCAAGTCGTTTAAGTACGTAATGTATGTGTTTCCCCATATTTCTATTAAATAATTTAGGTGGGACTGGATTAAGCTAAAGTATAAGCCCCTCTTTACCTCTGTTGGTAGAAGATGAGCAATTCTACCAAATACACCAATTAATGGGATGATTTTTGTTTTTAGTTTTTCTACGTGTTGTTTAAATGTTAAATGTTTATCAATATAAATATAAGCCCAGGTATTTTTCACTATCTAGGATACGTAGGTCTCTTTCTTCTATTTGTAATGGTTTATGCGATGGTATTATTCTTTTAGGTGAGCTTAAGATCATGTAACCGGTTTTATTAATATTTATTGTTAATATATTTTTATTAGCCAATCGTTTAGTACATTGAGATCCGTTTGAGATTGTTCTAATAGACTTTCTAAGTTTTTGCCGAAGTAAAAAATTGCCGTGTCATCTGCGTATAAGAAGATTTCACCATGTAGTTTTAGCTGACAGATGTCATTTATGTATATTTGGAATAAAAGTGGCCCCAGTATTGATCCTTGTGGAACTCCGTAGTTTATACTCTCGAGTTGACTGTTTTTATCGCCTATGTTAACACATTGTTTTCTGTTGGACAGACAGGATTTTATTAGTTTGATAGCTGGACCGGTTACACCTGTTTTTTCTATTTTTTTTAATCAGTATTTCATGACTTACGGTGTCAAAGGCTTTTTGAAGGTCTACGAGAATTGCTATGACATAGTTTTTATTATCTATGCTAGTTCTAAGTTTATTTATAAGATCATTAGTTGCAGAGAGAGTATTAGATTTTTTTCTGAAACCGTATTGTTTGGCATATAGAAATGATTTTTTTTTCAGAAAGTTGTCTAGCCTATCATACATTACTCTTTCATATATTTTTGATAGAATCGGTAGGACAGAAATGGGCCTATAGTTAGATGTTTGAGTTTTCAAGCTCCCTTTATATATTGGAATAACCCTTGCAATTTTACAACTGTCCGGAAATTGACCTTCTTTCAGGCTTAGGTTAATCAGTTTAGTTAGTGTAGAAGTTAGTAGTGGGGCAAGTTTTTGTACTGTTGTACATTTTAGTTGATCATGTCCATCACTCGCGTTTGATTTTAAGGATTTTATAATAGCTAATATTTCGGGTTCAGTTGTGGGTTGTAAGTATATTGATTCCGCACTTTCATAATTTAATGTAATTTTATCATCCAGTTTATGGGTGTGTTTGTTGATTATATTATCAGCCAAAGAAGCGCCAATATTACAAAAATATTTATTAAAGTATTCGCATATCTTGATGTCTTCTGTGATGATTTCATTACCGTTCTTTAATTTTGTACATGGTTTACTTTGCGTGTTTGTTTGGTTCTTGATGATGCTGTTTATTACGTTCCAAGTCTTTTTGGTATTATTTTCACATTTTTTAAATAGGCTGCTGTAGTATTGTTTTTTTAAGTTTCGTTTTTTTAAAGTTATGTCGTTACGTATTTTAGTAAATTCTGTTTTTAGTAATAGGTTACAGGGTTGTTTTTTTTAATTTTTAGGTGCAGTTTATTTCTTTTTTTAATCATTTTTAATAAGTCCTTTGTTATCCAATCAGGAAGACAGGTTTCATTTGTTTTTATTGTTATTGAACTGTTGCAATTAATTTTGTTTATCAGTTAGTTTACAAAGTTATTGTAGTTCAGTTCCGAGTCCTCATTATTGTTTATAGAAAAGGGGTTTTGTCGGATATCCTCCTCTAGTTTAACATAATCAATTTTTGTGTATTTGTAAGAGGATTTTTGCGAGTTTTTTTTAGTGTACGTATGAAGTATGTCAAGAATCAGTAGGTTGTGATCAGATATTGAGGTGTCACAGTTTGTTATAGTATACGAAAGGTTTACGTCTGAGATGATGTGATCAATAATGGTGTTGGTGTTTTCTGTAATACGTGTTGCATGTAATTTGTTTATTTTGTTCATTGTAGTGAAATCGTTTGACTTGATGATTTCTGTGTATTTACAAGTATGTGAGTTTGTGGAATCAAGTAAGTTGATATTGAAATCCCCCAGTATTATGGACCTTTTGTGAGTTTTCAGTTGTATGTTTAACTTATCTAGAAAATCTTGAAAATTGGTGTTCGGTTTTTTATATATCACTCCGATGTTTAAGCTAAGTTTGTTTAAGTGTATCCAAAGAAAGTTGTTATCTGGATCTACTATATTATCGATTAAGTTATATTCTAAGTTTTCTTGAATAAATATGGATACTCCACCACCGATGCCCTCAGGTCGGCAGGATGCTTCATGTTTATAGCCTTCAATATTGATGAATGGTATATCCGTTTCTTTGAGCCAAGTTTCTGGCATAAGTATGATGTTGATTTTATAGTCAATTGATTTTAATAAGCACAGGATCTCGTCGACTTTTCCTTTCAGGCTTCTAATATTTAGGTACAGGAATGAAATTGAAGTTTGATTTTTTTTGTCCCCAACTGTTTGTAGAGAGTTACGTCATCTACCCGTTTATAATGTTTTTTTTTTAAATTTTAAACAGCATGTTTTAATATGACTGGTGTGTTGTTCTTCTTTATTGTTATAAGATGTAATTTCGTCCGCTAAATTGGTGATTTTTCCGGCAACATCGGGATCCAGTTTTTTGGAGTTTGCGTATAAGTGGTATTGTAAGTAGATTTCGGTTCATAAGTGCTTATTTCCTGCTCGATATTGTAGCATCTTTTCCGGTGGTTATGTTTAATTATATCAATTATGTTTGTTTTTACCACACTCATCGACTTCGATATATCGTATTCATTCATTTGGTCGTAGAAAATTGGCCCGATGAATCCACAATGATTTTTGAATACAGAGGTGTGAGATCTTATTTCATGGTTGAGTTTTGATACATTCAGGTAATTATTTTTAGGTACCGAGTGCACAATTACATTGGTATTTTGAAGATTATTAATAATGGAGTATAAGTGACTGATTATATTTTGTGGCGATTTTTCATTTGTCCCAGTAAAAATAATCACAAAATCTTCTTTTGTAAGGGTTTCACACGACTGTAAGATAGTTTTACTTAATTTATCTACAGTGGCACCGGGATAAATATAACTTTGGCATTCTATTTTGTTTAAGTTTTTCTCAATACTTCGTCTCATTTGCCTTCCACCCTCATCTCCAAAAATGAGTACTTTGGATTTTTTTTCTTGCGGCGGTATTGCGAAATCCACCGATTGATGCAATATTTTTATGTTTTTTTCCACTATGGGAAGCTGATTTGTTTCGCATCTAAGGGTCAGGAGCGGTTGATTACTGTTTGATGGTGTAATGTTTGTTAAAGAATTCTCCACTTTTTTTGTTACATGCTTTATTTCACTTATGTTTTTATCTATGTTTGTAATTTGAATTTTAATTTCTTGTTGAAAATTTTCGAATAATGAATATATCTTTTGAGACATCTCTTGGAAACTTTTGAAGTTTTTATTTAATTGATTAATTATTGAATTCAGTTTATCATTATCGCCTGATGGTTCATTCTGTTGTAGGGCTTCGTTCACAGATGTCTCTGTTAGGTACTTTTCATTATGTTGTGGAGTTTTGTTCAAAGATGTCTCTATCATTGTTTGTTGAGAAGTTTTGTTAGTTTCTTTGCAAGATGGGCACTTGAAACTTTGTTTATAGTTTTTATTCATCTTGCGAAAATTGATTTCGGTTATATGACAACACATGAAATGAAAATTATGCTTACATGTCATGCAGGATAAATTTTCGTTGTCATATATTTGGGTCTTGCACGATTTGCATTCCATCACTGTAGATGATTTTCACAGTATTTATGAATAGTTATTTATGTAAATATGTTTATAAGTGATGGCAAAGGATTAGATGGTTTGATTCCTTTTCACTGTACAAGGCAGAAGGTTTCTAGTGTTTATTTGTTTAAAGCAAAAACAATAGTACCGTTTGACGTTTGACGTTTGACATACGTTTTTCAAGTTCACTTTCTTTCACTTTCTCTGGCGATGATTTAGACACCGTTGACGTACGTATTTCAGTTCACAAAACTAAAAACGATATATTGTATTACTTTACCAACTTTGTTTAATCTCGGAAGTAAGATCGCGTAATTATTTAATTATCAATCGCTTTCGAGCCTACAACGTGTGCGCAGGTTGGTACTTTTACTTATTCATAACACCGGGTCTACTTGTTATACGATAAATCCTCGATCCCACGCAAGTTTGGTCTACTGGTATTAAGTGCCTGACGAAATTTAGCGGCCAGACTTTCAGCGGAACAAAGATCGAATTCCGCAAAAAAAAAATATTTTGCAATATCCGATCTACAATCTTTTAGCAACTTCGAAAAAAAAAAACAGTAAGATGACCAAATGTATAGGAAAAGGTACATTGAATTTCAACGATAAAATTATGGAGAAAAACCATTCTTCACATTGAAAAGTACTTCGTAGTCTCCCTACTTAAGTTCTCGGAAGGTTTCACTTCTACCGCGTGTAAATCGCAAACTCGGATTATTTTTTGTTAATGTTTTTGACGACGTTCGTTTTATTTGGCAACCTTTTGACAAATTTCCGTAATATATCAAAATACTAAGTGCGTATATATTTTTTTAATTGAAGCTTTATCGCATTTCATAGTTGTGGCGAAGGTATAATTGTATATTCTGTATTTTTTTTTAAATAATACAATATACATGCAAAATAAAAAAAGAAATATTACGGACAAAAAAGTCTAAATAAACCATTTTTAAGTAGTTTGTCAATGGGTGCTTTTACCTTGAAGATAAAAATAAAACTCATTTACTATACAGTTAGAAATTGTTTGTGTTAAAGTCTAATACAAACTATTTCTTTCAGCGAGCCAATTTTTCAACAGAATATAAGTTTCTACATTTGCACGTTTAAATTTTGGCAGGTAACATATTTAAGTAATTAGGTATCATGTAGTCCAGCGTTCTTTGTCCATATTTCCTTCATTTAACGTGAAACGAGAATTCGGCCCCTTAGGGTCAAAAAAACGTATCTCATTTTTCTCTACTTTACAGGAGAGCAAAAAAACATAGTTCTCAATCAATCAATGTTGTCTACTTTTAAACAAATGGAACATATTAATAATTTCTTCTCGTTTAGTTAAAGGGTGGTATTTTGTGCTAATAATTCATCTTTTAAAAATAAAATAGTAATTCATTTTCATATGTTTTTTTAAATTTAAGTGCAGCTATATCTCAGTTACGTTTCTTTGATCCTAACCAAAGTGAAAATTGCAATCACTGAACTCAAGTTACGAAAAACTTCCTTCGATTTTTGACTTTTTTTACACCCGAAAATTTGCCAAGATGATTTTTAGGAATTAGGATAGTGGTGGAACAGTAATAAAAATATTTCAAGTCTAGAAATTTTTATTGAAAAACTTATTTAAAACAGAAAAACATATAAAATATTTAGGTAACTATTTTCCAACCGATACTATTGTCAAAAAAAAACTTAATATGCTACATAATATTGCAAATTGCTTAAAAAACTGGAATCTTGTACCTGACTAACTTACTAACTACCTAACTAACCATCACGCCGTTTCTCCGCAGGGGTAGGCAGAGAGGACGGACCGCCAACAAACAACTCAGTCTTAGCACACACTCTTTGCTTCATTCACTTTACTTCAACCAACACCTCTTCCATAGGTCACTCCATGAGGTTCGCTACGTTTGGTGATTTAGAAGGTGTGCCCTGGTTCATGGGGTGAATTTTCTAGGTCAAGACCTAGAAAAACCTAAGGAGGCGGATGACTAGGAGACACTGAACCCCAGATTCTTACCCACCCCTAAAACCCTTTTCCTTTCCAGAATTCTCCTCTCCTTTATTTCCTAAAAAAAAACCTCCTCACAGCATCCCCAAAGATGAAATAGGCCCTGAGGTAAATTATTTTCCTCAGGGCCTCCTGTGTGGAGCGCGTGTAAAAAAATAAGTTCAGCTCGTTGCTTTGTTTTAGGAAGTTAATAAATATGGTCAGGATCTTCTTTTGAATGTGATTTTTAACTAGTTTACATCCATGCCATTTTTCTGTCTTTTTGTTTTTAATTAATTGTTTCCTCAAGTTGATGAAACTGAAGAAATACTCTTATCCCATCTCAATGACATCATATTTGGATTTTCTGGAAGCTAATCTGACTACTGGGTAACCACCATGAAGGATCAAATATATGTATTTTCTTTGTAGAAGTTTTGATATATCAACAGATATCACTCATCAGAATGAACTTCTTTCCATTAGCATTAGCTACCAAATACTTATACATACATGAAGCGATTTCATCTGAGCCACGACCAGCCAGCCACTCATTCATGTCACATGTAATTTCTAGCTTCATTGCTCCGAACATTAAAAAAAGTTAAATTATAAACTGCCAGGCGTCGTCTATAAAAAATTATCTTCGAACGTATTCTAAATTAAACTCGATGAAATTAACAGTGGATTCAGAAGCAAGGGTTTAAGATTGGATTTTACAATTCTGTACGGAAATTTTGCGTTGTCTGTGGCGATCATACTCATCCAAAAGAGATATTTTTCTTCCGTATTAGCATTTTCGTATTTAACACACGAGTCGCACATATCTTCGCGTGGTTGTTGGAACTATAGGTTACAGGTGTTAAATATGTTTCGGTTTAACCATGTTTTTTCAGGAACATAATTTGTATCCTTACACAAGTCAACATACATAGTGTACATTACGTATGTGTAATGTCAAATCGGCGGCTAAATATTTAAATGAAGTGTTCGCCCTACAGTAATGTGACGGTACTGTTGGAAAAGACATAAGGGAACGTACCCATACTACGTGACCAACTTTTTGCAATTTTTAACCCCCCCCCCCCCCCCGGTGACCAAAATCCTAAGCAACCCGCCGCTCATTTGTATGGAGCGTGACATTATGAGGACCCCCCCCCCCCCCTTAACGTGTCACGTAGTATGGGTACGTTCCCTAATGTTGTCCTTAATGATTTTTTTAGATTCTCTGGTCTTTTATCTCCAGGTAAATGTTTTCCCCTTTTGTTTTGGAGAACTTTTCCATTTTCCAAGCTATTATTAATTATATTTCTAAAAAAGGTTTTAGTAATATCCAATGTAGTCAAAAAAAATTCTTGGCATTCTTGGATTCTCGAATCGCTCTTAAAGAAGAAGAACTCTTGACTTTTGGCATCGTGACTCCTGATTTTCAGCTATTTTTATTTTGGTAGCAGTTGTAGTAACCTCAATTTCGTTTTTGGGGATGCTATGTAGAGAGTCTTTTTAGGGGGAGGAAGGATAAGAAATTCTTCGAAGGAAGAATAAGGGGTGGTTAGGAATTTGGGGGCCAGTGTGATGGACGAATGAATCCATCCTCTCCACTGCAATGCAAGATAATGCTCCGAGAGAGTCCTGCTGGAGAAGTCAAAAGATCTCCCTCAGTCTCTCCCGACCCGGCCTGCCACGCTGTTGATGGCAGACACATCTGCCGCCAAGATCCGGACAAATCTGACCCCATAAACCCGGGTACCCCTGCTAAGTCACCAAACGTTATCCAATAAATGATTCCCGGGGCGGCGGTACCCATACCCGCCTCTGAAATAAGATATTTTTGCACTTGAAGAATCTTCCTTATTATTTAACAATGCCACTTCCATTATTCACTGAATCCGTGTTTTGTGTGTTTTCCTTTCCATATTCGATTTATATTGAATCAAAACACAAAAAAATAACCAAACTAATATTCAAACCACTCGTTAAAATAAAAAATGCCGCAAACACAACTGCCAAATCGTAAATGAATGACGCGTAAGTGACATTTCAGTTACAGTTGCATAATCTATGCGGGTGAATCGAACGTAACTAAAGATGCGTTTCTTTGACTCGCAAGCAAATATCTTTTTATTCTAGTTTAAAAAACACAAGTAACGATACACTCTACTGACATTAACAATAAATGGTTTTCTGTAGATACGCAGCGATGTAAATTTGTAACCGTTGAACCTATAGATACGTGTCTTTGTCACTTAACGTAATGTGTTATTTTGTGTCTAGTACCATCCGTAACTCAAAATCGATAAAAATTGAGATACGTTTCTTTGACTCTAAGGGGCCGAATTGGAGGTGTGGTCCAATCTATTTATACCACAGAGAACCACTATTTATACTTGCTCTTACTGAGAGAATTTTGAGATTTTGGTAAAAGTATGGAACATTATATTATGCCTTTGTTCGTATAAACTTTTATGAGCTAATAATTTAACTGATTTATTTTGAACTGATTGAACATGATCTACATTTGTTTTTACAGGAAAGTCCCCAATCTGTAATTCCATACCTTAGAATAGATTCAGCAAATGATAAATAAATTATTCTATGTGTACATATTGTGACATAGAACATTTACATAATCTACTATGTAATGGTCCGCCACTCTTGGCTTTTGACACCAATTGTGATGAACCCTACCTAGCTGATTTACTTTTCTGAGCTTCTACCTCGTAGTTCAAATCTCGTAGCTCCTGTCTCGTAGCCACGCTCATAATTCTACCCTTATGTCCTACTGATCACTCCATTAGGTATGATGGCCTGACTAAACCCTCTTTCCAGTTTGTTTCTACCTCAGGCTCGTGATTTCTAAACCCCTATACCTTATAATCTAGCTAAACCTACCCTATCTTCTTAAATCCCTGCGATTTTCTCACAGTAATCAAGATTTAAGATTTTTGTTCACATTATTTCTATAATCTTCGTTGTGTAATTTTTTGTTTTAGATTTTACATCTGTTTGCATACTTAATATGCACACATATGTAGAGAAGATAATGTATTACGTGTGGTAACCCATAGGTTCTTTTAGAGAAAGGGTGAGAATTTTCCGATTTATTAATTATTATTAATTAAGTATCTTTTACCGAGTTTGATAAACTAACCCCGCCTTTTACTTTGTGTCTATTTGATTTCCGTAGGAATTTAGTGTGTTTATTTAATTCTTCCTATCACCGCGAATACGTCGATAACATAAAACAACAGTTAGTAAATTAAACTTTTCAAGAAAGCAAACCTTATCTTACCGGTGTAGGATGATCGTACTCGAGGGTCCATTTTTCTCAATTGGAGTTCTTGTCTGCAGCTTCTCCTAACATAATGTTTTGTCTTCATAGTTAGTATTCATAGTTAGTATTCGAATAGTAAGGATGGATGGATATGGGGAGGGGGATAATATGTTTGCTGAAAAGTCGGCTCCTCCGCTAACCAAGTGAAAACCGATGAACAACAATTTCAAACCGGATTCTCCCAGGTACGTTTGCTAAGCTTATCCTTAAGTCCGAGTTTTACTCTCTTCGACGAGCGTCTCTTGTTACGAAAGGGGCTCTTCACGCCAGATGGGGGAATACCAAGTCTTCATGCCGTTTTTCTGTCCCACTCCGACTTCCGACGCCTCCGGGTTGAATTTAACTCTACTGAGTCTAGAAGGGGTATTTTCATGTCTTCCCTTATCATGTCTCTATCCGTTAAATGTGGCGTAAGCTTGTGACGGGCAGATCCTTCCTCCCACGTGACCGACCCAGCGTTACACTCCACCTCTGACTAGCTGACATAAAACGCACCTCGTGAGCCTTATGTTTGCTTTCAGGTTTGACAAGAACTTCCGGTATGCGAATAACCTGTAGCTTTAATGCCGCGTCTGCGTATTGTCCGCACACGTCCTTCCTCTTCCCCGTATGCCCCACCTCGACAATACCGCCACAAGATCAAAGCTCTCTCCGTTCGGGAAAGGTTGACACTTACATTTCCGGATGGCTCATAAACACATACCGCAGCCTTGAAACTTACGTTCGAGAAAAGTTAGGATTCAGGACTGTATGAGTATTTGAACACCAGTGTTTTTTAAATGAGGTCACTAGCTCCTCGTGTATTGGGTTTTTAGGATTATGGGTATTTATGGGTCCTTGGATACCTACTTGCTATAAGAAAGATTTAAAATGAGATAAGTCAAGTTGTCATTGAATCAATGACCTCCTGAATAATTGTGATGAGCTCTCTTTGAGTTTGAAGCTAGTCGCAGTACTTTACTTTGCAAAATTTTGCGCGCGGAATCAATGCTACCTATTGGCGATCGCTCTAGTATAATCAGTTGTTTAGAATTGAATGAATTTAACGTCGATTTTTCTTTCACATATTGGGTGAAGTTTCCGTCGTAAGCTATGATTGATAAACCTGCCCCTTGACTTTTGTGCTTATGTTTTGTTTATTCGTTGATGGAATTTAGGTGACCGTGTCATTGAACTCTAATCGAAATTTTAGATACACAATCGAAGGTCATATAACATACCCTAATCTCGTCGGTGAAAGGATTCGGTAGGTATTAGTTATACCTATCAATTTGCTATTTCTATTGATTTTAGCGTTACGTATTTCATTTCTCGTGGTTATTTGTTTATTTAATTTATGTGTTGTCGTTAATTATTTTCCCTCGTCTTATTATTATTATTATTATTCAAGTACGCCAATGTAATTACCTAGAATGATTAAGAGGCACACTCCTATCACATCTTGTAATACCTAATTAAACTGTGCCAATAGTTAATTAACTCCGATGAACGAAAGACCGATATTAAATAGGTACATCATTTTTATGGTTTGTTTGTTTACTCTTCACACAGACGACCTTCGGTATACTGACCTACTTTGGAGATTGTTTATTTCTACGGTCATTGTCCTTTTGAAACACAATTCATTGGTTAACTAATTCTTTTATATTTTACTTGTGCTAGCTTTGCCCAAACATTGGTCGTTTAAGTAGGTACTTTGCTAACCTAAGAGGTATCTGGATGACCTAGCTTCAACTAAGGTATAGTTTGCTTGACCTACATAGTTCTGAGAAATATAGGTATTTCGGTTACGAATCAAACTGATATCGTATGTCGCCTATCCTTATACACGCTTTTGTAAACAATAGACCTACCTAACTAAAACAAGTACTTGTATAACCTAATTTATAAGTAGGTATTTGTTTGTTTGACCTAATTTTGAGACGCATGTATACTCCCGCATACGAAATATAGAATAAAGAGCTTCCACGATAGTCATTTATTACGTTCTATGCGCCTCGATTCGTTTTATATGAGTTATAATAAATTAGCGTATTTACCTAATTGAAGAGAATACCTGCATATGTAGACTAATTCTAGAATAGATATTTCCTGGTTGACTTGCTTTCGAGCTGGTGGGCATTGCTATCCTGCGTGGAAAAATAACATAATCTTTTAATTAGTAGCAGCGTGTTAGTGACAAAACTCCAAAGCTCCGATTGATTTATTGGTGATGCACGCTCGTCCCTTTCTTCTTTGTCTCTGAAAATAATTAATAATTGGTTTTATCTTACCGCCCTCGATCGATTACAATTTTTTCCAGTCGGGGCTTTCATAACTTCGACATTGTGATCGAGGTTTTCCCTTTTTTTCGTTTCCTAGCTAATGGATTCCTATCGGCCCTTTTTGAGAAAAGACTCTGATGATGAAAAAAAACTCTTCAAATATCTGTCTATTTAAGATTCACTTCGGTATTTCGCGCTTAGTTCCTCAACCTCGTGTTAACTACTGTTTTATTTCATTCGCCTTCGAGGGGTGATTCATCAAATAACAAGTCAGATGTTTAATTTTATTGTCCGGAATTAGGTAAATTATTATTTATTCTCAATATTTTAATATCACTTTAGAATTAATAACCGTAGATACGCACGTTTTCCAAGTGTACGAATTATTATCACTACTGTTTATTACAATTTCGTTATTCAATTCACAAAGAATTTTTAACCGCCTTATTATTGAACCACTGTCGTTTAAACGTGACTCGAACAATTCGTTATTGTTATTTATTTTACCTATGTCATGTTATTTAAAGTAAAGTTAAAGTTTTAATTATTATAACCTATAGTTAATTTTAAAATCGCGTGTTATATTTTCTTTTATCCGGTAATTTGATTTATTTTAAGACACTGGATTTTTGTTAAATGTTATAAAACCACTAAACATAAGTTTTAAGAAAGAACCCCGAATGTCATTTAATTCTTATTTACTGACTTTAAACACTTTCATTATAAAATACCCGAACTTTCACAAAGTATTATTTTAAAGCACTTTATCGGACTTTTATTACTCAATTTTAAGAGGAAAATAAAACTGAATTTACTATTTTTGCAAACACTTGTAGACATTTTTCAACTCTACTAGAAGCACTAGTTTACTAGTCTTCTTCGCGCACTTTTACATTTTTCTTGATCGCGCACTTCCCGTTATTTCATCTGAACTCTCCCCCAATCTCCCAACGAATTCCCCCTTCTTTATCAAACCATGGTGTCTTAAAGACTTCTTAGAGCTCTCCTTTAATAGAAAAATGACTCCTGATCGTCCAGACTTTCATAGGAAAAGGACCAAATTCGGTTCCTCCGTATATGACCTTTTGTCAAATCTCTGTTAATCTCCTATCTCATGCCTTAGAGCCAAATTTGTCTACTATCTCCCTCTCGTAGAAAATCACATAAATTTTCTCATTGACATGTATCTATAATAAAAATTTCATGTACTTGCTCGTAATTCATTGTTAATGTCCACACTATAAAAAGTAATGGTTTTATTTTAGAGTAAATATTCGTATTTAACTTGTATAATTTTGTTTAGGTCGTTTCGTGTTAATGATGCCCTTAATTGCTTGAAATCATGTTCTATAAATTTATTTGGATAAAGTCATATCAACCAAGTGATAGCCAACCTTTTTTCTCTAGTCAAACGGTTAGCGATTCCTTCGACGGTTCACGCGTATTTCCCAGTGTCAGGCTACGTTAAGCATCTTTTCCTGTGATTTGATTTAATTGTAGAGTGACCAAAATGTACCGTGGCCTTTGACATGCCATATTTTCAATATCCTGTTTATCGTGAATAGTGTTGTCAGATCAGAGTAATCCTTATACTGGTACCTATTAAAGTCAATTTAGGTAGTTCCAATTAGTTTTCTTTTGAGATATTTGGCTCTAATAACTTCGTTTCACCATTCCATTTCCATATCAATAGGTTTTCCCACTTTTCCAGGTTATTATCTTCAGTTTGTGAAATTTTCCGAGATTCTACCCGTTTTTTGCGATCATTCTAGGTCAGTTTTAATTAAAACGTCCCCTGGTACCATCCATGTTACGTTTTCCGTGCCCTTATCGATGATTTTTTCATTTATTTATTTTCAACATTCCCGTCTAAGATTTTCTTGTTTCCATTTGAAACGTTAGGTGCCCAAAACCTCCTGTTCTCGATCGCGCCTTAAATAAACACGACCCGGGTCAATAATCCTTCAACTCTTTGTCTTTAGTTCTGTTTACAATTCCGTTCGTTGAACTTTCGTTCCTGTGGGAAAGAATTCAAGGCCGCTCAATCTGATCAAGGTCCACTAAAACGATACACGCCTATAATTTCTCTGATTGGTTCATATTATTTTTAATCGCCTTATCCACTACCTTATTGGTAGAATTCAAACTTCCTTTGTCCTCGAGATAGCTATGATATGGGGGTTCCCTCGCTCCCGTCTTTAAGCATATCTCTGTAATAGCTCCCAACTGCTCGGACAGATGTCGCCGAATGTACCATTTTCTCTACATAATATTTAGAGGAAAAAAAAATTCTTGTAGGCTTCTCGTAGGTTGAAGGTTGGCATTCATCACAACTAACAAAAGATCTCAATCGTTCTCAGAAATATTTATTTGTAAATCCTATTTAAAAAAAACAGTCCATAATGATACCAAAATAAACATTTTTTACTTTTTTTTTAAATTTTTTTTTTACATTAACTCCACACAGGAGGCCCTGAGAAAAATAATTTCCCTCGCGGCCTATGTCATCTGGGATGCTGTGTGGAGGGTCTTTTTAAGGAGAGGAAGGAATGAACATTGGTCTTGAAGAGACCCATGTTGTAGGAAGGAGGAAACACAGAGGCCGGCAAATCATTCCACAGCCGAGCTGTTGAACACAAGAACGAGTCGAAGAAACGACCCGTTCTCATGTGACAAATGTCAACTGTGTACAAATGTTGGGCACGCGTTTGGCGTGTTTCCCGACTATGCACCGGTGCGGAAGGGATCAATGATGCTAGTTCCTCGGAGTATCTTCCATTGTAATACCGGTAGAACAAGGATAGCATTCCCACCCGACGCCTGTGCTCTAAAGATTGTAATCCGTCAGTTAAGATGGGAGAATCTATCAAACGGACCGCCAGTTTCTGCACAGAGTCGAGGGTATTTTTCAGGTATTTTGGAGCTCCAGACCAGAGGTGGCTGCCAAATTCAACCGTGGGGCGCACTTGCGATTTGTACAGGGTTAGCAGTTGTGTACTACATTGGAGGGGACCCACCACTTTCCCAACGGCGTTATAAGGAAACATATGGTTTCCTCCTTCACCGCACACCTCAAGACTCTACTTTTTTTTTTGAACGAAGCTACATTTATTTGAACGACTCTAGACCCTCCAATGTCCATGCATACGGGGTTAGTAAGCAGTATGCAAGTACTTACATTAAAATTATACAAAAGATAAATAGAAGTAGCAACCCGTGGAATAATTCTTCTGAAATAGGTAACATCAATAAGAGAAAACAGTGTTAGTAAAAGAAAAATAAAAATAAAAATAACGGCTAGACCAGTCGAAGAAACCTTCTGTAAATAAAATAAGTAATGAGGAAAAAACAGTTATATGATTATATTATAATGTAAGTAATTACTATAATAGCGGAAAGAAAATAAAATATTTAAAAAGAAGAGCCAGAGAAAGTATCCCATTGACCACCGGGCAGTCCCAATGAGAATACGTATAGCTATCGGCCCAACCGCAGACGATGCTCGAAGTCCGCGCCCTTTAGCCGGTTCCCCGATTTTGCCTCGAAGAAATGCACTTGGGAGAGAAGGGGAAGATTTTGAAGACCTTGAGGAAAAGATGAGCGTCGGGTTACCGGAGGGGGGACGGAAGGACATCGAGACCGCACGGTTACGCCTCAGGCCTACGCATGACGATGGGGGAGGCGCGGGCGGATCGCGGGAATACCACTCTGGTGTGTGTTCGTCTGGCAATGTGCATGGACAGGGTCTATCCCACCCCCTTTCTATGGGGGAATGACGATACATAACATGTTCAGTTCAGTTGCGCCACCAAAGAATGGAAACCAAAACTAATACAGAAAAATAGAAAATAATAAGAGCATTTATACATGTGAAACATAATTACAGAATCAGTTCAGAGTGATAATATATCGAGCATTAGTGTCATCACTAATATCGATCACCAACACCAACATGACCTGTCGAGGTAAAAACATAAATCATTGTTAGCAGAGATCAGAAGAAAAAAAAATAGACAGATGTTATCAGTATTTTATAGGTCACATAAGTTATATTATACATAGTTCAAAGCATATTCACTAAATAAAGAGTAATAGAGGAGGACCGAAGAAGAAGACGGGAGCAATACGTGTGGCACCTGAAACAAAGATGAATTTAATCTAGGTCGGCGACTCTAAGTACAGGCCATCTCTCTACCCAGGACTTGACAAACTTTTTCAAGCATTCAAAATTCTCTTTGTTCGATACAAGGTCAGCATTCCACGCTGGTCTTGTTATTCCGCGCAAGCCATCCAACATTTCCTCTCGTGCTTCCTTCATCAACTCGCAGTGCCACAGAATGTGCCTGGCGTCCTGATTAGTATCACCACATGCGCAGTTTGGGTGAGGAGAGAGGGTCAAGCTATGAAGCCGACCCCTGAATTCCCCATGCCCAGAAAGCATCTGCGTCACATAGTGATCTAGTTTAATGTATGCCCCTTCCATTCTGAATTTAACTGAAGGGAAGAAGGAGAAAGTCCATCTGCCCTTCGTCGACCTATCCCATCGCTCTTGCCATACACTCAGCGTTCTCTCGCGCATCGCTTTGAGCAAGCCAGGGAGGGCCACGACTCCTCCCGGTGTCAGCTCGCAGCTAGCAGTTGTGTACTATTAAAGTATCTGCGGGCCCTGTACAGTACGCCCAGTTTTTGGGAGGATAACTTTACGCTGGCTTCGATGGAGCCCCATATCTCAGCTGGTCACTTAGGGTTACACCAAGCATATCAATTGAGGGCCTGTTCGGAAGATTGCTTCCATTGAAAGCGACTAGAACTAGAACATATTCTTTAAGTTCAATGTTTTCACCAGAACACAACGCAGGGATACCAATGTGTTAGCAATCTGAAGTGCGGTTTTTATTTCAGGTGTAACAATCTTTGCCTTGACATTAGGTGGTCTAATATAAAGGGTAGCGCAATCAATTTATTGTTATTAATTGCGATTGGAAAAAAGTGACTTATTCACGACCGGTCAGTGGTTGAGAGGGCATAAGGCCCGGCGCAAATTACGGCCAGTCCACGCACAGTACTCGCACAGCACACGCGTGGTTATTTTGTAGAACATGGTTTCTGTCGGAGCGGCGCATATTAAACACATTCCACGGCCAGTCCAGTCCCAAGCTTCGTCGCGCGTGGGCGTGTTGTGCTTTCGACACAGTTTTGTGGATCGTGGGTCCCTAGTTTTGTCTGTGTGAACTAGTTTTGTTTCTAGAACATGAAAAAATGAATAGAAATGGTTAGAGGCATTCGTATGTTAGGTATATGATACCACTCATGATTACATTAGAGCCAAACTGAAGGATGATTTGTTCGAGAAGATAGCCAAAGAATTAAATTACATTATATATTATAGTATAATGTATAAATTGATAGCAGTATATAATATAATATAGTAAATTATACTGATATCACACTTTCTATATATTTTTATTTGGGAGGCGGGAATGGGTACCGCCGCCCCGGGAACCTTTATTGGATAACCAACACCTCTGCCATAAGTCACCCCAGGTGGTTCGCTACGTTTGGTGATTTTAAAGGGGTGCCCGGGTTCATAGAGTGAGGTTTGTCTAGGTCTTGGAGGCGGATGACAGGGACACGGTGAACCCCAGATTCCTACCCACCCCTTAAACCCTTTTCCTTCCCAGAACTCTCCTCTTCTTCCTTTCCCTAAAAACCCCTCTACATAGCATCCCCAAAGATGACATAGGCCCTGAGGGAAAGTATTTTCCCCAAGGCCTCCTAGGTGCAACATGATAAATCTTTCCTCATCCTCAGATTCAGATTCTAAATCGACAAGAAGTTGCTGCCTTGCTGTCATCTTGCATACTGCGAGAAGTGAGGGTGGGTATGGCGTGGGTGTGGGCTGTGTTCAATATGCGCTACTATTAAAAAAACGTGTACGTAGGCTGGGTTTCGGTCACGCGGTGCTGTGCGTGGACATGGGTGGACTGGGCTCAATTTGCGCCAGGGCTAACGCTTGTATCCCTCCTGGGCGTCGCGTGTTCGATTCCTCGGCTGGCTAAGTCCTCCATCACAACACAAGCAACATTTTCGGCTTTCTGTGGTGGTAGTAGGAGATTTTCAAACATTGTTGGGTTATTCATAACCCGGAAATGTTTGTCTTCCTTTAAAAAAAAAATATCTTCTAATACTATAAAGAGGAAAGATTTGATTGTTTGTTCGCATTCAATAGACTCCGAAACTACTGAACCGATTTGAAAAATTCTCTCACCAATAGAAATCTACATTATCAGCGAGTAACATAGGCTATATATAATGGTAAGTTCTGGCGATATGAAATTTTTGTAAATGAAAATGTGTGTATTTCATATATTTTAGCGGCAGGGAGTAAAGGTAGGGGAAGGTGGGGTTTGCGGAGAGGGAAGACACGAGGGAGGGGGAAGATGGGGATGGTGGAAGGGAACGGGGATGCACGGGGAAGGATATGCAGGGAGAATCAATTTATTTCTTTGAGTGGCATAGCAACGCATACCGGGTACCAGCTAGTAATAAATAATATAATTGTTTTCGTTTCAAGCGCCGAATGTAATTTCTCGGTTTTTCTTGTATGAAATTCTTGTGTATTATACATTTATTAATCGCCCGTAGGGCTTTTGCGTTGTTTTTTTTTTCTTTAAAAAGAAAGAAAAATAATTCGGGTTACAAATAACCAGATAATGTTTGAAAAGCAATGCCACTCAAAGAAAGTTCTTGTGTTTTAATTCTGTTTATTGAAGTCCTTTTCGACACACAATATTTTTTTGTTTTCCGTCTGGTTCGTACCCCTTCCCCCCTCCAATGCCCCCCCACCCGCAAACCCTTTCCTTCATTCCCCTTCCCCTTCTCGAATTTCGCCTCTCCCTCCCTACTTCCCACCCTGCCGCTAAACTGTATGAAATAATACGCTTCTCATGCACCACTTTGGTAATTTTTTAATATAAATTTCTTAACGCCAGAGCTCACTATAGTATCTAGAAACACTGTCGCCATAAAAACTCAAATTTTCACAAAAAAACCAACCAAAGTTTCATCGGAATCGGATAGTATAGGAAATAATTTCGTAACGCTAGAGCTCACCATTAGTAATAGAAACCTTTGCGGGCGCGCGCATAAGGATCAATCAAAGTAACACCATTTTTGAAATTAAGATTGCTTGTGATCTGCTGTACATAATTTGTTTTGACGGCATTTTTCCCACTGTAATTAACAATATTACATTCAATATTTCTTGTTTAATTTCATATTATGTAATTAACTATTCAATAGCTAATTACGTGACTTTTTGTTAACTGCGTTAATTAAACTCATATTTCTCCTCACATCACGTTGCGTGTTTCATTGCGCATGATATTATCAATTCATAATAAAAGATGAAACCTTGAATACCGGTATTGTAAAATTACATAATTAATCAATTCATAGAATGAATACAAAATAATGTAGTTTTGTATGACGCACGAAACAAAAATGAAAAAGAAAACGAAAATGAAATCCCTATGTATTTAAAACAATAAACGTAACAATAAAATCTCATAACAACCGAAATCGGCTTAATAGTTGAACAATCTGGTTTATCGAGGGCATGGAATGATACATTTCGACATGTGTTTTCTAACAACTGTGCATTTCTTTACAACTCCACATAGCTTTATGGATGCTGTCTGGAGGGTCATTTTGAGGAAAGTAAGGAGAGAACGTGGTTCTTGAAGAGATCCATTTTGGAGGAGGGAGAAAGCACAGAGGCCGGCAAATCATTCCACAGCCGAGCTGATGAATTCAAGAACGAGTCGTTGGAACAACCCATTCTTATGTGACCCGTTCTCGTGTTTTGGCATGTCGCTAGTTCATCATAACATCTTCCATTGAAATAGCAATAGAACAAGGACACCATGCACCTATGCTCTGATGGTTGTAATTCGTTTATTTAGAAAAGAGAATCTACCTAACGGACCACTCATTTCTGCACAAAGTCGAAGGTTTTTTTCAGGTGTTTTGCCAAATTGAACCGCTTGTCTTGTTTGCGATTTGTGCAGGGTTGCAGTTGTGTGCTATTATAGTATCTGCGGACTCTGTACAGCTGTATGCTAACTTGACCCCGATGAACCCACCGTACATAAGCTGCTCCCTTAGAGTTAGACCAAGCATGTCAATGGAAGGCCTGTTTGTAAGATTGTTTTCGTGAAAGGACATTAGGTTTTCATTTCGATCCGTTTTAGCAATACTACAGCAACACTTTTAATTTAATAATAAAAAATAATCTAAACCGTCGAGCATCTGCATGCGTGCACCGGAAAAAAAAACAATGGTGTTATTTTTTTTCTGGCGTGTGTTAACAGGATAACAAAACATAATTTCAATCATGACCTACGGTAACTTGACTCAACATATTTTTTGTTTGGTGTTCGTTCGTCCGTTCGTCAAGGTACAAAATGTTAAAACACCGACAACGCCGGAAAGAAATTTATTTTTTTCTTAATTTAAAGCAAAACATATTTATCCTTGAAAAAATAAAGCATTACGTATGCAAAAAAGACATAAAAGTCACGTAAACAATATTACTCAATTGGTTAAAAAAATCATTTCCTGTACCTGAAAGGGCATATTCGCACTCCGCCATATCTTTATCTGCATACCGAACAAGAAGGCTTGAGATGTCCTTATCTTTTGAGGCTCTCATATATATGCTACCAGCTAACAAACACGCCTGCTCCCATCTATCCTTCAAACATCTCCGTAATGAAAGCCTTTGTTTGCCGCTGAAAAAAATGCATGAAATTCCATCAGTTTTCAATGCTGGGAGAATGGTTGTGTCTGCGTAAAAAATAATTAACGAGTGGAAGTCTTGTAGTAAACTGTAAGATGATACATGAAATTATATCTACTGTTTAAACGCTAGAAAGAAATTACTGTTTTATAAATTTTCACTCCTATTTGAGTATAGTATGTACGTATGAAGGATAAAAATTGTGAAATGTATGGCATTGCACTAACCTTGCACTAACCAAACCTTTTCCTGTCTGAAACCCAGATAGCAGAGCGTGTAAGCCTGTGGACTTATCTGGACTGCCCGGGCTTCACCCTCGTAGGCAAGTTCAGATCTAAAGGTGGTGTCTGTCTCTATAATCGAGCTGACGAAAACTGTGTGCGACTGTTGAATCTGGAAAACACCAGATTCGACTTAATGTGGGTGCGCGTCAATCATGCCAGTACGGTAAGATTATACGCGTGTTTATACCTTTCACAAAACCTTAGCGAACCAACTATCGCCCCATAGCGATCACATCAGTTCTGTCTAGGTGATGGAACGTGTGATAAACTGCTCACATAGCTCAAAAAGAACTAAATTATTATCGACCGTCAATACGGATTCCGGCGGAACCACTCGTGTGGCATTCTTCTTGCGTATATGACACGTGTTTGAGGGCGGTGCCTGGAACGTTTCTGTGATACCCAAACGGTTGCACTGGACAAATCTAAGACCTTTGACCAGGTTTGACACCGAGAACTTGTCAACAACTGCCTTTTAAGATGACAATATACCCTAAAACATATTTAGAATCTTAACGACGTAAGTAAAGAAGCCGTGAATACAAATTGCCACTCGCGACGCGTGTATCGGACGGAACTACTGTCGAATTTGCCGTATCAAAGAAAAGAAGAAGAAGATAAATAATGTGGGAATCTTAACGACGTAAGTGAAGAAAGCGTGTAAACAAAAATACGCCGCGGCATGGCGTATTGCAGGAACGTACGGTCGAATTCACCCTAGCAGGCCCGGAGATTCGACCTTTCTGCCGCGTTCATTTTAATTAATTCTGAAGAACGTGTTACAAATATTTAAAATGTGTCTCCATGTTGTCCTCCCGAAGTTATTAATTCATCGTCTAGAAAAATAAAATCTGGTGCTTACCGCAAACTTTATAGTTGAAAAACGGGTTTTAAAATTTTAAAATCGTTGTACGTAAAACATATTAATGGTAAGGTACTGTTTTTATTAATCTAATAAATAAATAACTCGCATTTCTCGTGCGGCATGGAAATAAAAAAGTTATCATAGTTACGGATTCGCCGGAAATGATTTAAATGTGAGTTTTGTGCAAACAACAAATTATTAAGTTTGTGTACCGCCTTAAGGACATCCCGCATCCTTGTGTATGTGGATTGCCGACTTTTTGAGGGAGAGGTCGATTCAGACGGTAGCCGATGGTTTCACCTCTTCCTCACACCCGATAAATGCTGGCGTCGCGCAGGGATCGGTTCAATCTTCGACTTTGTTTTTGTTGCACATCAATACCTTTGTCGTGTGCACCAATTCATTGTTACGCGGACGACAGTACAGTTAATGATAGATTTTTGTCTGGCAATCCCCAAAGGGCTAACAAACTCCAACGGCTCGGAGGGCTTTGAATCAAAGAATGAACGGTTACCTCGAGAGTGTTTTCTCTTGGAGTAAAAATAATATTTTTAAATGAAGCTATAACTTTGTGGTTATCCATTATAAATAAATGAAACAATTCAACTTTGTTTGAACCGCTTAAAACTTATTACTTTGAACCCACTCTACATTAATAACTAGCAACGGCTCCACCCCTACCATAATAAAACATTGTTCCCATCCATATTTCGAAACTGTCAAATAAGTATACGCTTGCCCTTAAGAAGGAATGTTTGTTCTGAAACCGGTCGGATTTATTGATTATAGGAGTGGTTCAAACAAAGTTGAATTGTTTCATTTAAAAATAATATCGTTGAATTTAATGATTACGTATAAAAGGGATCAAAATGAAAATCTCGTCTCTATCAACGGAAACAATCTTCCGAACAGGCACTCCATTGATGTGATTGGAGTAACTCTAATTGACAAGCTCAGATATGGGGGCTCCATCGAAGCCAGAGTTAAGTTAGCCTCTCAAAAACTGGGCGTACTGCGTAAAAACAGGGTCCGCAGATACTTTAATAGTACACAGCTGCTAACCCTGTACAAATCAGAAGTGCGCTCCACGATGTGATGAATGGTAACTTCCAATTTACGAGAAGGCCTACGAGAATTTTTTTTTATTCTAAGGAGAAAAGCGCAGTGCTACGACATCTGTATGGTCAAATTCAAAACTTGCTCGAAAATAGAGGTATTGTTAAGTTGTTTGATGTGTTACAGTTGCCTTAGATACACACAGATGGTGATGAGATCGATATTTAACGGGAACACCAGGCTTAGGGCTGATTTTAAACGCGAGAGTTGAGACAACCAATTAAATAGCAGGAAAAGCAATTAAAAATCAACTCAGCCTATCAGCAAGAAGGGGATCGTGCCCATTTTGGACACAAAAGATTGGACTTTGACCCGAGTGATTAGTGAAGAAATTTATGGTCTTGACGTTCCCACAGAAATCGGGGGTTAAGGCAGTGAGATGTAAACACTCAACAATTCAAGGACCTTAGTACAACGAACCCGAGTAATGTTATTAAAAACGAGTACATCCAAGAGGTCGGGAACCTTAGTTTTCGAATGCATTAAGGCGTTTTTAGTTGCGGAAAAACACACTTGGATAACGATAAAAAATTTTATCAGTAATATATTGAGTGGAAAACGCGGGGACGAGGGGGCATGCTTGCGGGAGGATTCTCAATTATAGAATAACTACATATGACGGCCGAGAGGCCAAATTCGAGGAAAAACGTACGAAAGGAAAATGAATATACATAACACAATGGAAAATTATTGTTATCAATTCTAGATGGATCGGAGAGATTAGCAAAGCGAATTGGGAAGGAAAATTCAAAAAATTTTAGAGTTTAAGGATTGAACAAGAGGACGAAACAAAGGTTTGGTGCAGTAGCAGGTACTTGGAAGGAAATTGGAATAGCATACCTAGGGGGGGGGGGTGGAAATACTGCAAACATTGCGATAGATTTAATTCATAAAAATGAGTCATTTTACGTAATTAAAATAGGGATCATAACATAAAGTTACACGAGACTGCGAGGAAAAATGAGACATTTCAACGGTTGTCGACCCCACATGTATATTGTTGATATAAACAAGAAATATTCGAACATGGAAATTGTTTAGATTAACACCATTAGCTATTAAAAAGGGTCATAAAAATTAACATTGCTCTTACGTGGTATTTAGATTATAGAATTTTCGTAAAACTTAATTATAAACACATTAAAATGGATTTATCGCCAGGTATGTAGAAATTTTAATATATACTCACGTCAGAGCTTATAGTTTATGGGATTTTGAGCAAGAGAGAGATAGAAAATTGGGCGGAATATGATCGAAGTAGTTAACTTGACAGATATTCCAGTATAGGAATGGTTAGTGGGCAGGAAAACACCATAAATAATATATCAAAAAAGGGAAAAAAGGGTTTTAGCGGGGGATGGAATCACGACATAAAAGGCAAACGTCAAATTTCAATAAGGGATCATGAGTTAGGGAGGGGGGGAGAACGAAAACCCGACATAACCGGAAAACTCAGATAAAGAAATGGGAAAAACTCAAAACGTTATAAGTAGAGTAGATACGGAACCAGGATATGATTCCTTATTAACAACGAAGGGAAAATCATCTAAGAATAGTTGCTAAAACACCGTTACTTGAAGGAAATTTAGGTGGGAAAAGCGAAAAGTTAAATATGCCACATAAATAATGAAAATACGGTTCTGAGACATAATTGCTTACGTAGACTAGGGGAAAAGAAAGAATTTTCGTGGGAATTCATAGAGGAAAATTAGCGTTTAAAACTAGTAGACTGAAGAATCTACGTTTTCCCAAATATTTATGCCAATTAAAATACAGTTTTAGCAGATCACTTATGGGCATGTTTCAAATTGAGAAAAAAAAAAAACAAGATTAAAACCATGTTTATAAAATATATTATGAAGACAGAAGACAAGTGGAAAATGGGCAAACTGGATGGCAGCTTACTAAGTCTGGGACTATAAACCTTAGGGAAGCGAGACAAGGTTGTGGGACGAACCCAGAGTTAGGAAGAGGAAAAATCGAAAGATCTTATGTAGGAACAAAGCATAACGAGATGGGGATTTCAAAAAAATTCGAGTGATTACAGATTATAATTCCTCGTCAAGGAAAATACGATTATGCCCTTTTGGAGCTGTGATGGGTATAAATAAGCGTATTTAGGATGATTCGGGGAGTCATTCGACAACTGGCAAGGTTGCTTAAAACGTCGCGCATGTCGTGAGAATTACCCTGGTGATTAATTAATAGAGTTTAGAATCAGTTCATACTTTGAAAATACAGTGGAAAAATAGCGTCAGTTTTACACTTTAAAAATACAGTGGAAAAATAGCGTCAGTTATATACTTAAAAAAAAACAGTGGAAAAATAGTGTCAGTTTATACTTATATAAAAAAATCTGTGATAAAATAGAGAGTGGAGTGTTCGCATAGGATTAATCGTGCAATTTAACGGAGTGTATGATCTTATAATAAATCTAAAAATCAGTGTTTGCAATAGCCTCCAATTCAATAAAATCTAATAATTAATTAATTAATTAAAAATTCAATGCGGAAGGAGTTTAATAGAGTGTTTGAATTGATTTAAATTTGTTCTATGAAGGTTAAAATAAAGTTATTTAGTCCGAGGTTATATAAAGAAAATTACAGTCTAATAAGTTTTATTAAATAAAAATTTACGTTTAAGTCGAAAGTTGGAAATTTTATTACGAGATATTAATTATCGTTAGGTGACAACGCAATAATAATAATTGATCCGAAATCTGGAAAATGCTTAGCCGAAGTTTAAATGAATAATCCAAGTGATTAATTTGCTGCTAAACAAAAGTGTTATAAAATAAAGTGGAAGTGGTTCTTTCAGTTCTGTTGTAATTTGAGTGACGAATAATATTAGTTATTCGTTATAAAGGGATTCTAATTTAAATTGGAAACATAAATAAAACTTTAACTTTGTCCTTAAGTGGAATAGTTCAAATTTAAAGAAAATCTTTAGTTGTTATAAAAAAAAATATATAATTTAAATTGAGAAAAAAATAAATAAAACTTAAATATTTTTATAAAGTGGAATAATACAAATTTAAAGAAAATTCAAATTAATAAATTAATTTATTAAAGAGTAAATAGGTATAGTAATATATCAAATAATAAAATAATATTCGAGCGAACGGTTATTAAGAATCGATTCTCTTCTTTAGATTGAAATCAAATATGGGAGAAGAGGGGGGGGAGGTATGGATTGTCGGGGTTAATTAGATAGCATCGTTCTTCTTCAATAATAACGGCAGATAATAAAGGGAAATGTGAGGATTTTTACATCAGATATCTATTCAAAGGAGAAAGGAAGGAGATGAATTCCGGATCTTGTAGGATTAAATCGTTAAAAGTGGGAAGTCGAAATAAAAGTGCGATAAGTTACACAGGTAGTCTGGGTGCTCTAATAAAATTCATATCGATGATATTACCCGGTGGAGCTGAATTTAAGACATTAGAGCTTTACAATATTTAAGCTTTTACAGGTCCCTGTGGATATCCTGACACTGATGAACGCAATGCCAAGTGAGGGTAATTAAATAACTAAGCAATTTATTAGCATTCGCATGTCACACCTCCCATACAGAATGAAATGTTGCTAAACAAATACTTAACACATAGTTAGATAGAAACGCATCACTAAATCAATGTTGGTATCTTAGTGTGTTTTCAAAGTAAATACCTATCGCTTCTTCTCACTAGCACGATTAGGGTATGGTTATATGACCTTCGATAGCGTACCAAAAATTTCGATTTAAGTTCAATGTCATTCATTGACCCAGTCACCTAGATTCCATCAACGAATAAACAAAACAAAAGCACAAATGTCAAGGGGCAGGTTTATCAATCATAGCTTACGACGGAAACTTCGCCACTATGTGAAAGTAAAATCGACATTAAATTCACTCAATTCTAGACGACTTGATTCTACTAGAGCGATCGCCATTAGGTAGCATTGTTTTAGCATGCAAAATTTCGCAAAGTAAAGTACCTCGACCAGCTCCAAACTCAAAGAGAGCTCATCACAATTATTCAGGAGGTCATTGATTCAATGACAACTTGATTTATCTCATTTTAAATCTTTCTTATAGCAAGTAGGTATCCAAGAACCTAACACACGAGGAGCTAGTGACCTCATTTAAAAAACACTGGTGTTCAAATACTCATACAGTCCTGAATCCTAACTTTTCTCGAACGTAAGCTTCAAGGCTCCTGTATGTGGGTATGAGCCATCTGGAAATGTAAGTGTCAACCTTTCTCGAACGGAGGGCTTTGATCTTGTGGCGGTATTGTCGAGGTGGGGCATGCGGGGAAGAGGAAGGACGTATGCGGACAGTACGCTGACGCGGCATTAAAGCCACAGGTTATTTGCATACCGTGAGTCTTGTCGAACCTGAAAGCAAACATAAGGCTCACGAGGTGCGTTTTATGTCAGCTAGTCAGAGGTGGAGTGTAACGCTGGATCGGTCACGTGGGAGGAAGGATCTGCCCGTCACAAGCTTACGCCACATTTAACGGATAGAGACATGATAAGGGAAGACATGAAATACCCCTTCTAGACTCAGTAGAGTTAAATTCAACCCGGAAGCGTCGGAAGTCGGAGTGGGGCAGAAAAACGGCATGAAGACTTGGTATTCCCCCATCTGGCGTGAAGAGCCCCTTTCGTAACAAGAGACGCTCGTCGAAGAGAGTAAAACTCGGACTTAAGGATAAGCTTAGCAAACGTACCTGGGAGAATCCGGTTTGAAATTGTTGTTCATCGGTTTTCACTTGGTTAGCGGAGGAGCCGACTTTTCAGCAAACATATTATCCCCTCCCCATATCCCTCCATTCCTGCTCTTTCAACAATTTTGCGAATACTAACCAATAACACTAACTATGAACACAAACACATTATGTTAGGAGAAGCTGCAGACAAGAACTTCAATTGAGAAAACCGGACTCTCGAGTACGAACATTCTCCACTGGTAAGGTAAGGTTTGCTTTCTTGAAATGTTTAGCTTATTAACTGTTGTTTTATGTTATCGACGTATCCGCGGTGATAGGAAGAATTAAAAAAACACACTAAATTCCTACGGAAATCAAATAGACACAAAGTTAAAGGCGGGGTTAGTTTATCAAACTCGGTTAAAAGATACTAAAATAATAATAATTAATAAATCGGAAAATTCTCACCCTTTCTCTAAAAGAATCTATGGGTTACCACACGTAATACATTATCTTCTCTACATATGTGTGCATATTAGGTATGCAAACAGATGTAAAATCTAAAACAAAAAAAAATTACACAACGCAGATTATAGAAATAATGTGAACAAAAAATCTTAAATCTTGATTACTGTGAGAAAAACGCAGGGATTTAAGAAGATAGGGTAGGTTTAGCTAGATTATAAAGTATAGGGGTTTAGAAATCAGGAGCCTGAGGTAGAAACAAACCGGAAGGAGGGTTGAGTCAGGCCATCATACCTAGTGGTGTGATCAGTAGGACATAAGGGTAGAATTATGAGCGTGGCTACGAGACAGGAGCTACGAGATTTGAACTACGAGGTAGAAGCTTAGAAAAGTAAATCAGCTAGGTAGGGTTCATCACAATTGGTGTCAAAAGCCAAGAGTGGCGGACCATTACAACGAATTGAATTAGGCAGCCACCTCAGGTCTGTAGTTCCAAAATACCTGATAAATACCCTCGACTCTGTGCAGAAAGTCTAAAAATGCAGCATTTTAAAAATCCAATATTCGTTAGAAATAAACCAATGTTTGTATGGTATCCAGTGCTGGATAAATATTATCAAGTAAAATCAACATGAAACACATTTCCCAAATCTACAACAAAAGACAAAATGGTTGTTTAATTACTTTAAAAAGAATGAAAAGAAGGGTATTTATTGAATGGCAATCAAAATCCTGTTTTGGCGTTTCTTCAATTTTATACCCCATGGCTTATACAATGTGGGACAACTGACACGCTTACTGCGATAGGTAGGTACAATGGCTTTAAAACAATGCGATTGCTGTAAAATGCATCAGCTTCTCAATATAAAAATTTTCTTCTAAATATTTTCTCGCAAACATTTAAGTATTTTGGAGATCTTTTCCAGGAGCATACCTGACCTTTCCTTCTATTCGCTGACACTTTTTCGTCGTCAAATCTTAAGATTTTTTACTGTAAATAAAAGGGCTTCAAATAAACAACTTTTCACAATTTCAAAAGATAACAACTACATAAAAGGTGATGGCTCAAGAAATAAAACGCCTAAATTTAGACATGCTTATATGTTTCAACACACGTTAATAAAATTTCAACAAAGACTTTACTGACGGTCGACCGAAATATCAAAGTAAAGGCATCCCAAAGTCTTCACGTTGGCTCTAGCAGTCTTCAATCCAGAACCAGACGGTTTAAAAGATGAGAAGGTGAATGTCATAGTATACACTCCCACCAGGAAGTCATTGATGGGAACATCTTTGGTGTCTGCTACCATGTTGTCGATATAATATTCACCCTGGAAAGTATAAAACAAGATACACTAATAAATCAATCGATTCAAATAATAACCCGTTATTTATTTTTATGGTGTACTTTATGTGAAACATGTATTTTTGATAACGTTATATTATAATATCGTAAATTCATTATTATTTTTAATTGATAAACTAATGTTGAAGACATGATTTTTATGCATAGCACAAATGGTAACAATTATTAAGAGCGTTTAACCAGCCAGTCACCAAAAATCCACATTTCGTCGAAAGTTGTTTTTACGATTGTACAGGGCGGTTTCAATGAGAAAGATTAATTATTCTCCGTACCAGCTTGCTAAAATTTTAACTCAATATTGATTTTATTTAATTCTAAATTTGCTTTCATTTATACCTACAACCAAAAATGGTGAAAGGCGTGTTTATAAAACTATTAAAATAATGCACTTTTTGTAATTATTTTTTGATGGTAAGTAGGTATTTATCATTTTTCAATAATGTCTGAAATAAATAAGAAAGTAAAAAAATCTGAAATATATTAGTTCGTAAGTGCGCAAACGAACCAATTTTCGTCAACGAACATGTGTGTATATATATTTTTAATGATTTTATTTAAACTCAAATTAATATTCTGAAACAGGCGTATCTCAGAAAATGTCGTGATTTATTTTACGGAATGATTATGTAATTTGAAATGGATGTTATGTAATACAAAATCTTGTTTGAAAATTTAACAAACTGCCAACGACCTATGGTATAACCTTATTATACTAAAAATAAACATTTTTTCCCAAAATTTAAAACACGCGTTTACTATAAAAGAACAATCTTTCGAAATCAATTTATAATTTTTTGTGGAAAAGAGTCAATACATCGAAAATCTGATAAATAAATAACATATTTCTGTTTTTCGCCGGTTATACCCTCTTAAGTAATAATTATTAGCCTGAAACACTCATCTACATTGAAAAAATCTACCGAGAAAAGATGGTGACCCGACAATTCGTCCTGCGACAATTCATCCGGCGACAGTTCATCCTGCGACAGTTCATCCGGCCGACAGTACATCCTGCCGACAGTTCATCCTGCGACAGTTCATCCCGCCGACAATTCATCCGGCGACAATTCATCCTGCCTGATCATTTAGAAGATTTTTATTAAGTAAGTATGCATAGAGGATATACGGCCGTACAACCAAAATCGATATACTTATATCTGAAGGCATCTTGAGTGGAAATCCGCTGTAAAATTTTTACTAACATAATTTCGACTCTCCGAAGAAGCATGCGTGAATAACAAAATACGACATACTTATACTTAAAGGTTATACTTATGGGTTAGGTTAGGTTAGGTTGAATTGTCAGGATGAATTGTCGCCGGATGAATTGTCGGCGGGATGAACTGTCGGCAGGATGAACTGTCCGCAGGATGAACTGTCGGCCGGATGAACTGTCGCAGGATGAACTGTCACCGGATGAATTGTCGCAGGATGAACTGTCATGGAACCAGAAAAGATACATGCCGCCGACGGGTCTCGGGAGATTTTTTCAATGTAGATAAGTGTTTCAGGCTAATAATCATCTATTATCTATATACATAATATCTATTGCTGTTCGTTTGCCTCGATAAAACTCGAGAACGGCTGGGCCGATTTAGCTGATTTTGATTTTGAAATGTTTATTGTAGTCCAGGGAAGGTTTAAACGTTGGAAAATTTAAAAAAAAACTGCGTGGAAGATAGTAAAAACCACAATTTCATTTTCCCATATAAACTGTTCTACCTTCCTTCCTATGAATCATTTGACGTTCAATCATTTGACGTTCGTCCCTTTGGTACGGTAGACTCGGGTCCACTCGAATTGAAGCACGAATTAAATTAAGAATTTTGAATCGATTACTCGGATTATCGCGTATTTAAATTTTAATATTTTGATGGTTGTCATTGTTGGTTCGTTCAAAATAACAAAATTGCAAACGTCAGAAGAAAAGAAAACAAATTGTTGCCTTGGAAACGATGTTTTTTTAATTTATTTTTTTTAATTAGGCAATTCCCCCTAAAAGAGCACTTTGTTGGCGTCGTAATTTTTTTTTTTTTTTTTATTTTTTTATTTTTTTTTTTATTTTTTTATTAGTAATAGAAGGTACATAAATTACAAATAAATTTTATACAGTAATTAATTACATAGTACAATATTTGATGTACCCCCATAATTAAGCAAGGCTTGTGTGTATGGGGGGGTGTTATTGTATTGCTTTTTTAATATCATTCAGTTTAAGTTTTCAGTATAATTTTTTAGGTGAGTTTTAAAACTTTTTATATTGGTATTCATGTTTCTAATTTTTTCTGGTAATAATGAATCTCCGAAATGTATGTATGCGCATATCTTCCGAACAACTGCACCAAATTGGATAATTCTTTTTTTTGTTCATTATTTTGTATAAAACCACTGTAAAATTTGTATAAAAAATTGTAATAGGTGGCACACGAGCAGTTTTAAAACTGAATGTACCGGGAATGAATGTGTGGAATGCGAGAGATGAGCGGGGGAGGGGGGAGGATTAGAGGGAGAGGGTGAGGGTGGGGGGAGTGGAGTGAGGAGAGGGAAGGTGGAGGAGAGGGAGTGGGAAAATCACCCAAGTACCATGCGATCGAAGCCGCGGGAAAAAGCTAGCATTTTATGAGCAATCAAGATGCAGAAGTTGATAGGCGTTGTGCTCATAATCCAACAGTGAAACGAACCATTTTCTAAGAACTGCAAACGTTTTTTTCATCAGAACAATGATTTAGTAAAAATGTTCAAAATGGCATTAGATCGTATGCCATCGGACAGCCATAATATTAAATGAAACACGGATCTAGGTGTGTTTGTTACTGTTTCACGCAAAAACTACTGAATGAATTTTAATGAAACTTTATAGCTCACCCATCAGAATAACACATACGAGCTCTGGCATCATGAAATTTGTATAAAAAATTGCAATAGGTGACACGCGAGCTATTTGAAAACTGAATGTATCGGAAATGAATGTATGGAGTGCAGGAGGGTGGAGGGAAATCCGGGAGGGCGGGAAACTCGTGAGAGGGGAGGGGAACTCGGGAGGGGGGTGCGCGGGACGGGGGAAGGGGGGGGAAGAGTGAAAAGAGGGAAGGTGGAGGAGGAGGGGACGCGGGGGAGGAAGGGGAGGAGGAACGTGAACGGGACGAATGGGAAAGGACGTGCAGAGAGAAACAATTTCTTTGTTAAACGGCATAGCTACGCATGCCGGGTACCATCTAGTTACTTAGTAATTGTTACCCTTTGTGCTATGCATAAAAATCTTGTCTTAAACATTAGTTTATCAATTAAAAATAATAATTAATATTTGACGAGTTAAATTATTTTCACCAAAAAATGTAGACATAATTTGTCTCGACGCCACCTAGTGGGAGATTTAGCACTAACAATGCCTTTCCCATGTAAAAATAAAGTTGGTTGTTTACAGGTGGAAAAATGTAATAAGCAGTATTTGTTGAATAAAACACTATTACATATTGAATTATTTGACGTGTAGGAGATAAGCCGACGTAGCTCAATGTAGAGCATTTGACCGGAAATCAGAAGGACGCCGGTTCGAGTCCCGTCGGCGGCATGTATCTTTTCTCGGAAGATTTTTTCAATGTATGTAGATGAGTGTTGCTAATAATTTTTACTTAATAATTTTTACTAATATTCAATTTGCGAAGCGGATATGGGTATCGCCACCAGGGAACCATTTATTGGATAACCAACACCTCTGCCATGGGTCACCCTAAGTGGTTCGCTACGTTTGCAGTAGTGCCTGGGCTCGTGGGGTGAGATTTGTCCGGGTCTTGGCGCAAGATGCGTCTGCTCACCAGCTGCGGCCGGATCGCGGGAGAAGGGAGTATGGAAGTTAAGGGAGTCTTGACTTTTCCAGCCGTACTCTCTCGGAACATCGCCTTGCACCGTAGTGGCAGGGACGGATTCATACGTCTATTACTCCTGGACATACTGACCCCCAGATTCCTACCCACCTCTACAACCCAGAACTTCCTTTCCTTCCTTTCCTAAAAAGACCCTCCACACATCATCCCAAAGATGACGTAGACTCTGAGGGGAAATGTTTTCCTCAGGGCCTCCCGTGTGAGGCTAGAGTAAAAAAAAACTACTTGTAACAATTACCTCCCCCTTACGACCTGCAAGTTCCTCCCGCCCTGAAATGAGTTTTGTAACTCATCAGGATAGTCCTAGCGAGAAATAAACATAATTAACTAACTAACTAACCATCACGCCGTTTCCCCGCAGGAGTAGGCAGAGAGGACGGACCGCCAAACATCCCGGTCTTGGCACACATTCCTTGCCTCGTTTACGTTCATACAACGTCTCATACATTCTCTTCTATTATTCTGACTCTTGACATGGCCCGACTCAAGTATCTGATTCACTTGGTCGTGCCATGTCTTTCTTGGGCGTCCTCGACTTCTTCTACCATTCACATTTGTGTCATATATTCTCCTTACACTCCTTTCCTCGTTCATTCGCTCTACATGCCCAAACCATCGGAGCGTTCCTTTCTTGATCTTACTCATCACGCTTACATCAGCCTTGCATTCTTTGCGGATTTCCACATTTCTCACACGATCATACATGGTTTTACCACACATACGCCTCAGGGATCTCATTTCTACAGCGTTCAGTCTACTTTCATCCTTCCTCTGCCAGTTCCATGCCTCACTGACATACATCAGGGTAGGTACCAGTACTCCATTATGGACGGCTAGTTTCGCGTCTTTGGACAGTTTTTTGTTGCTGCCAATGGCGTTCAGTCCTCCATTAATAGAGTTACCTGCATTCACACTTCTTTCAATATCTCTATCATCTCTCGTAAACATACTTCCCAAATAAACAAACTCATCCACCTGCTCCAAGAATTCATCATTCACAACTATATTGCATACTGTTTTCGTACTCTCTCTTTCAAACACCATGACTTTAGACTTAAACATAATAAAATATTTAGAAATAAACATAATAAAATATATATGTATTTTTATTCTTCTAACGTATAATATCTATTGTCTGTGATGATGGTGTGTTGTGAAATATTCCTGCGTAATGAATTGTATTCATTTTTTTATGACTTAAGACTTTTATTTACAAAAAAATAGAAACTTTATGTGTAGAATTTTTTTTATTTGTACTTACTGCTTCGATTGGACATTCCGGTGGAAAGTTGAAGGCTCGTAAATACTGTCCGAACATCGTCTTTTGCTCCTTGTTTTTTAGTTCAGCGCAGATGTCTTTTAGTTCAAACGCAGCCATTTCTTCCGTTGTTCCGAAACGTGTCACTTTTTCGAGAACGGCGTACAGCTAAAATTAGACAATTGAAGACATGTTCATAATATACACAATATTCTCAGCTTAACCTTACCAATATCGAGTTCAGCGTTATGTACCAGATAAATATTTCAGTTACTTTTTTTTCGTTGAACTTTATTTATTATTGGATATGATTTTAGATTTTCACGGCTAAAAGTATTTTTGTTATTTGTTTTTGGGGTAATGCCGTGTTGCGTTACCTTCTCCTTTAGCCAACGTTTCGGATAGCGTTACAATGTCCATCATCAGGGCTTTCACACATCTGCCCATCCCAAAAACAAATAACAAAAATTATTTATTATTATTATCATTTGGCTTTCGGGAACGTGTAGGCCATCCCAATGGAAGACTCGACTTTCTAATGTCTTTGCGCGAAAGTTAGTTTCTGGATTCAAGTATAGTTAATTATATTTAAAACTGTTTTTTTAATATCCTGGTGTCATCTTTACAGATTTTAACCATCTATTTTTCGCCAATTCAATCAGTATTATAATGTGGAATTGTTGGCTGGGGTGTTACATTCAAAACTTCTCTTTTGCCTTTAGAAATTATCCAAAGAATATTAATAAAAATAATTCTAAAAAAACCATACGATTACCCCACCATCAAATTTTGTCAAGACTTTAAAGTCCCTTCACTACATATTATTTATTAAAAAAATACGCTTTTACAAATAGGTACACAAAGATTGTTTCAATAATGTGAGCGTAACTCTTTTTCGAACAGTAATAGAACAAATATCCTTGGCTCTTTGACTATACCGCGCTGTTACACCACCACATCCCAACAATTTCACAAATAATTGGAGTTAAATGGTTCGACGAATTACCTTTGAAATTAAGATTGGAAACAAATTACAAAAAACTCAAAAATTCAATGAAAATTTTGTATATAATTTATCAACATAACAATTCAATTATAATATTGGATTTTCTTTTTATCTCTTTATTTTTTCTTTCTTTTTTGTCTCCTCTTCTTCATTCTGTTATATTACTTATCTATTATTTGTTTTATAAATATATGTAAAAAAATATAGTTATATAAATAAGATTTTTTCTTTTTCACTGTTAATTGTCTATTTTTTGTTTCATATAAAAAAATATTATTTTTTCCATTGCTAAATTGTGGTTTACATGCGTTTATCCGTCTTTTCACTCGAGCTTTCTTAAAAAATGTGTAAAACGTATTATTTAATTATTTTAATAGAAAAACTTTATTTAATATATAAAATGAACCGATCTTCTACCCCTAATTAATTTAAACATTATCTTATTACGTACACGCCATACAACACGTTTTCCACACGCTCAATTACAAAACAAATGCAACAACTGATTCGTTAATAAATAACCGTACGCTTCATACGTTCTTTAATATTAGCCTAAAATCTAACATCAACATTTTATTGGATTCACTACCCAAATTTAAAAGGAGAATCATGCCAATGATATAAGCTGTTCAGTGCGTAAACATATCCCATCTGTACTACGCACTTAAATATTAAAAATATATACCTTATTTAAGGCATTACAAATTGTTTTATCACTATTCCCAATGTACGGTTTGTTTCCATAATATAACAAAATAATTAAAAAATAATATATAAGTGGATCACGTACCCTGACAAAGTCATCCAAATTCTTTTTGAACTCGAACTTCCCCTCCAACACCGTAATTGTTTCGTTATATCGAATCGTCCTCAGACGCGACGTTTCGATGAAGGCTTGGCTATCAGCATCGGGGCAGACGGTCACACCAGAAACGTAGTTGATTATAAATTTGTTCTGTAAAAAATACTTCTTACTCGGCATTTCATGAGCAATGAGCATCTAAACCTTGGTTTTTAATATGAACTACATAGCAACTCACCAATAAAAATGCTATGTAAAGGTTTTTTCCAAAAATATATGGTTTCGAGGGTTTTTGCTACTCTAGAGAGAAAACTTAACTAAAGAGTTTTTGGATTCATTTTGAAATATTTATATAATAAAATAAAATAATTTGACAATTAGTATGTTCGCACAAACTAATTATTAATTTCAATTTTAGCTATATCATCAAAAAATTACGAATGATTCTTACTTTCTTTTTAGCCTCCCCGTAATAAAAGGAGATGCAGTTGATTAAAAAGAAGATGATAGAGGCTTTTGCACAATATTTCATTTTGAACCCATTCGTCGAGCCTGTTAAACTGAATATGAATGAAACGATTGATCAACAAAAAGCTGGTAAACATGTTAAAAATAATTGTGTACGAACACAATTGTTTTTCACATGTGTCCAAACAGGGTGTCGTAATTATCTTTAGTTGTTAATATTTCTGTTGCCATTATTTGTTTTATTTGGTCACGAGGTTTCGGTAATGTATAAAAAAAATGCTTTTTAAAATTGCAATTGAAACACGCGTGACTTGTTTATAATAAATAACATAGTAGTTTTTCTTCCGGTGAGAAATAGCCTATCAAAGTCATAAGTATAATAATTATCTTGACGAATATAACCTATTAAAACAGGCAGTGGTGGAACATATATTTGATGCGTTATAACAATTACGTGAGTTATTTGAAAAAAATTACTATTCCTTTTTTCAATGGTTTAGAAGTTATTGCAGCTTTCATTGAAAGAACATTCGATCTCAGATGGCTAATGTATTATTATATATAGTATACGCACGCGTATAACGCAATTGGGTAAAGAATGGCCTGGTAGAGCCACTCTGAGCAAATTGAGCGCTTACGGGCTTCAGTGCGATTATGACCGAATCATCAAACAAGAACGGTAGACACAATTATGTAGTAGGTGCTCCGTGCAGTAAACGATATCTCCTGGTTTGGTATTCATTCGGTGACGTATGCACTTTGTGATAATTCTATCTTTCGATGCTGATTTTGATTTCTTTTCTACTCCTGGGCACTTGGCACCAGTCGTAATAATTCGCTCTTCTACCTCTTTTGATTTTTTTTTCTATTTTTGGAATTCTTTCATCCCTTCAAGTTTTCTTGAACTTTTCTTTTGGCTCTGATCGATATTTAAATTTTTAAGGCTTTGCATGTGTGTAGTAGGGATGGAAAATTCCTTCCCTACGTCACACAAGCCTTCATGAAAATTGGACCCTTATTTTCTTTGATAACTACAGAAAGCTACTTAAAGCCCCCTTGCACTATATACCTTTAGAGATATATGTACTTAACTAATTAATACGTTATTTATGACCTTGAACGTAAATATTTTCGTATTTATGTTGTAATTAAACTCCATCAAACGTTGTGTAATTTTTTTGATTTATGATATGGGACTTTAATTACTTTCATTTTGTGGTAACTTCTTGATTCTGGGCAGAGCGTTGAGTTTCAAGCTGTATTGGTCTCTCTCTTGCAAATCTAACTTTAAATACTTTCTCTAAAAGAGCTAGCTTTCCTCCGTCGCTTATTATGTTTCCCTACATTCTAACGAACTTGTAAATAACCTGTACTAATCGAATTACGCATGTTTAATTGAACAAATAATCAAGTATGACTCAAATGGTTAATTGTTAGTAAATTTGATTATGATTGTTTTGTATCTGCATGTCATCTCTCCAATCCGATTCAGCTGCTATAAGGTACATATAAAGATGGGTTTAGTAGGTTAATGTAATTAATAGATTGCATATAGGACGAACTCAGAATACCCTTTTTCTACCAAAAATTTGGCTCCTATCCTCCTGCAAGTTAACAGGATGGTCAAGGATCAACTAGAACTTCGCACAGTCAGCCGACGCGATTTTCCAGAGGGTCTTAGTACCTTGTTCTGTCAATCTTCCATGTCGTCGTGCACGTCATTCAGGTCTTTCCCTAAGTCCCGAAACCCCCAAATTCCTACTCCTCCAAGGTCTACTATTTACTTAGGGCGAACCGGTTTCGTCCTATCTGCAATCATATACTCACGGTGTTGTGTAGAGTTACGGGTCGTGAATCCTCCCTCCACGTACAAGAAATGATGTGAGAGTAACTCTGTCGAGTCTAAAACGCTAATTGTAAGCGGGTCCACATCATCCAATGTACAGTACATAGAAAGATATATATGTAAACATACGTTTGGGTAGGATTATAACCCTCAATTTGAGGCTAGCTAGTCTCAAATTTCGGGCTCGGATTTCGTCGAAAGGAATTCTGCACAAAACCTTAACCGATGACCGAATATATACATATTAAAAGTGGGTAATATTAATAGATACTAGTATAATAAGCAATTATCTCGGTTTGTTCTGGAGTGCCGAAAATTCCAAGCTTTTGATTGATTTGGTTGACAATTTTCTTTAAGAGATTGCCATCTCTATTATGTGTTTGGTTAATGGTCCTTGATTTTTTAAGGAGCGACCACTGCCTCCTATTGTTGAACCGTTTTCTAAATTTTCCCCCAAGGTTCAACTTTTGGTAAAATTTTTACTCTCCCGTGATTTTTCAACTGCTTCATGTAAATTATTTATACCTGTAAGAGCAATTATTTCACAAATTTTCCCCGAACTTTTCATGCAGTCCCTCAATAATCCTTTATCTGACTATCCCGTGATTTTCAAATGTTTGATGTACCTATTAGCTACCTAGGAGAGTAGTTAATCCATAAAATTTTTCTCAAATGTTCAATGATATTCTTCAAGTGCTTTTATTTGACTATCCCGTGATTTTTCAAATGTTTGATGTACCTATTAGCTACCTAGGAGAGTAGTTAATCCATAAAATTTTTCTCAAATGTTCAATGATACTCTTCAATAATCTTTTATTTGACCAGCCTATAATAAATCTAATTACCTTCAAGTTGTTCAATCCTAAATATCTCTTCAAGTTCAAATTAAAGATTGTGTTTAACCCCTTTTTTTTATATATATAATTGCGCAACGTTATGGTGTTGCCCCATCCTAAGATTGACATCTTCCTAAAGCATTCAACACAGTGCCCCACTGACCGAGTTGTTTTATAAAAAATTTTAGTTATGTCAACATTCCCACTGGCCTCGTGACCTAGATCCAAGAACGCGTGACATTTGTTTACCTTTAAAACACTCCGAATTCAATAATGGTAATTTCTTTTTTTTTTCAATTGCCCTAACCTGATCCCAAATAAATATAGTTATAATTTACATATTTACATATATATTTTGCCTCAATAAATAAATATACTGATATATATATATACAATTTCATTATAGTTGAGGTAAATTCTAATATTATAACTCATTTTTTTGATCATTTTATATTAGCTGAAGTTATAATAAATAGTATATATACTAAATAAATACAAAACTTTGACTTGGAAATTTATCAAACACATAACTATTTTAAATAGTTACGGATAAATGCAAAGATAGGCATTCGAAATCGAAACCTTTACTTTTAATATAAGTGTTTTTCTTTTTGATTAAACTTTCTTGGAATATATATATATATACATATATATATATAAATATCTCTATTTTATATATATAATATTTTAATATAGGTACATATCACATATTAAGCAAATAATATTTTGTTATAATAATATAAAATTTTATACCGACGATCAGCTGCCCTCTGCCTCGTTCATGTCTCTAGAAATTTTTATACTTTGTAAGGACTTACCCCAAAAGGTCCACTCCTGTCGGGTTCAACACGACAAACCTTTTATATTTTTTCTCTCTAATTCAGCTATTGTCTAACTAATCCTAGATTAATCATCTTTATTCATTATTTCACTATTGCGTTGACTCTAAACTGAATTAATTGATGATTAATCTTTATCAATCAAAATGTATTCCGTTTAAATTATAAATTTTAAGCAACATCCACTTCACGATTATTTACGAAATAAGAAATTTATTATTTTTATTTTTGTTTGTCACCGAACCCTTTTTATTTATTTTGTAGTAAGATAACGTTTTACTATTTATTTAAGCTTTCCGAAATAGTTATTATTATTAAGTTATCACAATCTCATTTAACAACAACTTAATAATTTGTATTATTTATTCTAAAGTCCATATTTATTATTATTATTTTATCTAATACTAGATTAATCCTGTGATAAATTATTATGTTCGATTTGCACTTTATTTATTTATTATCTCTTTTCAATTTGCACTGTTTAAAAAAAAATAATTAATTTAAATATTTGATATTTGCTATAACTCTCGCCGTTTAAACTGGACACATATAATTAATTATCACTTATTTGCATTACATCAATTATCACATAACTTTATTTATTTATTTCACTGATTTTTGTTTTTCACAATTTCCCTAAGTCTCAAAATGTTTATATTTAATGATTGTAAAATCCGAACTTTTCACTACACAAATTGTATTTATTGCAGCACTTTTTAACTTTTCACAATTTAAATTTATGATTTAATCACCTCACTGAATCTAATTAATTATTATTAATGGTACTAATTTCTTACACTGAATTTAATACCAAACTTTAGACACTTAGAACTTTCTGTTAAAATGCATTTTATCTAACACTAGATTATACTAAGTCCGAAATCACTTCTATTGACTTGACTCCAATTATTTCAGAGTCATAAAATTTTTTAACACTTAGACAATTTTTCAATTAATAACCGCTTTAAACTTCACGTCACGTCTCACAAACTTCCGCTTTTCAAAACCCCCGATGACTAACCAAAAATCACTAAGTCCTGTCTTTTAAACCCCTCTCAGGTCCAAAAGATTGTATCTGAATTTCCTGTGACAAAACAATCTCAGGTCTATCGACTCGCAAACCCTTGAAATTAACCCACCACTATCGAATAATGTACCTTAAGCCCTATTTCCATTGTCTCATTGTTTCCTGTCTCTTATTTTCATACTTACAAGGTACGGATTCAGTTACTTTGTTTTAAATTGCCCTATCGTTTTTTGTGCCGTTGGTCATACAAAATTAGCTTGAATTTCATAATTTTTTAGTTATTTTTTTTCTCAATTCATAAAAGGTCCGTCTTCGATAACTATATTTACGTCTCGATTTTTTCGTACCTATCACAAATCATGATTATCTCCATATCGAAATGTTTACTATGCAATTTCGAGTTGCAATTTTTATAAATTCTACTCTATCTCACTGCTACTTGTATAAATTTTTCCATTAAAACCCGTATTTTCTCTATTTACGCAGTATATCTGAATTTTCCCCTTTCCCCTAGAATTTTCTTGTATTCACAACACTCTTCCTACGAATTTCCTCTTTTATCCTTATGTTATTATCCACATCTATATGATTAGTTACATTCCAAGCCAAATTTATTGTTTTCATCGATACTTCTGAATTTTCATGAGTTTTCCTTACGGAATCATCTTTTAATTGTTTTTATTTTCTTTTCTACTACCCCCCGTTTTGCCTCCGATGTATGTCACCTCTTAGAAAATTTCATTTTCTATATACTACTACTTTTTATGTTATTTTCCACATTTTTTTTAGGAGAAACTTCCACTTCGGCCCTTAAATATATGTCAATTTTTATTACTTCATATGGATCTTCCCCCAAATTCCGTCCCTTTCTCCCCTAAATCTACATTAATTTAAAATTTGACATCTGTTTATGTCTGGACTTCGATGTACCGACCGATAACTCAGCGTTTATTCGAGGGTCATAAAATCTAATCGTTTTTAGTTAAAGTAAACTGACCCTAAGACCAATGATAATTTTTATCGTCCTAAAAGCCATTAAAATGGGTTTAATCGCCCAAAACCATGTTCGTTTTCTGGTTGTTTAAATAACAAAATCACGTGTGGGGTCGTCAACTCAAATAATGTTTACGTCTATCATCAAACTTTCCTATCTTCCATAGTACTTTCGTCAAACAATTGACGGAAAACAATTCCTTTTTGTTTGATTTACCTAACGCAATGTAACCAGTATGACCTACCTATTACAAATATATAACGATATCTATTTAAACTCGTCTGAAAACGCAAAATTAAGTCGAAATCTTATATTGTTCAATAAACACTTCCGTTTAAACGTCCAGTTTTTCCATTAGATTTCCTTTTCAAATCGTTTTTTTCTGACGTGACAAAAGTGACATTCCAAATTTCCAGCGTTTTTCTTCCTTTTAAATGTAAAATGTACGCTTCCCTTTCAATCTGGTCTCCCTGACCCTCTATGTACTCGTTATACGACTGAATAACCCTACAGTAACTTTTCTTACACTTTACACGTCTTTTCTTTAATTTTCCTCTTATCATAAATCTCTAGCTATTTTCTTGCCTAGTTTTTCCAACATAATATGGATTAATTTGTTCGTTAACGGCGGTCGTCAACACCTTCATTGCACTGATTGTTTATCTTAAATCTGGGGTCATTGTATCTAATGCACCGGGCGTGAGACCCTGTTTACATTATAGTGTATTGATCTTTCGGTTGATGACGATATTTTTTTCCATAAATCTCAGGTTAACTGCCTAGTTCAAAGTCCATCTCTTTGTTCAAAATATGAATACGCCCTCCACTTTTGTGATTGGTTAATCATTCTTTGTGTTTATTTTCGCGCCTAAGAAAGGGTCTTTCCCTGTCTCGTGACGATTTTTAATACCATCTGTGGTTTTTTTATTAATACTCATCTCAATCTACTTAATTGTAGATCCCTATCGTCAACAAGAATTCAATTTACTTTGATCCGGTAGATGTCGCAGGTGTGTCTGTTTTATAATTAATTGGTATTTTCTTTTTGAATTAAAGTGGGAAGCTACGATATTTTCTTATTTTCACTGTTGATTAATGCAATTCATCACAACTTGTGAGATCCACGGATATAATCCCGAGGGCGCGATCTGGTTTTGGGTTATTCACAACCACGATAAAATATCCGAGTCCTGTACTCGATGTAACACGGAGCAAAACGATGAAAATAACGTTAGGAATCTTGCTTCATGTCGCGAATTACGATTAGATCAACATCGGCACGCGTTGCGAAGTAATTGTTTACTTGCGCGTCATCCAACGTTAACATGTATGGCTCTTGTTAACGGACTGGCGATTCTTCCCTTATCTACCTTGCATAAAGTGCGGAATCCAACAATAGAATTCCTATCAATCTCATAGGCTGAACGGAACATAAACACGAAAGAAGCCAAACAGGGTTATGAAACATATAAATACCTCAAAGGTATGTATGTATATCTTATGAATGATCCGGTTGCAGGGATCTTGCGTGGTCTGATGTGTTATTTTTTAATTGGTCGGATATGTTCTTTTGTTGCTTGGTCTGATGTGTTAATTTGTTGCTTGGTCTGATATGTTATTTTGTTGATTGGTCTGATATGTTATTTTGTTGCTTGGTCTGATATGTTATTTTGTTGCTGGTGTAAAATATTTAGGTCTTCACAAAGGGATAAAATGGTAGACTGGTTTTTTGAATGAAGCACTTATGATAACTTAAATTCTTCGTTTTTTTATTGTCATGATTTGATATTTATAAATTGACGACAATAAATTTTTCCCCACACAACGCACAAGGGTTCAATGGTATTTAAGATTTTTCAGTGCTAGTTTTAGTTAAGAAGTGAGGCTTTTTAACTAGTGTAAGGCTTTTTATAAATGTACTTCCTTGTCTGTGGAGAGGGTGGGGGGGAAGACAAAAATTATTCTATTACAGAGACATCTGCTGGACAAATGAGATAACTTGTTGATAGTAATATTCTCTTAATTTAAATTCATAATGGGTTTGAACCCTGGGTACAAATTAAAACAGCTGGGTCTGATATGTTATATTGTTTTTCATTCATGTTCCACAGCTAGCGATTTTATTTTTTTTTATTTGTTGTGGTATTTCTTCTTTAGTTAATTAAAAAGTAAGCCTTTCTTGTCTAAAAAACTATTATATCATATAAAAAAATAATATAAAATCTTCCAAAAAAAATATTAATCATTTTGCACCAAAAGTTTTCAATGAGCTAAAGCCTGTCATAATCAAAAAATATTCCCTAAAAATTCCCTAAGGCTACGAACGCACAGGCAGGTGGCTGGCTTAGCGCCTAGAGCCTAGTGGCTTGCACTCTGGCTACTTGCTAGAATACATGGTGGCCGCACTGAAGGTGGTTTGCGTGGTGGGTCGCTAGGTGCCTTGGTCATTTGCTTGTCGGCACGTTGACGAGATGTCACTTTCAAAATTAGTTCTAAAACTGCTACTTACAGAAAATTCATTTTTAAAATATTCATAACCATGTACGTCTTTAGATTTTCACGGCCAAAAGTATTTTCGATATTTGTTTTTGGGGTGTTATGCCGTGTTACGCTACCTCCTTTAGCCAAAGTTTCGGACAGCGTTACAGTGTCCATCACCACTATCATCAGGGCAAATGAGCTGCAACATGGCATAACATCCCAAAAACAAATCACGAAAATTCATAACCACAATTAACTTCTCAATGTAAAAAAAAATCTCATCATAAATAATTCACTTCTTAGTACTAACCATCTTTTTCTACTTAGATTGCTACATCTTCCCATAGTTTCTGACAACTGTCTAATAATATTTCATCCAATTTTTTCTTCTAAAATGCCTCGCGCCTAGCGGCAAAAAACCAACACGTTGGTTTACCTGGATACACGCCAAGCGACTATCTACTACCTATCTAGGCGCCAAGCGCGCAGTGCGGTCGGTCGCTAAAATTCGAGAACATTCGTTTTACTAAGCTACTCGCTAGGTGACTCGCTAGGCTCTAGGCGCTAAGCAAGCCGCCTGCCTATGCGGACGTGGCCTAAACAAAAGTACGGTGCTAAAAGACAAATCTAATTTAGTAAAAGGAAATGTTTGGGTTAATTATGCAGAAAGTCTAAAAAAATACATAAAATAAATATCTTATAAGTAAGGTATGAATCACGTAAGCGTGTTTCTAAAATATCACGAGACCTCAAAATTGTGGGATAATTAGTACAATTAGGTAACCTGTGAAATGAAATTTGTTGGGAAAATTAATTACAAGTGCGTCGTTTTCCCAGGTGTGGTCTCCAGATAATCTTCAGTCAGGGTGTAAGTCTGCTGCTTTCGTTAGCTTCCTTCAGTTCCACACCAAGGAACGTATAGTAAAAACGAGATGAGAGAGTTTTGAGGTGGTTTGAGGTTATCCTTTGTTGAAGTAAAAACTCTTGTGTTTTGTACTGGATATTTTAACTGTTTATTCTGGTGAATAATTTTACAGAGAGATTCGTTCTGGTCTGAGCACTTGACTGGCGACAATAATTTAGACTAATTAAAGTTTAGCAGAAGGGAAAGACGAATTGAGTTTAAGAGTAAGCAAGTAAAATTTGGAGAAAGAATGACAAGCGAAATCACAACACGCTGTTTTATAAAATTGAAAGAGAAAGTTTGACGCGGCCACTGACAAGAGAGATTATAGACAGACAATTCATAGTAATATTTTAGTAAGAGGTGGCATAGACAGGAAAGTTTAAGGTAAGAGGATCTATACATCGAGATTTGAATAAATGATAAGTAAAAGTGTTCAGTGCTAAATGAATTTAAATATCTTCTTCTTCTTGTGCCTTGTCCGTTCAACGGACGTTGGCTATGCGGACTTTGTTTACTGCGGCCCGGAACAGCTCCACGGATCATCAGCAATTTAAATATAAAATAGGACAATCACAACACGCTGCTGACTAACAATAATAACATTTTTTCATTCCTATTACGAACATCTTAGGGAACGTACCCATACTACGTGACCAACTTTTTGCAATTTTTAACCCCCCCCCCCCCCCCTACCGCTCATTTGTACCAAGCGTGGTATTTTGAAATACGAACAGGTCACGTAGTATGGGTACGTTCCCTTTTAAGAGGTTTCATGATATTTTACCAGTAGGTACTAACATTTTATTTGTTCTTAAACGAAAGTATTGACAGTTTCATGATATTTTATCAGTATATACTAAGTATTCATTCTTTCGTACATGAATACTCTATAAGGAATTTCTGATATTTTATTGGAAATTACGAACCTTTTATAGGTACTCACGCGAATTCTATGCAAGGCTTTTGCAATTCCTTTAATAGGTCTTCATGATATTTTGTTAAGTTCTTGTTTAAATATTTTATGCGTACTGTACCTACATGTTAATTACTTTTTACTTACTGGTAGAAAATAAGGACATTCATGTCGTCACTCTGTATACAAAATATGTTCGGAAATATTAATACTTGATGTGTTTTTCCAAAAAAAAAGTCAATTGAAAAGGGGCAATTTATTACATTGAATTTATTAAATTTTGCTTTGGCAAGCGTCCAGCCAATCTAATAAAATATTTACAAATAATGGCGGTACTTTTGTATGTATATTATATATCGTATAAGTTTATACGTTATTATACTTAACTATATTGTTTGTTAAGACAATTGTCAAAGTAAAACACTTTATATTACTTAGTGAAGGTTTTTTAAGTATCTGGGAGTATTTAATAAGACAGGAGAGACAAGCCTTGTAATACGTACATACAAGATCGTCTATTTGAATACCAAGATATTTAATACTATCAACTCTTCGTGTAAAAAGGTAAGTACATACGATTAAGAAGGGGTTCCAGCTAAGCAGTTTGAGTCTTCGTTGTAAAGTTGAGAGCTTATTTGATAATCGAAATGTTAAAAAGTTATTTCGTCTGAATTTGGGGATAATATATGAGCACCAAGCCAATTTTTACAGTACGAAAGACATTTTCTACCGTTTTAACTTAGTTCAATTAAACAATGTAAAAAATGACAATAACAGATTACTAGATCTTGTTCTTTGTACCGACATGGCAACTGCGGTCGATAAGTCACTCGACTCAGTTCTTACCCCTGATTCTCATCACCCACCTTTAGACATTACTATACTATGTAACCCTATAAAATGCCAAATTAAAAACCAGACGCAATTTCTCAACTTTAATAAAGCCAATTACGTTGCAATACGCGATTATCTACATAAAACTGACTGGTCTATATTAGAAGGAGGAAACCTTGATGAAAATATTAAAGCCTTTTATGATCACCTATATAAAGCCATAGAAAAATTTGTTCCGATTAGTTATAAATTATCTTCAAATTTCTCTAGCTGGTTTAGCAAGGACCTCATTAACATAGTAATTGAGAAGAGAAAAGCCCATAAAATATACAAAGAAACAAAAAGTCTTTCTGATTTTACAATTTTCAGCAAGCTTCGAAAAGATTGTAATAAATTATAAAACATTTGTTATAATAATTATATTAAGAATGTTGAATTTTCGATTGTTAACAATGTAAAACATTTTTTTAACTATTGTAAATCCCAAAATAATAATAACCTTGGCATACCTGAAACTATGCACTACAAACTGAAAACTTCCTGTAAAATCAATGAAATTGTCAATTTGTTTGCAGACTTTTTTAAGGATGTGTATGAAACCGATATCCCTGATGAAGACATTCCAAACTTCGAGTCAGATATAAATTTACAACTATCTCAGATACATATTGAGATTAAAGAAATTGCAGTATGTATCAAACTACTGGAACCTAAATCTTGCTCAGGGCCAGATAAAATTCCCGCAAATACGGAAAAATAACTTTCTCACTCCAATATTTAAAAGCGGAGACAAGTCTTTAGTTGAAAATTACAGACCAATATGCATACAATCTTCGATACCAAAAATTTTTGAAAAGTTAATTCTTCAAAAAATATGTTCTTGCATAAAATTTAATATCTCATCATTTCAACATGGTTTTATCTCTGGACGATCTACTTTAACTAACCTTACACTGTACGAAAAATTTATCTCAGGTGCTCTTGCTAACAGATAACAAGTTGACTCAATTTATACGGATTTTAGTAAAGCCTTTGATAAGGTTTGCATTAAAATTCTGATAAATAAATTGTCTAAACTAGGAATAAGTGGTAAATTATTATGCTGGATTAGGAATTATTTATCAAAACGTGTACTAACTGTCTCTATTAAAGAACACTTGTCTTACGAATTTGAAGCAACTAGTGGTGTGCCTCAGGGTTCGCACCTTGGTCCAATATTGTTTATACTATTTATAAACGATGTCACTTCCATATTCTCTGATGTTAACATATTATTATTTGCTGATGACATGAAAATTTATAAAATCATTAAAAATATATACGACTGCTTGTCCTTTCAATCCAATTTTGTAAAATTCGCAAAATGGTGTACCATTAACAAACTTACACTTAACATTAAAAAATGTTAAATCATGAGTTTCTTTAGAATAAAAAACCCCATCAAATACAGTTATTCACTTAACAATCACAGTTTAATGTCAGTACCTGTAATAAGGGACCTCGGAATAACCTTCGACACTAAACTACTATTTATCAACCACATTGATATCATTACTAATAAAGCTATTAAAATGCTGGGCTTCATTCTAAGACTATGTAAAGATTTCAAAAATATTCATACATTTAAATTACTATATACAACTCTGGTTAGGAGTCATTTGGAATATAATTCCCCCATATGGAACCGTTTCTACAAAAGCCACGCAAACACCATTGAAAAAATTCAACGCAAATTTCTCAGATCAATTAATTTCAAATTAGGAATTCCCGCGGATGACATAAACTATGATTCTCTATTACAAAAAATGCGACTCTTATCTTTAAAAGACAGAAGAATACTCAATGATCTCATTTTTTTTATTTAAAATAAACAATAACTGGTTTGACTCCCCTGAATTGGTCTCGTTAATAAATTATCATGTACCTAGTAGAATAACTCGACTCAAAACACCTTATTATTGCAACAACACTCTCAGTAATGTAGAACAAAATTCAATAATACATCGTTTACACACTTTAGGTAATGAATTTGCTCATATCGATCATGCCGAAAGTCTGTCATCATACAAAAGATGTATTAGACAAAATTTATCTGCTGGTACGTAATCATAATAAATATAATCATGTAACCATAATATTATGTCCTACCAGTATGCACTCTAATATCTATGGATTAGAAACATATCATAGGTACCTACTTTTCATATCGCTTTGTATACTCCGTAATACCTTTCTTTTATTTATTATAATATTTTTTAAATTTTTGGTTATCTTTAATATTTGGCTCCTGGGAGCATTTCTTACTGTTTACTTGTCATACTTTTTTATATTTATAACTTTTGTACTTTATATTATTTACAAAGGTAACTTACCTATAGTCTATATTATTACCTGCCTTTCAACTTTTCATCATAACTATTTACTTTTACATTATACTTTATATTTTATAGTTTACACTTTTACTTTATACTTTCATTTTACTACTCATTACCTTAACTCCTTTTTTTTAATTTTATTTTTTTATATTATTTAACTTTACATTTATACGTCACTTTCTTATGTTATTGTATTATAATATATATATAAACATAACTATGTCAATGGCACATGTTGTGCCGTATGTTTTGAAATAAATAAATAAATAAATATAGTATCGGTGTGATATAGACCGGTCAGTGGTTAAGTGGGCATCGCATTTGGGTCCCACACAGGCGTTCCGTGTTCGATTCCTCGGCTGGCTAAGTCCTTTATCACGATTCAAGCAACATTTTCGGCTTACTGTGGTGGTAGTAGTAGATTTTAAAATATTGTCGGCTTATTTGTAACCCGAGAATGTTTGTCTTTCTTTGGAAAAAAAGAAAAGCATTAATAGGTAGCTTCGTTCTACCTATTAAATAATGCTCAATGCACGAAAGGTTACACAAGTTTATCCGGTTATCCACATACATAAACAGGGATGCATAAAGTCTGTAAAATGGCAGTTTGTTGACAGGTCCTTGGTGCCAGACACGTACGTTTGAAATATCAAATACGATCGTTTAGGCACCACCCCTTGAAATGGCTTCTACCAAAACAAGCAACCTAAATTTATGTCCATTTTTTTTGTTTTTTTTACAGTGAATAACCGCACAAGAATCTCAACTGCTCCCGTCTTGAGCCAGTGAGACTATGGCATCCCCAATTGGGGTATGTTGTGAGGCTGAAGGTAGCGGGGAGGTGAAGGAGGTGGGGAAGAGGAAGGTTGGGAAGTACCTGGCTATTCAGATCTGGTCACCAAACACGGCTAAAGCCATTTTCAAGCAACGTTTCAATTCTGAATGGTGGTCTTACACCAGGGCGATACTGATAGTATCTTCCACTCTGGAACATGCCGCAAATATACTATATATTATTTTAAAGGAATTAATTGTGAAATTACAAAAATTAATCAAATAAAATTTATTTGCGCATGCCGGGTTTGAACCCGCGACCTCCGGACTGTGAGTCAAGAGTCTTACCCACGGGACTACGGAGGTCGTCATTGGCAGGAAATTACTGTTTTATTTTCAATCCTTTTAGTGTGTAGTATGTATGTACGAAGAATAGAATATACAAAAGTTTAAAAATAAGGTTATTCACTGAATGGCAATCACAATCACATTTTGGCTGTTTCAATTTTATGCCTCAAGGCTTATAAAATGTAGGAAAACTGACGTGTTTACTACGATATAATGGTTTAAAGATAATGCGAATGCGGTAAAATTCATCAGCTTCTAGATTCTTCCATATGCATTTTAATATTTTCTCGCAAACAACAAAGTATTTTTGGCGTTTTTTTCCTACGCCGTACCTGACCTTTCCTTCTTTCTATTCGCTTACACTATTTTCGTCGACATCGTAAGATTTGTTATTGTAAAAAAAAATCGATTGAATGCTTGACGAATGGTAAGGCTGTTGATTTCGATACAATTGCTGCCGAATACTTTAAAGGAGATAACCTTATTAAGTCATATGGTTGTGCAAACTTTTTAACGAAAGTTTAGAGAAGGGTTAAATGCTTTTAGAGTGGAGAAGGGTTGTAATCGTGCCGTTATACAAAGGTAAAGGGTCACGTATGAAATGTGGGAATCATAGGGCTGTTAGGCTATGATTTCCATATAGGCTGCTCATATCAATCGGCAAGCTGTACGGTAGAATACAGATTTAAAGGGTAAGAGTTGAAACAAAGGATAAAATATGGGATGCGAAAGGTGCATTTATGAGTGGATGGCGGTGCATGTATCAAATTTTCTCTTTGCGTATGCTCACTGAGAAGTTTCTGGCAAAAAACCAAAAATTCTGCGCCTTTGTAGATCTACTAAAAGCATACAAACGATTTGAGAGGAAAAAGCTAAGAAAGGTGTATGGAGTGAATACAAATATGTAGACAATTGCATATCTGTATAGGGGAAGAGTTTTTGTTAGGGTAAACCATAGACATCCAAATGGATAGACAAGCAGTTACAGATGAGGGGTAAAACCAAACTATGGAGAGCGAAGAGGGGAAAGATGACTGTCATTCGTTGAACAATCAATCTGACAGTATATAGGCATCTCGCATTACAATATCACCATTTAGTTCTTAAAAACAAAATCTGCTTTGAATGAATAGACCTTTTTACATGGGAGCGCGAATTGCTTGCCACGTTCAAAACATATTTGCTAAGGCCAAAAATGCTCACCCCAAAAAGACTCGCGCCAATACACATATCAATATTTTGTTTCCGTGTTTAGTTAAAACACTTTTACAAATGTTTCATAATTTACTTACCCCTGTAACCAGCGACGAGCACATTGGAGTACCGCCCACATTCGCTATGTGTACATTGATACGTAGATATATTGTATAGCACAAGCTGCCGTTATTTCGTTAAATGTATGGATGTCAGCTTCTCGCTGTTCACGGCAAGAATGATGACGTCACACATTTTAGATTCAAGCGAGGCTATATCCTCTCCCCATGGAGCGAGCCGGTTCCAAGGAGGAGCTACAGCCGGCGCCATGTGGAGGGGGAAATAATACGTTTTTATCACTTAGGGCAGGTCCAGATATATTCATATGTCCGTGGGGTAAACGGTGATTTTACAAGTGAGCAAGGCTGCGTTATGTCACCGTGTTGAATCAATTTATTCATGGTTAATTATGCAATAATTAAAGTGGTGGGATTGGGCGCAAAATTGAGTTACGTGAAAGTATGTTGCTTATTGTATATGATGATGGGGTGCTGATTTCTAAAAGTACGGAAGATCTGCAGTCTTCGTGTCTAGGATGAATGAAATATGTATGAAGAATGAGTTAATAATGAATGCGAAACAGCAAAACGGTGTGTTGGTTATTTGGTTAGTCAAACAAAAGGTCTCCACTTAAATATTTTTTGCAACTCGCAAATAAAAGGTAATGACTAAAGAAATAAAACGCCCAAAATTTGAATATGCTTATACATATGTTTGAAGAAACGTTAACAAAATAAAAACAAAGTATTCACTGCTGTTCGACAGAAACGTCAAAGTTAAGGCATCCCAAAATCTTCTCGTTGATTCTATCAGTCTTCAATCCAAAATCAGACGATTTATAAGTTGAAAAGGTTGTCGTAATGGTATAAACTCCCTGTGTGAAGGCGTTTGCGGGAACTTCTTTGGTATCTGCTATCATATTGTCGATATAATATTCACCCTGGAAAGATATTTTTTTTAATTGTGCTCCACACGGGAGGCCCTGAGGAAAATAATTTCCCTCAGGGCCTATGTCATCTTTGGGGATGGTGTGTGGAGGGTGTTTTAAGGACAAGAAGGAGAGGAGAGTTTTGGGAAGCAAAAGGGTTTAAGATGTGGGTAGGAATCTGGGATTCAGTGTGTCCTAGTCATCCGCCTCCAAAACCTAGACAAACCTCACCCCATAAACCCGGGCCCGCCTGCTAAATCACCAAACGTACGTGCTAAGCCTATGAAAACCGGTGAAACTTTGGTGAGTTGTGAGCACGCCCGTGACGGTTTCCCGTGAGCTCCAACATTATAAAATGTGTATTCAAAAATTGCGATTGGTGGCACACGAGCTGTTTGAAAACTAGATGTACCGGCACTGAAGGTATGGAATGCAAAAGGGGAGGGGAACTCTGTAGGGGGGGTTGCGGGAGGGGGCGGCGGGAGAGGAAGGAGTGGTGGAAGGAGAACGGGACGAACGAAAAAGAACACGCAGGGAGAAACAATTTCTATATAAAACAAGGTACGGTAATAAATCAATCTCATTAACGAATAACTTTTTTTTTATTATTATGCCGTACTGTATGTTTATTTATTTGAACAAAAAATTCAAGCAATGTACGAAAGCCTGTCCAACTAGATTTCCCGTTTTAGGACAGTCATAATATTTTAGTTCAAATAAGATACTCGTTGCTCGCAGTAATTGTAATCATTTAAAATTTCACAGAAATAACCCGAGATATTGGCGTTTTTTTATGTAGTTATTTTTATCGAACTTTTTGTAATTTAATTGATTTTTTTTGTTCTTGCTTTATGAAACTTACGAGTATGTATATTTTTTGATGTCGTAATACTGTTTGTGGCTATTGCCTCCCACTTATGAACTGAAAGTTTCTCCCGGCCTAAAATTAGTTTTTTAACCTAATATGGACGAGTATAATAATAACTAAATCTTCAATTAATATTTCCATTGTCTGTGATGATGTGCGTGTTGTGAAATATTCCTGCGAAATTGTGTAAAATTATTCACTTTCAATAAACTCATAATTTAAAAAATTGGAACTATATGTATAAGATTAATTTATTAATACTTACTTCTTCTACTGGACATTCTGGTGGATAGTTGAAAGCCCGCATATACTGTCCAATCATCGTCTTTTGGTTCTTGTTTTTTAGTTCGGCGCAGAAGTCTACAAGTTCGTACGCACCCATTTCTTCTCTTTCTCCAAGAGGTGTTATTTTTTCGAGGACAAATTGCAGCTAAAATTAGACAATAAAGTATAAGTTACATAAAATTCTCAGCTTAAGCTTTCCAACGCCGATTTCAAAAACTTCTACCCGCTTCCAAAATGGCACACCAGTAGTGGGTACCAGATAAATATTTAGATACTTTTTTAAACTTTCTGGTGTCATTGCTCGAGAGTTATTTTCTGGATTTAAGCCTAGTTACAATAATTACTTACATCGCTACCAATATTTCTTAATCTATTACAGTTGAGAGAAAGCTATGGAAGGTGTTGTTCAAGTATGGAGTGTATACAAATCTCATACAGGCAATTGTGTCTCTGTACTAGGGAAGCGTTGCGTGTGTTAGGGTGAACGGTGATTTTACGGGGTGGTTTGACATCACAAAAGGTGTCAAGCAAGGCTGTTTAATGCCACCATGGTTATTCAATCTATATATGGATAATTGTATGCAAGAATTGAAAGAGGTGGGATTGGGCGCAAAATTGAGTAATCTGAAAGTGTGTTTTTTTATTTTTTTTTATTAAGGAGAAAATACAGATACAGATGTTAATTAACAAGAATATACAAAAAAAATAATCGAGAATTCACCTGCATCCAAACTATTTCTCACGAATTAACATTAACAGCAGATAAAAACATATACAAATATTTTTACCTTTAAATACGGAAAAGACGTAGGTATGCATATACATAAGTAAATATTATTTTACAAATAGAGAGATGAAAAAATGCGCAATATCCTTATAAAAGTTTACAAATTGTTTTTGGAAAAAATTTGATGTTAAGACCAAAAATATATAATGTCATACAGAAATTTAAAAAAAAAAGGTAGTTAAAATTATAAACCAAGCCAACGTCTAAGTTATTGTACTTTGTAGGAAAACAGCTTTCAATTTTCTACTAAAAGTACTGCGTATATCAAAAAATAAGTCGGAATCCTTGAGGTTTTGATTTTGATTAAACGATTCGCACATTCTTCTGATTGAATCCCTGACACCAGCATTTGTACGCGTCCGGCTAATGTCCACATTTACACACTTATTCCAATAAGTCGTTGAGCCTTGTTACTCTGGGTGGTATTTTGAAGTTTATTAGTTTCAGTAGGTCAGGACAGTCGATAACGTTATTGCAGATTTTATAAAGCGTTATGAGGTCAAGGTATGTTCTCCGGTTAGTTAGAGTGGAGACGTTATAATTCGAGAGCATATTTATGTACCCCCGTTTAGGTGCGCTCATTCTGTAATTGAGGTATTGCAGAAATTTCTTTTGAATACTTTCAATGTTGTCTTTATAGACACCGTAAAGTGGTGTCCATATGGAGGTGCAGTATTCAAGTTGAGAACGGACCAGCGGGTAGTGAAGTAGAAGATAAGTTTCAGGTTTTCGAAATTCGCGGCTGTTTCTGATGACAAATCTTAGCATGCGGTAAGCTTTATTCACAATATTCTCAATGTGCGCATCGAAATAGAGTTTAGAATCAAAAAGTACGCCTAGATCTTTTATACGGTAAACGCGCTCGAGTAAATAGTTACCAATACAATAATTGTATATAATAGCGTTGTAATTTTTAGTGAAGCTTATTTGTTTACATTTGTTGTAACTTAGGTAAATTTTGTTTTCATTGCAAAATGCTTCGAACCTTACTAAGTCGCTTTGGATGAGCAGACAATCGTTTAAATTCCTAACAATGGCAAATATTTTTATATCATCGGCGTACAAAAGAAATAAACAGTGCATGAAACATTTAGTAACAGTGATAATAAAAAGTATAAATAACAGCGGACCCAGGATTGACCCCTGTGGTACGCCAGAAGTAACTGGTTCCCACGTAGAAGTATGTCCTCGTAATGATACAGTTTGCTGTCTTTTTGTCAAATATGAGACAAACCAACGTAATAAGTTTCCCTTAATTCCGTTGAACATAATTTATGTTTTTAATAAGAATAAGGTGGTCAACCTTGTCGAAAGCTTTTTTGGAATCGCAGTATATTGCATCTACCTGGTGGCCTCAATCCATGCTAGTGAATAAGAAATTTGAGTAAATTAGTAAATTACTCATGGTAGATGTGCCTTTTACAAACCCGTGTTGTTGTTCTGTAATTTTGGCGGCAAGCTGGGGATATATATTATCATGGACAAGTCTTTCCAAGAGCTTAGGGATCGCCGAGAGAATGAATATTGGCCTATAGTTTTCGACTTTTTGATGTGAGTCACCCTTATGGACTGGTTTAATATAAGCCAACTTCCACCTATCAGGGAAAACCCCGTCACTCAGGCATTTATTAAATATTATGGTAAGTGGAACATACAGTGACGACGCAGCAGATCTGAAGAAAAACGCCGGTATTCCATCGTGACCCGCACCTTTGTTTATATCTAACGACTTTAAACTTGATTGCACTTCTTGTTCCGTTAGTTCAATGGTTTGAATGTGCGTAAGTCCAGAGTCCTGAATGGCCTCAAGTTGGTCAATGTTAATTGAGTCATTGATAGAGGAGGGTTCAAATGTTGACTTGAAGAACTCAGAGAACATATTACAGATTTCTTGGGCATCATTAGATTTGCGCCCTTCGAAGGACATAGTAGCAGGATATCCATCAGATAATTTTAATGAGGATATTGTAACTATTTAAAAACCCTTCTTCTTAACTTCCCAAATACTTTACTTTTCCTACGAGTCCTCTAGGGTAGAGTCCTCGGTTTGAGACTTATTTTACCTTCTAGAAGTTCTTTCTGGATCCTCCGGCTAACTCAGCTCCCAGGGGAGGGGTACTCGACCCAGTATCATTGTTTTTAGGACTTCGTATAGGAAACAATATATAGGTATGACAGAGAGAGTGTATTATAAAAAACAAGGACATGGTTACAAATAGTGTCAAAATCCTGCCTAGGTTGGCTCTATTAATATTGGATTCTAAAATGATACGGGGGATAACGTGGTACGTTACTTGGTGTTCTTGAGGCCGGTGTTCAGTGTAGATCCGTGATGAGGAATCTCGCCGCCTGAGGCCCTTGGCCCAGGCAACGAGCGGAGCTGAAGTGTGGGCGGGAAAACGCGATGTCCAACTCCTGTCTTTCGGGAGCAGCGGGACCATGGGGTTGGTCCTCGGTCCGTGCGACGTGCGTGGCTGGGGTGTAGGCGGGAGAGCGTAAAGTCTGGGCCCTCGTCGTCAGGAAGAGGCGGAACCAGGGAAGGTCGTGGCCCGGCCGAATAAGAGTCGCTAGGTATTGGTTGTACACTTGACACAGTTGGGGTGAGGCGTCTCGCTGAACTTGCAAGTTGTGAATCGTCCGCATTTATTAGCGTCACTTGATAAATAGAACAATTTATACTCGTCGCGGTGTAGGTATCGCGACTATTTCGGCTCGAACTATCACGTGGGAATGAAAAACGTCTTTAATCGTATGCGAGGTTGTCACTTAATTGTTACTGGTAAAATAGTTCAACATTGTACTCGTCGCGATATAGGGATCGCGACTGTTTCAGCTCGAACTTCCACGTGGGAATAATAAACGTCTTTAATCGTATACGAGGTTGTTACTTAATTGTCACTGGTAAAATAATTCAACATTGCACTCGTCGCGGATGTATTGATCCGGGAAACCACGTTTCCGTGTACGATATTACGTCTTTGAATATGATTAACTTCGACCATCGCTTCCTACGGCCGACCTTCTCGTCCACGCGTCTCAAGTAACTGCCGCCCTAAGCGTTTGTCCCTTCTATTTAATTCCAATCCTTCTCGGGTGCGCGGGGAGGTGGGGTTTGTTTGCTTGGTCCCTCCGACGGTTTTGGGGGAGGAAGCGCGCGGGGTATCCGCTCATCTTGTAACCGTTGGGCACTCTCCTAATGCGTGATTTTGCTCCTTGTAGCTTGTGGGGTATGGGCAAGGGATCCGGGGTTTGTTTATTTTCTCCCTCCGTCGGTCTTGAGGAAGGAAGCGCGCGGGGTATCCGCTCGCCTTGTGACCGTTGGTTTTGAGGAAAGAAGTGAGGGGGGTATCCGCTTGCTTGAACACATTACAATACGTATGACCAAAAACATTTAATATTATTTTGCAATGAACTTTCGATGTTGTCGAAAAATAACTTTCGAGATTCACTAGCCAATTTTTTGTACGTAGCACGTAAGAAGGAAAATTTACGATAGTCAGAAAGACCTTTATATGTCTTCCATTTGAGCCAAAATTTATCTTTTTTTCGTGATAAGCTAATAAGTTCGGGAGTAAACCATATGGGGAATTTGTCATTTCGTCTTGCCAATACTGGAATAAACTTATCAATTAGATTGTTCATTATTAAATAGAATCGATCTACTGCTTCTTTGGCTGATAAATTTGCGGTTTCAGATAACCAATCAATACAATCAATTTCATTATTAATCTGAGTATAATCAGCTTTCCTGAAATTGCGCCTACGCTCTTTTTTGTTATTGATTTTTGGTTGAGCGGGGGATATGTCAAATTCAAGGGCTGGGTGGTGTCTGTCCTCTGAAAGCAGAGGGTCGTTGCTACGTGTTGCTTATTGTATGCTGATGATGCAGTGCTGATTTCTAACACCGTGGAAGATCTACAGTCTCTCGTATCTAGGATGAACGAAGTATGTATTAAGAATGAGTTAATGATGAATGTAAGTAAGTCTGAAGTTATGATATTTGAAAGAGAGAGTACGAAAACAGTATGCAATATAGTTGTGAATGATGAATACTTGGAGTAGGTGGATGAGTTTCTGTATCTGGGTAGTTTGTTTACGAGAGATGGGAAGGCTGATAGATATATTGAAAGAAGGGTAAATGCCGGTAACTCCGTTGATGGTGGACTGAATGCCGTTGGCGCTAATAAAAAAACTGTCAAAAGAAGCGAAGCTAGCAGTCCACAATGGAGTCCTGGTACCTACCCTGATGTATGGCAGTGAGGTATGGAACTGGCAGAGGAAGGATGAAAGTTAAGTTAGTGCTGTTGAAATGACATCCCTGAGACGTATGTGTAGTAAAACAATGTATGATCGTGTGAGAAATGTGGATATCCGCAAAGAATTTAAGGCTAATGTAAGCATAATGAGTAAGATTCAAAAAGGGACCCTCAGATGGTTTGCGCATGTAGAGCGAATGAACGAAAAAAGTAGTGTAAGAAGAATATACGACGCGAATGTGAATGGTAGAAGAAGTCGGGGACGCCCGAGGAAGATATGGTACGATTAAGTGAATCAGATACGTGAGTCGGGCCATGTCAAAAGTTCAATTAGTTAAAAGTTAATAAGTTTTCACCATTATAACTAATGTAGGTACTGTTTGTTTCTGTAATATAAAATACATAAATAAATAAGTGATCAGCCTACCCTGACGACGTCCTCCAACTTCTTTTTCAACTCAAACTTCCCTTCCAATACCGCAATTGTCTCGTTGTATCGAATCGCCCTCAGACGCGATGTATCAACGAAGGCTTGGCTATCAGCATCGGGGCACACGGTCACACCAGATTTGTAATTGACAATATATTTGTTCTGTAAAAGAGGCTTTCGGGAGTGTCTTAGTCGGCATTCCATGAGCATCTAAACTATTTTGTTTTTAATATTTAACACGTAGCATCTCACATTTAAAAATAATAAGTAATTTTTTTTTTCAAAAAGAAAACATCCAGGGATTTTGCTACTTACTCTAGAGAGAAAACTCAGCTGAGTTTTTGGCTTCGTTTTGAAATATTTTTTTAAAGAAGAAAAGGCACAATTTTATTTACTCAAACTATTTGTTAATTTCCATATTAGCATTTCATCAAAAAATTTACCAATTAGAAGATTACGAAAAAACTTACATTCTTTTTAGCTTCTCCGTAATAAAAGGAGATGCAGTTGATTAAAAAAAAGAAAATAGCGGCTTTTGTACAATACTCCATTTTCAACTCCACTGTCGAGCGTTTTGGACTGAGTATGAATGATAGGATTGATCAATGAAAACTTGGTATACATGTTAAAATTAATTGTGTTCGTTGTTCACGTGCATCCAAACATGGTGTTGTAATTTTTGAACTAGAAACTTCTTTTCACTTTTTTTTCGTTATTTATTTATGCCATGTTGCGCTACCTCCTCCTTTAGCCAACGTTTTGTCAATCATCAGGCCAGATGTGTCCCTTCTTTAGCACCATTGTGATTTGAAATTTGGTGAAACGAAAAAAATATTGTTACACTATAAAAGAGACAAACACATACATCTTTTGGATTTAGCCTACCAGAGAATGAGATGGTCTAATCGATATCCTCTTTATGCGATGCTTCAAAACCAATCGGTCTCTTCTTTGTGCGGTGCTTTGCAGCCTCCCCACACTTATCTATTTTAGTTTTCTGTATGTATCACTCATCCGCCAGTAAATTGCACTCTCTGTTTTTTTCAGGCGCCAAATGTATATAAATATCGCTTATTGCTTGTGATCTGGTGTACATAGCCGTTAACATGTTTTGAAGTCAATGTTTTTTCCACAGTAATTAACAATACGCCGTTCTATATTTCTTGTTCAATTTCATATTACCTACTATTTTTAAATGATACGATATTGTCACTGTTTTTGAAAATAATGTTAAAGTGCGTTTCGCCAATGACCTAAATCTATTTAAACTCATAAAAACTATTTACGTCAGAGCTTACCATAACATATAAAAACACTTCTGCTATTAAAATTTTTCAGTCAATCCATCATTCGGTAATGGCCGCATACTATGGTTATGTATATTCAATAATAAAATACGGAATTATCTTTTGGGGAAACTCAGTAAACGCCAAAGATGTTTTTATCATCCAAAAAAGAATTATAAGAAAAATGACAAACTCTGCTAATTGGGATTCATGTAGACCTATATTTAAAAATTTGAAAATTCTTACAGTCACCGACATATATATAATAGAGTTACGCATGTTAGTGCGATCATCTCCAGAAAAGTTTCCACAAAAAAACTCTACACATAAACACGCTACAAGGTTTACAGAAAATTTATTAATACCAAAAGCAAACAAAACAATTTTCCAAAAAGGACCCTTTTACATGGCCATTAAAGTATACAACAACCTTCCACATGATATTTAACAAATACAAGATACACTCAGATTTAAGTCATCACTAAAAACATTCCTTCTGAACAGGTCTCATTACACATTAAGTGAATACCTCACATAGGTACAACTGTTTTTTATATTTGTGTTTATATAATAAATTAAAACAAATTCACTTTGTATTACACCACTTTTATATTTATATTTCATTTGTGTTCATATCTGTTTAACATGTTAGGTTAACTGGAAGAAATAGGATATAGGTACCTATAAGTTGTACCTTTTGTACTAAATGAAAATTTTGTACAATAAATGATTTTGATTTTGATTTTGATTACTTTCCGAGATTTGCGTACCCAAACGTACGGAACCTAATTTTTTTAATACAAATTTCATAAAGCCAGAGCTCACCAGTATACATAGAAATACTCTTTTGCTAAAATAAAATGTTTTGTAAAAATTTTGAGTCAATTCATCGATTACTTTTCGAGATTTGTGAATGCAAACATACGGAACCTAAATTTTATATATGGTATAGATAACATGAGTACATATTTCTTTTTAACATTATCTACTCGTGTTTGTATTCGTATAACAACCGTATCACTTCAGCGGTATTATTTTTGTGTAGTCATACATTCTTATCTTGTCCTTAATATATTACTTATACCCTCCTGTGTACATTGTAAACTTATAATCTCATGTATCATTTTAATATAACTACTTACATTTCTCCTCACATTATTTTCTGTGTTTCATTGTGTACGATATTCATGATAACAATTCATAATAATAGATGAACCCTTGAATAATTGTATAGTGAAATTACGCAAATAATTGGTTCATAGAATGTTTCGAAAACATTAAAAAATAATGTAGCTTTTGTGCGATGCAATGGGATCTTTTGTTTTATTAATGGGTATATTCATTAATGAAACGAAAATTCCCTTTGTTGCGCAATTTAGTTTATCATTAGAGCATGGAATGGTGCATTCATTAATATAAATAATGTTTCACAACGTGCATTGTCTAGCAACTGTAGATTCTTTGTTTAATTAACTCCACAAACGAGGCCCTGAGGAAAATAATCCCCCCCCCCCCCTCCTGGGGCATGTGTCAGCTTTGTGGATGATGTACGGACGGTAATTTTGAGGAAAGGAAGGAGTGAACCTGGTTCTTGAAGAGACCTATTTTGTAGGTGGGAGAAAGCACAGACGCTGGCAAATAATTCTATAGCCGAGCTGTTGAACTCAAGAACGAGTCTTTGGCAGGAGCCGTTCTCAAGTGTCGTGTGCCAACCATGTTGGACGCGCATTTGGCACGTTTCCCGACTGTGCCCCAATGCCAAAGGAATCAATGACGCTAGTTCCCAGAAACATCTTCCATTGAAATACTGGTAGAACAAGGACAGCATTTCCACCACACGCCGATGCTCTAATGATTGCAACCCGTTTGTTAAGACAGGTGAATCTATCAAACGGACCACCCATTTCTTCATAGAGTAGAAGGGTTCTTTCAGTTATTTTAGGATTCTGTATCAGTGTTGGCTGCTAAATTCAACCATTGGCCTTACTTTTGATTTGTACAGGGTTAGCAGTTTAGTTTAGTTAGCATATTAAAGAATATCCGGAACCGGTGCAGTTTTTCAGGACCCAGCTTCTGAGAGGTTAACTTGACTCTGGCTTCAATGGACCCCCAGTACCTGAGCAGATCACTTAGGGTTAGACCGAGCATATCAAGGCCAATTTGGAAGTTCGATTCCTTTCATTTCGATCCTTTTTAGACGTAATTAGACATCATTGGATCTTTGAAATACATTTGTATTAAATTGGACAAGACCCCAAGACGAAAAACTTTCCAGGTAATCGCCCGTTCTCTGCATCAAAACCCTCCGAGCCGTTGGAGTTTGTGTACCCTTTGGGCGCTTGTCAAACAAAAAGCTATCATGAACTGGTCTGTCATCCGCGTAACAATTAAAGGATCTATTTTATTATATGCAACAAAAACAAAGTCGGAAAACCGATTCCTGTGGGATACAAGCATTTATCGAATGCGAGTAAGAGGCGAAACCATCAGCAACTAAATCCGTGGTCGTCAAAAAAAACGCGCGTTTTTTTTACTTAAAATAAATTTTCAATGTAAAAAAAATGCTAACTAAAAAAACGCTGTCCATCCTCTCTGCTAACCTCTCTATAATTACGGTCGTCGCCCTCACATAAACTGATAGAGCAACGAAGCGCATATGTGACTGAATCGGTATAGCTTTTGTAAGGTGATTTATGCATAACAATCCCTAACGCGGCTCGGTCACTAGCGCGACTGAAATGCGGTAGTGTTTGTGAGGTGATTTACGCCTTCCAATCCCTAACGCGGCTCAGTCGCTAGAGTGACTCAACCACGTTAGGGATTGGAAATACGCGTCCTGGGTTTGATACCGGTTGTGACTGTTACCTATTTCTTTTCTGAGACTTATTCTGTTTCGTTAAAATTTATTAATATTATCTTCTTCAATGAAAGTCTTTATGTTCCGTAAAATGAAGCATGCGTGGTTTTTACGTACGTTTTGCATATATTGATTACATCGGTGATAATTTTTCTTACCTTCTTTTGTTTTTTCTTTAGACAAAATCTTGGACATCTTAGTAGTATCGTCATCATCAGCAGACGTACCAAATACAAAGAAAGAAGCAAGTTTCGTTAGCCCTCAGGTGAATAATAATTATTGGCCCACTGATATAACGGATATTACACTTATTAGTAGTCCAGAGAAAGGTCGTATGCATGTCATCAATGGTTGTCCTCTTCTATCTCTCACATCTCGTATGTAAAGAAAGACACAAGAGCAATGACGTCACGTATGTCATCTTTCTGGTACGACTCCAGATACTAATATCTACAGCCTGTATGTCGGACGAATATCTACAGCTCATATGTTGAACTAATATCTACGAACTTCAGAGTGTTGACTAATATCTACAGAGCTAAGGTCGGACGAATATCTATGACGGTCCCAGTGTTGACTTATATCTACAGAGCGTAGGTTGAACTAATATCTACTGAGCGTGGGTTGGACTAATTAGCTAAATGTCTCCAATAGTCCGATATTATGGATTTTTACATACATATTTACATAAATTAAGTTTTTTAAACTGCATACGCAATATTACGTTATTCCAATATGCTATAGGTACATAATTGCAAATCCAACCTCTGCCAGTGCTGTAGATATTCGTCAACACTTTGGTTTTCATAGATATTAGTCAGCAGTTTGAGCTGTAGATATTCGTCAACACTTTGGTTCCCATAGATATTAGTCAACAGTTTGAACTGTAGATATTTGTCAACACTTTGGTTCTCATAGATATTAGTTCGATTTTTTCAGTTTTTGGAATTCCTGTAGATATTAGTAGACGCCTCCTCTGGGACTACTATGTCTAATCCTTGGTAGTTTTACTTATGATTTTGTATACTCGACCTTCAAAATAAGAGGAAGGTAACTGTCTACGTGAGATTTCTAAAACTATCCAAATCGCCCCTTTTTCACCCCTTTTAGATCCTTATTAAATAAAATTTGCACACTTTACGTTCGATAGTAGGAGGAAAATAATTTCGTCAGGTTTCAACGAACTTGAATAGGCCGTGCAACGTCGGGGACTTAAGGTAGTACTACTTATGTAAAAGTAACGTATTTTAAAAACAGGAAAATGTTTATACACTTGTTGACTATTTTTCCAAATAATTTCTAACCCGTCCAATGCATATGGTGAGCCGTGGCACAAGTTTCTTTTGCCCTTCTCGAAGAGTTCACCCGCCAGCTCCTTCCCCCTCTTTAGGACCACTTTCTGCACCTGCTCGTCGGTTGAAAATTTATTGTAGGGGCGTGTAAATAGCCCCTGACACGAGGAAGTTACTACCCTATGTAAATTAACGAAAATTGAATTCTTCCCTATGTGACACAAAAACAGTTGACCCAGCAATTCCAACCAAAGTGAAACAAAACAATACTCACTCAGAGAATGCAGCTCTTGTACGATGTCCAGCATAAAAGACACTTCTTTTCACTTAAAATATCAAGGCGGTATTGCATAATCTTAACAGATGTTTCGCACAGCAAGGAAGTTTCAACAATGAAAAAATAAATCTGCCCATCAATAATATGTGCCAAATCCTAGGCACAACAATAATTCACTCACTGGGTGAACCATTTAATAATGACTGACCAGGAGTGACATCTGTCGGTTTTGACTCACACTCCCGTCGAAAGCAATTGCCTGATTCACAGAGGTAAGGAAATGCATGAATATACCGAATCTCAAGCCGCATAGGTAAATTCAATACAATACAAAAACCATAGATGGCGCCCTCATGGTCTCATAGCATAAATCATTAATTGATTAAGAAAATGGATACAAATATATTTATGGCGCGTATCCATATTCCCCGCCTTGGAAGTTCGTAGAGCTTACAAAAGAAAGAGTATAAAAATACAAATGAAACAAGAAATGAAATAGAAATAAAGTGACTGTATTCAATATTCAGGAATGACACGCATTGGAAATTCGCAGAATCTCACAAAATAAAGAAAAATAACTAAAAAATACAATGTAATAAAGTTCAATTGACCAAAATAACGGATATTAAGTAATGCCATGTCTGGGTCAGAGATCATTGAAACAATGACTAAAAAACAAAAAATAAATAAATAAAAATAGATAAAATATAAAATTATTGCGTTGGAATGGGATATAATTTGACAACCGGACGTTTAAAAGAACCAAATCTTGCCTTTACCGTCGCAACGCGAACAATTTTATCCATTCCGGGATGGATTTCAGTTATCACGCCTAAAGGCCAACTTAACGGAGGGGAATCTTCCTGTCCCACTAGTACGACAGTTCCGATATCAATCGGATGATCAGAAGTAGTCCACTTCTGCCTGACTTGCAAGGTGTGCAGATACTCTGAACGCCACTTCTTCCAGAAGGACTAAACCATGCTGTCTAATAATTGCTTACGCTGAGTCAAATTGATTTTCCCGTCTGCCAGGACAGAAGCAGGCAAGTACTGCAATGGTGTCGACATTAAAAAATGCGCAGGCGTAAGGACTTCTGGATAAGGGTCAGAAGACATAACTGCAAGTGGACGCGAATTCATTATGCACTCAATTTGAACTAGCACAGTCTGTAACTCCTCATAGGTGAGAAGCTGAGTTCCAATCACACGGTACAAGTGTGTCTTCATGCTCTTTATGTTCGACTCCCACATACCCCCAAATGAAGCGCGCGTGGTGGAATCATTTTCCACTCTATACGACGCTTAGCGAGTTCGCGCTTTAATGAGGGCTCATATTCAGATTCAACCAAAAACTTGTAGAGGTCATCTAATTGTGCCTTCGCACCCACAAAATTAGTACCATTATCTGAATACAAGCATGTTACCGGGCCACGCCGAGAAATAAAACGGCTGAAAGCAGCCAGGAAAGCATTTGAAGTTAAGTCAGAGACCAACTCAATATGAATAGCCTTGGTCACAAGGCATACGAATAGACAAATATATGCCTTTTGAGAATGTTGTCCTCTCCGACGAGTCAGCGTAATACGGAGGGGACCTGCGTAATCTACACCGGTATGTACGAAGGCCTTTGCTTCTGCAACACGATATGACGGTAAATCTGCCATCTTCGGTGTAGGATCCGATGGATTTAAGCGGAAGCAACAATTGCATTTCCGCACCATCGCCCTAATAACAGTCCTAGCATCTAATATCCAATAGCGTTGACGTAAGATAGACATAAGAAGTCCAGGGCCTGTATGACAGTTCACGACATGAAAGTGAGCGATGATCAGATCGACAACACAGTCATGTTTGGGAAGTAAAACCGGATGTTTAACCTCAAAAGGTAAATCCGATTTAGAAAGCCGCCCCCCAATACGTAACAGATTATCTCCATCAAGAAATAGAGATAAACTCTGAAGTCTTTTGGAATGAAATTTGCCTTTCTAGAGTGCAGCAATATCTCCTGCAAAATGAATACTCTGCACAGCACGAATCACAGCCTTTTTACAGGAAGGTGATACCTTTTTTACGAATCGAAGGACATAAACTACTATCCTTAAAGGTTTATCCCAAGTGGATATACGCTGAGCCAGTTCACTCAGGACCGATTTTTCACCCCGAAATGTTGCAATGAGCACATTAGCTTTGTGTTCAGGCATTTCACCAGTATTGGTAGGGTGAAACGGTTTTAATGGCCATTCCAAAGGTGGGCTGCGAATCCATGATGGGCCGTTCCACCATAAATCATGTGAAACGAGTTGGGAAGGAAGCAAGCCACGAGAAAGGCAGTCGCTCGGGTTTTCTCTAACGGCGACATGATAAAACTTCTCAGGAGGCAAATTCTCCTGACATTGAGCCACGTGATTACTAACAAACATCGACCATCGATGTGGCGACGAATGTATCCATGAAAACGCAATGCTAGAATCTGAAAACGCGTATGTTCCTGCAATAGGAAGACGCTCAGAATAATTATCTTGAACCGTCCGTATTAATTTGGACATCAATACTGCGGCACAGAGCTCCAAACGAGCGAGGGTCGTCATTTTGGTGGGAGAAACCTTTGATTTTACGCACAATAATCTCACTGTAATTTTCCCAAACAGATCAGTGGTATGCAAATAAATCACACTGCCGTAACCATTCATGCTTGCATCGCAGAAAGCAACAACGAGCACCATACTGTCTTTCAGGACACCAACATGGCGAGGGATTTTCATCATTGAAATTAGAGGAAATTCCTGTGTAAGCGCCGAAAACCGATGAATAACACTATCAGGGGGTGTATCATCCCAACCAATGTTGCACAGCCATAGCTCTTTGATAAGTAATTTAGCGTACAGAATGACAGGGGCGACCAAGCCGAGGATATCAAATAAGCGGGCAACTATGGAGAGTATGCTCCGCTTTGTGCACTTCTCCTGAACATAAGATGTCGTAAAGAAGAAGCTGTCATCAGTTAGTTCCCACGAAAGGCCCAACACCTTAGAGGTATTGTTAGAACCAACAGTGAAGTCCACCGCACTGCGGTGAAAATCTGGAAGGTTTTCAAGTACAACTTGAGAACTAGTAGTCCATTTGACCAAATCAAAGGCACCGGACTTGAATAACGAGATTAATTCTCGAGAAAGACGTACGGCGCTGGACTCATCTGCAATAGAATAGACCAGGTTGTCCACATACAACTTGAACTCTGCCACATTGGCAGTATACGGGAAATGTGGTCTCATATCTTTGGCTAACTGACGAAAGTCAAATAAAAACATAAACCAATCAGTTTGCAAATTGAGACCAGTATGCAAGATGTCATTTAGTGACAGCCCTGTATGTGTCTTAGCGCTAGCGTCCAGCACAATCCTAGGCATAGGATTATCAGGACGAATGGCGGCATGATGGATGTAATATCCATCACCTGCAATTTCAGACCTACTACAGAATACTAAGAACCTCATATCAGTCATATCACCTTTGATTATACAGTGATTAGGCGGTTTATTTGTGATACTATCAACGACAAGTGCGTGTATATGACATTTATTATTTGAATACACGCGCGACTCAATGTCTAAATAGACGTCACTGAAGATTGGTCGTGAAGCTGAACCAATTTCTTTGACAAAAGAATTGCTCAAAGGAATTATTGGTAAATTCAGTGACTTACAACAATTTATCGTAATCAAATTATTTTGAGAGCCATTATCAATTAGGCACCGAACAATAACTTTATTTCCGTTTTTAAGCTTCGCGTATACTTGTGCGGTCGAAAGTAAAATAGAAGAGTTCGGTGTTACTTTGGCAGAAAGCGAACACGAAGAATTGACATTCGCAGTCCCCTCCACTTGCTTATCACCAATGCCAGTTCCATTGATGCTGGATGACACTGGAGGGGAACTGACGGTTCTTCACTAGTAGGTACTTGCGACATATGTACATGAGTATTGGTTTTCATATTATTCACACTGCCAAAATGTAAGAATGTATGATGACGTTTATTGCACAAATCACAAACTAACCCCGATTTGCATGACTTGATTGTATGTGAACCACTAAGGCAATTTACACAGGCATTTTTCGATTTTATAAATTCAAATCGAGCCTGTGGGGAACTCATACATTTAAACTTTGAGCAAACGTTGACTAAATGATCAGTTTTTTTACAACACATACAAGATTCCAAGGGCATATTCTGAGTCGAGAATGTACGTGCCGAGGCTAGTATCAGGTTACGAGTTCGTTTGACCGGTAAAAACAGATCCACAAAGGCATTCAATGATTCAAATTCCGGTTGAAACCCTGGATTTAAAGTCAACTGACAATAATTAATATCGTCAATAATGTTTTCAAACTGAATGTACATTTTATCTATTAATCCGGTCTGATCTATGAAAGTTTCATTATTCCTAAAATCGAAATCAGAGACATTTTTTGTCAAGTTAAATAGATCATTAATACGTGAAAAAAGTTTTTCCTTTTTCGCTGTTAACGAAATAAGCATTCGATCATATTGATCATTTGAAATTTCTTCCGTAATTCTTGGCATTTTTTATATATGCGAAAAGATTACCACAAAATTTTACAATAATATTACAATGTTAATAATTAATTAATAATAATGCTGCGAATAATTGTCCAAAATTACGACAATTCCGCGAACAATGTTAACAATTAATTAATAATAATAATGTTGCGAATAATTATCCAAAATTACGATAATTCTGCGAACATCCAAATATGTCATCCAAAAGCAAAAAACAAGACCAGCTATAGTTCTCAAAAAATGAGAGGTACTTCAAATTTTCCAAAAAAATACGTAAATTCAAACTTCCATGTAATATCAGCTATAATCTCGAATTTAATGTATAAATGAATGAATAATCCAGGCTACGAAAGGACCACTAAATATGTAGGGGCGTGTAAATAGCCCCTGACACGAGGGAGTTACTACCCTATGTAAATTAACGAAAATTGAATTCTTCCCTATGTGACACAAAAACAGTTGACCCAGCAATTCCAACCAAAGTGAAACAAAACAATACTCACTCAGAGAATGCAGCTCTTGTACGATGTCCAGCACAAAAGACACTTCTTTTCACTCAAAATATCAAGGCGGTATTGCATAATCTTAACAGATGTTTCGCACAGCAAGGAAGTTTCAACAATGAAAAAATTAATCTGCCCATCAATAATATGTGCCAAATCCTAGGCACAACAATAATTCACTCACTGGGTGAACCATTTAATAATGACTGACCAGGAGTGACATCTGTTGGTTTTGACTCACACTCCCGTCGAAAGCAATTGCCTGATTCACAGAGGTAAGGAAATGCATGAATATACCGAATCTCAAGCCACATAGGTAAATTCAATACAATACAAAAACCATAGATGGCGCCCTCATGGTCTCATAGCATAAATCATTAATTGATTAAGAAAATGGATACAAATATATTTATGGCGCGTATCCATTTATTTTATTTATTTATTTATTTATTTGTACACGCCCAATTAGGGCTTTTACATATGATAAAATTAAAAACACATTTGTTATAATCAAAGAATTAAGAGATAACAATTAAATAAGTATCAAGTATAGATTTTTTAACTTAAAACAAAAGAGTAGATTATAGGATACACATTCATATACATTTAAAGAAGTGATTTTCTTGCAGCTTAAAAGCAACAGAATAAAATAAAGGATACACATTCATATACATTCGACACATATTGAAAATTTATGAACATTTCAAATTTATCTAGATAGACATACAGATTTAATAACAATGTTTTTATAGGTTGATAGACTTTCAGTACCGTTGTTTTCATCCATATATGCCTTTAAGAAGGTGAAAAGATGATAATCTGAAGTCGTCAAGTCAGGGGATTACGGGGAATGATTCAAATAATCCCAATCAAATGAGTCCATGATCTTATTGGTGGCTAAGGCTTTGTGAGGTCGGACGTTTTCGTGAAAAAGGCACACTTCTCTGTTCAGCATTCCCCTCCTTTTGTTTTGAATGCTCCTTTTGAGTTTTTTTATGGTACACAATATTGTTGTGCATTGATGATCTCAACCTGAGGCCGAAATTTGAACAAAATGATGCCTTTTCGGTCCTAAAACACTGAGGCCATGATTTTTTTTGCCCGAAATTGTGGTTTTCAATTTTTTCACAGATGGGGAATTGGTGTGACGCCACTTTGACGACTTTTTTTTCCGGGCATGTAATGAGCCACCCACTTTCATCTCCAGTAACAATAGAGCTCAGAAATCCTCACCTTTTTTTCTTGTAGGTGTTATTTCTTCCGTGAGTGAAAAGCAGATCACAGCACTTGGCGGGATTTTTTGCCGACAACTTTCACGCAACTGGACACTAAAACGTGAGTTTACGTACAACAATGTTCCTGCGATGCTCATTCTGGTCAGAAGACCCCCCTGTACCACTAACGTCAGAAGACCTCCCCTGTACCGCCAACCCTCAAAAAACTAAAAACCTCCGCCCGTTGTGATCACAGTACACTTACTTTCTGAACATGCCTCGTATTCATATTATAGAGACTAGCGTTGTTAAAAGTACTTACATTAAAGATAAATAAAATTTAATTAAATGAAGACAATATAAGCGAAACTCAATCGAAAATCTGAAAACAGAAAAATCAGAAAAAGATATTGACACATCTGGGACGTGTGTGTGTCAATATCTTTTTCTGATTTTTCTGTTTTCAGATTTTCGATTGAGTTTCGCTTATATTGTCTTCATTTAATTAAATATTACAATTTGAGGTTTTACTCATAAAGTTAAAATAAAAATAAAAATAAATAAAATTAGCCTTTATTGCTGAAACTTATTAAGAATTGAATGAAAATTTCGTTTGATCAGTGCTCGACACAAAGCTACTCCATTGGATTCTAGAATAGATATTAATAAATCTGAAATAAGCTATTTTCTGATTGATTCACAAAATTTTCCACACTCATTTCTATCTTTTTGTCATTTTCTTCTTTTTATTTATAATGGACCCAAAGTAAATCACCCGAAATCTTTAATTATTGTTTTCAAAGCTGTTTGGACTATAAAATATTTCTTGATTTTGTATATACTTAAGATTAAAGACAACCTAAGTGAAACATCTGAGTGGGAATTGCGTTTGCGGTATGAAGAATGGATGATTTTTTTAAATATTCATTATCAGTGCATTTATTTAATTCTCAGAAAAAGGAGGATTATGGTTCATTAATCGATAATTTTACGGTTTAGAACATAAATACCTACCATATTTTAATGTGGGAACTTTCAGTATTTTTTAATTACTTATACCTTTTTATCGACTTAAAAAACGTCATATTTTTGGTGGCTTCAACATTACAAGCACGATTTTCCATGATCCGTTAACCCGTGGCGTGTAATTCGAGTGTTAAATTTCGAGTGGCAAACTTAAGCGGACTGTAAATATGTTGAACATTTGATTTTATCACGTTTTTTATCACAAGCTTGTTGAATGTTGTGTGTTGTGATTGTCCTATTTCATATTTAACTTCATTTAGCACTGAACACTTTTGATTTCTCGTTTATCTAATCTCGATGTGAAGAGCCTCTTACTTTAAAATTTTCTGTCAAGCCCCCCCTTAAATTCTAACATTACCTTAATTTTTACGTCTATGCTCTCTTTTGTCTGTGGCCGCGTCAAAGTTTCTAATTTTTGTTTATAAAATGGCTTGTTATCATTCTCTACCTTTGTTCGATTCTTTTGATCTCAATTCGTCTTTTTGCTTCTAGACTTTAAGAATTACTCTCAATTACTGTCGCCAATCAAGTGTTTAGAGTCGAATCTCTCGCTGTAAATTTATTCACCAGAATAAACGAAGTTTACAACATTATCCAAGGACAAACGCAAGTGTTTTACTTATAAAAAGGATAACCTCTCAAAAATAACAAAACAACTCTCTCTCTCACTTTACGTTCCTTGGTGTGGAACAGAAGGAAGCCAACAAAAGCAGCTCAAATTACACCCTGACTGCAGACTATCTGGAGACCACACCTAAGGACCTGCGCAAAGGTAAGAATGACAAGAAAAGCCCTACCTTTTAATCACACAAAATTTATATGAATGCAAGAGAAGTTCAAAAGAAGATTTCAAGTTCAAAATTGCTGTTATCACAAGCGCGACAATATTTCGACTGATAAAGTGGGTATTTTAAAAATGAAACGGACTTCAAAGTGGCTACGTAGGTAGGATTGTAGTCATCTTCTTTCTTCTCCTAAGAAGGGCTTTGTAAAGAAGATAGGGATAATGGGAGATAATAATAATAAAAAGTTTATTCATCAGTAGATTTTTTCACAATCTTTACATAGTACAAAGCAAAGTCGCTCTTGCTGTCTGCACGCTTAGATTTTTTAAAGTACGTAACAGATTTTCATGCGGTTTTCACAAATAGAGTGATTTATGAGGAAGGTTTAGGTATTTAATTTGTCAAGGTTTTGTGAAAATTGGTTGAAATATATGACATGTAAAGGGAGCGGGCTGGCAAGTAGTGTGGATTTCATATATATGCAAATTAACGGATGGCGTTGGTCATAAAGGTTGGGTAATGACGTTGTCAGTAGACGGCTTTGTATTTTATTAGCCACAGCAACGTGTTCCCAGGTCAGCTAGTATTGTATATTTGGTTCTTTTTTCATTGATTCTATTGACGAAAAGGTTACTGGTCAGCTATAATTCAGGTTTTCTCCTAGAATGTAGCTGATTTTCAGCAGTGTTTCCGGTGATGAATACATTGAACTGGACCCAGTGGCGGATACATATGGGGGGCGCGGGGGGCACGCACCCCCCCCCCCCTTGCCCCCCCTTGCCCCCCCCCCCCCCCCTTGCCCCCCCTTGCCCCACCCCCTTTGCCCCCCCCCGGCCCCCATCCCCCTTGCCCCCCCCCCCCTGTGCCCCCCCCTTGCCCACCTCTTGCCCCCCCCTCTTGCCCCCTCCCCTCTTGCCCCCCCCCCCCCCCCTAAATATAAGAAACATAGATATAAATTGAAATTAAAAGAAACCACATTTTTAAACTCACAGGTGGCAAACTAACTAATATACTACACGTGGTCACCGAGGGAGGTGGGATTAAAAATTGCAAAAAGTGGGTCACATAGTATGGGTATGTTCCCTTACGTGAAATTATGTGCTAAACAAATATTTCCCGCAATAAACTAAAAAAAAATTTAAAAAAATAAGCGCAATAAAATAAATTTGCACAATTATCAAGCACTGTTATGACGTCAGTCTATTGGTGGTAAAATGGCAAAACGTACTGTCAATTGTCAAAGTAACTGTCAAAAGTCAAATTGACAAAAGGTAGAAACAATGTTGCCAGTTTATAAACCTAACCTCCAAAAAACACCTATGTGAGTAAAAACACCTATAATATATTGGTTTAAAAATAATGCGGTAGTGGTGAAATGCATGATCTTCTCGATTCTTCCGCATATATCTTCATTAAAACAACAAATTGTTTTTGGCGATCTTTTCCAGGGGCGTATCTGACCATTCTTTTTTATTTGCTGACACTCTTTTTATTTACAAGTCTTAAGATCTGTTACCCTAAATATAAGATATTTTCATAAATTACTTTTAAAGGTAATAACTGTTAAAAAACTCCAAAATTTGAACATGCTTATACGTTTCAACATAAGTTAATAAAATAAAAACAAAGTCGTCACACATGTTCGACAGAAATATCAAAGTTAAGGCATGCCAACGTCTTCACGTTGGTTCTATCAGTCTTCACTCCAGAACCGGTGGATTTGTAAGTTGAGAAGATGAACGAAATGGTATACACTCCAACCGTGAAGGCGTTTATGGGAACATCTTTGGTGTCTGCTACCATGTGGTCGATATAATATTCACCCTAGAAAGTATAAAACAAGACACAGTAATCAATTAATCTACTCTACCAATAACCTGTCTTTTATTTTTATGCTGAACTTTATTTGAAACTTGTATTTTTGATATCAAAATAATACTTGAACCTATTACCCCCACTTATGAAATGTAAGTTTCTCCCGCAATGAAATGAGTTTAGTAGTCATTTCAATCAGGTTTGCCAAGCAAAAATAAAAACAATTAAAAGGTTAACATAAAAAATAATTATTATTCTTCAAACGCATAATTTCTATTGTCTGTGATGAAGTACGTGTTGTGAAATATTCCTGCCTGACGTATTGCGTAAAATTATTAACTTTCATTGAACTTTTAATAGAAAAAAATCGTACCAAATTCTGTGTGGGATTTTTTTTATTTATACTTACTTCTTCGATTGGACATTCTGGTGGAAAGTTGACAGCCCGCAAATACTGTCCGATCATGGTCTTTTGCTCCTTGTTTTTTACTTCGGCGCAGAAATCTTCGACTTCGAACGCAGCCATTTCTTCCTTTGTTCCAAGAGGTGTTATTTTTTCGACGATTAATCGGAGCTAAAATCAGCCAATTAAAGACAAATTTATTATATAAATTATATCAAATTCTCAGCTTAACTTTTATAATATCAAGTTCAAAAACTTCAATCCGTCCTGCCATTATTTTTTTTATTATTTGGCTGCTGAGATCGAGCATGCCACCAATCGGAAGACTCAACTTTCTGGTGTCATTGCGCGAGCGTTAGTTTCTAGATTCACGCTTTTTACAATAATTACCGTTAAAAGTATTAGTCCGATTTCAAATCTATTAAGGTTAAATCTATTAGAGTTGTACCTAATATTCCCCTACCTGCCATCATTATAAAATCCCAGATAACTAATTCTTTATGGAAAGTGTGGGACTGCACTAACCTTCCCACATTTATTATAATCTATCTTTATATATATAAAAATGATAATATGTGTTTATGTATATTTATGTACGTGATGTTATGAGTTGCTAAACCATTTATCTGATGGCGATGAAACTTTGGGATGACTTATGTGCGCTTTCTCGCGATGGTTTTTTATAGTGAGTTTTGGCATCATGTAAATATGCATGGCTAACCGTTCATTCGATTGCGATGAAACTTTGGGGATTTGATGTGTGCATACCCGCGATGGTTTCTACACATACAGTGAGTTCTTATATCATGAAATTATGCGTTGCGAACCGTTCATCCGACTGCAATGAAATTTTTAGGATTTGTAGTGCGCATGCCTGCGATAGTTTCTATGTACAATAGTGAGTTCTGGCATCATGAAATTATGATTTGATGTGTACATGCCCGCGATGATTTCAAAATATTATAGCGAGCTCTGGTATCATGAAGGAGGACTGAGAAATGTCATAGGCTACTTTTTATCCCGGAAAAAACATTTTATTCCCATCGAAAAATTCTTTATACAATAATTTCCCCTAATACCATGCGAGGAAGCCGCGGGTAAAAGCTAGTAAACAACACTGATGTACGAGTATAATACTACTCCCAGCGACAGGTCGTAATTGCCATCCTTCTTATTGTTTATTTATTGATTTATTGCGGTATTTTAAATAGTTATCTATGTCCGAATACAATGCTATATGTACATACACTTAAAAAAAAACTTTTATACCAAATCAATCACATTTCTTCGCAATTTAATTTTAAATATCTTTATGCTCTCCTCCAATTTTATTTCTTCTGGTAATCCTCCAAATATTTTCAATGCTCCGTACATCAATGACTTTTGACTCTATGTTTTTTTTCCTGAAGGGGAGTCTTAGTTCATTTCTTTTCCTCGTCGCATGTGTATGTTTGCTTTGTAGTTTATCAATTTTTCTTAGGAATTCTATAGACGTATGGCCATTGATTATTTTGTAGATTAACAATATAGTATTGAAGTAAATAATTTGTTTAAATGACAGGATATTCTAATCCTTCAATATTTTCTTGACTGAAGTGTACCTATTTTTCTTCAATATATTTCTCATAGCTCTGTTTTGTGGAATTGTCATTTGTTTCATTAATCCGTCATTGGCTACGAATAGAATGCTGTTTCAGTAATTTATGTGAGGTGCAATGATTGCGTTGTACCTACACATTTTTACTGGAGACTATGTCAAGGAATCTTCTTATTCTTCCCAATAGCGAAATTTTGTTTGCAATCTTTTTAATAATTTGTTTTGCATTTTGAGCGAAAGTCAATTTTGAGCAAAATTCAATTATTACTCCCAAATATTTCATTTAAAATACTTCTTTCAAAACGATTAACTACTAATGTAGTTCTCCATTTAAATGATTTATTATGAGTTCATAATCTTCTCCTTCTATATATATCAATGGTCATCTGCAAATAATCTCATTTTACAATGTTTCAATACTTTTACCTTATCATTAATGTACATTATAAAAAGAATAGGTCCGAGAACAGACCCTTGTGGTACTCCCAATGTAATCTTCATTGGTTCGGAGATTGTCTCACCCACTTTTATGGTTTGATATCTATTAGTTAATCCTTGAACCATTTCAATGCCTTTCCTTTTATTACATTTTTAGATAGTTTTTTAATGATTATATCTCTATATATCGTTTCAAGAGCTCTCTGAAAGTCCAGGAAAACCGCGTTCACATATTTATTTTTATCTGAATCTTGTTTCCAGATCTCCAGAACTAAATTGAGAGCCATTTCACAACATTTGTTATTTTTAAATACACACTGTTCTTCACACAATATATCCCATTTTAAATTTTTCCTTGTGGTATTTTCAAGACTTATGAAAAGGAAGAGGACGATCGTTGATGACAGAACATATCCAAATTACTTTTATAAAATATCTTACCTTCAAATTCAACAATACCTTCAAAAATTACTTAAACATTTCAAACTTTGCAACAAAGGCGAGCAATAGCCGATTTAACATTTGTACGGAGAATTTTAAATAATATAACGACTGAACCAATCTTTTGTTCCTAATTAATTTTAAAATAACTTTAATAAGTACACGCTATACAACACATTCCACACGAGATCAAAACAAATGCTGCAACTAATCCGTAATAAACCGTGCTTTTCATACATTCAACTACATTAGTCTTAACTTTTACGTCGACATTTTCTTCGATTCATTGCCCAAATTTAAAAGGAGCATCAATGTAAACTGTTCAGTGCGTATACATATCCTTTCACAGATCACTACTTCTCACACCTACAGACATACTCAGTACTCGAACTAGTACACGAACACAGATACCTACATCTACGCACATCACCCGGTAAATACCTACATACCTCAAATAAGACTGTACAAATTGTTTTATCACTATAACTAATGAACTGTTTGTTTCTTAAATAAAAAAAATATATAATTAAGAGGATTACGTACACTGACTAAGTCCTGCATTTTCTTTTTGAGCTCGAACTTTCCTTCTAATACCGCAATTGTCTCGTTGTATCGAATCGCCCTCAGACGGGACGTTTCAATGAAGGCTTGGCTATCAGCATCGGGGCAGACGGTCACACCAGAGTTGTAGTTAATTATAAATTTGTTCTGTAAAAATAATTTCGGTAATGTCTTACTCGGCATTCCATGAGCATCAAAACCATTGTGTATTAATATTAACTACACATCATCGCACATTTGGAAATGCTACGCAATTTTTAAAAAAAAAAAAAACAAAACTTCGAGGATTTTTGCGAGGAAATAAGAGAGAAAACTAAGCCAAAGAGATTTCAGCTCCATTTTGAAATATTTTTTGAATGAAGAAAATGCACAAGTTTTGTTTAGACTAATTAATTGTTTATTTTCATTTTAGCTATTTTTGTTAAGAATTTGAGAATTAAGAAAGAAACATACACTCTTTTTAGCTTCTCCATAATAAAAGGAGACGGAGTTGATAAAAAAAAATACGATAGCGGCTTTCGCACAATACTCCATTTTTGAGTGTACCGTCGAGCCTGTTAAACTGAAAATGAATGATACGATTGACCAACAAAAAGGGTGTTTATTTAATACTTTTTTTCTTTATCTCCGTCCTAACAGGGTGTTTTAATTTTTTATCAATAATTCGGTTGACATTCGTTTTTTTGGCAATCTTTTGACAGATTTCTGCATTAATATAAAAATACAAAATACGTTCGATACGATTTTAGATTTTCACGGCCAAAAGTATTTTTGTTATTAGTTTTTGGGGTATTACGCCGTGTTGCGCTACCTCCTTCTTTAGCCAACGTTTCGGACAGCGTTGCAGTGTCCATTATCAGGGCAGATGTGTAATAGTTAGGGGTGATGTTTGTACTTATCTACTTAGGAGCGATACCGTGTCGCCAGCTCCACTCCTGTACGAGCTGGCGCTACAATATACTTCAACATGTTTTTTTGGGTTTACATCAAGGCTAAACGCAAAAACAAAACATGGTTTCACTTCTGCCGCGTGTCAATTGCACGCTCCGTTTTTTTTATTATTTATTGTGTTATAATTTATCGCCCGTTGGGTTTTTAAATAATTTTATCATTGCTTATTGCTTATGATCTGCTGTACGTAGCTGGTAATATATATTTTGATGTTTATGTTTTTCTCCCTGTAATTAATTAACAATGTTACATTCGACATTACTTGTTTAATTTTTATAATATGTAATTAACTACTCAATAGCTATTTGCGTGACTTTTTATTAAGTACGTCAATTATACTCGTATTTCTCCTCACACATGTTTTGTGTTTCATTGTATATAATAAATAAAAGATAAACCCTTGTTAGGTAAAATTACACAAATAATTAATTTGTAGAATGTTTGAATTATAATACAAAAGTAATGGGGTTTTTTATAACGAAATGAGATCTATTGTTTTTTTTAATTAAAACTCTAACTAACTTACCATCACGCTCTATCCGCTTGTTGTATATAAAAAAAATAATTCCAGTCAAATCACACGAGCGGAAGACGCTCTCAGTATCTGTCTGGTGAAAGACAACCATTCAAAATCAAAATTTTGCTTGAAATGACTTTAGCCGTATTTGGTGACCAGATTTGAAAAGCCGTGTGCTTTCTCACCACCTTTTTGCCATAATAATAAAATATTTGTGCCTATCAACTAGAGCACTAGGACATAATATATAATATAAGCCATATGTCATAACATTAAATATTGTTCCAAGCAAGTACCACGAATAATTTTAAAAAGAATACACAGAAATCACGCGTTTATAAATTTAGCAACGTTATTTTTTTTATGAATCCTATATATGTAGAAATTAATTCCCCTCAGGGCCTGCGTCATCTTTGGGAATGCTGTGTAGAGGGTATTTTTACAGGAAGAAGAGATAGTTCTGGAAAGGAAAAGGGTATTAGGGGTGGGTAGGAATCTGGGGCTCAATGTGTCCAGGAGTGACTCCCACGGTGCGGTGCAATACGTTATTCCTGGAGAAGTCAAAAGGACACCCTCAACCACTCTCTCCCGATCCGGCCTGCCATGCAGCTGGTGGGCAGAGGTATCCGCCACCAAGACCCGGACAAATCTCACCCCATGAACCCGGGCGCCCATGCTAAGGTCAACAAACGTGGCAAACCACTTGGGGTGACCCGGGGCGGCGGTACCCATATTCGCCTCCCAAATTAACTTAATTAAATATGGGATCAACGGCCAAACACAAGTGCATTCAATGTCTATCTTATACAACAAACAGTTTTCACGCCTCTGTTTTATGAATGAGGGCGAAACATTTCCAAACGGCCGGCCGGCGTAGTCCAGCGGTAAGGCTCTCGACTCGCACTCCGAAGGTCGCGGGATCGAATCCCGGCGTGGCAAATAAATTTTATTTGATTAATTTGTGTTATTTAACAATTTATTCATTTTAAATATTATAAAAGTAGTATATTTGCTGCACGTTCCAGAGTGGAAGATACCCTCAGTATCGCCCTGGTGTAAGACCACCATTCAGAATTGAAACGTTGCTTGAGATGGCTTTAACCGTGTTTGGTGACCAGATCTGAATAGTCAGGTACTTCCCCACCTTCCTTTTCCCTATCTCCTTCCCCTCCCCACTACCTTCAGCCTCACAACATACCCCAATTGGGGATGCCATAGTCCCACTGACTCCAGACGGGAGCAGTTGGGACTCTTGTGTGGTATTCATGTAAATAAAAAACGAACCACTTTTTAATAATTTTATGGTTATGGATCGGATTTATTTTCGACTTTCTTCAGCCTCACAACATACCCTAATTGGTGATGCCTTAGTATCATTTGCTCCAGACGGTTTGGAGCAGCTGGGACTCTTGTGCGGAACTCTCAATAAAGTAATAAAAAAAATATGTAATTTGAGAACTGTCTCACACTTTTTGTGAATTTTCAGCGAATATTCACACTAGAGTCTAGCCTTATAACGTAAATAATTGTAATGATAATTTAGTTTTCTCTGCGCTCAACAAAAATAAATAAAAAAAAACCTACTCTATTGGATCCAAAAATAAATATTTGATCTGAAATTTGCTCTTTGCAGAATACTGATTAATTCACGAAATGTTCAAAACTCGTTTCTAACTTTTTATCGTTTTCTTCTTTGTATTAATAATGGACCCGAAGTAAATCAACCAAAAACGTTTATTCATATTTTAATGGTGTTTGAACTGAAGGATAATTCTTGATTTCGTATTTACTTAAGATTAAAGGCAACCCAACCGGAACATCTGAGTGGGAATGGAGTTGGCATTATGAAAAATGGTTTATTTTTTTTTCAATCTTTTTTACAATCTTATAAAAAAATCAAAACTATGTGATCGGCGGGGAAAGTTATGACGATGGCGTTCTAGATATGACCGTGCTTTTTACAATACTGTGATATTAAAAGATGTTAAAAGATGGACGAAAGCCGTGGAAATGGACAGAGATTATATTGAAAAGCAACAAATTAATCATCAATAGTGTGGTTTTCTTCCCCTGTAAGTGCGATTTTTATTACTTGAAAATTAAAGGAGAAAAAAATAGGAGGCATTACTTATTGACTGGCCCTAGTAGTTTTGGAGTATAAAATCAATCTAACTATCTTAATAATAAAAAAAAATAATGTTTGGACCTAAGCGTTTTAAAGGGTTTTCTTGCAACACAATCTAAGAAAAAAAACCGTTCTAATTGCATATAAGTTTAGCAGTCAGGAAAAGACCAGCGTCGGGCGCCGCGATTAGCCCGCGCACTCAACGCGTATTTTCCGGACGACACGGCGGCGTTGGCGCGGCGCTCTCGCCCGCCACGATGCCTTTGACAACAAAACAGCCTCCACGGTTAAAATAGTCAATTATTTTTAAAAAATGTCAACCGTAAAGCATCAGATTGCGTGCTCCAGTAAAAACAATGATAGTGTAATTCTTTTTCTGGCGTGTTTTAACAGATTGTACACAACATAATATCAATCACGACTTAAATCGTTCCACGTTTGTTTTCCGTTTGTTCTCCGTTCAGCACGGTAACGAATAATGAAACACGGACAATGGTGAGAATTAAGAAAACTATAATTATCTTGTCAAACGTAACATAGTGTGTATGCAAATAAGCACACACAAGGAACATTATTTGATTAGTTAGAAAATGAAAATTCGGTACCTATACCTGAAAGGGTGTTTTCGCGTTCCACCATCTCTCTATCTGCCCCCGGCAATGAATACCGAACGAGAATGCTCGAGATGTCCTTTGTCTTTTCTAATGAGGCTCTCATATGTGCTGGCAGCCAACAAACACACCCCTCCCACCCATTCTTCAAACATCTCCGTAATGAACGCCTTTGTTTACCGCTGAAAAAAAATGCATGAAATTCAGCCAGTTTTCTACGCGGGGAGTATGGTTGTTTCTGCGTAAAAAATAATTTATGGGGGGAAATTTTGTAGGAAACTATAAGAAGATAAACATAAAACAATATGTACTGTATAAATACTGGTAGAATATTATTTTTTTATTACAAGGTTTATACATTTCCACGTTAAAAAATGACAGCCAACCGGGTTGCGTATTTACAAAACCTATACCGATTCATTCGCGGTAAAGACAATTTACATTTTAAATATACCTCTATATTGATTATTTTTTATCACATTGCAAAAACAAAAAATGTTCTAAAATCTAGATAAAATAATCTTTCTGATGTGTATATTAGAAATTAATAATTTTATCTCTGAATATATAAAATAATATTATTCCGTATGTTGTAAATACACCTCTATATTGATAATTTTTTATCACTTTGCAAAAACAAAAATTGTTCTAAAACCTAGTTAAATTAATCTTTCCAATGTGAATATTGGAAATTAATAATTTTATTTCTAAATATTTAAATTTTGATATTGAAAATTTAAAGCGACTGAAACGCGGTACGGATTGTAAATACGCAACCGGGTTTCACTTATCTCAAGCTTTTTTTAGCAGTTTTATTAAAGTAAAAGTACTAATACTCCAAACCTAAACACTGTTTGTGCAAGATATACTCTGTTTTCATTAAAAAACTGTTTAAAAAACACAGTTTTACTATTATTCCCAAATATCTATACAGGTAGTTAAGGGACGTACTTGACTCACTTTAACCAGTGATTCTTGACATTATTTGGAGTAAAAAATATAAATGAAGTTTTGGTCTCCGGTGACAAAAGAACGACGAGGGAGAACTTCCCTTGAGAAGACATGAGTACTTCCCTACCGTTGTGAAATTTGATGAAAATATTAAAACAAGTTTCACCTTCTGAAATGTCAGAATCCTTTTGCTATAATAAGGTCTCCAAGGTGCTGCAGTCGCGAAAAATGATTTTACGCGCAATCTTTTAACACTGGCGTGTAGCCTGGTTTCTCCTCTATCTCGCAGCCGTTCGCAATGGAATTTCCACTCGCCGTACCCGCCAGGGTGGTTACGCTCTGTAATTCGTTTTTAAACTTTGGCTTCGGCGAATCTGAAGAAAGCCACTGAGATTGTCCCTTTGTCTGTGGTGTCATGTAGTGTATCCAAATCTCATCCCCAGTCACAATTGAGTCCAAAAATTCTGCGCTATCGATGTCGTAGCACTCAAGGAATTCGCGGTCTGCTTCAACCCGTTGTTTTTTGTGATCTTCGGTGAGCATTTTGGGACCCACTTTTGGCAGACTTTGTGGTCTCCCAAATGTTCGGTCAAAATCTTGGCAATAGTGATCTGACTGACATCAGGGATCATATCACAGAGCTCCCAAACCGTCAGCCGTCGATCTGCAATTATTGTTTTTTCCACTTTGACAATTTTTTTGTCTGAAACCGATGACCGTACGACATGCTTTTAAATTCTCTGCAGCATTTTTGCACGTTTTCGCACTCATGTTTTCCGTACTCTTTAAGTAGCCGAGATTGAATTTCTATTAGGGTATTTTTCCACAAAAAAAACGAATTATAAAGCGTAATTCACCCCTGGTGGGTGCGGCGAGCACAAGCTCCATCGCGAACGGCTTCCACGCCAAGACTAAGCGTCACCTCATGTTGGGGATTAAAATGGTTTTTCGCGACAGCAGTACCTTGGAGACCTTATTTTACAGACAGCCCACGTAGATGTCGATTAACGCAAACACAATATAACTCAGTCCCAACCGTCCAAAGCCAGTGGGTCGATGGCATCCTTAATTTTGAAATACTGTGAAGCATTGAGGAATGGAGTGGGAAAGAATAGGTAGTTTGGAAAGTCCAAGAATGTACCAAATTGATTTGAACAGACAATCTATGGAATGTGATAATTGATGTTTCAAATTCACACGTGATATTTTAGCTATTAAGCCCTAGATCCCTAGATGTGATAATAAAATTACGGTTTAAGATCTTTTGAAAATTCAGATTTGATAGCCGCGTCTCCATCACTTCAAAATCATTATGTTTTACCGAAAAGCAACACACAAATTACACAGAATGTTTTACAAATTCTGCGTTTCGCGTCATTTGAATAATGCAAAAGGCGGTTGTTCTATGATTTCAACAAGTGGCATTTCAAATCCCCTTTGAAAATCATTTAAGACTACGCAACCGGGCTCGAAAACCAGAAGATGGAGAGATACGAAATTACAAATGTTAGAGGAGAGCGCTAACATTTACAGCGACGAAATCGATGCGAAAATTGCGAAAATGTTTAATAAAACACCACTCGTTTTAAAATAGAGCAAAAATCTTACGGGCATTGTCTTAAGCAGTATTAAAAGAAACACTGAATTTTTTCATACGTATAACTTGTAAAATAACTGAAACTAAAGTGTATACAATAATTTTTGGAGCATACTTTGCTATTTTTTTCTATCGAGGGAATTTTATATAATTCGCGTTTCGGCGCGGGCAATGTCTAGATATTATCTTCAAGAATAACATATATTTTGTTGTGCTTTAAAACTTGAGGTGTTTAAGGGAGGTATGTAAGAAATCGGTAGAAATTCGGGTTGCGGGCCCTTAAGTGATAAAAAATAGACCATAATCTCACCTAATGTAACCTATTTTCCCTTTTTTGTTATTGTTCATTAGTTCATTACTTTTAATAACATGTCAAAGATGAATTATTACCACTTTGCCGAGTTGTTCGGTCATCAAAAGCATCATAAAGATCCTCTGTGAAAGAAACATCGAACAAAAGTTATTTATTTTCAGCATTAGGTACCTTTCCAAGTCAAAGCCAATTTTGCTAGTTTGTAGTTTACGTTTTTACCGCACGGTGGCACTCATGGCGCTCAATGTTAAAACAGGGATCTGTTTTGCCTATGTTGTATGAAAAGCATCCTTGCAAGAATGGATTGAGGTTGTGATTTCGTTTAGAGAAATTTCCGGTAGATGTCTCTGTATATTATTTTCCTACTATAGCGAACAAAGAATTTCTACATTTACATTGCTCCCATTCTATTCCAATGAATGATTTTCAACATGTTATTTTAATCTGCATGATTTTGGTTTTTATTTGCTGGTAATTAGCATGTTATATTACGAACTAACTAGTTTCCTATTTAGCTCAGGACAGGTCCTAAGTGTTGTAAATAGACAGTTATCTTACCATATCAATAATTTGAAGATTTTCATTTTGTATTTGAAAGGAGAGTTCAGAATATTCGCAATATTATTATACCTACTTGCCTCGGAAAGATTCGGTTATTCATGAACAAGAGCGAGTTAATAATTTTTAAAGTCACTCAATCGAAACTAAATGAGTCGAACGTCTATAAATACTTGGGTCACTCTGTAGGTCGATATAAACCAAAATAATGAACATCACAAATTCCTTTGGACCAAAGGTAGGCTGATCGAAGGTCGATCGTCCCCCTACCTAATATACCCTACAGGCTCCCATAATTGTTTTTGTAGAACTAGGTAGTATATGTACAGGGTTGGATGCGGATATCTTGACACTATATTTATGTGAATAGTCAGGCATACAAAATTAAACGCGTGGAGTTGGTGTCTTTTTCTGTTGATTTGTTTTATGTGAATACCCAGGTGCTCCCGTGTGGAGAGAGTGAGATGGGACAAAGGAAGGTGGTGAAACACCTGGCTATTCAAATCTGGTCACCAAACAAGCCTGAAGCCATTTCAAACAACATTTAAATTCTGAATGGTGGTCTTACACCAGGGCGATACTGAGAGTATCTTCAGTAATAACACAAATTAATCAAATAAAATTTATTTACTCTCTCCAGTGAGTCACGAGTATTACCCCTCGACCACAACTAGATTGAGTTATGTGGTGTGTTGATCAATTTTAATTACTTAGCGACCAGATTTTGTACAGTGCCTTTGATCACTTATCTTACATAGGCTTCACACAAGAATGCCTGAGAAAAAAAATCCCTCACGGCCTATATCATCTTTGGTGATGCTTGTGTATGGTCTTTTTAGAGAAAGGAAGTCCTGTAAAGGAAAAGGTATGAGGGGTGAGCAGGAATCAGGGGGTCAATGCGTCCAGGAGTGACGGGCGGATGTATCCATTCCTCCCACTGCGATGCAAGGTGATGGGCCGGGAAAGTCCGGCTGGAGAAGTCTAGGTTAGGACTCCCTCAACCAGTCTCTCCCGATCCGGCCCGCCACGTAGAAATATAAATAATTCGTAACGCTTTTTATGACCATCATAGTTGTATATTAAATATTTATTTTTATGCATACATACGTACATAGTTATAATAATATACATATATTACATTTACATTTCAATAAACACTAATATTTATTTTCATACAGTTGTGAACATAATATTTATTTTCTATGAAATAAAAACAACATAATCTACTTTAACATTCATGTTATTCTCTCGGTGCTAATAAATAACTTATAGGTAAATAGAAATTATTTGTTTCTCTATCGTACAGCAAACAGTTTCTAATTTTATTTACATAATTACTTAAATTTATCTAACATGAAGGTAACATTTACGTAAACTATTCATACTAAAATAAATAATTCTTTCAGATAGGGGTAAACAACCAGTTAACAATTAATTTACTAAGATATGTATTAAAGTTTATTTTGAGGTCAAGGTACAGATGTCATAAATAGTTTTTAAAAATTTAAAAAAATAAATAATCACTTCAAAATATTTTTTCCTGATTTTAAAAATATGTAGAATGAGATTTGATTTTAATTTCTACAAACGAAGGTAAAATGTTAAATATATATTATATTTATAAATCCTATTGGCAAATACGAAATAAATTTTCATTAGTAATCGGCCTAAAAGGAAATCAAATCATTTTTAACATTTTCGGAATGAAGGAAATAATTTGAAAAATGTTCAATTGCAAACTTTCACGGGGACGCTTTTGATCACTATCTGAGATAAAAGGATGGTTGTACGTTGTTTTTTAATACAAATACTAGTAACTACGGAAAAATGATTTCCCTGATGGCTTTCTGTAATATTTTTTTTGACGGATTTTAAAGTTCTATTGAGCTGAGATTAATGGAAAAAATACATACTTACCTACATCATATAAATATATTTGTTATGTTCTAAAGATATTTTTTTATGTGTTACTTCTAGCGCCCTTGAGGTGATCCAGCGCTCTTGAGGTGATTTTTCACAAAAACGGCGCTTTATAAATTATCCAATTATTATTATTATTATTCTAGGGATTTGAAAGAACACTGGAATGTATTTTTGATACCCTAAAAACAAATTTTTTGTGTGATTTTATGTTTCCGACTAGACATTTTTTCAAATAAATTAACTATTTTTTCAAGAATATTAATACATAATATACATATTTTTCTCGAATACTGCAAATGGTGACCCGTCAATTCGTCCTGCGACAATTCATCCGGCGACAGTTCATCCTGCCGACAGTTCATCCTGCCGACAGTTCATCCCGCCGACAATTCATCCTGCCTGATCATTTAGAAAATTTTTATTAAGTAAGTATGCAAAGAGGATATACGGCCGTAAAACCAAAATCGATATACTTATATCTGAAGGCATCTTGAGTGGAAATCCGCTTTAAAAATATTTTTACTAACAATAATTTCGACTCTCCAAAGAAGCATGCGTGAATAACAAAATACGACATACTTATACTTATAGGTTAGGTTAGGTTAGTTTAGGTTAGGTTAGATTAGATTAGGTTAGGTTAGGTTGAATTGTCAAGATGAATTGTCGCCGGATGAACTGTCGGCCGGATGAACTGTCGCCGGATGAACTGTCGGCCGGATGAACTGTCGCAGGATGAACTGTCGCCGGATGAATTGTCGCACGATGAACTGTCATGGAACCACTGCAAATAGTATTGCAGGTACTTTTTTACAGTATATATTTGTTATTCACAAATTACGTAATTATTTCCGATTTGAATTTATATTCGTAGAAAAACGAATATCAAGAAGGTGAAAACGAATGTTATATTTAATAAATGGGTGAGAACTGAGATCGCGGTAGTTTACATGGCGATTTATGAATCGGTCATTTTTGGTTTATTCACAAAAGGGTTTTTTAAAATTAACGTCTTACTCATATATTTTTGCATGGATCATAATGTCAACAACAAGTCTTTTTTTTACCCCTTAAGAAGGTACTACATTTATCCGTACATAATTATAATTTGAAATTCAATGAGAGTTTCAAAAAATTCTTTGTTTTAAGGTACTCTTCAAACAAATTTCGGAATAGATATAAGATTTTTTTTATAAATGAATATTGCTTTAAGGAGTCATTTATTTATCGATATAAGTACAAATTAATATAGCATAATCAAATACTATCTGCAACTGGTAAAAGTTTTTCGAGCTAATAAACTTTTGTAAATCACGTAATACGAGTATTTAACTTTTCTTCTCAAATTCGTCAATATTTACAAGTCAAACATAATAACACATTGTTTCGGTATAAATAAAGAAAATGCGCAATTATTTTACGGTAATCACAAATAGTCTTTATAAGTTGAAGGTACAATCAATTGGCAAATATGACACAGTTTAATAATAGTAAAACAGTTCAAAACTATAACAATAACTTTATGGGTACTTTAACGATAAATAACCCAAAGGAAACCAATTGTTCCCTCAACCGCTTGTTAAATCTTTCAACAAAAGGGTTACGAGTATTCACTCTGGATTAGCTGAAAGTATTTCAGGCCTGCCAGAGATTTTTTCTTGAAGATGCGCGGGTAGAACCCAGAGGCAACATAACTTTCTCGAGTTACCACATTATCTCATAACGGTCAACCCAGCTGTGACATCAGAGCGGCGCGGCGTGGTGAAAATTTTAACCGATAGCATCACTCGTCCGTTTTTAATAAAGGACGAAGCTATGCGGGAATGGGAAGGTATTCGAGATTGAATAAGTCGCAATATACGCTCGAAATAATAACATGCTTTCGTTACAAGATGACTTCAAAAATTTTGTTTCAATATTTTTACTGTGGTTATTAAATAAATTATTATTTAAATATCCTCTATTTTGGCACCACGACAACATTTCCACTTTTTAAAATAAAAATAAAATCTAAACTTAAACGCTTTGAGAATTTTGTCGTTCATATTGCAATTTCAAAATGCCACAATTTCAGAAACTTTTGGTAAAGATCACAACTACATTAGAATGACACACCATGATTATTAAATTATGTATATACAATTAAATATCCTAGAATAATAACTAGTAGGTGCTAGTATAGCATGTTAAATTCCTTTCAGACAATTAAAGACCTAAGAATGAGAACAAATTAGAGACCAATATACAATAGAGGCGCCATGCCTTACAAATATTTTCGTGATTCGTGTTCATCTCAGGCTTGCGGAGGCATACGGGAGGGGTAGTTCGACACGTTCTGTTATCTACCGAACTGAAACATGTGGTCCGAAGGGCACGAATGCTATTGCAAAGCAGGGGTTTACAGACTTTTCAAGTAGAGGGCCGCATACAACGACATCAAAGTTCATCAATTATATTAATCAACCTAGTTATTTTTTACTGTTGCAGCGCCTATTTTTGGTAAACTTTCGAAATCACTGGTTACGCTTAATACAAATATTTTTTAGAAAAATCTTTATATTCACCTTAATTACTATAAAAGAAAAAAAAAAATGCGATGGAAAATATTGCATTCAAAGTTTCAATTACGAGTATGACATCGCGCAATTCGCGGTCGCGAGTTCTAGAACGAGTTGAACTGAGCTCTGAAGCCGGGTATTGAAACATTTAAGGGACTTACAATAGACTCCACACCGAGCGCGAGCCGCCATGTAAATATACCTGCAAAAATGTACAAGAATGCAGGTGTCCTTAGACTGAGGGCATAACGTAGTAAGGACTCGAACGTTCAACAGTCTAAATAGTCCGTTCCATACATTGCACGAACGCCTTTTACACGTACGACACGATGGTTTTTGGTCCACTAAATGCGTGAAATAGAGAATTGGAGGTACTACCTTCAAATCCGTTGAACCAATTTATTTGCTTATTGTCTCATCTATTTATATATATCAATGCCAAATAATGACTTTATTAGTATTTTTAGTTAATAAAACCAGTGCAGAAAAGAATTTATATAGTAGTGGGGGCGGTGGTAGACTTATAACGTTATAGCGGTGTTCGGTGTTTTATGTATGAGCAAGACAATGGTAAGGTCTTACGTGGGTTACTTAATATGGATTTTTATTTTTTTTTATTTTCGTGTTCTATAATTGGTTATCGTAAAGAAAAAAAAATATTTCACGTAAGCTACATTTAAAGGTACGAAATAAAAACAACTCGCGCCGCTAGGAGGCGCTGGTGTAGCATACTGCCATCAGAAGGTGTTGAAAATATTAGAAGTTGGAGGTATAAAATTATCTACAGTATTTGGTACAATGTAGCTACATGTAATGATAAAAAAAAGTTTTACTAATGAACATCTGAGGATGGTAATTTTGTATATTTTTCAATTTGGGAGGCGGGTATGGCTACCGCCGTCCCAAGAACCATTTATTGGATAACCAACACCCCTGTCTTAGATCATCACAAGTGGTTCGCTACGTTTGGTGGCTTAACAGGGGTGCCCGGGTTCATGGGGTTAGGTCTGCTCAGGTCTTTAATGGAGGCGAATGCATTTGCCAACCAACTGCGTAGCTTGCCGTATTTGGGAGAAACTGGTTGAGGGAGACTTGAATTAGACCTCTCCAACCTGGCTCTCTCGATCCATCGCCTTGCACCGCAGTGGGAGGTATGGATTCATATATCCGTCGCTCCTGGACACATTTACCCTCAGATACCCCAACCCTCATACCTTTTCCTTCCCAGAACTTCCTCTCATCCCTTTCCCTAAAAGACCCTCCACACAGCATCTGAGGGATTTTTTTTCGTCAGGGCCTCCTGTGTGCAGCTAATCTAAAAAAAGGAGCCTAATCATTCACATACATTTTGCAGTTCTTATTTTTTTACGTCCATGTCTATTATAGTTTTTACAAGGATAAACTATTGTCATCCCATTAGTGGTTATTTATGATATGTGTTTATTACCCACATTACACATTGGTTTATTGATTGAGATTGTATTCTTATAACCAAGCATAAATGTAGATTTCTGTTTATTTTTATTAGTATTTGATTAATCCCATTTGCTTCGAAAATATCAATAAATGTAATTACATAAAATTATTACATTGTTGTAATCTGTTATTAATTAAATAATGTTTGTTTGAGATAAGAGACCAATGATTCCTAAATAAAACAGTTCTTAATAATATTACTCACAAAACCGTTTATGTGGGAAGTACCCTACTCTAATTTATGTACATAGACTTCCACAGAGTTCATTTACATTTTAATTAAAATATATGATCCGGATGTTTGGCTTTAGCATAAATATTTTATTTACAAAACACATTTAAATATTTTAATAATACCACTGAATAATATTATTTAATTCCATTTCAAGAGAGAATGTTATTTCCATTTGATTATTAAATTGGCAATGTTTTTCAGGAATAATTTGATTTAAAACACACAAATTTACAAATTTCATACCGATTACTGGAATCAGAAAACCACTATAATTTCATACGTCATAATTCATAATTAATGATACAAAGTTAATTAACTTCGAAATAATATATTGACGAAGTTTGCTTTTTAATTCGAAACACAAATACCAACTAGAAAAGGGGTATTGATTTTGGTTAAAACGCCTTTTTTAACCCATCAGGTTTATTTGTTGGCTTTTCGGAACAACTCATAAAAGTCTGATAGAAATCGTACGTGTCTCTCTTTCTATCATTGTGATAAATATGATATAAACGGTTGATAAAAAAATGTATGAATCCTTTTGATAAATAACTGTTTTTACAAATAATTTCACTTTTTATTTCAATCACAGGATAACATATTTTAAATCTATAAAATAACGGTGTAAATACTAAATACACCGGGCCCAACTGGCGGTTGTTTATTATTTAAACTTTGCGTAGTAAAAGAACACTAAAAATCAGAAGCGAGCCTTTTTATAAGGTAAAAATCTACCACAACAACTGACATTTTGCAAGTGTTAGTAAACATGACTCGTAGTTAAAACAATTTCCTAAACTACCGACTTGAACTCTTAGCAAAGGCTCGCACCATTTTGTTGGTATGCTAATTAAATCGGCATTTACTCAAGCAAACCACAGATGTCGGTAGCCTGTCAATTTTGAACAACGGTGTTGGAAAGAAAAACCACTACGATTTATATTCAAGTACAAAAGTTAACCACAAAATAAGTAAAATGTAGATCTTTCTGAAACCAACGTTTCGGATCGTAATTTGAAGTAAAAAAAAAATTGGTTTGGGAAATTTTAATCATTATTTTTACATGTCACGACAAAAAGTGAAGTGAAACGTTTTTAATGCATTTATCTAATGAAATGTGTGTGTGTGTTTTTATGCTTTTACGTTTTAAGCCATTTTAAAAACTTTTTTTATGTCTGCATGCAAAAATTACATATTTTAAAAATTATACGTTTCATTCGATTTATAAAATTTGAAAGTTTATTTTATCACCTTTCAAATACAGTTTTTAGTTTTCGTATGCGTTCCGAAATATTCTAATTATATGGATTTTATTGTAAAGCGGAATATTTTAATCCTCTGACAAAAAATGGTCGAGGACTGAGGGGTTAAAACATGGGGAAAAATTATGTTCAACAGGACACCGAAGCCTTGTATAGATAATTTTATTCAATAAGCATGCGAGTTTCATGGGTATATTGCTGTGTCTTCATCGGTACAGCATAATGACAATGACAATAGTAGTGCGCACAAATATACAACACAGAGTGTTTCTAATAATGCCCCATGGCAAAGTAACTTATTTCTAAAAAAACTACGTTATTCTAATGCTCTTCCACTTGAGTTTTCCAAACAATCTAATAAAATCTTTGGAAATCTAGAATATTGCAATAAATTTATTTAAAACTCTCCACTGTACATTTTTAAAACCATGCTGTTCCCCGTCTGACTTATGTACTAAACCGTATCGTATTAATTTTATAATTTGTTTACATTAAATTCAATCATTAATCTCTTTTATATTTACATCAATATCTAATCAGACCGTCAGACTACTTTCCAAGTATCAAATCTATATTGCTCCCTCTGATATAATATTCCTTGGCTAATACAAAAGCCTCGTCTGAAATAGACTTAGTCAATCACCTCTTCACTCGATATCTTCCAATACAAACCTAACCATTTTATCCATTTGGTCTTAACAGTCCTTTTCAAAATATGAAAATATCTCCGTTTTTGCACGCTATTGATCCAGTATTTTGAAAATTAACTATTGAATATTTTAAACTATTACTTTATTTTGTGTTTTACGTTGAATCGTACGTCTGATGCAATGAGATCAGAAAACTTACTACCTTTATACAAGTATTTTATGCTTTATTTTAATGTACATTTTTATATTTCATAAGAAGTTCGGTAAAATAGCAATAAAAGCTTAGGCGAGATCGATATTATCTATAAATTGAATTATAGTAAAAAAGTTCTGCTATAATATTATCTAGAGGAAAAGGAATCCTTAAAATATATAAATCATTTTCTACTCATTTCATCTAAATTAACGGAAATTCATTTTACAAACGTGACAATATTTAGATTACAACACAAAATGAATTAAAACTTTTTGTTCGACTTGGTAATTTTAAGCATCTTTTGATCATAAACAGTAGTTTTTTGATAGGTAAACGTTTTGATAAATATTGGATAAACCTTTTATTTCTACACATTTTTTAAATTCATAAGCTCACGTCTTGAAAAAAATTCTAACCGACGGGAATGTTTAGCTATTCATTCAATACGAGATCAAGGGATAATTGTTGGGAATATTTCTACAGAATTCATCCAACAATAATTACTTGCAGTTTGATTGCATTTTATACATGTTCTAGGGATGAGTGTGTTATACTAACGTATCATTCGAGTTTTCTACAGACTTTACTGAAAGCCTTGAGAAACCCCCAAAAAAGAGTTGAAAACCCGCAAAAAACCACAAGGATTTTAAAAGCCGATCCACTTTTGCTAATAGCAAATTTCTAAATATTCATTATTTATCCTGCGCTGGTGGTGATACCGTATTAGATATGGGTTTTATTAGACAACATCAACTGAGTCCAGCAAGCCACTGTAACTGGAATGAGCCCCATCCCTTTCCTCGGGTCATATCTGACTATCTTTCAAATTTCTGACGGACTCAACAGAGGACCTTGGGGTAGCCCCCACAAAGGAGCATTCCCTCAGAGATCCGCTTCTCCTGACGACCATGGTTTTGGTACCATAGTCTGTGACGAAGTTGTCGTTCTTGACCCCCTCCTTGGTTCCCTTGACAGACTGGTAGCCACAGCAGGGAGGGTAGTGGGAAGTCAGTATTCTCTTGAAAGCGTCCCGGAACTCGGTGTTGAAGATTGAGTAGATGATTGGGTTAAAAGCGGAGTTAGAGTAGCCCAGCCACGAGAGAATTTTGAATGCGAGACCTGAAAAAAAAACAATGGTTTCAAATTTTCTGTAAAATTAAGATATTCAGTGTGGTCGACTAATATGAAAATTAGCAAACACAAAAACAAAAAAACAGTAGAGAAATCATCTCAGAAGAATAACTAATCTATATTGCCATTGCGCAGACAACATAACAGGGATGTATACCTATAAATCACCTAACGATCATCTATTTCATCTATTCCCTTGGGAATATTGGTAGTTTAGCTCTTTATTAACTAAACTACCACAAAGAGTTGACGGGATCAGTCATTTGTAGTTTTAACTTATTTATTTGAATCGTGTAAACGTCCTGAAACTATAAAAATAAATATTTATTGAAATATCCATATCGAACCCAATAGTAAATTATTCTTTGCCCTTCTCATGAATAGTGGTATTGAGGTTAGCTGGTGAGGCAGTTAACGTCTCATATGAAAAAAAGAGAAAGTATTAAATGCAAGAGTCGCCGGCAACAAAATCTAAACTTTTATGTAAATCGTGTTAAGAGCGAAAAAATTCGTTTATTTTGCTTGGTTGACTATTTACAAAACATCAAGCCTTGGAAGTATATTAATAGCCATGAATATCATATTCCATTAGAGCCTCTTAAAGACAGATCTGCCCTGAGCGTCCATAAATTATAAAGTTGTTTTTATATTTTTTTCTTCAGTGCGGAGATATGAGAATGGTTCGTTTGTGAAAAGAAAGATAATCATTCTTCTCAGTTTGGCACAAATATTTATACTTTTTTTTATTTATTTGGTGGCTCGCCAATAGAATATATCACATATAATTATTACATCAGTTAACAATTTTAATATGGTTACAGTGATAATTCCAAAGAGAGGTGAGCACACCATTCATCACAACATTCTTAATTAGTTGTAATACATAATAATAAATTAAAGTACATACATAAAACAAGAAGAATCAATAATTACAAAATATATTCACACACGAACATATGCATACATTTATACACATTTTATAGGTCTAGGTGAGGAGATCATCAGGGATGTATAGGTTTAAGTTCCTTCTTAAGGTAGCAATTGAGTTTGAAAATACATCTAAGTCTTCATGTTTGCAATATTTATTGTATAACCGAGTCATTCTCGAGGTTGGTTTGAAGAAACTTGTATTAATACGGTAAGTATCGATCCAAAAGGTTTCAAGGTTTCTCGTGAATTTCGGCCTTACCTTACGATTAATTTGATTAATTAAATATGAATCATGCATGTTGTTTATGATTTTAAACAGGAGATCAGATCTGAAATGTGCCTTCTTTTGACAAGTGAGACTTCTCTAAAGTGAGTGAGTCTATCAGCATAGTTATCTAGATTCCGATCAGCATAGTTATCTTGATTCAATGGATAAAATTGTCAAAGTGTATGACTACAAATTGGCGGAATTTTTTCGTTAAAAAATATATATGAATTGTATAAGCTCCATAAAAAATGAGGTGAGAGTTTTCTTACAAATTCCATACACAAAAGAAATGTATTTTCTAAATACCGAATTCTTTAAAAATTATGGCCTTTTGAGTTAAAATGTTTCGGTAAGTTTTTTTTAAGATTTTCAAGTTTGATATTAAAAATTCATTGAAAATCTGTAAGTTAAATTTATTTGATTTCTGAAATAGTACCTACTTGTTTTTAAGATTACTTTAGGAACAAGAAATAAATAGCACTTTTAAAATATGTGCCTCCAAAGCATTTTGAAATTCCACGAGAAATTTCACCGTCTTTGGGACTTATAGACACTGGATCACTAGGCGCCCACAAATGAAGTAGAAAGCTTTCACATTAGAAAGTCAAGCGCCCACAATATCAACGAATACTTTTCAACGTTCATTTTAGCACGAAGCACTCTTTTTAGGGTGATTGCCTATTTAAAAAAAAGTTAATAATATATTTAAACCATCCCGCGGCCCAAATGTTCACGAATTGCTAGCTGAGATAATGCTTTCACCGATGCTCAAAAGATGGCAGTGAAACGTTTGAAATGAAAATAGCAATCAGTAAAAAAATGTAATGTTGCATTAATGATAAAAAATAATGCTCAGTGTTGTTAGGTATTTTTTTTTATTTTATGGCGGTGTAATTATAGCGTTCGAAAATCCCGTGGATGTTTATTTGATGCAAATTCTGTTAGGTATGTGTAAATATGTTCGTTGGAGAATTTCCTGCATATATTTAAAGTTTTTTCAAAACCCTAGAAATAAAAACAAGGTACGGAAGTGAAGTTATGTAATTTGCACCTTTCAATACGTAATTTTACGTGTGATATCGTAAAGTGGGCGGTTTTTAATATTAATTGAGGAGTGCATACCAAAAAAACAGTTATCATTTTTAACATTTTAGCAACTGGAGCGTTATCTCCAATTTGAGCACATTTTGGTGACTGGCCAAAATGTGATCAAATTGGAGAAAAAATTTAAATCATATTTTTAATTAACTTCAAAAGTTCTCACGTATTGGAACCTTCGATCATCACAAGGCTAGCCATAGGGCTAACTAAGTAATTTCACAGTTAAATAAGAGATGTCTAACATTTCTTCTTAATTCATTTTCTAGATGGAATAAAAATGACATAAAAAACATTCCAAGTTATAAAACCACATTCGGACAAAGAAACTACATTTTTTTGCAAAAAAAACTCCATAAAATTCTTCTCCAAGACATAAAACTAATAAAAAAATTTAATGTGTACAAATCAAGAATAAAAATATGGCTGAAAGAGGTCAACGAAAACACCCTATTGAAACACTAAAAACGACGTACGAGTAGAAGACAAATAAACAATAATTAAACAATTTTAGTCAGCCTCGGCACTAGAACCCCTAGTGAGGAGGGCTAAGAAATACAATATCTTTACCTAATATAACGATCATATTTTGTATAGTTATAGAATTATTTTATACAGTCGCTTAAATAAAAAAAAAAACCTAGAGTAGTCGAGCCTTTCCCTGAAACGTGAGTGATCGCGTAGGGAGCATTTTGCCGCCCATACTTAAATGGATTTTTTTTAAAAATAATAGTTAAACACATTTGCAATGGTTTAAAGGGTGTTATGGTACGCTCTAAACGACAGAATTCGAGCCCACGGGAGCTCCACCGCGGACAACAACACCCCGCTCCCCCCTGTTTCCTGCTTCCTACCTCCTCCCCTCTCTGCACTCCCGCGCACACCAACGCGTCCCGCCAGTCGAGAATTGCAAGCGGCCTCGGGAACACGTTACGCTCCCCCGGATCGAACACCGAGTTCGCGGCTAATTTCTGTCGACCAATTTGAAACGCAATTACATCTGCAATGTTAATTGAAGTACATACGGGTTTTAGCGCTGGTATTCTGCCATGCCTGTGTGAACTTCGGGTCCTGTCCTAGACTCGGAAGTGCCCCCTGCTGAACCCGGAAGGCGTGGATCCCCGAACATCATGTAAGCTGTACAAATATTCCCTCTTCTGTTTGTGTCCTTTAACGATAGACTGTAACCCTCGCGCAAAGCCATCACTCAGGGAGTTTCGATTCAGAGATCACAAGGTATAAACACGATAGCTAGGATTGTGTAATATGCATTTCTTGTGTTGAATTGTACTGTAATAACCTATGAAACTGTGTTTTGAATTTGCAATACATGAATCTATTTAAACTCAATCCTGTTGTTATTCTGCCTCGGCAGGAGCATTTCCTAGAGTGTATTTCCCGGACGACCGTGGGGAGATGAGAGTTCCGAAGCATTCGTGCGACCTGCCCCTGGAATAGAGGGTACTTTTGTCTCTGCTGTGAGCTGGCCTGGGACATGTTTAGGGCCCATCATAACAACGGGCGCGCAATGTGGCGCATAACAAGGGATAGAATACAACATACACTATCAGAAAAAGTAACATTTGTTGAAGTTTTATACTTCTTAGTATTAGAAAAAAAATTCTTGGGAAATCTTAGTTAAAATTTCTTGAATTTTAACAACATCTTTATCTTAACTTCCTTATTTATTTTTCTAACTTAATAACAAAATTAAACGTTTTTATCATGTTCGCTGAAGATTAACTTTGCGCATCCATTGAACCCTTTTTTGGTCCTTCTATTTTTTCTTGGACGGGTATATGTACTGCACATACATCTTCTCTTCCTGAGTGTACATTTTTTACGCTCCGATGGCACAAATTGGGCGATTTGGTTTCTCACCTGTTTTTGCAAAGTGTTTATGTCGGGTCTTCTAATTACATGTGGTCTAGCCAGAGCAATTTCTTTCAAAAACTTCCTTCGTAATAATAAATGGTCAGTATTTTCTTTATATATTATTTGACTATTTATATTATATTTAAAATTTAATCAAAATGAACTAAATATCAATATTATTACGATATTTGCATCAAACCGACATTATATGAAAACTAATAATATTTCAACGACAGTAAAAAACCAGACACACGAATTTTACTTACTTGGGTAGTCGCGCAGTGAGCAATTTGCTGAAGGGTTTCATTATGAGATCATGGACAATATGTTGTAGTGGTTGACTTTCAGAAACTAATGCAAAAACAACATTTTCTGTCCTTAAATTGTTTTCGACCATCTTACTGACACTACAACAATTCAAAACGTTGTGACAAATTGAAAATTCCGGACAATCAAAACTGCTACTATATTTCCCCTGGGCTTTAGCGAGTCTTGATTGTTCTGCGATTTGTATCGAATGGTGACTACGTACGTGGAAGCAATACAATTATTCTCGTGTTTGACAAGGAATCTACGCCGTCAATTAATTTATCCCCTTGGCGTTTGAATGTAAATTCACTGGATGTAAATGGTATCATGTTTCACGCCTGGTTAAGTCAATCAAGTGACAAAACAATATTTTGAACCGAATTGAAACAACTTGATTAGAATTTGTTCGTTAGAACGGTCGCAGTATGGTTTCCAAAGAAGCACTTATCTCGGGATGGGATTTATTATTCTTCTTAAATATCCAAATCAATATACCAGTCAGTGGCAGTTAACATCACGTTTGGATTTCACAAAGGCGGCCGGCGTATCCAGCGGTAAGGCTCTTGACTCACGATCCGAAGGTCGCGGGATCGAATCCCGACGTGGAAAATAATTTTTATTTGATTAATTTGTGTTATGTCAAAAATTTTTTATATAAAATAATAAATACTATATTTGCGGTACGTTCCAGAGTGGAAGATACTCTCAGTATCGCTCTGATGTAAGACCACCATTCAGAATTGAAACGTTGGCGTTGGTTGAAATGGCGTTAGCCATGGTGTTTGGTGACCAGATCTGAATAGCCAGGTACTTCCCCACTTTCCTCTCCCTCATCTCCTTCCCCTCCTTACTACCTTCAGCCTCACAACATACCCCAATTGGGAATGCCATAGTCTCACTGGCTCCAGACGGGAGCCGCTGAGACTCTTGTCAGTTATCACTATAAAAGAAATAAATAAAAAAGGCGGCGTGGGTTCGATTCCTCGGCAGGCCAAATCCTCTATTACGACTCAAGCCATATTTTCTACTTTCTGTGGTGATAAGAAGGAGATTTAAATATTGTCAGGTTATTTATTGAAGCTCCCTCAGGGGCCGGCAAGGAATAGACGTACACCTGCACGTAAAAGTCTTACAATAAGTTGAGGTGCAAATTACCTTACTTTAGCGAACTTTTACTTAATTTGAAGGCTCTTATAGCATTCGGTTTATGTAGATTCCTTACCGGCCCATAAGTGAACGGCCTTATTTCTTCAGTGTTTTAAGAAATTGAGAATCTATGTAGATGCATTATTTGTAAGTTTTTGTCGTTTCTACAGAATTTTACGATGGTTAGCTTTAATAATTCCGTATGATTGAGATTTAATTCCAAAATTGAAATGAGGATCTTCGTATCCAAAAATAGTCCTTTATTGACCTGCGAGGAATTAGACAGTATGCAAGCGTTGTATTATATTTTACCTGGTATGCAAGTTTTGCAGAATGCAGCAACGATATTGACGCAGAAGAAGGGCACCCAGCAGACGAGGAATACGCCCATGATGATGCCCACCGTGATAGCCGCCTTGTGGTCCGACACGTGGTAGGGGGACGAGTGCACGTGCGTCTGGACACGTGTCCTGATGCTCTTAGTCCTGTTATCTGGAAGTTGTACCGTCCTGGTCACGGCGCGGATGGACTTGACGTGCTTCTGGGCATAGCAGTACAGCCTGAAAAAATAATGAAAGATTTTTTAAGTTAATTCCGTACCTGAGGCCCTGAATAGAACAATTTCTCTCAGAGCCGATGTCATGGGGATGCTTCATGGAGGATCTTAGAAAGGAAAAGGTGAAGAGAAAGTTCTGTAAAGAAAAGGGGCATAGAGGAGTGGATCCATCCCTCCCACTGCAGTTCAAGGCGATAGGTCTAGAAAGTCAGAGGTTCTCTCTCAACCGGCCTCTTTTGATCCAGCCCGCCACGCATTTTTTGGGCAGACGTATCCGCCACCGGAGAGAGTGTTTGAGGAAGACCTTTTGACCTCTCCAATAGGAATCTTTCGGAACATCGCCTTGCAACGCAGTTGGAGGAATGGATTCGAACGGCGATCACACTTGGAGACACTAAACCCCAGATTTAGTATATCTTCAATATGATTTTTAAATTTTCACGGCCAAAAGTATTTTTGTTATTTATTTTTGGGGTGTTATGCCGTGTTGCGCTACCTCCTCCTTTAGCCAAAGTTTCGGACAGCATTACAGTGTCCACCATCAGGGAAGATGTGTTATTATTGTCCTAAAAAGACCCCCCATACAGCATCCCTAAGGATGACAGATGACGTAGGCCCTGAGTGGAATTATTTTACTTCAGTGCTCCTGTGTGCAGAAATGTGGAAAAAAAACAGCAAAGAGTTTAAAATAAAATGTGCCTCTAACGGTTTACCTTGCAAATTTACTTTTATAAAATACAAGTTAGACAGATCCTGCAATGTTTGGGCAGAGTACTGGAACATTGCTAGTCAATCCATGGGAGCCTGCTACTCTTCAATACAAAGGACTATCCCATCAAAACCATGGTTTCAATAATTCCCCCATTTTTCCAAAAAAATAATTTCCTCACTCAGAATCAGACATCGTTCCGTTCCTTCTCACCTTTTTAAAATTCACTTCATTGACTCCCCAGATTGTACATTCTGTGGTCTAGATGTGGAAACATTAGATCACATATTTTTTGGTTGCCCATCTCTAAATAAATATCCTCTCTTCCATCAAGCTTTATCTAAAATTGCCTCCCCTCCACTCAACATCTCATCTCTTCTAAGTCTGAACTAGACTCCAATCTTCCATAAAATACAGAAATTTGCACATTCAAATAAAATTAAAATATAAATTCACCTTTCTTTTCTCTGTGATTTTAAATGATGGCCTAGAACACCCTGAAAGTGAAAGCCAAAATAATTGAAAAAAAAATACAAGTGGTGTGATTTAATCCTTAATTAACATACCTGCAGTATATCCCGATCATCACGATGCACGGCACATAGAAGCTGATGCAGCTCGACACCACGGCGTAGCTCGGCGTGAGGTCTAGCGCGCAGGTCGGCCGGGGCTGCTGCGGCAGTTGGGCGGCGCCCTGGGGCCGGTGCAAGCCCAGCGAGATGGGCACGAAGCTGATCAGCGCCGCCAGCAGCCAGATGGTGGCGATAGTCCCGACAGCGACGCGACGGGTAACCCAACGACCGTATCTGAATATAAAAACATAAGAATTCATATTTTCATCATCAGATTATAATGTAAGTGTTGGAAATAGTTTTCACACTTCTTTACATAGTATAAAATGAAGTCGCTCCCGCTGTCTGTGCGCTTAGATCTTTTAAACTACGCAACGTATTTTTATGTGGTTTTCGCCAATAGAGTGATTCATATGGAAGGTTTTAGTTATATAATTTTTCAAGGTTTTGTGTAAATTGCTTGTAACATATAAATAAAGGGAGCGTGCTGGCAAGCGGGCGGTGTGGATTTGATTTAACAGCTGGCATTGGTTATAAAGGTTGGGTAATGGCGTGGGGTTAAATATTTCGTTAGCCACAGCAGCGTGTGGCCGGGTCTGCTAGTTTAATTATAAATCACAGAATCAAATTTACGGTATGGAATAACCACTTGGGGATACTGTTGCAAAACAAATTTAAATTAATTTTTCAAAAGAAGCAAACACAACCGTAGCTTCAACAGGGCAGTATAATACTCTACTAACCAAACCATATGAACAAATTCATATTTTATTTATTTTATTCAGATTCTCCATAAAACAGTTATACACTAAAAAAATATGGAGAAGATTACAAATTTAAAAAAAAAGCGTAGGGGTAGTTTAACTATCTTGTGACGTATGTCAAGAGATAGTTACTGAATTCTCTGAAGGTGATATTGCAGATGCAGATGTCGATGCTCATATTGATATCATCATAACCGAACACATGGAAATTGGATTACTAATGTCAATTAAGTTCAAATCTGCATACTTACCTACCTCCACTGCCTGACGAAGAGATATTATGCGGAATCCCTGAGATTAAATAATTTATGCTTTCTATAGAACTATCATGGAAGTTGAAACGTCCAATACCGCAGTGCCCATAGAATCCATAATGCGCCAAGTTCCAGCATTGATTGATGCATTTGATGAATGAGAAATATTCTATGATTGATGATGTATGCAAATATGACGTAACTAACCGAAATATGATAATATAAACTAATGAAAAATCACGGAATACTTTAATCGAATCCAGAAGAAATGATTATTGAGAGTTCCGAACTTCTGTAATATGATTTATTGTTTGTTTCGGAGCAAGCCTGAGTTGATGTACCCAAAAATGCCACAAAAGTGTTATAAATATGTGGTTTTTCATTTAATATTCTAAATTACTTTTAATATTAAAGTCCATCAAGAAGAAATAATTGTACGCCAGATAGGTTAGAGCAAAAACACCAATATAATATAAATTACAACTGAAAATATGTTTAAAACTACTTTATGTTATTTATAAACGTTGACCGATTTCGGTCGATCTCAATCTTCATCAGGACATATATTATATAGACATTTATTAAAAGAAAATAACTTAGTTTACATCACTTTATTTTTTATTATATTTTATACTATCAACATGTTTCGTGAACCATGTTCACTTCTTCAGGAATAAAAGTATACTCAAGTTAAAAAATTAATTATAGATTACATATGGAGAGAAGAAATTGAAGGAGGGGGAAGGGTTGACAATGGTGGGAGTTTCGAAGAATTGGGGATTACCAAGCTATTAGAAGTAAAAGGCCGGTTAAGTGGGAAGATATTTAAAACAGGGTTAACAAAATTTTTCTGGAAATTGGTAAAGATAAGAGTTTAAATTTCTTAGTATAATGAATAACTTATTACTTTGTATAAAACCACTATATTTAAAACAATATCAACATGTTTCGACAACAATGTTGTCTTCATCAGGATATGTTACTATGATAAATGACAAACAAGTATAGACAAATTAGAATAAATTAGTTTATTAATTAATTTCTTAGATTTAAATTTAACATTAACAGGTACAAAAATAGATTTCAATATTTTCCGTAAAGATACGTTTACTGATATTGTTATACATAATTCTTCAAATCATCCCTTTTCTCAAAAACTAGCGGCTTTCCACTCTATGATTAATAGACTAATTACAATTCCTTTGTCAGCTCTTAACTATAATTTTGAATTAAATCTCATAAAGCAAATAGCAATTAATAATGGCTATTCTATTAATTTGATAGATAAAATACTAAATAAAAAAATTAAACAGAATTTTTTCAAATTATATATTTACCCTATTTCTAAAGATTACAATAAACATTGGCGTAGAATTTTATTTGTCGACAACGATACGTCAAAAATTATTAGTAAAAATATTCCCGGTACTATTCAACCAGCGTTTTACACAAATAACAAATTGAAGAAATATATACTCAACAATAAAGATAGCGAAGTTAAAACACAAAAATCAGGGGTTTACAAACTCAATTGTAATGATTGTAGTTCGTTTTATATAGGTAGAACTTATAGAAACTTTGAGATTAGGGTTAAAGAGCACCTCAGAGCACTAAATGGCAATAGCGATTCTGAGTTCGCAGACCATTTATTAAAATATGATCATAGCTTTGACATAAATTCAGGTCTTCAAATATTACATACAGGATATAAAACATCGCAAATCAATAATTTAGAAATTTTAGATATAAGAAAAAATGTAAATTCCAAAGCTGACATAATTAATAAGCAAAATTTTTTTAAGCAAAAATTTTTTGTTAACCCTGTTTTAAATATCTTCCCACTTAACCGGCCTTTTACTTCTAATAGCTTGGTAATCCCCAATTCTTCGAAACTCCCACCATTGTCAACCCTTCCCCCTCCTTTAATTTCTTCTCTCCATATGTAATCTATAATTAATTTTTTAACTTTAGTATACTTTTATTCCTGAAGAAGTGAACATGGTTCACGAAACATGTTGATAGTATAAAATATAATTAAAAATAAAGTGATGTAAACTAAGTTATTTTCTTTTAATAAATAAATAATGACATCACAAAGTAACAACCTTTTAGAAGAAGTTTTCTTCGAAAAATTAAAAAAAAAAAATTATATAAACAGTTTATATAATAGTTTATATACATGTTCTGATAAACGTTGAGATCAGGTGAAATCGATTGACAATAAAATATAACATTTAGACAATTATAAATAAAATAAAATGGTTTTAACACCAGAGGGCTCGCGTCCAAAATTTTACTAGAAAACTCGCGCGGGGGACATTACCTCCCATCAAATATGGGATTTATTCTTACCACTCTAATTTTATGAAAGCAAAAAAGTTTTCTTTTGACTAATCAACTTTATTTCTTACTAATACTTTAACAAAACTTAACAATTGCTTAAGTTGAATTGAAACAAAAAAAAAATTAAAGTTCTGCAAAAAATTCCATATTTTTACTCATTGCGATTAATCAGTCACTATTTTTTTTTTCAAAACCTTAATATGCTAAGTGAATCATCTTATTGTAACGTTTACAAATGGGTTATTGCAATTCAGAACCAACTTCATCACAGTTAGGGCACACTATGATTTGGTGATCCGTTTTCTAAGAGTTCCTCGATTGCTCGCGCGGGGGACATGCGTCACCCACGGACTTTATAAACGCGTTGCGCACAAGTCCACGCACCTAGAGTGATGGCGCACTATTAACGCGTGGGATGATTCGTACTTGAGGAATACCTGAGAGGGCAGCACTGAAGCGCGTTTCGTTCACTAATTATTAAACAATCGACGACGACCTCCGTAGTCCAGTGGCTAAGACTCTTGACTCACATTCCGGAGGTCGCGGGTTCGAACCCGGCATGCGCAAATAAATTTTATTTGATTAATTTGTGTTATTTCACAATTAATTCATTTAAAATAATATATAGTATATTTGCGGCATGTTCCAGAGTGGAAGATAGTATTAGTATCGCCCTGGTGTAAGACCACCATTCAGAATTGAAACGTTGCTTGAAAATGGCTTTAGCCGTGTTTAGTGACCAGATCTGAATAGCCAGGTACTTCCCAACCTTCCTCTTCCCCACCTCCTTCCCCTCCCCACTACCTTCAACCTCACAACATACCCCAATTGGGGATGCCATAGTCTCACTGGCTCCAGACGGGAGCAGTTGAGATTCTTGTGCGGTATTCACTATAAAAAAAAAAAAAAAAACAATATTACACCCTGGGTGACATAATACGTCACCCATGCGAGCCCTCTAGTGTTTTAAGCACAGAATTTTTTTTATATTGGTGTAATGTCAAGCCACAAAGTGTCTTTCTTCAATTCACCCGATTGGGATGAAACTTTGGTGATTTGATGGGATCATGCCCGCGATGGTTTCTATAGACTAATAGTGAGCTCTGGCGTTATGAAATTATTTCCTATACCATTAATTCTATTGCGATGAAAATTTGGTAAGTTATTGTGTCCACGTCCACAAAGTTTCTATACACATTTATGAGCTCTAACCTTATGAAATTTGTATAATAATTTTACAATAGGTGGTGAGCGAATTATTTTAAAAATGAGTGGGACGATAGGCGGAAGGTGGAGAGGAATGAAGGGAGGGGGATTAACGGGAGGGGGTCGAGGGAGGAGGAAGGCGGAGAAATTGGAAAGAAAATGCGAGGGATAGGACGCGGGAGAGGGGGGGGTTCGCGGGATGCGTGGAAACGGAAAAGGGGGGTGGGAAAGGCGAGGAAGGTGAATAGGGGAACGCGAGAGGGGAAGAGGGACGAAAGGATAACGGGGATAAATGGGAAAGGACACGCAGGGAGAAAAAATATCTTTATTTAAGTGGCATTGCAACGCATGCCGGGAATCGCTACTATAATGTAAATAATACTGCTTACATTTTTATTAAAAACGTAATATTATTATTAGTACAGTCCGAGTTTTTATTTTGATAACAATCTTAAAATACATGCAATCACGTTATAATGTCCTGATTCGAAATGGTTTACATGGAAAACATTCATAGTATATTACAAATAATATTTTCTTTGTGGTTAAATGCCTTTGCACAAATCACAGTCAAATTCAAATATTTAAAAGTATAATCAAGAAAACCACATCGGACAAGTTGTAGCCATGACCTTTATTTACCCACAATAATGATTCTTGGAAATGCTCTGAACCTTTACATTTTTAAAGGGTTAACAAGGTCGGGTAGAGTTACAGAAACAATTGGAAAAGTTTGTTTTTGTCTGTTCAGACATGCAAAATCTGATAACTTACAATGAATATTTTATAAACGTACTTGAACCATCAAGTAATGTAATTGATGATGGAACCTACACTTTTTTGTTAATGAAGTAAAACTTCTTTACGTACGCTTGACTTGGGGAGTAAGCTGGTGAATGCGTGACGAGAGCGTTACGAAAAGTGTGATCGGGCGAGACGAACGGAAGTTGAGAGGAAGATATAAGTTGGTAAAGTTTTACTTCAGTCGTGTGATCTAAAGCACAGTCGTTTTTCCTACAGTTCTACTATTATATATACATTACTTGTGTCGCTCTCCATAGAGAGAAAAAAATGCTCGGGGTCTCAAAAGTTTCGTATGATCTGTAGCTATTCGAAAACGTAAAAATAAATGAAATTATTGTTCACTATTAGCCCGCTAAAATGGCCGGAATTTTTGAAAAAAAATAGATTTTGTGATTTGGAAAAAATAAAACAAAGGGTTCATATTTTATATTTTGTACCAAACTTATTTTTCATTCCATAACTGCAGTCCAAAGAACCAAAAAAATATATATATTTAAACGTATGTGATGTGTTGGTTGAAAAAACAAAAGGGGAAAATAACACTTTTTCTGGATATAATCAGAATTCTTGTTGACTTATTTGTATTCATAAACTTGAACTTTTTATTTAATTTTTGTCAGTTGTACGCATTTTTTAATAATAAACAATCGTTAAAAGGTTAGATTACTGAAAAAAAAATTACTAAAAATTAAAAAAAAAATGGTTTTAGGTTTGTTTTCTAATTTTCAATGCATTTTAGCGGGCTAATAACCATTTAAAAAATATATATTTATTTATTTTACATCTATATATATTACAGTTTTCACCTTATTAATAACATTTTTACTCATGTAATATATTTTGAAAACCTTTTTAGATATTAATTATGCATTTCATTATGTTGGGTGTAAGGTAGGTTTGAGAAGGTGAAACTGTTGTTTGGTGATATTGTATGTTTCGTGAACACCTCACTAGGAGAACCTGTATATATAATGCTGTTCTCATTTTCTTTGCAAGACGCAATTTTTGAGACCCCGGGCGTTTCTGAATTCAAAAGTTGAAATAATTGACACACCCTAATATACATGTATGTGTTTTTATTTTATTTTTCTTTAATCATTGCTTTGATGATTACATTGATTGTATGATTTGAGGATTTTTCGATTACCATGCTAGGCACTTTCGCAAGGTGTGGTTATCAAACAAGTCGATGGTCCAGTTGTTAAGTCAGACATCTTCAATTACTGTATGTTTTGAGATAACAAGGAAAGTAATATTCGAATGATCACCATTAAATCAAATATTATTTACAGGATCTGGGGTGCTAGGCTAGCAGTCACTGCTAGCATGGCCGATTGATACAGGTTTTATCGAGAATGTCGGTAACCTGTCATCGCTCCTAAGCACGACTGCAGGCCGCTAACGAACAAACAACAGTTCACAACGACTAAGGGCTCCTAATTTATTTGACGTGAACTGTTATTTGTTCGTTAGCGGCCTGCAGTCGTGCTCTGGAGCGATGACAAGTTACCGACATTTTCGATAAAACCCATATCGATCGACCATGCTAGGTACCCTGGTATCTGTATTTTATGTCTTTGCATAGTATAAAATAAAGTCGCTCTCGCTGTCTGTGCGCTTAGATCTTTTCATGCGGTTTTCACCAATAGAAATAGTGATTCATGAGGAAGGTTTTTAGGTGTATAATTTTTAAGCGCCCTTGAGGTGATTTTCTCACGAAAATTGCGCTATAAAAATCATCCAATAATAACAATTATTATTGTCAAGGTTTTGGGTAAATTTGTTGAAATATATAATATATCTGACCAAGCGGTAGCGGGCAGCGGGCAGCGGGCTGGCAAACGGGCGGTGTGGATTTGATTTAACAGATAGCGTTGGTTATAAAGGTTGGGTAATAGCGTGGCGTTATGTTTCGATAGCCACAGCAACTTGTGTCCGGGTATGCTACAATTAAATAAGGTATAAAATAACACGGGGAGCATTATGCTAATTTCTTACTAGTAACCAAAAAGCATAAAATTTTGGTTTATTCGTTACAAGTTTTTCTGTATTATAATTGATTTGGCGGTGTTTATGAGTAATCTGAGTTTTGTACCAGAAAGAGGGTACATATAAAGGCGTACTCAACTCAAATACTGATTTTTCGGATACGTCTGATTATACAACTAGATGACTTCATTATTTGTTTTTGGGATGTTATGCCCTGTTGCGCTACCTCCTTCTTTAGCCAACGTTTCGGAAATCGCAGTGTCCATCATCAGGGCAGATCTGGCAGATCCGGTAGATCGATGTTATAGTATATTCTATGAAATATTGCATGTACATATCTGTACCCGAGAAGGATACGGATGCAAATTCAAAAAAGTAAATGTTGAGTAAATGAGAGCCAAAAAACTCATAACTTCTTCGGATATCCATGCTGAGAGATAAAAAAAGTTATTATAAATCAATTAGTCTTGTTTTAAAAACGAACAAATAAAACGAAATATTTTATATGTAAAGCTTTTAAAAATATTGTTTAAAAAAACACGCTGACTTGAGTCAAACAAAGAATCCTTCTGCTTTTAAATAAAGTGGAATATTTTGTTATAACATGTGGTGTATTATGAAAGGATCAATAGTTGTAACGGACGTGTTCGCACCCTCCAAACATCTTTCATCAAGATTCATCGTTGGTGGCATACTTTACATTTCGAGGTCATTTCTTGGAAATTTTGCTGAAATTTCTGGCCTCGAAATGCTAATGTACCGTGGCGCCAGCGACTGAATTTGGTGAAAAGATATTTGTTTAGGTTCAAATTATTACTTATTTTTATAATTATGTAAAATAATGTCTTTTTACTATGTACAATGCCCCGGTGCAACAAATAAAGCTTGTGTGCCAGGTTGCCACCGGGAGACATTCTAAACTCATTATGTACAAATTGTTATTCCGCCTTTTTTTTTTTTTAATTATGACCCCGAGAAGGGCCGTTATCCTGGCTCGAAACAGTATTACGACCCCGAGAAGGGCCATTTTTCCTGGCTCGAAGCAAAGGCCAGTATTACGACCCCAAGAAGGGCCGTTATTTCTGGCTCAAAGGAGTCGGCTTCGCCAAGCAGGCTGCCGCTCCGCTTTTTAGCCCAACAGGGAATATTTATCCCGCCATCAAGGCAACCTTGCCTCCTTTTCCACTAAGAAGAGAGTCTGCTTGCCACCAACAGGCAAGCAGACTGCCTTGCCTCCTCCTCCACCAGGAAGACGGACGGCCTTTCCGCCTCCTCCTCCGCCAGGAAGACGGACGGCCTTGCCTATTTTTTTATTATTTAGCCCACAAAGCCCACGAGGCCTACGAGGGCAAATATGAGCCCCACGAAGGCAAATATTTAGCCCGCGAAGCCCGCAATATTTAGCCCCACAAAGAAGGACAAATATTTAGCCCAACAAAGAAGGACAAATATTTTATATTCAAATAATTCAACTTACGGGCGAGGTCAAACCCCCCACCCCAAATATGTACCACGTGACCGCCTTTTGCCCTAAATTAGGGTATAAAAGGAACCACGTTTTCAGAAATAAATCATGTGTTCACCTCTACTCAACAAACTCGTCTTATTATTATTTACTCTTCGGAAGTCCTTTCTACAGACACCTACCACTGGAAGTCTGTCAGCTGCTGCCTCCTGCTGAAGTTCTGCCTGAACGAGAACCCGGTGCATACCGCTGCAGTCGGCCCTGACTCTGGGCACTGCCAAGGCACCGCTCAGGCAGAAACTAGGCGCATCCAGGGCCATTACCACTGGATGTAGGGAGGCCAGCCAGCTTTAATCACCATCATCAAGCGTGAACCTCTGGAAGGCGTGCTCGAGACCGGTCCCTTTTTTATAGTTCTTGTGACGACGCTGATTCGTCTGTTACAATAGTAATGTATAATTTGAGTCATAATACTACATAATACGTAGGATTTGAGTCATAATACTCAAAATGCAACTAAATCATAAAGATACAAGTCCATGGTATATCCTTCTGCTTCAAGATAGTTGTTACATCATGGTAGTTGCATCCTGATTTACTTCAAGTCTGCGTCAAAAACTAATTTCTTTAAATTTTGGACTTGCATCCGTATACTTCTCGGGTACAGATATTCTTCTTCTTTGTTATTATTTTATATTGCTAATATTTTGTCTTTTTAGTTTAACTGGTTCAAAATTCTTTTCAACCAAGATCCAAGGGGTCAGACCTGTGGATTATCCATTGGTAATATTTCTATAACGCTCTAGGCATAAACGTGATATAATCATGACAGCTTGGTTCCCACTTCTCACCCAGGTGTTGTGAGTACAATTATTCCACGATTGGCTATTCCTCCAACACGACATTGATGTTTTTTTCGGCTTACTGTGATGGTAATAAGAGATTTTTAAACATTTTCAGTATATTCGTACCACGGAAAAGTTTGTATTTATTAAAAAATATATGTCATTATTAATTTTATCGTGCTTGTTGCAGCTAAAATATTTATATATCGGTCGCAGAGTGCTGAGCGTGACTCGGTCATGATAAAAAGTAATTTATTGTTGAAAGAATGAATCAATGGAATACTACATCCAAACTAAAATGGTATTATGTTACCCAATCACGCGATATCTATTCCTTTGTCAAGGGCGACGGACTGCACCAAAATACGTAATATGTTTGTGAAACCTATAAGGTAAATTTATATTTTAAATTAAATCACGAAAATAAAGATTAATTTAGTCATTTAGTGCATTGATTATCCATGTACTTTCATCTTCTCTCGATAGATGTCGATAGGTTAGTTTGTGATACGAAGTTCTGCCATATCCCAATAGATGGCAGCTGAGTCAATTATCAAAAGAGTACCATCTATCGCAGTTCGTGTCTTAAGTACGAAGGGTTACGATGATGGCCGAAGACTTTAGTGAGATTGGACGGGCTTCCTCAGTCAGCCCGCCGCCGCTGGAGCAACAGAACCACTTACAGTCTAGTCAAGTAAGGACTTCTGTCCTGTTTAATATTCATTGTAAATATTCACGATAACCAAATAAAAAAAAATCGTAAGCATTCGAACCATATACTTATTGAAAGATACCCAACAGAACGCGCCTTACTATTTGAAGTTTAGAGACATATTGGATAACATGAAACAATTTTTCGATCATTAGAAGTCACGCAGGTACAATATGATTAAAATTTAAATTTAAAAACAGTATCCATCACACACAGATAGGTGGAGAGGATGGACCGTTGTCTCTGTCTCCTCATATGTTTATAAATTTTCAATATGTGTCGAATGTATATGAATGTGTATCCTTTATTTTATTCTATTGCTTTTAAGCTGCAAGAAAATCACTTCTTTAAATGTATATGAATGTGTATCCTATAATTTACTCTTTTGTTTTAAGTTAAAAAATCTATACTTGATACTTATTTAATTGTTATCTCTTAATTCTTTGAATATAACAAATGTATTTTTAATTTTATCATATTTAAAAGCCCTAATTGGGCGTGTACAAATAAATAAATAAATATCCTAATCCTATATTTCTCCTCACCTCACATAGTGTAACTAAAAATAAACTAATTAACTTAACATAAACATAACTTAACATAACTAAAAATAAACTAATTAACTTAACACCTTTATAATGTAACACATTATAATTTACTTTTACTTTCTGTAAAAAGTTCATAATTGGCATAATTAACCGTTTTGTATTGTTGTGTAATTTATGATTTTTTGTCATTTGTTGTCTGGTTGTCATTTCCCAGACATAAATATTATAAAATGTACTTCTGCGTCAATCACATTCAAGTATCATACCGTACATACTCTTCTGACTCTTGTAATGACTCGACTTAAGTATTTGATTCACCTACTTCTTCTACCATTTACTTCCGTGTTAAATATTCTTCTCAAACTCCTTTCTTTGCTCATCCGCTCACGCCACGCCAAAACGATTTAAGCGTCCCTTGATACATGCATAATGGTATCAAGGGACGCTTATAGCATAGCATGTTCATACAAGTCATGTCTTAGTACTTACTATTTTGATCCTTCACTGCTATTCATCAGGGCTGTTATCAGCACTTCACTGCTTACTGATAGCTTAGCTTCTTTGGATAGTTTACTTAATGATCATATAATAAGCAAGATTACTAAAATAAATATGTATATACCGTAAATATATGCATGGTGATTATAGGTACGATTATTAACCAATCTTTCACACGAGTAAGTCTCTAAACTCCAAACGGCCAAAACTAAACACATATTCTTGAAGATGGTGTCGCCACGTAATAATAATTGCCTAACTGCGGAAATTCCAAGACTTTGGACATTAACGCATACCTTTCTGAACATTAAACTTCCATAAGCACGAGTAATGTCGTCAAATAGTATGACGTTGTTTGAATCTCCACCGAATCACCAGGGTATTCCGGTTGCTGCTCATTTGTACGTGGATACGATCATTTTCAGCATGATTACTAATTGTAATCATCGTCTTGGAAAGTTATGAAGGAAACCATTTTGGTGGCTGATTTCATTGAACACTAAGGCCCATTAACTTCTTGGTCTTGCGATCGTACCTTTGCAATTGTATAGGGCAGTTCCGATGAGAAAGATTGATTATTTTTCGCGTTTTTTACTCATCATCGATTTTATTTCAGTAAAAATTTGCTTAAATATTATTTAATAATACCTACATTCCAGTTTGCAATAAAAATTCTCCAATGCGTGATGATAAAATTTTAAAAGTTATGTCCTTTTTGTAATTATTTTTTGATCATAAGTATTTACAATTTTTCAATAATGTCCAAGCAAAATATGTGTTTAAAAAATGAAGTATATTAATTGAGTCCAATAATTTCAATACCCGCTGTACCCGATTTTTCGACAAAAAGATCTGAGTATGGCATCTTGTTCACATTTTTGCGAGGAACGGTATTTTATTTATATGGAACACTTGTTAACTTTAACTCAAAGTCTAAACGGAATAACTTTTTATAACTTTTGAAGGTATTATGTTTCGGTTTTTCGGTGTGGTTGTTTTATGTTTCGTTTGGATTTATTAGTATTATCTTCTTCCATGATTAACATATTTAGTGAAAATAACTTGAAAAAAAAAGAATTATTTAAGCAAATTATTTAGATAAATATTTTATTATTGTGAAATACCTACGTCGTCTTTGGAATTCTACCTTCTCTTACAATAGACGAGCTTGAACGTAACACATTCTTGTATTATGAAAAATGTGATTCTATCGAACATCTAAGCGGCAAATTCACCTTTGTTCACGTCTGATAGGTAGCCTCAAGTTCATCTCTGCTAGGTAGCTTATTATATGAAAACATTTTTCAAGAATATTTCTCCTGCATTACGTCTATTTTGACGTATAATTAATTTTTTTATGAGAAAAACTCTCTTTTTACAACTTTTGTAGATTATTTTCATCAATGTAATACATAATTTGAGAAGATCACAATAATAATTTAAACGAAAATATGAAAGGCAACAAGACAAAGAAAAATAGAAAAAGATAATGGTCGCAACTGGGAATCGAACCCAGAACCTCTCGTAAATTAATTGTTTTTTTTTACATGAGCTCCACACAGGAGGCCCTGAGGAAAATAATTTCCCTCACTATGACTATGTCATCTATGGGGATGCTGTGTGGAGGGTTTTTTTAGGAAAGGAAGGAGAGGAGAGTTCTGGGAAGGAAAAGGGTTAAAGGGGTGGGTAGATCTGGGGTTCAGTGTGTCCTGGTCATCCGCCGCCAAGACCTAGACAAACCTCACCCTATGAACCTGGGCACCGCTGCTAAATCACCAAACGTAGCGAACCACTTTGGGGTGACCTATGGCAGAGGTGTTGGTTATCCAATACAGGTTCCCGGGGCGGCGGTACTCATTACCGCCTCCCAAATTGAAAATATAATATAATATTGTTAATTCTAAAATTTAAAAATAACTCTAAAATCTGAAAATTTATAAAATGAAGTATGGATGCGAAAGTGCGTGTGTTTGTTTATTACGCTTTCACGCCTGAACCACCAATCCGATTTTTAAAATTCTTTAACTAACAGAAAGCTACATTATCAGCGAGTAACATAGGCTGTATATAATAATAAGCTCTGGCGTTATAAAATTTGTTTAAATGAAAATGTGTGTATTTCATATATTTTAGCGGCAGGGAGGAAAGGCTGGGAGAGGTGGGGTTCGCGGCTAGGGAAGAGACGAGGGAGAAGGAAGGCGAAGAAAATGGAAGGAAACGGGGAGGTACGAAAAGGACATGCGGTGAGAATCAATTTATTTCTTTGAATGGCATTGCAACGCATGCCGGGGAGCAGCTAGTAAATAATAAAATAAAAAAGCTCCATAATGTTATTAAATGAATTTTTCAAGTTACCGGAATGGATCCTTGATGTGTATATATCTATCCAGCGAGATGGCGCACAGGTTCAGGATGGACGCCGTGGAGCACATGACGTCACAAGCCACCCACGTGTCGCAGAACTGCGCTCCGAAGACCCAGTAGCCCAGCAGGTCGTTGACGCCAGCGAAGGTCATGACCATGGCAGCCACCAGCATGTCTGCGATGGCCAGTGAGGCCAGGAACAGGTTGCCGATGCGTCTGAGACCGCGGTCCGTGTAGATGGCCACGCAGACCAACACGTTGCCGGCCACGGACATGAAGATGAGCACGGAGAGAAATATGCCTGCAAGAGGAAGAGAAAAATACTTGTTAACCACTGGAGCGATTATGGTCGAAAAACGGACCACTTTTATTTTTCTGCGATTGATAGCGTTCCATAATTGGACCACATTTTCCTACCATTCGTAAAACATTTATTGTAATTAACCTAACCAAGCAGCTGTTAATCTTATGTTTTAATTGAATATTTTATTTTATTCTTTATATCTCCTCTCTCTTTTTTATTAATATTTATACAAAATATGTACATATATATGTGGGCTTATCAATAAGCAATGTAAACACCAGTTATAAGTATATATATACCTATTATTTTAATAACTGTGCTAAGCAAACAACAGTAATAATTAGGTATTAATTGTTTATTTTATTTTACTATATTTTTTCTGTTCTCAATATATAAAATGTGTACGTAGGATTATAATATGAAAGGCAAACACCAGTTACCACCTTATATTTTAATTATTTGCTTTTAAGTACACACATATGTAACTTTTATTTATTTTTATTATCATTTCAATAACCATGCTAAACAACCGACGTGTAACCGACGTGTTGCTCTCCCTCATTTCTTAATTTTTAATTTTATATGTTTTGCTATGTACAATGCCCCGGTGCAACCAAATAAAGCTTGTGTGCCAAGTTTGCACCGGGAGACATTCTAGAATCCTATAATTTTAATAATTTTAACAATTAATACTTTATTTATGCTTACTTACGCCTCCAAAGGCAACCAGGCTGACTAGCCTCCCTTTATTTTTAATTAAGACCCCTTTGAGGGCCTTAATTTCCAGCCTTAGGCTAAAGCCCTAAGAAGGGCCATTTGCCTTCCCTCCCTTGCCGCTCTGCTGTTATGGCTCTGCAGGAGGCGGCAGCTCCGCCAAGCGGGCTGCTCTCTATTTTTATTATGGCCCTTTTTAGGGCCTTTTTTCGTCCTGGCCACGAAGTTCAATAATACCGTGCCGCCAGCAACGATCTTTTTCAAAACACATTTTTTCAATTTTAAATGTCCTTTTCTTAATACACAGATGCCCTGGTGACACAAGTAAAAACTTGGTTACCAAGTTGCCACCAGGAGACATCCTAAACTTATTATTTCATCGCCTTCAGGGCTATTTTTCCGGCTACAAAGCCAAAACACCAATTTGGGTGTCCCTATTAAGGGCCTTTATATTGGTCAAAAATACACCATATTTTAATATAACTTCGTTTAAACACCCCGTAGGACGCTGAAACTAAGACGTTTCAGTGCAGAGTCCTACGGGGCATCCATAGAGCCATAAATAAACATTGTAACTCTTAAACTGCCAGCGCTATCAGCACTTGAGCAGATTTTCGAGACTTTAGCATCATTTCACTTTTTCTCCATTTTAAAAATCCCAGGACCTCGTAAAGCGACGGAACCAAAAGGTTTCGATAGCCAAGCTTACGGGGGACCTGGGAAAAATATTAACTTCTTTGTAACTATTCAAACACTTTGTTAAATAACAAATACCTACCGACAAAAAGTCAAACTTCCTTAAAATCAACCCAAACTTATCAAACAAAAAATCTACGAATGTAGAACATCCGTAGAAACACTGTAGTTTTAAGGAAAACATTGTAAATACATTAACCTAACCTGTATAATTAATTTAAGAAAGCAATTTTAGACGACCACTTTCAAGCAAGTGTTTGCCAAAATGGGTGGCCCACAGAAAGGCACACCTTATATAGGTAAAGGGCTAGGTAAAACCTCCCACCACAAAAATGTACCACGTGACAGGTTTTGTCACGGAAATCGGGTATATAAACCCGGCCATTTCTCTTAATAAATCAGTTCTTCCATCAACGTCAAACTCGTGTTATTATTTCCTTCTGGGAAAAGTTATTATCATCAGCTGCCTCCCCCGCCGACCTCTGCCTAGGTTTTGCTCCTGGTGCCATCAGTCCCCTACAGAAAGCCGGCCCTACTTCAGGCAACCGCCACGCACCAGGACTGGGCAGAGGAGTAGGCACATCCAGTGTCCTCAACTCATCAGGCACTGGGTGCACGGGAGGTCAGTATTATTATTTCAAACATTTCATCCTGGTCGTGTACTGAAACCGGTACCCTTTTTTACAGTCTTGTACAGGCTTGATACGTCTGGTACAAGTGGTCCTTCGAGCCGGATCCGCTGCACGACTCCAGGATGTCTCCGCCCGCCCTACGATCGAAGAGGACGGCGCAAGACGATGGACCTTCATCACCCCCTGCTGAGCCCCCGGCTGCTGCTCCGGACGCCGGAGACGAACCCCTGGGCGTGCCTGACGTCTCCCCTGACGCCACGCCCCGGCCCTCATCCAGCACAACCCCGGTGACGAGCTCCGCAGAGGACAGCGATGAGGGACCTCCACCCTCCACAGCCACGGAGGATACGGTGCGCCAGCTGCGACGACAGCTGCGCCACCAGAGAAAGCAGATACAACAGCTGATGGCAGCCCTACAAGCGCCACAGCCTACTGCACAACCAAGCCCCGCAGGGCTCACACAACCTAGCACCTCAGGGCTGCCACAACGCAGTACTTCAGGGCTGACACAAAGCGACGCTCCCGAGCCGGCACGAGATAGCCGAGCCCCGCAGCCAAGCAGTCAAGGATGTCCTTCAAGGATGCAGCCTCACAACGCTCCTGAGCCGGCACGAGATAGCCGAGCCCCGCAGCCAAGCAGCCATGGACAATCAACATGGATGCAACCTCACAACGCTCCTGAGCCGGCACGAGATAGCCGAGCCCCGCAGCCAAGCAGCCAAGGCAATCCAAGATGGATGCCGCCTGGACCTTCCGGCCCGGTACCGCCCGCACCCCTGGATGACCAGAGGCAGCACAGCACCGTACGTGAGATGCCCGTTGGACCGGTGCCTCTGGTGGACCAGAGGTACGCCTCGCCGGCGCAGCTAGGGCCTGAAGGCCCTCCGCCGCCGCCCCCTCACTACTATGGGGAACAAAGATGGATGCCGCCTGGACCTTCCGGCCCCGTACCGCCGCCCGCACCCCTGCTCGACCAGAGGCAGCGCACCGCCGTACGTGAGATGCCTGTGGGACCTGTGCCTCTGGTAGACCAGAGGTACGCTTCGCCGGCGCAGCCAGGGCCTGGAGGCCCTCCGCCGCCGCAACACAACTACAATGGCAGTCCAACATGGATGCCGCCTGGACCTTCCGGCCCCGTACCGCCGCCCGCACCCCTGCTCGACCAGAGGCAGCGCACCGCCGTACGTGAGATGCCTGTGGGACCTGTGCCTCTGGTGGACCAGAGGTACGCCTTACCGGCGCAGCCAGGGCCTGAAGGCCCTCCGCCGCCGCTCCTTCGTCACCATGAGGGACAAGGATGGATGCAGCATGGACCTCCCGGCCCCGTACCGCCCGCACCCCTGGACGACCAGAGGCAGCGCCCCGCCGTACGTGAGATGCCTGTGGACCCTGTGCCTCTGGTGGACCAGAGGTACGCCTCGCCGGCGCAGCCAGGGCCTGGAGGCCCCCTGCCGCCGCCCCCTTACTACCACACTGAGGGACCATCTGCATACGCCCAGTGGGCACATCATGAGCCGGCGCAGCCTGATGACCAAATACCATCCGCTGCCAGTCCGAGCTCCGGCCTGCCGCTATTCCCACCGCAACCAAGTGCTGAGGAGACGGCCCGCCAAACCAGAGCTTGGGTCCAGCAGACGGACAACCCGATGGCCCAGTTCACCAACGCGCTCACAGAGGCCATAAGAGCTTCAAGGGCTCAGGACAGCCCCCATCCCACAATTGAGGATGACCCCCGGATGGCTGCTCTCATCGCCAGGCAGTCGATGGCCAAGGACCTGCCTCCCTTCTCTGGGGACCCACTGGAGTGGCCCACCTGGAGGGCGCAGTACAACCAATCCTCTGCCACCTGCCGGATGACTAGCAGTGAAAACCTCATCCGACTGCAGCGGGCCCTCAAAGGGAAGGCCCGAGACGCCGTGGGACCCCTCCTGATGGACCCCACTCAAGTGACTGAAATCCTTGACGTGCTGGAGCAGCGCTACGGAGGGACGACTTCGCTGGCCGCCTTGATGCTAGACAAGGCCAAGCGGCTCCCTCAGCTGACAGCAGAGGCTTCTCTAGAAGAAATAGCAGACTTTTCGGGAACGGTGCAGAACCTGGTGGCATCACTTCGCTCTCTCAACAATGAGGGATACCTGACCAACCCGGCGCTCCTCAGCGACATCGCGGGGAAGATGCCGTGCACGATGCGGTTGGCGTGGCTGATGGAGGTGCGGCGCTACGACGCACCCGCTACGATCTGCCAGTACGCCGCCTTCCTGAAGACCATCGCGAACGCCATCACCAAATCGGGTATGGTCGACCCCGCGAGGTCTAGACCGCGTCGCGAACACTCGTTCGCCACAACAGAATTCGGGCCGCGAAATAGTGAAAGTCCGTCGCGCAAGTCACCACAATATGACAGTCGTGAAAAACATAGTGAAAGTACGCGAAAGTCACCACAATATGACTCGTATAACAACACGAACCCTAGCGAAAGTACAAATCGCGACGGGTGCCTACAGTGCGGCGAAAAGGGTCATTGGCTCGAAGACTGCCGTGAGTTCGTCGGGAAAGATGTAAAATTACGATGGGAGACGGTGAAAAGTTCCCGACTCTGCCGCGTGTATTTAAAAGGACATTCAACAAAGACATGCAAAATCCGAAACTGGTGCGGCATCGGAGACTGCCGCGCTCCCCATCACAAGGTGCTCCACGACCCTACGTACGTGAGAAACCCCGCAACAGCCGACGTCTACCACATGTGACGCCAGGCCGACGGCACCATACCCAAAGTGGTGTCAATGGTGCTCCTCGTCAGCGCAACAAGGACGAGCCCGCCCTGCCCCAGCAGTACTTCTGTCACATCAGTCGTGCTCCTCATCGGCGCAGCAAAGACGAGCCCGCCCTGCCCCAGCAGTACTTCTGTCACATCAGTCGTGCTTCTCATCGGCGCAGCAAAGACGAGCCCGCCCTGCCCCAGCAGTACTTCTGTCACATCAGTCGTGCTCCTCATCGGCGCAGCAAAGACGAGCCCGCCCTGCCCCAGCAGTACCACTGTCACATCAGTCGTGCTCCTCATCGGCGCAGCAAAGACGAGCCCGCCCTGCCCCAGCAGTACCACTGTCAAGGAAGTGGCGCCTTTTACACGGGGGGAGTCAAGCAACCCCATCAACGAGAAAAATTTGGTGGTCGTCATGGACCCCGCGATGCCCCGCAACAGCTGGCCCCGCGGCGGAGTCCTGGACGCTACCCCTGCTGCAGACGGCGAAGTAAGGACCGCCCGCATCCAGACGAGCACCGGAGTCTACGTTCGACCCGCCGCGGAGCTTGCTGTGATCCTGCCGGCCCCGCCTACTGATGCGACCCCTACTGACCGACCTTCAACACGTCGTGAAGACTAGTGCAGCGTAGCTACACGGGGGGAGTGTAACCGACGTGTTGCTCTCCCTCATTTCTTAATTTTTAATTTTATATGTTTTGCTATGTACAATGCCCCGGTGCAACCAAATAAAGCTTGTGTGCCAAGTTTGCACCGGGAGACATTCTAGAATCCTATAATTTTAATAATTTTAACAATTAATACTTTATTTATGCTTACTTACGCCTCCAAAGGCAACCAGGCTGACTAGCCTCCCTTTATTTTTAATTAAGACCCCTTTGAGGGCCTTAATTTCCAGCCTTAGGCTAAAGCCCTAAGAAGGGCCATTTGCCTTCCCTCCCTTGCCGCTCTGCTGTTATGGCTCTGCAGGAGGCGGCAGCTCCGCCAAGCGGGCTGCTCTCTATTTTTATTATGGCTCTTTTTAGGGCCTTTTTTCGTCCTGGCCACGAAGTTCAATAATACCGTGCCGCCAGCAACGATCTTTTTCAAAACACATTTTTTCAATTTTAAATGTCCTTTTCTTAATACACAGATGCCCTGGTGACACAAGTAAAAACTTGGTTACCAAGTTGCCACCAGGAGACATCCTAAACTTATTATTTCATCGCCTTCAGGGCTATTTTTCCGGCTACAAAGCCAAAACACCAATTTGGGTGTCCCTATTAAGGGCCTTTATATTGGTCAAAAATACACCATATTTTAATATAACTTCGTTTAAACACCCCGTAGGACGCTGAAACTAAGACGTTTCAGTGCAGAGTCCTACGGGACATCCATAGAGCCATAAATAAACATTGTAACTCTTAAACTGCCAGCGCTATCAGCACTTGAGCAGATTTTCGAGACTTTAGCATCATTTCACTTTTTCTCCATTTTAAAAATCCCAGGACCTCGTAAAGCGACGGAACCAAAAGGTTTCGATAGCCAAGCTTACGGGGGACCTGGGAAAAATATTAACTTCTTTGTAACTATTCAAACACTTTGTTAAATAACAAATACCTACCGACAAAAAGTCAAACTTCCTTAAAATCAACCCAAACTTATCAAACAAAAAATCTACGAATGTAGAACATCCGTAGAAACACTGTAGTTTTAAGGAAAACATTGTAAATACATTAACCTAACCTGTATAATTAATTTAAGAAAGCAATTTTAGACGACCACTTTCAAGCAAGTGTTTGCCAAAATGGGTGGCCCACAGAAAGGCACACCTTATATAGGTAAAGGGCTAGGTAAAACCTCCCACCACAAAAATGTACCACGTGACAGGTTTTGTCACGGAAATCGGGTATATAAACCCGGCCATTTCTCTTAATAAATCAGTTCTTCCATCAACGTCAAACTCGTGTTATTATTTCCTTCTGGGAAAAGTTATTATCATCAGCTGCCTCCCCCGCCGACCTCTGCCTAGGTTTTGCTCCTGGTGCCATCAGTCCCCTACAGAAAGCCGGCCCTACTTCAGGCAACCGCCACGCACCAGGACTGGGCAGAGGAGTAGGCACATCCAGTGTCCTCAACTCATCAGGCACTGGGTGCACGGGAGGTCAGTATTATTATTTCAAACATTTCATCCTGGTCGTGTACTGAAACCGGTACCCTTTTTTACAGTCTTGTACAGGCTTGATACGTCTGGTACACGACGGCTATTATATGTTTTAATTGGTTATTTCATTTTTATTTTATTCTTTCTCTTCTCCTTTTCTTTCCTTTTTTCTACAACACATGTATGTAGGACTATAATATGCAATGCATACAGAAGTTACCTAAATGTTTTAACCCTCTTAATTTCTCTTAGTTACCTACATGTACCTATTTACCTTTTCTTTTTTAAATTTATATTAATTTATTTTATATTCTTTTTGTTCTTTTTATTTCATAAATTTTCTTTCTTTTTTGTACAAATACAAATCATGTTCCATTTGTTCATACCCACAATAATTTTACTGTCCTAAAACGGGAATACTCCTAGTTGGGCAGTCAAAAAAATTAAAAATTATGTACATACATGTATAATCTTGTACTAAATAAACAAACAAATAAATAAATAAATTATTTAAAACATTTCCATGGCCAGCCATTTATTTTAAAATGCTGTATCTATTATGACCATAGATGTCGCAAATCCGAACTTCGTAGACTTATTTTAGTCTGATGTTAATTTTTTTTTTTCAGATTTCCCGCCGAATTTTTGATCAGCTGTTTACGGTTAAAATTAAGTCCTTTTCCATAGATGTGTACCTTTCATTATCACGTATACCACTAACCACATACAGAAATCGAAAATATTCTATGTTGACTCGAATAAGTACCCCTCCCGGCAGTTTCAAAGTAAAAAACATGCAGGATTCGCGCGGTTATAAATTTTAGATTTTTCATATTTTTTTAATAAATCCTAGAAATATGAGAATAACAGTAAAATACTGTTTAATTTATTGGCTATATAGCACTTTAATAAGTTTTTATGTATTCGTGTTAAAATTGGAAGGGATGATTTTTTTAATGTTTTGGCGAAAAATTTATAAAATGATCTTCTCGAATCTCGAGCAATCGAGAAAAATTGCAGAGGCAGATCGCTCCAGTGGTTAAAATATTGTTTTAATTATTTTACCGATCTTATGCAGTTTGCAATCCATTTACGACCAACTTAGGTTACATACAATTACAATCAAACATCGTATTATCAACTTATTATCTTCAAATCATTCCAATTATGTCGTATTTTTTAATCATAAAGTCTAAAACCACCCCTGGGTTGAAAGTAGTGGGGATGGGAATCAAAACAAATCAAAACACCGTAGAAGAATAATGAAAAACATTAACAATGTTATAATAATGTAAACCTCAGAACAGGTATATAATGTTACTTTTTAAGATATTCAGTAAAAAAAATCAGAAAAATAAAATGGGAATTAGGTAGGTGAGGAAATTTCTGGCTTTTCAGATCTGGTAACGAGCCACGTTTCGCTTATGAACAGTAGTTTTTCAGTAGGGTGATACTAAAGTATCTACCTGTTATGAAGTGATTTTAATTATCGATTAGTCAAGCACTTTTCTAGTTGAGTTTTTATTGATAATTTTGGCGGCACTTTGGACGATTTTGTCTATGCTGGAGAAAAGGTTTGTTTCCGGCGGGACTCAGTTTTGATAGCGTGAGTGCGGCCGCTCACTCAACAACAGTCACTTAGTTTTTAAGGTAATATGTGCTCGATCGATCGGGAGTCGTGTGATTAACTACATTAGGGCGAAATAACATGGCGTGATTATAATTTAAAAGTTTCGAAGGATTCATCCGCGTAAAACGCGAGATTTCGTCTCGGGCTGGTGGTTGTCCTCATGTTTAATGCCGGTCGGCTTGTTGAATGGATAATGTTCCAGAAGAATCCGATGGATCGAACCGTTTAACTATACGTTACGCCAGCGATTGCTAAAACCGCAGCTAGTGAATTCCCGTTGGGGATTTATTTATTTATATGGAAGCACGCTGAGCCTCCGATGGAAAGTGCCACCATCATGTATCGAGTCACCCATTTTTAATTCCTGGAAGGCTGATGAGGTCTTCCCGTGCACCGAAGGTCAAAGGGTCCCTTCCCTACTAGGCGATCGTTATCGAGGTCGCCTATTCCAGAAGCCACGCAGAGGACAGGACTTCACCGTCACCACGAGAAGGTTAATGGACCTTCTCACCTTTAGGGCTATAGCGGTGGAAGATTCCTAGCTAGGTTAGGTTAGGGAAAAGTTTACAATGGTCCCGGGGTGAGTTTTTTTACCTTTCTTTAATTATATGTAACCATGTGGATTTCGGTACAATACATAGTTTTTATATTACCTCATTACCTGTTTTCATTATTGTAGTGAACCTTACATACAAATCCATTCCAGGAATGTCATTCTATCAAATGCTCACGCTCTGTGGATCAGTATTGTGCTCGGAAAAAATTCGGCTTACGGGAGATGGTCCTAGATAATTTTTTTTTTTCTTTATACTAATTATGGGCCGGAAAATCCGAATCTGAAAGAATTAGGCGGCGGCAAGCAATATTAACTGAATTACACGACTTTAAAATTTTCTATACACACACATGAAAATAGTCATTTTGAAGCATTTTGACACACGAAGTACGAAGATCATAGAAAAACAAGAAATGTACAAAAACATGTGCCGGCAGTGTTACCAGCTCTCAAAAATATTTATCCCTATATCAATAACGTAAAACTTTCCGACACGACAATTCCTCACATAATTCATCACATAACACATTAACCTGATGAATTACGACTATCTCAACGGCCGTATTCTTAAACCAAAAGTATGAAAATTCGTAGTCTTAAAAATGCGTAACCTAACCTAACCTAACGCTAGGTTTGTGTAACATAGTTTGTGCCCCTCTATACCGCCTGCTCGCGTCCCTAACCTAACCTAACCTAACCTAACCTAACGCTAGGTTTGTGTAACATGGTTTGTGCCCCTTTATACCACCTGCTCGCGTCACGGCAAAAAAACATCCCTGTTTTCAAGTAGTTTAGCGGCTACGCTAGGTTTGTGTAACATGGTTTGTCCCCCTTTATACCGCCTGCTCGCGTCACGGCAAAAAAACATCCCTGTTTTCAAGTAGTTTAGCAGCTACGCTGGGTTTATGTAACATGGTTTGTGATACAAAAGTGAGTAAAATTTATAAAAAATAAGTACTTAAAATATAAACATGTTATTTTACGTTATTGATATTACTGCTTAATGGCAACACTTAATTTTGTGTGGTAAAAACATCTATGTTATCTTGTTTTTCTATGATCTTCGTACTTCGTGTGTCAAAATGCTTCCAAAATGACTATTTTCATGTGTGTGTGTGTATAGAAAATTTTAAAGTCGTGTAATTCAGTTAATATTGCTTGCCGCCGCCTAATTCTTCGGATTAGGATTCCCCGGCCCATAGTTAGTATAAAAATAACTAGTTTGATTTTCTAGGACCATCTCCCGTAAACCGAACTTTAGCCTTGTGCTCTACCGCAGATTGACATACTTTGATCTTGAGTCAGAGCTTGGCGTCCAAGGTTTCCTCAGAGGAACCAAAGTTAATATGTGGTAATCCTAACCATAACAATGGTCACCCAACCTATATAAACCTATATAATGACCTAGACGTACATTTCATAACATTTACAATCACATATGACATATCATGTAACATACCACTCAGAATTGAACGAAGTAAAACTTTTCAAGTTAATTGACGGCATTTTCTGTATTGCGTGGGACATGAAACATAAAATCAAATAATAAATTTATTTCACACATGCACACTCTCTACAACCTATGTATGGTGACCTTAGCTCACCAAAGGTTAAAGTTACAACTTGCAATCTTTACGATGAAGTTATGTCTTTTAATTCTTAACATGAAACACCATGTTTACGAGCGGTTTTGTGTGCTGAATGCAATAAAATTTCAAGACGTAAAACCCAGTAGTATTTTAGTATTTCAAATTTCCAACCGCTGCTGCTGCACCGCAATACGTTCTGTGGGTGTGATTTTGATAGAGGTTCCGACACAAAAGCTACTTTCTTTGTATATTATGGTATTATTTTCACCTTCGCGTGATATATTTACTGAATGAATTCATCTTTGTTTATCTGGGTAGTATGTTTACGAGAGATGGGAAGGCTGATAGAGATATCGAAAGAAGGGTAAATGCCGGTAACTCCATTAATGGAGGACTGAATGCTGTTGGCGCTAATAAAAAACTGTCAAAAAAAGCGAAGCTAGCAGTCCACAATGGAGTCCTGGTACCTACCCTGATGTATGGCAGTGAGGCATGGAACTGGCAGAGGAAGGATGAAAATAAACTGAATGCTGTTGAAATGAGATCCCTGAGACGTATGTGTGGTACAATCATGTATGATCGTGTTAGAAATGTGGATATCCGCAAAGAATGTAAGGCTGATGTAAGTATAATGAGCAAAATTAAGAAAGGGACCCTCAGATGGTTTGGGCACGTAGAGCGAATGAGCGAAGAAAGTAGTGTAAAAAGAATATATGATGCAAATGTGAATGGTAGAAGAAGTCGGGGACGCCCGAGGAAGACATGGCACGATCAAGTGAATCAGATACTTGAGACGGGCCATGTCAAAAGTCAGAATAATAGAAGAGTATGTATGAGACGATGTATGAATGTGAGTGAGGCAAAGAGTGTGTGCCAAGACCGAGTTGTTTGGCGGTCCGTTCTCTCTGCCTACCCCTGCGGGGAAACGGCGTGATGGTTAGTTAGTTAGTTAGTTAGAATTCATCTTTCTCTAAATTTGTAATCGTCGAGATAAGGTAATATTTTATACAAATATTATGTTAGGAAACCAAATGAATAACCTCTGTGGTCGAGGGGCAAGTCTCTCGACTCTAACTCCGAAGGTCGCGGGATCAAATCCCCGCGTGCGCAAACTACTTTCATTTGATTATTTTTTGTTTCTATTTTCATTTGACTATTTCCCAAATGATTCATTTAAAAAATCAGAGTGTGCAATTCACACGCAGTAGAAGTGAAACTTGAAAGTTCCAAGATATCGCTTTCTTTTCTTTTTTTTCTATTTACTTTAAAATGGTTTGAAGATTGGATATTGATTTCACAAAAATAAAAAAGTTTTTTTTTTTTTTTAATTTGGTAGGTTTCGAACCTACGTTCGCTAGATGTCTCTTTGGGCGCTAAGATTCAGGCGCTTCATACCGCGGTGCTACTCTTTCCTAGTTTCGTCTAAAAAAGATTCACTTTTTTAATATATACCTAGTAATGTTTACAGCAATTTTCAGAATGAATAATACTCTCAATATCGCCCTGGTTAAAGTCCAGTTGGCTTTAGTTGTGTTTGGCGACCAGGTCTGAATAACCAGGAACTTCCTCTACTCCATTTCCTTCTCCTCCTCCAGTACTTTCAGCATCACAACATACCCCACTCGGGATGCCATAGTCTCACTGGTTCCAGACGGGAGCAGCTGGGACTCTTGTGAGAAATTATCAATAAAAAAAGTGTTCATGTACGTTTCGTAAAGCCTTTGTGAGTTTCAACTTTTCGTGTTTTGTTTGAAATTTTACAATGTATATTCTTAAAAGACACTCAAAAGTACAAAAAAGACTCTCGAGAAAGAGCCCCTGCAGTATCCGCGAAAATTATGCATAATTATTTTATAGATAACCATGTCTCCTGGAAAGCTGTTTGTGCACAACAACTATTGCCGGCTGCGGCACCACGATCTGCTATGCACACCACATGGTCTAACAGAAGTATTGAATCAGCATAGCACGCTTCGGGGTACGGTTCTGCTAACGAACATTTCTCTTGACATCTTAAACATATTTCTTTAAGGTTTCAAGTGAGTGGCAAATAATATGACTAAATAGATCTGTTCGCGCCATTATTGTTACATGTGGTTCTTTCTAAAATACCTATGTTTGCCCTCTGCCATAATTAGTCCAGTTGAATTCGCCTCGCCGCAAGGGACACAAGTCCTAAGAACCGCACCGCTTTTACAGTTAAATAACACTGGTCAACACATTTTTTGTCCCTTTAACGAAAGTAGCCAAATCTGACAGGAAATTTTACGCTGATTTCAGATATGTGATTAGTTTTTTTCTATCACGTCAGGTTTTTATGGGTTTTAAGTTTTACTAAAATGTGTATTAATTCATATTTATTCGTAAGTTATCATTGATTTTTTTTATAATATGGCGAAAAGGGTACAAAAATCACGCACTTTAGAAACTGGCATCATATCTTGGTTCCATATTATATCATGGAAGACACTTTATGTTACTGTCAAGACATTGAAGGTCTGTTCGCAGCTCTTGGCTTGGAACAAAACGTAGCAAATTGGAGACTTTTCATAGACTCGTCGAAAGTAAGTTTGAAAGCTGTTTTGATTCACAATGGAAATACTCAACCATCCATTTCACTTGGTCATGCTGCAAACATGAAAGAGTACTATGACAAGATGAAGCTGCTGTTAACAAAAATTAAATATGTAAAATACGAATGGAAAATATGTGGTGATCTAAACGTAATAGGGCTCCTACTAGGACAGCAAGCGGGATACACAAAGTATTGTTGTTTTCTGTGCGAGTGGGACAGCAGAGACAGGAAAAACCATTATACCAAGAAAGACTGGCCTACTAGAAACCTGGCACGAAGAATGTTCAACATGCTCTCTTAGTAAAATCTAAAGATATGTTACTTCCACCCTTACACATTAAATTGGGTTTGATGAAAAATTTTGTATTGTAAAAGGCTTGTCTAAGGTTGGAAATGGCATGATTCACTTAAAGCAAAAGTTTCCTAAGATCAGCGACGCAAAAATTAAAGAAGGAATATTCGTGGGACCATAAATAAGGGAGGTCTTGACTGATTCGAATTTTATAACAGTGTTGAGACCAGTCGAGCTAGCCGCTTGGTCAGTCTTCAAGAATGTTGTCGAGAACTTTCTTGAAAGTCATAAAAGGAAGACTATATCAGCATTGTGTCTGAAATGCTCATTGCCTATAAAAATAAGGGATGTAACATGTCACTAAAAATACATTTCCTTCACTCTCATTTGAATTTTTTCCCCGAAAATATGGGAGATGTCAGTGACGAGCACGGCGAACGATTTCACCAGGACATTGCGGCTATGGAAAAGCGATACCAAGGAAAGTGGAGTCCATCTATGCTAGCAGACTATTGCTGGACCCTGTAGGGAGACTCTCAAGATACTCACAAGCGCAAATCAGAAGCAAAAAAAAATTTAATTGAATTTGTTTTGAAATTTTGTTGTAAGTACCCGTGTAAGTACTATAGAAGAATTAGTAAAAAAACTTTGTTAAATAATAAAAAAACTGACCTATAAAAAAAAATTGTTTCATTTCGTGTTTACGGATACTAAATACATATAAAAAAATTAGCTATGCTTAAGGGACTGCACTTAAAAAAATAAATGTCGACCAGTGTAATCAAACCGCAAACGCAATTCTAAAATCTCGCAGCTATTCGCAAGTACCATCGCCACGCGTCATCCATTCTCGCTTATGATTTCGCGATGAAAATTTCATTCCCAATCGCCATTCCCTTCCAAAATCTCTATCCAAACTAACATACCTACCTTTCCAGTGAACACTGAACGAAGAGGGAAGCAGTCTGGGTAAGTGCGATTAAAATATAATAAAATAGGTTAATAAGAACCGCATACAGTCCACAACATACCGCAGCATTTGATCCCTCGATCCATTGAGAGGATCATTTGCTACCCGCCGCAACATTTGGTCCTTCGAGCCGGATAACATCGAGTATTTATTTTATTATATTTACGAAAGGATTCAATGAGCAATATTCGTTTGAAATCATTATTAAAATACCTACCCGCAATTTGAGATTGTCAGTGTCATATTGTCATATCTACCCGCCACTTGAATTTATTCACTTGCCCGCTTGTCATAAAATTGTCACAAACATACCATTATTATTTATCGTTTCGATTTTGTTGTGGTATTGCTATCTACTATTGCTATTGTGTTATGCTTACTGGTAACTACTTGCTAAATATTGGAATAGTCACATATATCTATATAGATACCAACGTACGTTTTAAATTACGAACATCGCGTATTAAAATATTTTCAACATAATTAATTATTTCATAAATAACTTGTTCACTGTATTTTACCATCGTTTCTGTATACTTTGGTCCGAAGGCAAAACCGCCCAGTGCACTTGTGACTGTTGCACATTATTTTATAAATAATTAAAACTTTTAATTTACAAATACTTGTAAAAATGGAGGATCAATTAAAAAGACAATTAGTTTTACTAAAAAGTAAAAGCGAAATTATTCTAAAAAGGGTTAAAAATATAGCTGTGCTTGCAAAAAACTTGCCAGCCAGTTTCGAAGCATCGCGTTCATTTGAATTTTTTATGTCAGAATCTGAGAGTATAACGGAAATTAAAAATACATTTGAATTAATTATTGATCACACTAACGAGAATACGGTTACGTTAAACCCAAATTCTGAACCAGATTGTTCGAGTTGGGAACAATTTGAAGAATTATACACACGCATTCTACGCACAAGAAACAATTTAAAAACAAAGTTAGTTACGGAGCCGAAAGCGGCTACAAGTGCATGTGCAGCTAATAATAATAATTCTATTAAGCTACCTTGTATAGAACTACCTACCTTTAACGGTCGCACCGATAATTGGAATCTGTTCTATGAGATGTTTAGAAAAAATGTTCATTTAAATCAACAAATATCTGATTCCCAACGCGTTCAATATTTGATTGGAAAATTAACTGGAACCGTGAAAAATGTTACGTCAGGTTTAGTGCCAATTGGAGATACGTACAAAATAATCTGGGATACGCTAGTTAATAAATATCAAGATAAGCGATTACTTGCCACGCACTACCTGAATAATATATTTCATTCCAAAACCGTAACACACAATGCAAATAGTTTGACAGTTTTTATAGAAAAATATTCTGCATCCATCGCCGCGCTAAAACAATAAGGAATAGAGGATCTTTCGGATTTCATATTACTGCAATTCGCTTTACAAAAATTAGAGTCGCAAACTGCTCAAGCATTTGAGCTCTCAGTTCGAGAAATTGAAATTCCCACCTGCAAGCAATTGGTATCGTTTGTACAGGATCAGGTCAAAATTCTGCAATGAACATCAACAACTCGTGGACCTAACACCGCTAATATAAATACAATCAGTTCCGGTGGAACTGCACTCACAACTCAACCCCGCACACATCATACTTACATAAGTACGCAATCGAAATGCTTTTATTGTCAAAATGAGAGCCATACGCAACTGTACACTTTTACACAATTTTTGAAATTATCACCAAAGGAAAGGTTTTCCTTCGTAAAGGAAAAATCTTTGTGTTTTAATTGTTTAAGCCTTCAACACACGTCTACAAGATGTAAATCAAAATTGTCATAAGTGCCATGGCAAGCACCATACGCTCCTTCATTTTGAGAAATCCAGTCATGCAAATACCAACACATCCAATGTAGAAACTCAACCTAACGAGTCAGAACCCTCGGTATGTACCATGTCAGCAATCACTCGACAAGGTGCAACTACTGAAGTACTTGCTACCGCCAAGGTTCACACTGTTGATCGAAACGGTGAAGAGAATACCATTCGCTGTCTTTTAGACCCAGGCTCACAAAAGCATTACATAACATCACATTGTTGTGAACAATTAGGCCTGGTGGTCAGACCAGGAACGCGCTTCGCAGTCCAGGGCTTAGGTGGCAAAACGCAATCAATAAACGAAAGTGTCACATTGACAATTCAATCTAGGCTTGATCCCTACTTCAAATACTCCATAACCGCTCTAGTTTTAGATAAAATTATTGCTCACTTACCGACTTGCAAAGTGGACTTGACGTCATATAAGTTCATAAATATTCCGCTGGCAGACGACACCTGGGCAATGCCTGGTCCAATTGATTTGCTAATTGGCGTTAGTCTGTTCTCTCAACTGTTGTTACCAAATAAGGTAATCAACCCCGGTTTTCCAGTCGCAATTCAAACCACATTAGGCTTTATCTTCAAGAGTGATGCTCGAGTAAATTCTCAATCAAACACCACTTTAACTTTCTGCGCTACACACGAAATTGAGAATGTAATTAAAAAATTCTGGGAAATCGAAGATATCGGTTCGGAACCGGTTCACAGCCTCGAAGAAAAGGAAACTGAGAACATTTTTAAAAGCACCACAACTCGCCTTGAGGACGGTTCTTATGAAGTGGCTTTGCCATTCAAAGGCAACCCGTGTGACTTAGGTGATTCATTGCAAGCTGCGCAAAATCGGTTTTATGCACTAGAGAGAAAATTTAAGCATCTGCCAGAATTAAAACCGCTCTATGATGAAGTGATCAGAGAACATATTCACAAAGGTTTTCTATCCCAGGTAGAAGACGACCTCCGTAGTCCAGTGGATAAGACTCTTGACTCAAAATCCGGAGGTCGCGGGTTCGAACCCGGCATGCGCAAATAAATTTTATTTGATTAATTTGTGAAATTTCACAATTGTAACTGTTTTAGTAAGAAGTAATTAAGAATACAATTCCACTGTTTGGTCTCCATACTATAAAGTACACCAAATAAAAATTGAGAAAATTCAACATGAATTTTTACGGTTCATTAATTTCAAACTCTTCATACCCATTGAACAAATTAATTATGTTAACTTAATGAAAATACTTAATTTAACTGACTTATCATGTAGAAGAATAAGTACTTTTACTCAAATTAGTTAATGGATCAATGGACGCACCAAAACTAATAACATTCCGAGTATCAAATCTTGACACGAGACTTCCAGAGCTGTCATTGTTTTCCGTCTAAAACTAACTATTTCATTACATCCCCAATTCAAAGACTAGATGGGCTTGGAAAGAAATCCAGTTCCGTTAATATTTTCATTTATTCCTTGCCTAAATTTATATCAGAAATTTCTAAAATTCTGATGTAAATTATATTATTATCATTCTAATATTGTTTTTTTTTTCGTCATTTCTTTTTAATTATGCTTCTTTTCTACAAGCATTAGTGTAAAGGAAGAGAAATAATACTGTAAAATAATTGGTATTTCATTGTTTCTATTATTTCTATTATTACTATGTTAAACGATTGATGTAAATGCTCCAAAATAAATAAATAATTATACTATAATAGCCTGTTTGTAACTGTATTCCGTGCAGTTGTACACATCTACTACTTCTGAGAAGATATTTGCACCTGCATGCAAAATATCTAAATAATTCACACAAGCGATAAAGTCGGCTAACCTGTGTTATGATGGGTGCCAGTTGTTAAGCACACCGTGGTTATGCAGCGTGGAGAGACGCCACAAAATGTCTCCGGCCAGCTCACAGCGGAGATAATGGTACCCTCTATTTCAGGGGGTCGGTCGCACGAATGCTTTCGGAATACTTTCTCACGGTCGTTCGGGGAATACACTCTAGGAAATGCTCCTGCCGAAGCAGAATAACAACAGGATTGAGTTAAATAGATTCATGTATTGTAAGTTCTAAACACAGTGCATAATTATTACAGTACAATTCAATACAAGAAATGCAAATTACACAAACCTAGCTATCGTGGTAATACCTAGTGGTCTCTCGTAACGAAAACTCTCTGAGCGATGGTCGTTTCGCGAGGGTCTACATTCTATCGTTAAAACAGGACACAAACAGAAGGGGAATAATGGAGCAGCTTACATGATGTTCCGGGGTCTACGCCTTCCGGGTGCAGCAGGGGCACTTCACGAGTCTAGGGCAGGGCCGAAGTCCACAGGCATGGCAGTTTACCAGCGCTAAATAAACCCGCACGTACTTTGATTAACATCGCAGATGTTATTGCGTTTTCAAATTGGTCAACAGGAATTAACCGCGAGCTCCGCGCTCGGGTCATGGAGCGAGACGCGTGTATCCGAGGCCGCTTGCAATTCTAGACTGGCGCGGGGCGCGCGTGAATGCAGAGGGGAGAGGACGTGGGTAACAGGAAACAAGGGGGAGTGGGGTGTTGATGAAACTGTCGCGGCGTCCTTACCGACTCGAATTCTGCCGTTATTTGGCGTATCATAACACTTCCCCCCGCGCTTGGAAAAAAAGCGACGTGGCAATGGAGCTGTAGGAAAAAAAATCCTCTTATGCTTCCATCGGGGTTTTGAGAGATTCGTTGCTTGAGAGGTTGCCTAGCTAGAACATACAGTTTATGCTACAGTTTAGGTCACAATGTTTGTAGGGAATGGGTGGGGGTACATAGAATGTTTGGAAAAGACAACTTTGGGGAAAGTACATGGTGTAAAACAACATACAAGGTTAAGCAATTGAAAATGACAATACACATGGTTATGCAATTGAAAAAAGACAATACACATGGTTATGCAATTGAAAAAAAAGACAATACACATGTACAAGAGGCGAGAAAAAAATGTGATTCTAAGGTTTCATTGGTCTGGGAGCTAAGTTTGCGAAGCGTGGATTTGTTTGGTTTCGGAGAATTTCGAAGAAAAGGACGTGGTTTCACAGATTCTAAGGATTACATTATCACTGCAATCAGACCCATTTGAGATAACACTCAAGAGTACACTTAGGCCTTAGAAAACACCTGGTTTTGTCGAAGACGTTGAAGTTCACGAAGTGGAGACTGTGGTTGCTGCGCCGCGACTATGGTTACAGAGGCCATTGACGAGAAGAATCCAGTATCTGCAGACATGCCAGTACGAATCCTAAGTGTTATTATGGTAAACACGGATCGTATATAATGGTTATTGAAGCATAATGTAGCTCAAGATAACTTGTATTGGTACGCATTCAGCGAATACTGGTGGGTCAAGGTAATGATGGTTTACACATGACGATATATGCGTCACTGCATGACAGAGCAAGAGACGGCAAGGTTGGCATTGATAGCAAGAGTAAGAACAAACCTAGGAGCTAGCGTGCCCAAAAGGTAGTTTAGAGTGTCATAATGTATGGTGGGACAACTCAGCTTGCTGTGGCACGACAAGACAACATACATATGAGCGGTATGGTCTGTGCTCTCAGGAACAAATACGTAGAAAATGGCAGCGGGAGGGACCTTGTAACCACAGCGCGTGCTGTCAGGAAGTGAAGTTCAGCTTGGCTGTTGGTGATGACATCCGCCTGGGCTTCTTTTTATATCCGGGAGAAATTATTATTAGAGCAAAATTCTTGAAGTTTACCTGCCTAGGGACCAATGAAGAAAAGGTTTGGAGAGAAACAAAATGTGTCCAGAAAATGAAATAAACGAAATTTTGACCACCGACTCAGAGAGTGACGAAGAGAGATTCCTAACTAAATTGTGATTACATGAACATTTTCCTTTTCCAGGATGACTTGGCGCTTGCCGAGTGACAATATGTCTTGGTTAAAAAACAACCGGCCCTCTATGGCCTATGTTAACATAAGATGGTAACATTTTCGTAGAATTTCAAAGAACAAGACAAAGAATCGTGAACTAGTCACGGCAAAGGGAAACCGATTCATGAATAAAGGTTGTCAAAAAGGAGACAGACGTTACGCCAAGTGCATATCGTACATATCCAACATTCATGAATGTGTTTCGTAGGATTGAGAAAGAGAAAAAAGGTGAGACATATGCAGAGATTGAGGGGGAAAACCTGTAGATAACCGGACAGTTACCTATTCGAACTCCAAGTGAGGGCGAAATATGGTCAACGACAGATTTTTCACTTCATAACATAGTCTGAGAACATGGGGGAATGGGGGGGGAGGGGAGAAGGGAGGCGAGTTACGAAATTGCTAGAGACTGGACTAATTTCCAATTCAAACTCTATGTGAAAATGAAACATAATCAACTAGCAGATTTCCTGACTCTTTACAATTATCAAAAAGGGTGAGGAGAAATTTGAATACACATTATAACAAAGAGGCTAATCTTTCGCGTGTATTGGGCAAAAGATTAGGGGTCATTTTAAACTTCTACATGATTGTGAGAAAAGACAGACCCTTGCTCCAATTTCACAAACCTGGGGGCTTTCTTATTCGTTCTCCAGACAACGAGTTAGGTGGTTTTGTGCTCAATCGATTAACTCCCACAGCACTATGCCCCATAATTGACAGTGAAGCTGAAAACTAGTCCTTTTGGGATAGTAGATATTCCTGGGCTTCTTTCCTTTAGCAAAGAAGTAAAAAACAGGAAGTCCACGGGCATTGTCGTTGAACAATTTGTAAAAAGGTTGTGGACTACTTTGTGTAGTGCGCACAAAAAGGGTTGATATTATTTCGTTCGCACGATTCATGGTGAGTATTGTAACGTCTTCACGTCTCGTGTACAAAATATGTAAGTACATACAAGATATAACTCAATTATAGACAGAAGTCAAAGAGTTTATACAATGCATCTTGAAGAAGATGGCAAAGCCGATATTATGTCGTTCACACGAATCACGGTAAGTGTTTTAACGTCTCCACGTGTAGTGTACAGAGTTTATACACAATTATACATAAAGCGGTGCTCACGGCAAATAAATGACGCACGACCAGAACAGGTTATACAAAAGGGTGGTACTCATGGCAAATATGTCACACGACCAAAATAGAACGTACAAAACGGTACTCATGACGAATGTGTCACACGACCAAAATAGGATGTACAAAACGGTACTCATGACAAATGTGTCACACGACCAACTCAATAACATTTAGCTATGAGCAAAAGTGATTATGACGAACTTCTCGTATAGTGGCAGGTATTTTAAGGATCCCTCCTATAATGTAACAGGGTTGCGTTTAAATACAACACAATAAACGTTAACAATGCTTGTTTTAACGCAGTATATGAAGGTTTATTAGATTAACTAACTCCGTAGCCCTAAACAAAAGTAATAACTTTTAAAAATTACAAAAAATATGATAAAGAAATTTTCATTCAGACCTTGGAGGCTATTAATTGGAATGAAATAAATCAAATGGAATATAACAAAAAAGCGGACCAGATGATATTAAACTTAAAAAAATCTATTGATGAAGTAGTCCCAGAACAGAAGATACATAAAATAAATAATAATAAGTGGTACACAAAAGAACTACGCAAAAGGCAGCACGATAGAGATACATTTTACAAAAGAGCACGCCTTACTAATAATACTATGGATTGGGATAACTACAAAAAAGCGAGAAACGAATACTCCAAAGACATAAAAAGAACGCATAATGAGTACATAAAAAATAAAATTAACTCAGAAGAAGGGGATCCCAAAAAAATTTGGAAAAGCATAAAAGAATTAGTACATGGCGAAAACAAAGACGACATAAAAATTGTAAACTTCCCAAAAGAGATAAACGAAGAAAACATGGCTAATAGCTTTAATAAATATTTTATTGAAAGCATCACTCAAATCAACAAATTAATACCCAACATTGTTGCTAACCCCATAAATGAAAATAACGACTCAAACAAAGAATTATTGGTCTTCAGAAGAATAAATGCAGAATATTTATTTAAAGTCTTAAATGAAATTAAATCAAAGAATAGTTCAGATGGATTAACTATTAGTATAATTAGGGATGCTTTTCCAGTAATTGGATCTACACTATTAAATATTATTAATGAGACGATTGAAGAAGGAAAATTTCCACAATCATGGAAACAATCTACCATTATACCGGTTCCGAAGGTTAAAAATACCAGAAAATGTGAAGAATTTCGACCAATCAACACCCTACCAAAATATGAGCAGATTCTTGAAGTGATAATAAAAGAACAAATTTTACAATACCTAGATAAACACGATATTCTATGCCAAGAGCAATCAGGATTCAGATCTAATAACTCGTGTGAAACAGCATTAAACGTAATTGTCGAAGAATGGAAGGAAGGAATGAATAGTAATAAATTTATCTTAGCAATATTTTTAGACTTTCAAAGGGCATTCGAAACTATAGATCGAGAAATCTTAATAAGAAAACTTAAAGAAATTGGTTTCTCATCTATAGCCATTAAATTAATAGAAGAGTATTTGAAAGACAGAAAACAGGTAACAAAAATAAATAATCAATTCTCAAAACCAATGGAAAATAAATTAGGAGTACCGCAGGGATCGGTCCTTGGACCCCTATTGTTCATACTCTATATTAATGACATGGTGAAAATATTTTCAAAATGCAAAGTACGACTTTTTGCCGATGATACACTTATATACTTAATTGGAGATAACTATGAAGAACTAATAAATATTTTAAATAATGAACTAGATGATGTATCAAGATGGCTAAAAATAAATAAGCTTAAATTAAATACAAAAAAAACAAAATGTATGGTGATTTGATATAAGAAGACATCCAGTGAAAGCAAAATTAAAATTGATGGTGAAATTATTGAAAATGTTTCTGAAATGAAATACTTAGGAGTCATATTAGATTCCAAACTAAACTTCAATAGACATGCCGAATATACCCACAAGAAAATTGGCAAAAAGATATCTTTTTTGGGAAGAATTCGGCCTAAAATTTCCAGAAAAACCGCCATCACCATTTACAATTCAATTATTGCTCCACACTTCAACTACTGTTCAAGTATCCTTTTCCTTTGTAATGAAAGAGAACAGAATAAATTTCAAATTCTCCAAAACAGAGCAATGCGAATAATACTCCGAAGAAATAGATTTTCAAAAATAATTAAAATGCTAAAGGAACTTAATTGGTTAACAGTGAAACAAATACTGACCTTGAACACGTTGATATTTATTCACAAAATATTAAACAACATGTTACCAAAATACTTCACAAATAAAATCGTATACAATAAGGACATTCACAGACATTACACAAGGACTTGCAAGGAAATAAGATTAAACAAAAAGGACAAAACGAATACGCAAAACAGTCTGCTGTACAAAGGAATTAAGTTGTATAACACACTACCAGAAACTCTTAAGTCCTCACCAATTGAAAAGTTCAAGATGGATTGTAGGAGCTACATAAAACAAAAACAAAAAATTTTGTGATTTCAAAAAATTTTATGAATTTAAAATATTATAATTAAAAAAAAAAAAAAACTGCAATATGAAATATTATAATCAATTAGAAATTTGTAAACTTTAATGTACAAATTACTAAAATAAAATTCAAATAAAAAAAAAAAAAAAAAAAAAAAATAAGGAGCGTACGATAGAATAACAAGGAGGTAAACAATTTAATGTCACTTCGTATGTTACAAAGGCGGGGTGATGACAGAGTACATTTCTGTTTACACCATGTGACAAACAAAGACAGACCTATATGGTTTTACATACTGTCTATTGTAGCAACTTCAGTGGGGACAAACAAAAGGGACCAATTGTGGTTTTACATACCCTTTGTGCAGTTACATCATACCGGGTTATGTGCAATTTAGGTTGCAAACAAGAGTTGAATGCCTAAGTTTACAAAACGATTGTCAAACAAAACATTGATGATTCACGTTAAACTGCGGTTATTTATGTATGGAAAACAGGGCTGTCGTTAGGTTTTATTAACCTTTTCCGTCAGGGCTGAGGCATGTAATACAAGACATACATGTTGAGAAGAGGGACAAATCGAGGACTTCTTATAACAACAAAAGACCGAGTATTTGGTTTTACGTACTTTAGTTGAAGCGGGCCCAAGAAGATTTGTATAAGGGTGGAAAGACCAATTTAAAGGCTTTTCCTTTATTTATATACATATGATTTCAAAATGGACGTGTCAAAATCCAATTTGTTAGCAAAGAGCTCGGGTAGGACGCCATCAATTTTTTAACATTTGAGAAAAATTGAAAACTACTGTACACAAGGAATGTGATTATGTGAGTAACCACTTATTTTTTACCATGATGAGTAAAATATGGAGCTTGTTAAGATGGTTTACTTGTCCTGGGTCGTGATTTAACGCTTTGGAGTTTACCAAATCCGACTTTAGAACGACGCTCCAGTACTTACAGAACATAAAAGAAAAATTTTTTGAAGAGATTCCTTCCGATATGATGAAAAAAACAACAAACAAAAATGGTGAAAATTACAATATTGCATTACATAGCAAAGCGTGCCATGGCATGAACGTTGCGTAGTGTGAGGGGTTGAGAGGCAATGATTTGGGTTCATGACTTCCCAAACACTGTGACTCGAGGGTGTCTCTGCTCTAAAGTGATCAATTTTGGAACAGGTGAGAAAAAGAAAAAAACAAAAAAACGTATGGAACAAAAATTACGGTGGTTGCTAATCCGTCAACATGAACGGGGCAAACTACGCCGTAGAGTATACATAAATTTACAAAAATGATTTTTTTTAACAATATTTGTTTCATCAACGAAAGAGTGGACATGTAATTGACACTTTACACGCCAGTGATTGTAAGACTTGATGTGCTTACCAAAGGGTTGTGGTGATACACACTGGATCATTTTGAGTTTGCTGAGATAGTGGGGGCAGTTTTACTTGACTCCTCACTTCCAGTCTTTGCAATATCCTTAATATGGTAATTACCAATGTGCTTCCCAGAGGAGTCGGACAAGGAGTACACTAGATCTGATATTTTTCTTAGAACTTTGGCCTTCACGAAACGTGGTGCCAGCTTGGCAGAGAAATACATGGCTCCTTGGGAAAGTGTGTTGTTCTTTCTCCAAACTATGTCTCCAGTATTGAAGGTGACATGTTTCCTACGTAGGTTGTATCTGTCCGCGCTCTTTTGATGAGCCAGGAGTAAAGCATCAGTGACTTCACTGTATATGGCCGACAATTCTTCCAGGCGATGGGCATAGTCCGCGGTAGGGTTGCTTGTGGCGGCAATTGACGTAGGAAAGTTAGTGTCCCTATGTAGAGAACCGTGAACAACTTGTTCCATACCGTGTTTTAAGAAGAAAGGTGTGTAACCAGTGGCCAGGTTAACCGTGTTGTTCATAGCAGCCTGAATTTTATCTAGGTTTTTACACCAAGTACGTTGATCTTTATCAACTAGGATAGCTAGAGCTGTGTTGATTGTCTGGTTGTAACGTTCGACAGTGTTATTCTGTGGAGTATACAAGGTATTATAGTAAATGTCCTTGATTCCGTATTTGGCAAGAAAATCTTTGAATTCTTGGGCAATAAATTGTTTTCCGTTATCAACTATTATGGTTCTGGGTGTTCCGTAAGGTATAAAAATGTGTTTTTCCAGGAGTTTGATGATGGCGGATGCGTTGGCTCTTTTTAAAGGGAAGATCCAACAGAATTTAGTGAAAACATCCACTACACTAAGTATGTGCATGTGTCCGGCATAACTTCGAGGAAAAGGTCCGACGAGGTCCATTGACAATGATTGTAGGGGTCTGTCGGCACGTTTGGGCTTACCCATCAGGCCGGCAGGAGCTGCCGTGCTATGTTTATAAGCTTTACAAGTTTCACATTTAGAGATGTAATTGCGAATTTGCTTAAAGAGACCAGGCCAGTAATACTTCAAGGCGATTTTTTTATACGTCTTGAAATTTCCTGGGTGAATGGAGTCGGGAGCACTATGATTGTCAATGATTATTTGTTCTCTACCTTCGAGGGGAACGACAAGTTTCCACGAGTAATCTTCGAGGATGGATAGTGGTGCCTTGCAATTACGGAATAGTTGTCCTTCTTTTATGATAAAATTAGGAAACTTTTGTTGGTTATTTTTGCAACCTTCGAAGATTTTCAAGTACCATTCATCTTTTGTAGATGGAGGGGGGGCAATTGTGTCAACATTTAATGAAGCTAGTTCAATTCTTGAAAGGGCGTCGGGAACAATATTGTCCGCGCCTTTACGGTGAACAACATCAAAATTGTATTGAGACAAACGGGAGGACCAGCGAGCGAGCCTACCGGAGGGATTACTTAAAGAGATCAACCATTTCAAACTACTGTGGTCTGTGACTACAGTAAATTTGCTACCGTCTATGTAACCGCGGAAATGGTGAACAGAATCCAATACAGCCAATAACTCTTTTTCGGTAATTCCGTAGTTTTTCTCGTGTTTGTTTAGTGTACGGGAAAAATACGCTACAGGGTGTTCGCCATCTGGGAATTCTTGAGTAAGGACTCCGCCGATTCCTACATTGGAGGCATCCGTGTGGAGGGTAAAGGGGAGTGCAAAATCTGGGCAATTCAGGACGGGAGCTTTTTGAAGGGCATTTTTTAAAGTTGTGAACGCTTCTTCAGTTTCGACAGACCATCGGAAATTGCTGAAACCTTTACGGGTACCGGTAATTTTATTTAAGGGGGCTGCAATAGTGGAAAAGTCTTTGATGAATCTCCTGTAGTAACCTGCAAGTCCAAGGAAACCTTTGACTTCCTTCGCGTTTTTGGGTCGGGGAAAATTTGCCATGGCTTCCACCTTAGCGGGGTCTGTTCTTAGACCTTTTTCGTCGACAATGAATCCCAAATAACGTAGACGGGACTTACAGAATTCAGACTTCTTCAAGTTGATGGTTAAACCAGCGAGCTTGAGTTGTTGGAAAACTTTTTCCAGCATTAATAGGTGTTTTTCAAAGGTGTCGCTGACGATGATGAGGTCGTCAAGGTAACAAAACAGGCTGTTATCGACTTCGGGACCGAACAGTTTGTCCATCAGTCTTTGTAACTCGGCGGGGCTGTTTTTTAGACCAAAAGGTAGTCTTTTAAAATGGAACATTCCCCTACCGGGTACAACGAAAGCAGTTTTTTCGCACGATTCCGCGTCCAAGGGTATTTGCCAAAACGCTTTGCTGAGATCGACAGAAGAGATGAACTTGGCGTTACGCAGCTTGTCTAAGGTTGCGTGAACGTGAGGTAAGGGATACGCATCAGCTTCCGTGCAAGAGTTTAAACGTCTACTGTCGAGACAGAAACGTGCAGAGCCGTCTTTCTTAGAAACCAAAAGAGTTGGGTTGGTCCATGCACTTCTGCTGGGAACCACCACACCCATTTTTAACATTTCGTCAAGTTCGTTTTCTAAAAGTTTAAGTTTTTGGGGGGCTAAGTTGTAATAACGTTGTTTTATGGGTGGGCCATTGGTTTTGATATGGTGTTCAACCAAATTTGTCAAACCTAATCCACATTTTTCGAAAGATATTGATTCGAATTTATTGACCATTTCCTTTAGTTGGAGAGCCTGGTCCGTGCTTAAATTTTCGTGAGGTATTATTGTGCGGATCTCACTAATTTGAGCGGCAGTGGAGGTTTCGCCAAGGGTATTAAATACTTGGGGAGCAACATTGAATGCTTTCCAGAAGTCAACGCCAAGGATGAAATTCTGGGATATAGAGGGCACTATTAGAAAATTGATTGTGACTATTTTATTGTTACAATTAATTGGCAGGGCAAGGGCACCGATGACCGGCTGAGAAACATTATCTGCAGTCGTCAGGTGTGTCGATTGGGGCGAAATTCTAAAATCACTGTTAACAAAAGGCAGGTGAGCATTGTTGCCAAGACAGCTGACAGATGCCCCACTATCGAGTAATCCGGAAAAGGTCACATTGTTAACAGAGAAAGAAGCATAGGGTCTCCCATCTTTAGCTTGTTTGCAACAAACCGAAGAAACATTTAAGGTCTGGTTAAAATACTTAATGTGTGCTAACCAATCAGTCCATTCTTTAGACCTTGGTTCAGAATGGGTGCCTGAGAGGTTATTATTTAGTTTTTTGGCCTCTTCATGTAGAAATTTGGTGGGGGCTTGGAGAAATCCACCTGAGGTCTGACATCGCTTGGGTTTTGTAATCTTTCCATGTTATGCTTTGATTTCTTGAAAATATTGCGCAGTTCGTCGCGAGGAGGAGAGCGGTCTCTAGAGTGATGCCTCTTGAAAGTTCGGGGTTCCTTGGATTCCAGAAACTTCGCTTGCTTGAAACAAGTAGTGGCCAGATGGCCTACTTTTTTGCAAAAAGAGCACACTTTTTTGTTGTCGAATTCTGGTTTTAAACCAGACGAACGGCTTGGCACAACTACATTATTAGACACATTCTTTATGTTCTTCCTATCCTGGTATGATTCCAGAAGGAGACAGACCTCGTTTAACTGGGCCAGGGATGCAATTTTCTGCGAGGTGATGATGTTCTCGTATTTGCTTAAAAGGCCATCAGTTATGACTGGTAATAGTTCAGCTTCCGAAACGGGATGTGAAAGCTTGATGTTAATGGATTCCGCCCTTTCTATGAATGTTGCTACAGGTTCATTTACCAGCTGTTTAATAGATAGTAAAGATAATTTGATCCTGTGCTGGGCTTCTGTTTTTCCGAAGCTCGAGATTAGGGCAGATCTGAGTTTATTCCAATCTTTGCATTTAGTTTTTTGGATGCGGTGCCAGGGTATCAATTCTGGGGAGATGAGTTCTATGAAGTTTTTTCGTAGAATCTCGAATGGGGTATTTTTGATTGTAGCCGTTTCTTCGATACGGTCGATGAAATCCAGTACATCGGAGACGCCATTATATTTGACTTTCCAAGAGGATAAATCGTAAGTTTTATCTTGTGTCAAGGTGGGTGCGATGTCCTGTTTTATCATTACTTGCAGCATAGGTTCTTTATTAGGAACAGGATTATCCAAAACTTGCGTAGCCGAGCGTGAATTATTTTCGCTTGAGGGGGCGAGGTTTATTCTCTTAATGTACTTTTTGTTAAATAGAAGTGCATAAGCCTTTAATGTAGATTTAGATTTGCTTGATGGCGAGAGTCCTCTATCTTTAAGAGCAGCTTGTAAGTGAGTTTTGGATAAGTTGTGCACGTTGGGAATGATACCCAAATTGGATGATGCCATTGCTTGATTGTTTTGCATTGTGGAGTCCTGAGTTCTGGAAAAAAAATGGCCAGGGATTGCCCTGGGGGGAAAGGTTTTTTACTTTTCACAAAACACTTTTCGAAAACTAGGCGAAAATTTATAAGTATTGTGTCCATTCAAAAAAAATTTGCCTAGGGTTTCCTTTAGTCGACGCAAAATTAATTTTGAGAGGCACTTTTCACTTGGTAACCACTGGTTGACACTTCTAAAATAGTTATAGAAGACTGTATTTCATACTGCAATTTGGTATAAATGACACCAGAATTCATGTTCAAGGTGGAAAAAAAATTGGCGTGGACTGACCTTAGGGGAAACACTTTTTTATTTATCACAAAGCACTTTTGGAAATCTGGTGAAATTCACAAGTATTTATTTATTTTCAAAAAAAAATTTTGCCAGGACTGACCTTTAGAAAACGGCTTTTTTTATTTTTCACTTTACTTTGCACTGAGAAAGGCACTAAAATTCGCAAAAAGCAACCTTCTGTCAAAATAAGAACAACTTCCGTATGAAAATAACTGAGTATGGGATTCGTTGCGACAATCACATTAAAATTATTTTATTTATTTATGGAATCAAACATTTGTTTTATTATTATTTCACTTTTCATTAAGTAAGGAAAAAACACAATTCACTTTACACTTATGCTGAAAAAAAACGGTACCTATAATGTAGAATGGGGAAAGAAAGTCATTATTTTGTCCATTTAGTGTAATATAAGTTCTGCTAATTTAACAGACGTAAGTGGGTCAATCGGTATATTGTGCAGAAATAATACAAAACGTAAGTCCGAAATTTTGTTTGAGGAATTCGCAAAATAACTAGGATTCCAGAATCAAATTTATAATAATTCCCGTTGCTATTCGGTGTATTCATAAAGGGCTATTTGGTTATAAACACTGCATAGCAACGGTTGGTTATTTCGTTCCGACAGATTTTTGTTGGAATTTGGCGCGAGACTAAGCATTTGCGCGCGCAATCCGGAGAGTAGGTATTTACCGCGTGAACATTTTGCCGTTGGGTTTTTGGCGGGAAGCTTGTTGCTGCCTGCTCGTTGTTTTATGACGCATGCGCAGTCAGATTCGCGGTTTAAATGTTGGCGACCTTCTAGTGGCTTCCTCAAGATGGCCGTGTTTTCAAATGCGGTGTGATTTTACACATATGTTTCTGTGGTTTTTTCACAGAAATTCTTGTACACTGGGTGTAGAATAACAAGGTATAATTAATGTTCACAAAACAATTCCTGTACAGGGAGAATTTCGACAAGTTGCACTCCGCGAAGCGACCGTGAAAGAGAGAAAAAAATATTCTGAGGCCCCACGCTTATGGCGTCAGTTGTTATGATGGGTGCCAGTTGTTAAGCACACCGTGGTTATGCAGCGTGGAGAGACGCCACAAAATGTCTCCGGCCAGCTCACAGCGGAGATAATGGTACCCTCTATTTCAGGGGGTCGGTCGCACGAATGCTTTCGGAATACTTTCTCACGGTCGTTCGGGGAATACACTCTAGGAAATGCTCCTGCCGAAGCAGAATAACAACAGGATTGAGTTAAATAGATTCATGTATTGTAAGTTCTAAACACAGTGCATAATTATTACAGTACAATTCAATACAAGAAATGCAAATTACACAAACCTAGCTATCGTGGTAATACCTAGTGGTCTCTCGTAACGAAAACTCTCTGAGCGATGGTCGTTTCGCGAGGGTCTACATTCTATCGTTAAAACAGGACACAAACAGAAGGGGAATAATGGAGCAGCTTACATGATGTTCCGGGGTCTACGCCTTCCGGGTGCAGCAGGGGCACTTCACGAGTCTAGGGCAGGGCCGAAGTCCACAGGCATGGCAGTTTACCAGCGCTAAATAAACCCGCACGTACTTTGATTAACATCGCAGATGTTATTGCGTTTTCAAATTGGTCGACAGGAATTAACCGCGAGCTCCGCGCTCGGGTCATGGAGCGAGACGCGTGTATCCGAGGCCGCTTGCAATTCTAGACTGGCGCGGGGCGCGCGTGAATGCAGAGGGGAGAGGACGTGGGTAACAGGAAACAAGGGGGAGTGGGGTGTTGATGAAACTGTCGCGGCGTCCTTACCGACTCGAATTCTGCCGTTATTTGGCGTATCATAACACCTGTAATGTAATATTTAAACAAGAAATTACTTTATTTGTCTATTTTTAAATGAGAAGTTACTAATCTAGTGATTTTTCACGGGTCTACGCCAGTGCAATTTAACTAATTTAATTAAATTACATGTGAAATAACCCGGTTTACTTGTGCGGAACTTTAAGCTTGTGATAACAACGAGTGTCCATTAGTTTTGCATTGTAGGGGTTGTCAGGCCACCATATCCCAAAGCGCAATTTCTGCTTTTATATTATTACGAAACTGTCACTATTTTTCACTACGAAAACAATAAAATAAAGTAATATTTTAGCTAGATAATCACCGTAATCAGCATTCAGTTGAGGGGGATAAGGGTGCTGGCGCCCGGGAACCATTTATTGGATAACCAACACCTCTGCTACAGGTCACCCCAAGTGGTTTGCTACATATGGTAATTTAGCAAAAGTGCCCGGATTCATGGGATGAGGTTTTTGAAGGTCATGGCGGCGAATACTTTTGCCCACCTACTGCGTGGCGGACCGGATCGGGAGAGACTGGTGGGGGAGACCTAACTTAGACCTCTCTATCTAGACTCTCTCGACCCATCGCCTTGCACCGCTGGCGCTGTGGGAGAAATTCCCTAGATTCCTAACCTCCTCTCAAACCCTTTTCCTTCCCAGAACGTTCAATCCTTAATTTCCTAAAAAATTCCCTCCACACAGCATCTCCAAAGATGAAAAAGGCTCTGAGGAAATATTTTTCTCAAGACTTCCTATGTGGAGTTAAAGTTAAAAAAACCGTTAATACTAATTTTGTTAATAATGTTCACTAAAACACTACCATTTTCAAATTTCTTTTATCAATTTTTTTTTTTTTTTAGTTTGACTGTTTCAGAACAATAGAAGATTAGGCATGTATGAGATGATGTATGAATGTGAGTGAGGCAAAGACTGTGTGCCAAGACCGTGCTGTTTGGCAGTCCATCCTCTCTTAATCAGTAAGGTGCTAGAACTTTTATTCTCAGTGTTAATTTATCGTTGGTATGTTTATCTTTTTTTTATTTTTTTTTTTTGAGTAAGGAGTGAAACAGTTTATTTCATCAGGCGCTGCCTACCCCTGCGGGGAAACGGCGTGATGGTTAATTAGTTAGTTTAATTTTAGTTTGACTGAAATTGAACCTTCCTACCAAGGAACTGCAGTCCACAACTCTATCAACCGTGCTAAAACATATAATATGTATTATCTCGACATTTATCGCGTATACAGAAAATTGCGTACATGTCCGCGTGTATGCGTCATTGCACCTAAAGTTAATAAAATGCATTGTCATCGACGCCGAGTCTATCTGACGAGTTTCAAATCAATAGGATGTCGAGAAGGGAGTTAATTACCACTTTCAAGATTCCGCGGCATTTATTCAATCAAGAAAACAAAAGCTAAATTCAAAGGGACGTATTTTAACATATAAATAATTAGAACAACAAATCTGTGCTACAGTCCTCAAAATAATGTTCATCATCTTCAAATAATCATATTACACGTATTAAGGCCGCGAATAATTTATGAACCGACACCATTAGCATAAGTATTGCTTAATTAAGACGCCGCCTCCTTGTTTTATAAATTATTTAGTTAAATAGGTTACGCGTTTGCTAAACCCAGCACAGTTGTCAATAGTACCGCCCACGCGTAGATTTCGGAGCGGGACATGCCCCGCACCACTTCAGGCCGCCGCGCAGAAAAGTAAAGACCGAAAGTAAGATAACGGTTTACAGCGCAGATCACTGAGACTTTTCTGCGCGGGGCGGCCTGTAGCACTTCCCGCTCCGAACTCTACGTGTGAGACTAATCACAATTCACTTACGCAGGTAGCTATTAGTTATGTAAACAAAATATTAGGTCCTTACATATGAAATTGGCGTTTTGTATGGGAGGGACATAAAGTCGATTTTTTTTAATATAATATATATATTTAATCAAAGTATGTACCATTGTTATCTATGCACTTTTGCCATCTCATAGGTAGTTCATCGATCCCTTTACTAAAAAAACCATTCGGACAGGAATCAATAAAATCTTTGAAGGCGGTTTGGACTGCCCCATCGGAGTTGAATTTTTTCCCTTGCAAGAAGTTATCTAAATTTCGAAAAAAATGTTAATCTATTGGGGCAAGGTCCGGAGAGTACGGTGGATGTCTTAGACATTCTAATTAAAGCTCCTCTAATTTGGTAGCCGACTGTTGTGCAGTGTGTGGTCTAGCGTTCTAACGCGCGTTTGTAGATTTGCTTCACTCAATTCGTGAAGTACCCACCTTCCAAGCTTTTTCATCTTCCCAATTTGCTTCAAGTGGATTAAAACAGTTTTATCACTAACACCGCAGCCTGCAGCTAACTCGGATGTGGTTTGTGATGGATCCGCTTCCACAATAGCCTTCAATTCTTCATTATCAACTTTGGTCTCCGGCCGTCCATGGGGCTTGTTCTGCAGGTCGAAATTTCCAGAACGAAAACGTTGGAACCAAAAACGTACTGTGTTTTCTTGCGGCACCGTCGCCATACACATAATTAATCCTTCGAGCCGTTTCTGCAGCACTAGTGCCACGGTGGAACTCGTACTCGTAAATAACGCGATATCTCAAGATTTCCATTTTGTAAACTAAGTGACGCAGAGAAAAAAAACAATTAAGGAAAAAACAAATGAATTATAATTTTCGAAACACAAATACATGAGTAAATAGCAGTATAAATTTGAATTTGGAATTCCTAACCAAAGAGAAGATATTTGAGATCAAAGTTGCCAGTACGGCAAAACGCCAATTTCATATGTAAGGACCTAATATTATTGATAAACAACTCATAATTTTGAAATCACAATCAAAGAACATTTGAGGTGCTATAATAATAATCATGTTTCTGAGTTCGCTAACCATATCATTGAAAATAACCATAGTTTTGAAAAAAATACGGGGATGAATATTCTTCATATTAACCATTTAGGAAAACGCTTAGGTAACTTAGAAGCCTTGGAAATAAAAAAAAACCCTTAAAAATAATGAATCTATTATCAACAAACAAAAAATATTATCTTACAGCCCAATCATGGATATATTCTCCCACCCACTCTTCATTAATCCCTGGCAACGCCTCCACCCATACCACAATCCTTAGTAATAATTTATTGTTCCCACCCACTATTTTGTAATTATCAAATCAGTATACGTTTGCCCTGAGGAAGGAACGGTCGTTCCGAAACCGGTCGGCTTTAAACAAATATACAAGTGCATCAAACAAAGTAACATTGTTTCATTTGTCTAAAATATTATACCTTGGCGTTGGAAAGAACTTGATGCTGTCAACGCCCAACGCCATGATACGCAGGAATATGAAGTGGGTTCCAATTGGAACGCAAAATGATTGAAGTTAGGTTAATAAAGGTGGTGGCCCTAAAATGGTGTAAGGGCTGAATGCTTATTTTAGAATAAGAATTACCTGGGTGCGTGGATATTATGTTGATTTTGAAGGGAAACTTCTATATCCCCGTTGTGATTTGGAATTCAGATGAAACGGAAATGACGCATACAGCACCTGAGATGCATCAAACTCCTATCAAGGCTCCTATTGGTAGAGATATAAAATGGAAATGACGCTGGTCTACGCTCATTGGCCGCTTTAATTGTGACCTCCCTTTTCAAGGCTCCTTGGTTTTTCATTGTTTGAGATTGTTTTGGTAAAGTTTCGCTACTACCGCATGTTAACTGCACTCGAATTTATTATTTTTGATTTATTTTTATTTACATAGTGAAGATTTTAAGTATATCGCAACTGAACGATAATAGTGTAACAAGTCAACAAATTGCATTTGTGAGGTATGCAGAATGTTCCTGGATATCCGATCGACTATCGATAAAAATGGCACAATAAGGAACTCCAGTGAAAAGTATTCTGGCTTAAAAAAAATATTTGCATATAGACCAATAAAAGCTGATTCTGAATATATAAATTTTTATTTAATAATATTAAACGCAGAGTTTTTAAAAAAATATTAAAAAGTCCATTTTTAATCGGGTCGTAAAAACACGCCGTCAAGGTGACGTCACTGTTCGACGTGTAGTGACGTCACCGTAAAGTCATTGTAAGGAAATGTATGATATGATACAAGCTCATACTGTTTATAGAGATTTAGTTGTTGTGTTTATTGGCCTTTATATTTAGGCCTAAATAATGTTTCAAAAATAAAGGTATCTCTTATTGGTTTATCTATATTATTGAAAATATTCAAAAACTACTGCACAAAAAAAATAGTAATGCTATTTCTAGGGAGAATACTTCGAACAACGGAATTCAAAATGGCGGCAGTCTATCAGCTGATTGCCCGATCCTAAGCTAATTTTTCAGGAGTGATGACGTCACACGATTCAGTATACATACGGTGGTTTTCGGGGGTCTTGAAAAATTAAAACTTTGACAGTTATTTTAACTATTAAAACTAACTCTAAAAATAAAAATAAAAATGCAGTTATTTAAGTTAGAAGGTTATTATTCATTAAAAAAGGACTGGAGTTCTCTATTCTTAAAAATATTATTGGGGCCTTAAAAGCGAAAATGTCATTGTTAATTCGAGCAAAACTAGTGGCACAATTATCATTTGAGCTGAACTAACCACTAGATGTTTAACAAAATTACATACATAACGACTAATGTGGGCATTGTTTTTAAATTGGTAGGAATTTCAATTTGGGAGGCGGGAATGGGTACCGCCAGCCCGGGAACCTTTATTGGATAACCAACACCTCTGCCATAGGTCAACCCGAGTGATTCGCTACGTTTGGTGATTTAGCAGGGGTGCTCGGGTTCATTGGGTGCGGTTTGTCTTGGTCTTGGAGGCGGTTGACCAGGACACACTAAACCCCAGATTCATACCCACCCCTTAAACTCTTTTCCTTCCCAGAAATATCCTTTCCTTCCTTTCCTAAAAAAAACCCTTCACACAGCATCCCCAAAGATGACATAGGTTCTGAGGGAAATTATTTTCCTCTGGACCTCCTGTGTGGAACTCATGTAAAAAAGGTTTAATTAAAAAAATAAAATAAAAAAGTGTAGGATTTTGATGGTGTCCAATTACCTTATAAAACAAATCACTGTAAGCATCATACGTGAGGATCATTTCAACGAATCTAACTGAACTATCGTGATTGGACTATGATGGAAGCTCGCAGTGGAGTGGAGCTGGCAACACGGTATTGCTTCGAAGTACTTAAGCACACATTTTACCACTAACATTTACACATCTGCCCTGATGTTGGACACTGTAACGCTGTCCGAAACGTTGGCTAAAGGAGAAGGTAGCGTAACACGGCATAACACCCCAAAAACAAACAACAAAAATATGCAGTGTTTTCAGTTCCTGGATGGAACCAGATCGTGTACTTTGTAGGCAAATAGAGCCTCTGAAATCCTCCGTCAGCTGCGGCGTAGTCTGCAATTGTAGACCCATCTACCTCTACAAATGTGCTAGGCATGATACGAAGGAGCCTGTTTGGCCTCGTGTTAACCTTGCACCGCAGCGGTTTCAGCGTGGTTGGCATTTAACATTATTATCTCGATGAGCCAAGATGTGGAGGTGAATATAATTACATTCAGGCCATAAGCTGGCTAATAGTACATGTTCCTTCCCAGCTGTACGCAGATGGTAGTATAATAAGGTAAACTTCGATAATGTCGGACACAGAACCACCAGTTCGAATTATTTTGGGGATTTTCACTGTCGATCTCATATTATTTATCGAAACAAGCAAAATTAGCAAAACTAATAAGATTATCTGCTTTACCAATTAATGCGACGGATAACACATATAATTCGATTGGGGATCACCGTTTTCCTCGGTCTCTATTAAAAAAATGGTTCTATTGCCAAATAAAAAAAATAAACGCCAAGCGAAAAAATTTGTTGCTTTCCTGTCAGCTACTGTCAACTATTAATTTAATGTTTTAAAAAAAAAAAATTACTTTAATTACAATAAAATTCAATAATGTTATTATCAAGTTCTGCAAGTATTGTAATATGTATTTTTGTTACAGCTGTTTCGGTTTCCAAGACCAATTTCAAACTGTCAAACAGCTGTAACAAAAATACATATTTAAATACTTGCAGAATTTGATAATAACATTATTGAATTTAATTTTTTTTTCTACGAATTAAACACAAAAACAATTAATAAAAACTATTAAGTTTACATGAAAGCGCGAAATGGTCAGTTAGATGAGCGATTCCGTATCTTTTGTGGATACGGGAAAGATTCCATGTACGGAATCGGCTGCCAAATTTGTATTATTTTCTATGACTTTCAATTGCTTTTTTCATGGGTGAGCCGATGTTAGATGTCAGCTACGAGTATCTCATATTTTAGTTCAGAGTGTTTGAAATACAAATTACGTATGCACGATCCTTTATTCATAGGTACCTACTACGCATCGATGATGTAAGTGACTTTTATCGTGGGCACAATTTTTATCTGGTCTGAAATCAATAATAATTAGTATGCATCAGTGAAAAATCTTGAGAAAATTATAAAATTATAAGTTGTTTATAATTATAAGGTAAACAAACTTCATCCGAATCTTCTTCTTTCTCGCACTGTCCCAACACATTGCCTAGGTAGGCTGTTGGGGTCGGCTCTTCTCGTTCTCGGGCTATGTATATCTTGTTCGGTTCTGGATATCAAACAAAAATCATCCGAATAAAATAAATAATTAATATACAAAAATCTAGTGTCACGGTATTTGTGGTCGCACTCCTCCGAAACGGCTTGACAGATTTTTATGATTTTTTTATGTGTATTTGGTTGGTATGAGAATCGGTTTTAAAGTATATTTCATACCGCTAGGTGATTAAGGTGTCCCGATCCAAAAAAAAATCTATTTTATTGACGAAAATTTTTTTTTGTATTTTTTTTTTATTTTTTTAACCGTCTTTCGTATTTCAAACAGAATGAAATTGTTTATTATAATAATTATTGCTTATAATAATTGTTACCCTTTGTGCTATGCATGAAAATCTTGTCTAAACGTTAGTTTATCAATTAAAAAAAAAATTAATATTTGACAAATTTAAGTATTTCCCCAATAAATGTAGACATCATTTTTCTCGACGCCACCTAGCGAGGGATTTAACACTAACCATGTCTCTCTCGCAAAAATAAAGTTGGTTGTTTTCAGGTGGAAAAAATATAATAAGCAGGCGGGTATTAGTTGAATGAAACACTAATATATATTGAATTATTTGGCGGGTATTAGATAAGCCGCCATAGCTCAGTGGTCTAGAGCAGCTGACCGGCAATCAGAAGGACACGGGTTTAAGTCCCGTTGGCGGCAAGTATCTTTTCTCGGAAGATTTTTCAATGTAGATGAGTGTTTCAGGCTGATAATTATTGCTTAGAATAATTGTTAGAAATTATTTATGTTGTTGAATGACAGATGATGCACAAGACATTCACGAAAAGCGTCGCATCATTTTGATATATTCATTCGGCATCATGTTCCCGCATGGGCAAACTATCGAGCTTATTTGTGTTGGCTAAAGACGGACAATTGCTCTTTGAAATTCATATTGATTTTCTTTATTTCATTTTCCTACTTTCGTTGGTGTTTTTTTGTTTTTATTTGCAGTCATCGTGTACAGCGCTCCATTCCCCTTTCTGTCATAGATCCCATCCCCACACACTTACAATACATTTATTATTTTTTATTTAACAACCAAAATATTTACTAGAAATAATTTATATGGCAGAACAACGTTTGTCGGGTCAGCTAGTACACAATAAATTTCTCTATATTTTCAGTTCATAAATACCACATTTTTGAAATGGGATGGAAATACGTGATAAGGATTATTTTTATAAGTTACGCTTTCATTAGGTAAAACTTAATTTTAATTTTTTATCTTAAATCTATCTATCTATCTATCTTCTATCTTCTATCTATCTATATAAATAAAAATGAATCGCCGAAATGTATGTACGCGCATAACTTCCGAAAGACTGCACCAAATTGGAGAATTCTTTTTTTGTTGTGTTTGTTATGGTCAGGACAAGGTTTGTATAAAACTACTGGTGAGCTCTGGCATTACGAAATTTGTATAAAAAATTGCAATAGGTGGCACGCGAGCTGTTTGAAAACTGAATGTACCGGGACTGAATGAATGAAATGCGAGAGGGTGGAACTCGGGAGGGGGGGAGCGGGGAGAAGGAAGGCGGTGTGGGAATGCGAGGGAGGAAGGGGACGCAGGAGAGGAAGGGGAGGCGGAAAGAGAGGCGGAAGGGGAACGGGACGAATGGGAAAGGACTCGTAGGGAGAAACAATTTCTTTATTAAATGGCATAGCAACGCATGCCGGGAACCAGCTAGTTTATCAATATTTTAAACAGTTGTTAAAATTCTGAAAGATTATATTATTTATACAGATTCTTCACAGCCACCTTCATAAGGCATTGTCAAACTTTCGACAAAACAAAGCAATATTTTATTCATTATAAGCAAAATTAAATAAAATTTTAAAAGTTCACGCAGGTACCAGGTATAATTACTTTCTATTTCGGGAATTGACATTAACTTTTCTAATAATATATCGAATTTAATAATAATTTTACAAAAATAAATCTAGTGTGCCTGAGAAACGTGGGATGGTATTCATTAATTTGCCTTGGCAAAGAAGATGGAAAAATTTTTGTTCATAGTCATTATCATTATTGGTATAAAAACATTTCGAACGTCTTCGACGCCTCCGTAATACGCCTCTGTCCTACCGGTCTTTCCTTGTTGTCTCCGTTCAGTTCATTAGATTTAATGATTCCATGTTTCCAGTCAGTTGAGGTATTTCAACTCTCATCTATCCTACGAGAATAGAATTGTTAATAATCTTTACGTAACTGAAGGGAGGCGCGATATATGGAGGACCTCAAAATTACTTTGCCTTTCCAGCAACACTCAGATATTAGAAACAACTTACCGTTTTAAACCGGACATCAACTTTGCCCAGCAGTGAATTTTTAAGAATTATTTTAAAAATTGTGAAAGAGATAATATAAAGAGTACCAAATCGAGCGCAAAACTAATCGATATTAATTCCGTAGCCCTTTCCAGCAAAGTACGATGCGTTTTACTACCGCACTTCGAGTTAAGTTTTTTTTAGTGACCACCTATGGTCGGACATTTACACAATACATACTACACTTACACAATACAAAGATACATAACTACTTACCTACTTTACCTACATACTACTTCCTTACCCATTACTTACCTACATACATCATAGACTCTGTATTTTTAGCTTGTATTGTCACATGTTCCTTTCCTACCAATTCCTGTATACCTGTCATTTTAACGTTACCCACAATTCTTTAATCGACCATCGCCGCATGAACATGAACATCTCTAACATACCGCAACCGCAATTAATCCCGCCTACCGCGAATAATTAAAGAATAAACCCAGCCAAGGCAGCAGAGTGCCACAAGGCCCCGCAGTGAGTCCTTCTTTTATTTCCTTTTCTTATGTGCTTGTTACTTGTACAGTGGTCTCTCACACATCTTAAAACACATATAAGGTTCTTCGACATCCGCATCCACACAAAATACACAACAACCTACTTATGAAATTTTTTTAAAGTAAAAAAAATAAATTAATGTGAATTCAGCTCCCGTCTGGCCAGTGGCTCCCATATGGCTTCCCCAATTGGAGTACGTTGTAAAACTGGAGATCGTGGGAAGGGGAAGAATATAGGAAAGAGGAAGGTGAGGAAGTATCTGGCTACTCAGATTTAGTGACTAGACATGGCTGAATCCAATCAAGCAACGTATCATTTTTTGAATGGTAATCTTACTCCAGGGCGATACTGAGAGTATCTACCACTTTAGAACGCAAAACACTATATACTGTTTTTAATTAATTAATTGTGAAATAATACATGTCGCCCAATGGTCGAAATTCGATCATAATTAATTTAAATTTTATGGTGTATGTAATGTTTTTATATGTATTTTTATGCATAATTTTAAAAAAATATTAGCATTCTGCACTCCTTCTCCATATAAACTATAAGTTTGGGAAATTTCATACTCCTCCGTCCGCGCAATTTCGTGAAAAGGGGTACAAATTTTGGCTTCACGTATTAATAAACTGATTAATGAACTTAAATTTGTTTGCGCATGCCGGGTTTTGAATCCGTGATCTTTGGATTGCTAGTCGAGAGCCTTTTCCACGGAGGGATTCGTAATAACAAACATCCGGAGGAGGTAGAATAATTTAGCCGGAATTCCACAGATATGATTTTTTTTTAATACGGATCGGTTACAATACATTTTAATTGAATTTATATTTAATTACCTAAATTGTAGATTAAGTGATGTTTTTGATTAGCAAAAACCTCTCATTTGGGGGTAGTGTATTACTACCCCTCACAGTGGAGGGAAGTTATAACACATTTCCGCAAAGAAGCCTCGGTACGGAATGGTGAAGAAGCCTAATTGTGATGGTCGGATCTTCCATTCCTGCTACTTATTTTATTTTGCCCAATGGAGCCGTCCTACTTTTATAAACTTTATAAAAGAAGACTAATCAATTGATACGGATCGCGGTTTTACCTTGTAAGGCTCCAAAGATTATTATAGAAATATTTTTTTCGAAAATTATCCAGAACCCTTCAGCTATTCTTCGTAAAGGCTCAGCAATCTAGGCTTGAGCTTAGTGCTGATCAGATGATTGTTACATATGGAAATTGGATTTGGGTCTCCTTGAAAGTTGTCATTTTTTTTTCTTTCGTAAAATAATTGGCTTTACTTTTGTCGTAGGTTGTAATTGATCGAGCCATACGAGCGTAATATTTATCATTAAAAGTCTAATTTTGGTCGAACTCCGATTTTCTTTGAATTTGGGTGTTATTTTAAAATTGGAACTGGTATGACGTGATGAATCGATAAAGCGTCTGAATACCTACACATAAGAAGGTCTTATAATTTTTTACCTGATTTCTTCAGCACGGGTTATAACCTACAAAAATACTCGTATAATAGATATTTTTTTACTAGAAAATTATTTTAATAATTAGTGTTTATTTGAAATGTGTATCTCCTTTGTTTAAATATCTTAGATTTAGTTTTGAAAAGTAAAGTCATATTTCTTGATTTTTCAAGGGTCTTGCAACACGATGCCACTAACAATCCTGCAATTGCTGATCTATCTCGCTCAGACTATACTCTAGCGTATTGGTTAGTTCTGAAGTTCAACCCCTCACACACACAAAAGGCATATTTTTAACCAAATCTCAACCTTTGCTAGAATTTTCTGTAAAAACGAAATAACATATGAACTAACTGTTTTTTTACGCATATACTTAAATTCTTCTTCTTCTTTCGTATGGTGGATATACTTAAATGTCTAGAAAATACATCGACATGTAGTTACAATGTGTTAGTAACTTAGGAGTTTACCAAAAGACAATTTCACCGAAGCTCTCCGAATGTTAAGAGATTGCCCTCATATTTTATAGAAAACAATCTGTCAAAACCAAATAAATTGTGACAACGGGGCTTAGGCAAAGGGACATAAAATAACGAGAGCAAGAATAATAATTTTACCTTTTTTTCTGAGATAAACTCAGTTAATGCGACAACGAAGCGAAGACTCCCACTTCGGCGCTCTCTCTGCAGACCTAGTTACTGCTACACAGTAGTAGTTGGCTACTCAACAAGGTTTCTAAACGACGGCTTTCCTAATGGTTCAGTGTTAGCCCCCATCCTGTTTAATTTATACACCAACGACATCCATATTCCAATCGATCGTAAAACTAAAAATTAGTAAATTTGCAGATAATGTCGATATAATTTCAAACTCTACCGAAGAGCTCACATTGAGTTCAATCTCAAGCTATCGTTGAAATTTACCATTAAATATTGATGTATCGTATAAAGTGGCGTATTACAATAAATCCTTCAAAAAATCTAACAGTTTTCACTCGTAAAATGTTTAAACGGCCCACAAATATCAACATGTTTGGGGAGAGCGTGTCTTGGAAGAAGTCAATGAAGTACTTGGGACTATTCTCAAAAATCATTTTGATATAACACATCCAAGAAAAAGTTAAAATTGTAATACCAACAATGCATGAAGGGCAGAGGTTGGTTGCTTGGTTTAGTAGATAGTAAAATTTAAAAAAAAAAATCTTGTAAATCATTAAGACAAGATTATTTTGAATATTAAATACCGAAGTATTTGGCCTCTTTAACTACAATCCCTGACTGTCCAACACCTTCTACTCTCACTCTCAATGCTTAAATAATTCCCTTGTCTTCTGACTCGACTGGCCTCTTTTATTTCAACCCCGGCCCCCACTTCTTTCCCGGATAAGGATAGCATCTACAACCAGTAACCGCTGAAGTCGCCCCGGCCACAATTACCTAGGAACTTTACTCGATCCCATACAATATCCTTGCTACTTCCGTAGCGAGAACATCTCTATTAAGAAACCGATCGCTTTTCTCAAAAAGCTATTCTATGTAAAGCATTACACAAGTCAAAACCAATCCCTTTCCTCTTGTCTATTTGTCTTATCGTCCCGTACAATGATAGTCTAATTATTAATCTTTTCTATCACATATATTTTTTGAAATGTTTACCAGTTCCGTACTACAACAATTTTAAATACCACAATATATCATTCAATCAGAAATATCACAATAACATTATATCCAAACTGCAACAACTACGAAACTCCTGTGGAAACCAGTGAATAATCAATAATATTAAAAAAAACAATGAATCAAGGTTTATAATGTTATAAAAACATTAAAAAAACATATTTTTAGAACTACTAGAATTTCAATTTAATATCTTCAAAAAATAGACGCATTAGAGATAATCTAACCAAAATCTTGTTTCCTAATAATCTTAGAGCAATGCCTCTTGAGTTGTTGCACAGTTGTATCGTACTCAAATTCAACAGGCTCAAAATAAGGTATGTTGGTACAAGGTTGGTACTGACTTACAAGGAAAAGTAAAAGAACAGAGATAATTATCAAAAAGCATTAAACCTTAAAAAGTTTTCCAACTTTATTGGAATAGATTTGTTACAATATTGTTTTGAATAGCGTTATATTGTGCAACTCTCTATAGGTTAACATTGATTATGAATATATTTTTTTTCTTTTTAATTGACACTGATTCGCAAATCAAATATCACAAATCAAAATTCTAATTTATGTACCACACATCTGCCCTGATTACGGACGTCATGAAAATCTAAAATGGCTTCTGAGAATTACAAAGTTTTAATAAACGGAACGATTTTACATTTGAAAAAAATAAAACTTTACTCAACCAATTTGCGGACAAACGAACTGCAAAACGGTCGAGTTAATACAGCACTTTACTACGCTTAGTCAATTATTTAATGCAATGTTTTTCATTTAGAGCATAAAGATAATGCGATAATTTATGTTGAATAATCAAGAATTTTTCACCCTCCAGTTCTTACGAGTTCGCCTTTTTATTCATTGTGGCATAAAGTTTGTTTTGACGTAAAAAGATTAGGAATCTGTCAAATCGTGACAAAATGGGAGAACATTGTTCTGAATGCAGATCTTATCGCTCCTTAAATAAAACACGCCAAGCTTTTGACAGGATCGAGACAGAATTTTATTATTTTTTAAAGACATTTCACAGACAACTTTCGAAGTCGAATCTTCAAGAGCCTTTATTCAAACATTTGAGAATACACATTGAAAATAAGTTTGTATTTGTTCAATTTAAGACTTTGGAAGAATCATTAGAATATGTTTGGAATTTTAAAAGCTATGTCGATTGTATTTAGTGTCCAGACTCTATGGCTAAACATTAAATCAAAACTTATTCTAAAAAGTAATTGCTACCTTCCCTCTGCCAAGAAGGTTAGTAAAAATCTCTGAAAATTACTAAGCACCATTAAAAAAATTATTGTTTTGGATAAGTAGTAAGTTTTGGTATTTTTTTTAATTCCTACAAAACCCGAAAACCATAAAAATAAACTGAAGTACTTGATTCTGACGAAATTTTTAAAAATTAAATATGTAGCGTATGTTCATGTCCATATTTTATTTCATATTTATTATTTAATTAAAATTTATTATTTTATTCCATTTATTGAATTTTAGTACATCGTGAAATGGGGGGCTCAGCTCCGGTAAAGCAGCTCACCCAGTGGGGCCCACATTATTAATTAATGTTTTAAACATGTAAGGTTAATGTATCAAATAAAAATAAAAATAAACATAAAGAAATCAATACAAAAAATATTTCCTTTTTAAGGTTTTCATTTGTTCTTTGTATGTTACCAGAGTAACCGGCTAATTGGGAGCTCGGTATCAGATATTATTCTTTCGTTGCTCTGTGTATCCATTTCCAATTCAACATTTTTATTTAATTTATCAAAGTATTATGTTTTAAACTACATTTGTTGTATTCATGGAACAGCCGTCTAGTCATCCGGCAATTTATTTCACATACATGAAATGTAAAACAAAAAAACAAAAAAATGGACCCAGAACGTTTCCTTGGGGTACACCGAAAAAATTCTCATTCAAAAATTCCTAAAATAACGGCTTTGACACCTAACCAGAAAGAATGTTTGACCAGAATGACTTAAAATGCAAGGCATATTTTGCTACGTGTCATGAGTTTGCTTTTCTTATCATAAAGCTGTACAACATACTACTAAGGCCAGTAACGTAAAAGGTGCATTTAGTTAATTAGCGTTTATAGGAAATGTTCAAAAGTCACGCAAGATTGGAACATTTAGGTCAAAATGAAAAAAATGCACGCTTTTTTGCAAATTATGCCACATGCGTTATATTGATGCTGTAGTATATTGGCCACCTCTGCATGATTGAAAAGGAAATTTAACATAATTCGTTCTAGCTCAGGTTACACGTCTTCATTTTATGAGCGTGCTTACTAAACGTTATTTCGATGCAGTTATTATTAAAGTTAAATATTGTGTAACTTATACATAATTCTATTCATAATAACACGAATGTACATATTTTTACCACAAGATTTTTTTCATCTAAGACAATTATTGCTGCAAAAACATATATCAGTAGCTAAGTATTTTCAAATACTTGCGTTATAAAATTTTATCAAAAATAATTTTTTCAAAAACATTTAAGTCTAGGCAGATCTATGTTCTCTGGTTGATAGATCTTAATACACATTGAAAAAAAAGTCCTTTGAGATAAGTAAAAATATTTTTAAAGGATTTTTAAAGGGAATTCAAGGACTTTATCAACATGCAAAATGTATGTTTTTTTTAATAAAGACATTGTTATTTTGATATGAAACTCTTTTGAAATTGAATTTTCATTAAAACCACCCTCATGAAAAATAGTTATTCAACGAATCACTCAGCATTTTTTAATTTTAATTACATATTTTGACGTATTGATTTTTTGCATCAATCAAGTAAAGTTTTAGATAATCATATCCAGTCTAATTTGATTAATATGTTGACACCGACTCATCGTCGTTTTCTAGAATCCACTTTTAAATATTTCGTGAATATTTTATTTTCTCAGCCAATATTGAGTCGAGTGTTATACTAAAAATCAATCGAGATATTTTCCGAGGCATACAAAAAGATAAAATAAACCATAATAATATACCAATAGCTGTGGGAGTATTGTCAGGAGATAGCGTTCAAGCAATCTCACGACAAAAATAACAAACAAATTTAATTATTTTCAACACACGACGATATTTGCTATATTTTGTATGTGTAGGCAGCATATTTTTTAAAGAGAAAATAAACAAGTCGAAAATAAACATATATGTTTAAAAATCATAATTTTTTATTGAAGTGAAATGTGTATTTAATATTGTTACAGCCTTGGATGAAGTATCCTTTTAAAACACATTATTGGAAAACTCTAAACATTTGATGGGCCGTGAATTAAACTATTAGTTTATCAATATTAAATTAATAACCAGTTCACTTAATATTCGGAACAACATTTTAGCAATTTGACTGTCATTTTAAAAACGAGAAAAACAGATGTAAAAACAAAAAATTGTGTTACTGAATGTTTTTTTAACTTTACTTGTCACGTTTGTAAGGTACAGGAAGCTAAATTTGGGTAGGCTTTATGTAATAATTGCATATTAGGTAGTTTTGGATTTTATTACATACGACGTTGACGGTTGATAGTAGAACTAAATAAATAGGATAATAAAAATTGGATAATTTGTAGAGCGCCGCTGTTTGACGGTACTAACGTTATTCTAAAATGAAAGTTTACTACCCAGTACTTCTCTGAACGATAGGTAACTAGGTAATACAGAAGGTCTAGCATGGACGATCGATAAAACCCTATACCAACATGATAGTTATAGTAGAATAAAAAAACGTTTTATTGAATTTTAGAAATATAGATAATATTATTATACGAGATATGCATTTAAATATTGTAAATGATTATGCTAGTAATGATAAAAATGTGATCAATCAATATATGATCAATAAAAAACCGGAACATTCTTCAACAATCTCTACACATTATAAAATCCGTATTTGTATTACTAACTCTATGTCACACTCTACTTTGAAAATACTCTATATATTTAAAAGAAATCAATATCACATTAATATTTTTACTAAATGGATGACTTCATAGCTAATGAATTAGAAAATAATTTTAAAATACAAGAATATGAGTGTGTATACACCGATTCATGTAATGACATAATCTCGAAGAATCTCAATAATATTTTCATTTTTCATAGTAATATACGAAGTATGGAACGAAATTGGGATGAATTAATTCTAAAATTAAACAATCTAAATAAAAAACCTGACATCATAATATTATCAGAAACTTTTACTAATGACGAATCACCCACCTATCATTTACCAGAATATAATTATGTTACAACCAAAATAAACATCAATAAAAATAGTGGTCTCGTCATATTCATTCACGATAAATTTAGTATTGTCAAAATAACTGAACATCCTATACATCTAGTAAACTGTATTGAAATACAATTAAAACTCGACAAAACAAACTACCACATAATAGCTGTTTACAGAACACACGGTTCGAATATCTCGTCATTTATAAATGAATTTAAACACATACTGTTAAAATTTAGTAATAAACTTTGCTTTATTGCAGGAGACTTCAATTTAAACATTAATGAAAACGTAGAAAATAATTTCAAAAATGAATATATTAATTGTATGACTGAATTTAACTTCATATCGTGCATTAATAAAAATACGAGAGAGATAAAAAATCACACTCCATCTTGTTTAGACCATATATGGACTAACATAAATATTAAAGATATCGACAAAATCAAATCAATTGTTTGGAAAACGAATATAACTGACCACCATGCATGCATTCTTCTCTATGATAACAAAATTAAACATAAAAAATTTAATCTAACAAAGACAAATTCCTACACAAATATGACTATTTTATCCAAAAAACTAAGAAATGAACAATGGAACAACGTGTTAAATAGTTATGATACCGAGACTTGCTCAAAAAACTTTGAAAATATATTGTCTCAACACATAAAAAATTCAACTACTGAAACTACAGTCCGCATTAAATCTAAACTAAGAATTTTAAAGCCTTGGATAACACAAGGACTTATAATATCAATTAGAAACAAAGAAAAACTTTATAAAACAGCATTGAAAAATCCTCTAAATGAAAAAGCATACACTTTTTACAAAAAATTTAAAAATAAATTAACAAACTGTATCAAAAAAAATAAAGAAGACTATTTCAAAAATAAAATACTTTCTACAGACAATAACAATAAACAAATATGGAAAACAGTCAACTTAGCCATGGATAACACTAAAAAAACACAAAAAATAAAATACATTGAACATGAAAATAAAATAATAGATGCTAATATTCAACCTAAACAATGCGCAAACATCTTTAATTCTTTTTTTGCTAATGTAGGAAAAAATCTTGCGAAAAATATCAATAAATCTTTTAACCCGAAAAAACAAACGATTGAAAATGTACAAAATCAAAATAATTTATCAAAATTTGAAACAACCTCAGAAAGTGAAGTTTTAAAAATAATAGAAGGCATGAAAGGAGGTTCGTCTCCCGGATTTGACCTTATTACAGTACATTTTCTAAAATCCATGAAAATTCATTTGGTAAAACCAATTACTCATTTGATAAACTTAAGTTTAACAGAGGGAATATTTCCGACAAACTATAAAAATACCATTATTTCACCTATTTATAAATCTGGAGATCCTCAACAAGTAACTAACTATCGCCCAATTTGTCTAATCTCAAACATTGGAAAGATTTTTGAAAAAATTGTGAAAAACCAATTGGTCGGTTTCCTAGAAAGTAATAAAATTCTTCAAAAAAACCAATTTGGTTTTATAAAGTCACTCAGCACACAAGATGCTATTGCTAATGTAACCTCATACATCAATGAATCATTGGATAAAGGTGAAAAATGTGCCGGTATATTTATTGATCTCAGAAAAGCTTTTGATAGTATATCCCATGAGATTCTACTAAAAAAACTAAACAATATAGGTATAAAAGACAATGCAATTAAATGGATTTCGAACTACCTAAAAAATCGACCGCAAGTCGTAAAAATAAATCAGATTAATAGCGATAAAGAAATATCAGACTTTGGAATCCCTCAAGGTACAATAATCGGACCAATCCTTTTCACCATTTATGTTAATGACATTTTTTTTCAACCACTACATGGCCAAATTACTTCATACGCCGATGATACGGTACTAATAATTAGCGATAAAACTTGGGAAAAAGTAACATTTAAAGCCACCGAAGACATAAATATTTTAAAGAATTTCTTCGACGTAAATTTACTATCACTAAATGGTGATAAAACATTTGTAATTCCATTTGCAATACACAAAAATGATACCCCTAAAAACATTGATATCATCATCCATGATAATTCCAAAACACATAGTAAAAATTATTGTATCCAAAACTGCACAATATTAAAAACAACAAACACAATCAAATATTTAGGAGTCATTATCGATAAAAATTTGAAATGGAAGGAACAAATTTGTCAAGTTGTAAAAAAAATTAGAAAATTGATTTATATATTTTTAAGAATCAGAAATTTTTTATCTGTAAAAAACTTATATCTAATATATTACGCTTTGGTTCAATCAACTTTACAATATGCTATCATTAGCTGGGGATCCGCATACAAAACTAATCTTTCCCCAATTGAAGTTGTGCAGAGGCTAATAATTAAAATCATATTAAAAAAACCTTCTGACTACCCAACGGATCAATTATTTAAGGAATTCCAAGTACCATCTTTCAAAGATCTATACAATAGAAATGCATTGATTCAAATTATAAAAGAAAAAGAAAAATATCAATTTATAACTGAAAACCGTACTAGACATAAATATATTTTTTCATGCCCAAAATTAAACACTTCCTTTGCACAAAATTATTATACTTATCAAGGAAGACTTATTTTCAACCGATTACCGGATGAAATTAGAAAAATAAATGATAAAATCCAATTAATAAACACTGTAAAAAAATATTTTAAAGATAATCTCAAAAAAAAAAAAAAAAAACAGTTTCCGACTAATCTAATCTACTTATAACTCAGTTTCCAAGTGATACTCCATTCTTCAAATAAGTTAAATTTTGTATTGTTTTTAGCAACTAATTACAATAATTCTGGACACATTATCCAAACAGTAAAATTGTTTTGATAGTAGATAAATACTTATAATCACATATCACCGAACTTACAACTTATTGTTTTTTACATTCACATTGTAATTTAAGAACTTAAATATAGCATTAAAAAATGTACACTACTCTTCCAGACACAAGCTAACGCTTCCATGGAAGAGTGGTATTAACATATTTGAATATGAACATGTAAGCAAATTAATACATCATCTAAATGTACATTATATTTTATATGCTAAAAAAAAAAAAAAAAAAAAAAAAAAAAAAAAAAAAAAAAAAAAAAAAAAAAAAAAAAAAAAAAATATCGACTAAATCTGTCGTCTATGGTCAGTAGTCGATATTTGCGATTACGGTCAACAACCGCCAAGAGATATTTCAACTGACGCTTGATAAAATTTAGCCCATCCGCTTATTTCCAATACCTATACCGGTTTACATTTTCAATATCAAAAATTTAAATATTCAGAAATAAAATTATAAATTTATATCTTTCGCATTGGAAATAATATTTTATCTGGATTTTAGAAAAAAAATTGTTTTAGAAAAGTGATAAAAATAACCAATTTAGAGGTGTATTTACAATATGAGGAAATAATAACAAAGTTTAAATATTATTTTTAATTTTATTTTTTCAATATCAAAATTTAAATAATCAGAAATAAAATGATTAATTTTTGATATAAACACTGGAAAGATTATTTTATATAGATTTTAGAATTTTTGTTTTTGTTTTTGCAAAGTGATAAAAAATAACGTGTACAAAAAGAGGTGTATTTACAATGAACCGGATTAGGTTAAGGAAATACGCAGGAGCTTGTGTCGCTCTCCATAGAGAGAAAAAAAATGGCCTTATATAAACGCCCGGAGTCTCAAAAGTTTTGTATGATCTGTAGCTATTCGAAAACGTAAAAATAAATGAAATTATTGTCCACTTAGCCCACTAAAATGGCCGGAAGTTATTTTACTTCTTTTTCATTCCGTAACTGCAGTACAAAGAACCAAAAAAAAATATTTTTTAAACATATGTGATGTGTTGGTTAAAAATATAAAAAGGGAAAATAACCATTTTTCTGGATAAAATCAGAATATTGTTGACTTACTTGCATTCATATTCATAATTCAATTATATGCATTTTTTAATAATAAACAAACGTTAAAAGATTAAATTACTGAAAAAAGATTTATTACAAATTAAAAAAAAATGGTTTTAGGTTTGTTTTCTGATTTTCAATGCATTTTGGCGGGCTAATAACCTTTAAAAAAAAATTGCAGTTCTCGTTTTCTTTGTGAGACGCAACTTTTGACACCCCGGGTGTTTCTGAATTCAAAAGTTGAAATAATTGACACACCCTAAAGCGCGGGTCACATTATGCTGGTTGCCAGCCGCGAGTTGAAGAAGCCGCTTCTGCCAGCCGTCAATCAGCTTGGTGTGACAACAAAATTCGGCGCTGGCGTCGCCAGCCGGCGAGTATTTGTCAGCGGCTGACGAAGTTGGACATGTTTAACTTTTGGTAGCAGGCAGCGGCGAATAATCAATCACGTGACCGCTGGCACCAGCCGGCAGCGCAGTATGACCACTATTGCGTCTATCAGCACAGGTAAAAAAACTGAAATTGAGTTGTGTGGTACTCTAAATAATAATGCCAGAGACCTAAAACTATCTCCAGTTGCGAGATATCTTAGAGTAATTTCCAGCTTCGTTTTACACGGGATTGCCTGCCTGAATACTGTATCTTGTTTTTTAATTAAAAGTTAAACTAATTCTAACAATTCTTAAAATTGAGGGGCCGTCCACTCTGGAACGTGCCGCAAATATGCTATATATTATTTTAAATGAATAAATTGTGAAATAACACAAATTAATCAAAAAAAAATATTTGCCATGCCGGGATTCGATCCTGCGACCTTCGGAGTGCGAGTCAAGAGCTTACCACCGGACTACGCCAGCCGTCCACTGACGTACGCTTATCGATCCGATATTGTTAAGTTATTGATTTTGCTAAAACTCCTGGCAAGGAAAAAAGTATTTACCAAAATTAACAGAAATTAATATTATTTTATTTCATAAATCAGAACTAAAAATTTCCTCCGTACGCTATTACTTAAATGTTCACCAAATTAAAACTTAATTATAAACCATAAATATTTAACTATTTTATTTTATTTGTAATAAGGAATTACGCAAGTAAAATCAACATAAATGTAAGGGAATTTTAAAATAAGTCAAAACAATAACAGTAGCACGAATCGCATGTTTTTCCCCCATTACTCAAGGGGTTGGGAGAAGCTCGGCGTGAAATTCTACGCCGTAAGTCTAATTAAGAAAGAAATGAGACGCGCATTAAATTCCTGAAAAGATAGCATTGATCAAAGACTGTGAAAATCTGTGTTAAGGCCCGATAGTAAGCGTTAAAAAAGAAGAAGGAAGGGATATATGTAAATACGAATGTTAGAGGGAGAGCGCTAATATTAAAAACGATAATAATTAAGTGAAAATTGTGAAAATGTTTAATAAAACAACTCGAAACTTTATTTTATTTAAGGAGAAAACACAGATACAGACAAAAATTAACAAAACAATATTATAAACATGACATAACTTGAGAATTCACCTATTTCTCACTGATTGACTTGATAAATAAAGATTTTCAAATACATTTTTATACATGTTTAAAAATAAGTCATAATTAATAATGAATCGAAAATTGTTTAAAAAGAAGCACATAAAAAGTACAGTGAATGATATTTAAGTTTTCTTTTGTTTATAGGAAAACAGACTTTAATTTTCTACCAAAAGTGCTATAAGTATCATAAAATATATCGGAATCCTTAAGGTTGTGGTTTTTATTAAACAATTCTCACATTCTTCTGATTGGATCCCTGACACCAGCATTTGTACGTGTCCGGTTAATGTGGAATAAGTCGTTAAGCCTATCCTGGTTCTGGGTGGTATTTTAAAATTAATTAGTTTGAGTAAGTCAGGACAGTCGATAACGTTGTTGCAGATTTTATACAGGGTCATTAGGTCAAGGTATGTTCGCATTATTTAAAGGTGCACTGTGATTTATTCATACTCATAACGTATTAAATAACAGAACATAATGGGTTTGTAATAATTTTCGGAGCATATTTCGCAATTTTTTTTTCTATGGAGGGAATTTCATATAATTCAAATTGAATTCAATTTAATTTATTCATTTTACAAATACTGCAAAATAATAATTTCAAGATGTTTTTAAAAGACAAATATTTTAGATGAACTTAACAGATTTACACTAACAGCAACAAAGCTTGCCGTTTGAATTTTGATTCGTTGATGTTAAACATATCGATATCCGAAGTGATTCTATTTAACAACTAGATAGCTCTCCCGACTGGCATAACCATTGGCCAGTTATTTCTGCAAGCCGGGAGATAAAACAGTCTACTAAAACAGTCTCTAAAACGCTGACGTTGACGGAGATAACCATCGGGAACATAGAACCTAATGCTCTCCATGATAGTCGTGTTTTTGAACCATCCACAGATTAGTCTGAAGAAATGTTGTAGGGGCGTGTAAATAGCCCCTGACTACCCTATGTAAATTAATGAAAATTGAATTTTTCCCTATGTGACACAAAAACAGTTGACCCAGCAATTCCAAAATCCAAAGTGAAAACAAGCAATACTCACTCATAGAATACAGCTCATGCACGATGTCCAACACAAAAGACACTTCTTTTGATTAAAAATATCAATTTCTGCCAAGGCGGTATTGAATAATCTCAATAGATGTTTTGCACAGCAAGGAAGTTTCAACAATGAATAAATTTGCATATTAATAATACGTGCCAAAAATCTTGTACAACAATAATTCATTTATTGGGTGAATCATTTGATAATGACTGACCAGGAGTGACATCTGTTGGCCTTTACTAACACTCCCGTCGGAAGTAATTGCCTGCTTCACAGAGGTAAGGAAATGCATGAATATACTGAATTTCAAGTCACATAGGTAAATTCAATACAATACAAAAACCATAGATGGCGCCCTTATGGTCTCATAGCATAAATTATTAATTTAAAGAAATTAACGCCCAAATGGATCCAAATATATTTATGGCGCGTATCCAAATGTGTTACAATGAGCGTATCCCTTCTGGCCCGTAGACGGTTCATACCGAGAATGCCGGTAAGGTAGAGCCACGGATAGTAGAAATACTCTCTCAGGTAAATAAATCTCAGAAATTAGTTCTGAACCGTCTCCAACATGAGGAAATACTTCACTTGGTGTGGGCACCAAACCACCGACCCACTCTCAAGCCTACTCCTAACCAAAGTATTGTATAGTACTGTGAGAACCCGGGTGTTTCTGAAATTTCTCGCAGTGCGTAGAACAAAACCCAGCATTCTCAGTGAAGACACGTCATTACGATATGAGCATGGAAAGTTAACCTACTACCAAACACAAATAAAAAATAGATATTATCTTAAAAATAACACGTATTTTTTAAAGAAACTTATAAATTTAAAATGCTCAAAATAAACGTGTTATAAAACGGAAGCAATTCAAAATGCAGAGGCTCAAGAGGGTATTACCAGAGAAAACCAGAAATATGTCATATTTAAATCAGATTTTAGATGTAAGTTCCACAAAAAATTATAAATGGATTTCGGAAGTTTCTACTTTTGTCTAGCATTCGCATGTTTTAAATTTTAAGAGAAAATGTTATTTTTAGTATAACAAGGTTACACCATAGGTCGTTGGTAGATTTGTTAAATTTTCAAAAAAGATTTTGTATTGTACCACACCCATTTCAAATCATATAATCATGCAGTAAAATAAATTAATACATTTTCTGGGTATCGCATGTTTTAGAATTTTAATTTTAGTTTAAATAAAACCATTAAAAAATTTATACGTAGGTACATGGATTTCTTGACGAAAATTGGTCCGTTTGTGTATTTATTTGCGCACTCACAAACGAATGTATTTCAGATTTTTTTAACATTCTTATTTAACTTAGCCATTATTGAAAATGATAAAATAAATACTTATAATCAAAAAATTATTACAAAAAGTACATTATTTTAATAGTTTTATCATCACGCCTTTCAGCATTTTTGGATGTAGGTATAAATTAAAGCAAATTTGGAATGAATTAAAATCGATATTGAGTTATAATTTTAAAAAGCTGGTACGGAGAATAATTAACCTTTCTCATTGGAACCGCCCTGCATGGTCGTAAGAACAACTTTCGACGAATTATGAATTTTCGTCCGCTTAAACGCTCTTAAGAGATACTGAGTCACTTTCAAATCAAATTAAATGCATTATTTATATTATCTTTTGAACGTGATGACGTAAATTCAAATTAGAGATTGTGCTAGTATTGATTATTATTTCAACTAATGTAAAATTGAGCAATCTTGTTTTAACTTTTCAGATTGATAAGTATCTCAAATTGCTTGTTTTCTTTATTATTAGTCAGTATTCATTATCATGTTTTTTATTTGTCTTAATTATAAGCAGGCACTTTGTGTTATGTGTATTGTTATATTGGTAGTTGTATCAAGGCCAGCTGTCAGATATGGCTGGGTTGACAGGGTTGGCTATACTGACTTGTCACCTGACGATAGCCTTTGAACATGTAAGTCCGCAATAAAATTTTTATACAGTAAATCGTCTTTTTATCAATAAACCGCCAACGTTAAAATTGGTGACATCGATGGTATCCAAACCCATAAAAAAATATTACCACAATAAACGTGTTATAAATTAAATTGTCCTTTTATCAATAAACCGCACACCATTTGTTCCCAACAACCGTCATAGATATAAACAAAACATAAGGTTTTTTCCGTTACTTACATTTGGGATACCTCCTTTAGCCAACGTTTCGGACAGCGTTTCAGTGTCCACCATCGGGACAGATGGGTAATTGATAGTATAGTGAAGTGTGTGCTTATAGTAGATTCAATACCGTGTTCCTATTATTATTATGGGATATCAATGAAATTTTTCTGAATTTATATTGCCTCCGTAATTAGGCGTGCTTTATGAGTTTTGGGTCTTCCCAAGACTTCAGGAACAAAAGTAATGGCTGGTATCAATTAAACAGCGGTAAGGCGCTTGACTCACATTTTATTAATTGAAAATAATATATAGTATATTTGCGGCACGTTCCAGAGTGGAAGATACTCTCAGTATCGCCCTGGTGTAAGACCACCATTCAGAATTGAAACGTAGCTTGAAATGGCTTCTGCCGTGTTTCGTGACCAGATCTGAATAGCCAGGTACTTCCCCACCTTCCTCTTCCCTATCTCCTTCCCCTCACCACTGCCTTCAGCCTCACAACATACCCCAGCTGGGGATGCCATAGTCCCACTGGCTCCAGACGGGAGCAGTTGGGACTCTTGTGCGGTATTCATGTAAAAAAAAATGCTCGGCGATTGCCGGTTTGTCAGGGTGACCGAGTTTTCATACTCGAAAATGTTCTGATATCCTTTTGGAGATTTTGTCACATCCAGAACAGCTGAATTTATGCACTCCATCTGTTTCTAAAGGAAACTTAATCTTTACAGACGTCAGTAGATTTTGTATTAGTTGTGGTTCCAAAGACAGTGTTGGGGATTTCTTTTCTCAATGGTCTGGCAATACTGTCTGTCACATTGTGTACTATTGTATGACAGGAAAGAGCAGCCTTTTGATTCTTGTTCAACTCTGTCTTTGTTTGGTGCAGATTTAGTTCTTATGATTTGCCTTGTCTGCCTTGCTGTAAACCATTAACCTCCAGTGCATCGGTCAGCTTTGTAAACTCCACAGAATCAGAAATAGCTTTAATAAAAAGTTACCGAAAATGAACGCGATTTGGTTTTCTTTTCAATTTAATATCATTATCATATTTAAATATAGGTTTTGATTTCACAAATCAAAATGGTTTGGCTTCTCTCTTAGGGTTCTTTCATTCTTGTATTGTTGCGTGAAATTATTCACATTCAATGAACAGACAAGGCGATGCACCGGTCCTGGACCAATTCGGATTAGGGCGGAGTAAGCGTGTTTCGGGCGTTGACCAATAAAAACCATAACCACAATTGAACTAATAAAAATACAGAGTTCGAAACGTAAAGCTTGCCATCTTCTGTCACCGGTGAGCATGACGTCACAGGCCGGGCGACGAGTGTCTGTACGTGAGGATGGACCTGTGTAGCGGACAGGGACTCCAGATACTAATATCTACAGCCTGTTTGTCGGACGAATATCTACAGCTCCTATGTTGAACTAATATCTACGAACTTCAGCGTGTTGACTAATATCTACAAAGCGTAGGTTGAACTAATATCTACAGAGCGTAGGTTGGACTAATCAGCTAAGTGTGTCCAATAGTCGGATATTAGGGATTTTTACATACATACTTACACAAATGAAGTTTTTTAAACTTCATTCGCAATATTACGTTATTCCAATATGCTATACATAATTGCAAATCCAACATCTGCCAGTGCTGTAGATATTCATCAACACTTTGGTTCTTATAGATATTAGTCAACAGTTTGAGCTGTAGATATTTGTCAACACTTTGGTTTCCATAGATATTAGTTAGATTTTTTCAGTTTTTGGAATTCCTGTAGATATTAGTAGACGCCTCCGCGGACAGGTACACGGAAATGCTTTCCGCTCGGCCTATGACGTCATGCCCTCCCGGACTTGCTCGCCGCGCCGGTGGAATACTACAAATCATGTGCTCAAAAAACACTGGTAGAATTAATGCACTTTTGAATTGTGTCATTTTAATAACTATGCACCGTAATTTTTTTTTTTTACCTGGCGATAAACATATAATAAATTATGCAGTTAATTAAAACGCTGGAAAACTATGTAAAAACAAGTATCTAATATTTCCACTGGTTTTCAATTTTTTATCATAAAGTAGGCATTATTTTTTTCCCCTTCTTAAGAAAGATGTGGGTTAATACAACTAAATATACAGTAATTTCTCAAAAAAAACTTATTTACACACTATTCCACGAAATGGTTAATTTTAAATAATAATTGAGCCCTTGCTCGGAAGAATGTTGTATCCAACAATATTTTTGTTCCGAGAAAAATTAAAAGAACGAATCCAGTTATGTTTCATTGATTTAATATTTAAAATATATGTAACGTAAAATTTTAAATAGAAGAAAATTTGTCTAGAAAGGCCATTAAATTAGAGTTTATTACTAGAATTTATGCTGAATTTGTGGAATAATGTTAAATATAAAAATTTCACACACAACGTTATTCCACCTAACATTTTTTTTACTCTTCTTACCTTACAGAAAGCAATGTGCTCTTGAAACATAGGTACATGTACACAAGGGTGGAGCTTAAAAAGCCAACAAACAACATGAATCAATGAAACCATTTACGTTCAAGATAATGTCTTCAGATTAACATACAACATTATTCCACAAATCTGTTTCAACGGCTAAAAAGCAGGCTTAATAATATATATTTTGGACAAATTCTACTTTTCTGCATTCTTCAGCTTCTTGAATATGAAGTCTTTATAGTTAAAGCATTATATATAAGAAATTGGTTTTCTCCTTTTATTCCCACGAATTAAACTAAAATCAGTGACGTCCATAAATGCCATTATAAATGCCATATTCTTCCACAAACCGAATTTTAAAATGCTTTCATATTCACAGGACTAAAAAAAATTTCATTGCCATAATCCCTGTCTTAAAAGACACAATATAATTTGGGAGGCGGGAATGGGTACCGCCGCCCTGGGAACCTTTATTGGATAACCAACACCTCTGCCATAGGTCACCACAAGTGGTTCGCTACGTTTGGTGATTTAGCAGGGGTGCCCAGGTTTACGGGGTGAGGTTTGTCTAGGTCTTGGAGGCGGATGACCAGGACACTCTGAACTCCAAATTCCTACCCACCCCTTAAACCATCTTCTTACCCAGAACTCTCCTCTCCTTCCTTTCCTTAAAAAACCCCTCCACACAGCATCCCCAAAGATGAAATAGGCCCCGAGGGAAATTATTTTCCTCAGGGCCTCCTGTGTGGAGCTCATTTAAAAAAAAAAATACATGTTGATGTGCCGAATATTATTCCATCAATAACTCAACATTGACAGTTTTGTTGGATTGGACATTAGCAATTTGATAACCTAGAAGCAATGATAGCTATGTCCGATGGCGTTATGAGAAGTAAGCTGGAGTATGCTAGTGGTGTGTGGACTCCGCACCAAGCTAAATATATTGATATGCTGGAACAAATCCAGAAAAAGTTCCTTAGGTATGTCTATATGCGAATGCATGGGACGTATCCGAGATTCATGCACCATATGGATTTACTTGAGGCAACAAATAGATTTAGCTTAGAAACTAGATGTGATGTTAATCATGCCATTTTTAGTTTTAACATAATCCATAACTGTATTGACAGCCCATTCCTCTTGGAATGTTATGGCTTATACGTGCCTGAAAATTTTAGCCGTAGTCGTTGACACGACTTGTTCAAAATTCCATACGGCAGAACAGATATTCTAGCACAGCATAGCATGACGAGAGGAATGATGCTGTTGAACGAAATATCGGAGACACTAGATGTATATAACTCTTCTTTAGATAGCCTTAAGATTTTTTGTATAATAATCATCTTCCTAGGTGTTAAGACTGTCAAAATGAGAAAATTGTACGGTAATTGGATAATAATCTATTGACAATTTAAAAAAAAAATATTCCGGAAAAGAACTCAATTATATTTCCACCTAATAAAAAAATATAGAACTTTGTAAATATGCAAATGTACACACGGATTATATGAAAATACGTTTTTAATGAATTATGCGAAAAGCCTGGTAATTAACATTTTCGCGGAAAGCAATAGCTTTGGCGGTGTCTCTACAATGAAATGAAAATGTTAGTTCATGTGAAAGCAAATAATTAGTCAATATAATATGTAGAATAAAAAAAATATTATATAAATTTGTGGTTCACACAAAGCGGTTTATTTCGAATGTGTTTCGGAAAAAAAACGGGAAGTTTTTTGTGAAAACGATGTTTTTTATACACATTTCAATGCTAACTTGCCCACCCATAAACCATCACCGAGAGAAGAATTAGACCACAGAAAGAATATTAAATACCTACTCGTAGCTCTTGGTAAAAATTCAGTTTCGTAATTCAGGGTTATCCAAAAAATACAAAATTTACTCACACCTAAACCACAATATTGTGGCGGCACATCATAAACTTCGCCATCAAAAGAAGATTCGAGAACATCTCCTAATATTCGCGTGGCGCCGGCAAACCTACTTGCTACTAGGTACCTACCTACATATGCCGCTCGCGATGTACTTTCTCGCCTGCCGTGCCGGCTGGACGATAATAATATCGCCACCGCCTAGAAAGGTCTGGAGTTTATAAGCCGCCTGAATATTCGGCACCGGGTATGATCGAGTACCTTCCAGTGTGCACATTGCCGGCGAATGGAACATTACTCCCACCGGTCGCACTGGCATATATAAAGCAACTAAACTCGGCGCTAGTTCAGTCAGTCTCACACTAACCGTCGGTCAACAGCTCGTCGTAACAGATCTCCGCACAAGTGCTCCTGCAGTGCTCTACACATCCAGGGCAGCTTCCCGAGGTTCATCACCACGTCTCAGCTACAAGGCCCATCGTGTCTTCAGCTCCTGAGAACAGCTCCGTCCCGCGACTTATAAGGTTTGACGCACCTTCAGTCCAGGGATCAGCTCACCACTTCATGGCACCCCGAAGCCCCCCCGTGCTTCGCTGCCATGGAAACACGCTCCGCCTCGCCAGAACTACCTGCTGGTGGCTCAGCACACCGAGCCACTCACCGTTCATCTCCGCGATTTAAAGCGTCGAGCAACGGCCTGGAAGATAGGTCATCTCCACCGCCATGGTGTCGAGCAACTCGCTGACCTTCACCACACCATCTCCATCACCTCCGCACGCCTGCAGCATCTCATCTACGGCACTCCGCCTTACATCTGGTTACTGCTTTACCGACCTCGCTACGTAGCCCAATAAACGACTGACTCATACTTCGACTTGACGCCTTTTATTTCTCGTTCTGTCTCCCGCTCCCTCAATATCATAAAAAAATGTCACCCTCCAAATAAAACTCTAAATTGTTTTTTTTAACAATAGCTCTAGAAATGAGACCCTGAGGAAAATATGTAATCCCAATATGTCATCTATAGGGATGTTGAGGAAAGGAAGAAGACGAATTTCTGGGAAGGAAAAAGGTATGTGGGATGGGTACGAATCTGGGGGTCAGTGTCTCAAGGAGTGACGGACGTATGAATCCATCCGGCCCTATGCAGTGCAAGGTAATGTTCCGAGAGAGGTCTGCTGGAGAGTTTAAAAGGTCTCCAAATCCTCTCCCGATCCGGCCTGCCACGCAGCTGGTGGGAGGCCTGCTAAGTCACCAAACGTAGCGAACCAATTAAAGTGACCTATGGCAGCGGCGATGGTTGGTGATAGATAACCAACACCCCTGCCATAGGTCACTGAAAAATACATGGTTCCGAGGGCGGTGGTACCCATACCCACCTCCCAATTTGAAAAACCTTATTGATAACACCAGCCCTTCCTTGTCCCGAAATTACGTAGGTGTACATATTTTGCTACTATAAAAAATCTCTCACTTGAAACGTTTTACACTTTTTTTAACTCTTTTGGGTTTTGCCTGTTAGTGACTGGGCGATCTGGGCATTTCAAAATATTCTGGTCATCGTATTTTTCTTATTTACCCAGATTGACAGATTTTTAATTCCCAATGCAAGGCTGAATGTGTAGTTAGGGAACGTACCCATACTACGTGATACGTTTAGAGGGGGGTCTTCAAAATATCACGCTCGGTACAAATGAGCGGCGGCGGGCTTAGGTTTTTGGTCACCGGGGGGGGGGGGTTAAAAATTGCAAAAAGTTGGTCACGTAGTATGATTACGTTCCCTTAGTTACGTACGAGTATATGTAAGTAGGTATAAGTTCAAAACGATCCGTGGTACTGTAAACACCGAGCGCTGGACCAAATTGCACAAACTGAACCAAAAGTCCAAAATGAGCTCCCCGGAACAATACTTTGGGTAAATTTGTAAAGCTACGTTCTCAAGAACGTAAGTTTTGTTTAAAGAAAGGCCAATATAATGGTTCTGCGCGTAACCCAAAGATATTAAAAAACAAATATAACCCAACACCATTTGAATATCTCCTACCATCGCAATGGGTTTGCTAAGAAAGCCATGCTGTTATCTAGAGTCATAACGTAGTGGTGGATGACGTCACTAAAACATTGTCTACTATAAATAGTCTAGTCCTATTCAATCCAGATGACGTTGGTTTCCTAGAGAGCGTTGTTTGTGAGCGGAACTTCAAATAGCGGTACCGTTATGTAAATGCCGGGCGTCAACCACAAACATTTAGTGGTTGTTGTGGAACGTTTTTTTCTCGTGTGGCGGTGAACATTTATGGTGAATGGTAACATGCTACGGATGTCTCGATGGTCCGTTTTCCATCGCGCTCTAACACGACATCTCTGGTCACCATTAAGGTGATAGGTACTTAAAATAATTTCTAATCTTCTCTTTCATGCTTGTTTTGCAAGTTATGCTTGAAAATATTAGGATAAATTGTTTGCGCCCCTACATAAGCGATGTAATATAAATACATACATAATCTCAAATCTTTTAAGAAAGGCTAACAAATACAATATTGTATCGGTGATTAAATCCAAAATTGTATTTTTATAGCCTTTCTCGAAAGATTTGAATTTGTTTATGGACAAAACTATTTATTCGTATTCATTTTGAGTATACACGGGCACAAACAATTAATTTTTCTTAAAATTTTCAAAGCAAATCATATAAAAGTGTTTTTCCCTTAAATAATTAAACTCGCGTAATAATTAAACGTGTGGCATCATCGCAAATACTCACTACCTCGAAACGCGAAGAGTAATTTCATGTCTGTCGAGTTTGGATCTCTTCGCGGGTGATAATTCAAATATAACTACTGTGTTTTTCTGAATCTTTATGATATAATCTAGGAAATCAGGTGATTATCATAACTATTTAACTTGTGTTTTAGTGTGACAAAAATATTGAAGTAACGATTTTTAAAAACGTATTTTTTCTTTAAGTTTAGAATTCATCGAGACTTTTTAAAATGTATCCGAATGTATCCGGCAAAATTTTACGTTTTCTGTGTTTAATGGATATTAATGTGCCAAATTAACTTTAGTTTTGTGATGTATTTAGGGTTTACTTTAACAAATTTTTTTTTTTCAGAACCAAGGCGATTATTGATATACCTATCGATATATACAAATTTCATAACACCAGAACTTACGATTATATATAAAAACACTCTTCTGCTAAATCCAATGTAATATTGTGTAAATAAATTTAATAGTACATTGGATTTAGTAATATAGACGACGAACATTATAATGATTTGTGATCAACAAGATGAATCAAGGAAAAAATATTTATGAGATGTAATATTTTTGGTGTGCCTCGTTATTCTCGTGTGCCATTCGTGTGCAAAACGTTCTTTTTTTTAAATGATTTTCGGTAATATAATTGTTGTTTTTTCGCACTTATAAAATTATATCCCGTCTTTCCGGTTTATAAAAATGGTCTGATTTTTCGGATTAAAATTTTCAACAAATCGCTAGGGTTTCAAAAATACGTTAAAAAAAATACAGAATGTCTTAGAATATTTGCCTAAATTTTAAAAAATGTGATGCAAGTGGCCTATTGGAAAGTAGGGATGAAAATAATTGTTGTGGAAATGCAGATAGAAAATACCAAACTCCAATTCACTTTGTGGCATCATTTTTAATTAAATGAAAACAAATCGCTTCAAACCATTCATTTAATCGAAATTATCAACATGTTTTAAAACTAATTTTCATTTTATCCTGACGAAGGAACCATTGATTTTGAAACATGTGAATAATTTTGATTAAATGCGTGGGGTACATAAAGTAATTTGTTTTAATTAAACTTCATGCTTTATTGAATGTTTTCGCTTACGCCTATCTATTATAACCGTTTTTGAAGTGAATACTCTTTAGCAACGTTTTGATTTGAAACTCGATCAAACGGAAACAAGCGACACCAAAAAGCGACAAACACAAACATCTAGATATAGGATTTAGCCTGCGACCGGCGAGAGAATGAGGTAGCAATAAAATATTTATTTAATTCATTGGTAATCGGTTCCAATATAATACGATAAATCCACAGTTCCACGCAAATCTCATTTGGTGTGGTGGTATAAAGCGCCTGAAAAACCTTTGCAGACATTTAACGGACCAAGGCTCGAATCGTACGAAATTAAAAAAATATATGTATTTTTATAAACCAATATCCAATCTTCAATTAAATCCAAATATTTAAATATTAAAATTATTTTTTTTTATAATTAATAACCACCACTCCAAAATAAACAAGCGAAAGAAAGCGACATCTAGCGATTCCGAATAAGAAAATACAAATACTAATAAGATGACCAAATTTATAGGAAAAGATTTTCTCGAATTCGACGACAAAATATGGAAAAACATCATCATTCACATTGATGAAAAAAGGGCTTCGTAGTCTCCCCAATCTTGTCTACAAACTTTAGTTTTCTGAAGGTTTCACTTCTACTCCGTGTGAAATACACACTCCTCAATGGTATGGTGCTCCTTTTAATATTGATATTTACATCTTCATCACACTTACACCATCTTCTTCTATTTTCTATTTCTTGCTATAGAGCCTTCAGCCTAAGAAAGCGGTGCTGTTACATATGTAGTGATATTCGTGATGCGGCGAGGGTATCACTGCCTACGGCTCACAGTTAGTAATTATGAGTATCTAGCGTAACTGTATTTTTATGACATCACAAATTAACATTTTGTGAAAAAATCGTATAAAATAATATATTCAAACTGGTGCAGTTGTTTTTAATACTTACAGCAATCTACATACATAAAAATTTAGGTTCCGTATTTTTTTTTTTTACGTGAGCTCCAATGAGGAAAATAATCAGGCCCTGAGGAAAATAATTTCCCTCAGGGCCTTCATCTTTGGGGATGCTGTGTGGAGGGTTTTTTTTAAGGAAAGGATGGAGACGAGAGATCTGTGAAGGAAGAGGGTTTAAGGGGTGGGTAGGAATTTGGGGTTCAATGTGTCCTGGTCATCCACCTTCAAGGCCTAGACAAACCTCACCCCATAAACCCGGGCAACCCTGCTAAATCACCAAATGTAGCGAACCATTTGGGCAGAGGTGCCAAAGGTGTTGGTTATCCAATAAAGTTCCCGGGGCAGCGGTATCCATTACCGCCTCCCAAATTACCCGTATGTTTGCGTTCGCAAATCTCGGAGAGTAAATGATGGATTGACTCAAAATTGCAATGCAGTTTAGCAGAAGAGTGTTTTTATATATAATCGTAAGTTCTGGTGTTATGAAATTTGTATATATCGATAGGTATATCAATAATCGCCTTGGTTCTGAAAAAAAAAAAATTTGTTAAAGTAAACCCTAAATACATCACAAAACTAAAGTTAATTTGGCACATTAATATCCATTAAACACAGAAAACGTAAAATTTTGCCGGATACATTCGGATACATTTTAAAAAGTCTCGATGAATTCTAAACTTAAAGAAAAAATACGTTTTTAAAAATCGTTACTTCAATATTTTTGTCACACTAAAACACAAGTTAAATAGTTATGATAATCACCTGATTTCCTAGATTATATCATAAAGATTCAGAAAAACACAGTAGTTATATTTGAATTATCACCCGCGAAGAGATCCAAACTCGACAGACATGAAATTACTCTTCGCGTTTCGAGGTAGTGAGTATTTGCGATGATGCCACACGTTTAATTATTACGCGAGTTTAATTATTTAAGGGAAAAACACTTTTATATGATTTGCTTTGAAAATTTTAAGAAAAATTAATTGTTTGTGCCCGTGTATACTCAAAATGAATACGAATAAATAGTTTTGTCCATAAACAAATTCAAATCTTTCGAGAAAGGCTATAAAAATACAATTTTGGATTTAATCACCGATACAATATTGTATTTGTTAGCCTTTCTTAAAAGATTTGAGATTATGTATGTATTTATATTACATCGCTTATGTAGGGGCGCAAACAATTTATCCTAATATTTTCAAGCATAACTTGCAAAACAAGCATGAAAGAGAAGATTAGAAATTATTTTAAGTACCTATCACCTTAATGGTGACCAGAGATGTCGTGTTAGAGCGCGATGGAAAACGGACCATCGAGACATCCGTAGCATGTTACCATTCACCATAAATGTTCACCGCCACACGAGAAAAAAACGTTCCACAACAACCACTAAATGTTTGTGGTTGACGCCCGGCATTTACATAACGGTACCGCTATTTGAAGTTCCGCTCACAAACAACGCTCTCTAGGAAACCAACGTCATCTGGATTGAATAGGACTAGACTATTTATAGTAGACAATGTTTTAGTGACGTCATCCACCACTACGTTATGACTCTAGATAACAGCATGGCTTTCTTAGCAAACCCATTGCGATGGTAGGAGATATTCAAATGGTGTTGGGTTATATTTGTTTTTTAATATCTTTGGGTTACGCGCAGAACCATTATATTGGCCTTTCTTTAAACAAAACTTACGTTCTTGAGAACGTAGCTTTACAAATTTACCCAAAGTATTGTTCCGGGGAGCTCATTTTGGACTTTTGGTTCAGTTTGTGCAATTTGGTCCAGCGCTCGGTGTTTACAGTACCACGGATCGTTTTGAACTTATACCTACTTACATATACTCGTACGTAACTAAGGGAACGTAATCATACTACGTGACCAACTTTTTGCAATTTTTACCCCCCCCCCCCCCGGTGACCAAAAACCTAAGCCCGCCGCCGCTCATTTGTACCGAGCGTGATATTTTGAAGACCCCCCTCTAAACGTATCACGTAGTATGGGTACGTTCCCTAACTACACATTCAGCCTTGCATTGGGAATTAAAAATCTGTCAATCTGGGTAAATAAGAAAAATACGATGACCAGAATATTTTGAAATGCCCAGATCGCCCAGTCACTAACAGGCAAAACCCAAAAGAGTTAAAAAAAGTGTAAAACGTTTCAAGTGAGAGATTTTTTATAGTAGCAAAATATGTACACCTACGTAATTTCGGGACAAGGAAGGGCTGGTGTTATCAATAAGGTTTTTCAAATTGGGAGGTGGGTATGGGTACCACCGCCCTCGGAACCATGTATTTTTCAGTGACCTATGGCAGGGGTGTTGGTTATCTATCACCAACCATCGCCGCTGCCATAGGTCACTTTAATTGGTTCGCTACGTTTGGTGACTTAGCAGGCCTCCCACCAGCTGCGTGGCAGGCCGGATCGGGAGAGGATTTGGAGACCTTTTAAACTCTCCAGCAGACCTCTCTCGGAACATTACCTTGCACTGCATAGGGCCGGATGGATTCATACGTCCGTCACTCTTTGAGACACTGACCCCCAGATTCGTACCCATCCCACATACCTTTTTCCTTCCCAGAAATTCGTCTTCTTCCTTTCCTCAACATCCCTATAGATGACATATTGGGATTACATATTTTCCTCAGGGTCTCATTTCTAGAGCTATTGTTAAAAAAAACAATTTAGAGTTTTATTTGGAGGGTGACATTTTTTTATGATATTGAGGGAGCGGGAGACAGAACGAGAAATAAAAGGCGTCAAGTCGAAGTATGAGTCAGTCGTTTATTGGGCTACGTAGCGAGGTCGGTAAAGCAGTAACCAGATGTAAGGCGGAGTGCCGTAGATGAGATGCTGCAGGCGTGCGGAGGTGATGGAGATGGTGTGGTGAAGGTCAGCGAGTTGCTCGACACCATGGCGGTGGAGATGACCTATCTTCCAGGCCGTTGCTCGACGCTTTAAATCGCGGAGATGAACGGTGAGTGGCTCGGTGTGCTGAGCCACCAGCGGGTAGTTCTGGCGAGGCGGAGCGTGTTTCCATGGCAGCGAAGCACGGGGGGGCTTCGGGGTGCCATGAAGTGGTGAGCTGATCCCTGGACTGAAGGTGCGTCAAACCTTATAAGTCGCGGGACGGAGCTGTTCTCAGGAGCTGAAGACACGATGGGCCTTGTAGCTGAGACGTGGTGATGAACCTCGGGAAGCTGCCCTGGATGTGTAGAGCACTGCAGGAGCACTTGTGCGGAGATCTGTTACGACGAGCTGTTGACCGACGGTTAGTGTGAGACTGACTGAACTAGCGCCGAGTTTAGTTGCTTTATATATGCCAGTGCGACCGGTGGGAGTAATGTTCCATTCGCCGGCAATGTGCACACTGGAAGGTACTCGATCATACCCGGTGCCGAATATTCAGGCGGCTTATAAACTCCAGACCTTTCTAGGCGGTGGCGATATTATTATCGTCCAGCCGGCACGGCAGGCGAGAAAGTACATCGCGAGCGGCATATGTAGGTAGGTACCTAGTAGCAAGTAGGTTTGCCGGCGCCACGCGAATATAAGGAGATGTTCTCGAATCTTCTTTTGATGGCGAAGTTTATGATGTGCCGCCACAATATTGTGGTTTAGGTGTGAGTAAATTTTGTATTTTTTGGATAACCCTGAATTACGAATATACAATAATTAAGTACAATACTTGTAAATTATTATTACTTGTACTTGTAAATTTATTTTATTTATTTATTTATTTATTAACGCCCTTTTTCGGGGCTTTTACAAACATTACATATGACTAATAAGAAATATACAGAATTCATTGTACATAACCGAACTGTCTCAGTAACAATATTTTATATTTATTTAAACATAAATTGAAGATGTCCACTGACTTGGTATAATTGTTTCCCTTCATTAGTATTCTTGGCAAAGAGGAATACATATGGTAGTTAGTCCCAGAATTTCTGCACTGAAATAAATCCTGACTTCTAGTATTACGTAGTGGAATCCGGAAGCTTAACAATTCTAGCAATACCGGACTATCAATTAAATCATTTAGAATTTTATATAGAAATACCAAGTCAGTGAAAATTCTTCTGTCGGACAATTTGAGCATATTCATATCATTTAAAATAGTGTTGTAGTTCAACATAATTGCTGGAATACCCATTTTAAAATTTAGAAAACGTAAGAATTTGTTTTGTATTCTTTCAACAGCTTGTACATGTATACTATAATGTGGATTCCAGACGGGAGAATTGTACTCGAGTTGACTTCTTACATAGGCAAAATTTAACAGATTAATACACTTTATATTGTTAAAATTTCTAGTTAGCCTAGTTATAACTCCCAACATTTTTAAACCCTTATTAGAAATTTCTGTTATATGGTTAACAAATGAAAGATTTGATTGTATTAGTTTAGTTAACAAATGAAAGATTTGATATGGTTGACAAATTATAATAATAATAAAAATATTATATAATACGATTTTGTTAAAATCAGCACCATTACCATTATACCTCTAAAACAGGTACAGACAGCATAAAATACTACAACATTTTTCATTATACAACATTTCTCATCCGTATGATATTTCTTTAGGTATGATAAGTTGCAAGATGTGAACAGCCTGACTTATTAATCTATTTTTTAGCCTTTTAGTCCCTGTCTCCATCCCACCTCACTTTTAATAAATTGGCCTAAAATTACCGTGTTTTATTTACCCCCCCCCCCCCCCTTGATTGATGCCATAGTCCCAATAGTTCCAAGAAATTGAAACACAAAAAGCATTGTCATCGTCTGTCGGATTCGGTACAAAACTTCCATTCTAATTAAACGGCATTTTATTCCAACGTTTAATTAAGATTCTCAGCGTGCCGGAATGCCAACAAGAAATGCCTCAACTGCTTGAGATTTGCATCGTAAAGGCGACCCGGGTGTTGTTGGACCAGTTAATGAGATTCATAGCTCGGCACAAAGAAAAACTTAAACAAAATTAACTTAGCAAACGCTAAACTTTTCCAGACTTACGCTTGGTTTGTCTAACAAACACTTTGGCTTGGAACAAACTAACGCGGTACTCTTTGAAAGAACGTGCGGAATTTTTCTAACGCTTTTTTCCGAAGGTGAAAGTTTTTTATGTTGATTTTTTGAAGAATCGTGGCGAAGTGTGATAACATACCCGCTATAAAGAATAATAATTTTGTGTAAAATACACTTAGAGGGGAAAATACTGCCGTATTAGGAGGCAACCAGTTGGAATTGAAATGTTGTACATTGCGTGAATTAACATGAGCTACCGTATTTTTTTCTATTCTAATGCTAATTTCTATTACTCCGCAAATATTATGCCTTCCATTAAAATACGTAGATAGGAAGACACCAAGATTTATCAATGTCAAGTCAATGGAGTATCATAAAAACCAAAGTAATTATTTAAATTTTCTCATGTGGTAAACACTTTGTAGGTATATATAATGATAATAATTACGATAAAATAATTTTGTATGGATATTACTTTATTATATATCTTTAATATATTAATCATCCGGTTTCGGTTCAACCTACACCAGAAGTATTTAAAATGTATTATAATAAAATATTTTTATACACCCCTGAAGAAGACACAGGTTGAACCAAAACCGGTTGGATAATATATTAAAGATATACATGTAATAATGTGGTATTCAAAAAAACTTATTTTTTTATTAGATATTTATTTGTTTTTTAGGAGCTTTTACATGTGGATATTGAAAATTATACTGTAATTATTGTACATAACTGAACGGCTTCAGTAGCAAGAGTTTGTATTTATTTATTGACAAATTGAAGTTGTCCACAGAATTTGTATAATTATTTACCTTCATTAGTATTCTGGCCAAAGAGGAACAAATCCCGTCTATTACGTGTGAAATCTGAAAGCTAATCCATGCAAGGAAATCTGGACTGTCAACTACACCATTTTGTATTAAAAATTACCAAGTCAGTTAAAATCCTTCTGTCTGACAATTTAAGTGTATTCATACCAAAAGTGTTGTATTTCAACATTTTGTACATGAATATTATTATGTCGGTTCCAGATTTGAGAATAATATTTTTTTTTTCCAAAATTTTGCAATTCTTGTGTTTATATATATATTTTTTTAATTTTTTTTTTATCAGTAATAGAAGGTACATAAATTACAAATAAATTTTATACAGTAATTAATTACATAGTAGAATATTTGATGTACCCCCATAATTAAGCAAGGCTTGTGTGTATGGGGGGGTGTTATTGTATTGCTTTTTTTATATCATTCAGTTTAAGTTTTCAGTATAATTTTTGAGGTGAGTTTTAAAATTTTTTATATTGGTATTCATGTTTCTAATTTTTTCTGGTAATGAATTAAAAAATTTTGCTCCGAGATATTTATGACTCAATTGTCCAATTTTTTTTTTACATTTTGGAGTGGGAAGTATTGATGTTTGTCTAAGACTTCTGTTATTTTTAAAGGGTGCAACTTGATTTTTAATATTATCTTTATAAATTTGTAATGTTGCATGATAAAAGTATAATGCACTTAATTTTCTGACATTAAATTGTTTGAATAAAAGTTCTGACGAATATGAGTAGAGTTTTTTTTAAATTGTTTTTATTATTAGTTTTTGTGATATGTAAATTGTTTGTGTTTCAAGTTGACTTCTAACAAAGGCAAAATGAAACAGTTTGATACATTAATAAAACATTTAAAGTATGATTGGTGCCTACTCCTTACACGGAGCGATAATATAAAATGCTGTTGATAAATAATTATATGTTACTCGTATGTTCTTGACCGCTACTGCTCTTGTTTACTAAACTTGTCACAGCGAAAAAACACTTTATTAAGTGCATTTCAAAAAAAAAAAATAATTATGACAATTTTACCGTCAAAACCTCATTAAGAAGTTTGGAAAAGCCCCAGTCAGCCGCATGTGCTAAGTGCAGTGTTAATAATGAAGGAAAACTTCGACTGCCAGATGCGCTGTTATATCTAGGAAGAACAATATTGTCTTGCAGTAAACAGATTGCATAGCATAATTATGAAGGAAGGAGGTTGAAAGAGGTTGTAGGTTCGACAACAACTTCATAGACAAGATTCCTGTTTTGAGGAAATAACTTATCTTAAGTTCATGATTCCTTTACGAAATTTCATTGAAAACCGCTGTTAGAAGTGTTGTTTGCAGGGTTGAGGAGCTGGTGGAGAATGTTTGACCTGGTGCTCCGTCTCCACCTCAGACAAGGTAGTACCAATACTTTACCATTAGGGATAGTCAAGCTCCTGGGGATCACGGTACTTCTAGGCCGCGATCCAATGTTCAGTAATTATATTGGATGATGATTGATAACACTTGCTCGTGTTCGAGTGATTAACATTTATTTGAGATTAAATATTTACACGATTTAGTGTTCACGCAAATTTGCACCATCAATTTCTAATTTGCAAATGTGAATGGTAAAAGAAGTCGGGGACGCCCGAGGAAGACATGGCACGATCAAGTAAATCAGATACTTGAGACGGGCCATGTCAAAAGTCAGAATAATAGAAGAGTATGTATGAGACGATGTATGAATGTGAGTGAGGCAAAGAGTGTGAGCCAAGACCAAATTGTTTGGCGGTCCGTCCTCTCTGCCTACCCCTGCGGGGAAACGGCGTGATGGTTACTTAGTTAGTTTAGTGTTCACGTATGAAACGGGTAGAGAGGTACAAAACGCGAGTGGCCGGCCGGATCGAGCACTGGAGACGGAATGATTTGCTCGGTCATCGCCGGAGCGATCCAGAGATGCTTTCTTGCGTGGTGGGGATACTACACGCACAAATAAATAAAAGTGATGCCCATACCGCGTTTGAATCATTTATGCATAATTTCCCGCCTTTTTGCAGTCATCTCTAACTTGACCTTGTTGGTGGTCAAAATATATGTACCTAACAATATTCTCTCTGTTACAATGCTAAACGAGTATACCTCTTATCAGTTATTAAACCAATTATGTAAAATATGAGTTTATTTTTGTTTAAATCATCAAGTTATAGGCCCAGAATAGCCTAGAGACATTCAATGAAAGTTTCTTCCAATAATCTAGCAGTGAAAAAGATTATTAGTAATAATATCTATCAAAAACAAATAACGAAAATAATATCTTTATTCGAAAGCTATCTACTATCTCGTAAGTTAAAAAAATGATTAATTGTTCTCTATGAAAGCAAGAGGAAAAAAATAATTAATTATAAATATGTACCATACCAGTTTTGCACAACACTACTACACGTACAATGGAGTGGTGTGGTTTAATCAACTAGCAATAGAGCTGAGATTAGAACCTGACTACAATAAATTCAAAAATAAATTAAACAATAATATCTTAAATAATTTAGCCACTTAGAACCGCATTAACCTTTAATTAACAATACTTATTCAAAAATTTATTTTAAATTATTATTATTTTTTTTTAATATTATTTTATTTTTTTACACATTCGATTTATGTAAGTACGTAAATATAATGTATGTGTTATAATTTTTAATTTTAATTTTTTTAATTTAAAAAAAATATATATATATTTTTCTCTTCCCTTTACACACGAGTAGTTACACTCTCGTAAAGGTTATATATTATATACATATATATGTTTATACTGTTTATAATCAATGTTGCATGTTAGTATTTAATGATTTGAGTTTAATCCGTTTGTAACCTGAAAATGTAATTACTCATGATTATATTACATGTATATTGTATATGTATATAAAAACTAATAAAAAAAAATAAAAAAAATGTAGCTACCTGAAAATTTGGAAATAATTTATTTGACGGTTTCACATTATGTAATAACGTGCCTCATGTTTTTTTATTTTTTTATTAACAGAAAAGAGTTTATTTTTCTTGTTTATATTGTACCTGCAAAGCTAATGCAAGTAGCTTGTCGGCAGGAAAATAGTGTGGACAAAAACATGATACAATATACAATGTTTTACAATAGAAGAAAATATATTGCAATTTAATAAAAAACATAAATAAGTATTAAAAAAAATAATAAACATATGTCTAAAACAAAAATAAAATAAATAAAATAAAAAAAAAAAAAAAAAAATTAAAATAAATAAATAAAAAATATACATAAAAAATGAAGTAGCGGTACAAAAGTGAGACTGTTTTGTTGTAAAAATATTGTCATTATATCCATTCACTATTTATTGTCTTTTTTACTGTGGGCGAATTGCCAACAATGCCCACTAAATTGACCTTGAGTATTGTTATTAGTTATTATACTATTATTTGCTAAGATCTGAGAACGGAAGAATGTATTTATTTGGATACATTTTAGATTTTCACGGCCAAATGTATTTTCGTTATTTGTTTTTGGGGTGTTATGCCGTGTTGCGCTACCTCCTTCTTTAGCCAATGTTTCGGACAGCGTTACAGTGTCCATGGTCAGGGCAGATGTATGATGATCTGCCCTGATCTGACACCGTAACGCTGTTCGAAACATTGGCTAAAGAAGGAGGTAGCGCAACACGGCATAACACCCCAAAAACAAATAACGAAAAAAAAAGTTTTTTACATTAGCTCCACACAGGAGGCCCTGAGGAAAATAATTCCCTCGGGGCCTATCTCACCTTTGAGGATGCTGTGTGGAGGGTGTTATTAAGAAAGGAGGTACTTTTCTATGTTTTACAGTTTTATTACTATACCATTATTTTAATAGCAAAGACCTGTAAAAATCATTAAATAATTACATAATTGTAGGATTTGTGAATCTGTCAGTAAATTTATACATGTACATATTGCAGGATCATATTTGTAAAACATTTAAACAACAGATATTTTTTAGTTACACTTATTAGTTCCAATTTTAAAAATTAAAAGGTAATTGAAATTGTGTAATTTAACGTGCGATGCAGGAATACTAGGCAAGGATTTCAATTATTTTCCGCATGAGCTCTGTACCGAGAACTAAAATTAGTACGCATAATTTTATTCGTGAACTATCTGGTCCTCGGAATGCGTTGCAATGCCATTCAAAGAAATAAATTGATTCTCCCTGCATGTCCTCTCCCGTGCGTCCCCGTTCTCTTCCACCCTCTTAGTCTCTTCCCTCTCCGCGAACCCCACATCTCCCGTTTCCCCTCTCCCTGCCTTTCCTCCCTGCCGCTAAAATATATGAAATACACACATTTTATTTTATTCAAATTTCATAACGCCAGAGCTTACCATTATATAAAGCCTATATGCTATTCTGAAGTAAGAGCTATATTCTTGTAAAGTTACATTTAAATCCATTCAGTAGTTTTTGCGTGAAAGGGTAACAAACACACATACATCCATACAAACTTTCGCGTTTGTAATTTTAGTTAGATTGGATTTTTCCTTTGGAGGGGTGCAGACATACGTTCACCGTTTGTCCCATTTTCGACTATTGACATTTAGTGTGTAAGAAAGAGGGACAGCATTATATATTTAAGAACAGAAGCGAAACAATTAGCGCATTGACATTTGACGTTTTTGAATTTTTGGAATTCACTCACTCTTGAAGATGAGAATTCGTTTCATACAAAATGTGTGAGGAATACAATTTTCTTCATAATTATTTTTTTCGTGAATTTTTCCGATGTTTTAATAGCTATTCTGCAAATCCAACAAATCAAAAATTATAAAAATCGGTCTAGCCGTTCTCGAGTTATAAATGGTGTAACTAACCCGACTTTGTTTTATATATTAAGATTACACAGGAAGTCGATATTTATTCTTATCTCATTGTCGTTACTCATTGGCGCACGTAATCACTAATCAGCTTATCACCTATCAGTCATTATCATGATAATTGAATCGATATAAAATGGAATGAAAAATTATTGAATGCGGTATAACAAGTGCATTCAACGATGACGCGATAATGACGAACAACACCATGATGTCATGATGACGCGCGAACATGATTAGACATGATATAGACGCAAATAGTGGCAGAGACGGTACGGGCCCGTTAGCTCAATAGGTTAGAGCGCCAAACTGAATTCAAAACTGGAGGTTGGAGGTTCGAGTCCTCCACGGGCCATACTTTTTGTTTTTTTTTTTTTACTTGTGATATCATTTTCTAAGGGAAATCTGTAAAAAGTTTACTTGGACTAATTTTTTCTGCAGAATTAATGACATGTTATTTTCACGTGCAATTGCATAGATTGCATACTGTTGGATGTTAATTTATCCAATGAAATATTCTTACAGTTTAACAATAGATGCATTTTCTTCTTAAGTCGGTTCCTCATTTCAGAGGTTCGTAATCCCCACTCAAATTTTCACGGAAGACAAGGCTCCTCGACTCTTCGCGGTTTTGAGTTGCGTGGAGATCCAAAGTCATTAACGTACCGGATACCAGTGACACTTGGTCTCTCCAGCGCAATTATGACCTTCCTCTGCTTCTTCTGCCATCAAAGGGTTAGCCAATAAAGGGTCAACCCAAGTGGTGCGCTATGTTTGCTGACTTAGCAAGGGCACCTGGGTTCATGGCGTGAGGTTTAACTAGGTTTTGGCGACTAATGCGTTTGCCCACCTTCTGCATGGCGGGCCGGATTGAGAATGATATTTGGAGATAATACAAAAAAAATCAATTAAGAGCGTTTAACCAGCCAGCGGACGAAAATCCACATTTCGTCGAAAGTTGTTCTAACGATCATGCAGGGCGGTTACAATGAGAAAGATTAATTATTCTCCGTACCAGCTTTTTTAAATTATAACTCAATATCGAATTTATTTCAATTCAAATTAGAATTTATACCTTCAACCAAAAATGCTGAAAGGCGTGATGATAAAACTATTAAAATAATGTACTTTTTGTAGTTATTTTTTGATAATAAGTATTTATCATTTTTCAATAATGTCTAAATTTAATAAGAATATTAAAAAATTCTGAAATATATTAGCTTGTAAGTGCGCAAATAAATACACAAACGGACCAATTTTCGCCAAGAAACACATCTACGTACATATTTTTTAATGATTTTATTGAAACTAAAATTAAAATTCTAAAACATACGTTTGCTAGATAATGTATTGATTTATTTTACTGCATGATTTTATTATTTGAAATGGGTGTGGTATAATACAAAAACTTTTTTGAAAATTGAACAAATCTGTCAACGACCTATGGAATAACCTTATTATACTAAAAATTTAAAAATTTTCTCAAAATTTATTACATACGAATGCTAGATAAAAGAACAATCTTTCGAAATCCATTTATATTTTTTTGTGAAAAAGAGTCAATACGTCTAAAATTTTTTTTGAAAATGACGTATTTCCGGTTTTCTCAGGTAATGCCCTCTTAAGAATTGTAAAATTTAGAAAAAACATTTATTCGCTTATGCTATTTTCATTTTTTTCCTTCCTTTGTACTCTTATTTTGAGTTCATATTAGAAATATGTTATTCGACTGTCCTGACTTACTCAAACTAATTAATTTTAAAATACCACCCAGAACAACTAGGCTTAACGATTTATTCCACACTAGCTGGTACCCGGCATGCGTTGCAATTCCATTTAATAAAGAAATTGTTTCTCGCCTACCAGAGTTCCCTTCCCCTCTCCCGCATTCCATACATTCGGTCCCGGTACATTCAGTTTTCAAACAGCTCAGGTGCCACTTATTGCAAATTTTATAATGCCAGAGCTCACCAGTAGTTTTATACAAACCTTGTCCTGACAATAAGGAACACACAAAAAAAAGAATTATCCAATTTGGTGCAGTCGTTCGAAAGTTATGCGCGTACATACATTTCGGCGATTCATTTTTATTTATATATATATAGATATCAGCCCCGGATCTAATGGGGGGCAAGCCGGGGCCCATGCCCCGGGCGGCAAGTTCAGAGGGCGGCCAAACTCAACTTTGACCACGGAATAAATAATAGTACAAGTAGAGAAATTTCACGGCCATATTAACTCGACTGATACCGAGAGCCCTGAGTGAGACGTGCTGCACGAACATTTATTATTCGCGAGGCGCGTAGGCATAGTTCAAAATACGCACTCGACCCGCTCGCCCGCAGGAACCACAGATCGCGGCAGCACGCGTCTGCTCTGGTTACCGTGCGTGCGAAAGAGATGAAGCTATATTCGAAAACTCCCTCGTCGATCTCTCTCCACGACAGTGTTTTGTTTTAAAAAATGTGTCAAAAGTGTGTTGTTTATTTTTACTCTTTAGTACTTGTTGATCAACCGAAGGTACAATACTGATGTCATTAGTGTCGCATCAATAAATCTATCACAGTTCATCGATTGCTTTTCTGGTTAAGTATTTTATATAACTATCTTATGCTTTTTAAGTTACTATATTTATTTTTTAAACTCAATTTAATACGTGCAATCACTTACGTCGTCAATTCGTCATTATTCAAACTTACTTAAAATTTTTACGTCGTTATGCGTGTCATGATTTGTTTATTACACGATGGCAGCCATCATATGACTGAGAAGTAAAACAGCCTTTTTATTTCAGCTTTTATTTAAATACAATGCAATGTAGCAGTTTAAAACGAATAAGCAGCCAGCAAGAGAAATTTCAGTTGTGATTTCATCTGCTGAAGCATTTTGATGGAAACCATTCTCGTGTTCAAAGTGCAGTTTTTAAATTCTGGTTGCAGACTATATGCAGCCAGAATTTAAGGAAAACCATTTGCATGTTCTGGGTGTAGCTATAATTAAATTTCTTAATTAGTTACAGTAAAACCAGTTCTTTGATTCGAATATGGCCCACCCCCCCCCCCCCCCCCCCCCAGCAAGGTTAAAATAAATATAGATACCTAAGTGGGCGGGGGCGGCATTTTTCAGTTTTTGCCCCGCCTAAAAAAAAACGAAGATCCGGGGCTGATAGATATAGATAGATAGATTAACCGGACACGTACAAATGCTGGTGTCAGGTATCCAATCAGAAGAAGGTGCGAATTGTTTAATAAAAACCACAACCTTAAGGATTTCGATATATTTTTTTGATACTTATAGCACTTTTGGTAGAAAATTGAAGGCTGTTTTCCTATCCCACGCACTTTTTTATGCTCCGAAAGCGAGAACTTCTTCCTTTCAGAACGCTCCGTTACTCAGAGCAATTCAACTGCTTAACGATTCTGCATTGAGCATTGACATCTTCAATGTTACCTATAGAGAGTTCAGTAACTATCTTTTGAGATACGTCTCAACATAGTGAAACTGCCCCCCTGGACTTTTTTTTCTCTTAAATTTTGTAATCTTCTCCGTAATAATTTGGTGCATAACTGTTTTATGGAGAACTTGAAAAAATAAATAAATTAAAAAAGAAAACTCATGTACATTCACTATACTTTTTATGTGCTTCTTTTTAAATAATTTTCGATTCATTATTAATTATGACTTATTTTTAAACATGTATAAAAAATGTATTTGAAAATCTTCATTTATCAAGTCAATCAGTGAGAAATAGTTAAAAATAGTTAATTCTCAAGTTATTGTTCATAATACTGTTTTGTTAATTATTGTCTGTATGTGTGTTTTTTCCTTAAATAAAATAAAATAAATTATTTTCTTGTACGTGTGAATAATCTTTGAAAATGCAGTTGAACAAATAATTAATTTAAACATTTTCATAATAATTTTTCTGCAATGTTTTTTGTGCATTCCACAGCCAGAAACATTATTGTTTGAGCTTTCATTTTAAAGCTCCTTTGTACCAACGTGGAGTGAAACAATAATGAAAATAATAATACACACTCTCGAAATGCTTTCCGGTGAAGTTGTATTTTATGCTTTAATATGAAATGCAGCTTTTATTTTAAGGTAAACAGAAAATAACCGAAAAAAGAAAGATATCTTGTTTCACCTACAGAAAAATTAACAAAAGCTTTGTTGATAGAAATGTAATTAAACTTCTGAGTTTAATTTAAATTAGTGCTGTGGTGTGTTGTTCTTTTGAACAATTTGTTTACTAAATTATTCCAGTAATTATCACAACACTGACCTGGATATGAAGTTTAAATAATTATTTTCGTTGTTCAGGATTAAAAACGTTTGTGATATAAAATACATAATGTTTGACTTTTGTACATTTTTTATTTTTACACATAAATACCGTACAAGAATCCCCACCTGCTCCCGTCTAAAGCCAGTGAGACTTCGGCATCCCCAATTGGGGTATTTTGTGAGGCTGAAGATAGTGGGAAGGGAAGGAGATGGGGCAGGGGAAGGTGGAGAAGTACTTGGCTATTCAGATCTGCTCACGAAATACGGATAAAGCCATTTCAAGAAACGTTTCAATTCTGGTGATGGTCTTACACAAGGGCGATACTTTGAGTGTCTTTCGCTCTGGAACCTGCCGCAAATATACTATATGTTTTTTTTTTTAAATAAATTAATCGTGAAATTTATCCACGTTGGAATTCAATTACCGCTAGACCACGCCGGCCATTTCAAGCAACGTTTCAATTCTGAATGGTGGTCTCACACCTGGGCGGTACTGTGAGTATCTTCCACTCAGAAACGTGCCGCAAATATACCATAAATATATTATTTTTAATTAATTAATGGTGAAATAACACGAATTAATCAAATAAAATTTATTTGCTCATGCCGGGATTCGACCGCGGACCTTCGGATTGCGAGTGTAGAGCCTTACCCCTCGACCAAGCCGGCCGTTCTGGACAAATTGAACTCCAGATTCGTACCCACCCCTCATACCTTATTCCTTCCCAAAACTTCTCCTCTCCTTCCTTTCCATATAAATACCCTCCACACAGCGTCCCCAAAGATGACATAGGCCCTGCGGGATTTTATTTCTCAGTGGAGCTGATGTAAGAAGAAAAAATCAAATTAAAAATTCGTCATCACTTAGAAGAGCTCTATTGTCAATTTCTCTACCGCACATAGTTTTGGCGGCCGGGCAGAAAGAGCCAACGTGCCACGATGCATTCCTCTCAAGAGCGTCATCCCGTCTCGCCACGCTACAGTTGGTTCAGTTGGTTTTACTCCCCGAGGGGCATGAAAAGACGTTTCACATAAAAAACAGAAGTCTTTGATAAAAGCTCTCAGATGAAAATTTATTTTTAACTTCCGACTCGCGTACGTATTTGTTCGTTGTTTCTTGTGTCTTAAAAAAGTTTAGAAATGTCTGGTAAATGCACGACTTGCTAACATTATCGAATCGATCTCCATCTAAAAGATTGTCTGTTTCATAGTAAGATAAATATTTTGATTTCATATCAAGACAAATAATGCGATGTTAACAACCTGACAACAAAAAAGGTTATTTTATTTTGTGATCTGAATGGTTGAGCTAAACGTAAGCACATACCTACATGAAGCAAAAATTTTATATCATATTATATTACGTTATATTATATTTTATTTATATCCTATCCTATAATGGCTCAGATTTTATGTCCGGGTTAAATCTTTCCCACAGGAAAAACTTAACCCCTTCACACAATTTTCCACAAATGATCATCTGGTCAATCCACGCTATGCAATTGCACTGTAATAAATACAAAATAATACAAGAACAACATGTCAAAGAAACCAAATGGGAAAATAATTCACCGACTCCAGATATTTTCATATTAGAGGGTTCGGCTCGGTGGAATTCCTAATTGGACCAATAAATCCCACGGATCGTAATCTTAAATGTATTTATAATGACTGATTTTTGCATTTTTATATATAAATTCTTTGACAAATCTAATTATTATTATTATATTGTGGAGGCGAATGTTTGTATGGGTGTATGGATGTATGGATGTATGTTTGTTACTTTTTCATGCAAAACATACTGAATGGACTCCTTTCACTAATAGAAAGCTACATTATTTGCGAGTAGGTACTATGGGCTGTATACATTAGTAAGCTCTGGCGTTAGGAATAAGCTCTGGCGTTATGAAATTATTTATTAAACTTTTTTGTCCGGACGAAAAGCAAGGCATTGCTAAGTAATTGTTTGACGTGTGCTGTCATTTTGTTATTTGTTCAGGTTACTATGGAGATCCCTTTGATAGTAAAAATTCAAATATGTTTAAAATACTAATATGCACTAATATTATTTATTTATTTATTTATTTATTTTCGGGAAATCGACAGTTTACATTTTTACAGTTTGTACATGTTTGTATAGCCAAAATAAAACCAATTATGGATTTCCTCCATGTGACTTTACCTCTGATTAACAGCCCCGAAAAAGGGCGTTAATCAATAAATAAATAAATAAATAAATAAATAATAAAAAAAATTAAATAATAAATTTATAATAAAGCATTATGAGATCAAAAATTTTATAAAACAAAAGATTAAGTATATAAAACTAAAATTTACATAAAACATAAAATATCAATACATTGGTAACCATAAGAAGCCAGATTGTACATATAAATCAAATCATAACAGAATTAAAGATAAACGATAGAAACATAGACACATAACATATTCATGAAACATCAGAGAAATACTCTTTTATGTACCCCTTACATTTGGTAGGTTCGGAATTGAAAATGTCCACCTTGGATAATATGCTATTGTAACTATTGCATAGTCTGTTCAGACAAGAATTTTGCTTGCAGTTTGTCTTGCATTGATCAACCCTGAACAGGACAGAAGAGCGTGTTGTACGCGCAGGTACATTAAATTGAATTTTATTTAGCAACTCTGGGCATTGAATATTATTGTTAACTAATTTATACAGGAATATTGCATCCTTATGATGCCTTCGTACACTCAATGAATCAATTTTAAAGTATGAGGCTGCCTCTGCATAATTATTAAATCTTACATATGACTTGTAACAAAGATATTTATAAATGTCTACACTAATATTATAGGTAAATGCGAAACTGCACGTGTTTGATTGTTACATTTTAATAGGTTGCACGCGAGCTGTTTGAAAAATGAATCTAACCCTTATGGAAGGGTGGAAAGGGATAGTGGGGGGAGTTGGAGGGGAGGGGTTTTGGAGACGGGTTGGGGGAGAGTGGGGAGGGGTGGGGGGGGGGAGTGGGAAACCCCCTAACACTATGCGAACGAAGTCGGGTCAAAAGCTAGTCTAAAATTATTGTAAGTTCTTGGACGAAATCGACCTTTATCAATTTCAGATTAAGAACCTATGTATGTATTGGATCTATTTTTGAACTAACCAGTTTAATTTTTATTTTTATTTTATTTTATTTTATTTATTTGGGATACTAACAGTTAATAATAACAGCATATAGTAATTGAGTTACAATAATTGAACCATTTACAGGTTTCCACATAGGTATTGTATACAAGTGTAGTGATTCCAAAAAAAAATTTACAAATGAAAAATTACATTTTAAGAGCCGAGTTATTTAGGTAGGAATAGGGAGGGGGAAGGATGGAGGGATGGAGGGGAAGGATGGAGGGATGGAGGGGGAAGGATCGGTTAAGTTGAGGTATATAAGTAAAAATATGCGTGACAAAAATTAAGAGAGAAAAAAAAAGAAAAAAAAAGGAAGTTCATAGAGTGGTGGTTGTATTAGAGGGTATCTATAGTTATTGTTATTGTAGAGTATCGAGTATTTTTTAACTTCATGTATTTACAATGTATTTCTATGTTTTCTTGTAAGAAAGAAACATAAATTCATTTAAAAATAAATATGCACTAATGCATAAAGTTTTTCAGCCGGGGACGGTGGTGCATTTCAGATAATATGACGTAAACAACGGTTAGTTTTTAACTTTTGACATTAAAAATATTACACATTCACAACACTACTATTGTACTTTTGTTTGTCTTTTGTTAGTTCTATATAAATATTGCGCTTTTGCTCGGCTTCAAAGTAATGACTTTTGTTTATTATATTTTACTCTCCCGTGCTACAATATTATTCAGCGTATTTCATGACGGTTTAACGACGTCGTTAAAATGTAAGGATATAAAATATTGCATCCTTAAACGATATACTTAGATAGAAGGGGAGAGTGTCGATGAAACGGACATTTTTCCTCAATTATTTGTGTTTTAAAATGTTGTCATTGTGTTTTAACATGTTATACGTCATATGTTATAGCTTATATTAGATGTTACACCTGTTTGTTTAGCAATTAAAAAAAACAATACTTTTGTATTTAAGTACCGGGTTGCTACCTCCTTCCTTCTTGTATTTGTGATTTAGTTTCAATTATTAATAATACACGTAAGATGATACTATTATAAAATAAATAAAAATTATCATCCATTAGTACGTGATTAGCGAGTTTTTATGACACTATGTGCGTGTTCAAAATCGACTTAGGATGTGTTCAAAAACCAACTGAAATCATATGTCAATCAATTAAAATCAACGTTTCGAATCATAAGGGTACATGCACAAAACTTTTGAAAAAAAGGGTAAGTATAATTGTATATGAAAAAAAGAAAGCGGCAAATATTTGTTCGAAAAAAAGTGTACAAAAATTTTTTTAAAAAAAGCGGCGTTTATTTGTGCAGATGTCTGCCGCGGGCCGCAGTTTGATAATCACGGATCTATATGGTAGAGGGTAAACGTCCGTTTCAACACACGTCCGTTTCATTAACACTCTCCCCTACCTTTCTACCACTGTGCGCCTTACGCTTTACCTAAAATACTCAGGATATTAAATTTTGTCTGTTTCGCTACATGTTATTATAAGCAGTTATTGCTTTTTGATATTCTTTGAAGTGTTTTTAACGGAATGAGATGAAAATAGATTAATTTTTACTATGTCAAGAACATTGAGTATTAGTCGAACGTGTAGCGTGATCCGACAATTGGTCCGGCGACAATTGGTCCGGCCGAAAGTTTAGAAGATGTTTTCTTCAAGTAAGTGTGCAAAGAGGATATACGGCCGTACAACCAAAGTCAATATACTTATATCTGAAGGCATCTTGAGTGAAAATCCGTTGTAAAAATATTTTTACTAATAATTTCGACTCTCCGAAGTAGCATGCGGCAATCACAAAATACGACATACTTATAAGTGTAGTCGGCTTAGCAAAAAAACGCTAAAGATTCCTACATGCAAATAATATAACTTTTATATCTGAATATAACACAAGAGTCCCAACTGCTCCCAACCGTCTCGAGCCAGTGAGACTATGGCATCCCCAATTTTGATATGGTGTGATGCTGAAGTTAGTGGGGAGGGAAAGGAGATGTGGAAAATGTACCTGGCTATTTAGATAAAGTCATCAAACACGGCTAAAGCCATTTCAAGTAACGTTACAATGCTGAATAAATACTGACGAATAACATAATACGACATACAATATAACTTTGGTTATACGGCCGTACATCCTCTTTGCATACTTACTTGAAGAAAACATGTTCAAAACTTTCGGCCGAACCAATTGTCGCCGGACCAAATGTCAGCCGGACGAACTGTCGGCCGGACCAATTGTCGCCGGACCAATTGTCGCCGGACCAGATGTCAGCCGAACGAACTGTCGGCCCGACCAACTGTCGCCGGACCTACTGTCGCCGGACCAAATGTCGCCGGACCAACTGTCATGGAACCACGTGATGGCATAAGAACGTGTGTATGAACACCACTGGCAGAAAATATTATAGATAATATTTTCTGTAACTGTGAACTAAACCGATTAGAAAAATAATGCATTTCACCATTTTACATTACATTAATTAAATAGAACGATAAAATTTGGACGGCTGGTACGGGTACCCCCGCTCCGCGAACCATTTAATGGATAACTAACACCCCTGCCATAGGTCACCCCAAGTGGTTATAGATAGATAGATAGATAGATAGATAGATATGTACAAAGATAGATAGATTATAAATGATCTAGTATTCAATAGATTGTTCAATTGTGTCACGAAACTCTTCAACTGCTATAATAAAATATAGTGAAATTTCCACAATCTCAGTGATTTAATGGGGCGATAAAATGATATGATGGATGCGTGATGCGATTAAGGTTATTAAAGATTAATGAATATTACCTCCATCCACGTTACTTTAATATCCGGGAGAGGACTGCTATTTATTGAATTTTATGTACTTTTACTCTACCAACGAGAGAAACATATTATGTGTTAAAATCAATAACCTGCTAATATAACCCTCTACGGCAGAGGTTCCCAAAGTGGGTTCCGCGGCACCCTGGAGTGCCGCGAATGATGATCTACTAAAAATCAAAATTGACATGAACGAATACAAACATTTTATGGAATGGAAAATCTTCCGCGTGGCCGGTCCGCGCTCTGGGAACAGATCGGGTGGGAGGCACAGGAGTGGGGATACGGTAGTGGTGGTTATAAAGAGCAAATATCGCTCGAAAATAAATGTGGAAAAAGAAATGAGAGCAGCTGAATCAAGCCTTATCCCGGTTTGAAAAATTGTGCAGCGAGCTGCAGGCTCACCCGTCGCACTAAACGGTTTTTGTAATTATATTTGCATTTTATTTGTAAGTTTTCCTACCAATAAATGTACTTATTCATTTTAAATGCGAGTTGTATTACTCAGTGGAGTAGATAATAAAAAATTGGACCGCCCTGGGGGTGGGGAGGGAGGGGATGGCTAGAGAATTGTGCTCTTAAGCGAGACACTCGGTCCCGGGGCTACCACAGATAGACATTTTATGACCGGGGTGCCGTGAAAAAATTCAAATTTTCTAAGGGTGCCGTGGCATGGAAAAGTTTGGGAACCCCTGCTCTACGGAATAAAATTATTAATAAATAACATTGTTTAAAATGGTTCGGCGCTTGGCTGAACCCCTGTTGTTTGTTCTAGTAATTTATCTTCAGATGGTAAAATAGGTAATAATCCAGCCGGTTATTTCTCGTTGATAATTATTTGTTGTTGTTTTGATTGTGTTGGTTCTTTTTATTGGCATTTTTATATATACGATGTGCTTCTTTAATCGTCCCTCTTTTTACCCGAAGCAACCAACTAACTAGGAGTGTCTTAGATCCCAGGGACTAAGCCGTTGTGGGTCATATTCCATGTAGAGTCAAGGAATAGTGCAAGTCATGCTTAAAGTAAAACTGTAAATAAATTATCGAATAGTTGTTTTGATACGGAGTGCTTTTCATTCAATTGAGACCTTAAAAATCATACATTTTGATTGGCTAAAGGAAAACAGAACAAAACGCAGATGAATTTTCGACTTAACACCTCAAGCTATATTGTTCGCTTTTGGGAACAACTCATACAGGTTTCATTGAAATCTTTGTGCCTCCCTAATTCTCATCCTGAGAAGTATGATCTAAACCAGAGGTTACCAAACTTATTTTTCTCGTAGACCCCTTTCAAAATTTTATTGATTTCGGTGGACCCCCTGCTGCTACATTTCTACCATATTACCAAAACTCATTAAAAATATGAAGATTAGAACAAACGATGGAAATTTGCGTCGCGGCTGGAGTTCCAACCCTAAATTCGGAGAGGTATAAATAAAAAATAAAAAAGTATATTTTCTTGTGTTCTATTTATTTAAAAAATATGATTAGGGACTTAGGGGGAAAATACATGTAGGTAGAAGACTAAAAAAACTAATTATTTCATAAATTGTTACGAGTAGTATAACTATTTAAGAATAGGTTCCCAAAGTTTTAGGATGGGTTGTTTAAAAAAAATTGAAGAATTCATCTAATATGTTCACGTTCTGTGTAAGTTCTATTCGAGTTGAAAAGTTCAAGCAAAAAATTAGGATTGCATGAGAATCGTAGGTCCTAAAAAAATTGCCAAAAATATGAAAATTAAAATCTTAAAGCTTCAAAATGCTTTTTTTAAATTCTCAATACGACCATTTTTCACCAAAATACAGCCTGTCAAAAATCACCGAAAAATTTGGATTTTCTTTGTTCCTTTAATTTTTTGAGTAGTGTATTATCTGCCTACTTTGATAGGTAAAGCCAGGTCAACATTTTTGTTCTTTACTATGGAAACCAGATAAATTTTCGTGGACCCCCTACATACAACTTGTGAACCCCCATTTTTTTATCACGTCAACGTAGACCCCCGTAGAGTCTCCCGTTGACCCCTGGGGGTCCACCTGGACCACTTTGGGAATCACTGATCTAAACGGTGTTAGAAAGAGAAACGCCACATTTTTATATTTAAAGTAAAAGTTAACCAACAAATAATTTAAATGTTTGCCTTTATGAAACCAAAAATTCCAATCACAATTTAAAAAAAAATATATATTTTTGGGAATTTATAATATTTATTTTTACATGAAAAGTGAGGCAACAGTAACGTTTAGCGTTTAGAACACATTTAAGGTAAAGCCACACTAAGCCCACGCAACGCCACGCCACGTGGATAGACGTCACCATTTCCATATCTGGACTGCTTACCATCCAATGGCGGATCCAGGGGGGGGGTCATGGGGTCATGACCCCCCCCTGGACAGGGTCCAGGACCTAGGTGGACCTACTTTTTACTTGTATCTATTATAATTAAAATTAAATTATAACTGCTTGTGACTTGACCACGACTGTGTGACCCCCCCCATGGCGCTATTTGACCCCCCCCTGGCGCCAAAGCTGGATCCGCCCTTGTTACCATCCACTATGGAAACGGATGGTTTAGAATCAGACTAGCTCCACGCAACGCAAACCGACGCCCCCTACGCGACGTTGATCTGCCACAGCCAGATCGGCGTGGGCCATGTGGAAGGTGGAGGGGGTATGGTCACGCCTACTGCGAGATGATTTTACATCTTTTTGGTGTTATCTGAGCATCTAACGTTATGTTTCGCAATATCTGTGGTTGTTTTTTTGACAGATATTATTAAAAAATGGATGACGAACGGTTCATTGAAACTGGACGGCACGAAGTTATTTATAAAATCAAATTACAGGATTATAGAGATTCTGCATACGCAGTGCAACTTAGGAAGAAATTTCAGCTATTCATGGCATGATTTTCAATATTATACCCCTATAATGAATGTCAATCAAACTTTAGACACACTGCCAGTCTTTCTCTGGTCCCAATTGACTTTCGAAGATGTGTGTTTTCTTTTTTTATGTCATATTCAATTATGCTGTGAAGCTCTTCAAATACCACTTTACTCATACGAAAGTACACGAAGAATCGTCAGTCATCAGATTCTAGTTCCTTTACTAAAGTATGGAACTCTCCAAACATTTGTCTTTGTTTGTTAATGTTGTGGACCCAAATACTTCTCACTTTTTTCTTTTTACGAGAATATTGATTTAATAATAATAATCGTAGCAAATCATCTTCAAATTCACTTTCAAGACATGGCAAAGCTGTCATCTGCTGAGAAGAGAATCACATAAACATAACCTAAAAAATAAATGTCAAATGTGTCAAATCAAACGCGCCTGCGCACAACCAGAGACCCCTTGTCACGTGGTCACAGCGACGCGTACGTACGTCGGCCAGTGTGAACGGGACAGGAACGTTGCGTCGCGTTGCGTGGCGTTGCGTCTGCTCAGTATGACCCTTCCTTTGACGTATTAAATTAAACACATTATTAACCCGTCTGCTTATTTAGGAATAAAAACTTATAAAACATATGCATTTTTATTTTTATCTTTATCAGTACTTTTAGTTAGAAAAATGGTAGGGTGAGACATTAAAAATAAAATTATGTTTGAACCCAAAACTTTTACATTTCAAAAATTAGTAAATTAATTAATTAATAAGTAAACGGGTCTTTCGAATTACAAAATTTTAAAGCGTATTTTATCACCTTTCAGAAACAGTTTTTAGATTGTGGATCAGTTTATTTGGATTTTATTGCAAAGCTTAAAAATTTTACCTTCTGACAAAACATGTCCGAGGCCTGAGGTGTTAAAGGTAACTAAAATCTAATAAATAACATGTTATTGAAGCATTAGTCAAATAGTTAAATATTGAAATAGGCCAACCCAAAAAACCCTGGCGCTCGCTGGGTGTGATACTCTCTCTCTCTGGTTTCAATCCTGAGATTGGTTTGCAGCAATGTCATCTATTCGTTTCTTCCACTCTTCCCTGTCTTGTGCGGCTCTTTTGAAGTCTGCATATGATGGGCAGCGCACGTCCACCAGCAGGTCCTCCAGGTACTCTCGGCGTGGGCGTCCCCTAGCGTTTGTCCCCTCGGTCATACCCTCCATTATGGCATGCAAGAGGCCTTCTTGTCTTATTACATGGCCGATCCATCTTGCGCGCCTTTCGGACAAGGTCCTGAGCAGGTGCCTTCCTCCTTCGATTCTTTGGAGAACCTCTTCATTTGTTATGTGGTCTCTCCAGGAAATTCCTAATAGTCTTCTATAGGACCACATCTCAAAAGCCTCTAGTCTCCGTTTATCTCTTTCGGATAGGCACTATGTTTCACAGCCGTACATCAAGATACTCCATACATAGGTCTTGATGAGGAGTATTCTCAGTTTCAGGTCTATATCGATACTAATCACTGCCAACAAAAATGTTCACTTCTGAAAATAGCGGATAAAATTACATATCTTGGAATAATCATAGATAAAAACCTAAAATGGAAAGATCACATCGGCCATACAATAAAAAGAGTTAGGAAGTTAATTCATATATTCTTACGGATAAGAAACTTCTTATCAACGAAAAATCTATACTCAATATACTACGCATTAGTACAGTCTATTCTTCAGTATGCCATTATCAGTTGGGGAGCAGCTTACAAAACTAGTCTGACCCCCATAGAAATTGTTCAAAAACTAATAATAAAAATTATACTAAAAAAACCTCTAGACTTCCCAACTGATCGCATATTCGAAGAATTCAAAGTTCCAACATTTAAAAACTTATTTATAAAAAATTCAATTGTACAAATTATAAAAGAAAAAGATAAATACGCATTCATAACTGAACATCGTACTAGACTTAAACATGTATTTGTGTGCCCCAAATTAAACACTTCTTTTGCCCAACACCATTATACTTACCAAGGAAAATTATTTTTCAATAACCTACCAATAGAAATCAGAAGCATTAGGAACAAAGTTCAATTGTTGAACTCCATCAAAAAGTATTTTAGAGAATGTCACACTAAAAATCATACTTGTTTTTCTTCTTACTGAATACATATTATATGTTTGCATATTTTAGTTAACGGGTCTGATTGCCATGTGTCTGTATTAACTGCATCTACATATATATACATATTGAAATACATGACTATAGTAAATAGTGATTGTACTTATATGAAATGTATTAACTGCATTGTATTAACTGTACACGTGACTGTATTTGTACATAATATATGAAATGTCAACTCTTCTTCCATCCACAAGCTAAGGCTTTTAATGGAAGACCAGTAAAATTATAATATGTAGCAATTCTAAGATAAACAAATAATAAAAAAAAAAAAAAAAAAATATTATTTGATTCTATTATTTTCGACCTTTTATTGAATGCAAGCCTAGCCTGGTGTATACGGCTGTTGACCTCGCTCTTAGACCGACCGTCCCATGTTATTTTACTTCCGAGGTAGACAAACTCCTTGGTGTTCTTTAGTGGAACTCCTGACATCTCTACTCTCATCATCTGATGTTGCGTTCGGCCTACAGTCAGCAGCTTTGTTTTGTCTTTATTTATCTTCATGTTGTAATTGTTTTGAAGAATGCTTTGCATGATTGTTAAGGCCTCTTGGAGTTCTTCTTCGCTTTCAGCAACCATAGCAATATCGTCAGCAAACCTTATCATATCCACCTTTTGCCCGTGTATCTTTACACCTTTTCTGTGACTCATTCTCTCTCTCAAGTCGTCAATCGCACTTTGTATATAAGCGTTAAAAAGAACAGGTGACAGAGAGCATCCCTGTCTCATCCCTTGTCTTATACTGGCTTCTTTTGTATCATTGTCACATCTAATTATAGCGGCCTCATTCTTGTATAGCGCCTGGATTATTCGTCTATCTCTATATTTGATGTCAATTCTCTTCAGAATCTCGAAGAGTCTTTTCCATTCTACTTTGTCGAAAGCCTTCTCCAGGTCTATGAATGCGATGAATGTGTTTTGGTTTCTTTTAATTCTTTTTTCTAGTAGTATTCGTAGCGACAATATTGCTTCTCTGGTTCCTACACCTCTTCTAAAGCCAAACTGGTCTCCGGGAAGGATGTTCTCTACTTTTGGTTCGATTCTTTTTAGGATGATATTAGTCAATATTTTTGAGGCATGGGATATTAGGCTAAGAGTTCTGTGCTGTTCACATTTTGTCGTGCCCGCCTTCTTTGGTAATGCGACAACTAGGCATTTCTCGAAATCCTCTGGTATCTTTCCAGTCTTATACATTGTCTGTATCATTTTAAACGGGGCATCTATAGTTCCTTTTCCTGCTGGCTTAATTAGTTCAGCCGGAACGTCATCGATTCCGGGTGCTTTCCCGTTTTTGAGATTTTTTTTTTTTTTTTTTGCGTAGGCCCAGGTGTGGTTCTCCAGATAGATGCGTCAGGTTGTAAGGCTGACTGCGTTTATTTTCTTCCTTATGTTCCACACCAAGGAACCGTACAGAGATTGATAGAGTGAGGGTAGTTTGTAGTAAAAACACTTGTATTTAGATACTAGATATTTGCACTGTTTATTCTGATGAATAAATTTTACAAAGTGATTCGAGCACTTGACTGCGACAATAATTCTACTTATTATTTTACAGAAGTGAACGATGGTTGATTATGCTTTAAACAAGCAGAGTTTAAGCTAATCGAGAGAGAGACTGTTTGTAAGATTGTTTCAAGAGAAGATGTGTGATACTAGCGTAAGTAAAATATTTTAGTTACTAATTCAATAATAATAAATTTGGATAACTTATGTAGCGCTGTTTTTGCGAAAAATCGCCTCAAGAGCGCTGTACAAATTAGCATGGATTTTACATTAGAATTTACTTAACTTAGGAGGCTAGATAACAACTCGTCTTGCAGCTATCAAGAGCATGGATTATTAGAATTCTAGCCCCCCGATAAATGAAATAAAATATCTTTTTATATGTAAGTATTTCAATTTACTTAATTATGTAGGGGGCTAGATAACCACTCGTCTTGCAGCTATCAAGCGCATGGATTGTTGGAATTCTAGCTCCCAAATAAGTTAAATAAAATGTCTTTTTATATGTACGTATTTCAATTTACTTAATTATGTAGGAGGCTAGATAACAACTCGTCTTGCAGCTATCAAGCGCATGGATTATTGGAATTCTTGCCCCCCAATAATACATTTACCTTATGTATTTAGTAATCTACTTAACATCCTTAGTCTAACTTAATCTAACTCAATCTAACTTAATCTACCTTAACCTAACTTAATCTTACTCACACATACTCAAAACCTAGGTATATTTAATAAATCTGCAGTTCATAAGAACAATTGCAAAGAAACCATAAAAATAACATGTAATCAACGCTAACGAAAATGGAAAATGTATATACTCGTAATAATACACTGTAATAATTGTCACTGTGAACTGTTTATTATTATTGATTGTTGTTTTATACACTATCTCTTAGGGTTATTACGCGTCTCTCCCTTTTTGAACAATAGTTGATTTTTTACGTTAGGAAATTTTTCTCCTCAACTGAATCTATATACGAGTCCTATACCATGTTAAAACTGCGAGTGAGAAACAAAACCCGCTATATCATTCAAGAAGTTACATACTATCAAATCGCGCAATATCGGAATTCAACCAATTACGGGCAGTTATTTTGCCAAGATGGCGGGTGTAGAAACACGCCCCTCAGGTCAATTGAGTTTCAAAAGCCTCTATATTCCATACAAATCACGAAGTGGGTATCAAAATCCGCTATATCCATTTTATTTATCCAAATTAATTAAATATTTCTATACACACGTTGAAAAATGAATACTTTTCGAATGTGTATTACTGCGACTCATTATGCGAAAAAATAAAATGCGTTTTTTTTTATTTACGCCAGAGATGTGACAGTTTTTTGCGGTTTTCTCCGAATCAGTGAAAGTTCATAGAGCGGATATAGAAATTAAACGACTCATATTTCCCACAATCCCTATCTAATTTGCCTCATTTGAATACTATGTACAATACACAAGTACTAAATACTATTAAATACTAAATACTGTTAAAAACTAAATACTATGTTATTGAAGTTTTTTTTCATCAAGTAGGGGAATGTTTTGATGAAACTGTTTGAATTGACTAGCATATTAGTGGTGTTTTGTCGGCTGAAGGAGAGAAGCTTTTTTGTATTTTTTTTTTTATATTTTGTGCCTGCATACTTTGTGGATCAAATTCAATAGTATTTTTGCTTTATAATTGTTTTTGTGCAAGTGTTTTAAACAGTCATTTCTTGCACTATTTGCTAGTATAATTTCGTAAATATTGTTATATATTAGGTCCTTACATATGAAATTGGCGTTTTGCCGTACTGGCAACTTTGATGTGAAATATCTTCTCCTTGGTTAGGAATTCCAAATTCAAATTTATACAGCTATTTACTCATGTATTTGTGTTTCGAAAATTATAATTCATTTGTTTTTTCCATAATTGTTTTTTTTCTTTGCGTCACTTAGTTTACAAAATGGAAAACATGAAATATCGCGATATTTACGAGTACGAGTTCCACCGTGGCAGCAGTGCTGCAGAAACGGCTCGAAGGATTAATGATGTGTATGGCGACGGTACCGCAAAATAAAACACAGTGCGTTTTTGGTTCTAACGTTTTCGTTGCCCCGTTCAAGTCCCGTGGACGGCCGGAGACCAAAGTTGATAATGAAGAATTGAAGGCTATTGTGGAAGCGGATCCATCGTAAACCACGTCCGAGTTATGTAGCTGCAGGCTGCGTTGTTAGTGATAAAACTGTTTTAATCCACTTGAAGCAAATTGGGAAGGTGAAAAAGCTTAAAAGGTGGGTACCTCACGAATTGAGTGAAGCAAACCAACAAACGCGCGTTAGAACGCTAGACCACACACTGCACGACAGACGGCTACCAAATTAGAGGAGCTTCAATTGGAATGTCTAAGACATCCACCGTACTCTCCGGACCTTGCCCCAACAGATTACCATTTTTTTTTAAATTTGGATAACTTTTTGCAAGGGAAAAAATTCAACTCCGATGGGGCAGTCCAAACCGCCTTCAAAGATTTTATTGATTCCTGTCCGAATGGTTTTTTTTAGTATAGGAATCGATGAACTACCTATGAGATGGCAAAAGTGCATAGATAGCAATGGTACATACTTTGAATAAATAATTTTTTGTTTCATATTCTCGCTCTGCACCGAACGAGTACAGTCGCATTATTTTGTAAGAAGTAAAACAATAAATATAGTTACTCACATTAATAACTCGCCCACCTGGGCGATTCCATTAATTAAATATGGAAACCGAAGAAATTTTTAAAAATATTAAAGACTTAGTTAATAAGATCACTTCAGTGAAAGACTCAAAAATAAAATTAACACTGGAACAAAATATTGTATCACTGGAAGAAAAAATTCAACACGAACTAATTAGTCTACAAAAGAAGATCATAGAATGACAAGAAATTAATATTAAAAATAATCATCACTACACACAGAAACTTGAAGAAATTCATCAAAATAACAAAAAATCATACGCAAGTGCGCTAAGTAACAATAAAAACTTCGTAGAAACTTCATATAATGCAGAACAGAAATACGCCATTTTAATTACCTCAAAAAACACCTTGAAGGCCGAGGACATAAAAATAAAAATTCAAAAAAATATCAATTTAACAAAAATAAAAGTTGGAGTAAATGGAGTAAAAAAGATCGGAGAACAAAAATTAGTGATTTCTTGCCAAAAAAAGGAAGATGCAGAAAAATTAACTGAAGAGATAAATAAAGTAATTGGAAAAGAAGTATCGGCCGAAGAAATAAAAAAAAAAGGAAACCGTGCTTAATGTTGAAAAGCCTGCAATGCCAATTGACTGAAGAAGAAATTATTGACGGGATTGTACAACAAAATGAAGGATTAACCCTAGAAGACAAAAAAGACATTAAGCTTATCAAGGAATTAAAAAATAAGTACAATGAAGGAAAAGAAAACGACACCACTAACTACATTATCGAAACAACGGGAAAATTAAGGAAAAAACTTATAGAAAAAAAAAAATAAACATCAAATTCCAAAGAGTGTACGTCAACGACTGCAGCCCGATCACACAATGTTACCATTGCCTCAAGTTCAGCCACACAGCTCAAAGATGTCTCGCCAGGACGCAGCCTCCCATTTGCCTTCATTGCACTAAGGAACATATACTATTTATAATTCTGAGTTGGGTCTCTTTGACCACACCGTGTTCAGGAAAGACAGAAATGAAAGTACTACTACTAAAACAAGATGTGGTGGTGTATTATTATCTATAAACTAAAAACTGAATTCCAGAAAACTTAATTGCGTCTTCAAAAATCTTGAACAATTATTCATTATGGTGTCTACTAAAAAAGAAAAAATTATATTAGGATGCATTTACATCACAACAACATTTAGTCACAACAACAATAATAATTCTGCTCAGTCGCTAATTTCGCTAACTCCAGTTTCTGAAGAAAAATAACATTAAATAGTGTACAAATTGAAACAAATTATTTACTGAGGTCCAGTGTTTTTCAAGGGCTATCATCTGGTGTGTTTATCTCCCGATATTCTACTGGGAAACGCTCATAAAGTGATTTTTATTTTTGTCTAAAAAACTGACACATAAATTATCAACGATTTTAGTGAGTTAAATAAACCAATAAACAAGCCGTGAAAAATCTTGCAACAAGTGAATTTTAAACAAAATTTGAATTGTGAATTTGTACAATAAAAATAGTGTTTGAGTTAAAAAAACAGTTAAAATACACTTTAGTTCATTTCGTTGACAGTTGCTTTATATGGAATTTAATGTCAGTGACGTCAATCAGTGAATTGGCGCAGGTGTTAAGCGTTTGGCTCGCAGTACCTCCGGACAGTGTTCAATCCTCGGTCATACCATAATCTTTTTTATTTTATTAATAAATTAATAAAATAACTGTCCATAGATGGCGGTAAATAATTACATAAATTAAACCACAAATTCATTTAAATCGAGTTACCTTACTAAGCAATAGATGGCAGTAATAGAACAATATATAAATTAAATAAACACTAATATAACAAAACAATACACGCATAATAATCAATAAAAAAAATAAAAAAAATTAAATCTAGATAAAACAACGTAATCCAATATATAAAAAAATACTTAAAATTAAAAATCAACCTAAAATAACTTACACTAATCATGTCAACTAGAGGCAAAAGTGCAATGGAGCTTGAAGACAAAAATATGGAAAAAATTATCCAACATATAGACAAGAAAATGGATATTATGAAAAAGGAAATTATAACAAAAATGGAATTATTTAAGGAAGAAACGCAAAAAAGCATGGAATTCGTCAGCAAACAATACGATGACCTTATAAAAAAAATCGACCAAACCATAATACAAAATCAAAAAATTGAGACCGAAATCGAAACATTCAAAAAGGTACATCAAGACCTCAAAAAAACAGTGGAGTACCTTGAGAATAAAATTGATCAACAGGAGTACGAATCTAATTCTACCAACTTAGAAATACGCAACTTACCGGAAAATCCCCAGGAAAATCTAGCAAACGTATTCCACAACCTATCCACAAACATCATTAAAACAGTTCTCCAACCCGAAGATGTGACCTCCGTAGTACGAGTAGGAAGTAGAAACCGCTCCGATGAAACCCATAAAAAACCAAGAGACGTTATTATCACCCTCAGTTCGAAACTGATGCGTGATTTATTTTTGGCGAAACTTAACGATCATATTAAATCCAAAGGACGAATTACTACTTCTTCATTAGGACTACCAAATGCTCAAATGGGTATGCCCATTTATATTTCTGACCATCTGACTTCTAGAAAAAAATTCCTCTTAGCCCAAACTAAGAAACAGGCGAAACTAAAAAATTTTAAGTTTGTTTGGACGAAAAATGGTCAGGTGTTTGTCCGTAAATCTGAAGACACTAAAATCATTACAATATCCTATGAATCGGACATTAAAAAAATGTGACTTGAGGCCAACAAAAAAATTACATTACTAAATCAGCTAACCTATATTACTAATTTAATCATTCTCATTTATATTTTTTTCTCAGTCACTTTTGCTCACATTATAAATCAAATTATTATTATCATTAATCATATTAACTATATCAACGTACTTCAAATATTTATCGTAGCTAACTCCATAATTACCATTTATCAACAATCTACCATTACAATCTACCAAAAGATTCCCTTCTACTTAACTGTTCTCACTTGTTCAATTATCACCATTATTTTAATCTTTCCAATTATTATATTAAACTCAACTTACTTAAATATTTTTAATTATTTAATTATTCTGTCTTATTTAATATGTGTTATACATTCAATTGTTTTAAATCGTCTAATTATTCGAAATTTTCAAAATATTATTTTCTATTTAACTGTTCTCATTTATACATTTATTTCCACTATTCTAACCTATTCAAGTATTACATTCAAATCAATTTATTTTATTATTTGTAATTATTTAATTATCTTAATAAACTATACATGTGTGATACATTCGATTGTTTTAAATTATCTAATCATTCTAAATTATAAAAATATTTCACTCTACTTAACTGTTCTCATCTTTACATTTATTTCAATTATTTTAATCCACTCAATTATTATAATCAACTCAATTTATTTATTTATTTTTAATTATTTAATTATTTTAATTAATTTGATGTATGTGATACATTCGATTATTTTAAATCGTCTAATTATTCGAAATTATCAAAATATTCTTTTTTATTTAACTGTTCTCATGTATACATTTATTTCCACTATTTTAACCTATTCAATTATTACATTCAAATCAATTTATTTTATTGTTTGTAATTCTTTAATTATTTTAACTAATTTAATATATGTTATGCATTCGATTGTTATAAATTATCTAATTATTCTAATTTATCCAAATATTTCATTCAACTTAACTCTTCGCATTCATTCATTCACTTCCACTATTTTAATATATCAAATTATTATATTAAACTCAATGTACTTAATTATCTCTAATTATTTAATTATTTTAACAATCTATATATGTTTGATACATTCGATTGTTTTAAATTACCTAAACATTCTAAATTATAAAAATATTTCACTCTACTTAACTGTTCTCATTTATACATTTATTTCCACTATTTTAATCCATTCAATTATTATACTCAACTCAATTTATTTAATTATTCTTAATTATTTAATTATTTTAACTAATTTGATGTATGTGATACATTCGATTATTTTAAATTTTCAAATTGTTCTAAATTATCAAAATATTCCACTCTACTTAACTGTTCTAATTCATTCATTTATTTCCACAATTTTAATCTATCCAATTATTTTATTGTACACAATTTACCTAATTATGTTTAATTACTTCATTATTATAAATAATAATATATGTGTGATATATTCGATTGTTTCAAATTATCTACTTATTCTAATTTATTCAAAAATTCCATTCTACTTAAATTTTCTCATTTATTCATCTATCTCTACTATATTAATCTATCCAACTACTTTATCCAACTACTTCATTTATTCATCCATCTCTACTATATTAATCTATCCAACTACTTTATTAAACTCAAATTACATATTTTCTTATAATTATTTAATTATTTATAAGCTAACTTTTAATTATTCTTACCATAGTTCACCTTTTTTGGTCAAAACTAAAGCCTCTTTAAGATTCCTTAAGAAAACGATGGATCTTTCCATACATATACTTGCATGTTTTCATATGATTTACACCACCATTAATAATGTAAGTACCCAAAATAATGTGTTCATACTTTCTTTAACAGATTCCTCTAGTTTTAATATAATTACTGTCACAAATTGTAATGTCATATCCTATTATTCGATAATCCCACCATGTAAACAAATAATACCACCCTTATTAATACGAATATTCCTCACTAGCAATAATATTTGCAATTGGTTCTTGGCAACACTTAATAAATTTATCTCAATACTATTTGCTTGGAAAGAAAATTACTGCAAATGCTCAAGCTCCGTTCTAATTAAATCTTTGTACACTCCAAAAATTATTACAATTGTTTATTTTGTTTTGACGTACTTGCACTTATATTTTCTCCGCATATTCACTAATCCTGTTCTTATCTGTTTATCTCACTTACCTCTACTCTTTATAAATGCTTGCGGTACAATTAACTTGTACTTAATAATTCTGGTCATTCTAGGTATATATTTTAGTCAAAAGAAATGACCGATATTAATCTACAAATAGAAAACCATGGAAACGTAATTACTCCTGAAACCAATGATGCCTCAAAGTGCATAGATATTCTAAAACCCTATAAACGATTAAAAATATTTTCAACGAATATTCGGAGCATTGATAAAAACTATAATAACCTTCTTGTAACACTTGCCGGTTTGAATAATATTTTTGACGTAATAATTTTAACTGAATGTTGGATCAAATCAAATTACACTCACAAAAACATTGCAGGATTGAAAGTTTTCAATACACAAAATAATAAGACACAGTCAGATGGAGTAATTGTCTATGTAAAATCCGAGTTAGACCCGATTATCTCTGAATTATTCATCGATAATGCCAACTGCCTTAAAATAAAAACCAACCAAACCACAATTCTTGCACTATATAGGTCACCTAAACACCAAAATATTTCATCCTTCCTTAAATCATTAGACTTGGCCTTATTGAACTGTACACCAAATGAAGAGCTAATGGTGATCGGCGACATGAACATAGATTTACTTAAGCCTATGGCACCACAAACACTCGATTATAAAAACCTCATGACTCAACATGGACTCGCTTCCTATATTAATGCTCCTACTAGAGTAACTGATACGACTAATTCATGTATTGATCATATATTTCTAAGAACAAAAAAAAATGCAATGGGAACTGTGTATCAATCAACCATAACAGACCACTTCTCTATAGCAATTGGCATTATGCATAATAAACCCATTACCGGAAAGTCACGTAGTAATATAAAAAAGAAATATATTGATCTCGAGAAACTAACTTCTAAAATTATTTTAGAAAATTGGCTCTCCACTCTAAATTCCACAGACGTAGACATTGCATTTAATACCTTTTCTGAAACCCTCTTGCAACATATTGAGGATGTAACCGAAGAATCTCATTTGAATAATTCAAAAAATAAAAAAACTGATACCATGGATAACAGATGGTCTAATTTTTTGTATTAAAAAACGGGACAAGCTCCATAAAAACTTACTCAATAATCCGAACATTCAAGCCCAAATATTTTATAAAAAGTACAGAAATATATGTAATAATATCATTAAAACCACAAAAGAAAACTACTATAAAGAGAAACTGTCCAGAGCCGGTAATAATAACAAAAAAATATGGCATATTATCAAAGAAATATCCAACACTGATCACCCAGTACCACCAATCAATAAATTAAACATCAACGGCCAAGACACCTCCCTAAACGATTATCCAGCCACTGTAACCAATCACATAAACGAATACTTTTGTAATATCGGTAAAAATCTAGCATCACAAATTATAAATAAGACATTAACCGATGAAAATGCTCTTGCCGACATTATCAATCAATCTACTAATGAAACAGACAATATACTCACTTTAGACCCCACTAACTGTGCTGAAATTTCACAAACTATTAGACAATTAAAGCCCTCCCATTCATGCAACCATGACAAAATATCCTCAAATATACTAAAAACAGTTGAACCGTTTATAATCCAACCATTAGTACATATCATTAATCTCAGTCTCACTAAAGGTGTATTTCCAAACAAACTTAAACTTGCTCTAGTTCAACCAATTTTTAAGAGCGGAAATCCTACTGACATAACAAACTACAGACCTATTTCTATATTATCATCACTATCAAAAATTATTGAAAAAATAGTAAAAAAAAGACTTATCGACCATCTTACAAAATACAACATTCTCTCGTCAAACCAGTATGGCTTCAGAGAAGGGCTAAATACAGATTCAGCTATTTTAGAACTAACATCACATATTACACAGGCCCTAGATAAAGGTGATAAATGTTTGGCAATATTTCTGGATTTAGCTAAGGCATTTGATACAGTATCTCACCCAATCCTTCTGGCTAAGCTCCGAAAAATCGGAATAAAGAATAAGGCGTTTGATTGGTTCAAATCATACCTCACAGACAGAAAACAATGTGTTAATCTACCTCCACATGAATCATCCCATCCAACCAGCATTAATTTTGGTGTACCACAGGGCAGTGTACTCGGTCCCACACTATTTCTCATCTACATCAACGACTTATGCAAACTATCTATAGATGGCAACATAATCACTTTCGCCGATGATACCGCTCTAGTACTAAAAAGTAAGACATGGGAAGAAGCATTTCATAAAGCGAATCTATTATTGCAAATTATTAAACAGTGGTTGGAGAATAATCTACTCACGTTAAACATAACTAAAACGAAATATCTAACGTTTAGTCTTAATATTCCTAGTCAACCTTCACTTAATCATACACTAAAAATACATAACTGTACAGATATTTCTAGTTGTCTATGCAATCCACTGGAACGAGTAGATTCAATTAAATATTTGGGTGTAATAATTGATAACAAATTACGGTGGGAAGATCATGTAATAAATGTTACAAACCGTACACGGAAACTGGCATATATCTTCAGGTGGTTAAGAAATATTCTAAATAAAAATACACTAAGAACAGTATACTTTTCCTTATGTCAATCAATTATTTCTTACGGTATAGTAGTCTGGGGAGGATGCTCTAAAATGATACTAGAGCCATTAATTAAAGCTCAAAAATTGATAATGAGGACTATTTACAAAGTAAACTATATTCACCCCACGTAGGACTTATTTAAGGACTTATTTAAGGACTTCAAAATACTCAATATAAAATCCCTATACGTCAAAAATGTATCCTCCTACTATAAATTTAAACATCCAAAAAAAAAAATTTTTGAATCCACCTATAATACAAGACATTCCAACAATTCCAATTATATTATTCCACCAACAAAAACCTCAATGGCACAAGCACAGTTTAACTTTCTTGCTCCCAAAATCTTCAATAACTTAAAAATAGAAATAAAGTCAATAGCCAAATACGACAGTTTCAGAAATGCGCTCGGGAAATTCTTGATGAGTGAATGTGATAATGTTAGTAGCCTGTTTCTCATACTCAGATAGAGGTGAATATATTTGTTTATATGTGTGAGGATTGGGATATATATATATATATTTATGTCATACCACATTTTGTGGCTCATCTTAGAAGAAGCCACTTAAGTTGCTCATTCTTTCGCATGTAATATATACTTACGTAGATGAAGTACCAACATGCTGTCTTTTAAATTTTGTTTAAAATATGGTCAGCTATAATATGTAATCAAAAATTATGTTTATTTATTAAAAAAAAATATCTTAAAATAACGTGCATTCCTTGATCTATTTTAAGAACACACTTACCGCATCACGCTACGTTGCCAAGTTTAATGCTACATATACATACCAATATAGTTCATATGAAGGTAGGTTGACAGAACAGGTCGGATGTTGCTTATTCACACATTTATTATTTCAAGCGGCCGTTTTTGATTATTGGCGCGTTTTTTTAAAATTGGAGTATGATTTGCTAATTAATATTGTTATTTATTTGGTGTTTACGGTTGTTTTGTGTTAAGGTTTATTTTAATATTATCACAAATAAAATTAGGTATTTAAATACATATTGGTGTAGTTTCTTTTATTTGCTACATAATTATTTTATCTTAGTTTTATTAGTGTTTTCGAAAAATTATGAATAAACTTATTAGAAATATATTACAAAATTTACTTTGTTCATTGATTCGTACGCTTCTTTAAGTTGTAGGTTGGTTTGCAAATTATAATTTTTAATATGTTTATTAATTTCATGTTTACATACAGTTTTATTAAAATGTGTGTAAAATGTAATTTTTATATAATGTTTTATATTATCATGTTATACCTACTTATCTTATCTTATCTTACCCTATAATTATTTTTACACGTGTAAGCATTGTCTCCAGTTGTATGACACATAGGTAGGTACCTACCTTCCACCAATTTTATACACGTATTCTAATTTTATTATTTTCTATAGTATACATTGTACAACCAACGTCTCTACAATAGGCCGCCCCAAATGGTTTGACTAGGTGTCGCATCTGGGAGAGGGTGGTTGAGGGAGACCTTTTAACCTCTTCAGCCTGGCTCTCTCGACTCATCACCTTGCACCGCAGTAGAAGGGATAGACCCATATGCCCGTTACCGACACACTAATCCCAAGATTAGTGTCGGTGTGTGTGTGTATTAGAGCACAGGCGTCTGGTTTGAAAGCTGTCATTGTTCTACTGGTATTTCAATGGAAGATGCTCCGAGGAACTAGCGTCATTGATCCCTTTGGCACCGGTCCCTTTAGTCGGGTAACACGTCAAACGTGTGCCCAACATTTGTCACATGAGAACGGGTCATTTCTACGACTCATTTTTGCCTGCCTCTGTGTGTCCTCCCTCCTACAATACGGGTCTCAAACGTAACTTTCAACATTTCAAGGGTGATAAAATAAAAACGATCATTTTGAAAAAAAACTATTTAATTTGAATTTTTAAAAACAAAAAATATTACTATACATACTAAAAAAAGTGTGTAATCATTTGAAAAATAACATAACACAATAAAAAAATAATTATAGCCTAATAACTTTATATTCACAATCATTATAAAAACAGCATAATATAATAAAAAATTAAATCATAATTAAAACCAAATAACTTTTTATTATACATCGTTCACGAAACATTTAGCGTTGTACATTACAGAAGAATCCTTCGTTTTTTTTTTATTTAACAAGGGATATCAAATTATACCTTGCACATAAATTTAACAAAAACTAAAATAAATTATAACCCTCCACAACCAATATCATGATGAAAGATAAAGGGGCCTTATTCGCCCGGTACTCTGTATGCCAGTATTACAAAAGATAAAATATATGGAACTGCTATAACGACTGCCAATGATCAAACTATGGAACAAGCCAACAGCTACTTTACGATTGCTTCACGCTTTATATCAGCTGTAGTGGAATCGGAGTCGATACCTTTGGATCGTTCAATCGTTGAAGCCGGTATAGCGGTCTCTTAATCAATACAATTCATTTGAATTCAAGTTAAGCATCCTGGAGGTAGAATTCTCTTTTTCTCTGCAAATCCTTAGGTAAGGGCAATTTCTTGACACGGTGATTATTAATAAATGTATTAATTTGCTTCCATGACCTCATTGACAATATTCCTGTTTGTTTTTTTATTTCGTTTATTTTCGTAGCGCCAGGATCAATCCCTTCGATGAAATAATTTGCAAAGTTTTTATAAAGTTCATCTTTTTCTTGATTAAGCCACCTCCTTCTAACTATAATTTTTTTTGCCATATTCCCATCAAGTAAATTACTTGGTAAAGACTCTTGGTCATTTTCTAAGCTATTATCCAACGTAACATGATCCACATTTTCTTTATGTGATTCTTCAGGTTGAGGGACGGAATCTATTTCATTTTGTAAAGTTGTTGTAATGTTCGTTCCATTATCAGACTGTGATCGGCAAGATATTTTTCCCTCAGCTAATTGCAGTAAATTCAAGCCAACTTTACCTTTCTCAAGAGCTAGTTGTGGTATCATGTAATTCCCTTTATGTGTACCTGGTGTATGCCCTAAGAAATGAGACAAAGCGTTTACATAAGCATTATTCTTTCCAGCTACTTGGCTCATGGTTGCAACATGGTGTCGCAGCCCAGTTGAAGTTATATGATCTGAATTCACAAAGGAAAACTTGTGTCTTAGTTCCCTTAAAATTTGCGTGCCACAAAAATAAGGTTCACCTCCTAGTTTTGGGAATAAAAATTTGTTTTCATTTGGAATTCCAACTAAATTTCTGTACGCAAATATAGTGTCTACATTTTTTTTCATCTGATTTCGAAGAAGTATTGGAACTGTTCTCCCCCTTTTTCCTGGGATATGGAAGCAATATAATGTATGTATAGCATTTTGCTCCTCAGAACTCATGATTTCCAATATTTCTTCAGGAATGTCTTGTTTTTCACTTTGGCTGGCTATATAATTTTCTAATGGAGCTCTTGCAACTTCTCCTGCCCTCCTCCTATTAAAAATTATAATATGAGCAATTGTTATTTTACATAGCTCCTAACTAACTAACTAACTAACCATCACGCCGTTTCCCCGCAGGGGTAGGCAGAGAGGACGGATCGCCAAACAACTCGGTCTTGGCACACACTCTTTGCCTCACTCACATTCATACATCGTCTCATACATTCTCTTCTATTATTCTGACTTTTGACATGGCCCGACTCAAGTATTTGATTCACTTGATCGTGCCACGTCTTCCTCGGGCGTCCCCGACTTCTTCTACCATTCACATTCGCATCGTATATTCTTCTTACACTACTTTCTTCGTTCATTCGCTCTACATGCCCAAACCATCTGAGGGTACCTTTCTTAATCTTACTCATTATGCTTACATCAGCCTTACATTCTTAGGCGATATAAGACTTTTCACATTCAAATCGTTGAGCTATATTCACTTCTAGTTTCATAACTTCCGTGCATATTTTTTTTATATCAGTAGTTAAAGGCATGACATCAGTTTTCAGCATTTTTTGAGTTTTCCTTGATTTTTCAGCGTTAGTAGAAATTTCAAATTTCCAAGCGTGACCAAAGATTATTTTAAATTCAGACAACTTGTTTTTTATAACATCTTTGGATGAAGTGGTCAGCACAGGATTCTGTATTGTTTTACGCATCAAAATATCAGCACAATCTTTTATAGCTGTACAAAGTCGTTGAGGGATGCTAGGAATTTTTACAGAACCTGTACTTTCATCGTAACCACTATTTATTTTGACAGCGTCCATAAAAACATTAAAATGTATAGGGTCAAATGCAAGGTCAAATGAGGATATTGCAGGATTTTTTTCTTTGATGACCATGAACAGTCTAGCGAGATCTCTCATCTTGGATGTAATGTGTGTTTTCAAATGATGTTCTTTATGATTGCTTAATAGTAGGGAACCATATGCACAAATTAATGGCTCAGACTTTGCAATTTTTGCAATAGGATCATTTTTGAACACAGGAAATATCTGAGATCTTAAAGATTCAGTGATCTCAGAATTGTCTGGGGATAATAAAATAGCGGATGATTTTAACACTCTGCAGCGTTTTAGTGGATTTCCTTCATGTGATTGTTTTCTATTTGAACATTTTTTCAGGTGTCTATAGAGTAAACTTCTTTTGAATGTGCCACAGCATTCTATACAAACCGCATAATCTTTAGCTGTCGCAGTCGTTCTTGGGCGGCGATTCGGTAGTATTATTCCATTAACTCTATTTATCGCGTCCTGCTTATATAGATAATTGCCTCTATTTCTTATTTTCTTCGAAATTAATTCACACTTTTTTTTTCGTTCGCGCAGATCGGGATCTAAAATTTTATTATATTCAATCACTTCTGCCTCTAAGGGATGTTGGATTGTGATGTGGCGTACAAAGTTGGTTATCAGCTTGAAGCAGTATGGACAGAAGTTTTTACGGTCATAAACTCTTGGTTTTTTACTAGCTAAATCAGATGTACATTGTTTTGAAGTTGATGACACATAGCAGTCCGTTTTCTCCTGCTTCCCTGGATGATCGCTGGTATATGAATCTAAAATTTAAAAATGCAATAACATTTTATAACATATTTAATAAATTAAATTTGTGTGGAAAATTATACAGAGTGAATTATACAAAGTTACCACACAAACTTAAACCAGCGATTCCTGAGCATATGTGGTGTGTCAGTCATTTTATTATGGGATGACTTCTTTGTTCGATAAACTTAAACTGTATTCACGCAAGCTGTCCCGCTACAGCAGGGTTTCCCGACCCCGTGAACGGTTCGTATGTTCCCACCACTATTCGACAGAGACAGAATTCTTTCATAAACATTAATTAAAAATGTGAATTATTTTTATTTATTTGTTAGAGTTTTAAGTTTTTAAGTGCGTAGGTTTATTAAATACGTTTGTATGTTTGCGATATTGTTTGTATGAGTGGTTCCTTTGCTGACAGTACTTCGCAACTTGTCTAGCGGCCGCGGCGTGCCAGACTGTACTCTTCACGCTAGCCTGGAACGGGAAGTGCTATTCACTATTGCACATCACGCATTGTACTGCAGATTTTGTTCAAGGTAAGATAGAAGAACTAGAGTTAGAAATTTTGGACCTTAAGAATGATATTTAGCTAAAATCCTTAATATCAGAGGACTTTTGGAATACAGTGGACAGAGAAAAGTTCCCATTTTTGAAAAAAGCCGCATAAAAAATTGAATCATTTTTCAGTTCGACATATTTATGCGAATCCTTGTTTTCAAACATGAACTTAATAAAATCAAGATATAGATCTCGACTCACCGATGAGCATCCTTATGATTGTTTGCTAACAGGATTATCGTCATACCCTCCTAATTATGAGGCAGTGGCCAATGATATGCATTGCCTCAGATCACATTGACATATTGATATTATATTTTTTTTATAATTGAAACGTTGCTTGAAAATGGCTTTATCCGTGTTTGGTGACTAGATCTGAATCGCCGGGTATGCTTGAAAATGGCTTTATCCGTGTTTGGTGACCAGATCTGAATCGCCAGGTACTTCCCAACCTTCCTATTCGCCACCTCCTTCCCCTCCCCACTACCTTCAGCCTCACAACATACCCCGATTGGGGATTCCATGGTGTCACTGGCTCCAGACGGGAGCAGTTGAGATTTTTGTGCGGTATACCCGGTAAAAAAAAACTCCACACAGGAGGCCCTTAAGAAAACGATTTCCCTCAAGGCCTATGTCATCTAAGATGCTGTGTGGAGGGTCTTTTTGAGGAGAAGAGGGAGTTAACATTGGTCTTGAAGAGACCCATGTTGTAGGAAGGGGAAACAGAGGTCGGCAAATCGTTCCATAGCCGAGCTGTTGAGCACAAGAACGAGTCGAAGAAGCGACCAGTTCTCATGTGACAAATGTCAACCGTGTACATATGTTGGGCACGGGTTTGGCGTGTTTCCCGACTATGCACCGGTGCCGAAGGGATCAATGATGCTAGTTTCTTGGAGCATCTTCCATTGAAATACCGGTAGAACAAGGATAGCATTCCTACCTGACGCCTGTGCCCTAAAGATTGCAATCCATCTGTTAAAATGGGAGAATTTATCAATCAATCGGATCGCCCGCTTCTGCACAGAATCGAGGTTATTTTTCAGATATTTTGGAGCTCCAGACCAGAGGTGGCTGCCAAATTCAACTGTGGGGCGGACTTGCGATTTGTACAAGGCTAGCAGTTGTGTACTATTAAAGTATCTGCGGGCCTTGTACAGTACGCCCAGTTTTTGAGAGGCTAGCTTTACTCTGGCTTCGATAGAGCCCCCAAATCTGAGCTGGTCACTTAGAGTTACATCGAGCATATCAATGGAGGGCCTGTTCGGAAGGTTGCTTCCGTTGAAGGAGACGAGATTTTCATTGCGATTGCGAGACGTAATAATACATTAAATACATTTCTCTGTGTGTATGCAATTTGAATAATAATTTTATTATTTTGAAACATTTTTGTTTATTATTTATTAATAAATTATGGGAAAATGAGAAGTTATGGGAGGAGTTTGTCGATTAAAAATATGTGGTGCCCGCCACCCTACCGATATTTTAGAATGTGCTCTAGAGTACAAAAAGGTTGGGAACCCCTGCGCTACAGCATAGCGTTTACATTACCAAGTTGGAAATTTGAAACGAGCGCTTACCATGCGCTTATCACATATATGATCAGGAATCATTGGTTAACGTTTGTCAGATAAAGGGGTTTGTTTTACCTACCAGAATCAGACGAAATTCTCGAGGGTAACTTGAATAAGTCATCACTGCCGGACGTCACACTTGCTTCTAAAATAAAGCATAATAATGTAATATTCGAAATAAAACAATTCATATTACGTAACGTAATATTCCGCATCACTATCGTTAATTGCTAAAACATTTCACAATAATAAGTAACGTAATGTTGGTATGTAATGAAAAATACCTAAGATTATTGTATATTATCAGTAATTATTATGTACATAGCTACCTGAATCTGAAGAGTTTGCAAATAGATCATCCAGTTTTTCCTCCATTTCATTAATTACGGCTCTTTTATCCTCTGAAATTGGCGAACTTTCACTTGTACTACATATATTTTTATCTATAAAATAACAAAACACATTAAAAATCATAAACATAATAAAACAATAAGCATAATTATCATACTTATGTGAAAATCAACAAGAATTATTATTAAAATATCAGTGAAAAGCGTTTTTATAGAAATCATAACCTAAAATGTAATTTTACCTAAAAAAACATTTGGTAAATATCGGTTCGGACTGGCCACGATTATTACGAATAATTTTTAGAAAAACACTTTAGATTCGCCTTAATTACTTAAAAAGGAAACTTTTTATTATATAATAAAAATTATTCGTAATAAGCGTGGCCAGTCCGAACCGATAATCACCAAACATTTTTGGTATGTCATTGATTGTAATAATTCATTATGCAACACAATATTTAAGGTTATATGATAAAATCTTACCGTTAATTGAAGAATCCATTGATATTGCAATAATGGTACCTTCGCCAGCGCGACATTTTATAAAATGCGAAAGGAAAGGATTCATATGATCCACATTGATCCACATCCACACACGAATCGGCGGCGCCATAAATATACCAAATACCAATCTAGCGCAAATATCAACTAAATCACCGAGACAGTGTTGCCAACTTTATTTTGACCAATTCACTACCGTAACCCATCAGAAAACAACTAAATTTGGCTATCCCTCAAACCACCGTATTATGCCAGTAAGTTAATACCTAAATATTATTTTTTTACAGTGACTACCGCACAAGAGTCCCAACTGTTCCCGTCTGGAGCCAGTGAGACTATGGCATTCCCGGTATGTTATGAGGCTGAAGGTAATGGATAGGGGAAGGAGGTGGGGAAGATGAAGGTTGGGAAGTACCTGGCTATTCGGATCTGGTCACTAAACACGGCCAAAGCCATTTTCAAGCAACGTTTCAATTCTGAATGGTGGTCTTACACCAGGGTAATACTGAGAGTATCTTCCACTCTGGAACGTGCCGCAAATATACTATATATTATTTTAAATGAATTAATTGTGAAATAACACAAATTAATCAAATAAAATTTGAGACCTGCGGATTGTGAGTCAATGGTCTTACTCCTGGACTATGTAGGCCGTATATTGTAATTTATTTTTAAATTATTGTTTATTTTTGTTCATAATATTTTTTATAAAATACACCCAAACAACAATAAAACACCTTTTTATTATCTACTACAATACAACTAGAGACAATGCCTTTGAAAAATAGTCACGCGTAAAGTAATTACCTAGGTACAGATCATTTTTTTAAATGAAAAACTCTAAACAAATTAATATAACTGTATGAAAAAACATATTAAATGAGTACCTAATATATTTCTGAAATTTTTAGAAAACCCTGTATAGATATCATCACATTACAACTGACTATGCTTTCGGAACGCAAAAGACAAATACATAATTACGAAGCAAATATTTTATTTATTAAAGAAAAACTACATAAATGTGTATTAAAATACGAAATAATATAAAACTTGTAATAAAAACAAAAACCATTAACACAAAATTAATAACGATATTATAAAAGCAATTCGTAAATCAATCTTCAATTTTAAAAAAGGGCGCGAATAGCCGGTAAATATTATAATATAATGTCTGTTCTTCTAACAGTCCACCGCGAGCGCTCGACAGTCTGGCTACCTATGTAGGAATACAACATATTATAACATTCCGGCAAACATATAACATATCGCAAAAAGATTCAATCTGACTTAGCAATGTCATGCGATAATAGATTTTGAGGAATTTAACCATTGAGTTCAATATCGCAAAGCATTGATAAACGACTTGGAGTTTGAATGATATTGTATGACGAGAACATCCGGCAACGTCGCATGCCGTGATGTTATAGATGCGATAAAAAGTGTACCCAATTGATGTTCTAAGTATGGATGAATATTTACTGATAAAAAACGCATTCCGGAGCATTAACGGTCCACGTAAAAATGTCATTTATTCACTCAAAAATTTTTTTTACACCGTTCGACTCGTCTCATCGAGTTTGATATGATGGACTTAAAAAAAAAAAAACGATGAGCCACTAAGTGCCCAAATGAGCCAGTAAGTCGAAATGATCAAGAAGTTCCGGTAATTAAAGGACGCTTTGAGCCACTAAATGCCGTAACATAAACCTATATATATATATATATATATATATATATATATATGTATGTGTATACATATGTATGTGCAGGTGTATGTATGTATGTGTTGGTATATGTATATGTGTATGCTTGGATGTGTATGTGTGTATATATATGTATATGTGTGAATGTATATATGTGTATGTGTATGTGTATGTGCGTGGACATGTATGTTTATATGCATGTGTGTATCTATTCACGTACATGAGTGCTTGCATGCACATGCACATATATTAATAAAAGAATAAGGTTATGTACATTTTTATAATCTTTTTAAAAATATTTTTATAATCTTATGCTAAATTACACCACTTTTCCTTTCTATTGTGTACTTTCAACTTCCTATTTTTTCTACTTTATACTTTTTATTTAAATTTTTTCCAACTTTTAGCACCATTTATATTAAATCCATATGTTTACACTTTACTTTAAACTTTAAATTTCATACATAGCGACAAAACTCCATTGGTCACCATGAAACAGGCAGCCGCCTAGTATGGTGATTCAATAATCTACTTTATGTAAATGCCACAATTATTAACATGTATTATATAAATAAATAAATAAATAAACTATCTAAATGTGAAAACAAAGAACAAACTCCAATCTGCAACAACTGCTGTGTCCAAAACAAAAGGTTTGATATGAACTATTCCACCGATCATAGAGTCGATAGCATAAAATGCCTTTACCGGCAAAAAATGATTCGAATTGCTAAAGAACGCATTGACTACGAATAAATATTGTAAATTTTCATTTCCTCAAACTCTTATCTATAAATTAACAATGAATGATTTTTTATGTAACGCATTAGGTAAAAAAAAATGTATTGAAGAAAACTTACATCACTCTGTAAGAGATTTCTTTTTTATATGCACTGAAAAAGGATTTACTCAATTTCATAAAAATATTAAAAGCTTAAAAATTTTTTTTGAAAAATTAATAATATCTTTAAAAGAAATAATTTTTTTTCCCGGGCTTGATTGGGTTTACAAAGACCTACTCTACTGGCGAAACTAATTACTCCATACCAGGGTACCAGGTAACAATAATAAGTATAAATATATTATATTAAAAAAATCGACTTTATGTTCCTCCCATACAAAAAGCCTTTGTAAGGACCTCATATTATGTATGTAAAAGCCTAAATAGGCGTAAATAAATAAATAAATATTTATAGCTTGTTATGTTGCTTGCTAGGTAGTTTCTTATGTGGGCTATTTGCCAAATATTAACACAGTTTGTGTGGGGTTCAAATAATGTACCATCCGGAACTTTGCAGAATCCTGCGCGCCAATACTCGGTTCCCGAGTAATGTTCTGGATGTAAGAGAGCATGACACAATCTCTGAGCGTGGGCACAATGGTATGCATGATATGATGGTTCGGGTGTTAATTGAAAGATGATGTTCAGAAAAATATAGCGTAGTATATATTGATCATATTAACAGTATTACAAATATGTTTAAATTAAACTTACCCCCAGGGATCGGTCGATGGTTTAAATTCTATCTAAGCTAACTAACATTTATATAACCGTGTACGGGCGTGTGTGAGCGGGAAGCCTCCATCAAACCGGTGAGGATCCGATCTCGTCAGACCCAGCTGGAACCATCAGGATCTCCGTCCGGAAAGGGTGCCCTGGAGACGGGTCCAGCGTCTCCAGCACAGGGTGGCTGATCTCAGCGCATTGAGTTCCCATCCATGACAATGTGGGAGCTCCACGGGCGGATGGCCTTGGCTGATGCAGTCCAGAGCGCGTTGTTATGTTAATACAACTCCCGTATGTAAAATAAGGCCTGGATAGCGCCCCAGGAGTATTATACTTCCTTGGCAGCATGCGCGGTTTCACAACATCGCGCGATGGCAACGATTTGCGGTAGTAAATTATTTAATTTTACATTGCACGCGCGGACCTTTGCGGTCATTTAATTTACAACACTCGATTAAACTTTATATTTATTCGGTTGAAACTTCACCCATCATTGTGGAAATACTATTCTTCCATTTCCTATACGTTCACCCGTCTGGGTTTAATGTAAATTATAATTAATTGACTGTGCCAACATTTCAACGATTGCCCGTCGGTGAAACGATTCCAGAGTGAAAAAACCAAAACCGGAGCCGGAAACCATAGATTCCCGGCCGTCTCTGTGTTGCCTGCCCGTATTCTTAATCACTTTACGAAAATTAAAACAACAATGGTTCTTGTTGTGAAGAGGTGTTAGAAAAATAATAACTTTAAATAAGAGTTAACACCACTTCATAACATTACCCCCCGCGCCACACAAATGTTTGCCCCTAAACATGAGTACAACCCTAAAAACTATAACTGCAATAACTTAACTTGAGAAGATCCTCTGTGTATCTAAAAAAACAAAACATTCGACCATTATATATATAAACATCATGATTTGTAAGAAAAGTAAGGAAGAAAAAAAAAACTAAATCTACGATTTGGATAACAAAACTTATGATGAATGGGTGTGCCGCAGCTCCAATCGCACCCATCGAGCGTGCAGCCGGATGGCTGAGCCTGCGATGCAGCCATTCTCAAACTTAAAGATAACTTATGGTTTAATTACAAATTTAAGAAGATGTTACGTGAGCGGAGTCTGCAAGCACCCACAGTATCGGAATACCGAGTGATAATAAATTGACGAACGTCTAAGACTGCCGTTAACGTTACATCTATGACAGATAATATTCTTAAACATAAATTGTAGGTAAACTTATAAGTATATAAAAAAAATATTCTCTTTCTCAACACATCAGGATAACTCAAGCGTTAAAGCTTCACTGACCCATAAATAGGGTGATTAGGCCAATCAGGCAACACTTTTTAGGGAGGCAAGCCAACCCTCACTTTTCACTGAGTCTACTTCTCCGTTGGAGATAAAACACACTTTGAAAAAACTCTATCTACTCTACCTGACCTGGTTATTGGGTAAGTTTTCGAAAAGAATTTATACAATAAGACAAAATAATCATCCTTGGAAAGCATTATTTCGTAATAGTAGAAAAAACTATTAACCTATACACGCACGCAGGTGTGTAAGGTGGTTTAATCCAGTGAAACTGTCAACAACCAATCTTATAGATGTGGTGCAATTAGTAATAGTATACATCCATTGTTATAAATGGTGCAATCGGTAATAGTATACATCCATTGTTATAAATGGTGCAATCGGTAATAGTATACATCCATTGTTATAAATGGTGCCATCGGTAATAGTATTATCATACTAATTGATAGATAAAATTACTTTTACTTAATAAAACTAAAGTTATAGAAGGAACTTAATGAAAAGATTTATGCTGAACCAGCTCTTATAATTATAACATTAATTACTATGAATTAATAAACAAAATATCAAAGGTACTAACATAAGTTAACCATTTGTAAACATGACAAGATAATTATATTAAAGTAAACAAAAATATGTTTGGTCAAAAGCAATTCTTAAAAAAAAATATATGCTTAGAAAACAAAGATGTACTGGACCGATACATCTTCACTTTCTAAGTAACGGGCGAACGTATAAAATTTGCATATAGTTCATATAAGGTAACTTAGAATACAAGGGGATAGTGGGAAAGTATCACCGTGCATTCCAAGCTTTGGGCAGATTATATAAACCATGATACCTAACTTTCACTTGTTTAATCAAAACCATATTCTACGTAGATTTATTTAAATTATTGACTCATAAATTTATCCAGACAACATCATTGTCGTGTAATTAACTCGAGTAAGGTACTAGAGTGTGACACTAAATTTATTATGTTTCTTTCTATTATTTGCCTATTTATAATACCCTTAAAATTAACAAGGACAGGACTAAAGACTGTCATAATGCTGGGTCGCTCCAACTCGGTTGATCAAGCCGCTTTGTGCTCCCTTGCAATGAAAAATTATATGGAATATTTATTAATTGAGAGTACTTGGTAGGGTGGCCAGACCCACCAAGGTACTATCAGAAACCTACTAAACCGGTATATTATCTGACTTGACGATGTCTTTCACATGAAAGTCACCAGTTTCTTTACCGTTTAGGTCTGCTAATGTATAGATTAAGTCCGATTTTTTGTTTACGACAATATTTTGCACAAAACGTGGAGCTAGTTTTTGAGCAAAATAATTTAATGCATTCGACTGAACGAAATTTCTACGCCAAACTCTGTCTCCGACTTGAAAACTAACATGTTTTCTACGCAAGTTATAATGGTTTGCCCCTTTTTGGTAAGCTTTTAGTAAGGCGTCTGAGACTTGCTCATAAACTGACGATAGTTCTTCTAATTTTTGTGCGTAGATTCTCTGACAAGTAGAATATTGTGAATTAGATTCTGTATCAGCTATAGGGTTACGATGCAAATCACCGTCTAATATTTGCTCTCGACCATGCATAAGGAAATACGGAGTAAAACCCGTAGCGCAATTTACGGAATTGTTCATAGCTGATTGAATTTGTGGTAGGAATTTTGACCAATTACGGTGGTCTGATTCGACTAGTATCGATAGTGCGGTACCCAAAGTTTGGTTATATCTCTCAACAACATTGTTCTGAGGTGTATATAAAGAGTTATAAAACGGAGGTGGTATATTATAATTACTTAATAAGTTCTTGAATTCTTTAGATATAAACTGACGCCCGTTATCACAAACAATGGTGCGTGGTACGCCATGCACAAGAAAGATATTTTCTTCTAAATTCTTAACAATACTTTGCGCGGTACCTTTACGCAGCGGAAACAGCCAGGTAAACTTAGAGAAAACGTCGACACAGGATAAAATAATAGTAAAACCGGAGTAACTTCTAGGTAATGGACCTACCAAATCCAACGATAACATCTGCATTGGACGTGTAACTTTTTTAGGATTTGATGAAATACCGTTAGGCGAGGCCGTACTGATTTTATGCGCCTTACAAACTGTACAGCGATTTACAAATTGTTTAATATCCTTGTACATGTTTGGCCAATAATACCGTAATTGTGCTTTTTTATAAGTTTTAAAAACGCCGGGGTGACACGACCGAGAAGACTCGTGAATATTACTAAGAATGTCAAATCTTTTTTCCTGAGGAATTACTTTTTTCCACGCGGTATCTTCACACAGTGCTAAACTAGTCTTTGTATGACGAAATAGTTCATTGTCACGAATTTGGTAGTTCTGAAAACGTTGAGGAAATTCTTGACAACCCTTCCAAATATTTTTATACCACATGTCTTGAATATTTTCTGAATCTATAATAGAGATTTCGGCATGATCCATTCGCGAAAGGACATCTGGGACTATATGCTGAGTACCTTTACGGTGGATCACATCAAAAGAGAATTGAGATAGACGTGAACTCCAACGCGCGAGACGACCGCTGGGATTAGACAGAGAACCTAACCATTTTAGGCTTGAGTGGTCGGTTACAACTGTAAAATGAGTTCCTTCAATGTATGGTCTAAAATGTGTAACGGAGTCTAGCACGGCTAAAAGTTCACGCTCAGTTATTCCATAATTACGTTCATGAACGTTTAAGCATCTCGAATAATAAGCAATAGGGTGCTTCTGTCCATCTATAGTTTGAATTAATACCCCCCCAATACCTACGGAGCTTGCGTCGCAGTGTATAGCGAAAGGTTTGGAAAAATCTGGACAACTTAAAACTGGGGCTGAAGTAAGTGCTTGTTTTAATGCAATAAATGCGGATTCGGCTTCCGGTGACCATTTGAAGTTACTTATTCCTTTCTTTGAGCCAGTAATACTTGTTAAAGGAGCTGCAATGCTTGAAAATCCTTTGATAAACCGTCTAAAATAACCGCACAGACCAACAAATGCCCGAATTTGTTTAGCATTTTTCGGTACAGGAAAATCTTTAATACTATCAATCTTACTTGGATCAGTGCGAAGGCCCTGTGAATCAACCATATAACCCAAGTATTTAAGCTCGGCTTTACAGAATTCTGACTTTTTTAAGTTAATGGTGAGGCCCGCGTCTCGTAGACGTTCATACACACGATTTAGCAATTTAAAATGTGATTTTAAGTCTTCCGATACTAATATAAGGTCATCTAAATAGCAAAAAGCATTATCATCGAACTCGGGTCCAAACAAGGCATCCGCTAGTCTTTGTAATTCACTAGGAGCATTTTTCAGACCAAACGGCATGCGAGTGAATTCAAAGAGGCCCCGGCCAGGAACTACAAATGCTGTCTTTTCACATGATTTTTTGTCTAAGGCTATTTGCCAAAATGCCTTGGAAAGGTCAATCGAGGACACATATCTGGCACCGCCCAGTTTATCTAGGATGCGCGAAATATAAGGGAGAGGGTAACTATCACGTTCCGTGACGTTATTGATTTTTCGCGAATCAAGACAAAACCTACCTGTTCCGTCTTTTTTTGTTACAATTAATACTGGACTGGACCATGGTGAACGAGAAGGACGAATAACACCCAATTTTAACATTTCATCAACTTCTGTTTCCAATTGTCTCTGCCGTGCGGGTGAAAGAGGGTAATACCGCTGTTTGATAGGTGGCCCTGTTGTATTTATTTTGTGTTTAACCAAGTGTGTTAGACCTAACCCTTTCTTTTCAAAAGAAATTGACTCGAATTTTTTAACTATCTTAGAGAGTTCCCTATTCTCTTCAATAGTTAGGGACGAGGCTGGCCGAATAGCCCTCAACCCACTAATATTTCCTTCCGAAACAGAATGAGTAACTTTCGAAAACAGCTCCGGTGCGATGTGGAACTCCTTCCAAAAGTTAACTCCTAGAATAATTGAAGGCGACAATGTCGGGATGACGTAGAAAAGAATTTCCTTTGTGGATGATTTATACGTGACCGGCAATGACATTGTCCCTAGGACTGGTTGGTTTGAACCGTCCGCTGTAGAAACACTAAACTTAACCTTAACTAACTTAATACCTAATTCCTTAAAAATTTTATAACTATTGCCTCCTAGACACGACAATGAAGCGCCGCTGTCTAGCAGTCCACTGTAAAAATTATTTATAATGTGTACATATGTATAAGGACGATTATCATTCTCAATCGCCGTCTCCCGTGGCAGCGGGCCCACTGTTCCGGTTGACGGGGATGAAAGAAATTTATTAACTATTTGGAGCCAACTTTCCCACTCGTCTTTCCTCTGCGCAAAGGACGGCTTGTAGCAAGAGAGACTCCGACCTAGTTTTTTGACCTATTATGAGCTTTGTCATTAATAGCTCCCACTTTAGGATTATTAGACCTTGCGTCCTTCTTCCTGCAACCCTCTACAACATGTCCCGATATTTTACAATATGAACAAAATGGTTTGTTGTAAAACGTTCTAGAATTTTCGTGTGCTGTTTTTGTATAAGCATTAGGAGTAGAAGAAGACGGTTTATTATATTTATAATTATTATCCATGTTTCCGAGACTACTTTTAGTAAAATTGTTGTTATTTGGTTTTCTATAATGATTCTGGCTATAATCTTGGCGTCTATGAATATTATTATTAGAGTTATGTGGTTGTCTAGTATTACCATCAAATTTCTCCGATTTATTAGTGACAGGTAAGTCTACCCTTGGTTGAGAAACTTCGACAGATACAAAATCATCCGACAGTGATGCATAAGATTCCAAGTTGCCTGCATGAGTAGTCAATTGATCAAAAGTCTCTATATCTCTTGATACTAGTAAATTTGCATACATAGGCAATAAAGCTTTTTTTGCTAACCGCAAAAGTTCTATTTCTGGTAGTTTAGCTTCAAGCATATTATTTAATGCCTTCATTCTGAGAGTGAATTCTAGTACTGACATACCCTTAGGTTGCGTCATGTTAAATAATTTTACCTTAAGATCTGTTTGAAGGTCATTTGCTTCAAATTGTCTAATCAAAAGTTTTGAAAGATCATCCCATTTCAAATCCTGAGTGTAAATAGACCTAAACCACAAGAGTGCTAATCCTTCTAAAAGATCGGGAAAAACGCGTACAAGATGATCCTGGTCAAAGTTTTTAGTCCTACATTTCTCCTCAATTAATAGCAAAAATTCCCTCACACTACTTTTTCCGTCGTATTTTAATTTCCAATTGTCGACGTTTTTAGAATGTGAATCTTTATAAATAATCTTCGTTTGTTTAATGATGTGGGCTTTTTTAATAGTTGTCTCGTCTAATTCAGAATCCGATGATTCAGAACCTATATCACTAATAGTAGGCATCTTAATTTCTTTATTATAAGCTCGTGCCTGTAAACGTAGTTCGTGAGAAGTCGACGATGGATCAATATTTCTGTCTTTTAGTTCTTTTATGAGAACCTCCTTCGAAGCCCCATTGATATTTGGTATTGGTGTAGACATGACGGCGTTCTTTGATGCTCAAATAGAAATAAATTGTAATCGTAAAGAATTATAAAAAATTTAAAAAAATTAAATTATTTGTTATAAAACAAAAGAAACTCTTTACTAACGGCTGTAGTATCATTAGTAATAATATCTCAACTTCTGTTGTATAATTAAAACCAAAAAAAAATTTTTTTTTTGTTTAAAAAAAATATGCTCCACCCTACTGAGAACAATGAAAAATGGTCCACCCTAATATATTTTGAAGGTTCATAGATTTCGGCCTGACGGAAATGTTAATGAAAGATATCGTTTAATATGCTGTATATTAACACGTACGTATAAGAATAATATCCACTGATGAACGGATATTTACTACTGAAGTATCGATTGTAATTTGAATTTACAATTTGTATTGAAGAACCATGATTTAAATGTCTTGAATATCAGGTATATTAGCATTAAAATCTTGCAATATGATGCAACGTCAATATGTCTTGACTAAACAAGTGAATAACATCGAAGTAAACATGAATTAGACAGTTTAACATAACCTCATTTATAATCAAGTTATTTATAATAAATGTTGACATAAAAACTGACAGCTGCAAAAGCATAGATAAATCATAGATTTCTTGAAAGATGAAAGCTTATCAAAACTTTCCCATAGAATAAAGCAAATCATGAGTCATCCTTACTAGTATATCTGAGTATATTTGAGGTTATGAAGCATCATTGTAAACACTAGACATAAGATATTCAATATTATGTCAAATAATCATGAAACAAACACCAAAATCAACACATCATGCAATCCCTACGAGCCAAACCGCGATGAGGCGCCAATTGTTATGTTGCTTGCTAGGTAGTTTCTTATGTGGGCTATTTGCCAAATATTAACACAGTTTGTGTGGGGTTCAAATAATGTACCATCCGGAACTTTGCAGAATCCTGCGCGCCAATACTCGGTTCCCGAGTAATGTTCTGGATGTAAGAGAGCATGACACAATCTCTGAGCGTGGGCACAATGGTATGCATGATATGATGGTTCGGGTGTTAATTGAAAGATGATGTTCAGAAAAATATAGCGTAGTATATATTGATCATATTAACAGTATTACAAATATGTTTAAATTAAACTTACCCCCAGGGATCGGTCGATGGTTTAAATTCTATCTAAGCTAACTAACATTTATATAACCGTGTACGGGCGTGTGTGAGCGGGAAGCCTCCATCAAACCGGTGAGGATCCGATCTCGTCAGACCCAGCTGGAACCATCAGGATCTCCGTCCGGAAAGGTTGCCCTGGAGACGGGTCCAGCGTCTCCAGCACAGGGTGGCTGATCTCAGCGCATTGAGTTCCCATCCATGACAATGTGGGAGCTCCACGGGCGGATGGCCTTGGCTGATGCAGTCCAGAGCGCGTTGTTATGTTAATACAACTCCCGTATGTAAAATAAGGCCTGGATAGCGCCCCGGGAGTATTATACTTCCTTGGCAGCATGCGCGGTTTCACAACATCGCGCGATGGCAACGATTTGCGGTAGTAAATTATTTAATTTTACATTGCACGCGCGGACCTTTGCGGTCATTTAATTTACAACACTCGATTAAACTTTATATTTATTCGGTTGAAACTTCACCCATCATTGTGGAAATACTATTCTTCCATTTCCTATACGTTCACCCGTCTGGGTTTAATGTAAATTATAATTAATTGACTGTGCCAACATTTCAACGATTGCCCGTCGGTGAAACGATTCCAGAGTGAAAAAACCAAAACCGGAGCCGGAAACCATAGATTCCCGGCCGTCTCTGTGTTGCCTGCCCGTATTCTTAATCACTTTACGAAAATTAAAACAACAATGGTTCTTGTTGTGAAGAGGTGTTAGAAAAATAATAACTTTAAATAAGAGTTAACACCACTTCATAACAAGCTTAATCTGAATTGTATAATCGAATTACTATTATCGCCAAGGATATTATGTATACATAATTCCAATCTGTTAACTTCACCTGCCATAACACAGGGACATCCCTAGCATTGCGGGTGAAATAAAACTAAAAAATGTACTGTATTTTTCATGAAACAAACAATTAAAAAAAAAATTGAATGAAGAATAATACACGAAACACTTTAATTGTACGCGATGTATGGAGCGCGTTGAACGTTTATGTCGAACAATACCATGATGTCACCATGACGCGCGAACATGATGCAGACTATAAACACAAATAGTGGCGGCAACTTAGCGGGCCCGTTAGCTCAATAGGTCAGAGCGCCAAACTGAATTTCAAACTGGAGGTTGGAGGTTCGAATCCTTCACGGGCCGTACTTTTTCATTTTTTTTTTGTTTTTAATAAATAGGTATGATATGAATTTTTAACAGAAACTTCTAAAAAGTTTACTTTAACCAGCCAGTGGCCGAAAATTCACATTTCGTCGAAAGTTGTTCTTACGATCGTGCAGGGCGGTTACATAGAAAGATTAATTATTCTCCGTACCAGCTTTTTAAAATTATAACTCAATATCGATTTTATTTCATTCCAAATTTGCTTTAATTTATACCTAAGTACATCAAAAATGCCAAAAGGCGTGATAATAAAACTGTTAAAACAATGTACCCACTTTTTGTAATTATTTTTTGATTATAAGTATTTATAATTTTTCAATAATGTCTAAGTTAAATAATAATGCTAAAAAAATCAGAAATACATTAGTTTGTAAGTGCGCAAATAAATACACAAACGGACCAATTTTCGTCAAGAAACACATGCACGTATATATTTTTGAACGATTTTATTTAAACTAAAATTAAAATTCTAAAACAGGCGATACCCAGATAACGTATTGATTTATTTTACTGCATGATTATATGATTTGAAATGAGTGTGGTATAAAACAAAATCTTTTTTGAAAAATTAACAAATGTACCATCGACCTATGGTATATATAACCTTATTATACTAAAAAAAAAAATTCTCAAAATTCAAAACATGCGAATGCTTGATAAAAGAACAATCTTCTGAAATCCAATTTACAATTTATATATTTTTTTGGGTAAAAGAGTCAATAGTCTAAAATCTGATTTAAAAATGACATATTTCTGGTTTTCTCTAGTAATACCTTCTAAGACTTATTATTTCTGCGGAATTAATAACCTACGTATTTTTAAGACGTGCTTTTGCGTGGATTACATTCTGTTGGACGTTAATTTATCCAACCGCATCCACTGCCAAGAATCGGCGATAAGTAGGTATTAAAGTAGCACACATCTGTACTAGATATTTGCTGTACCTTTTGGATTTTTTTTCAGTTTGGCCAAGTGTTTCAGCCCCAAACCCAAAATTAAGGAAAGAAAAGGGCTGCGCAGTCGTTTCTCTTAATATTAAACATTTTTTGCTTAAATGTTTGCTTATTCTACTTTTAGGCAATCGATAACATGATTGGAAAGGAAATTGTCTATGTGTACGCCCCCATGGCATGTTTTACTTATAACTTAGTTTTTGTCTTCTTGGGTCTACATTCCATAATTTGTAATATTGGTTAAAAAAGACTTGATCAAATGTTAATAATGTAATATGTGAATGAATTGTGAAAACCGAAGCAAAGCCAGCAGTCCACAATGGAGTTCTTGTACGTACCTTGATGTCTGCAATGCTATATGGAACTGGCACAGGAAGGATGAAAGTAGACTGAATGCTGTCAATCCCTGAGGCGTATGTGTGGTAAAACCATGTATGATCGTGTGATATGATCGTGTGGAGATCCGCAAAGAAAGCAAGGCTGATGTGAGCGTAATGAGCAAGATTAAGAAATTGACCCTCAGATGGTTTGGGCATATAACATAGAACATAGAAAGGAGTTTAAAGAGAATATATGATGCAAATGTGAATGGTAGAAGAAATCGTGGACGCCCGATGAAGACGTGGCACAATCAAGCTAATCGGATACTTGAGTAGGGCCATGTCAAGAATCAGAATAATAGAAGTGTATGCATGAAACTGAATGTGAATGTGAATGAGGTAAAGAGTGTGTGCTAAGATCAGGTTGTTTGGCAGTCCATCCTCACTGCATACGTGATGCTTAGTTAGAGTAATAAATCATATCATTCAAGCGATAAAGTGGAGGCGTGGAGAAGCAATGTCCACTATAGAAATTGGAGTGTAGCAACGAGGAACCGAATTTAGAAGAAGATTGCATACGCTTGGAAATAAATTCAGTTCCGTTGATATTTTAATTTATTCCTTACAAAATTCATATCAGAAATTTAAAAAAAAATTGAAATAAATTTTATTATTATTATTCTGATATTGTTATTTCTTTTTTAATTCTGCTTCATTTCTATTAGTGTAAAGGAAGAGAAATAATAAAATAAAAAAAATAAATAATTCATCGTTTCTATTTCTAATATTACTGTGTTACATGATTGACGTAAATGCTCCAAGGGCGTAAATAAATATTACTTTTTTCTGAGCTTATAAAAAAGGAAAGATTGTTTAACCCGGCGTCATTGATGCCGGGTATTTAATACCCAACGGTTTTGAAAATCCTAATTATTTCAAATATTTAATAGTATATTATATTCAAACACGACAACGACCGCAGCTACTGAGAGCGCCAAATAACGCGCGGCTACGGTGGAATTTACACGCCTGTGAAGAGCGCTCGAGTAACCTATATCCAGCCACAATGGCTGGCCACGTTTAAACTAAGTTTCATACATAAACAATGTGTTTATGTATGAATCTTAGTATACAAGTAATACAAATTAAATAATAATACGATATAAATTTTAATTTTTAGTTTAATTTTAGCTTTTTTTTATGCAGCATAATTTTTATATTATTTTTAATGTATTATGTATAAATTTTTGTTTTATAAAACGGAGGCCTCAGCACAGGTGAGCTACCCAGTGAGGCCGACTTTGCTGAATTGTATTTAAAAATGTTAGATATTATGTCAAATAAATAAAAATAAATAAATAAATACATTAGCTTAGTTCCACATTACTCACTATTTGATTATATCATCTTGTTAAAAAAAGGGTTTTGTTCCTCAATTGTTATTATTTTTGATTTTTTTTTAATATATATTCTATGTTATGTTGGTAAATTGATCTCAGATGAAAAAGTTTTGGTTCCTTAATTTTTGATAATTATGTATATGCTAATTTTATAATAAATAACTGTTTAATTTTCGTAAATAATGCATAAACTACCTACCTATTTCCTTCACATAAAATACTAATATTGAATAAAAAACTAATATGTACAATAATAATCCACATGTGTAGAATATATCCGGCCACAATGACTGTGTTCTGTTTAGTCGCCACAACTGCGTCGGCTTTAAATTGGATTGTCCAATGTCCAACAGAATGCAATAAATGTATGTTTTTCTTTTAGAAAACTTATGAGAGATATTGTTTAAAAAATTATTTTGCGTGTTTTTATTAAAACAAAGATTTATGAATAAATAAAAAATAAAATAAACGGATGGCCCGTGGAGGACTCGAACCTCCATCCACCAGGCTTTCGAATTATTTGGCGCTCTAACCTATTGAGCTAACGGGCCCGAAGGCCCGTGGAGGATTCGAACCTCCAACCTCCAGCTTATCGGTTGATTGGCGCTCTTACCTATTGAGCTAACGGGCCCGCACTGTTATCGCCAATATTTGTGCTTTATCATATTTCCACTTGTTGTAGCGTACGTGACCAAGACTTATGAACGTCTTGAACAATGACGCGATAGTGACGAACAACACTAAGATTACTCACGATGACGTGCGCTAATAGAAGTATATATCCGACTAATCAACTGGACGATCGATATGATTAAGCAGTCTATAAACGAAAATACTGGCGGTGACGGTGCGGGCCCGTTAGCTCAATAGGTTAGAGCGCCAAATTATCGAAAAACTGGAGGTTGGAGGTTCGAGTCCTCCACGGGCCATCCTTTTATTTATTTTTTTATAAATATTTTTTTAAATAAATGACACTTAAAAATAATTTCCAAACATCATCTCTCAAAAGTTTACTGAAAGAAAGACATATGTACATTGCATTCTGTTCGAAAGATTGTATTATAAATATTTTATAATTTTTAACATTAACTACGCACAGGAGGCCAAAAAAATTATCCTCAGGCTCTATGTCACCTTTGGGGATGCTGTGTGGAGGGTTTTTTTAGGGAAAGTAAGACGAGGAAGTTCTGGGAAAGAAGAGGAATGAGGAGTGGGTAGGAATCTGGAGTTCAAAGTGTCTAGGAGTGACGGACGAATAAATGCATTGCACTGCAAGGCGATGATGGGTCGAGAGCGTCCAGCTGGAGAGGTCTAGGTTAGGTCTTCCGCAACCAATCTCTCCCGATTTGGAAGCATTAGCCGCCAAGACCTATATAAAAAAGAAGTTATGAGAAATGGGTAGGAGACTAGGGGTCAGGGTGTCCAGGAGTGACGGAAGTGTGATTCCTTCCCTCCCGTTTCTGCATAAGATGATGGGCCGAGAGCGACCAACCGAAGAGGTCAAAGTGTCTCCCTAGACCCACGACCTGAGCACCCCTCACTCAATAAGCTCGGGCAGGGCTCCCTTGCTAAATCACCAAACGTAGCTAACCACTTGGGACAACCTATGGCAGATGGTTATTTTTATTTGATTTATTTATTTATCTGTGCATGGTGGGCTTTGACACAAAAATCTTACGAATTGATCACAGTTATTAAGTGTAAAAAGGTAAATTCATTTTTATTAATTGTAAGAAAACAACACATATGTATATAATAAAATTTAGTGCAAATCAGCTAAATTACTAACCAGAATCAGTAATGAATCAGTATGTTATAAGCATAGCATGATATAAGTATGACGGTTCCACGACAGTTGGTCCGGTGGCAATTGATCCCCCGACAGTTAGTCCGCCGACAGTTGACCCCTCCGACAGTTTATCTCTTTGACAGTTGATCCCTCTGACAGTTGACCCCATCCTCGACAGTTGATCTTCTAAAAGATTTTTTCTTCAAGTATGCAAAAAGGATATACGGCCGTACAACCAAAGTCGTTATACTTATATCTGAAGACGTATTGAGTGAAAATCCGCTGTAAAAATATTTTACAAATAATTTCGAATCTCCGAAGGAGCATGCGGTAATAACAGAATACGACATACTATTGTTGTTAATAAAAATATTTTTACGGCGGATTTTCACAAGATGTCTTCATACATAATTATATCGACTTTGGTTGTACGGCCGTATACACTCTTTGCATACTTACAAAAAGAAATAATCTTTTAGGGGACCAACTGTCGTAGTGATCAACTGGCGGAGGGATCAACTGCCAGGGGATAAACTGTTGGAGGTAAGTGTCGGGGGGGAACTGTTGGAGGTGTGAAAAACTAATAAAAATTAGCAAAAAATATTTATAAACAATCAATAATAAGACCTGAAATAAAACTAAGATTAATGTACTCGTATAAGAGCTAGTCAGCAGGTACAGATAAGCACACAATTATATGAGTGTATTACTGCAAATAAAAAAATGCAATGTAATTATGCGATGAAATGTTCCCGGGACGGCGATACCTATCCCCGCTCCTAAATGAACATCTCGAACGATGATGCGATAATGACGAATAACACTATTAGTCACGGTGCCGTGCGCAACAACAAGTGGAAAAATGATGTAGGTTATAAATGCAGATAATGGCAGTAACAGAGTGGGCCCGTTAGCTCAATAGGTTAGAGCACCAGATTTTCGAGAGATAACAAGGAGGTTGGAGGTTCGAGTCCTCCACGGGCCATCCCTTTTTTGGTTTTTTCGTAAATCTTTTTTAAAATAAATAACACTTTTTTTATTAGCTCTACACAGGAGGCCCTGCGGAAAATAATTTCCCTCAGGGCTTATGTCATCTGGGATGCTGTGTGGAGGGTTTTTTTGAGGAGAGGAAGGAATGAACATTGGTCTTGAAGAGTTCCATGTTATAGGAAGGAGGAAACACAGAGGCCGGCAAATCATTCCACAGCCGAGCTGTTGGAACACAAGAAATAGTCGAAGAAACGACCCGTTCTCGTGTGACAAATGTCAACCGTGTACAAATGTTCGGCACGCGTTTGGCGTGTTTCCCGACTGTGCACCGGTGCCGAAAAGATCAATGACCGGTAGAACAAGGATAGCATTCCCACCCGACGCCTGTGCTCTAAAGATTGCAATCCGTCTGTTAAGATAGGAGAATCTATCAAACGGACCGCCCGTTTCTGTACAGAGTCGAGGGTATTTTTCAGGTATTTTGGAGCTTCAGACCATAGGTGGCTGCCAAATTCAACCGTGGTGCGCATTTAAAATGAACTTCCAAACAAAATCTCTCAAAAGTTTACTTAAAGAAAGACAAAACATTGTATTGTTTTGGAAATTAGATTTTTTTGTATTAGCTACACATAGGAGGCCAAAAAAAATTCACTCAGGACCTTTGTCATCTTTGATGCTGTGTGGAGGGTCTTTCAGGGAAAGGAAGACGAGGAAATTCTTGGAGGAATACAAGGCGATGGGTGAGAGACCAATTAGTGTCATTTTTCTACCCATTTCCTTCGGTCACAAGACATTTACAAGATAGGGTAATATTGCTCCGTGCAATTTGTAGCTTCCGCTTTTTTTTAAAAAGCTTAGATGCGTCTTTAATCTGAGGGAGCGGGAGACAGAAATGAAAGTCGTCATGTCGAAGTAGTGAGTCAGTCGTTTATTGGGCTACGTAGCAGATGGTCGGTGAGCGGTAACTTGATGTAATGCGGAGTGCCGTAGATGATGCTGCAGGCCTACGGAGGTGGAGATGGTGTGGTGAAGGTCAGCGAGTTACTCGACACCATGGCGGTGGAGATGATCTATCTTCCAGGCCGTTGCTCGACGCTTTGAATCGCGGAGATGAACGGTGTGTGGCTCGGTGAGCTGAGCCACCAGCAGGTAGTCCTGGCGAGGCGGAGCGTGTTTCCATGGCAGCAAAGCACGGTGGGGCTTCGGGGTGCCATGAAGTGGTGAGCTGATCCCTGGACTGAAAGTGCGTCAAACCTTATAAGTCGCGGGATGGAGCTGTTCTCAGGAGCTGAAGACACGATGGGCCTTGTAGCTGAGACGTGGTGATGGACCTCGAGGAAGCTGCCCTGGAGCGTAGCGATACCATGCAGGAGCACTTATTACATGTTGACCGACGATTAATGTGAGACTGAACTGCAGCGGGCGAGCGATCGGCTGCTTATATAGCCGTGGTAGAGTAACTACCTCGCGGTAGGTAATACGAGCCACTTCGGCAGTTGACGAGAATATTCGGCGCCGTACAGATATTGTACGGTGCTGTCTCGAGACCTTTCTAGGCGGGGGCGATATTATTATCGTCCAGCTGGCACGGCCGGCGAGAAAGTACATCGCGAGCGGCATATGTAGGTAGGTACCTAGTAGCAAGTAGATTTGCCGATGCACGCGAATATAAGGAGATGTTTCTCGTGTCTTCTTTTGATGGCGAAGTTTATGATGTGCCGCCACAAATCCATGAATTCATTTTAATACAAATAGTATTTTTCTCTCTTTTTTTTAACACATGTATCAACATCATTTCCCCACCTTCCTCTTGCACATCTCTTTCCAATTCCCACTATCTTCAATCTCAAAATATAGGTACTCCAACTAGGGATGCTAGTTTTAGATAATAATTTTCCTGGTAACAATGTTCCCTATCAAAATTTTCCCAGTAAAAATGTTCCTCTGCAAAATGTTTCCAATTATAACTAGTCAGTCAGCAGACTCAGCGCGTTACAACGAAGTTAACTTATCCCAATCCATCCTACCATTATCATTTAAGATCATAAAGGGGAAATGTTAATATTTTGCGAGCTCATCCATAATATTAAAAAAAACTCATTAGTTCGAAGCTAATTAGAATATAATTCCGTCAATTGGTCACCTCTTGTAAAGTTCGTATTAAAAATGTCGAAAAAATTCAGCGAAATTTTCCACGATTTATTAATTTTAAGTTAAATATCCTCTTAGAACAAATTAAGTATACATTTTTTATTAAATACCTTAAAGTACTTGAGGATTGCGAAGGGCAGGCGACTTATGTTTCTTTTTTAAATTTGTAAATTCAGAGCTCGACTGAGTCTGAGTAAGTCAATGTAAGAGTATCTACTCCACTTACTGGGCATAAGGATCTATTCCAATGCCACCATTTACAAATTATATTCATCCTGGACTTTCAGAAAGGTCGATAGATGTGGCATATTAAATAAAATTGATAAAGATTTTTCCAGACACTATGTAGAGAGCATTTAGTTCGGGTTTGAATCTTGCAATCATACATAAAGATAGCTGCCAATAATATATGCGTTAAGAAAATTAAGATAATGTGGGTGGTTCTTAGTCGAAGTACTGTATACAAAGTATTATGTTATTTAATAGAGATGACGGAGCTAAGCTCAATAGTTCTTGGTATCCAGAAATAGACGGCTACACCAAAGCTGAACGCAGAAAACCATTTTGAAGTATACTGTAATACCTGCTCGTAATGGAGTGTAGCTGGCAACGTGGTATCGCTTCTAAATACTTAAGCACACATTTTACCACTAACAATTACACAACTGCACTGATGATGGGCACTGTAACGCTCTCCGAAACGTTGGCTAAAGGAGGAGGTAGCGCAACACGGCATAACACCTCAAAAATAAATGTCAAAAATCGGTAATTCCTAGTTTACATTTAATGATGAAAGCATTCTTAAAAAATTTGACGTCAACATTAATTATTCACGTCAATATTAACTATTAATTATGTTAATTTAAATTTATTATTTTTTTCTTTTGTATTTATTCAATTGCAAACCACAGAAAAAAAAACCACATGTAAAAGAATATAATTATTAACAACCTTATATATAAAAAAAAATTACACATTATACCTAAAAACCCCAATAAATTCATTATTTTTAAACATAACCATTCTTTGGCGACCCTACCTGAACAGCGTATTAACTTATTACCAATTTGAGTTATTTCTACCATGAAGTGGCTAATCACTGGAAGCATTGTGGAACGGAACGTTTTTGTTATTGGTAACATTTTGAAAGGAATCATTATTTATGGCCACGGGAGATGCCATAGTCTCTCTATATTTAGACGGTTTGGGACTCTTGTGCGGTGTTAAAAATCAAAAAACATATTCCGTGAAAATTATTAAGTCGAAGTGAAAATAAAAGTCGACATTAATTCCTGGAAATAAATCCTAAAAGCGATATTATTATTTCTGGCAAGTATCACGGCACCCTATTACCAATTTATAACCCGATAACCACACGGCTTTCAGAATGTATGAGGGTATTTACCCCATTGAGGTGGATGAATAAATCATATGAAACGGCTTTGTAGATTTATTTCACTTTGGTTGCAATGTGAACCATTTCAACGGGTCAAAGCTACGCCGAGCTTTCAGCGAAGCCATATTCAAAAAGAACTTATATTTTTGAATTTTTGGTTAAAAAGGCTTATCTAAATTGACGTGTTACGTAAAAGTGTATGACTATTTTCGTGCAGGTGCCGTTTCGTGCAGGTGCCGTTTCGTGCAGGTGCCGTTTCGTGAAAAAATCTTGAATAATAAGCTATAATCTTAAAAACACGCGGTGCTGATCTCTAACACTATGGAAGATCTACAGTCTCTAGTATCTAGGATGAACGAAGTATGTATGAAGAATGAGTTAATGATGAATGTAAGTAAGTCTAAAGTCATGGTGTTTGAAAGGGAGAGTACGAAAACAGTGTGCGATATATTTGTGAATGATGAATACTTGGAGCAGGTGGATGAGTTTGTTTATCTGGGTAGTATGTTTACGAGAGATGGGAAGGCTGATAGAGATATCGAAAGAAGGGTAAATGCCGGTAACTCCATTAATGGAGGACTGAATGCTGTTGGCGCTAATAAAAAACTGTCAAAAAAAGCGAAGCTAGCAGTCCACAATGGAGTCCTGGTACCTACCCTGATGTATGGCAGTGAGGCATGGAACTGGCAGAGGAAGGATGAAAGTAAACTGAATGCTGTTGAAATGAGATCCCTGAGACGTATGTGTGGTAAAACCATGTATGATCGTGTTAGAAATGTGGATATCCGCAAAGAATGTAAGGCTGATGTAAGTATAATGAGCAAAATTAAGAAAGGGACCCTCAGATGGTTTGGGCACGTAGAGCGAATGAGCGAAGAAAGTAGTGTAAAAAGAATATATGATGCAAATGTGAATGGTAGAAGAAGTCGGGGACGCCCGAGGAAGACATGGCACGATCAAGTGAATCAGATACTTGAGACGGGCCATGTCAAAAGTCAGAATAATAGAAGAGTATGTATGAGACGATGTATGAATGTGAGTGAGGCAAAGAGTGTGTGCCAAGACCGAGTTGTTTGGCGGTCCGTCCTCTCTGCCTACCCCTGCGGGGAAACGGCGTGATGGTTAGTTTAGTTTTATCTTAAAAACATGTAAAATATTTTTTTGCTGATTCACGGATATTGTTGGATATTTATTCAACTTTTCGGTTTTTGTCCAATTCGGCACTATTTTTGTCTATATTTGACGAACGGCGTAATAATAATATTACAATTGATTAGTTTAGAGTCGTAATAAAAACACAACTTTTTCTGCAACATAATATTTTAGGGACGTTTTATGTTATAACAGAGTGTTTTGTCGATTTGTGCAATATTTTTGTGGATATATTTTAATCCATTTGTTCACACTAGACACCACAAAGTAACTATATTCCATTGGTCACCATGAAACAGGGAGTATGGTGATGTAATGTAACATATGTATGAAAATGTTTTAATGTACATATTAGGTCCTTACATATGAAATTGGCGTTTTGCCGTACTGGCAACTTTGATCTCAAATATCTTCTCTTTGGTTAGGAATTCCAAATTCAACTATTTACTCATGTATTTGTGTTTTGAAAATTATAATTCATTTGTTTTTATCTTAATCGTTTTTTTTCTTTGCGTAACTTAGTTTACAAAATGGAAAACTTGAAATATCACATTATTTACGAGTACGAGTTCCACCGTGGCACCAGTGCTGCATAAACGGCTCGAAGGATTAATGATGTGTATGGCGACGGTGCCGCAAAATAAAACACAGTGCGTTTTTGGTTCCAACGTTTTCGTTCTGGATATTTCGACCTGCAGAACAAGCCCCGTGGACGGCCGGAGACCAAAGTTGATAATGAAGAATTGAAGTCTATTGTGGAAGCGGATCCATCGCAAACCACGTCCGAGTTAGCTGCAGGCTGCGGTGTTAGTGATAAAACTGTTTTAATCCACTTGAAGCAAATTGGGAAGGTGAAAAAACTTGAAAGGTGGATACCTCACGAATTGAGTGAAGCAAATCAACAAACGCGCGTTAGAAGGCTAGACCACACACTGCACAACAGACGGCTACCAAATTAGAGGAGCTTCAATTGGAATGTCTAAGACATCCACCGTACTCTCCGGACCTTGCCCCAACAGATTACAATTTTTTTCGAAATTTGGATAACTTTTTGCAAGGGAAAAAATTCAACTCCGATGGGGCAGTCCAAACCGCCTTCAAAGATTTTATTGATTCCTGTCCGAATGTTTTTTTTAGTAAAGGGATCGATGAACCATCTATGAGATGGCAAAAGTGCATAGATAGCAATGGTACATACTTTGATTAAATAAATATATTATATTAAAAAAATCGACTTTATGTTCCTCCCATACAAAAAGCCAATTTCATACATAAGGTCTTAATATTATAATGTGATTTATAAATAAATAAATAAATATTTTCGGTTTTTTTTTGTCTATTTGGATAGTAGGTACGTTGATATATTTGAAAGATATTTTTGTCCACTTGGACAATATTTTTCTTTTGTAGTAATCTTAAAAATTTTAGTTACTTATCCACGACAACGTTATAACAATATTTTAAAAATCTGGTTACATTAACGTACTAATAAAATCACAACTTTTAAGTAGATGTTTTATGTTGTAATAGAACATTTTGTTCATTTGTATAAAATTTTTGTGGAAATTTCATTATATTCCACTTTCCGCGCTCGAAAGGAAGCTACACAGAACATTCGTTTTTCAGAAGGATGTGCAAAAAATACAATAATAACTTTTTAGTCACTGATATTTTCCATTGTCTATTTCCCAGTAGACTGAACATACTTTTTGCACGTTAAGAATAACAATTTGACAAGTAGACTAACATTACTACTAACCCTGACAAAATGCTTTTCTTACAAAGGTTTCATAGGTATTATTTTATAAAACAAACGTACGTGAAGGATAACAAATAAAAAAATGTTTCTAATTTGCTGTAATTATTTGGGGAAATTTGAGAAACCAAACAATAACAAAAAGTTTTTTTCTTAGCTTTCTCTATAACTACCAAAAGTTTCACCCTACTAAAAAAACATATTTTTTGATAAAATTGATCCAGATTGATGACATGGCCTCCTTGGTCGAGGAATAAGACTCTTGACTCTCAATCCGAAGGTCGCGGGATCGAATTCCGGCGTGGGCAAATAAATTTTATTAGATTATTTTTTGTTCACACAATTTAATCATTTAAATAATATAAGTTATAATTGCAGCACGTTCCAGAGTGGAAGATACTCTCAGTATCGCCATGGTGAAATACCACCATCCAGAATTGAAACGTTGCTTGAAATGGCTTTGGCCGTCTTTGATGATTAATAGCCACCTATTAATAGAATAGCCACCTTCTCTTTCCCATCACCTTCCCCTCCCACTTACCTTCAGCCTCACAACATACCCCAATTAGGGATGCCATACTCTCAATGACTGCAGACGGGAGCAGCTGGGACTCTTGCAGTGTATTAACATTAAAAAAGGGGGAAGTGTACTGTTACCCAACACTACGGAGTGAAGTAACCCATTTCCGCAACATAGCTCCGGAACGGAAGGGTTAAGACGGGTTAAGACTTATTTTGATGGTTGTATCTACCTTGGGATTTTGCCTAATATTGGAATGAAACAATGCCGTCTTTTGTAGATATTCGCAAAAAACATATTCAAATAACTCGATAATTCAAATGTGTTACGATTATTTTTTTTTGTTGCATTCAATGATGAGAAAATATAGTTATGCTTTTAGTGTGTAACACAACGCTGATTTCGGAGATACCTAGTTGTAGTAATTATATTACCCCACGATATATAATAACAGATATTTGTAGCATTTCACCCTCTACGCTATCCCTGTGGTGAAGCAATTTATAGTAAGTTCTAAGTTTTCCTTTTTCAAATGATGAAACATGACAAGAAAAGCAAACTCAGAAACCACATCTTCACGTATGTGAAACATCTGCTACCTTTTGAAAGTGAACTTGCATTTTCCATTATCGGTAAACTTGCTATACAACTTACCTTAGGTGTTCACTTCGTTTCTAAGACATTTTTGATTTCCTTAAAGCTTTACAAACAACCGAAATCCACCATCTACTATTTATTTTAACCTCGAACTGATACTGAAATGCCAAAACGTCTGGACGGTCATATTTAAAAAAAAAACAATGTAAATATACTTTTTATAGAAAAATAAATAAATTTATAGCAATATTGATTAATTCAATGTTAAATTTAACGAGTTTGAACTTTTAAAATTCTTTTTCTCCATTTCTTGAAACCTTGCTGATACAAATGGTTTGGCTTCCGGAAAATTGATGGCTAATTTTGAAATTGATAAGACCGGGTAAGAGATATTGAATATTTTTTTGGATGGAAATTTTTCATCAACCAATTTCTTAATTGGTTTTACTCTTTTGTGAGGTGGACAAGATAATGATTCCACTTAAGTGAGTCCAAATGACCCAATTATTGGGAGATATTGGGAGAGGTGAGGTAATTCAGGGAAGAGAAGGAGTACTGGAGGAGGAAAGAGGCATTCTTTTCAGGTTTTGAAATGTATCTGAACCTCGTTAAATAATGTTACTTCCAAGTGGATATAACTTTGTGCAAATATTGGGTTGATTAAAAATTCCACAGCACTTAAAATTATAAAGTAAAATATTACTGTAGAAAGCAATCACTTTGTGGTTTGACATCTTCTTCTTCTATCTTCTATCTTCTTCTTCTATATATATATAAATAAAAATGAATCGCCGAAATGTATGTACGCGCATAACTTCCGAACGACTGCACCAAATTGGATAATTCTTTTTTTTCTGTGTTCGATATTGTCAGGACAAGGTTTGTATAAAACTACTGGTGAGCTCTGGCGTTATGAAATTTGTATAAAAAAATTGCAATAGGTGGCACGCGAGCTGTTTGAAAGCTGAGTGTACCGGGAATTAAAGGATGGAACGCAGGAGGGGGAAGGAGGAGGAGAATTCGGGAGGGGATTCGCGGGACGGGGGAAGGGGGGAGTGGAGTGGGGAAAGGGAAGGTTGCGGAGGCGGAGTGGGAACGCAAGAGGGGGAGGGGACGCGGGAGAGGAAGGGGAGGCGGAAGGGGGACGGGAAGAATGGGAAAGGTCACACAGGGAAAAATAATTTCTTTTTTAAATGGCACAGCAACGCTTGCCTGGAACCAGCTAGTATTTAATAAAAACGAATCACTTTTTTGTGTGAAACCACTAGTTTTAATTAATTTATTTACCGACCGGTTTCCCGGTGATCAATCATCATCTTTGCTTGAGCAAAGCGAAACCGGTGGGTAAATAAATTAATTTAAACTCGTGGTCTTACACAAAACAAATGTTTTATTCTTAAGAAATAAAAGTTCACGATTGACTTTATATTATTAGATGGAGTTTTTATACCAGAGGTAAAGAAATATTGTGGTTGTGAAGTGAAAACGACGTCGCACCAATATCAAAAAGCAGTGTCGTTATACAATATCGTTACTTCGAGATAACATCTGAAAGACGGTTCAATGGAGAGCGGAAAAGATAAAATCTGCAACAGAGAAATACGGCAAGGAAGGGAATATGACAAAAATTGAAAAAAAACATTAATGGAATAATACATCCATTCTCTTGTGATGATCAAATAGCGTGCTTATTTTACGAAAAAAATAATGTGAACTAGGATTTACGTAAAAAAAATCGTTTAAGGTTCTGCAACCGAGCTCGAAAAGAAGAAGATGGAGAGATACGAAATTACGAATGTTAGAGGAGAGCGCTAACATTTACAGCGACAAAATCGATGCGAAAATTGCGAAAATGTTTAATAAAACGCAACTCGTTTAAAATAGAGCAAAAATCTCGGGGGCATCGTCTTAAACAGCATTTAAAGAAACACTGTACATTTTTTCAAATATATAACTTGTAAAATAACTGAAATAAACGTGTTTATAATGATTTTTGGAGCATACTTTGCGATTTTTTTCTATCGAGGGAATTTTATATAATAATTTGCGCTTAAATATTATCTTCAAGAATAACATATATATTTAAGAGCTTTAAAACTTACCATGTTTAAGGTAAATATGTAAGAAATCGGTAGAAATTCGGATTGCGGGCCCTTAAGCCTTTTGTTACTTCAACACAATGTCTAAACAACCAGCTTTTTCTAACTAACAATAATTTATGTATTACCAGTGAGTTCTCCGTATGCGTTGCAATACCACATAATAAATAAATTGTTTCTCCCTGCGTGCCCTTTCCCATTCGTCCCGTTCTCCTTCCGCTTCCCCTTCCCCACCCATGTCCCTTCCCTCATGCGTTCTCCCTTCACCTTCTCCGCCTTCCCTCTCACCTTTCTCGATTCCCCCATCCCACAAGTCCCCCTCCCACGTTCCCCTCCCGGCTCCCGCGTTCTATGCATTCAGTCTCGGTACATTCAGTTTTCAAACAGCGCGCGTGCCACTTATTGCAATTTTTTATACAATTTTCATTATACCAATTTAATTTAACTCTTAACCACACTATATAGAAACCATTGCGGGCCAAACCATTCATCGAAATATCCTAAATATTAAAAAAATGTGAAAACTACTGTTCCCATTCATAAAATGTAATTTATTTTCAAAATTGAAGTCTCGAGAGGCTAAATTAGAACTCTGCCATTTTTACGTAAATTCCAACGGTTCAAACTGTTGTTTTAAACGTTTGTGCTTTTACTATTGAAGTAATTTTGATTAAAAAAACGAACTATTTCATTACATGATCAATGAAAATGACAAAATAACGATTTAATCGTCAAACTTGATATTCATTTTTAATTCCTACTGGAATTTAATTACCATCCTTAGAGGCTAAAGGATTGGAAGGAATACCTATTTATGTGAATTCGTTACTAATTTGATTCCTGGATTAAATATTTTCACTTCAAAAATCCGATAATTCTAATCATAAATTTCTCTTATTCAACTCCGTTTGTAGTTATTCAAATTAATATTCCTCGTTCTTGGAAAGATTTGCTGACGATTCTGCCTTTTGAGTGATATCTTTAAGAAGCTAGAATTTTTTTGAAAACCGAGTTTCAGCACTATTTTAGGCGGCTAATATCGCGTTTGGATGTTAAGCTACCTATATTTCTTCCATGTCTATCTTCTGGTTGGAGAACCTTTTTGTGGAATGTGGAATAGTTACATTGATTCAAGATATTCAAGAGATTTGTGGGGTGAAAGGGAAGAAACACAACGTAGGTTAATTATAACTAAAACGTCCCTTTTTCATGCTAAAAATAATCGATGTTAACCATGCCTTTGGCATATCTACCGCTGTGCATCAGTGCAAAAACATTATTGATTATAGTTCGTCAGAATCATCCATTGAATAGGTTAAACCAACAATTAATTATCCCTGTTGCATTTATTCCTGTTAATTTTGTTTTCTCGTCAGTACATTTTGAACTTTTAATTGTAAAACAACTAATAATTTGAAAATTTCTGGACCACAACTATACAGAAAACGCTACTACTAGTACTAATTTAGCAACTGCTAATCTCTACTCAGCATTTTTTACCACCATATGGGCTTTCTGGTAGAAAATATCGACATGCAACACACCCGTATTTAAATACCCTTTATGTATATAAATAAAAGGGATGTAAACGAAGTTATTTGTCTTTTCATTAAAACAAAAAAAAACCTCTGTGTGTTTCAAAATGAAATAGAGAACAAAAGAAATAAAAACTTATGGAAAAATAATTACTTGATGACGGCTTGACAAAAAGTGGCAATAGCGAAATTGGTTAACGCGCACGTCCCGCTTAGAAGTCTGAGTTCGAGTCCCAGTTGCGACCAATGTCTTTTTTTCTGTTTTCTGTGTCTTTTTTCTTTCATATTTTCGTTTAGATTATTATTGTTATCTTCTTCTTCAATGAAATAAAAAGAACTCATTACGGCATATTTCAAAAACAACGAAATTCGAAATAATTTTGATGCCTAAGGAGAAACACAATATCTATTTGCTAACATTTAAAAGACAGCACTGTTTCGTTTTGCAAGTCACTAGCATTGAGTCTTCTGTTATAAGTCTTAGTCATCGTAAGTCACTAGCTATAGGTATGTCATAGATGTAAGTCAGGAGCTATATAAGTCTTAGATGTAAGTCACTATTTATAATCATAGATGTTATGTAGTTGTAAGCCAGTTATATTAATTCTATTATTTATTTATTTGCATAGCGCCCTTGAAGTGATCCACGAAAACGGCACTGTATAAATCAGCCAAATATCATTTACTTTTTTAATTTAAAAAGAAATTCCGAGTTACGAATATCCTTCTACCTCTACCTACCTCTAATCTCCTACTACCACCACAGTAAGCGGAAAATTTTGGTTGTGTTGTGATGGAGTACTTAGCCAGCCGAGGTATAGAACACGCGATGACTGGGTGGGACCCAAACGCGATGCCAATTCAGCCATTGACCGGTCAGTAAGTAAGTTAGTAATGATGGCTCGTCCAAAATGAACCAAACTTAACTAAATCGTCATAAAATACAACAGGACATCATCCATTAACCACTGTTTCTCATGCGAAAACCTAAACCTTAAAGCGCACAACCCAAAGAGGGCTCAAACTGAACTTTGTGTCCTCGTTACTTCCTTTGAGAGTTTAAAATTATATTTCCACACTTCTGCTTAGAAAATCCCTTCCAACTCCCCTATTTGAGCAGATTTACCTTTCTCAACTAAAATCGGGATCAGCCACGAATGACTACCTCTTACAGTGGAGTGGGTGACAAGAATTTGTTAATTAACTTAAGATAATATTAGCGAAACTCAATCAAAAATCTGAAAGCAGAAAAATCAGCAAAATATACGGTCACATCTAGGACTCGAACTCAGGACCTCTATACCTATATTCTGATTTTTCTGTTTTCAGATTTTCGATTGAGTTTCGCTAATTGTTGTGTATCTAAAAAGCTTCCCGCTTTTAGACATAGATGGTGGTGATAAGAACTATCAGTAGATGCCGCTAGATGGCAGGCAGCCTAGTACCTAAGTTGTCCAACAGAGGGTCAGGGGGCTGAGAGTCTGTGATTTCTATAACACACGGTTTAGAACCAATTTAGCCAGCTCCTAGTTATGTTGAGGTCAATATTGTAATACGCGAAGTATTAAATAAAACCAGATAAACGAACCAGGATCTATTTATTCCCAAGAAGTAATCTCCATCCAAAGTGTGTTGGAGAATATGTTAGTGTGTTTACTAATAACTGAACACTACACTAATATTGTCTTCATTTAATTAAAATATTACAATTTAAGGTTTTACTCATTCCCCTGGGTAGCCAAGAACAAAGGCGCGAAAATTTGCTTAAATATCCGTATAAATACGAAAATGAGCTGATATTGTGATTTTTACATAAACATGAATAGACATCCTACGTGAAAAAACACATGTCAAAGGTGATCGATAATAAATATATACCTTTGTATGCATTTTAAAAAGGAACAAAAATGCTAAAACTCACGACTTTTCGGTTTTGACAGCGGTCTGAAGTCACAGATAAATTAATTACAAAAATTCTAGAATTGCCACATGAATGAAATCTTTTACCCTACCTATAGGGATATTGGTGCAAGCGATTTTGACCTTGTTTTCATACAGTTTCTTTATACATAAGGGTCAAAATCGCATTTTGTTTTTGAAATTTCATAGGGGATACCGGTGTCCCCTTGGCCTCCCAGGGGAAGTTAAAAATAAAATAAAAATCATAATTTTTAATTTTTTTTTGTGAAAACCTCACAAGAGTCTCGCTGCTCCCGTCTGGAGCCATTTCATCCCCAATTGGGGTATGTTGTGAGGCTGAAGGTAGTGGAGAGGGGAATGAGATGGGAAAGAGGAAGGTGGGGAAGTACCTGACTATTCAGATCTGGTCACCAAACACGGCTAAAGCCAAAGCTAAAGCAACCTTTCAATTCTGAATGGTGGTCTTACACCATGGCGATACTGAGAGTATCTTCCGCTCTGGAACGTGCCGCAAATATACTATATATTATTTTTAATGAATTAATTGTGAAGTAACACAAATTAATCGAAATAAAATTATTTACCCACGCCGGGATTCGATCCCGCGACCTCCGGATTGCGAGTCAAGAGCCTTGCCCCTAGACCACGCTGGTTGTGATACCTTATTTTTAATTTAATTTTAATGAGTGAAACCTAGAATATTGATATTTAATCACTGAAGACAGGTTACTGGTCCTGCGTTCAATTCCTACAGATGTAGATGTAGATGCGACCGTATCTTTTTTTAATTTTTTTGTTTTGAATTTTCGATTCGACTGCAATAATATGAGATGTTACTTATTAAGATAAAATAAAAAGGCATATTTTTTTGATTAATCGAAATATGATTGTAATGGGTTACGGGTTGTGTATTTCGATTCCCGACAAATTTTGAATTTCTCTTACAGATTTTTGTCTCAAAATTCCCGAGCTGTTCGGCCGTCAAAACTGAAAGAACGATGCTGTCAATGTTTCTGTTTTAAATTTTTTATTGAGAGTTGCTAATATGGTTTTCAATTTTTAAAAAAGATGCACCATTGACATAATATCCTACAGTATAAAAAAATCAGAGTGAAACTAGAAAGTCGTTTTTTTTAAAGTGATTTGAAGTTTGGATATTAATTTAACAAAAATAAAAATGTTTTTGTTTTGGATTTCATAGGATCGAACCTCCGTTCGCGTGATGTCTGTCTCTTTGGCCGCTGAGACTTGTCAGGCGCTTTGCCCACTGCCCTATCGAAGACCCGCGCCGAAGCATGAATTTACCGCATTATATTATATTAGAACCGAGTATTTGTGTAGAACTGTGTTGTAACGCATTTCCGTTTCATCCGAATTTCAAATCGCTAACGGCGCCAAAGAAGTATTACTTAAAAAAATATGGCTACGCCACTGCACCGAAGCGCAGGTTTATGTTTCCGCTTTCAGGAAAAAAATGGCCGTGTCTGGAGGGGATTCCATTTTATCGGCAAACTTTCCGCCATAACTGAAAGTGGCGGGGTTTATAAAACTTCAAACCGAGCAATTTGTTAGGTATTAATTAAAAAGGACACTATTTCTCTGCGCGGCGGCATAAAGACGACAAAGAAAAAGAGAGCGACCAAAAGGAATACCTTCATTTTGCTTTGGAGATGAAAAGTGGAGCTCGCCCGTGATTTTTTTTGTTGTTTTGTTTTGATTTTGTTTTACATCGCCCAACCAACCAGAACATTTTCACTTTGCCGACGAAAAGTAGGCAATGAGTCCTTTCACAATATTTTGGTCCCGTTTTCAACCCTCCGAAGGGTCCCCGGATTATTCTTTGTTATTTTATACTGAATTCGGAAATTGGACAACTCTATCCGGTGTAATCGGAAAAAAACAACTTTTAAAGGTCACTTATCTCTCAAATTTGAATTCTCCGTGTAGATTTTCTAAAAGATAAGAAGTTACACGCTTATAACATTTGTATCGAGTAAAATAAAATCATACACACTTTTTTCCAAAATAAGATAGAACGCGTTTAAAGGGCAAAAATTAAACAGGTTAGAAGGTTTTCGTTATTTGTTTTTGGGGTGTTGTGCCGTGTTGCGCTACCTCCTTCTTTAGCCAACGTTTCGGACATCGTTGCAGTGTCCATCCATTCATCCATTCATTTCATTCCGTTCCGCGGCGATGACGCCACTGCTTGTCACGAGTATTTTGTACTGGTGAAAGTTAGTGGTGCTGGCGACACGGTATCGCTTCGAAGTAAATAAGCACACACTTCACGACTAAAAATTACACATCTACCAGATCTGCCGGATCTGCCCTGATGATGGACACTGCAACGATGTCCGAAACGTTGGCTAAAGAAGGAGGTAGCGCAACACGGCACAACACCCCAAAAACAAATAACGAAAATGCTTTTGGCTGTGAAAATCTTAAAACTTATCAGGTTAGAAGGTACTTAGATACTTTTTTAGATTTTCACGGCCAAAAGTATTTTCGATATTTATTTTTGGAGTGTTATGCCATGTTGCGGTGCCTCCTTCTTTAGCCAACGTTTCGGACAGCATAGCAGTGTCCACATCTACCGGATCTGCCGGACCTGCCCTGATGATGGACTTCAACGCTGTCCGAATCGTCGGCTAAAGAAGGAGGTAGCGCAACACGGCATAACACCCCAAAAACAAATAATGAAAAAAAAGAAGGTCAACATAGTAATAATTATAATAATATCATGCTCTGTTTATTATTTTATGTACTATAAACTTGTTATGATGCTACATACTTGTTATAATGCTCGTGTGCAATTTACCTTACATACTTGTAAAAGCCATCAAGGCGTAAACAAATAAATATTTCTAATAATACTTTGTAACTAATAGGTAATTATGCTTGTCATGATTGTCTTAATATTTTCTTTAAATACACTGATTTTACTGGCAAACGAAAACTCGGTTTAATCGGATCGTTTGATTGGCACAAACACTGGCAATATTAAAAAAAAACTATGTTTACGTAATTATTCGATTTTAACTTATTATTCGACTTTCGTTCACAAATGGCTTAATTTTTTCAGGTTATTTTTCAAACACTAAATTCATATTTTGAATCTTGCTTTATCATAAAAAAATATTTGAAATTTTTTTTGCCCTACTCGCTTTATACTGGATTTACAATAATAACCTACGAATTTCTTAATCACACAATAACACATAATTAATGCATTCCCTATTTCTAACACAAACAAAATTGTCTAGAAAACCACAGACCCGGTCTCACGGAGCGATTTCTTCTGCTTATTATACGCCACTTTTATACGGTGCTAAACTACGAAGGTAAAATGTCGTGTCGATAAATGAAACGAAAAAACAAGCATTCAACAACTAGCCTCTAGCGGCTGGCAAATTGAGATGTTAGATGAGGCGGATAGTAAGAAGCCAAAATTGAGCATTAATCGTGTTTAAAAATTAATATATTCTAACCGAATCACCCCTATGTTTAAGCTGCAATTTAAGGGGGTATTCTGGGTGGTATTGAATTTTCAAAAAAGTTAAAAAAAAAACATAAAAAATTCACGAAGTTACACGCTGTTGAAGTAGATGAGCGTGTTCATCTTGTCATGATTCCAACTCTTCTGGTTATTTGAAAAATAAAAAAGGTAGATTCTTTATCAGTACAAATGTACCATCAAGAAAAATGAAAAAAAAATCTCACAAAATAGCGGCTACTCAAAAAAAAAATTTCAGTTATTTTTAATTTTCAGAATTTTAAAAAATAGCAAAAATTTTAATTTTAATTTTTTGTTAGTTCTTACCAAAGAAGGATATTTAAAAAAAATTCAAGACAAATTTCAAGAAAATCTGTAAGATTTCGTGACAAACATTTCGAAAAAAAGCACTTTTGAGAAAAACGTGCTTATTGCTCTATTTATACCTATTCTACTTAGATTCCGTACAAACCTCCGTAAACTGTATTGGCAATTACTTTTAAAATATTTTCGTTATTTGTTTTTGGGGTGTTATGCCGTGTTGCGATACCTCCGTCTTTAGCCAACATTTCGGACATCGTTGCAGTGTCCATCATCAGGGCAGATTCGGCAGATCCGGTAGATGTATGACACACATCACACATCTACCGGATCTGCCGGATCTGCCGGATCTGCCCTGATGATGGACACTGCAACGATGTCCGAAACGTTGGCTAAAGACGGAGGTATCGCAACACGGCATAACACCCCAAAAACAAATAACGAAAATGTTTTTGGCCGTGAAAATCTTAAAACGTATCTGACTTTTAAAATAATTCGAATTTTGAAAAATCCTTTTTAGGATCTATTTTTGAATATCTAAAAAATCGCAATATACTCGTATTATGAGGAATTTATTTTTTTCTAGACTATAATACCGCCTTAAATTGATACGTTTGAGTGGCCGGTTTCGGCCCGTTTCAAACAAATCTTAATTTTAGAACTGAGATGAAAATACCCAACCAAACTCAAAAAATATTTTGTAATCAAAAGGTATGCCAAATACCTAATACGGATATGAGCTATTTTATTTATTATTGCTTTAAGAGCGTTTAACCAGCCAGCGGAGTCAAATCCACATTTCGTCGAAAGTTGTTCTTACGATCGTGCAGGGCGGTTACAATGAGAAAGATTAATTATTCTCCGTACCAGCTTTTTTAAATTATAACTCAATATCGAATTTATTTCAATCCAAATTAGCTTTAATTTATACCTTCATCCAAAAATGCTGAAAGGCGTGATGATAAAACTATTAAAATAATGTACTTTTTGTAATTATTTTTTGATTGTAAGTATTTATCATTTTTCAATAATGTCTAAATTTAATAAGAATGTTAAAAAAAACCGAAATATATTAGTTTGTAAGTGCGCAAATAAATACACAAACGGACCAATTTTCGTCAAGAAACACATGTACGTACATATTTTTTAATGATTTTATTGAAACGAAAATTAAAATTCTTAAATATGCGTTTGCTAGATAATGTATTGATTTATTTTACTGCATGATTATATTATTTGAAATGGGTGTGGTATAATACAAAATCTTTTTTGAAAATTTAACAAATCTGCCAACGACCTATGGAATAACCTTATTATACTAAAACTTTAAAAAATATCTCAAAATTTATTACATGCGAATGCTAGATAAAAGAACAATCTTTCGAAATCCATAAAAAAAATTTATGGAAAAGAGTCAATACGTCTAAAATTTGATTTGAAAATGACATATTTCTGGTTTTCTCTGGTATTGCCCTTTTAAATTGTAAGATATAGTCCATTCAAAATTTTAGTTTTCATGATTTTAGAGAAATTTATTTTTTTAATGCTTGTCATTTACTCACAAATAATTGCCCAAATTGCCTCTAAAACCAATCAATGGCCTATAATTTATAATTTAAAGCAAAAATAAATAAAGTAGCCCACATCCGTTCAAGATATTTGATATGACTTTTGATTACAAAAATAATTTTTCAGTTTTGTTGGGTATTTTGATCTTAAATCCAAAATTAAGATTTGTATGAAACGGGCCGAAACCGGCAACGCAAACGTTCCTCCGAAGTTTACTTGCAGAAAATAACTTTTCACAACAACCATTTTTTTCTTTATTATTCAAATAACAACGACGAAATCGCTCCTTGTCGCTGAGGGTTTTTTACTGGAAAATCGCATTTTTAATTACCTACGTGATTATGAACTAATTAATATGTTCATCAGACAACATGCAAAAAACATCAAATTACACTCGATCACGGATCGATTAAAAAAATTACATTGATAGCAGATGCATCCAGGCCTCCAGCACCGTCGATTGGAAGGGATTGATAGGATAACCCTGGCCATAAGTTCCCTGGCATGATTGCAGATCGCCAACGAGTAAGTAACAGTTGACGATGTAAAAGTGTTCTTAATGTATTTGACGTCAAACGTAAGATTTCTGCAATTGTCCTAGGGAACTATGAGATGTTACCGTGAGTTATACTATTAATCCTTATCGATCAATATTGCCGGGTATCCCTAACTTGTGCTACTTTGGTCCATTGCATACCTCTGATCGTCTCATTCCTGGAATTTCCGATAGAATTTTGTTAGCAGTTCACCTGGCATCCTGACTTCATGTCAGGTATTTCGACTGCGATTCTGAGAGCGAGATTGTTCGATGCTAAGCGCATTACTACTCACAGTCTTATCGAACTCTCTCGTTCAACCCTCTCAAGAATATTTCCTCTGAACTATATAGTCAGCGTGGTCTCTGAGAATGTTTTTTTTTTTTTAAATTAAACATATATATGTATAACAACATTTAAACATTGTGGCATTTAGTCGAAGAACCTGTTTAACCGAAAAGATTTTTATTTAATTTATTTATTTTTATTTAATTATATTATTTCAGGCCCTTGTCATATAGAATTCACAACAAAAAGTGGTCCTCCTAGCTGCCTCATTGATACTTGGCTGACCACTGGTCAGCGCATTTGCCCAGAAAGTGAAAGTCCTGGGTTCGAGTCCCAGAGGTGCAAAAATCTTTTTCTGATTTTTCTGTTTCCAGTTTTCAATTGAGTTTTGCTAATATTGTCTTCATTTAATTAAATATTATAATTTGAGGTTTTACTCATAAGGTTAAAAATAAAAAAAATAGTCTTTTTGATAATAAGTTTTGATGGTTATATCATCATAAATGTAATATACCGTTGAGATTTGTGACCGTTGGCTTTTTATATTTCTGTATCTTGTTCTTTTTTTCATATTTCGATTAGATGTATTTATATTATTTTCTTCCTCAATGAATTTTTTATTGTATTTATATTAGGTGTTGTCATTATTTGGTTTCACATTAAAAATAATTTTCAATGTGCTTACGTACAAAGTATCAAAATCTAATGGCCCCTAAAATCACATATCTCTTATTTAAGAGGGCATTACCAGAGAAAACCGGAAATACGTCATTTTCAAAAAAGATTTTAGACGCATTGACTCTTTTCCACAAAAAATTATAAATGGATTTCTACTCTTTTCCACAAAAAATTATAAATGGATTTCGAAAGATTGTTCTTTTATCTAGCATTTGCATGTAATAAATTTTGAGAAAAATTTTTTTTTTTAGTATAATAAGGTTATTCCATAGGTCGTTGGGAGATTTATTAAATTTTCAAAAAAGATTTTGTATTATACCACACCCATTTCAAAGAATATAATCATGCAGTAAAATAAATCAATACATTTTCTAGCAAACGCATGTTTTAGAATTTTAATTTTAGTTTCAATAAAATCATTAAAAAATATGTACGTACATGTGTTTCTTGACGAAAATTGGTCCATTTGTGTATTTATTTGCGCACTTACAAACTAATATATTTCAGATTTTTTTAACATTCTTATTAAATTTAGACATTATTAAAAAATGATAAATACTTATTATCAAAAAATAATTCCAAAAAGTACATTATTTTAATAGTTTATCATCGCGCCTTTCAGCATTTTTGGATGAAGGTATAAATTAAAGCTAATTTGGATTGAAATAAATTGAGTTATAATTTATCTATATCTTTTTTTTTTTTTTTTAATTTCATTAACAAGGTTTGTACATGTATGTATGATGTATATAATAAGTATGGATTCATTTTTTTTTCACAGACCTCCTCACTACGATTTCTTGTTCTGAGATGGCCTGTAGTTTTTTAAAATATTTGTATTTGGTTATGGAATTATGGATTGCCTTTATATCGTCTTCATGATGTTTGTAATTTTATTATCACTTTGATCTCTTAGCCATATTTTTACTTTTGTTTTAAATATATTCATTTCCTTTATATTTTTGATTTGATCTGGTAGAGCATTGTATAATTTTAAAGATGTGTTCAAACTGGGAGTAACCAGGATGTTATTGCTTACTGACCTGGTTGAGTATTTATGTTGGGCAGTGGAGTATACATATATGTTTTTTTTCAGTTTAAATAAAATATTTTTTGAATAAAGTTTCTGTACATTGAAGACTTGAAAGTTATTAAATATTTCTTCCGTCGGAGTTCTAAGCGGAACTTTCAGTATTGTCTTCAGTATTCCTTTATATTTATATTTCATTTAAAATCGATATATATTTATACATATATTTATATATTTATATACTTATATATTTATATTTCATTTAGAATCGATATTGAGTTATAATTTCAAAAAAGCTGGTACGGAGAATAATTAATCTTTCTCATTGTAACAGCCATGCATGATCAAGAACAACTTTCGACGAAATGTGGATTTTCGTCCGCTGGCTGGTTAAACGCTCTTAAGATTGAAATTTTATAGAATAATCCAGAAATCAAAACATCGAAAATAAAAAATACAAATCCATATGTGATTTTGGACATCGATACAAATTAACTAAAAATAAGCAGTCACAAAAATCTTATAAAACCAATATAATATTGCTCGAATATTACTAATACGTAGGTTCATGAATTATAAATAAACGACTTAACGAGCATTTTCATCTCACATATTAAACGCCATGAGCTGACATTTGAGGTCATATTCTTTTCAGCACGTCAAAACTTGCGCTTCCCAACACCAATAAAACACAACTTCATAGCGTAAACTGCATAATGATCCTAAAACTTTCTGACGACCCCATTCTCAACTTTATTTTATTAACCCCTGAAATAATAAGTTAACCCCTATTTTATGACGTCGGAGGCCGTCAGAGCTGTGCCTCTACTACCCGAGCCCATTCCCTTCCCTCAGGCACAGCTGGTAATTAAGACAAGGCGTTACTTTGACACGTTGGATCGTAAATCCTTGTTAGCGCCATTGAAGCAGTTTGGGGAGAAGGGCGTATAGTATAATATGCCGTAAGGCGATTTCTGGGAACTTTTGCTAGGATGTTCGCATGCAAAGTTATAAACCCATGCGCATAGTGGCAGCAAGAATTTTACAATATTTCCAATTTTCTGAATCTTATTAACCCTTTCAGACCATGTGTATGTTTGAAAATACATATATTATTTCAGAATTTTTTCCTCACCACCTAGAAAAATTGTTGTTTTCTTTTCTAATTGCTGGTATAATTGGTGAGTTTTAGGCTACTAGTTTAGGCGGTAGCCATTTACTTGTTTTGAAAGATGATTTTTGTGTTGAATTTTGACGAAATGTTTTCTCGCGATTTTTTATGATGAAAGTTTTGAAGGTATTTTTTCCACATTTAATTTTTTTAGCAGAGTAAAATGTTATTTTATTGTATTCAGAGTGAGATTTGTCATTTTATGTAAAACACACATTTGAGGCCAGATGTTCTTTCGAATGAAAATAGCAATAATTTCTAAACTATTGAAAAAAAAATCGAAGACAAATCTATTTTTTAAATTGTACCAACGTCACCAAGCATCAGCTGGTGGTGGAACATACCACTTCCAGTTTTAATTCAGATCTGGGGGGTAATCTTGAACAGCTAACAAAGACTTTTACTATATTAAAAAGGGATATACTGTATTCATTTCAGATATCTAATTTAAAGTACCTAAAACAGACATAGACACTTCCAGCAAAGTAAGATATATTTTTTAAATATTAACTGATAGTTGAGAAGTTTTATTTAATTAACTCAGTTTCCGAAAATATCGGATACAAGAATTAACTAAACAACCAAAAAATGGTAAATATGAATAATTTTTTCGGTATTTATAAGAATACTTATATTATTTTACAAGTGAATATTCAAATGCTATGGTTCGTTTTCTTTTACGTTTACTTTTACTTTTTCTTTCAATTTTACGTTGAAGTTTGTAAGCTAGATCACATCAAGTTTCTACTGTCTTTATTTTTTATGAATGCTTACTTACACAAAGTAAAGTATTTTATTCTCCTCACTAAGGATTTCTATGGGTAGGTTGTTACATTATGATTTCCTCATCTTCATGTTGTTGACTGTAAGTTGTGTTAGTATTAATTCACAATTTTAATGATTTACCTCGTCTTTGTGTTTACTTAACCTAAACCTATCCAAAGAAGATATGAATTTGATAACATATCGACAAACCACACAAAAGTGTGGAAAGTAAAAACATAGAAGAACAGGTATTATCGAGAATTTTACACAAAATTGTCTCTATAAAATTTGTAATAATTTATACTTAAAACAAAATATTTTTTCATGAACGAATAATTTTTCAGTGAAGAAATTCGGCCTATATGCCCGTCTTTCTGTCGGCCAAGCAATTCACGATGGCTATCAAAGTGTAATTATCTGTGAACACGAGAAAAGCAACTTTACAGAAATTTCAAATGAAAGATCTCATTTCATTAGTTAAAAATATGGCTGAATTGTTTAAATACTGACCGTGGTTGGAATTTGGTGTTAATTGCTGGGAGCTAAAACATCTCAAAATTTTATTTTTTTTGAGGCTTTTGTGCTATGCATAAAAAATCTTGTCTTAAAAACGTTAGTTTTACAATTAAAAATAATAATTAATATTTGACAAGTTTAAGTATTTCCCCAATAAATGAAGACATAATTTGTCTCGACGCCACCTAGCGAGGGATTTAACACTAACAATGTTTCTCTCGCAAAAATAAAGTTGGTTGTTTTCAGGTGGAAAAAATATAATAAGCAGTAATTGTTGAATGAAACACTAGCATATATTGAATCATTTGGCGGGTAAGAGATAAGCCGCCATAGCTCAGTGGTCAGAGCATTCGACCGGCAATCGAGAGGACACGGGTTCAAGTCCCGTTGGCGTCATGTATCTTTTCTCGGAAGATTTTTCAATGTGGATGAGTGTTTCAGGCTGATAATTATTGCTTATAATAATTGTTACCCTTTGTGCTATGCATAAAAAATCTTGTCTTAAAAACGTTAGTTTTACAATTAAAAATAATAACATTCTACTAATTATGGATATCATTCTCCTTTATCCAGAATGTCGAGACTTGTCAACGCAAGTCAAAGCATTGATTTTTTTGGTGTAAAACTAAATGACTTTCGGCAGTCGATACGCAATATTTAAATGCTTCTTCATGCTTTGACTTGTAGTGTCTCTATATTTTACTTTTTACATTTTATATTGTCATTGCTATTAATTTATTATGCGCTCTCCCTTCACTGCCATCTCTGTTTTTTTATTCGTGTTATTATTATGTTTTTAATGGACTGTTGTCCGTAAATTAATAAATAAATAAATGTAAGTAAGTATACATATGTTTCAATAATTACACAGTGACTCAATCGGATCAGATCTCAGATCGTCAGTTATAAGCAAGTAAAAGTTCCTTCTCAAGGTAGCGATTGAATTTGAAAATACTTTGTGAGCAATGCGCGTGTATGGATAACAAAATAGCCACCCTCAAATTTCAAAATAAAACATCTGACCGAGTGGGAAGAAATTATAACTATAAACGGGTGTTTAATTGAACGTTTTTTTAACACACATAAAAATAAGACATGCGTCATATTTTTTTTATTTGGGAACTAATAAAAAAAAGATATTTTGCGAAGTTTTTTCACGAATTCGAGATCCACCCACAAAAGTTTCGCTGAAAAGATCAAAAGATCATGAAAAACAATGCATTTTTCAGTACTAGATAAATAACCTAAGGTTGAAAATGCTAGCAAAACAGCTATCATAATTATCATCCCCAACAGCCGAAAGTACCATTGGATTTGCAATTTCTGTTATTATTGTGGTCATTATTAAAACTGGCAGTTGAGAAAAATAATACCACGCGGCTATATATATTATGTATGATGTCATTGCTGTTGCTCATGTCGCGGTTGCTTTTTCCCGGTGACTAGGTGTCACTGGATCGAAGTGGATCCGAGGAACTGGCTTTTTTTAAACCAGTTTCTATTGGATTCATAAAATGGTCACCAACACCCAAACTGCGCGAAGCCGAACAAAAACCGACCGCGGGGCAAAGCAACAAAAGCAGTTTTCAACTGCCGGTTTTAATAATTATTATAATACACTACCACGGACCCATGAAAAATCAAAGCATTTTATGTATAATTGAATTGTGAAGCTGATAGTTGACGACATTATTTATTTATTATGAATTAACGCCGATTAACGGCTTTTACTTGTGAATTGCAAAAATTTGAAAGAATATACCTACATAGTTTAGAAAAAAAATAATGTAACAAAAAATTAAAGAGCACATATTGAAGAGACAGTATAAAGCAAAAATAGTAAGCTATTATAAAACAAACATGAAGAAAAAGAAAACCTCATATACATGAATGTGTGCAAGATATTATGAACTAAAAAATTACTACGTAAAGCAGGGGTTCCCAAACTTTTCCAAGTCGCGGTACCCTTAGAAAAATTGAATTTTCTAACGGCACCCCGGTCATATTATGTCTATCGGTGGTAGCCCCGGAACCGAGTGTCACTCCCAAGAGCACAATTCTCGACATTACGAACACACCAGAACAAGGATAAATGTTCCTGCAGAATGATCAAGAAACATATTCACCACACCAATTCCTTGATAACAATTTTTTCTTGATTAGTTAATGTGTAATATGTAATGTGTAATATGTAAGCTATCAAATTTATGTCTGAATCTTGACATACCTACCAGTTCCAGTTTTGATAATGTTAATTATATTTAGAACAAATATGAGTTAATTTTTTTTTTTTACATGAGCTCCACGCAGGAGGCCCTGAGGAAAATAATTTCCCTCAGGGCCTATGTCATCTTTGGGGATGCTGTGTGGAGGGTTTTTTTTAAGGAAAGGAAGGAGAGGAGAGTTCTAGGAAGGAAAAGAGTTTAAGGGTTGGGTAGGAATCTGGGGTTCAGTATGTCCTGGTCATCTGCCTCCAAGACCTAGACAAACCTCACCCCATGAACCCGGGCACCCCTGCTAAATCACCAAACGTATCGAACCACTTGGGGTGACCTATAGCAGAGGTGTTGGTTATCCAATAAAGGTTCCCGGGGCGGCGGTACCTATTCCCGCCTCCCAAATTGGACCAAAGTTACGATCACTCACAGACAGACCATAACCGGCCACAACCGAAGTTAATAATTTTTAAAGCTAACTTCGGTTTTGCTTACTAATTACAAGCTGGCGATTTGTGGGAATCTCACATCGAAATAGGATGGGCATTTTTTTTCTAACCGACAAACACAAATTATAGTTTTTAAGCATTTGATATTCTTGATCGTACCATGTAGTTCCACTACATCTCCGACTTCTTCTTTTACCCACTTGTACGTCGTAATATATGTTTCTCATTACAGTCCTTACGCCAACCACAACCACTCTAGGGTTGGGTTCATAGAAATTAGAAATCATTATAGGTATTAAATGGAAATACAAAATCCAAAATCGTGAATGGCCGTTCAATGATAATGTTACATTAAATTTGAATTTCTGTGAAACAATTGGTCCATGATGTCCTTAATTTCGAATTAAAGATCGATGGATTGTGATATGTAGATCCACTATTTTAGAGCATGCATTTGGTACGGCAACAAAGAGACGCGGTAAAATCCCCCTACGCTTTGTAAATTCTGTTCCCTTGGAACTGTGGACTTAAAACATTAACGCGAAAGCTGCGCGCTTGAGCGGGTAGAGCCTGTGGTAGACCCTATTTACAAAAGCCGTGCATCGCGTACTAGGAAGTACGCGAGTGGTTCTCGGTAGGTGATTCTCGCAAGCTTATCGAACCGCCCGGCCCGTATTGCTCGCTAGCTGCCACAGATTTCAATCTTTTCGTGAATATTAGATGTATTTACGGTCAAATGTTTTTAAATATAAATTCTAGTATGCTGTCACTGTAGAAAATTAAATCATCTAACCCGATTGCCGTTGATCACATCAAATATATTGAAGACTGCTGCACGTCTCTAAGTCAGTATGACAGCGAGCCGCTCGAAACAAATTTTTAAGCAAGGTCAAGGACGGACGTATTGACGGCTCGCGGAGAATCCAAAAGAATGGCGCAAACATCGTGAAAGCTAATTCAAATCAATTAATTAATACTTTTTATTTCTTTCAATTATGGTTTACCATTTTTTATTTTAATACTTGGTCTTGATGTAAAAAAAAAAATGTTTAAATAACCTGGCGCCTGATATAGCTTAATTTTCTATTAACATTAAAATCGTTTACAACAATGTGATATTAAATAATTGAACTCATGAAGTCTCTTCGAGCTTCATTTAGGCCCTGAGATATTCTTAAACAATTGAGTGAAAATAGTTAAATCCTTATAAATAACAATTGTTTATTTAAATCAATTTCTACACAAAATTCATATTATTTAAACTTAACCTTCTTTCATTCATTGGATCGACACTTTTTTTTTGCTATTTTTAATATAAAGTTCTCACTACCCATTACTTGGTTGAGCTTCCGCTTTTTATACGTTATACCACAAGGAACCATACTAGGACCAGTTCTATTCACTAATAAGATAAATTAACTATGGAAAATAGACACTGACTGAGAAACAGGTAGTTAATTATGCGGATCAAACAATTTTACTTCTCGAATCTATAGATTGTAATACTGTGTATAATATAGCCGTATTATGAATCACACAAGTGAAGACGTGGTTAGAAACAAGGATACTCATACGAAACATATCGAAAATAATATTCGCAACGTACAGTTTATTATTTACAAAGAACTACAATATATAAAACAAACCATAAAATAAAATATCGATGAATTATGTTTGACCATAACTTCAGATGGATACATCATATCAAACACATCACAAATAAAATCCTCAAAATAATAGATACACATTTTCCTAAAGATAAAAAAAAAAAACTTTACAACGAACTGAAATATTCAAAAACAACGTAAGTATTATTTTGTACTTTGTCAAGCCATAATAGAAAATGAAATTATTGTTTGGAGAGGAGCAACAAACTTTAATTTTTAGATAATATGACACTTATATTCGGAATTTTATTTTTTTTCTATTTTATTTTAAAAATCTAAAAGTATAATAAAATTAATATATCACTTTAAAAATTTAACATTATGTAAAAATACGAAAAAATTCTCACTTTATTATATGTTACGGCTAAATAAGCGTTCTTCACGACAAAAATAAGTAATAAATATAAGACTTTCCTGTAAATCAATACAGTACCTACTGTGACCTTTAAAAATGAAGATTTTTGATATTTCGCAGGGAATTTGCGACCCGCCTTTTCACAGACACAAAATCAATGTTTGCAAGTGACGAAACGAAAATTTAGAATAAAAATATATTAAGACGAATTATTTTCTTGCCAAGCGAATATAATCTACTTTAGTATGCAAGGAGCACTTTTTATGGTTCAAAACACCATAAAATCGAGGCAAGTGTGTTGAGTTCCTAACAAATGCGCTACGGATTCGCTGACATTCCAGGGAATAAATTTAATTAAAGATATTAACTTTGCTCAGAGCAAAAGTGCCTACTATTTTACCACGAAGAGATTTAAAATACAAGTATTTGAAAATTAAATTTATTATTAAATCTCCTCAGGAGTCCATCACTTCTTGATCCCGATTACTGGCAGATAAAATAAAACTAAATAGTTCACGAAGATTTCTGATTCCACAAAATTTTTAAATTCACTTGTAAATATTTGTCGAAGAAAAAAAGCTTTAAAACTCTAAAGAGATAACTGGTGGTGGCTATTCTTTACATTAATAAAATGTAATAAAATATCTTTAGAAAGTACCACGAAAGTACAGAAGAGAGCTTTTTATAACTAGTAACAGATAAAAATAATGATATGTAAATTTACCCTTCAAAAAGAGCTTTGTTCGTTTACACAATCAATAAACATTGTATGGGGCTCTAGTTAGTGATTTAAATTGCACATTAAAATAAATTGATTTCCGTATTGTTTTCGTTGATTTATTGAATACTTACTAAATTTACCTCGAAACGCTATCCAGAACACAATGAAAAAAAAACAAAATGCTACATTCAAAAGTACATAAAATCTAATTGATATATATTTTGTTTTAATCTCAACCATGGAAGAAGAGTACGCTTGTGCATTTTCTGAAATTTATGGGACGTTCACGCCATAATTCTTTAAAGGTTGGGGGTCGCATGGAGGTGATTTTTCTGCCGTGGGTTGCGCGTTTAAAAAGATTGAAAATCACTAATCTAGGGTAAGTTGATGAAAGACGTCACAACTTATGGGCTCAATACTGGTTCGATTAGGGTTCGGCTGAGTAGTTTTTAGATTAGAATGAATATGCCCCGTTAATAGATAGAAGGAAACGCCCATTTATTGAAGAACAAGAATTGTTCGGGGTGGTATAAAGATTTACGATTTTTAAAACATTATTGTGTCAATCGGCGCCGTGGACAGGAGCGCGGGTAATGATAATCAGTAGCCCGGTTCACGGAAATTCAGTCGCAATGGACCTTTTCATGGAAGCACAGCGTATATTTTGCGTAATTTTTTTTTACAAAAAACCCATTTTCACCTAAATAAACAAAATTGTCGTTACTGGACAGCAGAAAGTCCAAAATCAAGACATCCACAATCTACATTCACCAAAAGTTACAGTTTGAGCAGCAATTTTATCCCATGGAATCATCGATCCTTATTATCGTGGAGAGTGACCGTGAATTAAGATCGGTACACAACAATATTATGTGATTCTTTTTCTATCCACAGCTGCAACAATTTGAAGGTTATAATACTAGGACAAGGTTTCAACAAGATGCCAAATTTCTAACTCCAGTCTTATTTACAACTCTATCGCAATTCGTATACTATGTATATGTACAGTTTAGTATTTATCATTTTGGAAAGCCGCTCAGTAATATGGGAACCAGAGCCTTTTACTTACATACCAATGAAAGAATTAGTCTGTTATATGCCATGCAATGACCGAGTGGTCTCTCGGTGCATTCAAAATCGAATGTTGAAGAAGTCTGTTAAGAACCAGTGCAATGATTAACTCATATAGGAGTTGATATCTCAATTCTTAATATCGATTCAAACGCAGACTTGTGCATATGCTCAGCCAAGTGATTATATCGGTGACACAATAACACAACAAGTACATGCTCAGAAAGTCAAGGTAAGTCACATTCTCTTCCAGTGTCCACTGTTCACACCATTTTCACCACCGCACGTTCTCGACAATTTCACAAGAGCGCGCTGGCACAGGAACTTTTTTTTATTCCGTTTGCTGTTGGTAGAGAAAAAACGGAAAAATGATGCTACTATTAACACTTGTTGTAAATTATTTAAATTTTGCATTTAAAACATGATTTTAATACTTAAAAGCGGAACAAAAAAACTTATTAAATTTATTAACTTACCAACGAGAAGAACGGAGAGCAGGGTTACAGCATCCGGTTCTTCTTCTTCGATGCCCCCGGATGTTGCATTGGCTATCCAAATATCCTGAAAAAATAAATAAAAATGTTTTTTGTAATTTTATATTGTTATTTTTTTCTGTGCAGGTAATCCTAAAGATAAATGAAATTCAACACAACCTTTTGTAGGTTTATCGGTTGTCTACGCGCTTAATAGCAGCTCGAGATATTTGTACACGCCTCAGGTTTTTTTTGTTGATTTTTGCTGACGTAAGGCAATATTATTTGATGATTTTTTTTGCAGTAGTGATCTCTTATATAGATTTTGTTTATTGGATTAATACAGGTAATCTTCACATAAATTGCTTTCATTTTTGAAATCCAGCTTTCAGCATGGCAAAATTACGATGAAAAGTGTACTTGAGCAAACCTGCAAGTAATAAATCTTTTTTTTTTGTTTAGTTCATGGTAGGACGAGTATTTCGTTTTAAGTAAATTTTTAATTTAAGCCTATTTCTCTTGAATACTTTAAGATTTTAAGTTTAAAAAAAAGTTATTTTTGAAGATAATATCTACATACGTACGTTTGCCACGCAGAAAGAGTCATTACATGAAATTCCTTCGATAGAATAAAATTGCAAAGTGTGCTCCGAAAATTATTTAAAAAGTTTTTTCTGTTATTTTGCAAGTTATGTGTATGAAAAATTCAGTGTTTCTTTAAATTTCATATTTTACTCTATACAAAGCTGAATTTACCGTAAACAAGACCAAAGAATGGCAGACGTTATTTTTACCAAGTGTGATAAATAAAATTATTTAAAAAATCACGATGTTAAAATGGCGTTAATTGTTCAATTATTTAAAGCTACACTAAACATCCTTATATGTCTTGTGAACACTTAAGGTTTTTAAGTAAAACCACCCATTTACAAAGTGACTATTATAATGGCCTGCTATATGATTCTGTTGAGCTTTCAAAATCGTCTTAACTTAGGAGATGATTCTAAGCTTTAGTGCTCTGAAAATAGCATCTGGGCTGCATTACTCTTCCTTGTAATATTCATGTGAAAGGGGAAACGTTATTATCCCTTGTCAATTCCATGAAGGACTTCATAACCATCTTTGACACTAAGCTGACGTTCTCAGACCTGGTATTGCAGCTCGTTTCAGCTTAGTAACTATAGTGGTAGCTTAGCTTAAACCAGGAATAGGCCACTTGCATAACACTTAAAAAAAATCCGGTTTAAGTAAAAATCTTCTGAGACATTCATTTTTTTAAATCATATTTTTGAAACCTTGGCGATTTTTTGAAACTTTCAATCCGAAAAATCGGACCATTTTTATGAACCGGAAAGACGGGATATAATTTTATGGGTGCGAAAAAACAATAATTACATATCCAAAAAACCGACGTACCTATTCCACACGAATGGTTCAGGAAAATAACGAGGCATAATAAAAATATTACATATCGTAAATATTCTTTTCCTTCCATCTTATTGATCTTTAATCAATATAATGTTCAACATTCATATAAGATTAAATCCAATGTAATAAACTTGTACTTGTAAATTATAATTATAATAAAATTTATATATAAAAATGCAAAAATCAGTCATTTTTTAATACATGTAGGTTGCAGGATGACAAAAGATTTTTTAAAATATTTATAATATGGGATCAGTAGGTCCAATTAGGAGTTCCACAGAGCCGAACCCTCTGATATGAAAATATCTGGAGTCGGTGAATTATTTTCCCATTCGGTCTCTGGTAGGTTGACATGTTGTTCTTGTATTATTTTGTAGTTATTATACTTATATAGTGAAATTGTACAGCGTGAATTGACTAGATGATCATTTGTGGAAAAGTGTATGAAAGGGTTTAGTTTTTCCTGTGGGGAAGATTTAACGCGGACATAAAATCTGGAGTATTAAAATAGGAATTATAACATCGAAATATATTATATATTATAAAATTTGATTTTGTTGTAATCAGCACCATACCATTACGCTTCTAAGACAGCCGCTGCGGAAAGCATCTGTACAATGTCCACTTTGTAACATCTGTCAAAACGTCAAACCAAACAGAAGTTCGCAGGTAAGAAACAATAAAGCTAGTGAATTTTAAGTGTCAAATTCAAAGATTCGCCGGAAATCAAAGTGTTACGATATAAAAAATGAAAATTGTTTGGAATTTAACAATATTAATTGAATATTAGCGGAGACGAAACGTTTTCACGTAGTGACGTCACGAGCTATTAAAACAGATTTATTTATTGAAAAAAAAAACTCTAAATTTCAAAAGAAAATTTTTAACAGTTTCGTAGAAAATGTTGCAATTTTTCGTATCTTAGTACAAAAATTTATCCACACGATTTTTCTAAGTCATTATAAAATTCATGCTACTGGCCTATTCTGACGAACTTGGAAACTGTTTAATAAAGCAGAAGCAGTGAAGGAAGCTCGATGTAGCCATAGGAGTAAGCTGGAAAACGAGTATTGTTTCACATAATCAAAAATTACAAAAAAATATATTCAGGAGATAAATTGTAAGTAAAATTTGGATCTCGTCCTTGTTCGTGCTTCACACAGATTTATCTTCTTGATGAAATGGACAGGATGAAAGAAAGCACACTGTGTGGTATAAAAAAGACGCTAAGTTGGTTTACCCAGTTATAGAGACGGAAATAGTTGGTCCATTATTCAGTACAACATGTTCTCGTCAAGGTCATCGTCCTAGCGAGACAGATAGCTCGCAGTACTATTAATTTGTTAATTAAATCGTTTAATTTATGCAAATACATAATTTTATTTTAGGATATGTTCCATTATGAGTTACATCAAGGCAATCAAAGCCATTTACTATAACTTTTTTTTTCTAAAGAAAGACAAACATTCCTAGGTTACGAATAACCCAACAATATTTGAAAATTTCCTACTACCACCACAGAAAACCGAAAATGTTGCTTGAGTTGTGATGGAGGACTTAGCCAGCCGAGGAATCGAACACGCGACGCCCAGATGGGACCCAAGCGCTATGCCCACTCAACCACTCACCGGTCGTAACTACAAAATGTCTCTTCAGCACACTGTGTTTTTCTGAGATTTGGGAATCACATTTAGGGTCCACTGCAATAAGGATGAATGTCCTTGGTTTTTGTTTCGAGATAATTGCGTTTAAGTTTATAAATGGTAAAAAAAAAACTCAGACCTGAAGATAAGAAAATATTTATTATTCAAGTTAAAGAACATGTATCATCATATTATTTCTCTGTAAAATAATCAATCTTTAGATATTATCAACTTATTAAAAATTGAATAATCTTAAGTAAGTCTTTAAAAATGAGTGCCACAATTATGAGAGTCCACGTTTCCACGCTGCGTTTACAGTTAATGTTGATAGATGTCCAAATGATTGGTTAACTTCTGATTCTTTTGCAACGTCAGGAAGTTCATTGTAAAATACCTGCCTTCATAAACCGAAAAGAAACATTACAGTTTACCTTCATCCTTCCTCTGCCAGTTCCATGCCTCACTGCCATACATCAGGATAGGTACCAGCACTCCATTATGAACGGCTAACTTCACTCCCTTGGTCAGTTTTTGTTGGCGCCTACGGCGTTCAGTTCTCCATTAACAGAGTTGCCAGCATTTACCCTTCTTTCGATATCTCCGTCATCCTCCCATCTCTCGTAGACATACTTCCCAATATCGGTATATATTGAGTAATATATTATTCAATAATATCTGTATTCCCGATATTATACAAAAAAAAAGAGTTTTATATTCCCGACAACTTAATATAATATTCGGTAATATCTGTATTCCCGATATTATACAAAATAAATGAGTTTTATGTTCCCAACAACTTCATAATACATAATATTTCGTATGTGTACATGAACAATTACACCCGCCAACGAACAATTATTCATCATATATTTAAAGTGTATAAATATATATTTTTAAATATTTTTATTAGCGCCATCTATCAACCTGAAGATATGATTGAGAAATATGATTTTTTCAGTAAGATATTAGATATTCATCAGAATGAAATCAACTCAACACCTCCTTTGGATGATCATTAAAAGTGACGAAAAAATAGGTTACGTTAGGTAAGGTTATGTGCTACTTTTCAATATAAAAATTCATAGCTTAAGAGCGTTTAACCAGCCAGCGGACGAAAATCCACATTTCGTCGAAAGTTGTTCTTACGATCGTGCAGGGCGGTTACAATGAGAAAAATGAATTATTCTCCGTACCAGCTTTTTAAGATTTTAACTCAATATCGAATTTATTTCAATTCAAATTTGCTTTAATTTATACCTTCATCCAAAAATGCTGAAAGGCGTGATGATAAAACTATTAAAATAATGTACTTTTTGTAGTTATTTTTTGATTATAAGTAGTAGTAGTAGAGTCTTAGCCGTAGTCCAGTGGCTAAGACTCTTGACTCACATTCCGGAGGTCGCGGGTTCGAACCCGGCATGCGCAAATAATTTTTATTTGATTAATTTGTGTTATTTCACAAATAATTAATTTAAAATAATATATAGTATATTTGCGGCATGTTCCAGAATGGAAGATACTATCAGTATCGCCCTGGTGTAAGACCACCATTCAGAATTAAAACGTTGCTTGAAAATGGCTTTAGCCGTGTTTAGTGACCAGATCTGAATAGCCAGGTACTTCCCAACCTTCCTCTTCCCCACCTCCTTCCCCTCCCACACTACCTTCAGCCTCACAACATACCCCAATTGGGGATGCCATAGTCTCACTGGCTCCAGACGGGAGCAGTTGAGATTCTTGTGCGGTATTAACTGTAAAAAAAAAAAAAAAAAATTTATCATGTTTCAATAATGTCTAAATTTAATAAGAATGTTAAAAAAATCTGAAATATATTAGTTTGTAAGTGCGCAAATAAATACACAAATGGACCAATTTTCGTCAAGAAACACATGTACGTACATATTTTTTAATGATTTTATTGAAACTAAAATTAAAATTCTAAAATATGCGTTTGCTAGATATTGTATGGATTTATTTTACTGCATGATTATATTATTTGAAATGGGTGTGGTATAATACAAAATCTTTTTTGAAAATTTACCAAATCTGCAAACGACCTATGGAATAAACTTATTATACTAAAAATTAAAAAAAAAATTCTCAAAATTTATTACATGTTAATGCTAGATAAGAGAACAATCTTTCGAAATCCATTTATAATTTTTTGTGGAAAAGAGTCAATACGTCTAAAATCTGATTTGAAAATGACATATTTCTGGTTTTCTCTGGTAATGCCCTCTCAATGACCTTTCGAAGAAGTGTTGAGTTGGCTTGGAACCCTTAGATTTTATCATAATTATTTTACTATTTTACAACCCTTTTAAGTGAATGCTATTTAACCGGTTGGTGTAGGCGTAAGATAAGATCTGATGCGCTTAATGAAACGCTCGTGGACGAGTAGGTTATTTATTTACACAATATTATACGTCAGTGTTGTAAAGCTACGTTCTAGCTAATAGAGCTGTCGGAGATTAAGGAGAGCGAGCAGGAACATCCGTCACCTATTATACCCTGTTTCTGCCGTCTCGATCTTGCATATTTAAAAAGCAGGAGTACCACCAAAACCATTCTCACAGTGAATTTGGTCGATGTAGTTCAGGGACGTCAAGATAATTGGATAGATATCATTTTCCGCAAAATTAGTGAAAGGGCGAGTATAATACTTGAATGTTACCTCAACTGAAATGGGACCTATATTTTTGTAAGTAGGTCTCATCTACCCTATTCTCCGTCATTGCCTTCTGCCCTTACACCAACCCTATCGACCTTCCATTCCAATACAGCCTCCAACAGCCTTAAAGCACTCCGAAAAACCATTCATGAAATTCGATCGGAGCGTTTTGCGCTGTTAGTATTTATTTACGGAAGGGCACTAGGCAGGTGTGCCGATTTACCTTTAATGACTATACCTCCCCGATTCTAAATATTCACTGAGCTGTGTAATGGCCCACGCTCATTTGGAAGGGATGAACAAATTGGATGATCAAAATCAATGATGTAATACAGAAAAAATAAGATTCAAGTCTGCGATGGCACAGTAAATTAATTGTTTTATTAATCATTAGTCTTTCGATTCGGGTTTAGTTTTAATAATACTTTAACATCCTTTGTGAAAAAGGGCGTAAAATCAGGCGTCTCATCCAATAAAAAAAATATTATGATTACAATGTTCCATTGCTGAAGACTGAAATAAATGGGCTTAAGAGGAATATAAACGCTAGAAATATTTCGAATCTCATGCCTGCAAAATTTTAAAATCGAGCGTCTTTTTGCACGAGGCTAGTAAGCGAAAAAGTGGTTTTTATTTATTTTGTGCATAATTTTATAAGAACGAAAAAAAGTTAGAACATAGATAAAGTCAAAAATAGTCTTAGCCGTAAAGGGGTATTTTTTAAAAATTGTTACTTACATTACTTCATAGTTAAGTCATGAGAAAACATTTTTTTTAGTGGTTTACGCTTATATTTTTTGTTACGTACATAATAATTTTATTGTAATTCCAATACATAGATAAAGTAGTTAAAGCTTCAATTTATCCGTAGCATATTTTTTTAAGTTCATACTGTAAGCCGATTCGTCGTAAAGATGAATCAAAATAGTATCTAAATAGGATTTCACGTATATATTCATCTTAACAAAGTTATTCTTTTGGGAGGCGGGTATGGGTACCGCCACCCCAGGATCCATTTGGATAACCAACACCTCTGCCATAGGTCATCACATGAGGTTCGCTACGTTTGGTGACTTAGTAGGGGTGCCCGGGATCATTCAGATCTTGGCGGTGGAAGTGCGGGCTGAAATGGAAGAGGTCGGTTTGCGAAAACCTTGTGACCTCAGTAGCTGGCCTTACACTGCAGTAGGAGGACTGGATTCGTACATCCGTCTCCCCAGAACACACTGATCCCTAGATTCCTACCCACCCCTCATACCCTTTTCCTTCACCGAACTTCTCCTTCCTTGCTTATAAAGACCCTTCACACAGCATCCCCCAAGATGACATAGGCCCTGATTAAAATTGTTTTCCTCAGGGCCTCCTGTGTGGGGTTAATGTAAAAAAGTGTAGGAAGGTAGGTACTTCAAGTTTATTTTATAAGAGCTCCACACAGGAGGCCTTGAAGAAAATAATTTCCCTCGGGGCCTATGCCAACTTTGGGGATGCTGTGTGGAGGGTTTTTTAAAGGAAAGGAAGGAGAGGAGAGCTCTGGGAAGGAAAAGGGTTTAAGTGGTGGGTTGGAATCTGGGGTTCAGGGTGTCCCGGTCATCAGCTCCAAGACCTAGACAAACCTCACCCCCATGAACCCGGGCACCCCTGCTAAATCACCAAACGTAGCGAACCACTTGGGGTGACCTATGGCAGACTTGTTGGTTATCCAATAAAGGTTCCGTGGGCGGCGGTACCCATTCCCGCCTCCCAAATTAATTACAATGTGACATTGAGGAAAAAAATCTTTCAGGATCTATATCATCTTTGGGGATGCTTTGTTGAGGTCTTTTTAGGAAAAGGAAAGAGAGAAAGTTCTGGAAAGGAAAGCTCCAATTTTTTGCTTGGTTGCGCATATGAGCCACGCCCTAAATCACGAAAATACAACGTTGCCAGCTCTATCTTAACAAGTCGAAAGCATCTTTTATTAGTAACAATTCGAAAAAGAAAATGTGTAGTCCGTATAACATGTGTCTAAGGTAGGTCAGTGTTTTTTTATAAGGCTGTTCAAGTTTACTGATTCTTTTTTTAAATATTATTATTTGAAATTTTACTCGTAAAACTAAAAATATATGTTCATCCTAGACTTGCCAAAAAGTCATTAGATGTCGCACTTTGTATGGATAAAAATAATCCATACACTATCTAGATAGCATTTACTCGTCTCTTGTAATCATTCACAAAGATAGCAGCCAATAAAATATGCGTCAAGAAAATAAAGATAGTGCTGGTAATTCTTAGTCGAAGTATGATTCAGTTAAAAATGACCGAATCGGATATAGACGCATTAGCTCAGTTGCTAGAGTTGCGGCCCGGAAAGCCGAAGTTCCTGGGTACGAGTCCTAGATGTGCCCATATCATTTTCCTGATTTTTCCGTTTCCAAATTTTCGATTGAGTTTCGCTAATATTGTCTTCATTTTTGAGGTGATTTTTCACAAAAACGGCGCTCTACAAACTTTCCAATTATTATTATTATTTAATTAAATATTACAGTTTGAAGTTTTACTCGTTAAGTTTCAAATAAAAATAAACATGTAATTTTTTATAATAAAGCGGAAAACGAAAGCGTTTTCGAATTTCCATAAAGATTTTGTTGGTAGATAATAACAAAAAGTTTGTTAATGTGCACTCAAATCAATAAAAATGAACGCCATTAAAAATGTTAATAAAATCCCTTTTGAATATTTCATAAAAGGAAAATTTACAAAGTTTGGTTAATATGTAAACACTGTAAAAAAGCTGCATTTTACTAATATTTAAAACGCGAAAGTTTGTGTGGGTGTATGTTTGTTACTCCTTCACGCAAAAACTACTGAATGGATTTTAATAAAACTTTACAATAATAAGAATAATAATAATAATTGGCTAATTTATATAGCGCCGTTTTCGTGGAAAATCACCTCAAGGGCGCTGTACAAATAAATATATAAAATAATTAATATTACTGGCTTATAACTAAGATTTACAATTACAACTAGTGACTTACATCTAAAACTTATTGCTGGTGACTTATGACTAAGACGTATAGATTCTAACCTAAAACTGATGACTTATTAACACACATATTTATAATTAGTATTAGCGCCAGAAGAAGTAGGAAGTTTTTACATAATATTACAATTCGAGAACACGGGTACAAAAAGTGTAATGAAGATTAACTGGATTTACGGGAAGGTATAGATATTTTAAATAAATTAATAAATTTAATAGTCGATCTTTCCTGCATTAAGGTGATTCATCGCTCAACAGTAAACAGATTGAGGTATCACAATTAACAGATTACATTAAACGGATTGAGTTAACTATAAACAAAAAGAAAAGAGAGAAAAAAAAACAACTATTAAAAATTGCAGAGTTTAAATAGAATGATGAATTTATGGAAAGGAGTATCGGAAAAAGTGAGTTTTCAGTTTGGATCTAAATTCCACTGAGTTGGTTATGCATCTCAATTCCATAGGAAGTTTATTCCAAGCTTCAGGGCCGGATACTGCGAATGCACGATCACCAAACTTAGTGTTCGGATTTCGCTTAGGTTCTTTCAACCTTCCAATTGCAGAAGATGTCGCTGATCTAAGAGTTGACTGCCTTAGACCAATATTTTCCGGAATGCATAGTTCAGAGATATAGGGAGAAGCCATTTCATTGATAGATTTAAACACCATCCAGCATAAATATAGCTTATACATCTGAATAACATATACGATCTCTGGCATTATGAAATTTCTATATAAAAATTGCAATGGGTGGCATGCGAGCTGTTTGAAAACTGAATGTACCGGGAATGAATGTATGGAACTCCGGTAGGGGGTTTGCGGGAGGGGGGGGAGGGGAACCAGGGAATTCAAAGGTGGAAGAATCGGAGTGGGAACGCGAGAAGGGAGGGGGACGCGGGAGAGGAAGGCGAGGCGGAAGAGGAACGCAGGGGAAACAATTTATTTATTAAATGGCATAGCAACGCATGCCGGGAACCAGCTAGTTATTAAAAAGTAATTTATTTTCAACATAAATCGGTATTTTGCTATGAAGTTCAAGGAGGACTTTCCTAGAGCAATCTATACCCAACACTAATTAATTTCTTTGAACCGTTGGTACTGAAATCTAAAGTGAAGCCATTAGGCGTTAGAACTGGATTAGGCAGGTTAATTGGTGATATGGGCATTGAATGGCACTTCGGTAATACACAAATGAAATATTATACGTACTCGATATTCGTGTAATAATAATAATTATTCAAGCTAGAGATATGCAGGACATAATTATTCAATATTTTTGTAGTATCCACAATTCGCCTCTGTCATTCACCCAGTTTGTAATCAACAATAAAGATAAGAGAGAAAAACTTGAAAACTCAGGTGTTTACCAAGTAAACTGCGCTAACTGTCCATCGTATTACGTAGGTCAAACTGGGAGGACAATCAAAACCCAAATTAAAAAACACTTCAAGCTGGGTGAATGAAAATGGCGAATTGTCGAATGTAGCATCACACTTATTTGAAAACAATTACTCGTTCGATAAATACAGAGATGTTAAAGTTCTTATATTTGTAAGGAAGGTCATAAACTAGATAGACTAGAAACAAAATAATGGTGACACAAAATATGAGACCCACGAAATGCTCACGACTGTTTCCTCCAAAGCACTATTTTTTTTCCTTTAGAGGAAACGGAAATATCGTATTACGGCTCAGCTACGGTGATGGAATTGCGTTTCATTTTCTTTATACGTATGAGGGAGATGTATGATAATGATCGTTTGTTATTTAGTGCGTAAAAAAGAATGTATGCAAGTCAGGCGCAGGCACCATAAAAGTAGTACCCGTCAGCCTAAACGATACTAAAATAGCTGAAAAATTCGAGGTCGAATACTTTGGTCACATCGTAACAGCGGACCTCAACGATGATTCGGATATAGAGCGACAGAGAAGATTATTGTGCATTAGGGCAAATATGATTTCTCGAAGATTCAACAAGTGTAGCCCAGGTGCGAAAAGGGAACTTTTTAACACGTACTGTACGAGCCTATACACCTCGGAGCCATGGATCAAATTCAAGAAAGCATCACTAAAAATAATGGAAGTACAGCACAACAACTCGTATCGATTGCTTTTTGGGTTGTCCTGGTACTGCAGTGCCACCGAGATGTTTGAAGAAGGGCGCGTTCCCGGATTCCGAACACTAATGAAAAAACGGATCACCAACTATAGAACGCGACTAGCCTCGAGCGAAAACAGTCTTGTGATGGCAGAATTCCACTTCTGGCAGAGTCCCATGTGCAAGCGATGGAGCCACTTCCTGATGAAATAGATTTAAAACTAAAAGTTTCAAATTTTATTTTGTTTCTTAATTTCTTTTACAATGTAAATGTTTTTTTTCTCATCTTGCAATATTTTTTTTTATTTTTACTTGATACATTGTATGTGTATAATATGGAACTCGTGGGACTGCACCACCCTCCCCGAGATCTGGATTAAAGGATTTTTTTTAAATGTATGATTAAGAACAAACGCAAAACCATCAGCGCATTGGCATTTGACGTTTTTGAATTTTTGGAATTCACTCACACTTTAATTTTATCCTTATAACTATATTCCATACCATAAACAAGGGCATGAGCCTAGTAAGGTGGTTGAAAAATCGACAAATTTTAATGTTGTTTAAGGCCATTCACCCTAAAAAGAGTGCTATGTGAATCCCCAAATGATATAACCATTCGAAGCAATGAATAAAGAAAAAATACTTTCAAAATTATTGTCACGGCTAGTAGTACCTACAGGGTGTCCCAAAATAAAGTTGATATTTAGTGGATCGATTTAAAAAAAAGTATAGGTTCTATCGAAAAAATGTTTATTTAATACTAAAATACACAATTTGGGAATTTATTTCAGAAAAACAATATCGTTCAAGTGTAAACCCTCACGTTCGCGGCATTCATTTAATCGAAGAGTAAAATTTCTTATGACGGCTCGCCAGGTAAGCTTCGTGATGGCTGCCAGTTCGTGACGGATATTTTCTTTTAATTGCATCAGGGAAGTCGGATTTTTAGCGTACACTTTAGATTTGCGTACACTTTAAAAGTCCATAGGGGTTAGGTCAGGACCACGAAGAAGCCAATTTATGTCACCTCTCCTGGAGATTTGCCAGGGAAAACTTCACGAACTCATGGCAGAGACGTATTGAACGTATGTAATGTTGCTCCATCTTGCTGGAACCATGTTCTTTGGTTATAGCCAGTAAGTTTGTAGGGGTGCAGCATTAGGTCTTTGTGCAAAATGCTGTGTAACGATGATCTTTGCACATTTAAAACACTTGCGCGCTTCCGAATCGAAAAGTTCGAGTCGTCACGAAAAGACTGATAAACACTCTCTACGTTTTCTACCGTTCTCGATGATCTTGGTCGCCCGGATTTTGGTTTTGCCAGCGATGTACCGATCTCTTCAAACTTTTTGACCCATTTTCGAATGAGAGGAATGCTTGGCGCATCATTGAATTAACGAAAACCTCAAATATTGCAGCATCTTCTACGCGCTACGGTCGCAGAATCACCATTTTTGTAAAACTCACGCACGCACAACGCGCGGTCGCTTCCGAGAAATGTTTCATAGCGACTAAATTCCCAAGAGCCAGACTACTGATTGACACCCTGTATTCTAGGTAGGGGTCTACGGGGTGTACGGTTCGGTGTGTGAGAGATGCAAGAAAATTATTACTTTTTTTTCGTTGGAGGAAACGGACTTACTAACCCAGTGATTCCTCGTTGCCATAATATCAAATCTCATAAAAAAGTGCTGTGTAAAAATTAAGGTTTGTCAGATTCCTTCCCAATGTTCACTTTTCACCAATCTACTTCCGTAGTAATAGTACCAATTTTAATTCGCGACATGAAGCAAAATTCCTATCGTTATTTTCGTCGTTTTGCTCCGTGTTACACCGAGTACAGGACTCAGATGTTTTATCGTGGTTGTAAATACAATCCAAATCCATATCGCGCCCTCGGGATTACAATCTCACAAGTGCATTGCATACGTCACCCAATGAATACCAAACCAGGAGACATCGTTAACTGCAGTGAGTATTTACATACCTACTACATAATTGTGTGTATCGTTCTTGTTTGGTGATCTGGGGTCCTAGCATGGTCGATCGATATAACCCTATATCAATACGATATCGATAAAATCCGTCATTTATGGTCAGTTATCAATATGTGCTAGCACACTCAACAATTGATAAGGGATATTCCGACCGACGATTGACAAAAGCCCGTATTTATTTATTTATTTATTTATTTATTTGTACACGCCCAATTAGGGCTTTTACATATGATAAAATTAAAAATACATTTGTTATAATCAAAGAATTAAGAGATAACAATTAAATAAGTATCAAGTATAGATTTTTTAACTTAAAACAAAAGAGTAAATTATAGAATACACATTCATATACATTTAAAGAAGTGATTTTCTTGCAGCTTAAAAGCAACAGAATAAAATAAAGGATACACATTCATATACATTTAAAGAAGTGATTTTCTTGCAGCTTAAAAGCAACAGAATAAAATAAAGGATACACATTCATATACATTTAAAGAAGTGATTTTCTTGCAGCTTAAAAGTAACAGAATAAAATAAAGGATACACATTCATATACATTTAAAGAAGTGATTTTCTTGCAGCTTAAAAGCAACAGAATAAAATAAAGGATACACATTCATATACATTTAAAGAAGTGATTTTCTTGCAGCTTAAAAGCAACAGAATAAAATAAAGGATACACATTCATATACATTTAAAGAAGTGATTTTCTTGCAGCTTAAAAGCAACAGAATAAAATAAAGGATACACATTCATATACATTTAAAGAAGTGATTTTCTTGCAGCTTAAAAGCAACAGAATAAAATAAAGGATACACATTCATATACATTTAAAGAAGTGATTTTCTTGCAGCTTAAAAGTAACAGAATAAAATAAAGGATACACATTCATATACATTCGACACATATTGAAAATTTATAAACATTTCAAATTTATCTAGATAGACATACAGATTTAATGACAATGTTTTTATAGGTTGGTAGACTTTCAGTACCGTTGGTATTCATGTAATATTTATTCCCTGTACTGTGCAGTCGGTTCATTACTGAGTTTATTTCTGAATTGGTACCTGAATTGTTACAATGGTAAGGTATGGTATGCATTATTGGTTAATAAAATCCCAATATTAATACGAAATGTAATAAATCCGTTGTCTATGGTCAGTTAGCGATATTTGCGAGCACAGTGAACAAACGATTCCGACAGTCGGTTGACAAAAGACGCCGTTTTTACCGTGGCTTCCGGAATGACAGATAAGCTGTCAATGTACAGATTTTTTTTTAAATAATGTCGTTTGTTACGCAAAACTGACTAATTAATGAGTAGAGGTGAACTAAAAAAACTCTCAGAATTTAAAGAAATCGTATACGAGACCCATAGACTCAGTTAATTCAATTAAGAGGCGATCAATTCATTGCTTTCAAATTAGAGAAAATAAATTTGTTAAAATGTCGTTTAGTCTCAAAAAGTATCATCAACGTCGGGGGTACCTGATAGGGCACACCAAAAAGAAGAATTAATAAACTAAATAATATTATAATGTTGACATTATCAAAACTGAATTCATAAAACCCTCTAGAATTGTCTTCTATGCTTAGATTTGATTCAAAACGAATGTCGCCACTGACTTAGTACCTTTTGATTTTGGCACATTAGCTCGCGCCCCGACATCGCGATCTTGACACTTGCCTGTCATATGGCCTCCCAATATTTATGATGATGATGGAACAGTTCAGAATTTTTAATTTAAGGCCCGGTTGGTCACCCAACACTCCCTCATCGCAATTATTGTTCTCTTATTTATTTTATGATTATGAAGAATAATAGTATACAAGTAGGGTTAGATAACACATCTGTGGCGTGCCGTGGCTTTTCTTTCGATTAAAAGTTATTGGGTGGCATTTTTACACCCGAAAAGATAAGCTGAGCTTACTCGTTCAGGTGAGGGTGTAACTTTTTTAGACAGGAAATAATTTTGGTTACAGTTTGCCGCAAGTCGAAGGTGTTATCAGATGATCCTAATGATTACAACAGCCAGACTTAATATTACTTAGAGAATCAAGGGTTTTCTTCATAAAACTATACCAGGAAAAAGGTGAAGATGTTATTTTTTGGTATTTATTTACATAAACATCGTATCAATTGCTTAAAATTTCTCATAGAACTGGCAGAGGAATGATGAAAGTAGACTAATTGTTGCAGGAATGAGATCCTTAGGCGTGTGTATAGTAAAACCATGTATGATCGTATGAGAAATGTGGGGAATCGTAAAGAACGCAAGGCTGATGTAAGCATAACGAGTAAGCATACCTAAGCATATTAAGGAAGGGACCCTCAGATGGGCATATACAGGGAATGAACGAAGAAAGTATTGTAAGAAGAATATATGATGCAAATGTTAATGGTATAAGAAGTCGGGGACGAGGAAGATATGGTTCGATCAAGTGAATCAGATAATTGAGTCGGGCCATGTCAAAAGTCAGAATAATAGACCAATAGGTATGTATGAGACGATGTATGACTGTGAGTGGGGCAAAGAATGTGTGCCAAGACCGAGTTGTTTGGCGGTCCGTCCTATTTGCCTACTCCTGCGGAGAAACGGCGTGATGGTTAGGTTAGGTTAGATAGTTTTGTAAACGATAAATGATGATGTAGCTGATGAAAACGCAATGAGTAATATTAAGAAAGGGACCCTCAGATGGTTTGGGCACGTGGCGCGAATGAACGAAAGGGGGAGTCTAAGGAGAATGAGTGAGAAATCATGCACATGTGAATGGTAGAAACAGTAGGGGACGCACGAGGAAGACATGGCATGATCAAGTGAATCAGAATCTTGAGCGAGCCATGTCAAGAGTCAGAATAAGAGAAGAGCATTAATGAGACGTTGTATGAATGTGAAGGCAAAGAGTGTGTGCCAAGACCAATTTGATTAGCGGTCCGTCCTTTATACCCTACCCCTGTGAGGTGACGGCGTTAAGATAGTTAAGATATTAATTTTATTTTCATAAATCGGGTGCGGAATCTGAATTTAAGTACAATTTTCTAATCGATAATAAAAATATATAAATGAGGGTTTATTAGAAGAAATTAACAGCTGGCATTTTACCATCAATATTATTATAAAGGCGAAAGTTTACATGGATGTATGGATGTATGTATATTTGTTACTCTTTCATGCAAAAAAAATCGAATGGACTTCGAATGGAAAAATTCTTTCACTAATAGAAAGCTACATTATTTGCGAGTAATATAGACTGTATACATTGGTAAGCTCTGGCGTTATGAAAATATTTATTATACGTTTATTGTCCAGACGAAAAAAAAATCGTTGCTTGGAAACCATAAGTAATTATTTGACGTGCGTTGTCATTTTGTTATTTGTTTAGGTTACCATGGAGATCCCTTTGAGAGTTAAAATTCTAATCTGTATAAAATACTAATCAATACTAACACTAATCAATAAATGCAAAACTGCGTGTGTTTGATTGTTATGCTATAATAGGTAGCACGCGAGCTGTTTGAAAAATGAATGTAAGGGGTATGGAGGGGGAGTGTGGGGGGAGGGAGAGGGTGGTGAGAGGAAGGGGAGAGGGGGGAGGGGAGTGGAGTGGGTATAGGGAAGGTGAAGGAGGCGGAGTGGGAACCCCCCCTAATATTATGCGAGCGATGCCGGGGGCAAAAACTAGTCCACAATAAAGATGTGAAATTTAAATGCGCTACTAATTTATTTTAAACAAATCAAATTGATTTTAAATTATTTCTTGATATTCCCAAAAGCTGAACCCCAGATTCTTACCCACCTCTTAAAACCTTTTCCTTCCCAGAACTCTCCTCTCCCTCCTTTCCTTAAAAAAACCCTCCACACAGCACCCCCAAAGATGACGTAGGCCCTGAGGGAAATTATTTTCCTCAGAACCTCCAGTGTGGAGTTCATGTAAAAAAAAATTATGATGTGTACATAATTTACGATATCCATCTGGCGTTAAAAATAAATCTAAATACGTAAAAAGATTGCAATTTCACGATAAAAACACTAATCTGAAAAGTTCGTCGAATAAGCTTTTTTCCTAAAAGCGTATCAGGTTTAATTATACCCACGCATTATACGAGATATTATCCCCTATCTTTTGCATCTTGCACAGCGTTATTTATCATAAACCTCCCTCGAGGCTGGCTGCAAGCAAGTAACTGTGTTTCCACGCCCCCTGCTCGTCTGGAACCTTCCACGGCTCATGAATCAGGCGCACTTTCAATCAGGCATAAACAACCCCTTTGAGACTAACGACGTTTCTTATTCAAAATAAATCGTGTGACGTCATCGGAAGGTCGTGGAAAGGGGATGATTACAGAGACGGAAATGATCGTCTCTTCGATTCATGGTACAGGGTGTGATATACTCTTACAGCCAAATATATAAATACGGAATAACCGGTTGAGATTTTTTTACATAACTCCACACAGAAGGCCCTTGGGAAAATAATTCCCTAAGGCTCTTTTTAGGAAAGGAAGTTCTGGCAGGGAAAAGGGAATGAGGGGTGGGTAGGAATCTAGGTGTATAAGTGTGCCCACGAGTGATGAACGTACGGATCCATCCCTCCCACCACGGTGCAAGGCGATATTCCGAGAGAGTACGGTTGGAGAAGTCAAAGGGACTCCCTCAACTATTCTCTCCTGATCCGGCTTGCCATACAGTTGGTAGGCAGATGGACCCGATGAACCCGGGAATCCCTGCTAAGTCACCATAAGTTGCGAACCACTTGGAGGGCTTGCAGTTCATAATGGTGTGTTCATACCAACTTTGGTGTATGACAGAGAAATTATACAAATTTATTTATTTATTGTTTGTTTGTAAATATTACATAATACAATATAATGAACTTAAAATGTCCAACTAGGCATATGCCCGTTTTAGGACATTCCAATATGATAATGTTTTTACATGTAAATTATAGTAAGTTATAGTGTTTACTATTCTATTGGTAAAATAATACACATGTATATTCATATTCTAGAATACTTTCAGTTTTACCACGCCATTTTTTCTATTGTTTAGCTGACATAATAAACTAAAGAATTATTAATAGATAAAACAAGAAAAATGAATTTGAAAATGAAAATGAATGAAGAAATTCTGTTGGTAAAATAATACAAATATATATTCATAAACAAGTATACTTTCAGTTATACCACGACATTTTTTACTATTGTTTAGTTGACATAATAAACTAAAGAAATGTTAATAGATAAAACAAGAAAATGAAAAATAAAAAAACTGAAAGTAAAGAAGAAACTTTTCCTTTAAGGAAAAATATCACGAAGAATTGAGCAATTTCAAACTTACTTTATGTAAAAATACAGTTACTTTAATGCTAATATAATACCAATATAAATTAAAATGTAAAGAAAAACAAAGAAAAACAAAAATTACAATTCAATTACTGTTGTTTAGCATATTCTCGCAATCAGCTCTCCCCAATACCAGAAGCCAATTATTTACCTGCATACGCAGAATATTATTACTCTTTGACTTCCATGCATCAGGTATGAGATTGAGCAATTTAGGGCCTAAGTATGAGAATTGTCTCTGTGCTAAAGATGAGGAAGTGGTGGGCGGAACTATTGGGTTTTTTTTTGCATGTCTTGTATTATGACAGTGGTTTACGGAAGCGTAGTGGTGCCTCTGTTTTTGAGTATGTAATATGATTTTCCTCATGTATAATTGTCTTACATCAAGAACACGAAACTCTGCGAACAATGAATCGCTGGGGTATCTGAAAGTTTTTTTCAGTATGACTCTTATAAGCGATTTCTGGGATTTAGCTAAGGGATCGAGTATAGTTTTAGCACAACCGCCCCAACCTAAGGAAGCATAGTCTAATATGGAATTACACATTGCAAAGTAAATTCGTTTCAAATCATTTACGCATAGAATATTTCTTATTGCTATAAACAGATATGTAAGTTTCCTGACCTTTGTGGAAGTAAATGCTATATATTTATCCCATCTCAGAAATTTATCAATGATAATTCCTAGGTATCTTATATTGTCCACACATTCTAAGGTATTGCATTTACATGTAATAATGTCGTTGCAATGGTGTATTCTAATGTTAAGGATTTCTTGTGGTTGACCCATTTAATGTAAGTGGATTATACGTATAAACTGATTTCCCTGCGTCGTGTGTGTGGCCATATCATTTGTGACCTTACTTTAAATGTAAAAAAATGATGGCTGATAATGGCGTACTGAAAAAGTTAAGAAAGAGAACCATAGATTTTTAGGTGCAGCGCGGCTTACGTATAACTTGTCAAAAAAATTAAAATACAATGCGGAAGTGCATAGCAGTAGAAGTGGTTGACTCCCGAGGAAGGAGTATAACAAAATAGTATGAACGAATGTGAACGAAGCAAGCACTCCATGCAAAGACATAGCTGTGTGGTGGTGCATCCTGCCTAACCCTGTGGAGAAAGCGTTATGATTAATTAAAAAAACTGTGAAAGAAACGATAATTGGGGTTCGGCAACCTAGACCTCTCCAGCCAAACTATCTCGATCCACCGCTTTGCACTGCAGTGGGAGGGATTCATAAGCTCATCACTCCTGGACACGCCGACCCCCAGATATCTACCCATCCTTTGTACCTTTTCGTTCCCAGAACTTCCTCCCCTTCCATTCCCTAAAAAGACCCTCCCATAGCATTTCCAAAGATGAAATAGACCTTGAGGGATGTATTTTTTCCTCAAGGCCTCTTGTGTGGAGTTATGGTAAAAATCCCTCATTTTATCCTGTACGTATAGTGCTGACAATGTCTGTGTCAATAGAGAGTTCTTCTCTCATACGAATAGTGTTATCATCAAATAAATATTGTTTCACCTACATATAATACATTATTATTATTGGACGATGAACGTGTTTTTTTTCGTTATTCGTTTTTGGGATGTTATGCCGTGTTGCGCTACCTCCTTCTTTAGCCAACGTTTCGGACAGTGTTGCCGTATCCACCATCAGGGCAGATTTGGTAGATGTTTAATTTTTAGTGGTGAAATGTGTTCTTATTTACTTAGAAGCGATACCGTGTCGCCAGCTCCACTACTTTCACCGGCACAAAATAACCGTGATAAGCAGTGGCGTCATTACCGCCGAGCGGAATAGAATGTTCTATTCCGTTCTCGTAAATAAAATATCGCTTCTAAGTAAATGAGCGCACATTTCTCCACTAAAAATTACACATCTACCGGATCTCCCGGATCTGCCCTGATAATGTACACTGCAACGCTGTACGAAACGTTGGCTAAAGAAGGAGGTAGCACAAAACGGCATAACACCCCAAAAACAAATAACGAAAATACTTTAGGCCGTGAAAATCTTAAAACGCATCCGATAAACGTGCTATTTTCTTGGTTGAAGTCTATTCAATAATTCCATAAGTATTAATTTTTTTTAGCGGTGACTATTATCCAACAGTATGGTCTAAGTATCTAATAGTACTTTGCTCCGTAATACCACTCTTTTTAGTCGGTTGTCGCGGGAACAGAATATCATTTCCGAATAAATTAATGCTAAACGAAGCCAGTTAAATGACGCTCCTTGCCGTGCTCCTCGTAACAAGGTGTAGGTTTCCAAGAAGTTGAACGTTTTATAACAACCTCCTCCTAGCTGCATATTCCGACTAAACGTTTATTGACTGTACAATTGAAGACTGTTCTCAGAACTGTTTTATTAATCAAACGGGTTCTTCTCATCAATAAATCAACAGTTTGTGGAAATCATATTAAGGCTGCAGAAATATTAATAATGTCTTTGGTCCCCATGAGTTTTTTCAATCATTACAATAAATCCCCATGAGACTTTTTTCTTATTTCTAAAATTTCATAACCATTAATCCGCGATGTTGTCTCAAATATTGACCATAGATAACAGATTTGGTACATATCATATTGATATCTATATCAATTTGCCATAAATAACCCTACAGGGTTTTATGTTAGTGGTTTTAAGCGAGGTCGAAAATACGCTGAATGTATAATTCTTCTATAATTTTATAATTTTTCTCTGGCTGGGACATGTGGATAGAATGATCGAGCATCAAGCACCAAAGTCCCTGCTGAACTCAATATGAATAGGGGGAAGGAGCCTAGGAAGCCCAAGATTTAGATGGAGCGACGACATCCTCAAAGACATATCTATCTTGGAGCTTCTAAACTGGAGAGAGCTGGCACAAAACCGGGATGAGTAGAGGAAGACTCTTGAGGAACCCACCAGGGGTTGTAGAGCCAATAGTGATACACCTGTAGATCTTGTCGACGTGGTATTGAAAACCAGCTACTCAATAAACTTTAGAATTCTCTTTTTTTATTCTAAAAACTCTGAGAAGTAAAGCCAGAGAACTGTATCGGCCTGCCATTGGTTGTTTTATTATCCATTTCCAACTTAACAAAATCCTTTTTCATGGGCAGTGAAAAACAAATTAACAGATGTTTGATTACTGGACTCTAATGCATAAACTTTGAGACAAGTTCTTTGCCAACACGGGCGTGGTGTTTATTGGTGTGAAAACACCCTTTACAAAAAATATAATCACATCATTTTATATAATAAACTAGCGAGTACACAGTGCGGGCGTGCCATTCAAAGATAGTGTTTGTTTTTTTTTTATTCCGTTTATTGAAATCCTTTTCGACATACAATATTTTTTTTGGTTTTCCGTCTGATGCGTACACGAATAAATCGGAAGGGTTTCTGTACCGTGAGCAGGTCACATTTTCCCCTATGTGTCCTTTCCCATTCGTCCCTCTTCCAATCCCCTTCCTTCCCCTCCAACGTCCCCGTCCCCTTCTATCTCCTTTTACCTTCCCCGCCTTCTTCTCTCACTCGTTCCTCCGTCCTGCGAATCCCTTACTTCCACGTTCACATCTTCCCCTCTCGCGTTCGTCTTACACCCTATCCGTCTTTCCCCTCCCTCCTTCGTTCCTCTCCCCAACGTATTCCTCCCCTTCCTTCCACCTTTCCTCCTCTTCATCTCCCCTCCGAAGAACCCCCACCCCACCTTCGTTCTCCTTAAACCCTCTCACCGCACCTCCCTACATGAAAAACGAAAAAGAAATCATTGTAATTTTTTATACAAATTTCATAACGCCAGTGCTCACTCTTATGTATAGAAACATTTATAGGTGTGCGTATAACAATGCACCAAAGTTTCATCGCAATCGGACGAATGATTTAGGGACCGCATAAGGGGCAAACAAAGAAACGTCAGCCATGATTTTAGATTTTCACCGCCAAAAGTATTTTTGTAATTTATTTTTGGGGTGTTATGCCGTATTGCGCTACCTCCTCGTTTAGCCAACGTTTCGGACAGCTTTACAGTGTCTATCATCAGGGCAGGTGTGTAATTGTTAGTGATGAAATGTGCCCTTATGTACTTAGAAGCGATACCGTGTTGCCAGCTCCACTCCACTACGAGCTGGTATTACAGTATACATCACAGTGGTTTTCTGCGTTTAGCTTTGGTGTAACCGTCAATTACCGAATACCATGAACTATTGAGCTTAGCTCCGCCCGTTCATATTAATTGGATTTTTGTAGAATTCGATTGCCTACGTAATCAGGCATGCTTTATGGGTTTTGGGTCTTCCCAGGACTTAAGAAACAAATTCAAAGTAATGGCCGGTGTCGATTAAGTGCTCAGCGATTGCCGATTTGTTAGGGTGGCCGACTGTAACGCTGTCCGAAACATTGGCTAAAGGAGGAGGTAGCGCAACACGGCATAACACCCCAAAAATAAATAACAAAAACAAAGCAAAAAAACATTCATTTTTATATAAGAAGATTATGGTTGTATTTTTTCACTTGCTTTATGCCACTCTCGATTGGAATATGGAGTAATAGGATGGGGTTCAGCAGCATCTAATCACATAAAACAGCTTAAGGTAACTGAGAATTGCATAATAAAGACCTTACTAAAGGTCCCCATAAGCACGTTTATTTATGTAATTTTATTATAATTTTTAATATAATTTTGTTATAATTTTTAAACAGTTTGATGTTCCAAGCATACAGAAAATCTATGCCAAAAACATTCTAGTACTTCACCGCAAAAACGATTCAGAAGCAGACACCTCACATGCTCATAAAACCAGAGCCAAATAAACAGACATACTTAATATATCGAAGTGTAACTCTTCATTTGGACAAAGAGGTTCTGAATTTTCAGCAGTAAAGTTATATAACAAACTCTCACTTAGTATCAAACAAATTAAAACAAAAAATAGCTTCATTAAGGATATTAAATGTTGGCTGAAGGAACTACCGGAAAATGAACTTACTAGTATTCTTAAAACATCGACATCGAAGTTTCTGGAAAACCTTATCCAAACAATGAAGTTACCATAGAAGTCGCTGAAAACTTATCCAAAACATAGTCCCCCTCAGCACAGGATCTCTTAGTGAGGAGGACTACGAATATATTTTCTATTTTATATATATACCTAACATGTTTCATATAAAAATGTTAAAAATAATAAATATATAGTAACTAAATAAAAATAAAAAACTTTTGTTAATTTTTCCATTTTCAATAAATTTATTTTTCGTTTCAGATGACGGTCAAGTTGGTAAATTATTAAATATTTTTCGTACTGTTCCCCCTATACCACAGGGAACCAACTGTGCGTAATACGTGGTTTGAAAAGGTTTCCCCATTGCAATACGGGATGTGAAGTGCAATGGACCGGTTAATTCGTTTGTTATACCCATTTTCTTTTGTATGCTTTCCTTTATGTAAATAAAACCTCTAGCTCGTCCTACGAAAGGGTTGAACGAATTTTTAAGAATAGAATGATTAAAGTGTCGACACTTACGTCTTTATTAATTTACAATTACTACCCATGTTGGGAAAAACCTTTTTTGAAACTCTTGCCCACGTCCTCATTTTCTTTAAAATTTTGGTTCAGGAAATAAATCCGAAATTGGTTTTAATAGTATTTTTCATGAATAGGAACAAACATGACTTTTGATTATGTACGACATGTAATAAATAACTAAACATGGAATTTACGAAGTGGATAGTAGGTAAACAATTATACAACATATTAAATAATATTTAGGAGTAAACATTAAACATGATTACAAGCAGTGGCGCCTCGTGACTTTTGGATGTGCTCGAGCAGTAATATTAAAAAAATGGCGTTAATCGGTTTAACGTATTTTTTTTTTTAAATGAGGAAAATAATTTCTCTCATGGCCTATGTCATCTTTGGGGATGCTGTGTGGAGGGTTTTTTTAGAGGAAAGGAAGGAGAGGAAAGTTCTGGGAAGAAAGAGGGTTTAAGGGGTCGGTAGAAATCTGGGGTTCGGTATATCCTGGTCATCCGCCTCTAAGACCTAGACAAACCTCACCCCATGAACCCGGGCACCTCTGCTAAATCACCAAACGTAGCGAACCACTTGGGGTGACCTATGGCAGAGGTGTTGGTTATCCAATAAAGGTTCCCGGGGCGGCGGTACCCATTCCAGCCACCCAAATTGAAGTATGAAGATTTTAGAAAATTTCAGTTTTGGAAGTGCACTTCAACAGAATTCCTGAACACAATCATGCAAAAAACCAATTTTTCTTCGGTTTTCGGCTACAGCAATACCAATAATGCCATTTTTTTTAATATTGGCACTCTAGCAGCCCCAAAAGTTACGAGCCGCCACTGGCTACAAGATACAAGTACTAGATTAATTTGGGAGGCGGGAACGGGTACCGCCGCTCCGGTAACCTTTATTGGATAACCAACACCTCTGCCATAGGTCACCCCAAGTGGTTCGCTACGTTTGGTGATTTAGCAGGGGTGCCCGGCTTCATGGTGTGAGGTTTGTCTAGATCTTGGAGGTGGATTGCCAGATTCCTACCCACCCCTACCTTTTTCCTTCCCAGAACTCTCTTTTCTTTCCTTTCCTTAAAAAACCCTCTACACATCATTCCGAAAGATGACATAGTCCCTGAGGGAAACTATTTTCGTCAGGTCCTCCTGTGTGGAGCTCGTGTAAAAAAAAAGGTACTACAAGTATGAACGAAGAAAAAATTACAAAAAAAAATAAATTTTTAAATAATCTATTTGAATTTTACTTTTGTCTTCTTTACGGGATGAATACACGAATGAAGTGGATTCCCGTGAGTGACTGTTGATTCCAACTTCAAGTGGGACATATAAACAAAATTTGTAAAACTCTGAGGAAAATAGTGGGCTGGCTGTATAAACTAAAATATTTCGGTCGTGTGAATACTTCAAAAATTTTTTTATTTACCTCTCGCAGAATCAATTTTACGGTGTGGAATAACCACTTGTTGATACTCTTGCGAAACTAATTTAAACTGTGTAGAATCAGTACAAAATTCTGTGGTTATATTACTAGTTTAAATACATATTTTTTCACACAGATAAAACATATCATTGTTATATCGGAATTTCACTATCGTAATTCAGACAAGAGGTGTGAATTCTGACTATTGCGTTATGTAATATTATCGGCAAAATACTCTTTTTTCCTATGTATATCAAGTGCACTCAATCACAAGTTTCGTCCAAAAGGCTTTGAAATTGAAACGTTACCAAGTTGAGTAACCCTCCATGTTCCAAAACAAACTAAATTCATAAATCTCACAATGCACACGTTTCTAATGCGGGCAGAATTTGTTTGTGAACCACGTAATCAAACTTTAACTGAATATCCTTTGGGTGAGATAATAAGTTAGCAAACCCGAAAATGAAGAGCGTTTTCACAAGGAGAAATATCTATACCGACCGATTTTTGAAGTAAAACTTCTTACGACTTGGGGGGTAAGCTGGTAAATGCGTTACGAAAAGTGGTGATGTGTTACGAAAAGTGTGATGTTACGAAAATTGTGAAGCGAACGGTAATCGATGCGAACGGTGATCGATGGCGAGGTGAACGGTCGGGCCTTTACGCACGCTTGACTTGGGGAGTGTTAAGGATAAGGATCAGGATCACCCCAAGGTCGTAGGTCACCCCAAGGTCGTAGGTCACCCCAAGGTAGTAGATCACCCCAAGGTCGTAGGTCACCCCAAGGACGTAGGTCACCCCACAGTCGTAGGTCACCCCAAAGTCGTAGGTCACCCCAGGGTCTTAGGTCTCCCCAGGGTCATAGGTCACCCCAGGGTCATCGGTCACCCCAATGTCATATGTCACGTCAATGTCAATGTCATTGTCATATGTTCTTTTATAAGTTAGTGAAGTTTTGCTTCAATCGTTTGGTCCAAAGCACCCTCGTTATTTTATGTCTACGAAATGGCTAATAGAGATTTTTAAACATCAATATATTTATCTACGTGGCTATATGAATTAGAAAATTATACAGTTCCACCAAGTGAAATATCTACGTTAGTATATAATTTAAAAGACACATTATTGTATATCATTCAAGAATAATAATATAATATCTATCAATAAATCTAAACGAAAGACGAAACAGAATAAGTTAGGGAAAAATAAAAAGTTAACGGCCGCAGCTGGTAGTCAAACTTTCCATTCAAATATGATAAACTTAAATTATTTGCACAAAATCAAAAATTGTTAAATCGACTACGAAAATTCGTCTTTTCAAAATTTGATACCTCAGAACAGGGCAAGGCGAAGTTAGAATCTGATCCACCCAAAGGGCTTCGTAACAACGATTAACAATCAACGAGCGTGTACGGTATGTTAGAATCTTGTAACATAAATGGAGCTTGATTTTAGTATACCTATATGATCTGCCAAAAAGTAGCAAAAAAATTGAATGTTTAAAAGCCAAACACCAGCTATAATTATCGCTCGAGTATTAAATCGATAAAAAGTCAGTGTGATGAGAAATATAATTTGCAGTGAGTCGCCAATTCAAGGGTCATCAGTATAATTCAATTACTGTACACATTTCAAGTGGTGAACCAATCCTATGATATTACTATTACCTCTCTCAATTTCAACCATTTGCTTAATTGAGTTTATTAACCGACTCGGAGATGTCTCTTACCGGGATAATATTGAAAAAGGAAATTTAATCGAGTAAGACCACCATTATTACTGATTTGTAAAGGATATCGAGGGCTAAATTTCAAAGGAAATTACTGTTAATAAAAATCCATTACTACGTGATCATTTTCGACCCTTTAACCACAAATAATGTGGACTATTTGCTATGGTTATCAAACGGCTTGTGACCATTCGCCTTTGAATGCGGCTTAATTAAACCATTGAATGTTCAATTGAATGGATTCCTGCAAATACAAGTCTAAACAATTATTTTGTTGGCGTGTATTTCACTAGGTATTTTGTTGCCAATTTTGATAATTATAAATCGTATGTGGGAACTTTTTTAATTAATGGCAATGTGACTTTAAAATGAGTAGTAGGTAAGTATTAATGGATGTGGTAAATCGAATGTCCAACATGTTCGCATGTCCAACAGAATTATAGTAATTATAATATACGATGAGCATTGGTTTTACCTATTCCACACAATAGATTTATCCTTTTCTTACATAAAAATTGGTGTCGCGAAACTGCGACTCCACTGTAAATTGGCGTTAAGTGCTGCAGAGCAAAGCCTATGCAATCCTCGAAGGACCAGTCCCGAAACTACGTGATCGCTAAGTTATACGGGACGATTAAATAGCATACACTCGCCAAACCTGATGGATAGTCAGTCGATAGTTCAGATCTGTGCTTTTGGAAAATTAGATAAGCCCAGATTGGAAAAAGAAAAATATGACCCACCTTTGCAGATGGGGCCTCGCTGATCTCCAGTTTGTGTTGTACACTTCATATTGTTTAATTTAAAAATCGCAATATCCTTACAGCAAGAGGTTATGATACATGCGCCCTGTCTGAGATGTTATTTTGCACTGAACAGCAAAGCACACTGCCACCTCTCCAAAGTTGAGTACTTTCTTGCAACAATTTTCCATGGTGACATTTAGGATGGAAAGATTAGGTAGGTGGGAAAATTCAGGATTTTGACATATGCTACCCACCAAGTCTGCGAATGCAATACCCAATCAATCCCATATAATAATTCGCGAACAATAATAATAATAATACTTGGATGATTTATATAGCGCCGTTTTTGTGAAAAATCACCTCAAGGGTGCTGTATCAAAGGATAATCAAAATTAAATTTATGATATTTTTGGTGCATTTAAACAATACAGCAATTTTTGTTCTCGTTGTATTTTAATCAATTGATAGGTTGATCGTTCAAAATATATTTCAAAGCTCCATAACACATGATGAAATTTGTTTTGCTGTTTTTAATTGCATTGAGATAAAAATACAAATAAAAAATTGGCATCTTTGGAGACTTATCACTCAAGCGTTTTTTCTGTACTGCTTTTTTTCTGAACTGGTTTTTCTTAAAAATATATGTAGGAATAAGTGATGGAATCCTCCTTAACACAAAACAAATTTTTATACCATTTAAGATATACCAACAGGGTGTTAACCCGTCTGCTTGGTTCAATATTTTAGCACCTCACAATCCGGAAGCCTCGGTGTCGCGCGTAAATTCTGAAACCATCACTTGGGATCGAGATTGTAAAATATCTATGCAAGATAGTAGATATCATATTTCAAAGACGAAGTTAGAAAAAAAAATTATTACGTTCTCTTTCTGATTAAAAGAAAAATACATATGTTTGCATGAGAGGAAGAGAGATATATAGCTTTTAAAATGTAAGGTCGCTCTGGACGTTTTTGGCCTTATGAAAGTATAACGCGATTTTGGGATGTATTTATTCATAAACAAGTAGACGGGTTTTAAGAGACGTACCTGATTAAATATAACCAGAGATTCCTGGCATATTTTGCAGAAAGTTGAACAAATACATTTTTTTTAAATGTTGCTATTCACTCAGCCGAGTAACCACCCCAAGCCTCACCCCCACCATAATTGTTCAATATTATTATTATTATTTATTTTTTTTAGTTTGTTTATTCAGTTTTTAATTTTACAATAATTTATCTTATAAAACTGATCAATCAGGTTGATTGTAAGGAATCTCTCATTTTTTCCAATTTACTACACACTTTTAAGTTTTAAATGGTAATTACTTTCAAGTATAATACTAATATTAAAATACTAATTATTATAAACTACTAATTATTATAATGTTTACGAACATGTAGTGTATACGGATTTTGCCAAGGCCTTTGATCGAGTTGATCATGATATTTTACTACTTAAAATGTACAAACTTGGTTTCGATCAACAAACACTTATATTCTTCGCTTCCTATTTAAAAGCCAGAAGTCAATATGTAATAATAAATAGACATGAATCTAAACAATTCCCGGCGTTATCAGGTATTCCCCAAGGTTCAAACCTTGGTCCTTTGCTGTTCCTTATACTTATAGGCGACATCCAGGTTTGTGTAAAATATTGCAAATGTCTTCTAATTGACCTCAAACTTTTGATGGAAATAATCTGTTACTATGACTGCTTAAAAATGCAATCTGACCTTGATGCTATTGCAGAATGGTCAGTAAAAAACAAATTAGAATTCAATATAAAAAAATGTGTAACTATGACATATACCCGCTCCCAGAAGCCCGTAGTTTTTGAAAACAACATTAAAGGGAAAACATTATGCCGAGTCAATAGCTTTAAAGATCTCGGTATCGTCTTTGATCCCAAACTGACATTCTCGGATCATATATCACGGCTCACTCCAGCATGCTACAAACTCCTGGGTTTTATCATCAGAATATGTAAGCAATTTGATGACCCAGATGCAATGATAGCCATGTTGATGGAGTCATAAGAAGTAAGCTGGAGTATGCCAGTGGTGTGTGGACTCCGCACCAAGCGAAATATATTAATATGCTAGAACAAATTCAGAAAAAGTTCCTTAGGTATGTCTATATGCGGATGAATGGAACGTACCCAAGATTCATGCACCATATGGTATTACTTGAGGCAACAAAGCTTGGAAACTAGACGTTATGCAAATCTTGCAATTCTTAGTTTTAACATAATCCATAATCGTATTGACAGCCCATTCCTCGTAGAATGTTATGGCTTATACGTGCCTGAAAATTTCAGCCGTAGTCGTCGACACGACTTGTTCAAAATACCATACGGCAGATCAGATGTTCTAGCACAGCATAGCATGGTACTGTTGAACGAAATATCGGAACACTAGATATATATAACTCTTCTTTAGATAGCCTTAAGATTTTTTTGTTTAATAATCATCTTCCTAGGTGTTAATACTGTCAAAATGGGAAAATTGTACAGTAATTGGATAAAAATCTGTTGTACAATTTAAAAAAAAAAAAAACATAATGTATGATAGTAATTTTTAGGTACACAACATTATTCTAGGTATTTGATCAATATTCGATCTAGGTATTTGTATACAATATTATTTGCTTTCATGTTCTACGGAGGAAGAATGAATTAATTTTTGTTTTGATTTTTTTAATTAGATATTTATTGATTTTTATTTTGTTTTGTTTTGATATTTTTAATAAGATTTCAACTAAAAACATTTAATTGATTTATTAAACGTTTTTAGATGAAACAAATTCCGTCAACGGACACAACAATGTCATTTACATTTCTTTCAAATAACCTCAGGAATCACCAGTTAATTAAACGTAACGTACCTCTACGTATCTTAGCACCCTATTTTAATGTTGTCAATAACTAATTTTCCATGAAACAGGCATGCACGATATGAACACATTAGATTGTATTTGCAGATATAATTTCAAAAATAAATTTCTATATCTTGGAAACCTTTTCGAGAGGGTGAACGACTTGTAACGACATTTATATTCCCATATAACTCGCCCGTTAGCATTTCCTCTGAGACGACACGACACGGTATATATTATCATCATGTTGGAAATACTGAGTGCTGCACGTGAAACAAACCATAAAATATTATTTGTATTAAATAATTAATATAAATATAAAACACTTTCACTATTTCAAAATATGCTTTTTTACTAGAAAGCAACATTTACGTTTACGTTAAGTCACGTGGGGTAACCGTACGCAATTTTTACATTGGGATTTTTGTATTAAAAGCTTTAAGTATTTTACTCAACTTTTTTGTTAATTAATATGATTGATCATTAAGGTATCTCAAACAAACATAAAAACCTCATATGGTTCATAAATTTAAAAAAACTATTTAAAAAAGTTTACATGCAAGTCGAATGCGTACACTTACCCCATGTGCGGGGTAAGTATTCCCATACCGTAGGGTAAGTGTTAAAATCAGATTTGTGGTTATCTTAATTAGAATTATCACTTAGCACCCGTGAAATTAACAACATTTCACCAAAAATTATCATAGACTACATCGCTTTGACACAGTTAGTTACACAATAGCACACACATCGGTAAGCAAACATATCGGTAGCAGAAGAAAATTTTTAGAAAAGTACAAAAAAAGTAATTTACCTGCCAATTTTTATTTTCAAATTATGATTCACTGTATACATGTCCTGCTTCAGTGCGAAACAAAGTGCTAGTAAATTAAGGAACGCACGGGCGCGAAACAGGCACAACCTTGTCGGAAACATCACTGCTAACACTTAAACTCCGCGTACGGTTACCCCACGTGACTCTATTCACGTTCAATGAAAGTTCTATTAAAGTTCTGTCATTTTTTAAACTAAGGCAAACTTTCCCTGATTACAAATATTTGAAAATCTTAGAAGTGATGTGTACTAGTTACAAACGACAGTTAGGCTGGGGTTAAATTTAAATTACTATTCATGGACTGTGAAGGTTTGACCGGCGACTTCCGAATTCATACTTTCGCGACCTCTGGATTCATAGTCGACGATCGAATTCTCATTACTCAAACCATCTCTAATAGGTATGCCAAGTCCATTCTGCGGTTTTTTCCATCGAGTCTTTGGTCCCTACCTCAACCCGCCTCAGAAAGTTGCTCAACCGGGTAGCGATAAAAAATCCCTGTACTTGGACCGTACAAATAGTAGCGCACATGGAAGGTGGTAAATAAAAACAGTTTTCAAAGGGTTAAGTACCCATCAATGCAATATATAATCGATTTTTTTTACTTATTTATTTGACTGGGTACATAAAATTATGGCGAAGAGTGTTCTGCACGTTATTCAAATTTGCGGAGGCGGAGTGGAAACGCGAGAGGAGAAGAGGACGGGGGAGAGGAATGAGGGGGCGGAAGGGGAACGGGATGAATAGGAAAGGACACGCAGGTAGAAACTAAAATCGATTTAAAAAATTCCATTGATAATGAGTTGGTTTGGAGAACACACGAATTTATTTAGAGTGCCGAGTTTATGTGCTTACAAGCTGGTATATTCATCTATCTACCTTCTTCTTATATCTTGTTCTATCTTTCTTCTCTATTATTATTTTATTACTATTTATATTATTAAATAGTAATAAAATAATAATAGAGAAGAAAGATAGATATTATTTTATTACTATTTATATTATTATTTTATTATTATTATATTATTTTATTATTATTATCTAAATAAATAAAAATGAATCGCCAAAATGTATGTACGCGCATAACTTCCGAACGACTGCACCAAATTGGATAATTTTTTTTTTGTGTTCTTTATTGTCAGGACAAGGTTTGTAAAAACTACTGGTGAGCTCTGGCATTATGAAATGTATATAAAAAATTGCAATAGGTGGCATGCGAGCTGTTTGAAAACTGAATGTGTCGGGAATGAATGTGTGGAATGCGGGAGAGGGGAGGGGAACCCGGGATGGGGAGAGGAACCTGGGAGAGGGGAGGGAAACTCAGGAGGGGGTTCCCGGGACCGTGGAAGGGGGGAGTGGGTGGAGAGAGGGTAGGTGGAGGAGGCGGAGTATGATCGCGTGAGGGGAAGGGGACGCGAGAGAGGAAGAGGAGGTGCAAGGGGAACGGGACGAATGGGAAAGGATACGCAGGGAGAAGCAATTTCTATATTAAATGGCATAGCAACGCATGCCGGGAACCAGCTAGTTATATAAATAAAAACAAATCGCCGAAATGCATGTATGCGCATAACTTCCGAAGGACTGCACCAAATTGGATAATTGTTTTTTTGTTGTATTCGTTATTGTCAGGACAAGGTTTGTATAAAACTACTGGTGAGCTCTGGCATTATGAAATTTGTATAAAAATAAATCGCCGAAATGTATAAAGCCCGAAAAATGCACCAAATTCGATAATTCTTCTTTCGTTGTGTTCATTATTGTCTGATGAGCACTCGCATTGTTAAATTTAAAAAAAAAATTGCAGTAGGTGGTACGCGAGCTGTTTGAAAACTAAATGTACCGGGAATTAATTTATGGAACGCGGGAGGGGGGGGCAACCAGGGAGGGGAAGGGGAACCTGGGAGGGGGGAGGCGAACCTGCAACGGGGGAGGGGAACCAGGGAGGGGGGAGGGGAACCTGGGAGGGGGGAGGGGAACTCGGGATGGGGGTTTGCGGGACGGGGGAAAGGGGGGAGTAGAGTTGGGAGAGGGAAGGTGGAGGAGGCGTAGTGAAAACGCGAGAGGGGAAGAGGATGCGGGAGAGGAATGGGGTGGGGGGGCGGAAGGGGAATGCGACGAATGAGAAAGGGCACGCCGAGAGAAACATTTTTTTAATTAAATAGTATAGAAACGCATGCCGGATACCAGCTAGTTGAGAATGAATTTGGGCCTCGTGAAATATATATATTTGTTGGTATTGTACCTAATAATTTTGCTTCACCCATTACACGACACCAGTGTTCAAAATGACAGTTTACGCGTTGGTCTAACTTACTATTTTTCATCCCCTGGAGATTTTGGCTTATTTGCTACGCCCTTAAGCCGCCCTTGTGTGTTATCCCACGGCTAAAGGGCCATCCCTCCGCGGGGAAACTGCGGTCATACACTCGACTAAAAGGTCTCGATTAATCCACGCAATAATAATTAATCAACTCCGTATTGATAGCTTAAGTCTGCCTTTTATACGGATTACGTCTCTTGTTTGAAGAAGGGATTTGGCTTTATTTCGTAAACGATTTGCGATTCTGCATGATTTATTTATTTTATGGCTAAAATTGTAATTGTTTCGCCTACTTGGATCTTTCTGAATAAAGCGTAATTGCCTTTTTAATGACATTTTGATTAAATACGAAATGTTTTTGAAATTAAACGTTTAGGAATTCTATGTGGCTTATTTATTCTATGTGGTTAAGATAAATGATAATTTATTTATTTATTATTTATTAATTTTCAACGCCCTAATGGGCTTTTACATGACAAGATTATAATACAGAGACAGTTTTTTTTTTAATAAAAAAGATGAACTATAAAAATATAACTAGTAGGTAAACATCATACAGATAAATTTAGGAATGATAGTGCATTACAATAAAAGAGAAAGTTTCTAAGTTGTAAATGACATAGAAATAAACTAGTAGGTATGTTAGCAATTACAAAATTTACAGGTGACTGATTAAATGTCATGAATAATACATGACAAAATGCAAGATACATAAAACGAAAACGTTAACAAGTTTTTACATTGTAGATTAATATAGAAATACACAAATATATGCAATAGACCCTAGGTGATGCTCCTTAGATATCAAAATATTCTACATAAAAATATTGTTTAGATATTTCTTGAATAACGGTAAACTTATATTAAATACATCGATATTTGAGGTGTATTTGTTCCCTAGTGTGTGAAGTCGAGAAATTGATGCATGTGTGTGATAGTTGGTTAGAGAATTATTGTTACAGAATAATATGTTTTGCCTTGTCGCTCGGGTTGGTACCTTAAAGTCAATGAGATGCAGAAGTTCACAACAGTTTAATTCGGAGTGAATAATTTTAAACAAAAAAGTTAGGTTAATTATTTTTCTTCTGTTTTCTAGGGAATGCAATTTAAGTGTATTTAGTAGGAATGTATAGTTAATGTGTTGAATAGGTATATGTAACTTGAAGTTAATAAATCGTAAAAATTTGTGCTGCACTCGTTCAATATTTTTTATATGAATTTGATAATATGGGGACCAAACGATGGAATTGTATTCCAGCAAGCTGCGTACTAGTGACAAATATACAATTTTAATAGCTTCTAGTGAATCAAAGTCTTTGATGGTTCTGATTATAAATCCTAGTGTCTTCATGCCTTTGTTGGTTATTTCTTGTATGTGGTTTATAAAATTTAATTGGGTGTCAAATAAAACTCCAAGATCCCTGATTTCTTTGACTTTTTCTAAGATTTTGTTATTTATTGTGTATTCAAAAGATAACGGGGTCTTTGTTCTACAAAATGTTAGTGTCTTACATTTATCGATATTGAGGAATAAGTTGTTTGCAACACACCAATTGTGTAATTTGTCAATGTTTGACTGTAGAATAAGGCAGTCTCTTATATTAGATATTTGTTTATATAATTTGATGTCATCGGCAAAAAGCAGAACTTCTACATCGTCGAAACAACTTATTATATCATTTATGAATATAAGGAAAAGGATGGGTCCGAGATGACTCCCTTGCGGTAGACCACTAGTTGCATAAAATAACTTAGATTTGGAGTGTTTAATTTTGACAAATAAGATTCTGTTAGACAAGTAACTTGAGAACCAATCCAACAACTTGCCTCTCAGCCCTATTGCATAAAGTTTTCTAAGTAATAATTTATGTGATACTTTGTCGAAAGCTTTGGAAAAATCTGTGTAAATACTGTCAACTTGTTTTTTTTTTGTAAAAGATTCTGTAATATAGTTATGGTAAAGTAACAGGTTAGTAGCAGTTGACCTACCAGAAACGAATCCGTGTTGGTTTTTATCTATAACTTTTAATATTGACGGATAAATTAAATCGAGAACAAGGGATTCAAAGATTTTCGGGAGCGCTGATTGTATGCAGATTGGACGGTAGTTTTTAATGTCTGTGTCATCACCTTTTTTGAAAATCGGAGTAATATAACTAGATTTCCAACGGGTTGGAAAATGTCCTGAAGAAAGTAAGTGGTTAAATAGTGTGGTGAGTGGACCGGATATTGCAGATGCGCATTGTTTGAGAAATATTGGTGGGATGTTATCTGGGCCTGCAGATTTGTTGGGGTCAAGGGAAATTATTTTATTTAAGCATGATTCCCGTGTAATGAGGTAGTTCTGTAAATGTATTGTGCTTGGGTATATGTATGACGGTACGTTGTTGTCAGATATTTCGCTTTCATATACACTTTGGAAATGATCCGCAAACAAATTAACAATATCAGGGGTGCTGTTGGCTATTTTTCCATCATAATGCATTGTAGGGGGGTAGTCTGTACTTTCATTGTTTAATTTTTTAAAAAAATTCCAAAGATTTTTTGTTCCTAGCGCAGTTTTCTCAATGGAGGTGATGTGTGCTTTATAGCATAGTTTAGATAGTGTTTTACATTTCTTTCTTGTTTCTGAGAAGTTTGAGTAGTCGTTGATTTGGTGAGTGAGTTTAAAAATTTTGTGTAGTTGTTTTTTTTGTTTCAGTAAGAGTATAAGGTCTGTGGAGAACCAAATTGGATATGTTCTGTGTTTAGGTATATATGAGGGGACATGAGATTTTATGTTTTCGGAAAATGTTTCATAAAGTTTTTCTAGATTTTGTTCGATATCACTATTTTTGGTCAAGAAAGTCCAATCTGTATTATTAAGTTGGTAGTTAATAGAGTCGTAATCGGCATTTTTGAAGTAAAGCGTTGTTTGTTTCAGTGGGGGTTTGTTTGTGTACATATTTACGACAATGTGTAAGGGGGGATGATAATTATCCACCTGCACAAGCTGATCGTTTGACATTTCAACACATAGTTTAGAACAGTTTGAAAGAGCGAGATCTAGTAGACGATTACATATATTGGTTACAAAATTGTGTTGATGCAAATTTAAATAGTTAATCATATCTATCACTTCACGTGCTGGGTCGTTAGAACTCTCGTTAGTAATATAACCATTTTCACTAGATGTCCAGTTTAAATTGGGAAGATTATAATCACCGACGATAATTATTTTCGATGTAGGGTGTTTTGACAGAAGAAATTCAATGTCTTCGCAGTGTTTCTTGTAAGTTTGGATATCGGAGTTTGGCGGTATGTATACAGTTCCAATGATGATTTTTTCCATAGGAGTAACAATTTGTACAAATAATTGCTCCAATGAGGTATTTTGCGTGGTTAGTTTTTTCGCTGATATATTTTCCTTAATTGCAATCAATACTCCGCCTCCTCTGGATTTGGTACTAGATTTTGGATTTCTGTCACGCCGAAATACCTTGTGGTTTGTAAAACCAAGTTCTGGAGATTTTATTTCTGGAACGAGCCATGTTTCGGTAAGGATAAATATATCGTGTCCGTGTAAAGGTACCGTTACTTTAAGGTCATTTAGTTTTGTACGAAGTCCTCGTGTATTTTGGTAATAGATTTTGATTTCATCAGGGCATTTGGTCCGGCATTTTCGGTTAGTTAGGCCATATCCAGTGGTGGATTTTGGTTTTTTGAGACATTTACTATTGTTGGCTTATTATTTATAAATTTTATGGTAAGTCCGACTTCGTATATAGGGTATAGGGATATGTATATAGGGATAATAATTGTTTTAACCTTCCTTATCTTTTTTTAATAGTGTATATAAACATACGAGTTATGTGAGAATGTAGGTATTCCAAAACTTATTACTAATTTATTCGATTTTTTAACTATATAAACCGAATTTATTATTTTTCCAAACATGACTGACCACTTTTTTATTGAATGCAACAATGTGATAATATTTTTTGCTATGGTCCATGTATGGTTGCAATTCCAGGAATAACATTTTACAAAACTGTAAAACTAAGTTTTTGAATGTCAGAATAATTAAAACGTGTGCCTACAGGTAACCTGTTTTGGTTTTAAAAACCTTGTTCAGGTTTTTTAGTGAAAACCAATATTTCGTTTTCTTCTTTCTTTTGCAAACTTTCACATTTCTTCACAAAATACATGTCTTTAAAAACTGACCATTTGCAGGAAGTAAGGTTCCCGGCGTGCGTTGCTATGCCATTTAATAAAGCAATTGTTTCCCCTTCCTCGTCTATTCCCATTCGTCCTATTCCCCCTTCGTTTCCCTTCCCCTCTCGCGTTCCCACTCCGATTCCTTTTTCTTCCCTCTCCCCACTCTACTTTCCCCCTTCCCATGTCCCGCTAACCCCCTCCCGGGTTCCTCTCCTTCCCCCCCTCCCGCGAACCCCTACCCGACTTCCCCTCCCCCCTCCCGCATTCCATACATTCAATTCCGGTTTCAGTTTCATTCAGTTTTCAAACAGCTCGCGTGCCACCTATTGCAATTTTTTATACAAATTTCATAATGCCAGACTCACAAGTAGTTTTATTCAAACCTTTTCCTAACAACGACGAACAAAAAAAATCCAATTTGGTGCAGTCGTTCGAAAGTTATGCGCGTACATACATTTTGACGATTCATTTTTATTTATATACATAGATAGAAGATAGAAGATACATAGATTATGAAAACTAGTTACTTCTTTCCGCTACAGTCCTGCGCATCAAAGGACACGACCTAGTAGCGCTATCTGTTTGGTCGGCTAGTAGCTAATTTCAGATAAATGCGAGATTGTGCGTAAGTGCTACCAAAAGTTGATGTAATCCGTTAACTTTGACAATGAGTCTATCTGCCGAGTTTCAGCTCGATTAGATATCGGGAAGTGGGTTAGTTTTCACTTCCAAGATTTGCATTTGTTCGTTTGTAGATAACAAAATCAAAACTCAAAGAATTGTGGGTGGAATCAAAAATTAAAGGTGTGGAAATAAATCATTTCAGAAAATTTTCTCGTAAATCACTCTTTTCGGAATACTTTTCAGAATATCATTGCTACGTTTTGTTGAAAATTGTAATAATTTTGGATCAATGATTAAATTGAATTGCCAGTTACTTTCCAATTTCCCTTTTTTACCCTTCTCCTTCATGCTACCTTCAATTCTCCACATGACCCAATTGGGGATACCATAGATTAACCCAGCTTGACAGACAAAATAATTATTTTGGGTTTACAATTTTACTATTCAATATTACAAAACCACTGCAGTGGTCTACTTGACCATCAGACCACACAATAAATTATGCTTGTGAACATGGCAGTGCTTTAATAAGTTTATTTTCCTTACGAAACATAAATGTAATTGTTTAATGTTCTGAATTTTTTTTTTTTATTTTTTTTTTTTATTTGAATTTTATTTTAGTAATTTGTACATTTAAGTTTACAAATTTCTAATTGATTATAATATTTCATATTGCAGTTTTTTTAATTATAATATTTTAAATTCACAAAATTTTTTTGAAATCACAAAATTTTTTGTTTTTGTTTTATGTAGCTCCTACAATCCATCTTGAACTTTTCAATTGGTGAGGACTTAAGAGTTTCTGGTAGTGTGTTATATAACTTAATTCCTTTGTACAGCAGACTGTTTTGCGTATTCGTTTTGTCCTTTTTGTTTAATCTTATTTCCTTGCAAGTCCTTGTGTAATGTCTGTGAATGTCATTATTGTATACGATTTTATTTGTGAAGTATTTTGGTAACATGTTGTTTAATATTTAACCAATTAAGTAGTTAATTATTAATTAATTAGTTAACCAATTAAGTTCCTTTAACATTTTAATTATTTTTGAAAATCTATTTCTTCGGAGTATTATTCGCATTGCTCTGTTTTGGAGAATTTGAAATTTATTCTGTTCTCTTTCATTACAAAGGAAAAGGATACTTGAACAGTAGTTGAAGTGTGAAGCAATAATTGAATTGTAAATGGTGATGGCGGTTTTTCTGGAAATTTTAGGCCGAATTCTTCCCAAAAAAGATATCTTTTTGCCAATTTTCTTGTGGGTATATTCGGCATGTCTATTGAAGTTTAGTTTGGAATCTAATATGACTCCTAAGTATTTCATTTCAGAAACATTTTCAATAATTTCACCATCAATTTTAATTTTGCTTTCACTGGATGTCTTCTTATATCCAATCACCATACATTTTGTTTTTTTTTGTATTTAATTTAAGCTTATTTATTTTTAGCCATCTTGATACATCATCTAGTTCATTATTTAAAATATTTATTAGTTCTTCATAGTTATCTCCAATTAAGTATATAAGTGTATCATCGGCAAAAAGTCGTACTTTGCATTTTGAAAATATTTTCACCATGTCATTAATATAGAGTATGAACAATAGGGGTCCAAGGACCGATCCCTGCGGTACTCCTAATTTATTTTCCATTGGTTTTGAGAATTGATTATTTATTTTTGTTATCTGTTTTCTGTCTTTCAAATACTCTTCTATTAATTTAATGGCTATAGATGAGAAACTAATTTCTTTAAGTTTTCTTATTAAGATTTCTCGATCTATAGTTTCGAATGCCCTTTGAAAGTCTAAAAATATTGCTAAGATAAATTTATTACTATTCATTCCTTCCTTCCATTCTTCGACAATTACGTTTAATGCTGTTTCACACGAGTTATTAGATCTGAATCCTGATTGCTCTTGGCATAGAATATTGTGTTTATCTAGGTATTGTAAAATTTGTTCTTTTATTATAACTTCAAGAATCTGCTCATATTTTGGTAAGGTGTTGATTGGTCGAAATTCTTCACATTTTCTGGTATTTTTAACCTGGCAATAATTAATGAAATGGCAATAAATAATGATGAAAACTTCTCAACATACTTTCTATAGGGCATATAATATACGTCCCCATATTATTAATTTCGATTAGAGTTAAAATAATAATCTTATAATAATGCAGAAGACTTTGAGAAAAATCAATTTTTCATGAATCTTAAATTTCTTCAATAATTTAGAAAAAAACAACCAGAGTGTGTAATTTACACGCGTGGTAGAAGTGACACCTTCAGAAAAATAATGTAGATGAGAATGGGGAGACTACAAAGCACTTTTTTATCAAAGTAAAGGATATTTTTTCCAAATTTTTGTGGTCTAATTACAGTGCACCTTTTCCAATCTTTTTAGGAATGTGTTTTCTTCTTCGGAGTCGCTAGATAACGATTTCTTTTATGTTTTATTTTGCTTGTTCATTTTGAAGTGGTTCGGAGATTGGTTATTGATTTTTATTTATTTATTTATTTATTTATTTATTTATTTATTTATTTATTTATTTATTTATTTATTTATTTATTTATTTATTTATTTATTTATTTATTTATTTATTTATTTATTTATTTATTTATTTATTTATTTATTTATTTATTTATTTATTTATTTATTTATTTATTTATTTATTTATTTATTTATTTATTACACGCCCTGATGGGCTTTTACATTATAATTTATAAGTTGATTAACAAACAATGAAGAAAATATAATACAATGAGAAAAGAAAATACACAAAACAATGTAACAACAAAACAAATAATAAAATAAAAATACATATTTTGTAAAAATTATAAGAAGTCTTACATTCAATATAAACAAAAACTGAAGAAATTATGTAAATCTATTTGTGCCTAGAAGAATAAAAGTGATAGAATATACAACGTTTATACTGAATAGTTTTAAGATGCAATATATCACCTAGATTAGAATATTTATTTCCGAGACTGTGAAGTCTCGGAAACGGAGAATTTTGATAAGCTAGTGTCCTGGTGTTATTGAAGTAGAAGGGTAATAAATGTCGACATGATTTTTGGGGAACATGGATATTGATAAATTGAAGTAATTCAGAACAGTCAATTTTGTAATGCAGTATTTTATGTAATAGTATTAAATCTGTGCTTATTCTTCTTTCTGAAAGTTTCAATAGAGACGTTTTATCCAGGAGATAATTGTAATCAATGTTTAGTATAGGAATATGCAACTTATAGTTTATAAACCTTAGAAACTTCCGTTGAATCTTTTCAATGTTGTCTGAATGAATGTTGTAAAAGGGAGACCATAACGTAGAATTATATTCAAGTTGGCATCTGACAAGGGTTTTATATAACATAATAAATGTATCTAAATCATTGAAATCTTTTGCAGCTCTCAAAACAAATCCAAGAGTCTTTAGGGCTTTGTTGATAATATTATTAATATGACATACAAAGGTGAGTTTACTGTCGAACATAATGCCTAGATCCATAATTTCACTAACACAATTTAAATTTTCATCATTTAAAGAATACTGAAAAATAATAGGATTATTTATTTTGGAAAAATGAATGAACTGACATTTATTTATATTTAATGCTAGTTTGTTGATAGAGCACCATTCAAAAAGATATATCAAGTTAGTTTGAAGTATAATACAATCATTAATGTGGTTAATCTCTTTATACAGTTTCATGTCATCGGCAAACAGTAGCACATTTATGTCAGTAAATATATCAACAATATCATTTATAAATTTAATAAACAAAATGGGCCCTAAATGGGAGCCTTGCGGCACTCCACTTGTTGCTATAAATTTGTAAGACTGTGTGCCATTTATTTTCACACTAAGAATTCTTTTGGACAAATAACTAACAAACCAATTTAATAAGCTACCATAAACTCCAAGTTTCGCCAATTTATTGATTAGTATTTTGTGACACACCTTGTCAAAGGCCTTGCTAAAATCAGTGTATATTGAGTCAACCTGGCACCTGTTGGCTAAAGATTTAGATATGAAGTTTTCGTATATTAGTAAATTGGTCAGTGTAGATTTATTTGAACAAAAGCCATGTTGGAAGGGAGTTATAATTTTTTTTATGTTTGTGGATATTTTATGGAGGACAATTTTTTCAAAAAGCTTGGGTATCGATGATTGGATAAATATTGGTCTATAATTTGTTACGTCTGTTTTGTCCCCTTTTTTAAAAATGGGCGTAAGAAAACTGTGTTTCCATGTATCAGGGAAACTGCCTGTCTCTAGTGACTGGTTAAAAATTAGAAAAAGAGGAACAACTAAGCCGTTTAAACATTCTTTAATTAGCACAGGTGGAATATTATCAGGTCCTGCATTTTTTCTAGCATCTAACAAATTTACATGGTTTTTGATATCTTTAATTTCTATGCGTACTTCAGATATATCCAGACTAAGATTCGATGAGAATTTTGGAATTTCATTGCTAGGTATATCCTCTTCATACACAGACTTAAAATAATCGGCGAATAGATTTACAATGTTTTTATCATTACACCCAATTTTTCCATTGAAATTCATAGAAGTTGGAATACCTAAGTTAGTATTTTTTTGAGAATTAGTGTAGTTCCAAAACTGTTTTATATTTACACGAATTTCACTTTCAATTTTGTCAATTTAATTTTTATAGCACAATTTTGAGATTTTACAGCACTCCCTTCTTAACAATTGAAATTTATTGTAATCACTCGTCAGTCTGGATCGCTTGTAATTTTTATGAGCTATTTTCTTACTGTATGTTAAAGTGATCAAATTGGGACTAAACCAGTTTGGAAAATGAGAAATTCTATTATGTCTTAGGGGCACAAAATTTGCAATAGCATCATTTAGAATGTCATAGAATTTATTTACATTATCGTTTATATCTGCGTTTTCCAGAAAGGACCAGTCTTTTGTATTTAAGCAATCAGAAATTTTTTGAAAATTTGCTTTACGGAAGTTATAAGATGACTTGATATTTTTAAGATGAGTGTTGTTAACAAAGGGAATAACTATGTCCAGAGGAGGATGGTAAACGTCTACAGGTAATAGTTCTTCCAAAGATTTACATACATTAGCAGTGGGCTCACTGCAAAAAACTAGATCAAGAATGCGACTATTTATATTAGCGACAGTGTTTAGTTGTGCGATTGATAAATAATTCGACATACCCAGAATCTCTCTCTCACTAAGAATAGCAGTTGATATATTAATACCAGACAATTCAGGGTCATCATGGTTCCAGGTAATATTTGGCAAGTTATAGTCTCCCACTACGACAAGTTTGGCACTGGGATATTTAAACCTTAAAAATTCCACGTCCTCAATATGTTTTGTGTACAGCTGTGTATCGGAGGATGGCGGTAAATACAAACATCCAATTATTAACTTGCCAGCATTTTTGTTTTCGAGCAACACGAATATTTGTTCAACCTCACTATTTTTGTTTTTAAGCACTTTTGACGGAATACGTTTGTGGACAGCAATCAGAACTCCACCCCCTCTTGTATTGGAGCTGGTGTTTGGACTACGGTCTATTCGGTAGATGTGGTGATCGTGCAATCCAAGTTCCGCTGAGAAAATTGATGGTGTTAACCAGGTTTCCGTTAACATGATGACATCGTGTGGGAGAGTCGGGACACTTATTCTGAATTCCTTTAGTTTCGTTCTGATGCCTCTGACGTTCTGATAGTAGATGTTACATTTATTTAGTTGGATAGTAGATGTTACATTTATGTACAAAAATAAAATTTTTTTTTCGACTTCGTGTTATTTGATCCTTGGTCCACTGGTCTGTAGAAGTTCGTCAGGTGCTTTATTCCTCTACACCAAAGGAGACTTGTGTGGTGGTGTGAATTTATCGTTTTATATTAGAACCGAGTACCCGTGAATTAAATAAATATTTTATTGCTGTCTCATTCCCTCGCAGGCTAAATCCTAATATGTGTTTGTCTCTTTTTAGTGGCGCTCGTTTCCGTTTCATCGAGTTTCAAATCTCAACGGTGCTAAAGAATTTTTCACTTCAGTAAGCATATACATACATAAGACATGATACTAGCTACGATAAAAATACAAGACTTTTCGAGACCTGCAAAAACCAAGTTTTCTCTTAAGACAGATGGAGTTTATAAACTCTGCTGTTCCGGACGTGACAAGGATTAAACCGAACGGAACATATCCAAAAGGATCAGAACACTTTCGAGCATGTTAGCTCGGCCATCCTGACTAATCGGCAAATGGCGAGCATTTAATTGATACCGACCATTATTTTGAATGTGTTCCTGAAATCCTGGGAAGACCGGAACCTATAGAGCACGCCTAATTACGGAGGCAATTGAAATCAATTAATATTACTAAAGACGATGAGGTTAAACTCAATTGTTCGTGGTATCGGCAATTGACGGCTACACCAAAACTAAAGGCAAAAAATCTTTTAAAATCATACCATAATACCAGCTCTTAGAAGATTGGAACTGGTAACACCGTATCGTATTTAAGCACAGACTTCACCACAATCTTCGATTACACATCTGCCCTGATTTCGGACACTGAAATATCGTTCGAAAAGTTGGACAAAGAAAAAGGTTGCGCAACACCCCATAATAACCCAAAAATAAATCATAACTAACCAGATACGAATAGTATTATACAGAGAGTCAGATAGTTTATAACTTTAACCACGGTAAGAACATAACATTAGAAAAACGATAAGTCAGCGATAGAGTAATTTGCATAATGTCACAATAGCGGTAGGTGTGGAGTGTTGTGTTGTCCTGTATCGGATATTTAAATTAATGTAGTAATTAGCATTTTTCCTTTTCATCATTTTTCTTAAATTCAATGTGTAGACTCTTTTACTCATAACTTTAACGTGTGTGTTAAGTTTCGTTAACTATTTCGATGCATTTTTTGTCTACGCGCTCATTTGTCTTTGGTCATCTGTCAGCTTTCTCTTTTCGCATATAAAATTTTTAATTTCATTTCTCGTAATTCATTCTCCAAATTAAAGCCGCAGTGCTCAGATTAGAGTCAAACCCTGTAAAATCGCAATTCATCTGAATGATAAAGCGAGTATAACAATATCCAGTGCAAACACAAGTGTTTGTTACTTACAAAAAGATAACCTCAAATACATAACCTTTGTCTCTCTCTCCAAAAAACGAAAAATTCTACGAAGCTGCCCACCTTACAACTGAAAGCAGATTTTCTGGAGATCATACCCTGGGACCCTACAGTAGGAATGGATGAAAACTTCCAGACTGACCATTGTAGGTACCAAATATGAGTGGATCCAACGTTATGGTCGGACTCTTGTGCCACATGAAGCAGAAAAAACCCATCGAAATCAAGTCACCGTATGGTCGGTACACACGTCAACGGTTTATCGTAGCGATTTAGCTGCACAGACCGTTTGTGCAGATCATTGAACGTCCATAGTGTGTCCACACGTCTACAATATCTACGTCATCATCATACCATCCACGATGGAAGACGATGACGCGTTAGCGCTAGCCTGGCTTATTTTGTGCAAAAAAAGAAGATCTCGTAGTGTGTGGTGTAAGGATTGGCTTCTTAAAAGGGAGTCATACTCTCACATAATACCATAAACGAGAAACATAGATTTCATCAGTTCCAGCTCCAGATTTTAAGGATTTTTTGGCTTTGTTGAGTTCCTCCTTGTAGGAAGTTCGCAGATTATTAATTTTCTTCACTACCATCTCCCTATTGGCATTAGGATCAATAGGTTTGAACTTATGAATTAGCCTATTGTAGGCAACATTTTTCTTATTGCGGTCGTGATAATCTTTACTTTTCTTATTCCACATGCAAATTTCATTTTTATAGCACTGGATAAACTCTTCCAATAAATCAAGGGTTCCGCCACAATCTTCTTGCAACATGTTTTAACGTTCACGGACACATCCGCCTACGGCAAAACTTGTGAACGAACTGAACGATTGGCCCGACTTTCATCATACGCTACGATAAAACTGTGCGAACGCGATCGACAACGATTTATCGAACAGATTTTGCAACTGCCTCCGACGGCTTGCACCAACTAAAAAATCTGCGCCAATTTTCGTACACACGTTCGATATAACTGCACAAACGGTCTGTGCAGCAAATCGCTACGATAAATCGTTGTCGTGTGTACCGACCATTACAGAAAACCATCATTGCGAAAGAACAATGTGGTTTTAGAAGTTGGCGAAGAATTATTTTGTCTACAAATATCTTACGCGATTATATATCGAAAATGAAACTAAGTAGATTCTTCGTAAAGCATCCCAGAGATGTCAAGGCATCTGATGTATACTCAATGATCATTTACATGTGGAGTTGATGTAAAAGTGCCAATCTTGAAAAATATTTTGTTATTGGCAGATTGATATGAATTACATCATTAGGAAACGAGTGTAGGCGGTATTTTATACGAATATAGATTTTTCTTGGTCAGTTAACCGTAACCACACATCTATTTTCAAACATAAAACACAGCTATAATTAGCAAAAATTTTCTATGTAACGCCATCATCGCATGAGTAGTCAAAGTCAGCGGTTTCCGGTGTACGAAAAGTGCGGCGGATATTTTTAGAGCGGAATATTTTATGAATCATAAAAATGTCTTTTGATTTAACTTTACCTGAAATACACCCAATTAAATTTTCATACGAATGGAAAAAAATGCTTTAACAGTAGCTGGCATTATTTTACTTTGTTGAATGTAGACATGTCAATACTGACAAGAGACTTTTTCCCTTGAATCTCATGTATGTCGATATCAGAATCAATCAATTTTATCTACCAATGGTATGCATTTAAGATGACAGATGTTTCTCGCGTTTTATTGTCGTGGTGACTGCTTTGATTGAAAAGTTTGTAAAGTAATGTTAGGAAACGAAAATACTACATGAAATGCTGATTATATAAACTTTTGCATAATCAGTACCTATTTATTAAGTGTTTTTTTTTTCTGTGTGTAGTGTGTGGGTGTTTTTAAGGAAGTTCATACTTACCTATATCTTAATACAATCCTTATAATGTAGATATATTATTTTAAAAACATTTTTGGATTCAATCACACATTTTCGTAATTTCAGTATAAATTTGTTTATATTTTCTACTCATTTTATTTTCTTTGTTAATTACTTCGCCAAATATCATAATTATTCATCATCAACAACTGTTGACTCTTAGCATGATAGCAACGAAAAGGTTCCCCAAATTAAGAATACCAAAATCCAAATGCCTAAAAACAGTTGGATCTTTTGACTTCTTCTTCTCTGTGTGCCGTATCAGGTCCCCCCGACGTTGGCGATCACTCTTGAAAATGTCTCTCTGTCTTGCGCTGCCCGGAAGAGCTCCTCACACTTCTAATGCTGGTCCACTCTCGTATATTTCGCAGCCAAGACATTTGTCTCCTACCAGGACCTCGGCGACCCTCTATCTTGCCTTTCAATATTAAATGGAGCAAGTGATACTTCTCCCCTCGAAGTATGTGACCAAGATATGATCTTTTCCGGATTTTTAATAATGTAAGCAGTTCTCTATCTGCTCTAGCCCACCTGAGAATTTCTGTATTGGTGAACGCAGTTCTTGCTGCTTCAATTCTGCACTTAACGTCTACATCTGGGTCAAGAGTCTCCGTGAGAATACTGCCGAGGTATCTAAATCTTTCCACTTTTTCGACATTGCAACCATTTAACTGTATCACTGATTCAGAGTGGTCTAGTCTTTTGACCATATAATTTAATTTTTAATCTCGCAATACAATTTTTTTTCTCTCTCAAAATGTAAGCCTTTATCTAAAAATTGAAAAAAGAAAATAAATTATATCGAACTTATCTAATCCTATAAAAAGTACAACAAATACTTTGTACCTTCAAAAGTCCAGCTTCGAACTAAATTTTTCCATCAGTTTATCTTTAAAATTTCTTGACGGAAACGTTGAAAATCACTTAAAAAAATTAGTGATCACGAATACATAAATCAAATATTATTCTAAGGTAAACAATGTTCAAAAGTGGGTTTTCACTAACTTGTTAAGAATAATTACTGATATTTTTGCTTTAATTAAATCCAACATATGAATAAGCATTGGGGAGCTAAACCTTTCTTCTTACATAAATAATACGTACCGTTCATCAACCCGAAGATTTCCGTTCTTGTAATGAAAGATATGTTAATTGGGGGGAGAGGGGACAACTTGGCTTAAAAGCTCCGCCATTTAGTATATAAATTTCAAACGATTTATTGTTAAAGTGAATAAATAAAATAAATAAAATAAAAAGCCTTTTATTTCTTGCAAAGTTGCCGAGTTATAAAAGTAATAATAAGTATAATTAATGTTATTTACAATCTTGTTGAAAAAAAATATTATAAACGTATCTTAAATAAATTCATATGCAAGAACCCCTCTCTCAGGCGAAGGTGAAGGCCTCCTCTAAAGAATTCTTTTTTGTACAAGCCAATTATGTCTTATTTTATTCCTTTGATTGTTTCACTTAGTTCGATTTAAACGTTCGTGGGTAGATAAAGTTCTGACGTTATAGGTTACTATGAAAAGCTCATCTTTTGTTTTGTTCGTAGGGTTTAGAATTTTTTTTTTGTGTTTGTGTCACTTCTTGTATTTTTGAGGAAGTTTGGAATTTCTTCTTCAGAGGGTTTTGGTCTTGATCTTCCACGGTGACCAGCCGGGTTGGAAGATGAGGTTTGGTTTTTATTGTTGTTTTTGTTTTTTGCATGTTGCCTGTATCGGAGGGGGGCGGTAGTTGCTACAAGTTATCAGCTTTGTTACACTGAGCTCTGGTCCTGTTGTTTTGATTTTTATTTACTAAAAAGTTAAGCATGCTTGGTTTCATAATTCCTTCAGACATGCTAGAAGTTCTTCTCTTTGAATGCTGTTTATTTTTCTTGTTGGCCTGTTCTTTTGTTCTGTCGTCTGTAGGTGTTTCAGGAGACAATGAAAGCATTCTCTTATTGCTGTCCGTGGTTTTGTCTTTGACTTGTACGACAAGTTTGTCATACTTAATTTTCGCTATATTGCCTTTCTCTCTCTCGAGTTTTGCCTGCACTTGTAGCTCTTTTCTTTTTTCTAGTATTTGTTTCGGATAGTCTTCCGTTATGTAATGTATGGTTTCTCTCAGTGCCTCTCTTCTCTGTTTAAATATTTTTATTTTGGTGCCAAGTGTGGTGAATGTAGCAATTATTGGTCGAGATTTTTCTCATTTTTTGCCTATTCTCTTGACTTCTTGAATATCTCTGGGATCTAGGTCTAGAGAGAAATATTCCTTTACAAAGTTGATAATAATGTTTTCCAATATTTGGTATGAGGTTTCGGCTTCCTCAATGCCGAAAAAGACGACATTATTTTTTCGTGCCTGTTTTTCCATGAAATACATTCGTTTTTCTTGGTTTTCCAACTTTTCTTTGAGGTTTTCATATTTTTCATCCCAAATTTTAAACTTTTCCTCCAGTATGTTGTTTATATTTTGTGTAACTGTTTCTGTTACTTTTTCTCCGCATTTTAGGATTGTACTTTTTTGTGAATCGAGTTCGCTTTGGATCTTACGAAGTGCGTTCATGACTTCTTCCATGGTAATTTTTTGAGATAGTCTGTTGTTTTGATACTACGGTTGCCCTCTCGTGGATTTTCACAGAAACACGTCGTATATGGCGATTAATAGCCGATTTTCGATCTCGAATGGTTCGGAACTTGTTGACGTACTTTCTGAGTTTTTCAACAGATGGCGTCAGTTAGTTAAAGTAAATCTTGCATATCATTTCAAAGAAGTGAGGTTATAATTTCAATGATTTTATTTAAAAAAGCACTATGGTAAGTTGTTACTCACGGTTGCCTTTCTGTTAATTGTCTTTTTATCTCTTAGACTCAGTTTTTTCGGTATGTGGGCGTAAAATGCACTAGAGATGTAAACACTCAATCGCGGTATTTTCGCTGTTTTTCACAGTTTCTACTTATTATTAGGGTTTATCCACACTGTATGTTATGATTTATTTGTCTCTTTACTATTTTTTGTCTATATCGCTGAGTTTTTCCACAATATTTAACTTTACAGTCACAAATAATACGGAGTCAAAGTAAACAGTAGCTCACTAGCGCCACCGTCCTGGCCTTAAAGTAATGTTAGGAAACGAAAATACTACATGAAATGCTGATTATATAAACTTTTGCATAATCAGTACCTATTTATTAAGTGTTTTTTTTTTCTGTGTGTAGTGTGTGGGTGTTTTTAAGGAAGTTCATACTTACCTATATCTTAATACAATCCTTATAATGTAGATATATTATTTTAAAAACATTTTTGGATTCAATCACACATTTTCGTAATTTCAGTATAAATTTGTTTATATTTTCTACTCATTTTATTTTCTTTGTTAATTACTTCGCCAAATATCATAATTATTCATCATCAACAACTGTTGACTCTTAGCATGATAGCAACGAAAAGGTTCCCCAAATTAAGAATACCAAAATCCAAATGCCTAAAAACAGTTGGATCTTTTGACTTCTTCTTCTCTGTGTGCCGTATCAGGTCCCCCCGACGTTGGCGATCACTCTTGAAAAGAGTGATCGCCAACGTCTCTCTGTCTTGCGCTGCCCGGAAGAGCTCCTCACACTTCTAATGCTGGTCCACTCTCGTATATTTCGCAGCCAAGACATTTGTCTCCTACCAGGACCTCGGCGACCCTCTATCTTGCCTTTCAAAATTAAATGGAGCAAGTGATACTTCTCCCCTCGAAGTATGCGACCAAGATATGAACTTTTCCGGATTTTTAATAATGTAAGCAGTTCTCTATCTGCTCTAGCCCACCTGAAAATTTCTGTATTGGTGAACTCAGTTCTTGCTGCTTCAATTCTGCACTTAACGTCTACATCTGGGTCAAGAGTCTCCGTGAGAATACTGCCGAGGTATCTAAATCTTTCCACTTTTTCGACATTGCAACCATTTAACTGTATCACTGATTCAGAGTGGTCTAGTCTTTTGACCATATAATTTAATTTTTAATCTCGCAATACAAAATTTTCTATCTCAAAATGTAAGCCTTTATCTAAAAATTGAAAAAAGAAAATAAATTATATCGAACTTATCTAATCCTATAAAAAGTACAACAAATACTTTGTACCTTCAAAAGTCCAGCTTCGAACTAAATTTTTCCATCAGTTTATCTTTAAAATTTCTTGACGGAAACGTTGAAAATCACTTAAAGAAATTAGTGATCACGAATACATAAATCAAATATTATTCTAAGGTGAACAATGTTCAAAAGTGGGTTTTCACTAACTTGTTAAGAATAATTACTGATATTTTTGCTTTAATTAAATCCAACATATGAATAAGCATTGGAGAGCTAAACCTTTCTTCTTACATAAATAATACGTACCGTTCATCAACCCGAAGATTTCCGTTCTTGTAATGAAAGATATGTTAATTGGGGGGAGAGGGGACAACTTGGCTTAAAAGCTCCGCCATTTAGTATATAAATTTCAAACGATTTATTGTTAAAGTGAATAAAAACACAAAAATTGCACAATTTATTGTTGTAATTGCCTGTCTGATTTCAAAGAAGGAGATCAGTGGCTGACTGGAGCAATTTGATGGAAGCACCCTCCCCAAAAATACTTAATTCAAATGCTTGGAATTAATACATCAGATCGGACCAAGTATCGGGGCTCCACAAAATGAGCAGCCCGAGTAAATTTGGCTTCCAATTCTTAAATGGTGAACAGCCTCGAATCCCATACAAATCTCAAGTACGTCCAACAATTAAATTTGGGAGCCACCTGTGGGCAGGCGTGCGCTGGAAATGCTCATTATGGTCTCATAAATCTGTAACTTCTTTGTTTCTTGTCGTAAAACAAACAAAAAAAATGGTATGCTGATTAAAAAACTAAACAATCTTTCTGTTTCATATTTTTATTCAGTGAATTATTATTATTTTGACATAAAAAATGTCATATCAAAAACAATTTATCCTTTTTTAGTACTGCGACAAGGTAATTTTCTAATAAAAAGGAGCAGCGGCAAAACCGTTTTTTACGCTTTTGCGTAAAAAATCCGCAATTTTTTTTAATGAAAACATTAAAAAAATATTTTTCCTATAAAATGTTAAAATTTGAAATGTTGAACTTTGTTAAAATCCAGTTTAGGTATCATTTTCTTAAAGGAATCTTATAAATCATTATTACTTAAAACTAAAATATTTAAAATACACATTATTTTAGATTAAAAATTAAACTTAGCGGTGATTTTTAATAAAATATATATAAAGTAGTTCAAATGCTTTAAATTTTTACTACGAAAAATTCCACATTTTGATTCAATTAAATATCTCAGCCCGAACCCGTACTTTGACATTATTTTAAATATACAAAAGAACAAAAAAAATATTTTTTACAAGAAATAAAAATTTATCATTATTTATCTTATTAAAACCAGTATAGGTAATATACGAAAAAGAAGCATAGTTTTTCGATTTATGAGACGGTCTTGTTCCGGGCCATTCCATAATGACAGAGGTTGCAAATGCTCTTTATCGTATCATATATCTGTAACTTTTTTGTTTCTTATCATAAAAAAATAAAATTTGGTGTGCTGATGAAAAATTTCACAATCTTTAATTTTTACGCACCAGATTTAAATGTCCGGGTTAAATTTTCCCCCCAAAAAAAAAAAAAAAAAAAAAAGAAGGAAAAACTAAACCCTTTCATACACTTCCCCAAATGATCATCTAGTGAATCCACGTTATGCAATTGCACTATATAAGTATTATAAATACAAAACAATACAAGAACAACATGTCAACCTACTAGAGACCAAATGGGAATATAATTCACCGACTCCAGATATTTTCATATCAGAGGGTTCGGCTCTGTGGCATTTCTAATTGAACCTATAAATCCTACTGATCCCTCAATATAAATATTTAAAAAATCTTTTGTAATCCTACATGTATTTAAAATTACTGCTTTTTGCATTTTTATATACAAATTCTTTGACAAATCTAATATGCTTAAATTTTGAATCAGATTCCTAGGTATTATGCCAGTGGCCGAAATAACAAATGGTAATATTTTTATAGTCCGAGAATGCCAAATTCTTTTAATCTCATTTCCTAAATCTGTGTATTTTCTAATTTTTTCAGAAACAGTTTTTTGAATATTACAGGAATTTGGAATAGCTACATCAATGATATAAGTTATTTTTTTAATTTTGTCATGTAAAACTATATCAGGTCTATTATGACTAATTGTTCTGTCTGTTAGTATAGTTTTATCATAATATATTTTATAAAATTCATTTTCTATAAATGAATTTGGTTCATATTCATAATAAGGTACTACATTACGGCAATCATTCAAGTTATGTTAAATTACCAAACTTTGGTGAATTATTTTTAAAACCTGATTGTGCCTAAATGTATACTCGGAAGGCGCTAATATAGAACATCCCGATATAATATGTTCTATAGTTTCGGGAAAAGCCAAACATTTTCTACATAAATCATCAATTTGATTTATATCTTTGATTATATGCTTTCTATAATTTTTAGTATTAATGACTCTATCTTGAATGGCAAGCATAAATCCTTCTATTTCTGCGCTCAACTCTCCAATACTCAACCATTTGTTTGACGAAAGTTTGTCAACATACGTTTGGTTGAGATAATTGAAGTGTTTTGCGTGAATAATTTTATTTGACCAGGAATCTAATAATTCCTGGTTAGTATTTATAAGAATGTTGGCATTCTCGTCATATAAATTTAAAGGTGTAATATTTCTATCTGCCTTGCAAATTATTTTGTGCATTTCTGAGCTATTAGCTTTCCTATGGAAAAAATTTCTAAGCATTTCTACCTGATTGTGTTTCAAAGATGTTATTTTGACTACACCTCTACCTCCTAAATTTCTAGGTAAATTAATTCGTTCTATAGCTGAATTTGGATGATGGCAATTAAATTTTGTTACCGTAGTTCTAATTAATCGTTCTAAACTATCTAAATCTGTATTGGACCATTTAATTATGCCAAATGAGTACGTTAGTAGAGGTATTGCCCAAGTATTTATTGCTTTTACTAAATTTTTAGCAGATAGATTGCATTTTAAAATTTTTCTGATCCTAGTTTGAAATTTAATCCTAATATCATTTTTAATACTAGTGTGATCTAATCTATTCGATTGCGGGTATCCTAAATATTTATAAACCTCATCCCCTTTCATACTTTGAATTTTGAAATTTCTAAATATACCCTCGTCTCCATCTACAATTTTGCCTTTCTCTATATGGATAGTTTTACATTTATCTAAACCAAAAGTCATTTTAATATCATCTGAAAAAATTTTAACTACCTTAATCATTTTCTCTAAATTTGATTCAGAATTTGAAAATAATTTTATATCATCCATATATAATAGATGTGAAACTATACTACTCTCTCTTGTATTACCCTTAATTTTTATTCCAAACTTGCTTTTAATTAACATTTTAGAAAGGGGATTCAATGCTAAGCAAAACCAAAGAGGGCTCAATGAGTCTCCTTGAAAAATCCCTCTTTTTATTGAAATGCCCGGTACTACTATTTTCTTACCTTTTAAATTAACTAGCAAATCTGTATTCCAAAAGGACATAATATTTTTCAAAAAGCTAATTATAATTGGGTTAACTTTATATATTTTTAATATTTTGATTAGCCACGAGTGCGGGACACTATCAAAAGCTTTTTGATAATCTATATAACAAGTATGTAAATTACGCTTTTGATTTTGAATTTGTTTTAAAATTACAGAATCAATAACTAACTGTTCTTTACATCCCATATGTTTTCTGCGACAACCTTTTTGTTGTTCAGATAAAATATTTTTTTCATCCAAATGAGTATATATTAAATCTGTCAAGCAAGAGGTTAAAATTTTGTATATTGTCGGTAGACATGTAATGGGTCTATATTGAGAGGGATTATTAATATGTTCGCTTTTAGGCAACATATAAGTAATGCCCTTAGTTAGAAAATTAGGAAAATTTTGAGGTTCTCTGACAAGTTTTGAAAGATTTTTTGCAAAAAGAGGATGTAAAGTAGTTAGACGTTTGTACCAAAAATTATGTATCCAATCGCAACCCGTGGCTTTCCAATTATGAATATTTTTTATAATTTTGGCTAACAATTCAACCGATATATCAGAAAAACTCATTTGTTCAATGTCTGAACAATTGAGTTCTTCATTTTCTATCCAGTTACCTGCCTCATTATGTTTTATATCTTTACTCCAAATGTTTGTCCAAAAATCGCGCATATCTGATTCAGATGGCAACGGAATATTATTATTCGAAATAATATTCTGTTTATCGTCAAGTTTGGAATAAAATATTTTCTCATTTTTCTGAAATAATCTATTATTATTTCTTTTATTATACGTATAATTATATCTTTTTAATCTACTAGCTTTTACACCTAATTTTTGTTTTAATAAATCTAATAAATCATTGATTATATTTTCATTATTATTACTACCAATGCTATAACCAAATTTTCTCCCAATTTCATCTACATATCTCAAAATATTCCTACTTCTATTTCCATTTTTATATTCAATTACTCTAGCTATACTACTTCTTAAAAATACTACATCATTTTCTAATCTAATCTGCCATTCTGGTTTACTATAACTATATGATCTATCATCAGAGGATATTAATTTAACTCCTAACTTATTACATATAGTGATAGCACTAGCGTACACTATTGTATGAAGATCTAAAAAACTAATATCGTCAAATATTATTTTTGGTAAAATTAAATTATTTAATTCAGAAATTAATTTAGATAATTTCTTTGACGTATGCAATTTTGGTAATTTTGGTCTAACTGTGGGCTCTATATCTATATATCTATTTATATTATTTTGAAGCAAGTTAGCTAATTCTATTACATTATCATCTAGTAAGTTTAAATTTGCAATATTGATTTCCCTAAGATTATGAATAATGTCTAAGTTATTTGAATCTACTCTAATATCATTGGATTCTACTACTAGAATATTAGCTAAACTATCTTCATTCAATGCATCTAATATAACATTACTACTCGTATTAATTTGATCTAAATTATTCTCCAATTGCAATCTATCTGCTACTTCTTTTCTTATCTCATTTAATGTTACTACAGGAATTAAATTGTTTTTGAAAATTGACCTTTTTTGGTCAGCTAATCTTTGTTCGTTTACTTGGGCAACCGGATAATTTTGTGAGAAAAGTAAATGTAATTTTTTCCTATACAATAACATATCTGTTTCTAGTTTAGTTACATAAAAATATGAACGAACGATGTCAATATGTTCATCGTTCGTCCATTTCATACGCTGCCTAGGAATACCTGCTTTTGTTTTTTGGGGTCTCAGATTATCAATGTTCATCTGTATAGATGACATAATAAACCCATTTTCATTTCCGTTGGTTGAAAATGACATTGTGTCACCTTTCAAAACAACTTGGAAATGATTTATTAATTATTATTAATTCCTACATTCCAGTAACCAAGCAACTGTCGTCGTTACCTAGTGTCAACAAATAGTTTTCAATATCTCCAAATTAAATATTTTAATGTAAACTACCCTTCAATACTACAAATCTATAATATATATTATATTGTAGAATAATGTTATCAAAATAAAATATATAATTAAATTTACCTACAAAATATATTTCAACGTAATCTCAAAATATAGTTGTTTACCTTGGTTACTGAAGTCCTCACAAAAGGAAAAATTTATTTTGTATTTATTTACCTAAATATCCTACGGTCCACCTTTATTTATTTATTTTTTTATTACGTTATCTAATATACAGTTTATTTATTACGTTATCTAATATACTTATTTTCAAATATTTATATGTTTTGGGATCAAAGCTAATTCTTTTCTATCTGATACAATAAAAAAATCAGAGAGCTAAAATACAAGCAAACGTCAAGGCTTGCGTTGCTAAGCAACCTTGACGTTTTTTCAACCTTTCATATTTTTATTTATTGAATTGTTAATATTTTGATTCTAAACAAGACATTTCAAAAACAATTCATCCTTGCCACAAGGTAATTTTTTGATAAAAATTAGCAGCGGAAAAAACGTTTTTGACGCTAAAACGCACAAAATCCGCAAACTTTTTTTAATGAACCTATTAAAAAAAAGTTTATATTTTATAATTGCGTTTTCAGATCCACAGGTCCGAACCCTGCTACTAGTTGAAAGTTTACCCAAACTTTGTCAAAATCTGGTTTCGGTATTATTTGCTTAAAGAGAGCTTATAAATAAGTATTATTTAAAAATAAAATATTAAAAATATATATTAAAAAAGCTTAAAAAACAATCTTTGCAATGATATGTAATAAACTACGTATAAACTAGCTCAAATGCTTGAAATTTGTACCACAAAATTACGAAGGGTAAGTAGAGAGGATGGACTGCGTTTTTTTTACTTAATTTTTTTTTTTACATAGAAAATTTATATATTTTTACCCTTCTATAATTACGGTCGTCACCCTCAGTTAAAAAAAACCCGCGTTTTTTTTAACTTAAAATAAATTTTCAATGTAAAAAAAATGCTAACTGAAAAAACGCTGTCCATCCTCTCTGCTAACCTCTCTATAATTACGGTCGTCACCCTCACCGAAACAGATAGCGCAACGAAGCGCGTAGGCGACTGAAACGCGGAGTGTTTGTAAGGTGATTTATATAGCGTAGGGAGTGTGGCGAACCCATCGCTCAGGGAGTGGAAAACACAAACGTGCAATAGCCATCCCAAGCCAAGGTGTGAGCTACCATGCTCAGGCTGAATGTCCTGGGGAACAGCGTCACGAACGGTGCCTCCGAGAAACAAGGTCGCATCTCGGAGTATTTAGACCTCAGTCCAGTACTTAAGGGCTCTGCTGGAGTGGACCTTCTATTTCCCTGGTAACTCGTGGGACAACAAAAAATTGGACCATTCGAAAACTAGGGGCCTTTTGGGAACCTAGGAATGCTGAGGCCACCTCTGTGGATTTCCTTCCTGGGGCCGTAAGAGGAACCAAGAGGAGAAACCGTGGAGAGGTGAGCTGAGGCCACCACCATGAACTCTTCCCTTGTGGGGCCTTCAAGGAACCAAGGGGAAGGGCACCCTTCCAGCGCGGGGCCTTTGTGGAACCAAGGAGGAGTGAAGTGGAGAGATAATGTCCTCTTCCCATGTGGGGCCTTCGAGGAACCATGTAGGAGTGAAGAGGAGAAATGAGGCCAGCACTCAGGGCTCTGCTGGAGTGGACCTTCTATTTCCCTGGTAACTCGTGGGAAAAAAAAATTGGACCATTCGAAAACTAGGGGCCTTTTGGGAATCTAGGAATGCTGAGGCCACCTCTGTGGATTTCCTTCTTGGGGCCGTAGGAGGAACTAAGAGGAGAAACCGTGGAGAGGTGAGCTGAGGCCATCTCCATGAACTCTTCCCTTGTGGGGCCTTCAAGGAACCAAGGGGAAGGGAACCCTTCCAGCGCGGGGCCTTTGTGGAACCAAGGAGGAGTGAAGTGGAGAGATAATGTCTTCTTCCCATGTGGGGCCTTCGAGGAACCATGTAGGAGTGAAGAGGAGAAATGAGGCCATCTTGGTGAACTCTTCCTCTGTGGGGCCTTAGAGGAACCAAGGAGGAGAGATGAAGTTCTCTTCCCTCCTGGGGCCCTCGGGGAACCAAGGTGGAGTGGTTCTTCCCTTGTGGGGCCTTAAGGAAACCAAGGGGAGGTGGACTCTCCGTCGTGGAGCCTTCGGGGAACTAAGGAGTGGAGAGAAGAGATGAAGCCCTCTTCCATCATGGGGCCTTCAGGGAATCAAGGAGGAGTGAAGAGGGGAAATGAGACCTGGGAAGACACATTGTCGGACCAAAAGATATAGCTTCATTTCGAATGACAATCCTGGTGAACTTTATAAAAGGGACTGGGTTAATGTCAAAGGAATGAGGTAAAATGGGAGATAGTACAATGGGTCTATGGCCTAAGTGCTCTCGGGAACTATATATATGTAAACCGTCTCCGATTATTTAAAAAAAAAAAGGTGATTTATGCATAACAATACACTACTGCGTTTCAGTCACTAGCGGGACTGAAACGCAGTAGTGTTTGTTGGTGATTTACGCATGACAAACCCTACCGCGTTTCAGTCGCTAGCGTGACTGAATCGCGGTAGGTTTTGTAAATACGCTTCGGGGCCATTCCATAGCGAGGCGCCCCACTTTATTCTATGTAAAGGAGGGCGGCACGTCTGAATGACAATCCGTTGCCAACAGACCGATTGCCCTCACTGATGCACAGATGCAATGTAGGAATACTGAGTCTATTCTACTGGTATTTTAATGGAGCTGTCACTAATTTTTTTTTGTTGTAAATGTATGCTAAATTTGGATGTTTATTACAACGAGGTAAATTAGAAATTCCAGTGTGTGCTGAATTAAAATACATTTTTAAGGATTTTAAATGCAATGTAAGAGTGTTTATATACCTATTAATAAAAAAACCGTTATTTAAATATATTTTTAGGGTATTTTATGGCATTCAAGAAAACAATTCTCAATTACAAGTAATTTTGAGCCCATCAACATTTTGTAGGTCATTAATATACAAAAATTCAGCACGAAGCGTATGCTTATTAATTGAAATTTTCTTGTGAACATTGTATCGATTCAAGCGACAGGCACTGACTGGCTCACAAAATATAGTTAACATTCTTAACAACAAACATATTATATTCTTATTATAATGTTACATAGCCAGAGTGGATTATCCAATCGGACGCCGGGCACTTTTACTTCAACCCTGTTCCACTTCTTTATTTAATTTTAGCTATTTTTTCCGCTCAGTCTCATATTATTTTTTGGTTTGTCGACTTAACAGTTCTCTACCGCTTGGCTTTACAATTCCATTTTCCGCTAAATTTTCTAATAAAAGTTTCCGACGTATAAACAATCGGGTTGAGTTTGAAAACAAATTTATGGTAAGGGTAACTTTGTTTCATACTTTGAAAAGATATTTATAAACTTCCAGGATTGTCGCCTAATCTTGTAACAAGGCTTTTGATCTTTGATTTTGGAAGACTATGAATTAATGGGTAAATAATGATAATAGCAGAAGTTTTTTATTTGCTTTTTGCCTACCTTTTAATTCATAATGCAGGGAAATATTGCCAGAAGACGGGGCCCCGGAAGAAGGAGAAAAACCGACCGAAAAAGGACTTGAGGTAATCCAACCGCTTCCCCGCCCTGGTATAAGTAACAGATGGTTACTCCTTCAGGGCTCTCACAAGGACTCTTTTTTTTTAATAAACGAAGCTACACTTATGATGCACGAAGCTGAACCCTCAAATGTCACTGTAAAACAGGAATTAGTCTGAAAATGGGATGACGGGTTAGTGTAATGAATGATGAACATAATATGAGATAAATACAAAGAATATGATTAATATCATTTTGTAAAAGTGTGTTGAAAAATATAAGAAAAAAACAATGCCATCACTCAAAACAAAGGTAAAAATGATAACTGCAAAAATACTAAGATTACAAGTAAAGTCACTTGAAAAATACAGGGACTGAAGTGGACTGACCGAAAAAGGACTGAAAAACCTGAGACAGTGGTTTGGCCAATCTACCGTAGAGCTGCTCCGGGCCGCAGTAAACAAAGTCCACATAGTCAACATGATAGCCAACTTCCGTTGAACGGACAAGGCACAAGAAGAAGAAGAAGAACAAGAAAACCTCTGTTGTGGAAGAATAAAAACAATCAGAAATCTCAGAGTTACCCGGGTTTCACGTTTTCACGATTTTTTTGTGTTTTGAGTTGAGAAAACTATTATTAAACATGTCTCAGAAGACCAAAATTGTATTCACATTTTTGACCCCAAATAATGTCAGGAATCACTGGTTAAAGTGAGTCAAATACATCATGTAATACCCTGTACAATAACCTACCGAAAAATCTATATGGCCTGTATTTTTCAATAAACGACATGCTGTCGATAAAAAAAGATATTCCCAGGGTTGGAACACACTCGTCAAACCATCAAAATCCCGTAATCCCGGGATTAAGACAAGCGCAGCACCGGGAGTACTAGGGGAATCCCGGGAATGAAATATGAATCCATCACACCCACTGCGGTGCAAGGCGATGTTCCGAGAGTGCTGCTGAGAGATCAAAAGGTCTCCCTCAACCAGTCTCTCTCGATCCGGTCTCACCTACCGCGCAGTGGGTGGGCCAACGCATTAGCCGCCAGGACCCGGACACACCTCACCACATGAACCCGTGCACCCCTGCTAAGTCACTAAACATAGCGCACCACTTAGGGTGGGTTTTGGCAGAAGTGTTAGTTATCCAATAAATGGTTCATACTCATACCCGCCTCACAAATTGAAATAATGGTGGTTTTGGCAATAAAATTTTACTAGCATTACTTAATGTTTGAATCCAATGAGAAAAATGACGGGCGTCTCAGGTGATATACGATTCGTATAAAATTATAAGCAAGGAAGGCTCTAGTTTAATGCTCTGTAATAACGTGTTGCTGAAAATATTTAGCGTTGGGTAACAGTAGGGTAACCCTCTTTTTTATATTTTTATTAACGGACAACCTTACTATCCAATCGTAGTATATACTTTTGATATTATTTTCACGAAATCAACTTTATTTAATTTGGTAAAAAGAAATTAATTTAATTCGGGAGTCATGGGTTGAACCGTTTATTGGATAACCAACACCCCTGACGTAGATCTTCCCACGGTTCGCTACTTCTGGTGAATTAACAGGGGTGTCCGGGTTCATGAGGTGAGGGTTGTGTAAGCATTGGCTTTGAATGCATTTTCCCACGTACTGCGTGGCGGGCCGGGTTGGGAGAGACTGGTTGAGGGACACCTAACCTAGACCTCTCCAGCTGGATTCACTTGACCCACCGCCTTGTACCGCAGTGGGAGGGATGGATACATACGTCTGCATTCACTCCAAGATTCCTACTCACCCCTCATGCATGCCTTATTCATTCCCATTACTTCTTCACCTTCTTTTCCCTTAAAAGAATCTCCTCACAGCTTCCTCAAAGATGACATTCAAAGATGACATAGATGACAAAGATGCCAGCCTGTATATCGGAATTATGTGTCCGACAAAACTTAAGCGAGAGACAGCTTACTCTAAGCTAAGCAGGTCTATGTAGATGTTACTAATTGTCTAATCTAACTTTCTTGGTCAAATCGAGCTGTTTACTTTGATCGCTCTTTTCGTGTAACGGGCCCTCTCATTTGGAATAAACTTCCCTCAGCTCTTACTAATATTCAGAATTTGGCTGAATTTAAACGGGCTTTAAAAACAAAATTATTTAAAAAATCATACCATTCATGAATCCTAACATCTTTTCAATATACGTAGATAATAATAAGCCATGTTCTTAAGTTTCCCGTAATTGTTTGGTTTTGGTTTCCTCATAATTGTATTTTTATGTTTAATATCCGAATTTAAGTCAGAATATTTCTCATTTCTGAACGCAAACTAGTATATTATATTAAAGTTTTAAAGTTCTTTTCTGTAAGAACTTTAAAACTTGTGTTACTATAGCACCGTTATTATGCACCAGATTTAAATGTCCGGGTTAAATTTTCCCCAAAAAAAAGGAAAAAAAGGAGGAAAAACTAAACCCTTTCACACACTTCCCCAAATGATCATCTAGTCAACCCACGCTATGCAATTGCACTATATAAGTATTATAAATACAAGAACAACATGTCAACCTACTAGAGACCAAATGGGAATATAATTCACCGACTCCAGATATTTTCATATCAGAGGGTTCGGCTCTGTGGCATTTCTAATTGAACCTATAAATCCTACTGATCCCTCAATATAAATATTTAAAAAATCCTTTGTAATCCTACATGTATTTAAAATGACTGATATTTGCATTTTTATATACAAATTCTTTGACAAATCTAATATGCTTAAATTTTGAATCAGATTCCTAGGTATTATGCCAGTGGCCGAAATAACAAATGGCAATATTTTTATAGTCCGAGAATGCCAAATTCTTTTAATCTCATTTCCTAAATCTGTGTATTTTCTTATTTTTTCAGAAATAGTTTTTTGAATATTACAGGAATTTGGAATAGCTACATCAATGATATAAGTTATTTTTTTAATTTTGTCATGTAAAACTATATCAGGTCTATTATGACTAATTGTTCTGTCTGTTAGTATAGTTTTATCATAATATATTTTATAAAATTCATTTTCTAAAAATGAATTTGGTTCATATTCATAATATGGTACTATATTACGGCAGTCAATCAAGTTATGTTTAATTACCAAACTTTGGTGAATTATTTTTAAAACCTGATTGTGCCTAAATGTATACTCGGAAGGCGCTAATATAGAACATCCCGATATAATATGTTCTATAGTTTCGGGAAAAGCCAAACATTTTCTACATAAATCATCAATTTGATTTATATCTTTGATTATATGCTTTCTATAATTTTTAGTATTAATGACTCTATCTTGAATGGCAAGCATAAATCCTTCTATTTCTGCGCTCAACTCTCCAATACTCAACCATTTGTTTGACGAAAGTTTGTCAACATACGTTTGGTTGAGATAATTGAAGTGTTTTGCGTGAATAATTTTATTTGACCAGGAATCTAATAATTCCTGGTTAGTATTTATAAGAATGTTGGCATTCTCGTCATATAAATTTAAAGGTGTAATATTTCTATCTGCCTTGCAAATTATTTTGTGCATTTCTGAGCTATTAGCTTCCCTATGGAAAAAATTTCTAAGCATTTCTACCTGATTGTGTTTCAAAGATGTTATTTTGACTACACCCCTACCTCCTAAATTTCTAGGTAAATTAATTCGTTCTATAGCTGAATTTGGATGATGGCAATTAAATTTTGTTAACGTAGTTCTAATTAATCGTTCTAAACTATCTAAATCTGTATTGGACCATTTAATTATGCCAAATGAGTACGTTAGTAGAGGTATTGCCCAAGTATTTATTGCTTTTACTAAATTTTTAGCAGATAGATTGCATTTTAAAATTTTTCTGATCCTAGTTTGAAATTTAATCCTAATATCATTTTTAATACTAGTGTGATCTAATCTATTCGATTGCGGGTATCCTAAATATTTATAAACCTCATCCCCTTTCATACTTTGAATTTTGAAATTTCTAAATATACCCTCGTCTCCATCTACATTATTATATTATTTTATCTATTATTATTATTATCCTGTGTGCTATAACAGTACTGTCTTTGTTAATTTTGTTCTCTTGTCATTGTTTTGTAAATACTGTATATTCTTTTATTATTTTCTAAATATTATAAGGAGCAATGTAGGATTATTTTTAAATTTATTATAGTTAAGCGCACTTGAAGTGAAATATCAAAAAACTGCGCTATATAAATATAACGTTATTATTATTATTATAGGGCTTGAGGGATTTGTTTTCCTCAGGCCCTCTTGTGTGGAGCTAATAAAAAAAATTATTCTCTTTATGGTATGGGGAGAAAGGGAGTCCTTCGACCATGGCAATGATGTAAAATACTGAGTTACTCATACGGAAGATGATACTCTGCGCAAGGTTTTGCATTTAAAAATGTTAAAATAATTTTGTGTATTTCCACTGCTTTTAAAGTGATTTTCAGAAACAAAGTGAAACTGTTTTAATTATCAAATGATTTATTTAAATCTATTATTTACCAGCTTTAATAGCTGGCTTTTGTCGAGTCAAATATTACAAAATATAGACAAACACTACGCGTTTTATTTTTGTGTGATTAAAGTTCCAACTGCCGCACCGGAGCGTATTGTGAGATTTGATAAACCGTAGAGGAGAAGGAGATAAGAAAGAGCAAGCTTCGGAAGTACGTAGCTTTGATCACCAAATTAGACTACCAACCGACACTCATCTTTCGACAATAAAATAAGTTTATCATCAGAATTCGGGATTAAAATTATATTGAGTCGCATTGACCAATAAAAAACGTCCAATAAAACAGTGCACAATCGTTATTACAGAACTCACCGTTCGAAAGTTTAATTACTTTAATAAGGAAGATCTACGAAAATCACGGGAATCTCTGAATACTCGACAAATTAAAAAAAGGCAATTTAAAACGTTATACATTTATTATAGGTATTTTTTATACGTAGTTACTTTAACAGTAGTCTAAATAATCAGTTGAAAAATGAGTTCCAATTTCTAAAATAACACTTTAATACAAAGCTAATTGAATCTAAGCAGATCTGACGCACAGACAATCGAAATTAGTATTTTTGAAGATACACGCGAATTTAGGTAAGCAGTTAGGATTAATATTGGTGATTTTAGGAATAGATTCATCGCTCTGGTAAGCGAAAGCACTGAGGGCATATTATGTCCATTCGGTTATCTCTCACTTCCACCTTGTTCCCTTGATAGCAGCCCAGTCCCTTTGATAATGTCCACAGAGTTGTCGTAGGAGTCTGGTTATGTATTCGATTTTCGACTGAACGTATATATGTTGTTTAATTATTCCTACCCCAAGGACCTGCCGCTATTGACCGTTTGATTAAGAGAGCATCACTTCATGTAAAGGTGGTTAATCGAAATATTACGTAGGTACGTGATGTTACTAGTTATTTTTAGTTTCGCCGTCTAATCACAGGAGTCCCAAGTTTTCCCAAAACATCATATGCCGTTTTAATAACAGGACACCCAGATTGTCCCAGAGCGACCGTGCATTATTAAAAGTTACATACCTCTCTTCCTGTCATGCGAATATATATGGTTTATTTTATGATAGAAAGCGAAAGAAATAATGCTTCTCATTGTCTTACAGTGTAAATGAGCTATGTTGTTCAGATTTTTTACAAACCTGATCATAAGTGACAGTTTCATTTTGCGCCAATTTGTGACGGTGTTAACATACATTTAATTTTAAAATAAAATTGTACGAATGTGAAAAATAGTGAGGTTACAGTTTTAATACAAATTTTGTTAAAAAAAGGAATCTGCATTAAATATTTTAAGTACTTTGATTCGAATATTCGCAGGAATCATAGACATCCAAATGGATAGATGAGAAGATACAGATGAGGGGTAAAACTAAACTATACTAAGCGAAGAGGGGAAAGATGACTGTGATTCGTTAAAAAATCAATCTGACAGTATATATGCATCTCGCATTATAATATCACCATTTAGTTCTTAAAAGCAAAATCTGCTTTTGAATGAATAGACCTTTTTACATGTGAGCGCGAATTGCCCGCACGTTATTAACATATTTGCGTAGTCCAAATGCGGCAAAATAAAGTTCGCTCTTTTTCACAGAGGAATATTTTGTTGCCGTATTTAGTTAAGACACTTTTACAAATGTTTCTAAATTTACTTACCCCTGTAACCAGCAACGAGCTCACTGGAGAAACGCCCAAATTCGCAACATCCACATATATTAGGGTATAATGTATAGCACTCATTAAGTTCTCATTTTTGTTCGTAAAATGTACGATGCGATCTCGGCGCTGGTCAGGACAAGAATGATGGCGTCACATATTTTAGATTCAAGCGAAGCTCTTGTAAGCCGAGCCGGCTCCATGGAACCGTTATGGGGAGGGGTAAATAATATGCTTTTATCACTAAGGGCAGCTCCAGATACGTATATTCATATGTCTATGGCAGGAATGCATTTTTAAGCTAATTTACATTTCCAATATTAAAATTTTAATATTTGGAAACAAAAATGTTCATTTCTAATAAATCTGAAAGATTATTTTATCTAGATTTTATAACAATTTTTGTTTTTGCAAAAGCATTACAAGAAAACCAACCAATAGGAATATTTAAAATGCATGGGAAGAACTAGGAATTATGCGCGCAAACCTTGACAGGCAAAAATTGACAGATATTATTTTCTTATTATTCGAAGGGTTAAATTCACGTCGTTAAACATTCTTTACTAGACTTGAATTTACATCTTCGTAAGACGTTTCCGTTCATTTGCGTATCTTGAATGCAATCTTCCTAAATTCTCTACCCAATTTTCATTTTAAGTACACGTCCGAACAAGCTAGGTGTTTCTTTCTTATTCTTTTTAACTACATTAAACTGCCTCGCAATAAAAAAAATACTTCGAACCATATTTTATTTACACATATTTTGGTTGGGTAGGGTTCTAACTTCACTTTATCATTTTGGGAGGCGGGTATGGGTACGGCCGCCTCGGGAACTGTTTATTGGATAACCAACTGTACCTACTTCGTAAATTGTATTTTTTTATATTTTCCTACTTCTTCATCTTCTTCGATGGCGCTACAGTCCATATCGAGCTTTGGCCTCCTGCAACAGTCGCCTCCAACTCCTCCTGTCCTCAGCGGCTGACTTCCAATTTGGTACTTGGAGAAGCTGTGCTGCATCCCCTCTTACTTCCTCTTCCCACCTCAGTCTGGGTCTTCCCACTTTTTTTCTTTTTCCACCTGGGTGTCCAGTCAAAATTCTTTTTGGGACGCGTGTATCCGGCATTCTCTGTACATGCCCAGCCCATCTCATCCTGAGGAGTCTCATATGTGTTGAGATGCTAGGTGCCTTACATATATCATACAATTCTGTATTGTGCTGGATGCGCCACTTTTCACCCTCTTTCACTACTAGATGTATGAAAATATTTACATACATCTAAATAAAAATTTCAAAAATAAAACAAAAACAGCTCTGCCTTAGGTCACCTCAAGTGATTCGTTACGTTTGGTGACTTAGCATGAGTGTCCAAGATCATGGAGTGAGGCTTGTCAAGGTCTTGGAGGCCGATGCCGAAAGAGACTGGTTGAGGGAGATATTTTATCCTCCAGCCAGTATCTCTCGACCCATCGCCTTGCATCGCAGTTGAAGGTATGGATTCATACGTCCGTCACTCCTGGACACACTGACCCTAGATTCCTACCCACAATTCATACCTATTTCCTTCCCAGAACTTCCTATTTTTCCTTCCCTTAAAAAAACCTCCACACAGCATCCCTTAAGATGACATAGGCCACGAGGAAAATTATTTTCCTCGGGGCTTCCTGTGCGGAGCTAATAAAAAACAACTTGTTCTTAGATATGAGGTTTCATAGATTGCAAAGTCGATTTGTGGATTTGCCAATTTCCGATTTTGATATTTAATATTGTATAAAGTTTTTTTAGTTTAACATATTAAGGAAACATACAAAAATGACGTACTTACTCATACCATCGAACATATCTAAATGCCACCGAACTAAAAAAATAGACCATAACTTTGTAATGAATAAACAATTAGAATCATTTGCTAAATCTCCGCTTCTACTTCCATAATAATTTTTATAATATGTATTTTATTTATATTATAATGACCATTATAAGATTATATCAACTTCAACGTTAAACATGGGTCCCTTCAAAATTCAATAAAAAAAATCCATATCATCATAAATATAATTGAGGGAGCGGGCCGTATCGGTAGAGACAGGTTGCGAAATAAAAAGCGTCAGTCGGTGTAGTGAGTCAGTCTTTATTGGAGCTACGTAGCGGAGGTCGAAGCGGAGCGGAGTGACAGTGGTGCCTGGAGTGTTGCTGCTGCGTGATGAGTGAGGATGAAGGTCAGGAGACTACGGCGGTGAAGATCACTGGTCTTCAGGGAGCCGGCGTGTTGCTCTACACAATGGCGGTGTAGAAGTGACCTTGGTCGACGAGGTATGGCGGCTGTGTGTGCCTTTGAGTCGACATACACACGTGACGCAGGAAGGAACCTTGAGAGGCGGTGAGGATGCTGGTTGCTGGCTCATTGCTGGTTGCTGGTTGCTGGCTCGTTGCCGGTTGCTAGTTGCTGGCTTGTTGCCGGTTGCTGGTTGCTGGCTTGTTGACGGTTGCTGGTTGCTGGCGCGTTGCCGGTTGCTGGTTGCTGGCTTGTTGCCGGTTGCTGGTTGCTGGACATCTCGTGTCGAGATGGTAGTTGGAGATGGAGGCCTCGAAGGTGTTAATAATGTTCCTGAAGTCACACTGGATATGCGTTGAATCACTAGTTGTTGCTTGCCCGGCCAATGAATGAATACGGACTGACTTTTTTTTTTTTTTACATTAACTCCACACAGGAGGCCCTGAGGAAAATAATTTCCCTCAGGGTCTATGTCGTCTAGGATGTTGTGTGGAGGGTCTTTTTGAGGAAAGGAAGGAATGAACATTGGTCTTGAAGAGACCCATGTTGTAGGAAGGAGGAAACACAGAGGCCGGCAAATCATTCCACAGCCGAGCTGTTGAACACAAGAACGAGTCGAAGAAACGACCCGTTCTCATGTGACAAATGTCAACTGTGTACAAATGTTGGGCACGCGTTTGGCGTGTTTCCCGACTATGCACCGGTGCCGAAGGGATCAATGATGCTAGTTCCTCGGAGCATCTTCCATTGTAATACCGGTAGAACAAGGATAGCATTCCCACCCGACGCCTGTGCTCTAAAGATTGCAATCCGTCTGTTAAGATGGGAGAATCTATCAAACGGACCGCCCGTTTCTGCACAGAGTCGAGGGTATTTTTCAGGTATTTTGGAGCTCCAGACCAGAGGTGGCTGCCAAATTCAACCGTGGGCCGCACTTGCGATTTGTACAGGGTTAGCAGTTGTGTACTATTAAAGTATCTGCGGACCCTGTACAGTACGCCCAGTTTTTGGGAGGCTAACTTTACTCTGGCTTCGATGGAGCCCCCATACCTCAGCTGGTCACTTAGGGTTACACCAAGCATATCAATGGAGGGCCTGTTCGGAAGATTGCTTCCGTTGAAAGAGACTAGATTTTCATTTCGATCCCTTTTAGACGTAATCAGACAAGATTGGGTATTTGAAACATTAAATTCAACGAGATTATTTTTACCCCAAGAGAAAACACTCTCGAGGTAACCGTCCATTCTTTGCTTCAAAGCCTTACGAGCTGTTGGAGTTTGTGAGCTCTTTGGGGGCTTGTCAAACAAAAAGCTATCATGAACTGTACTGTCATCCGCGTAACAATGAATTGGTGCACATGACAAAAGGTCGTTGATGTGCAACAAAAACAAAGTCGGAGACAGAACCGATCCCTGCGGGACGCCAGCATTTATCGAGTGTGAGGAAGAGGTGAAACCATCGACTACCGTCTGAATCGACCTCTCTCTCAAGAAGTCGGCAATCCACGTACACAAGGATGCGGGAAGTCCGTAAGAATGACTGCAGCGGACGAGCGATCGGCTGCTTATATAGCCGCGGCGAGTATTTACTCTCGCGGTAGGTAATGCCGTGAAATCACGCAAAGGTGAGAAATCGCTCGAACTTTCTGTGGGCACTTGTATGGTACAGCCAGACGTTCTAGGCCTTTCGCGTAAGTGGCGGAATTATTATTCCTCTGTGGGTAGACATGTGCCAGCGGGCGCGCGGTACCTGGCTGTAGATATTTCGTTCATGTGTTTCTAGTGCGTTCTGCCGGAGTCCAGTGGTGGAGCAATTAATTCGGCACAAGTGGCCGCCGCATAATAAAGATTTGACCACAATAAAAATTAGGTCATTAATAATGCATATATTTGTAAAGTTTTTCCCCAACAATATCAATATTGCAAGCAATTTATAGTAAGGCAAGCCGGAGGTAATTAAGCCTACTGGAAAATACCAAAATAATTATTAATTAGACAGCCAAATACCACTTAGTAACAATTGTAAGAAAACCCATATCTATCTTCTTCTTCTTGTGCCCTGTCCGTTCAACGGACGTTGGCTATCATGTTGGCTAAGCGGACTTTGTTTACTGCGGCCCGGAACAGCTCCACGGTAGACTGGCCAAACCACTGTCTCAGGTAATGTTCTATATAAATAAACATGAATCGCCGAAATGTATGTACGCCCATAATTTCCGAACCACTGGACCAAATTGGATTTTTTTTTGTGTTCGTTATTGTCAGAACAAGGTTTGTATTAAACTACTGGTGAGCTCTGGCATTATGAAATTTGTGTAAAAAATGTAATATGTGGCACGCGAGCTGTTTGAAAACTGAATATACCGGGACTGATTGCGGGAGGTTTAGGGGGAGGGGGGAGAAGGGAGGAAAACTTGAGTCGGGAAGGAGGGGTACCCGGAGGGGTGAGGGGACCCTGGGAGGAGGGAGGGGAACTCAAGAGAGGGGTTCGCGGGACGGGGGAAGGGGGGAGTGGAGTGGGGAGAGGGAAGGTGGGGGAGGTGGAGTGGGAACGCGAGAGGGGAAGGGGACGCGTGAGAGGAAGGGGAGGCGGAAGGGGAATGGCACAAATGGGAAAGGACACGCAATTTCTTTTTTTAAATGACATAGCAACGCATGCCGAGTACCAACTTGTATACGAATAAAATCCTTCTAGACCAGCCGTCTCCCCCTCCCCCATATTGTGCATATAAAGCGTGAGTTATGAATAATTTGTACCAGACTGAAGATGGCCTTAATAGGCTGATACCGGTTACGGTCAATAAATCAAAGTGGAAATAAGTTTTATATTTGTTTTATTATAATACATATATTATTTCTAAATGATCACAAATAACCGTGTGCTACCAGCTAGGGCATGATAATTTTTTCAAAAAGTTTTAACTACATTTCTCTAACTCTAAAGATAAGGACACGATCCAATTAAACATTTTCTTTCAAAATATGTTAATCAAAAACACTTTACAAGATTGAAATTAAAATTCAGAAATTGTTAAAGAGTTTATGAGAATTCGTCTTTGCAAATTTTAACATCTCAGAACACGGTAAGGAGAAGTTAGAAACCTATTAAACTAAAGTGACGAACACTACAAAACTATCTACTGCCAGACACAAACAAACTGGAAATTGCAAAAAGTTTAAGGTGTCGTTATATCGTCTCACAAAGATGTTAGAACTTTGTCACACAAAGATCCAAGAAAATACAACAAATGGTTGGTTAATATTAAAGTGACATTAAGCATAAGTTGTGGAGTTTTGACGACTTAATAATTAATTTAATTAACCCTCCATGTACCAGGTGACTAAAAATCTCGTACCATACTAGGTGGGGTGTGATATACCCCAAAATATCAAATTGATAAAATTATCATATTTACTTTTTTCGGCGGAATTAAACATTTGGTATTTATAAATACATAATAAAAATTAGGTTTAAGCAAAACTCTGAGTAAAACGTATGTATTAAAACATTTTTATTATAAAAGAACAAAAAAACACAACTTCTACCGTCTTTGTAACTTAACTATCATTTTATTAAGTACTAATTTTGAATTGTACTTTTAATTATCACATAAATTTTAATTTAGCAAACTACAATATATTTTCTAATAATTAAACGTAGGATAGATATATACCTTTTTATCAACGCGCCATACGAGGTGGGATGTGTGATACCCATATGCACTTTGGGAGCATGTAACTCACTTGGCTTACTTGACTGACTTAGCAATACTGCTCGGAGTGGCAACGTTGCAATTCCAGCTACTGATAATTCGAACTTCGGCCTGCGTAGTCCAGCGGTAAGACTCTTGACTCGTACACCGAATGTCGCGGGATTGAATCCCGGCGTGGCAAATACATTTTATTTGATTAATTTGTGTCATTTAGTAATTTATTAATTTAAAAATAATATATAGTATATTCGCGACACGTTCCAGCGTAGAAGATACTCTCAGTATCGCCTTGGTGTAAGACTACCATTTAGAATTGAAACGTTGCTTGAAATGGCGTTAGCCGTGTTTGGTGACCAGATCTGAATAGCCAGGTACTTCCCCACCTTCCTCTTCCCTATCTCATTCCCCTCCCCACTACTTTCAGTCTCACAACATACCCCAATTGTGGATGCCATAGTCTCACTGGCTTCAGACGGGAGCAGCTGGGACTCTTGTGCGGTATTCATATAAAAAAATTACACTTTTGAAATTATTGCGATTTTTGAAGAATTGGGGTATGTCACACCCCACTGGCACACGGAGGGGTAAGTCCTTTAAGACCAAAGCTATGATCAAAAACCATTGGAGCCATTTTGTCGTGAACGCCGCTACGCATAATTTATGGGAATAGATTCGCTTTGTTGGAAGTACTCAATTTGGCTTACACACAATAATTTTAAAGTTAGACAACTTCCTAATTGATTCTCAGAGAGTATGCAATCGATAAGGGGTTAAAATCGTTTCACTTTGTTTATTTTAACTCAATTGCTTGAGCTTAGTTTATTAAGGTTTGTCACGCTTCTATCGAGAAAAAAAATACCAATAACAGTCATCTTAAATAAACAACTTTTTTCATCTTAATATAAAAAGGAATGTTTCTTTGTTTGTCCCTTATGATTTCCTTCGTCATTCATTCGATTGCGATGAAATTTTGGTGATTTGATGTGCGGACGCCCGCCATGGTTTCTATAATAGTGAGCTATGGCGTTATGAAATCATTTTCTGTACTTGGGTGAGTTTTAGTGCACACATCTGCAAAAAATTCTTTATGTGGTGGTGAATTCTGGTGTTATCATATTTGTTTAAAAAATTTACAGTAGTTGGCGAGTTCGAAAAATGCTTATATTTCATGAAGTTTAACGGCAGAGATGGAAGGCGGGAGAGCAATGGGAAACCAAGAGGAGCGGAGGGGGTGTTTATATATATATACAGGTGAGCTCTGGCGTTATGAAATTTGTAAAAAAAAGTGGAAAAAGTGGCACGAAAAGTTGTTTGAAAAATGTTTGTATTTCAAGTGGTAAGCGGCAGGGTGGGAAGGAGGGAGGAGAAGAGAATCCGGGAGGAAGGGAGGGATGGGTTCGCGGGAGGGGGGACGAGGGAGGGGGGACCAGGGAGGGGAGACGAGGGAGGGGAAAAGCAGAGTAATGGGGGATGGTTCGCAAGCCAGGGAGAGTCGGGAGGGTGGAAGGGGTACGTGGAAGGAAAAGGGGTTTGGGAGGGCAAAGGGGGAGAGAATGGAGACCCTTGGAAAATAACGCGCAGGTGGAAGAAATTTCATACTTTATGTGGCATTGCAACACAATTTGCTGTTTTTTTAAATAAGTTTATATTTATGTCGATGAATTAAATCATTTGATTTCAGATGTTCCTAACTTTCAAAAAGTCAGAACATCAGAAGAGTATAATATTACCTAACCTTACCCGGGCACCCCTGCTAAATCACCAAACGTAGCCAACCTCTTGGGGTGACCCAAGGCAGAGGTGTTGGTTATCCAATAAAGGTTCCCGGGGTGGCGGTACCCATTCCCGCCTCCCAAATTGATTAAGTATGCATAATAAATTTTACATTTTGAAATGAAACTTCTTTTGCACCGTTGGTGACTTGAAATTCGGGTGAAACGGAAATGCGTCACAACTCAGTTCTTCACAAATACTCGATTGTAATATAATGCTGTAAATTCGCAACTCGGCGCGTGCCTAGGTGCCTGACAAGTCTCAGTGGCCAGAGAGATAGACATCAAGCGAACAGGGGTTCGAATCCTAAGAAAACCAAAAAACAATTTTATTTTGTGAAATCAATATCCAATCTTCAAACTACTTTAAAAAAACAAGCAAAAGAAAAGAAAACTATATCCAGCGACTTTGTAGGTTCACTTCTTCCGCATGTGAATTATTACATACTCTGATTTTTTTCATGTTTAACGCAGCAAAAAAAATATAAATTGACAAATTAGTAAAATATTTTTGTTTACTCCCGAAATTTTTTTATGCAAGCCTTAGAATGAGAGTATGACTATAAACATCAGACCTTCGATTTGGCTATACTCAAGAGTATTAAAAAATGATACCTTTTGAAGGTAGAACTGCGTACGTCTACCCTTTCAGGTAACCAGAGTAAGCAATCAATTGCCAGCTAACGAACCCATAACCTCCTCGCTCCACTACACTCTATCGATCCACTCCCCCATTGTGCACGGATGACATGCTACCAAACTACACACCACAGCATCCTTACATCTTTGTAATAACACTAGATGAAAACACGTCAATAATGACGGGAATATGGTTGTAGACGCTGGTAAGAGCACGTATCTCGTAAACAACGTTGTTTATATGACGCTAGATTTAGCCTAATAATAATCAATCTGTTGCACGTGTTTACCTGGCCAGCAATTTTGCTGGTTTCCTTTTAAAAAGGTTGCTTATACTGCACCTACACTAATTTCAGTATGTGGGAACCTCGGTTATTTTGTTTTTTATTGTTTTATTAAGTTAAAAGAAATATAATATTCCGCTTTCTTAACTTAAGAGTAGTAATATTTTTAATTTTGTTCTGACAATTTAAGTTTAAATAGTTTTTTTAAAGGTATATATTCTTCACCATTTTTAGGTTATCTCGGAGAAGATTATACATGTGCTTCTGTACTAATTATTGTAATTAATTGTACTTATACATGTACTAATGCTTCTCTTGCCACTTTCAGTCTTGACAGTATTTGTGTACAATTTATTATGTTGTCTAGTATAATGTTCGTGTACTTTTTATAAATGTTGTGTTTGTGTGTGTAAGTCCATTTTGTATTTTGTAGATCAAATGGCATGTGTTATATTCGAACAATGTTCTTATTTACAGAAGGTTCGTTTCCTGGTATAGTTTTTTTTTCCTGGTAAAGTTATATTGTTTTTTTTTTTTGGTTAGTATTACACTGGTGTAAGACCACCATTCAGAATTGAAACGTTGCTTAAAATGGCGTTAACCGTGTTTGGTGACCAGATTTGAATAGCCAGGTATGTCCCCACCTTCCTCTTCCCCATCTCCTTAGCCTCCCCACTACCTTCAGCCTCACAACGTATTCCAATTGGGGATGCCATAGGCTCACTGGCTCCAGATGGGAGCAGCTGAGATTCTTGTGAGGTGTTAAGATATAAAAAAAATTGCTCTTCTTTCTTTATGAAGAAACACTAACGGTCATAAGGAATGAATGACCTGGGAATAAGCTGAAAGTGTTTATTTATTAAACGCCCGCGGTAGTTTTGTAGATATTTAGATACATTTATTGCAGATATGTTTAACATTTTACAAAAATTATTTTAAACAAACATAATATATTCTTTCTGGTAGTATATTATATTTTAGTTTTAAAGTTCTTTTTTGGTCCTGTATTACTATTATTATTGCTATTGTCTATTATTATTATTATCCTGTGTGTGCTATAACAATGTGTGCTGTCCAAAAATACGAAAATATTAGTTTTTCTTTTTTTTTCATATGAAGCGGATACTTTGTGATGTGACATTATTAATTTAAAATAAAACAATAACTTTGTAAACACCACTTAAAAGTGGTTAAATGAAAATATTAGTGTACAAAACACTTATCAGACCAGTACTTACGTATGCAGCTGGGAATTGGGTACTAACTAAGAGGAATGAACGAGCACTTTTTTTTTACATGAGCTTCACACAGGATGCCCAGAGGAAAATAATTTCCATCAGGGCCTATGTCATCTTTGGGGATGCTCTGTGGAGGGTTTTTTAAAGGAAAGGAAGGAGAGGAGAGTTCTGGGAAGGAAAAGGGTTTAAGGGGTGGGAAAGAATCTGAGGTTCAGTGTGTCCTGGTCATCCACTTCCAAGACCTAGACAAACCTCACCCCATGAACCCGGGTACCCCTGCTAAATCACCAAACGAAGCGAACCACTTGAGATGACCTGTGGTAGAGGTGTTGGTTATCCAATAAAGGTTCCCGGGGCGGCGGTACCCATTCTTGCCTCCCAAAAGCACTGGACGTTTGTGAAAAGAAAATTTTGAGGCGCATATTCGGACCGGTTCTAGAAAATGGATTTTGGCGCAGACGTTATTACAATGAGCTCTATACTTTGTTTGGAGCTCAACGTCACAAAATTTTAAAACTGGGAAGACTTCGGTGGCTGGTTCATGTGGAGAGAATGACCGAGCATCAAGCACCAAAGTCCCTGCTGAACTCAAGACCAATAGGGTGAAGGAGCCTGGGAAGATCAAGATTAAGATGGAGCGACAACGTCCTCAAGGACATTTCTATCTTGGAGCTTCTAAACTGGAGAGAGCTGGCACAAAACCGAGATGAGTGGAGGAAGACTCTTGAGGAGGCCAAGACCCACCAGGGGTTTAAAGCCAATCGTGATGATGATGATGATGATGATGTGTGTTATAACAGCACTGTCTTTGTTAATTTTTGTTCTCTGGTCATTGTTTTTGTAAATACGGTATATTCTTTTTTATGGTTTTATCAATATTACAAGGGGCACTGGAGGATTATTTTTAAATTTATTATAATTATTATAGTTAAGCGCAGTTTTAACAAATAACACATTTCAATACAATAAATATTAATTATTTAACAAACATACAACATTAAAATTTCGGTTACATATATTCACAATTAATTAGTCTTTAAATGTATTAACAATTCTAATCACACTAGCGGAGAATGACATGTATAGTTAGTTAGTGCTATGGTTGTCACAGTGGAAAAGATAGTGGAGTCGGAATATTAATAACTTACAGGAACACTGATATTAATAACTTACTATTTGAAGGCAGTCCATTAGGTTATTCAATAATTTAAAAAGGACAAGAATATCATTAATAGTTCTCCGGGTAGTAAGTAGTGGTAGTTTTAGATAGGACTTAAAAGTTCTATAGCGGATATCAATTTCAGGTTGTCTCGATTTGCATTGAATGTAATATATGCTCAATAAGTCTATATTATTGACTTCCTTAGTACTTTCTCTAAGCGGTGAATGTTCAAGTAAAAATAGGAAACCACACAAGAGATGCATATTCTTGCTGTGATCTCACGAGAGATCAGTAAAGCAGTTAGTACTTGTGCAATCGTGGAGGACTAAACTAGCAGAGATATGTGCCCGCGATGACAGTGTGGGAACCAACGCTTTGGATCGCTCAACCAATCCGTGACTAACTGACCTAACTGATCCGTGACACCTATTTATTCAGCGTCATTTTTTTTTATCTGAACAGAGAGTTGGCTGCCAGTGTGACTAGTTGTGTTAGTGAGTATGTTGTGAAGTTGAATGTAGTGAAAAGAAGAAAGAAATGCGAAAGAGGAAGGTTGGGGACTACCTGGCTGTTCAGATCTGGTCACAAAATACGGTGAAAGCCATTTCAAGTGACGTTTCAATTCTGAAAAGTGATCTTACACCAGTATCTACCACACTGGAAAGCAAATTTTATTATCGCCGTAGTTACTTAATACATTGTGAAATAATGCAAATTAATCAAAAAATAAAATAAGTTTTCTAACAAATCAGTTATACACATGCCGGTATTTGAACTCGCGACCTCCGAATTGTTAGTCTAGTCTAGATCTATACTCCTCAACCACCGAGGCCATTAAATTGAAATTGGACCTCTTATTTTTACGTCCAAAAGCACTACGTGTCAGAGATGTTAATAATTTCCCTATCTTTCGGATTGATGAAATTTTTCACATTTTGACTTTTTTCATGAGCTCCACACAGGAGGCCTCGAGGAAAATAATTTACCTCAGGGCCTATGTCATCTTTGGGGATGCTGTGTGGAGAGTTTTTTTTTTAGGAAAGGAAGAAGAGGAGAGTTCTGGGAAGGAAAAGGGTTTAAGGGGTGGATAGGAATCTGGGGTTCAGTGTGTCTTGGTCATCGGCCTCCGAGACCTAGACAAACCTCACCCCATGAACCCGGGTACCCCTGCTAAATCACCAAACGTAGCGAACCATTTGGGGTGACCTATGGCAGAGGTGTTGGTTAACCAATAAAAGTACCCATTCCCGTCCGTTTCCCAAATTGAAAAATGTCTTCAAAACAAAAGGAAGATAACATTGTCTACTCGTACATAAGATTTCGAAAAACCACCCCATTCACTTTTCCCACCCCTTAAAGCAGATTTTGAAACTTCTTATAGATTTTTTGCACGCTTGACGTTTACAATAATAATAAAAAAATACTGTCTAAAACTGATTTAGAAAAACTTCGTTAAGCCCGGGCACTGCCGGGAACTTCAGCTAGTTACAAGAAATGTTTTCTCATCGATCGAACGTAATTTGTTGTGCCTTTTAACTTGATGAATTGAGCCCAATAACATTTTAAATGTAAGGGAACTTCATGAGAACATACGCATTATTTATTAACACACAGTGAAAATACACAGTATAACTTTAGTAAGAAGATTAATTTTATTTGAAATGACTTGCGTCCACAGCCCATTATTGAGAGTGGAATAAATGGTGCGATATTTAGGCAAAGTAGAATACATTATTTGGGTTCGGATGGGATTGAGACTTGGAATGTTATGTAAACAGAATGGAGAGTAATCGTATTAAATTTTTTCGTATTTTGTATTTATCTTCACCCTTTCACCAACTGATCAAGGAAGCCAATTTGTGAATCTTAATAAATTATCTAGTGTCCGACCGAAACTAGTTTTCACGGCTGAAACTGAATTTCGGCTTCGGTCTCAGGTTCAGCAGAAACCGAAACCGAAACTTCCATATAAGGTCATATTTTCGTATGAAAAAATAGTCAATCTTAATGAGTCAGTCTTTATTTTTAAATCATATTAATCATTCAGTCTCTGATATTTGAATTAATAATAAACATAACATAATTATCACTCCCTATTTCAAATAAATTATTTGTGCTTTTTGAAATAAGGAATTGATTTGAAATAAATACACTTACTTTACCAGGAATATTTATTTCGAATTAACTCCTACATAAATAATATTTAAAAAAGAGATTGTAGGGTTTAACGAAAAACATAAAACAAAAGATACAAAAATAAGTTATTTCATTTTACCTAATTTGTTTAGGTACACTTTGGGTACGCTTAGCAAAAAATACTATTATTTCTTCAATACCGTGATCATTTTTAAGGCACTCTTTTTAATGAACTACAATAAAATTAAAATTAGAAACTACCTCCTCAGTATGACAACTGCATATTTTTAATGCAAGTAATACTTAAGGGCCCGTAACCCGGATTTCTACCGGTTTATTACATATTTCTCTTAAACACGGTAAGTTTTAAAGCTCTTAAAAAATATATGTTATTCTTGAAGATAATATCTAGATTTTGCCCGCGCCGAAACGCAAATTACATAAAATTCCCTCGATAGAAAAAAATTGCAAAGTATGCTCCAACAATTATTATTAACACGCTTGTTTCAGTTATTTTACAAGTTATATGTATGACAAAATTCACAGTGTTTCTTTAAATGCTTTTTAAGATAATACTCGCGAGATTTTTGCTCTATTTTAAACGAGTCGTGTTTTATTAAACATTTTCGCAATTTTCGCAACGATTTTGTCGCTGTAAATGTTAGCGCTCTCCTCTAACATTCGTAATTTCGTATCTCTCCATCTGCTTCTTTTCGAACCCGGTTGCAGAGCCTTAATGTTTTTTTTTTCAAACTAAAAAAAACTGTAAAGAGCTTCATTGAGCTACAATTATTAATAATTTAAATGGACTAATAATTATTATAAGTATTCATAATTAAACATCTATTAAACAGGTCCTGACACGACTACGAGCGCGGGCGCAGCAAAATTGCATCCGATCGCAGCCAAACAACCTCCCGAATTCAGTTTCCGTTTCGGCCGTAGTTTTGGCTGGATACCAGCCGAAACCGAAACCCGTTTTTGCCGAAACTAGGCCGAAACCGAAACCGAAAGTTCGGTCGGACACTAAAATTATTAAAACATATTATTATTAATCATGACTAAAAGTATAAGGTACTTATTGTAGTGGTTGAAGAAAAAAGTTTAAAAAATGCCCTTTTAAAATTGAATGCCATTCTATTCATTTCTGCTCTGGTAAAAATTACACTTTGGCTTGGTATCTTTACATATATTGGTAAAAGTTTAACCCGACGCGACGTGTTAAAAATGAAGACTGTTGTGAATGTCTTATTGTGTTAAATTCTTTATTAATTATATTTTTGAATGTAGCTATTACTTTGTGGTTATCCATTATAGAATAGTGAAATAATTTTACTTTGTATAAACCACTTATTTGATGTGCAAATCCGACCGGTTTCGGAACAAACGTTCCTTCGTCAGGGAAAGCTTATACTAATTTGACAGTTTCGAACAATGTTTTATTATGGTAGGGGTGGAGCTGTTGCTAGATAATAATGTAGATTGGGTAGGTAGGTATTAGTGTAGAGTGGGTGGGTAGGGGAACAAATCCATGATTGGGCTGTATGACAATATTTTTTGTTTGTTGATAATAGATTCATTATTTTTAAGGGATTTTTTAATTTCCAAGGCTTCTAAGTTTAGATAACTTAGAAGATAGACGTTTAGATAACTTAGAAGCCTTGGAGATTAAAAAATCCCTTAAAAATAATGAATCTATTATCAACAAACAAAAAAACATTGTTTCCATTACTTCTATATTAGTTTTAAACGTTTGTTTCTGTGTTCTTTCATTCACCCACACAACATACCCAAAGATGACTATATGTGGAGCTAATGTTGTATGTTAATATGTTTGTATTAAGAACTTAATGAGTGTAACCTCAAACTAATGTATATAATCATTGAAGGCCATATTAACGATTCTCGAACAAAAATGTGTAACAGAAAGAACAGCAAAACGTTCAGTCGCATCTAGCAATTGAACCCAGAACCTCTTCCTTGCCGGGGATGTGCTCTGACCACTGAGCTAATTTGCCCATCTTAACTTATGTACGCCATTTTGAACTGATTATACTTCGACTTAGATGTACTAACAATATCTTCATTTTCTTGGGTTCACTTCGTAGATAAGACTGATTTTTCTGCATCACATTTTTCATTTGAGATTGTCCTCAATCGTTACATATTTCTTCAAAATTTATTTTATCTCCCTTTTTATGCTGTATCACGTAAAATTTTGTTATTAAAAAGAGAAATAACTTATATAACTTACTTTATTTATATAATAATCTACATCTTTCGTGAACTTCATTTCTTGAGCAGTAAATATACGCATATTCATTTATTTTTTTTTTTTTCAGGTTCTCCATAAAACAGTTATACACCAAATTATAACGGAGAAGATTACAAAATATAAGAGAAAAAAAGGCCAATGGGGCAGTTTCACTATGTTGAGACATATGCCAAAAGATAGTTACTGAACTCTCTATAGGTAACATTGAAGATGTCAATGCTCAATGCAGAATCGTTAAGCAGTTGAATTGCTCTATTTAATGGGGCATTCTGAAAGGAAGAAGTTCTCGCTTTCGGAGCAAGTGTGTGGGATCTCCCACGAGTATACGCGTTAGGGACATATAGGTTAATCTCCTTCAACATAGGTGGATTCAGTACAGTACCGGAGATCAGCTTAAAAAAATGTTTCCCCAAAAATATTTTACGGCGGGCTTCTAAGGTATTAAGATCGAGCATTCCTGTTAAGAACAACGATGGATGCAGGAATGGGTAGTATGTACATTCCCTCATATACAGGTAATGCATAAAACTTTTTTGTACTTTTTCTATTTCTAGGATATGGTTTTGTTCAGAGGGTGCCCAAATAATGGAGCTGTATTCCAGGATGCTGCGGACAAGTGCTTATGACATGTGTATATCAAAAAGTTATATAAATAAAGTTATATGTTGAAGAAGAAGGTAATGCTAATAATCTCTACGAAAAAGAGAACCACATACAGAAAAATCACTAATAATCTATACGAAAAAGAGAACCACGTACAGAAAAATCACTAATAATCTATACGAAAAAGAGAACCACATACAGAAAAATCACTAATAATCTATACGAAAAAGAGAACTACATACAGAAAAATCACTAATAATCATTTGACTGTCCTAGAACGGGAGACCTTCCTAGTTGGACAGTCAAAGCTTCTTTGTACTGATGTATTCTCTATAACAAATAAATGTTTTATTTAGTAACGCACCAGATTTAAATGTCCGGGTTAAATTTTCCCCCCAAAAAAAAAAAAAAAAAAAAAAAAAAAAAAAAGAAGGAAAAACTAAACCCTTTCATACACTTCCCCAAATGATCATCTAGTGAATCCACGTTATGCAATTGCACTATATAAGTATTATAAATACAAAACAATACAAGAACAACATGTCAACCTACTAGAGACCAAATGGGAATATAATTCACCGACTCCAGATATTTTCATATCAGAGGGTTCGGCTCTGTGGCATTTCTAATTGAACCTATAAATCCTACTGATCCCTCAATATAAATATTTAAAAAATCTTTTGTAATCCTACATGTATTTAAAATTTTATTATTATTATTTTTATTATTATTATTTTTATTATTATTATTATTAATCTATACGAAAAAGAGAACCACATACAGAAAAATCACTAATAATCTATACGAAAAAGAGAACCACGTACAGAAAAATAAAAAGATAACGGTCACTCCCCTTTATTAACCGGTTTTTCTTTTGCGTCTTGTGCTCTTTGAGCTCTTTCATGTTTTCGTTTAGATTATTAGTGTTATATTTTTGTTATGTATTAAATTGATCGGAATAATCTTCAAAAGTTATAAAAAGATAGTTGTTCTAATAAAAATTAAGTTATTTGTCTTTAACAAAATCAATAATGTAATCACAAAGTGATAAACAGAACGACTTTACTTCGGAAAAAATATGTAATGCCACCACCAAATAAGTCTTTAAGGAATTTACAAAAATTTCTGACCAGCTGCAAATTAAATTTATTTATTTTATTTTTTTATTTATTAATTTTCAACGCCCTGATGGGCTTTTACATGACAAGTTTATAATGCAGAGACAGTTTTTTTGAATAAAAAAGATAAACTATAAAAATATAACTAGTAGGTAAACATCATACAGGTAAATTTATGAATGATAGTGCATTACAATAAAAGAGAAAGTTTCTAAGTTGTAAATGACATAGAAATAAACTAGTAGGTATGTTAGTAATTACAAAATTTACAGGTGACTGATTAAATGTCATGAATAATACACGACAAAATGCAAGATACATAAAAAGAAAACGTTAACAAGTTTTTACATTGTAGATTAATATAGAAATACACAAATATATGCAATAGGCCCTAGGTGATGCTCCTTAGATATCAAAATATTCTACATAAAAATATTGTTCAGATATTTCTTGAATAACGGTAAACTTGTATTAAATACATCGATATTTGAGGTGTATTTGTTCCCTAGTGTGAAGTCGAGAAATTGATGCATGTGTGTGATAGTTGGTTAGAGAATTATTTTTGCAGAATAATATGTTTTGCCTTGTCGCTCGAGTTGGTACCTTAAAGTCGATGAGATGCAATAAATAACAATTACATAAAGCAACGACAATACTGCCAGATCTGGATTATTATAATTATGAGACTATCAAAGCAAATTATATAAGATTGAACTAGAATTAAATTAATAAATCACTGCCACAAATATTTTCTATCAGTTTTTGTAATTTCATTTGGCTTTTATTCGAAATTCGGATTACGAAACATCTAATGTACAAAGTCCAATGTCCAAACACAAATTAGTAATCGATCCATTTTGAAGCCAATAGTCCGCGCACAATCCCAAACAAAGGTCTGTAATTAAGTGTTCAATCAGCCGCTTTACTTTCGTTCAATCAGGTTAGGAGAATAAAAACAAGTTTGCGACTTCCAATTCAGTCTATTTTTATTCTAGGGTTTCACCCTATTTACGTTTTCGTACCTAGTTACTTTTTTGTTTAACACACATGTGCACGCAATCAAAAAGTAAAATAAAGGTATTTTGTTACCAGGACGAAAACACAACGTTAATAGACGGTTACCTATGCACCTACCTAAAACGAGTTAGAAATCGTATTATGTGTATGAGGATGGCCTAACCAAATTATTAGGTACTTACATATGAAATTGGCCTTTTGTATGGGAGGAACGTAAAGTCGATTTTTTAAATATAATATATTTATTTAATCAAAGTATGTACCATTGCTATCTATGCACTTTTGCCATCTCATAGGTAGTTCATCGATCCCTTTACTAAGAAAACCATTCGGACGGGATTTGGACAATAAAATCTTTGAATGCGGTTTGGACTGCCCCATCGGAGTTGAATTTTTTTCCATTGTAAGAAGTTAGCCAAATTTAAAAAAAATGGTAATCTGTTGGGGCAAGGTCCGGAGAGTACTGTAGACGTCTTAGACTTAGACTTTCCAATTGAAGCTCCTCTAATTTGATAGCCGTCTGTTGTACAGTGTGTGGTCTAGCGTTCTAACGCGCGTTTGTTGATTTTCTTCACTCAATTCGTGAGGTACCTACCCACCTTTCAAGCTTTTTCACCTTCCCAATTTGCTTCAAGTGGATCAAAACAGTTTTATCACTAACACCGCAGCCTGTAGCTAACTCGGACGTGGTTTGCGATGGATCCGCTTCCACAATAGCCTTCAATTCTTCATTATCAACTTTGGTCTCCGGCCGTCCACGGGGCTTGTTCTGCAGGTCGAAATTTCCAGAACGAAAACGTTGGAACCAAAAACGCACTGTGTTTTCTTTTGCGGCACCGTCGCCAGACACATAATTAATTCTTAGAGCCGTTTGTTTCTGCAGCATTGGTGCCACGGTGGAACTCGTACTCGTAAATAACGCGATATTTCAAGTTTTCCATTTTGTTAACTAAGTGACAGAAAGAAAAAAATCCATTAAGGAAAAAACAAATGAATTATAATTTTCGAAACACAAATACATGAGTAAATAGCTGTATAAATTTGAATTTGGAATTCCTAACCAAAGAGAAGATATTTGAGATCAAAGTTGCCAGTACGGCTAAACTCCAATTTCATATGTAAGGACCTAATATTTACTCAATCATTTTTATTTTTGACTCAAATTGTAAGTAAGCGAAACTCAATCGAAAATCTGAAACAGAAAAATCACAAGGAAATCCGGTCACATTTGGAACTCAAACCCAAGACCTATAACTCGCGGTTCTATGCTCTATCAACTAAGCTAATGTTTCCCTAACCGTTTGGTCATATTTAACTGCATCATTCTTAGATTACCAACATCTTCATTTTTTAAAGCATATTTTTATTGGCTGCCATCTTTATGCATGATTGCAAGATTAAACCAGAACTAATTGCTATCGAGATTAATATGCAACATCAAATGACTTTTCTGCAAGTCTAGGATAAATATTTATTTTTATTTTTAACTTCATGAATAAAACCTCAAATTGTAATATTTAATTAATTAAGAAAATATTAGAGTACTTTGGTAGAGCATTGACCCGGCAAGTCATAGATCCTGGGTTCGAGTCCCAGAAGAGACCTTATATTTTTCTATTTCAGATTTTTGATTGAGTTTCGCTAATATTGTCTTCAAACTCGTCTGCTTGTTTAGGAATAAGTACATTCCAAAACACGTAATTACGTTATACTTTCATTAGACCAAAAACGTCCCGAGAGACCTTACATTTTAAAAGCTATACATCTCTCTTCCTCTCATGCAAACATACGTATTTTTCTTTTAAACAGAAAGAGAACGAAATAATTCTTCTTATTGTCATTGAAATATGAAAGCTATCTTGCATAGATATATCACAATCGCGATCGAAAGTGACGGTTTCAGAATTTACGCGCGGAACCGAGGCTTCCGGATTGTTAGGTGCCAATATATTGAACCAAGCAGATGGGTTAAATAAGCTATTTACTCCTACGGTGAACACTAACTCAAAACAGAAAACACCGATTCACTGCGCTACATGTATTTTTAATAATTCATTCTGTGAAATCTATTTAGTTAACTCGGTACCTTACAACTTCAAACCTAAAGTCAATCAATAACAGAACATTATTATCACTCTACGTAGACTAGATTCACAACCACTTCCACTCTTTCCCACCATCCCATCTGTTGCGTAATAAAAATACAGAATTGTAGCACTTGCAATTTTGTAATTGTAGCACTAGGTTTCTCAATATTCATAAAAGTGGCAATTTCGCAAAATCTCCTAGAACAAAAAATTGTTCATTGTCAGTCAGATTTAATTATGACATACAGGAATACAGGCCAGTGTCTGCCCTTCAAGAGAAAAAGTTGATTTTTGCGACATACTTTATTTTCTCATAAAAAAAAGATAGTAGGTGCCGGTTGAGATATTTGATATTTATTTTTCCCCATATAATTTATTTATTTATTTATCTATAATAAAATATATTTACAATGGTTTTATTTGTATGCCTGTCTCACTAGGGTATACCTGTGTCGAGACAGGCGTACAGGTATATAAATGAATATAGTAGTTACAAGGATATTTCAGGTAAAATACATATTAGGAATAGAATTAAAACAGAAGGGTGATTGGAAGGGTGGTAAATCTTTTAAAGAGAGTAATTTTATAAATGTTGGAGATGGAGTAATGAAATAAATTCTGCCTAATCTATTTATAGATTAAATTTGACAGGATTCCACAGGAGATGGAGTAATGAAGTACATGTTTTATTTTAAACTAGCTGGTACCCGACATGCGTTGCTATGCCATTTAATAAAGAAATTATTTCTCCCTGCGCGTCCTTTCCCATTCGTCCCGTTCACCTTCCTCCTCCCCTTCCTCTCCTGCATCCCCTTCCCTCTCGCGTTCATACTCCTCCTCCTCCACCTTCCCTCTCATCACTCTACTCCCCCCTTTCCCCATCCCGCGAACCCCCCTCCCGTATTCCCCTCCCCCTTCTTGCGGATCCCCCTCCCGAACTCCCCTCCCCCTTCCCGAGTTCCCCTGCATTCCATACATTTATTCCCGATACATACAGTTTTCAAACAGCTCGCGTGCCACCTATTGCAATTTTTTGACACGAATTTCATGATGCCAGAGCTTGTGTCCTTTCCCATTCATCCCGTTCCCCTTCCGCCTCCCCCACCTCTCCCGCGTCTCCTTCCCCTCTCGCGTTCCCACTCCGCCTTCCATCTCCCCACTCCTTTCGCCCGCTTCCCCTGTCCCGTGAACCCTCCTCCTGAGTTCCCCTCCCCCCTCCCGAGTTCATCTCCCCCTCCCGAGTTCCCCTCCCTACTTCTCCCTTACCTTATTTGCTTCTACCGAAGGGACGAACGTTTGACAGGAAAGTAGGTGGAAAACTTTATATGGGAAAATGAAATTGTTGTTTTTACTATCTTCCTCGCAACTTTTTCATATTTTCTCACGGTTTAAACCTTTCCTGGACTACGACAAACATTTCAAAATCAAAATCAGCTAAATCAGCCCAGCCGTTCTTGATTTTAGCGAGACAAACGAACAGCAATTGATTTTTACGTATATATAGATATAGATAGATAGATTACGAGTTGACAAAATATAGGAAAAAAGGTTACATAAAATAATATAATGAAGGTAATATAGAATGTTACCTACTTTATATTATTGTTAAAGTTAATATTCTCCAAATCAACAATAAAATTAATAAAAATGTTTGAAATTGGTGCTCACATCAGTTTATGAAATGTGTAGAAATATTAAATGAATCAAGTATTTTGTTTAAAAACCACTTTATTTTTATTTATATTTGTCGACCGGTTTCGGTTGAACTCAACCTTCTTCAGGACAATAAACGTATAAACTAAATTACAGTACAGAGTTAAGATTCTAAGGGTAAAAAGGAAGAGAAAACATGTTGTAGCGAAGCAACGAACAACCATAAAATACCATTTTTATCTGATTTTATACTATGGTATCACCGGTCACCACTCTCTGGCTAGGTACATGACAACGCAATTTCATTTGAAAATTCATTCCGGTATTAGTGTTCGTCCTCTCTGCCTGCTTTACCTCTAAGCAAGAGAAATATTAATTCTGTGCAAATTATTGTAACACAAAAGTTTCCATTGTAAATATATTTTGACTCGCGCTAAATCAAGAGTTGTTATTACATACCTCCACACACACGCATTCCAGTTTACAGACGCGGGAAAGGCCTGTAGACTGATAAAATATCTAAATATTCTCAAATGTGGAAACTTCACTGGTTCATGCAAATTTGTCAAATGTAATTATTTAATAAAATATGTACAACTGTTTGTTTCCCAAATAAAGTAAAATAAAGTAAAATAAAGCAAAATAAAATAAAATAAAATAAACTATACCGTATATTGTCCAAAATGTTAATGTTTGTCTGGTTGTTCGTTTAGGTACATAGCAATTGCAGGAGTTTACAATAATCGAAATGAGAGTTGAATGATTTTAATAAAAAGGTTTGGTCGTTTATTTTTCGTCCTTTTTCTAAAGTTATTATATTTAAAATATTCAGGAAAATGAGTAATTTATGTGCTCTAAATGGATATTAAGTTAAAATACTATTATACAACACCACAAAGACCTTAACCGGACTTACAAATTGTTAAAACCCCAAATTTTTCAATGTAAAAGGTTGCTTAAGAAATGTTATATTTTAAACCACTTGCGCGGTTTGTTTTTCCAATGACGGCTTTCTGTTGGGTCTGCCTAAAAGCCTTCTGCAATCGTAATCCTCCCCCAGGTAGTAAAGTAAAGTACGTTGGAAAGCATTAAAACTAAAGCCTGATGTGTTAAGCGTCCATTGTCCATACGTTAGGCTTTAGCCGGCCACGTGATGAACTATTATTGTAGGTGCGATGCAAACGGTGTTCACGTGAAACAAAATCATCAACGACCACGTAACGAAATAAGCTACAAAGGGATAAGGGATTTGTGGAAGTCGAAACTATATACTGAAGTTATTTTTTTATTTTGGCGTGACATTTTTCTTACCTAAAATAATTAAAATGTGCATTTTGGAAACGAATTACACAAAACATTTGCTAGTCCTTCGACCTAAGAAAGAACCTTGTTTTGTCGAAGGGCTAGTCATAAATAAATGCAAATCCTTCCTCTCATAACGAATAATTTAAATTAAAGAATTTAATGTTTTATTATTAGGTTCTAACGGCCTCCGTGGTAGAATTAATTAATTATTTCATTTATTTTTTATTAATTAATTTTCACAATTAATTAATAAAAAATAATACATAGTACATTTGAGGACCGCTCCAGTGTGGAAGATACTCTCAGTAAGTATCGCCCTAAGACTATCATTCAGAATTGAAAAGTCACTTGAAATGGCTTTAGCAGTGTTTGGTGACTAGATCTGAATAGCCAGGTACTTTCCCACTTTCCTCTTCCCTATCTTCTTCCCTTCCCCACTTACTTTCAGCCTCACAACATACCCCAATTGGGGATGCTAGATGGACTGGCTCCAGATCAGTGGCGGCTCGTGACTTTTGGGTGTGCTAGAGTGCTGAAATTGAAAAAAAAATTGCATTATGAAGTTGTTGCAGCCGAAAAAAAATTTTTTTTTTTTTTTTTTGAAAATCAGTTTTTTGGATGAAAAATTTCAGAAAGTTTCAGTTTGGCGGTGTGCCGCACCGATTTCCTGAAAAATCTTCATACAAAACACCGATTTTTGAAAAAAAAAAAATTTTTTTTCGCATACAACATCCATGATGCCATTTTTTTAAATATTAGCACCCTAGCACACAAAAAGTCACGAGCCGCCACTGCTCCAGTTGGGAGCAGATGGGACTCTTATGAGGTATTCATTTAAAATAGATACTTATTTGGAAAGGGAATAATTCGCTCTCAATAATATTTACTTTTCAATTTAATAATAATATTTATATTAATTAAATAATATTATTTTAAATTTTAATTTAATAATATTTATTTCGACCGGTCAGTGGTTGTGTGGGCATAGCGCTTGGGTCCCACCTGGGCGTCGCATTCTTATTAAATTTAGACATTATTGTAAATGATAAATACTTATAATCAAAAAATAATTACAAAATTACATTATTTTAATAGTTTTATCATCACGCCTTTCAGCATTTTTGGATGAAGGTATAAATTAAAGCTAATTTGGATTGAAATAAATTCGATATTGAGTTATAATTTTAAAAAGCTGGTACGGAGAATAATTAATCATTCTCATTGTAACCGCCCTGCACGATCGTAAGAACAACTTTCGACGAAATGTGGATTTTCGTCCGCTGGCTGGTTAAACGCTCTTAACTGTTTTTTCATCTTTCTCTTTCCAAATTAATAACATATATATTTCTCATCTTAATTCTTTTAAAACAAATAAATGTTTCTAAAAATTAAATCTCAACATTACGGTCACCCTACATGTTTGCATTGTAATCTGTATGAAACATTCAACAATATTGTTCTTTAATAACTATATTATTTTTGTGTTATTTTATTAAATTGTAGAGGTGTTAACCTCAACACAGGCTTGACCTGGTGTGGTTACAAATTGAATTGTAAACATTAGACCACGTAAAGAAACAAATAAATAAATACATTATGGAAGGTGGAATACCATTTTTCGTTTCTTTAATTCAAACACAGAAAATTGGGCCCCCAGGAGCGATTTTGGGAATTGCGGAGACAACTCTCAAGAGAGCATTGCAACAGTTACGGTACTTTTTAGTTGGGAGATGTTTTTTGAGTTTGTAAAAATTTTGGAATAGTTTTCCAACTGTTGAATGTCGACGCGACTGAAGTCTGTTGTCTGCGGGCGCCCAAAGTGTTTAAACTATTATGAAGCCATAAATAATGGTCCCTGTAAAATCACGGAAAATTGGCGTGTTTATTGGCTCATTTTATTTTATACTAAACTAGCTGGTACCCGGCATGCGTTGCAATACCATTTAATAAAGAAATTGTTTCTCCCTGCGCGTCCTTTCCCATTCGTCCCGTTCCCCTTCCGCTCCCCCCCATTCCTCTCCCGCGTCCTCTTCCCCTCTCGCGTTTCCACTCCGCCTCCTCCACCTTCGCGCTCCCCACTCCACTCCCCCTGTTAGCGCCAAGTATATTGGTTGCGCTTGGCGGATTGCTTTTGTGTTTATTTTGGATTTTAATATTATTTATTTCCTATGGCAATGAATATCTCCCTTCCCCCGCTCCCCTTATCATTCCCTGCTGTCACTATTCCGCATATCGCAAGTATTTTTCGGTGCTCGAAGTTTGTGTGTTAATAAATCATCGCAGATAATTCGCATTAACAATAATTCATTTTAAAAGTGATCCGCAACTAAATGGTGATCTCATCAAGTAAACAATTACTTTCCAGAAGAACCTACTCCTCTACCGTGAGTTTTTACCTATCCTTTATATATTTATTGCCACTATATTTACGCAGAAGTTAATTGCCAGAGATTGTAACCTCTAAGCCGAGTCATTATGATCCAAACGAGCCTGATAATTTAATGTAAAAAAGAACCAGCGCGCTATTTTACGGTGTAATATTTACGGCATGGTGTTTCAGTGTATTATTAAATTACGGTAGGTAGGTAGTTAGTGTTCGAGTTCACATTATCATCGCAATATTATTTTTACAGTAGATCTAGACTAGACTTCGGTCTCGCAATAAATTTTCATCAGTAGAATAATTAACATCCTGTTAAAAATGCCCGAGGAATCCTCTGTCACAAAAATTAATCGTGAAATTCAACTTTTAGATGCAAGACAAAATTCGTACCTTTCAAGGACGCAGATAATTTATGAAAGTATACAACATTTAAAATCGACTGTTTCAAGAAATACGTTTTGCGCGCATGCTGCTCTGTTAGTTGAGATTAGAAAAGAATTTATGGAAGTTGTTGGAAAAATTAATGATTTGAAACTCCAGATTAATTCTGAATTTATTCCAAATTTTCAAATCGAACAATCATTTGACGAACTCTACGCAATTATTCAGTTAACAGCTAAACAAATAGGTAACAATAATATAAATGAACCTACCACGCTACAAAAATCCCATAAAATTAATAACATTAAGCTGCCAAAGCTATCTTTACCTCCATTTGATGGAAATTTATTGGAATGGAAGATTTTTTATCAAACTTTTAAAACACTCATTCATGAAAATATTGATCTCTCCGACACGGAAAAAATTCAATATTTAATTAGTGCTTTGTCAGGAAAGGCTTTAAATATATGCGCAGAAATTCCAGCTACGGCAGAAAATTATAATATTATATGGAATTCTTTAATCGCAAAATATGAGGATAGCCGGGTAATCGCGACACATTTCTTCAATAAAATTTTAAATTTAAAGTCAATCACTGTATCAAATGCATCGAATTTAGAAACTTTTATAGACCAATTTCATTCATCAATTTCAGCATTGCAACAGTTAAAAATTCCGAATTTATTACAATGTTTCTTCGTTCATATAGGAACACAAAAATTAGACAGGGAAACGGCCATGGCATTCGAATCTTCAATCAGAAAATCAGAGGCACCGTCGTACGATGAATTCGTAACATTTTTACGTGAACAAGCCAAAATATTACATAGAACGTCAATATTACCAGAATCGAAATCACAACAGTTTGAGAAAAAAAAATTACGTGAAGCACAATATAGCCACGCATTTCTTAGTTTAACGCATAACAAAGCAAAATACTATAAGTGCACGTTATGTAATTTGTCAGACCATACATTCATTTTTAAATGCCCAACGTTTTTAAACGCATCACCTAAGAGTAGGTTTAAGATAACTCAAAAACAAAACTTATGTCGAAATTGTCTAAGTACAATGCACTCTACCAATACATGCAAATCGGAAAATCGGTGCAGATATTGTAATCAAAACCATAACTCTTTATTGCATTTTGATGACACTTCATCCAATTTTTCTCGTAAGATTGAGCGAAATTTAAATCTCAAAAGCAAACCGGAAAGTAAATCTGATAATGTAACATTATGTACTCTCAATAATGGAGATGCAAACGTTTTTTCCCCAAATCAAACCGTTTTATTAGGTACCGCATCTATTAGTGTTCTTGATTCCAGGAATAAATATCAGAAAATACGCGTTTTAATTGATAGCGCATCACAAAACGAATTTATTACAACGAGCTGTTGCAAACGCCTTGGATTACCCTTATTCACAGATCGCAATCATACAACTATTAGAGGAATTGGAGATATTTCTCAACGCATTAAAGGGATGACTAATTTAAAGTTTGAGTCTCGCTATAATAATAAAACATCTTTCTCCATTCGACCCTTGGTAGTGGATCGCATTACAACCCAATTGCCGGCATCTTCTATAGATATGAATGCGTTGCCTTACCTAAATGACTTGCCACTCGCCGATGACAAATTCCACATCCCAGGGGTCATCGATGCAATCATTGGTGCCAATATTTTTGGCCAAATCCTCTTACCTGGTAAGGTAAAGGGCACTCAATCATTACCGAGTGCAATCGAAACCAGTTTAGGGTACGTACTAGTCGGAAACGCACCTATTTTCAAGCAAAGCAACGTAACTCACAACCAAAACAAGGTTTCTCGTAAACCAAGTTTACAGGTTCATTATTAATCTCATGTTTCCTGCAATTTTTATAATACCTAATAATTAATTAGTTTAGTTCAAGTAGTCATATACAGATAATTGCTATATTTAATCGTTTCATTTCTTTATTATTTTATTTTCATCACCCCGCAATAATGATACGCATTAACGTCTTGAGCACTGAAACACAATGCGGTAAATTTTTTAATGGTATTTATTTTTATTTTCTTTTCGTTTCGCATGTTGGTTTATTTTGACCATTCTGTCAAGGCCGAGGGGCATGTTAGCGCCAAGTATATTGGTTGCGCTTGGCGGATTGCTTTTGTGTTTATTTTGGATTTTAATATTATTTATTTCCTATGGCAATGAATATCTCCCTTCCCCCGCTCCCCTTATCATTCCCTGCTGTCACTATTCCGCATATCGCAAGTATTTTTCGGTGCTCGAAGTTTGTGTGTTAATAAATCATCGCAGATAATTCGCATTAACAATAATTCATTTTAAAAGTGATCCGCAACTAAATGGTGATCTCATCAAGTAAACAATTACTTTCCAGAAGAACCTACTCCTCTACCGTGAGTTTTTACCTATCCTTTATATATTTATTGCCACTATATTTACGCAGAAGTTAATTGCCAGAGATTGTAACCTCTAAGCCGAGACACCCCCCCTTTCCCCGTTCCGCAAACCCCCCTCCCGAGTTCCCTTCCCAGGTTCCCCTATCCCCTCTTACCCTTTAGATTTCAAACAGCTCGCGCCCCACCAATTTTTTATACAAATTTTATAATGCCAGAGCTCACCAGACAATAACGAACACAACAAAAAATAATTATCCAACTTGGTGCAGTCATTCGGAAGTTATGCGCGTACATACATTTCGGCGATTCATTTTTATACAAATTTTATAATGCCAGAGCTCACCAGTAGTTTTATACAAACCTTGTCTTGACAATAACGAACACAACAAAAAAAGAATTATCCAATTTGGGCAGTCGTTCGGAAGTTATGCGGGAATATACTTTTCGGCGATTCATTTTTATTAATATATTTTTTTTTACATGAGCTCCACACAGGAGGCCCAGAGGAAAATAATTTCCCTCAGGGCCTATGTCATCTTTGGGGATGCTGTGTGGAGGGTTTTTTTAAAGGAAAGGAAGGAGATGAGAGTTCTGGGAAGGAAAAGGGTTTAAGGGGTGGGTAGGAATATGGGGTTCACTGTGTCCAGGTCATCTGCCTCCAAGACCTAGACAAACCTCACCCCATGAACCCGGGCACCCCTGCTAAATCACCAAACGTAGCGAACCACATGGGGTGACCTGTGGCAGAGGTGTTGGTTATCCAATAAAGGTTTCCGGGGCGGCGGTACCCATTCCCGCCTCCCAAATATAGAAGAGAAGATAGATAAATAGATAGAAGATAAAAAGCCTCGTTTCAGAGTTAAACTAGTTTTACAATAATAGTGTGCAGTGTGTCGTGTCATGTACTTTGATTTAAAAAAAGTTATTTAATTTTGTTTTGTTTTTTTAAACGTGAACCCATTTCCACACGTTTTATGAACCAGCTCCGTAGTCATTCGTCTTAATGTCTAAAAATTAAAGCAAATATAAGTTCACTGGTTAGTATGACTACAGTAATATTATATAATAAACTTCCAACTAGTAATAGTAAAACTAAACAGTAAAATGTACAAAGTAATCATCACGTAAAAACCATGATCATTTCCCAAGGCATTACTCCTAATGCTATCATAAATGGTTCACCATAAATGTCTAAAATGTACATTGCACGTTTACGTATCTAAAATTTTCATTTATCGTCTTTGTAAATTTGAAATTTTCTACTACCCGGACTACAATGTTTGTGGTCTTAAAACATCTTTCTTTGTTATTGCTCTATTCTAAAAAAAGTGATTTATTATAAATATTCACACGTAGAAACACTTTGTGGGTGTGCATAAGTATGATAGAACAACTTTGTACAAAATGAAAACCACTTTATTTTACATATTTAACCAACCAATGTACTAAATATATTGAATTAATAACATATTTACACAGTATTCAAATGAACAATAGAAGACGGAGATAAACTATCAACTTTGGTCGGAATCATCAACTTTGATTGAAGTTTTTAAAAATCATTAAAAACTGATAAATTAAGAGGAATAAGTTGTATGGATTGAGTATATTTCAAATAAGCATTAACACTGTACTTAAAAATTTATTATAACAATTTATATCCGTACCATAATTTATATTTAAAAAATATTCGTCCGGAATAGTGGGAGCAAACGCCTAGCGATTTACGAGCTGTTAAGTCGTCGGCAACTTGGAACAGAATGGTTCCTCTTATTTCGCACCGGGCGCTGCGGCGGTCGGTGACTATTTTCCGTCCACCTTTAGATCAACTTGGGAGAGTACGAAATTTGGTTCGTATTGCGCATACCCCGCCCCCTTCTTCGGTCCCTTCACCACCGCTGTGTTAACTCCGCCCATAGATCAGTCGTTCGTCGGCTGTCGCGCTGTGTGCACGTGACTTGAAATTTTAACCCTTTCAGACCCTGTGATAAAATGGATATTTATTATTACTAATTTTTCTTTATTCATTGCTTTTTATGGTAACACACTTTGCGGATTTTACGACAATGCTTACATTTTACGGCACACGCCCGTGTTATGGTGGTCGATTATTCAAACATCAATGTTTCATTAGATATCACTGTCACTAATTGCAAATAACAAAATAGGAAAGTATGACATTAATAATTATGTCCTTATATTCGAATTGCAACAATATGAACAATGCATATTTATAAAACAATGGTGTTACGTACTGTACCTACTATAAAATTACTGAATGTTGGTGTTAATCAGTTTTATTTTTTTATAGGCCGTACACAAACCTCAACTCACAATTATTATTATTGATTAATTATTATTTGTAAAAAAAATATCTGGAGAACATGATATTTCGCAAACATCATACAAAAATCGGTGATTTCATTGAGCATATTTTCAAAAATTGATAAAATGCAGTGCGTTTATTGGAGAACCATTACAATAATTATTTAAATGAATAAATTGTTAAAACTTTTGATTGCAGGTGGGTGGAAAATAATAATTAAATAATTTAGTTAATTTATTTAAACACGGGAATATAATGGGTTAACGCGCATTCAAGCAGCAGACGGGGGAGGGGTGGAGACATGCGCGGTCACAGGTTGTTCTTATGTTGGACGGAGAATAGGTGAAAATATTGTGGGATCGCTATTGGCGTGCGTGGATTCAATAGGAATGATTCCGCTCAAAATACCTGCGTCGTTCGCTACCATAAAACCAATTTACTAAAAAAACAATTATATTACTCGAATAGCCCTTATATTATTAATAGAATAGTTCTTATTTGTCCAACAGACCATTTTAGTTTTTGTTCAATCTCCGTTTTAAAATTAAAAATAAAGTAAAAAAAAATGATAGCTTATTTTTTTTTTATTTTTACATGAGCTCCACACAGGAGGCCCTGAGGAAAATAATTTCCCTCAGGGCCTATGTCATCTTTGGGGATGCTGTGTGGAGGGTTTTTTTAAGGAAAGGAAGGAGAGGAGAGTTCTGGGAAGGAAAAGGGTTTAAAGGGTGGGAAGGAATCTGGGGTTCATTATGTCCTGGTCATCCGCCTCCAAGACCTAGACAAACCTCACACCATGAACCCGGGCACCCCTGCTAAATCACCGAACGTAGCGAACCACTTGAGGTGACCTATGGCAGAGGTGTTGGTTATCCAATAAAGGTTCCCGGGGCGGCGGTACCCATTCCCGCCTCCCAAATTGTTTCACTTAACTAAGAATTATTTAAACTAATGAGACCTTTACCTTTACAAGAATAGCTTTATCTACACCTATCATAATGTTTTATTGAAATAATGAAAGAAAACCTTATACTCCTTTAAAATTTTCTAATGGTCTGTTGGACAAATACGAACTAAGGTTACGATTTCCCAAGGTCCTATTCAAATTTATCTTCACCTTTGTTTCTTCCTCTAAGCCCTTCTTGGTAGAAGAAAGAAAAATACGAAAAAAATAATTTCCGTCTTTGGCATGTCACATATACCTGTGATAAGAATACCTACAAATCAGTCGAAATTTTGTCGCGCTTGTGAACACAGCAATGATTAAATTGCTCGAAAATTCGCATTCATGTAAATTTATAAGTTACCACTTTTAAGGTGAAATTGTACTAACCTGTGCAACTGTGACCCGTGGATGCTGAACGCCACATTAAAAGATAGGGCTTTTCCCGTCATTCTTGTCACGTGATAAAAAAAACGTAATCAAATGTTCTATATCTTAAATATTTGCAGTCCGCTTAAGTTTGCCAACAGACTTTAACACGGAACTTTATAATGTACATTTTCAATGGTTGTTTGATTAATAATTACATAACTACCCCTGATTTACGTGGAGAGAATCTACGACGCCTGCAATCCGTAATGGGTTCATCCCCCTGTGTCACGGGGGTTGCGCGCGGAGCTGTGGATATAACGATGAGACTGTAGGTGTATTTACAAGGGTGTGTGGTGGATAGGTTCTATGTTGTAGGCTGTAGGATGTAGGGGGTTGTATACTGGCGGTGGTGGATCGGGTATAGCTCGTTGGGCTGGCAGGAGACGAAGGCTCTATAAATAGGCTGTGTCAATAACGGGGCGTAGGTTTCGGCCAGCGGGAGCGGCGGAAAGTCACCTAGAACCTAGTTAATTACGAAATAATTCAATAAGTGATATGATCGTGAATGGGTTTGAAAATAGCTGATTACGAACACGGAGCATTGTTTTGCAAATAGAGGCGATTGTTTGATTAATAAAAATTGGTAATTTGAAGGTATGTATAAATATAGCATAAACGACTTACAGGCAATTATAGTAAACTAAGGCAGACCCATAGACAATTCAATAGACGAGAACATACAGATGAGGGGAAAAATCAACTATGGCGGTACGAAGGGGGGAAAGATGATTGTGATTCGTTAAAAAATCAATCTAGTATACGGGCATCTCGCATTATAATATCACCATTTAGTTCTTAAAATTATTTTATCGATATATTTTTTGATTCCCTCCCTCTATTTAAGAAAAACATTTTTAGCACACTGAATTCGCACACATAACACACACATCCACACCCTCACACGCGCATTTACACACATACAAACACTCTCACACACCCCTCTCCTTCAATAAGTTACTAACTTAATTTAGGTATAATGTATTATTTATCTCACAAAAATATAATTATATAACAGCGACATGTCATTGGTACCAATTATTGTATTAATTCTAAAACTTTGTAACTATTTTCCATTATGTAATAATGTACTGTTTGTTTCTGCAAAATAAAAAAAAAAAAAAATAAAATAAAATAAAATAAAAAAAGCAAAATCTGCGTTTAAATGAATAGACCTTTTTACATGGGAGCGCGAATTGCTCGCCACGTTATTAACATATTTTCAAAGTCCAAATGCGGCAAAGTAAAGTTCGCTCTTTTTCACAGAGGAATATTTTGTTGCCGTATTTAGTTAAGACACTTTTACAAATGTTTCATAATTTACTTACACCTGTAACCAGCGACGAGCTCACTGGAGAAACGCCCACATTCGCTTCGTCCACATATATAAGGGTATAATGTACAGTACAAGCTCTCATTTTTGTTCATAAAATGTACGGTGTGAGCTCGGCGCTGGTCAGGACAAGAATGATGGATTGAGTTCAATATATCTAAATTTTTAATTTTGTCATTCACTGGGGCGTGTCATACCTGGTATTACCGGTGTACAATGGACGCCCGAAGTCTAAAACGTGTCTCCACCATGAAGGGCCTTGGAATCATGTTTGATAGTAGGCTGACATTTCATACTCATATTCAGATGGCTTGTAGCACTTCATTGAGAATGCTGGGCTTTGTTCTGGGTACTGCAAGGAATTTTAAAGACACCCGGGTTCTCATAATTCTATTCAATTCCTTAGTAAGGAGTAGACTTGAAAGTGGGTCGATAATTTGGAGTCCGCACCAAGTAAAATATTCCCTCATGTTGGAGAGAGTTCAGAAAAAAATTCTGAGAATTCTGTACATGAGGGAGTACGGCTATTACCCGTGGCTCTATCCTACCGACTTTCTTTTGGGTATGCTCGGAATGAACTATCTACGTGTCAGAAGGGATGTACACCTTGCTACGCATTTCTTCAGATTGATTCGCGGATGGTTTGAAAACTCAGCTATCTTGGAGAACATTCATTTTTATGTTCCCGATGGTTATCTTCGCCATCGACAGCTTAGGCTGTTCTATCTTCCGGCCGGCAGGACTAACTTGCCAATGGTCATGCCGTCGGTCGGGAGAGCAATCTTGCTGTTGAACAGAATTAATTCGAATATCGACATATTTAGCGTCAGTGAAGCTGCCTTTAAAAGGCAAGCCCAATTGATGGTTATATAGTTTTTTTTGCCAACCATGTATATTTATTTTTAATGTAATACTGATACAAATATATTTAAAAAACACATTAAAATTTTAAATTTTGTAATGTTTTTGAAAGAATAAATAAATTGAATTGAATTGAATTGAATTGAATTGAATTGAATTGAATGATGACGTCACATTTTTTAGATTCAAGCGAGGCTCTCGTAAGCCCAGCCAGCTCCATGGAACCGGTATGGGGAGAGGGAAATAATACGCTTTTATCACTTAGGGCAGGTCCAGATATATTCATATGTCCATGGGCAGACCCATGAAAAATAACATTTTTATTGTAACATCATTTTGAAAAAGACGATTTTTTTGAGACACACTTCACAAAAGCACCCCTGTCTGTACAGTGTAAAGATGGACGAACTGTATCGCTACGCGGTTGGACAGCGTTGTGCAGCGGATTGAGGTAGGGGCAGAAGGAAGGAACATATTAATGTGGGCCTTGATGAGACTCCGATTATTTGAGCGTGTACGGTGCATTGGAGATCAATGCTACTAGCTCCATAGAGCAGGTTCTATTAAAATAACAACAGACTCAGCGTGCTTAATTTGCAACTGTGCATTATAGATGGTAATCGGTCTTTTAACAGAGGATCGTCAATCAGACGGACCGCCCCTCGTTTTCACATAATCAAGTAGGTTTGTTAAGTTTTATAAGACTCCAGTCCGTACTTTAGGTGGCATCCAAATTGAATTGTTGGGTGTGCCAGCGATTTGTATAGGTTTTGCAGCTGGTCACCATTAAAGAATCTTCTAGCCATATAAAAGACTCCCAGTTTCTTGGAAGCTAGATTTACTCGATCTGTCGGATATATTTACTTCGAGCATTTCGATGGAGTCATTATTGGAGAAGGTGCTCCTATCAATTTGCACCAGGCAGTCACTTCTTCTTCTTTGAAAATCAACAAGCTTGGGTTTATCAGGCGTTGAAATTGAAAAGGTTGGCCTTACCACAAAGCAAAGTGGTGGTCAATTTTTTAACTCAAAACTTTCCGAGCTGTTCAGATATAGTTAGTGGAAGGGGTTTTGTCAAGAAGATAACCCTTTAAAATTGTGCTGAATCACTGAAGTAATGATTTATTTGTGCGTACTCAATGAGATCGAGAGACATTGATGTATAACAAAAACAGCGTCAGTAGAGATCCTTGGGGCACCCCCGTTTTGATTTTGTATGGAGAGGAAGAAAAGCCATCAACTTTGGTTTGAATTGTTCTTCCCCTAAGAAAGTCCACAATCCACCTATGTAGGGTTGGATGGATCCCAAACTATGGTAAGTTCCCGACAAGCGTTCGGAGCCAGACCCTATAAAATACTTTGGAAATATCTAACTCGACGGTTTGAATATCTTCAAAACGCTTCAGATACCGTCCCAAATATGCTTCATACATCCGTGCAGATCACCACGCATTCGGTTTTGTCGTAATCCGTATTGCCGATCGCTTCAGATGCTGTTATTCTCGAGATATGTGAGCAATTTGTTGTTAACGTCTTTTCCAATACTTTTGAGAGCATGTAAGTGGTGGCCATGGGGCGGTAGTTAGAAGGGTCTGAGAGGTCCCCCATCTAAGGGTTTGTGTGGACGATTGATTAATTACTTTAACATAATGTTCTGAAATATTATATTAATAGATTTATCGTGAAAAATTATGGGATATTATAAATCCAATTTTGAAAAATATGAAAATACAAAATTTTCTGTTTAAATATCATATCATGGGTAGGTACCTAATGTATCGCTTGTTTGAATTATTTTTCACACAATCAGTTAAAATTTTTAAAATGACGATAATATTCAAAGCACATTTGAATATAAGCGTCACAACCTATTGAAAAACTAACGCATATCAGCGACAACCATAATTAATACGTTTGGTGAGCTATAGCTGTAAAACGTGCAAATAATTAAAGAGTATCATGGAATAAAATAACGATCATACAAATCACAAAAACGCATCCTTTTTTTAATGTTTTTATTTATTTAAAAGAAAGACAAACATTCCCGGGTTACGAATAACCCAACAATGTTTGAAAATCTCCTACTACCACCACAGAAAGCCGAAAATGTTGCTTGTGTTGTGATGGAGGACTTAGCCAGCCGGGGAATCGAACACGCGACGCTCGGGTGGGACCCAAGCGTCAACTCAAAAAAAAAAAAAAAAAATTACGCAACTACGAAGCAGAACGGTTGAGTCATCTTATATTCAGGGGGTCTAGCATGGTCGATCGATAAAACTCTACATCAATACGATCTTGACCAAACCTGTCATTTATGGTCAGTTATCAATGTTTGCGAGCACGGTCTACGATTATTAACAGATATTCCGACCGACGCGTCGATTGGTAAATTTTAGCGACTTCCACAGTATTAGAGAAGTTTCGGTTATATATCAATAAAGACATTTTTTCTTTAAATTATGCCGTTCGGTTTGTAAAATTACTTAGCTTACTAAATAATGCATCAAAATGCAATCAATTCATTCCGTTCGATATTTGAGAAACGGGAATGGTTGAAATATGAATAAAAACCTCATTAAATAATTAACTCCCGTTATTGTCAAAAAGTAAATGCGGACTTCCGAAGCTTATTTAGGCTATATAATCCAGTCAAAATAGACATTCCACCTCGCATTAATTCTTAAAAAGGTGAATTTTTGTATAAGTCTTGAATACGTCATTACGAATGCTATGTCAAAAGTCCCCATCGATCCCGCTCTGGAAAGGTTTTTTTTTTCGAGGTCAAAGGTCACCATTATTTGTTTTTTGCGTTTATCTCTGAAACGGTAAGAGCTATCGAAATATTGAGTAAAAATTTGTAGATCGTAAAATTCTCTACAAAAAAATACGTGTATTATTTTCTCCACGAAGCACCGTTCTCGAATTATCGCGATTTCAGACCGTAGGTATGCACACATTTCCGCACCACCTTTGAGGTAGTGTACTCAGCCCTTTTTTTTAATGTGGTTTCCCCAGTAGGAATACTCCACGATACAGGGTGTCCGGGGATAAAGTGCACTAACTTCGGGAGGAGATTCTACACGATAGTACAAGTAAAAAAGATAAATACCTTTTTTTGAAATTACAATTTTTAGAGGCACTTTTCAGGTAAACAACTGTAGCATCAAGAAATTTACATTATTCATCATCAGATTCTACATTATCACTCGTTTCTTCTTCCTCGCTCTCTTTTTCCTCGCGCTCTTCTTCCTCTTTTTGCTCAATTTGTGTTGACTGCTCTAAGAAGAGAGATATATCAGTTAGATCCTCATCGTTTTCGAAAGAATCTTCATCTGTTGCATTTGATTCAGCATAAGTGCAAGAGTGGCCTTGACGATTGGTACAGACTGGTGAACAAAACAATCCAACTTTTCTGCATCCACACTTGTTCGTACAGCCTTTTTTGCAATTACAAAAAATTGTATTCAGCAGTTTCTCTGGAGCAGGTGGAAGTAAAGTACGGATTGGCTCCAAACTCATCAATTTCCAGCCCCAATCTTCAGGATTCAGTTGATTGCCCAGCCACACTTGCACTTGGTAGAATACACGAAACACGTGTTGATAAGCAGAAGCAGATGTTGGAGGGAGACAAGATAACTGGACTCTTTTATTGTTCCTTGAATTTTTCACGAAATTCAAAAATCTATACTTGTCTATCGATTTCATTTTTTTCGGAGCTCCATATAAAGCAAGGAGAAAGCGAATTCCGTAAGTGAGGATGACGTCTGCCGAAGAGTTGATGCTTTTAAATATTTCTGCGTTATCTATCAAATCATTACGTTTTTCAAACAATTTAAATACTGCAGTTTTTCCCCCTTTTGAAAATTGCTGATGTCGTATCGCAGCCAGTTATCGCATGTAGGAATAAAATATGAGCTCGACATTTTGGATATGCAGTTAAACTTTGTGACTAATATATTTTTGTTTGAATTTGAGCTTTCCTAGGTTTTAAAAAGTAAATGATCTTATCACTTGGAGTTCGTGCAGTCAGTATTATTAATAAATCTACATCTTCTCCAACAACGATAGTTACATTGTTGCTACTGAATTGATCTATTGCGGTTTCAATAATGAGGACATCAGCATCATTATTAGCTTGTTTCACAAGAATTTTGGCAGCTGCGAATTCTTCACACAACATCGAAATCAAGCGAGTTTTATTGTGAACATTAGCGAGAAATTGTTGTTGGTTAGTTAGAACAGTCATTGATCGATCAAAAACTATATCAGACGATGAAGATGTTTTTGTAGCTCGACGACGTTGTTCTGCAGCTTTGATATTTTTCATGCAATCAGTATAACCATCAAATACTATGGTAACGTTGTGACCGAAGTGTCTACGAACATACTGAAGATATAAAATCCGAAAAATGCAGGTGTGCACCGGCAGTAACAGGCAGACATTATTCAAGGCCAACTGACTAATGAATTAGGGATGTACGTTGATTTACTCAGAATCGTGTATTTTCCACGTATGAGTCACAAAAACCAATTTTCCAATATTTTTTCTTTAAATGGATGACTCGATGATGTATACTGGCCACATACGTGCATATTCGTATTTTCTAGGTTTGAAATCGCGATAAAACGAGAACGGTGTTTCGTAGAGAAAAAAGTATTGACATCATTTTTGTAGAGAATTTTACGATCTACAAACTTTAACTCAATATTTTTTTCGATAGCTCTTACCGTTTCAGAGATATACGCAAAAAACAAAAAAATCTGACCTTTGACCTCGAAAAAAAAAACCTTGCCAGAGCGGGATCGATGGGGACTTTTGACATAGCATTTGTAATGACGTATTCAAGACTTATACGAAAATTCAGCTTTTTAAGAATTAATGTGAGGTCAGCACCTTTTTTCGTCTATTTTGACTGGAGTAATAGTATTTCAATTCAATGTTGCAGTTTATTAATATGTTTACGTTATTGCTTGGCGTCGTTCATTTCGTAGTGTCAATCCATCATCAGCCTTCAGGGTTCAGTGTTGCCAGCGTATATAGATTTTTTATTTATCACCAATCACTCTCTCTCTGGTTTCAATCCTGGGATTGGTTTACAGCAATTTCCTCTATTTTTCTCTTCCATTCTTCCCTGTCTTGTGCGGCTCTTTTGAATTCTGCATACGATGAGCAGCGCATGTCCACCAGCAGGTCCTCCAGGTACACTCGGCGTGGGCGTCCCCTAGAGTTTGTCCCCTCGGTCATACCCTCCATTATGGCATGCAAGAGGCCTTCTTGTCGTATTACATGGCCGATTCATCTTGCACGCCTTTCGGACAAGGTCCTGAGCAGGTACCTACCTCCTTCGATTCTTTGGAGAATCTCCTCATTTGTAATGTGGTCTCTCCAGAAAATTCCTAATAGTCTTCTATAGAACCACATCTCAAAAGCCTCTATTCTCTGTTTATCTCTTTTGGATAGGCACCATGTTTCGCATCAAAATACTCCATACATAGGTCTTGATGAGGAGTATTCTCAGTTTTAGGTCTATATTATTCGATTCTATTATTTTCGACCTTTTATTGAATGCAAGCCTAGCCTGGTGTATATGGCTGTTGACCTCGCTCTTAGACCTATCACTATATTCGTATATTCCATCAACGGTTGTCAATAGTGAAAGCGTGCTCGGGACATGGATATAAAATCATCGAAATCTACATATCCTGTATCGTAAAATTGTCGGTTTCACCGTGTTAGAGCTCCTGGAAGATGTAGTCAGGGGGCCATTCGAAGAGAAGAGAGAAATACAAAAGATTTCATTATAACCGGACTTACTCAAACTAAACCACCGCTATAGATCGAAATTTTTGGACGAAAACACCTCTGGCAATACTCCAAAAGCCAGATTGATAGCTTCTAATGTACGCGATTTTCCGGACAACTGAGTTTGCTTTCGCAATTTAACGAATCGTAAGCTTTTATCAAAAAGAAAACAGAGACAGATTGACGTCATCTAACATCGCGGGTGGCACACCAACTTTGTCGGATGTCAGCTGTCGGACTTCCATCACAATTATTGTGTGGGTTTAAACAAATTGTGAGAAAAAACCCCTTCTATCGACCCCTATCAAAGGGTAATTTCGCAGAAGACTGACTCATCGTAAATATACATTTATCACTGCGAAAATACGTGTTTAGATCATTTAGAACTCGGAGAATTTCTGTATTTGCTGGGCAGACTGGTTTTTTGAAAGCCTCCGTGGTCGAGGGGAAAGGCTCTTGACTCGCAATCCGAAGGTCGCGGGATCAAATCCCGGTCTGGGCAAATACATTTTATTTAATTAATTTGTGTTATTTAACAACTGATTACTTTAAATTAATATATATAGTATATTTACCACCCGTTCCAGAGTGGAAGATACTCTAATAAGGAACTCCAGTGAAAAATATTATGGCTTTAAAAAAATATGTTCATATAGACCAATAAACGCTGATTCTGAATATATAACTTTTATTTCATAATATTAAACGTTTTTAAAAAATTATTAAAAAGTGCATTTTTCAACCTCTCCTGAAAACACAGCGTTAAGTTGGCATTACTGAAATGGTGAATGGTGACGTCACGCGTCACACTCACCCACTGTCACCTGATGATCGCGTGTATTGTATTGACATTGACATTTGAAATGATATACATTTGCTTGTATTGTATTCAATATTTCGTGTTTTTGGTTTATTTTCATACTGTTTATAGAGATTTAGATAAATAATAGTTATTGTGTTTATTGAAACATAATTTAGGCCCTCAACAATTTACGAAAGGGGCTATATTTGCGGACAATCTGGAATAAATTTTGCCTATTTGAGGTTAAAAGTCGTGTCATATTTTGACATTGTATTTTCAAGTTGTTTTTAGTAAAGGGATACAAGCTATTACGCAATCGTCATGCAGAGTATATAAATGCCAGTTTCTGTGTGTGTTATACATAAAATAATGTACAAAATCACGCCTGAACCGACAAAATTGAAGAACGATATCACTTGTATTTGCAAAGATGATTCATTATTTTTATATTGCACTTTGTTAAAATACAATAACAGTAGCGGTGAAATGTGGACATTTTACCAATGTTTTTCTATATTAAAAGCAGTTAATCTTAAATAAAAAACGCCTCAATTTCTCACACAAAAATCATTGAGTCATCCTATCACATCCTATCTTAATTTTATTCCGCCATTTTCTTAAATACAAAATCAGGGATGCTCTGCCCAAAAAAAATTATTTCCCTAGATTTCGAAGTGAAATTTCCCTAGAATTTCACATTAACGCAATTACCTACGTAGCCACCTGATTGTGTAACACTAATCCTGTTATATGTCAATTAATATGATTAATTAATTGGAAAGATATCGGAACTTGGTAAATATACTAATAATACTGTGTTTTTCCAAATAAAGCACTTTTTGCTACGTGAAGTAATAATTTAAAAGTACGAATGCACTCACCACTGAATTAGAAACTGAATTCCAAATAAAAAAAAACACTTTGCAAAATAAAAATTAACCACAATCACCAAAAAAACAGAACTTAAAACATAAATTAAATTTTTTTCAGAGGTCCCATTTATCTTTTTAGATACATATAATATCATTTTGAGTTGTCAGTGTTAAAAATAACATTGCAAGTAAGTACATGAACAATAATTAAGATTCATAAGAATTCCAAAAAATATATATGTATACGTATATAATATATATATATATAAATAATACCAGTAATATTGTCATATGTAATAAACATTTTGCCAGAGTTCGAAATTTCCCTAGATTTTGTCCTGATTTCCCTTATCCCTAAAAAATATTTTTCTCCCCTAGATATAGGGAAATTTCCCTCGACATAACATCACTGATTCAATATGACAACTTGAAGGTAAATAAACTATTGGTGGGTGAAGACCATATCACCATATTAACAATCCACCATAGATATGGTGCTTTTCTGATGGTCTAGAAAAATTAAAACTTTGACAATTATTTTAACTATTAAAACTAACTATAAAAATAAAAATAAAAATGCAGTTATTTAAGTTTGAAGGTCTTTATTCATTAAAAAAAATAAAAAATTTGGACTGGAGTTCTCTATTATAGCCCTGGTGAGTTGAAAAGTTGTCTGAAATGGCTTTAACCGTGTTTTGTTACCAAATCTGAATTTCCAGGTACTGCCCCACCTTCCTCTTCCTCGTCTCTTTCCCCTCCCTACTACCTTTAGCCTCACAACATACACAAATTTGGGAATGTCTAGAATGTCTAGAAGATATCTAGAACATTTTTCGGGTGGCATGGCGTTACAAATGTTTAAATTAACGTATGTCTCTTTTCTTAGTGTTAAATTATTTCAATAATATACACATTTTCCTAATTTTCATTTGCATGAATTTTGTAAAATATTAGTTATTTATTTATAATTTCTCAGTTTTTTTTTACACAAAAAATTAAATAAATTTTATTTAAGTATTTAAGTAAAGACGATAATTTGTTCTGTAAATGATTAAAATATTTCAAAGCGTTTCGTGAACATTTCAATAGGAGACCTATACTATGGAGGTACTGATGCATCTCGAAATAAATTTATAAAATAGTTCTGTGCCTGTGCGCTCTTGTGAAATTATCGGGAAAATCTTCTTCTTCTATATATATATAAATAAAATGGCTCGCCGAAATGTACGTACGCGCATAACTTCCGAACGACTGCACTTAATTGGAAAATTCTTTTTTGTGTGTTCGTTATTGTCAGGACAAGGTTCGTTTTAAAATACGTGTGGGCTCTGGCATTTTGAAATTTGTATAAAAATTTGCAAAACTGAATGCACCGGGAATGAATGTATGGAATGCAGGAGGGGGGAACCCGGGAGGGGGGAGGGTAACTCGGGAGGGTATTCACGGGATGGGGGAAGGGGGGGGGGGGAGTGGAGTGGGGAGAGGGAAGGTGGAGGAAGCGGAGTATATCGTGAGAGGGGAAGGGGACGCAGGAGAGGAAGGAAAGGCGGAAGGGGAGGCGGAAGGGGAACGGGAGGAATGAGAAAGGACACGCAGGGATAACCAATTTCTTTATTAAATGGCATAGCAACGCATGTCTAGTACTATCTAGTAAAACTATATTTTTTATATCATATAGTGGGGTAATAACTACAAATAGGCATAAATGTAATCAGCTTTTTTGGGTAATTAACATTTATATAATTATGATTAAGTCGTAGATTTGTGTGTTGGGCAATGTAATATTGGACCAACTTTGGAAATAAGAAAATGACTAATCATATTTTAATGTAGGTATTTATTTATTCACAAAAATGAATGATTTATCAGGGGGGCGTTCAAGTATTACGTGACGCAATTTTTGAAGATTTTTGACCCCACCTCCACCCCATGTAACGCGCCGTAACGTTTATCCATCCTCCCCCCCCCCCCCCCTAAACGTTACGTAACGCCCAAGTGACAATTTTTACCTGAAAGTCACAATTAAGTTGAGCAAAGTACTGGAAAGTCGCTTAAACGCCTCTTTTTCTTGTTTTAATCGCGTTTGCGGTAATAAATAAACAAGAGATTTTGAGAACGAAAGAGAAATGGAAGATTTTAATTCCCTTTTTTTTATCTAAATAAAGAAAACATGTTACGTAACGCGTTGTTTGAAACCCCCCCCCCCTCCCCCCCTCGTAACGCACAGTAACGTCTCACAAGACCCCCCCCCCCAAGTGCGTTACGTAATACTTGAACGGCCCCTAGTTGTTCAGTATAAAAATGCCACAAAAGCAATTTAAGCAATTTCACAAATTTTGATGCAAGAACTAGGTAAGTCTAGTTGCCTAATTGAAACATGAAAATACGTGTGGTGTCTATAGTTACGTAATTATAGAATTAAACGATGGCGTTTTTGGAGATATCCACAAAAAAAATGTTCAAATAATTTTGTGACTTTTCGACGTTACGAATTTTCAGTTTGTAGTATTAAGAAGAGGAAATAAAGTTTTGCTTTTAGTATGTAACTCAAAAAACCTTATTTCAAAGTTACCTAGTTGTAGTAATTACCCCGTGATGTTGTACTTATAAGTACACAAAAATAAATTACCATAATCCTTTGGTCATGAAAATCTAGAATCACGTCTGAATACTTAGACTGTATGTTATATGTTGTGGGGGCTGTGATATATTCAGGTTCTGTCAAAACGTTAAATTTGATGAGGTTGCTTCTTACCCCAAGAGGAAACTCTCTCGATGTAACCACCCGTTTTATGCTTCAAAGCTTCTAGTTATCAAACTTACTGAATAACATTATGTGACGTGCGCCAGAAGACACATTTCTTGCTTAAGGCTGTACACAACCCTAATAATTTTTGTTTGTTAAAAACTCACATTTTGATAATTTCTGGTGAATTCGTAACTTTAATAACTTTTTATTTCCATGCCGCACAAGAAATACTAGAGTTATTTATATTTTAGATTAATAAAAACAGTACCTTACCGTTAATATATTTTACGTACAAAGATTTAAAAACTTTATAACCCGTTTTTTCAACTATAAAGTTAGCGGTAAGCACCAGATTTTATTTCTCCAGACGATGAATTAATAACTTATGGAGACACATTTTAAATATTTGTAACACATTCTTCAGAATTAATTAAAATGAACGCGGCAGAAAGGTCGAATCACCTGGCCTGCTAGAGAGAATTCGACCGTACTTTTGTACAATACGCCGTGCCGCGGCGTATATATGTTTACACTCTTTCTTCACTTACGTCGTCAAGATTTCCACATTATTTTTCTTCTTCTTCTTCTTCTTTTCTTTGATACGGCAAATTCGACAGTAGGTCCGTCCAATACATGGGTTGTGAGTCGCAATTTGTATACATTTTGTATACATTTGTATACTTCTTTACTTACGTCGTTAAGATTCTGAATATATTTTAGGGTATATTCTCGTCTTAAAATTTCAATTGCGCTATGAAATTCGAATTAAACGTAAACGATAAAAAGCACAAAAACCTAATAAAATATAGATTCAATTCATTGCTAAATTATTTATAAAATCATATGGCTTTTCTAGTAAAATCTAACTTTGCGTACTGTTCATGTAAATCGTGTTTTAAGCGAAGACCCAATAAGGCGGGTATGGATACCGCTACCTTAAGCATTTAGTCACCTCAAGTTGTTGGCAACGTTTGATAACTTGCATAATATTTAGCAGGGGCTCTCTGGTTTTGTCTCGGCGGATGCATCTGTCCACCAACTGGGTAGCGGGTTGGATCGGAAGACTAATTGAGGGAGACCTTTCGACCTCTCCAGCATCATGCGTCAGTCACTCCTTAACACACTGAACCTCAGATTCCTATCCACTCTTTAGTCATTTATCCTTTCTCTCCTTCCTTTCCCTAAAAAGACCCTCTACACAGCATTATTATAATTTATTTTTCGAATGAACACTGTTAGTGAACTTGAAAAATTCACTTTGGAATAAGACGGTTCCATCTAACGCGGTAATGTCACGCTGTAAAGAAATCTGTAGTAAGCTTCTTTAGAGTTCATTACATCACATTCAAAAGGGCACAATACACTTTAGTACCCCTGAAAGTACACAGAGACCGCCAAACAACCACTTTCTGATTAAGGTAACTAGCTTTAATTTATAATCGAGATTTAAAATAAAAAAACTGGTAAACAACCAAACGAAAATCTTTCATGAAAGGCTAACAAATACACTACTATATCGGTGATGCAACCCACCATTTCCCTGAAATAATTTTACTCGCGCCATCTACGAAAGGGTAGATTATGAATTCTCTTGAATCTCACCTTAAGATCCGCCTGAATAGACTAATCAGTAACTAAATTTATCAAAGGTGTTAGGCATGTGGGTTTAAACCTTGCTAAATTTTAAGTAAATCCTTATTTATAGATATTTACTTTCTCATGGCATTACCGTTTAAATTACAGTTTATTAAAATTAAAATCTTTTCATTTTAACCTTTACACCGACTTCCATTTCTTTATCTCAGTTGAAATATCAGCGGTAGAACATCCCCCGGAAAATGACCCACCCCCGGGAGGAAAGAGCCTACTTCCGGTTCGAAGGCTGTACAGTTGTAAACGGAAACACTCTGCGTTGCGATAACCAGAGCCTCGCTAAAGACTATTCTCGAAGTAAGCCGGCACGTAAATACATGAACTTTAAACTCCAAGAATAGCACCAACGAGATCGATTTGGATTCTGTTCTTTCTTGTTACCCAGACTTATATTTTTGTAGTAATTTTTTAGTATTTGCTGACTTTAATGATTTGATTTTAAGTTTCTAGTTTCGCTTTACCGTGTGTCAATTACACACTTTCGCATGTCGTTCACTGATCACTCAGCTGAGTAACCGCCCGACCTCTTACCCCACCCTTGACGATCTAACACCTACTATTTTTTTATGTTTTTGAAGAAAAAAAAATACATAAGAAATGTCACCAAAATTTCGTTTACATTTTTTACTCCAAATTAATAATGTCAGAAATCACTTGTTGAAGTAAGTCAAGTACGTCCCGTATAACATGCTGTTTATATTGCTTAACATCCAGTTTATATTGCTAACTGGTTTTGATAAGGACGTAATATTTTTATTATAATATACGATTTTTTTAAATAATTCTATTATTTAATTCATTCAAATACGGTCTTAAAAACGCCTTTTCATAAGATCTCCGCAAGGGAAAAAAAACTGTCACGATGACGCGAAAATGTAATTAGACAGCGGAAATATGGCCTAATTGACGGCCTCCGTAGTCGGGAGTTTGGACTCCCAACTACGGAGGCGAAGGTCACGGGTTCGAACCGGGCGTGAGCAAATTAATTTCTTTTGATTAATTTGTGCTGTTTCGCAATTAATCAATTAAAAATAATATTTACTATAGTTGCAGCTCGTTTCAGAGTGGAAGATACTCCCGGTATCGCTCTGGTGTAAGACCACCATTTAGAATTTAAACGTTGCTTGAAATGGCTTTAGCCGTATTTAGTGACCAGATCTAAATAACCAGGTACCTACCTCTTCCACATTTCTTTCCCCTTTCTACTACCTTCAGCCTCACAACATCAACCCCAATTAGAGATGCCATTATCTCACTGGCTCCTCAGACGGGAGCAGTTTGACGGCCGGCGTAGTCCAGCGGTAAGGCTCTTGACTAGCATTCCGAAGGTCCCGGGATCGAATCCCGGCGTGGCAAATAAATTTTATTTGATTAATTTGTGTTATTTCACAATTTGTTCATTTAAAAATATATATAATATAGAGTATATTTGCGGCACGTTCCAGAGTGGAAGATACTTTCATTATCGCCCTGGTGTAAGACCACCATTCAGAATTGAAACGTTGCTGAAAATGGCTTTAGCTGTATTTGGTGACCAGATCTGAATAGCCAGGTACTTCCCCACCTTCCTCCTCCCTATCTCCTTCCCCTCCCCACTACCTTCAGCATCACAACATACCCCAATTGGGGATGCCATGTCTCACTGGCTCCAGACAAGAGCTGCTGAGACTCTTGTGAGGTAGGTATCACTATAAAAAAATAAATAAAAGTCGGGACTCTTGTGCGGTACTCACATAAAAAAATGAAAGCCAATAATTAAATCCCTCTCTCCTAATTAATACTAATAATAGATAAAAGAAGGCTTAAGAGCTTGTATCTAGAATCGCTAATTATGCAAGTAAAATTAATTACTTCTGCTAAATATTGCGATCGTCTGCCATGAAATAATGTTTCTGTTCTAAATGAGAGTGTATTAGTTAATTCTGTTTTCGTTATTTTCTCGCATCATATTACACGTGTACTCTTCTGTGTACCAATTTATATCATAGTATATAAAAGTCTTTTAATATTAATAATATATGACGTTTTCTATAATTTTTTCATTCAATTTGTCCGCCTGATAAAATAAAATCATGAAATTCGAAAAGCAGAATAATCGATTCATTTAATAAGAAATTTAAAAAAAACACAAAATCCCACGATGATTCTATTAATAAAGGAACGTCAAACATTCCTTTAAAATTTTTGGCATTTTTTCTTACGGAAGTTTGAATTTATCAAAAAATCACAATGTTGATTAAAAATTCATTATATTCTTATCATATTATTTTGATGGAATCGCTTAGATCCAAAAATTTCAGTGTTGAATATTTAATAAAAAAAAAACAGTTTTTAATTTGAATTATGGCCATGGATATACCTATCATACAATACGGTGACCGGACAAGTCAGAATGAAATCAACTCAGCACCTTCTTTGAAAAGTCATTAAAAGCGGCGAAAAAATAAAATTAAAAACGACTATGCTTTAGACCACACGACTGAAGTAAAACTTCACTAACTTATGCCGGGAACCCGCTGTATGTAATGTTATATAATGCAGGCGCTTGCATTATAATGTAGTTTCCCAGGACTTGGGATGGAAACGTTACGGTTTAGTTGACCCCGAGATCACAGTGGCCTTGCAACGCAAACCGGGTACCCGTTGAACATAATGTTATACAGTGCAGGCGCTTGCATCATAATTTAGTTTCCCGGGAGTTGGGATGGAACCATAACAGTTTAGTTGACCCCGAGGTTAAAGTGGCCTTGCAACGCATGCCGGGTACCCGCTGTATATAATTTATTTTTTTATTAACGGACAAATAGTCCATTAACAATATAACGATAACACGAATAACAAGCTTGCGCAAAGGCCCGACCCGCCTAGCAATCGATTACCGTTCGCATAAAATATATATTATATCCTTTTTCGTAACGCATTCACCAGCTTACCCCCCATGTCGAGCGTGCGTAAAAAATTTTACTTCTTTAAAAAAATGATTAAATAGGTTAGGTTAGGGCCGTTAGGGGCCATCCATAAATTACGTCACACGGATTTCAAGATTTTTAACCCGACCCGGTCCCTGTCACACAATATTTTTACACAGAGCCGATGACCCCCTATGTGTGATATCACATAATGTCACACTTCTCTACTCCCCTCCCCCCCTTTAAGGTGTCACGTAATTTGTGGATGGCCCCTTATGGGCTATTTAAAAAAAAAATGCTTTAAATGACTTTCAAAGAGGTGTTGAGTTGATATGTTTCTGAGCTGGCATGGAATCGTATAATACATATCTACAAGAATTTTGTGTACCTACTTATTATTCCACAGAGCTTTCTTAAGACACTGTTGAGGGTCTTTTTAAGCAGAAGAAGAAGTAACACTGTTTTTCAAAAGACCTATAATGTTGGTGGAAGTTCACATCACACCATTGTTATTATATTGAAGCGTTTGAGCACAAAACGAGTCGCCACTATGTCTCTTTTTGTCCTGAAATTCATATTTTTTTACATAATTCCAAACAGGAGGCCCTGAAGACAATAATTTCCCTCAGGGCCTATGTCATCTGGGATGCTGTGTGGAGGGTCTTTTTGAGGAGAGGAAGGAATGAACATTGGTCTTGAAGAGACCCATGTTGTAGGAAGGAGGAAACACAGAGGCCGGCAAATCATTCCACAGCCGATGTCCATTTGTATGTCAACCGTATACAAATGTTGGGCACGCGTTTAGCGTGTTTTCCGACTATGCACCGTTGCCGAAGGGATCAATGATGCTAGTTCCTCGGAGCATCTTCCATTGTAATACCGGTAGAACAAGGACAGCATTCCCACCCGACGCCTGTGCTCTAAAGATTGCAATCCGTCTGTTAAGATGGGAGAATCTATCAGACGGACCGCCCTTTTTCAGTCGAGGGTATTTGTCAGGTATTTTGGAGCTCCAGACCAGAGGTGGCTGCCAAATTCAACCGTAAGGCGCACTTGATTTTTTTACATTCGTTAGTGGGAATGCTGGGAAACAGATTGACAGCGTCTTTTTAGACTTAAATATCAATTTAGATAATAATAAGTGTGTATTTAATATACATAGAAAACCTACACACACTGATTGTGTTATACCGTCTACTTCCCTTCACCCTTTGTCACATAAACTCGCCTCCTTCAACTCGATGATACATCGTGCTATTAATGTCCCTTTAAACAATGATTATTATAACAATGAAATTAACATTATAAAACAGATAGCCGTGAACAATGGATATAAACCTGAAATAATTAACCGCCTAGTTAATAAAAAGCAAACAAAATTTTTAACAAAAAAATATATTTATAGTGGTAATAGTAACAACAAACCTAGTAACAACATAATATATAAAAAACTTCTCTATACAGGCGATTTATCCTTAAAAATATCCCGCATATTACCAGATCACATTTCTCCAGCTTTCTATACTAATTCTAAAATAAAAAATTTGATTAATAACAAGGATATTTCTAATAAATTTGAAAAAAACGGGATATACACTTTAGAATGTAACAATTGTGAAGCGCAATATGTAGGAATGACTACTAGAAATTTTAAAACCAGAATTAGGGAACATGAACTTTGTTTACGAAATAATAACTACTCAGAGTTTGCTAACCATCTCATAGAGACAGGTCATAGCTTCAAAAAAGAAAAAACTAAGTTTAAACATTGCAATATAAAATCGTATTTTAGAAATTAAAAAAAAATTAAATCTATAATTAATTTAGTTAATAAAATAATAGCACCATGTAAATCACCTCTGCATACGATGTTTCCAAGTAATTTTGACTCTTCCCACCGTCCTCCCCCTCCACCAAATTCCCCCCTCCCACTACCCCCGTCTAATTAATTGTGTACTTGTATAGAATTTTTAAGTTAGTTTTAAGTTTGCTCGTTAATGATACGGACGTGTCGAAACCGGTCGCAAAAAAATTTGAAATTAAAGTAACAAATGTACATCGAAAATTAAAACTTTTCAAAACAAAAACATTTTTTTTTTAATTTAAAAAATACCAAACATTTTCAAATAGCTCCACCAGTTGTTAGCGAGCATCAAATTATATGTACCACAACTACTAGCTTTAATTCTGGTCTGAAAGGGAACAAGAAATGTTATCAATGTACTACGCAAAGATATTTTTTCTCAATAAATTTAATAATAATGAAATTATGAGGCACTCCGATTTAATCAACTTTCTCGTCCAAATAAAAATCTTTTATCCACTCATAAAATAACCTCTCAGCTTAATGAAAAGCAATCAAATTATGTTCCATTAAAATTCTTCGTTTTCAGATAGGATTAAAGTGTTGATGTAAAAGTGCACATTAAACAAAATATGAAAGGATTAACGAAAAAATAAATAATGGTAAGTGCTTACCGTTGAAGTGTAGTAGTCCATCTTGTTTCGGAATAACCCTCGTTAAAACTGTATCATTTTGTACTAAAAGTATTCGCTTTTATAAAACTTGGAAAACTAAGTGTTTTTACTATGCCCTCTCACAATTATTTTATTTTTTCACCAAATAAAACACGAAAGCACAGCTTTTCACACCCAACTATTTTTAAAAAAAGTACACAACCTTACTGCAAATATTTTAGGTTATTTTACAAACCCTGCTGCAAATTCAAAATTTTCGCTTTAATTTAAACTCAATTTTTTTTCGATACACAATCACAATTATTACTTTGTTTCAACAACAACACTATTGTTATAAAATTATATTGCACTCAAATATATGTTTTACGTATCACTAGCCGACATTATTACTTTTGTGACAATACTGTAATGTGTGATTACTTTTGCCAATTAATTCAATTATTTTTAAAACATTATAACCTGAATAAAATACAGTAGCAGCTGAACAAGTGAATCCATTTTGATTGTTACCATTTAATCCAACGATGTATTATGATGTGCGGGAACAATGGTTTTTCGGAAGATACTGTGCGTTTGTTCGTTATTCTCTTTGTATGGTGGAAGCAATATCTGAAACAAATAAAAATTTCATATTAATTTATTGGTCAACTAATTAAATCTGCATTGTTTCTCAATTTATCGATATGGTCTGAGAATTTTCATGTGTCCATGTTATTATTCTGAACATTTAAAAATATTTGTAAAAATTAATTAAGAGAAATACACAATCCAATAACCTGCGTAGCTATTCGTAGTGTGACTTGTATCACCTTGAGTATTGAAAATAGGCAAAAAAATCTATTGGCAAATGAAGCCTAGAAAAGCGCAAAAGTTGTTTTTATTTATTTTAGTAACCCCTCGGACCACGTCCATATTTTCATATGTTAACGGGTCAAAATATTTCCCCTTTGCAATGAAATCAAAATCCTTTGCAATAAATGGAATATTTCTGGACATATCCAAAAGATAACGAACATTTCCTCCCACCCATGAATTTTATGTTCCTCCTGTCCTAAAATGAGTTCTGTAACTCTTCGGAATTGCCTCAGCAAGAAATAAAAACAATAAAAAAATAAAAGAAATACACATTTTATTAGATAAATGTATTATAAACGTTATTGTCACATCGTTTTTTTGTAGTTACATGTAAAAATAATTATTTAAAATTCTCAAACTTCATACATTTTTTTTCAAATTGCTATCCGAGACTTTTGTTTCATAAAGGTGTACATTTTACTTCTTTTGTCATTAATTTTGAAATTTGAACATGTAGCGTGGGGTTTTCTCTTCCTAATACTGTTTATATCATATATCTCACAATTATAGTAAATTTATTCTTAAGAGATCTATTTGAGTTGTTGCGAAAAGTGAACATATTAGCTTTAGGGGTTAATAAATTTTATAAGAAAGAAAATAAGTTATTAAAAAGAAAACTGTCTCCGATGATCTTAGCCATAATATGCTATTTTTCGATAGTCGTTTCTTACATGCGTTCATGAGTATAATATATGTACATTTTGAGTAGGAAGTTATGCTTATATTTATATTTTTATAACTTTTTGTTATGCCATTCCTTGAAGTACTATCCCATTTAATTGCAATTAAGAAGTTTGTAACGTAATTAATAAATTAGAAAAGCTTTAATTTATCTAAAGCGTTTTTTATTGTAATTGTAATGTAAACCGATTCCTTGAATCATGTTTTTTTCATTAGAAGAATTATCAAGAAACGCTGAAAAGGTTTTTTTTTAAGGAATACGTCATATATTTTATTCAATGAGAAGTAGCAGATTGAGGTTAATACAACGCAAACCGGTTTCGGCTCAACTGTGCCTTCTTCAGAACAAAACGGATATCAGTGTCACTTGTGAGGTCTTCCTTTATATTTCTGCTTTATATATTTGTTTTGGCCGTGCAACTTCGAACTGTTTATTATATGTTAAGTAGGTTTTAGGCTAGTCTTTTTTGTATTTCATCACCATTAAGGGTGAAAAATAGCTAGACTTAAAAGCTACCAGGTTAGGTTAGTTAGGATCATTTTCAACTACTGGTTTATATTCATAGTTTTCTGGAAGGTCATTAAAATCACGCATTTTTTTAATTTTAGTTTTTCCGTTCATCATTGATCCTAACCTTACCTAACCTAACCTAACTGATTCTAACCTCACCTAACCCTCAAATATTCTTCTAAAGTATCTGAAACATAAAATGTGGTATCGCGCATATGCAGTCTCGTGAATCCGACTGGTATCTATTCACAAAGCTACTCATATCCCGAAAGGATGAAGCATTGGGTATATTTTTGGGATTGGAACTGATTCTAACTTCACCTAACCCACAAATATTCTTCTAAAGATCTGAAACATAAAATGTGGTATCGCGCATATGCAGTCTCGTGAATCTGACAGGTATATATTCACAAAGCTATTTATATCCCGAAAGGCTAAAGCATTGGGTATTAAATTATCAGGATTAAAGTATCTCTTAGAAAAACGATTGAAGAACTAGACAAAGATGTAAATATTAGAACGACTTAGAAGTTGGGTGGTAGGACAGAAATGCGAGTGAAAATTTTTCAGCAGCAGGAGTTGCGAAGTGTTCTCAGCAAAACTTCTATATTTGGGCATTACTAATTATTTCCAAGGCTCTTAAAAGTGTTAAAAAGTTCAAACTTATGCAATAAAATAACAATTACGGAAAGTAATGGGTCAGATGTTTTCAAAAGGACAATTTTTGAAAGTGTTTTTATTAGAAAAAATGTTTTCGAAAAGAAGAGATGACAAAGTATTTTTCAAAGGTATTTTTTTGTTTTGTTTTTTACATTAGCCCTACACAGGAGGCCTATGTTTTCTTAGTGGATGCTGTGTGGAGGGTTTTTTAAAAGGAAGGGAAGGATAGGAAGTTCTGGGAAGGAAAAAGGTATGAGAGGTGGGTAGGAATCTGGGGGTTCAGTATATCCAGGAGTGACGGACGTATCCATTCCTCCAATTGCAGTGCACGGCGATGGGTCGAGAGTCCGGCTGGAAGGTCTGCAGGTGGGCAGACGCATCCGCCGCTAAGACCTGGGCAAACCTCATCCCATGAACCCGGGTACCCTTGCTAAGTCACCAAGCGTAGCGAACCACTTCGGGTGACCTATGGCAGAGGTGTTGCTTCTCCAATAATTGGTTCCCGGGGCGGCGGTACCGATTCCCACCTCCCAAATTGTGAAGTGTTGTGTTGCCTCCCAAATTGTGGTATAAATGTTGGTTGGTCGTTGAAAACTTATCCAAAACAAAGTCCCCCTCAAGATCCCCTAGTGAGGAGAACTTATAAAATCTATATTATCTTTTTTTTTGTATGTGCACACATACATTATATGTATTTAACATTATCTTCTATAAATGTATAAATTAATTATAATTTTTAATTGATAAACTAACGTTTAAAGCAAGATTTTTTATGCATAGCACATAGGGTAACAATTATTATAAGCAATAATTATCAGCCTGAAACACTCAAGGAGCCGACATAGCTCAGTGGTAGAGCACCTGACCGGCAATCAGAAGGACACGTGTTAAAGTCCCGTTGGCGGCATGTATCTTTTCTCGGAAGATTTTTTTCAATGTAGATGAGTGTTTCAGGCTGATAATTATTGCTTATATTAATTGTTACCCTTTGTATAAATTAAAATAAAGTTACGAAAACAGACCTAGTTATACTATGGCATCCCCGATTCGGGTAGTTGAATTGTGAGGCTGAAGGTAGTGGGGAGGGGAGGCTGATGAGAAATTAATTTGCTATGCACATCTAGTTACCAAATCCGGCTAAAGCCATTTCAAACAATGATGGTATTTCACCAGGGTTTACTGAAAGTAACTAACTAACTAACCATCACGCCGTTTCCCCGCAGGGGTAGGCAGAGAGGACGGACCGCCAAACAACTCGGTCTTGGCACACACTCTTTACCTCACTCACATTCATACATCGTCTCATACATTCTCTTCTATTATTCAGACTTTTGACATGGCCCGACTCAAGTATCTGATTCACTCGATCGTGCCATGTCTTACTGAAAGTAATTTCTCTGGGACTTGCCAAATGAACTATAATATTATTTTAATTTACAAAAATGTGAAATAACACAAATCGATCAATTTAAAAATTACATGCGCAAGCTCGTGACCTCCGGATTCATAGCCCAGGTCAGGTTTGACGGCCGGCATAGTTCAGCGGTAAGGCTCTTGACTAGCACTCCGAAGGTCGCGGGATCGAATCCCGGCGTGGCAATTTGATTAATTTGTGTTAAGTACATCACAATTTATTCATTTAAAATAATGTATAGTATTTTTGCGGCACGTTCCAGAGTGGAAAATACTCTCAGTATCGCCCTGGTGTAAGACCACCATTCAGAATTGAAACGTTGCTTGAAATGGCTTTAGCCGTGTTTGGTGACCAGATCTGAATAGCCAGGTATTATCCCCACCTTCCTTTTCCCTATCTCCTTCCCCTCCCCACTACCTTCAGCCTCATAACATATCCCAATTGGGGATGCCATAGTCCCACTGGCTCCAGACGGGAGCAGTTGGGACTCTTGTGCGGTATTCATGTAAAAAAAATGCACTCAACTAAGTTGGCCTGAAGGAAAATTAATGACGCTATGCATTAAGTTGGTCGTGTTGATGTGGAAATAATACATTTCAATATCATTTCCAATAAAATGCCATTTCTCACACAACTCGCTTTATTACACTTTTTGTTGTTTTTTGTTCGCACACCAAACGCCCGGGGGCTTCGCCAAACTTTCGCCAGATGTCATTTCGTACTATGTTTGTTTTGACATTTACTGTTTTTTTATTCGACAGCCTCAAGGAAAGTAGAATGCGGGGAAGTTTGCCAGTCGTATTAATAATGGGATTAATTTTACGACTTGACTTTCGGCAAATCGCCGAAAAGATTCGGGAAATACTTGCAAAACTCTTGGGAATGTCGGTCAAAACAATATGTTCCCTTATAAGAAGTATTTTAAACATCTGTTGAGTTTTGAAATTCTATTAGAGTTTGACTTTGACCCTATTTATTAAACCATAACAAATCACAATACTTTGGCACTGTAATAGCTGTGATAGAAAAGTCAGAAGTAATAATTTGAATTATAATTTTAAATAGCTTTACTACACCGCTTGGTTCAACTAGAAAAAAAAAGTCCAACTAGAAAATCAATAAGAATTATCACATTTAGTAAGATTTCCATTTTCCACATTATTTGAATGACACTTCATTTCAACCCAGTTACTACGAGAAACAATAGGCCACTTGTATCACATTAAAAAAAAATCCGGTTCAGGCAAATATTCTAAGACATTCTGTATTTTTTTGAATCGTATTTTTGAAACCCTGGCGATTTTTTGAAAAATTGAATTAGAAAAATCAGACCATTTTTTTAAACCGGAAAGACAGGACATAATTTTATGGGTGGGAAAAAACGATAATAACATAGCCGAAAACCATTTAAAAAAAAGAATGTTTTCAACACGAATGTCACAGGAGAATAACGAGGCACACCAAAAATAATACATCTCATAAATATTTTTTTCCTTGATCCATCTTATTGATCATAAATCATTTTAATTGTTAACGTCTATATTACTAAATCCAATGTAATCTACTTGTACTTTTAAATTATAATAATAGTAAGAATATTATAAAATTTGATTTTGTTAAAATCAGCGCCATTACCAATATGCCTCTAAAACACGTACAGACAACATAAAATGTACGGGGTTCTCTTTAAAACATCTGTCAAACCAAATGATAAGTTCGCAGAAAACAAACAATAAATCTGGTGAACGTTAAATGTCAAATTCAAAAATTCGCCTGAAATCAAAGTGTTGCCATATAAAAACAAAAAATCAGTATGGAATTTTACAAAATTAATAGGAACATTTTCGGAGACGGGACATTTTCATGTAGTGACGTCACGAGCCCATATAGTGAATTTATTTATTTAAAAAAAAAACTCAACATTTAAAAAAAAAATAATAATATTTTCGTAATCTTAGTAAAAAAATCTATCCATACGATTTTTTCCAAGTCGTTTTGAAATCCATGCAAGTGGCGTATTATGTATGTCGGGTGACGATGGAAGAATATTAATTAAAATTCCAAATTGATTAGTTAAAATTATTATGCCAACGCGATATTTCCCCAGACGCCATATTTTCATTATACCAATTGTATTGTACGAGAAGACAATCTATGCAAATGTTAAACGCTCTACAATCCCTACATAATTGATTGTTTTTTTTTTAAATTTAACTTGTTTTTCCTTAATGTTTATATAATTTACATCTTATTATACTATAAACACGAATAACTGTATGGGCCGCGAAGGATTGCATTATTATTACATATAATCAATACAACTATTTATTAAAATAATTATAAAAGATTTTTATTTACAACAACCTATTCAAGGTAATGTTCTTTGGTTCATACTGTTATAATAATTTGTGCGTATTCAGATTGAAGCGAAATCTTCCGGCAAACGTCACATCATATCTTCCAACAAGATTAAATATGGCGACAATTATTATAAAGATAAATTGATTCCACTTATCAAAAATATGAATTTAAGCGCTTGTTGGAAATTTTAAATCTTATTTTTATCATGAAGAAAACTGTATACATAACTATCTGAATAAAATGTAGGTACGTTATTAGAAAAAGTTACTTAAAAAACCTTTCATGATGCCACAGCTCACCGTCCTAGCGTTTTTTTCTGTATTCTGCATATACATTTTTTTTTCGCGTCAAATTCTCAACTTTTTCTTTGCGATCGGGCTTACATTAACTGGGTATTACGATGTATGTAAAAAAATGCTGCGAATTAGCCTTTTTTCTTCTGAAAAGATTTTTCCAACATTTCAGCGATATGTGTTAAGTAACTTAGACGTTTTCTGCTTTTTTTTCTTATGTTTTTATTCCAGTAAAAAAGAAAATAACATTTTCACTTACTTAACTAGAATATTGAATTGTGTACAGTTTTTACATTACATAGTTTTTACATTTCATAACCTTAGATTACATTAGATTGCAATACTAACATTTACATGATATTATATTACCATACGATATTATTCACTATCACTACTTGGTTTTTTGTGAATAAACATGAACAAGTTTATTTTGAATTTGCACACACTTTTTTCGTTTTTGATATCATCTGGAAGGGAATTATATAAATTGCCCCCCTCGTAACTAATTGATTGCTTACCGTAGTTAGTATGAATGGTGTTTAAACGTATGTTATCGTGTTGTCGTGTAAAATGTTTGTGTACTTGGGACGTTTTAATGAATTCTTTGTTTGTATGTATGAGTTTATTATTTATTTTGTATATAAGGACACATATATTGTACTCGTATAGTTTTCTTAATGTTAGCAGTTTTGTTTCCAAATATAATTTTTTTGTGGATGTTTTGGATTCGTAGTGAAATAGGTTTTTGATTATCTTATTTTGAATTACCTGTAATTCATTGATGTATGTTTCATACGCATTTCCCCAGATTTCAATTAGGTAATTTAGGTGTGAGTGTACGAGACTATAGTATAAACTTTTTTTTAATCTAATTGGTAATAGATATGATAACCGGCTAAAAACGCTAATTAAGGGTGTGATTTTATCTTTTACATTTTGAATGTGTTGTTTAAAAGTTAAATGCTTATCAATGAAAGATAAATAGATTATCTTTCTTAAAAGATTCGTATACCTCCACCTTCACCAACCTAATTTTACAAAAAAAAAAAAGAGTTGTTTGTAAATGAATTTCTAACCAGCAGTGTGGCGCTATGAAACTCTTTGCTTTTTGAAACTCCGATCAATCGACTGTATTGTTCTATATAACACATGGATTTCTCGCTTGGCCTCATAGGTCCGTTAGCTCAATAGGTTAGAGCACCAAATTATCAAAAATGGAGGCTGTAGGTTCGAATCCTATACGGACCATTTTTTTTTAAATGTTTTTTTAAAGATATTTTTTTTATAATTCATTGAAGTTATTAAAAAAATAGATAAAATTTGCTGGAATAATTTTCTAACTTAGAATAATGAAGATATGTACCAGGAGAAAACTTATTTACCATTACTCAACGATTATTATTGAAGCTATAAAACTTGCTACTTAGCTACAAATCTAGGTGTATTATGATCACCAGTTCAAATGTTCGGTAATACGATAAAAAAATTATAATACATGACGAAGGAATTATAGTGATTTATTTTTATGGTATTAGGACATGTAACGCTACCTCTTTCTTTAGATAAACAAAGATTTTAACAAAACAAAAAAACGACTTCAAAAAATGCACTAAAAAGTAAAAAAGTCATATCGTATACTTCTACAACTTCATAATCACTTTTTCTACTCATCAATATGTAGGTACGATTGTTATTTTTGGAGTCGGTGTCAGTCAAGGTAGGTTTGTAACTACATACATAGTTATAGGTGAGATGTGCTTGTGTCGCACGAGCGACTTGACGAGGCGAGAGACGAGAACGGGGCCGCGGAGTGAGGGGAGCTGTCAAGTGAACACGCCGGGCCGGGTACATTTGCTGACACCGACTCCAAAAATAACAATCTTATCTACATATTGAAGAGCAGAAAAAATAAGTTGATTATGAAGTTGTAGAAGAATACGGAATTATTTTTTTACTTTTTAGTGCATTTTTTGAATTCGTTTTTTTTGTTTTGTTAAAATTTTTGTTTATATTTTGATTTTTAGTGAATCTGAAGTCCACTAACTAATTATTTGAATGTGAGTAGACCTACTAAACGTGCTGCTCATATGAGACAGACATAGTTTGACCATAACGACGTTAGGGTCAAATTAAGAGATTTGGCCGAGTATCGTTAATTTGGTCCTAAGAATTGAAGAATTCCGTTACTTTGTCATGGATTCCATAATCAGAACCTAACCAAACTCTCATCAAACTACCCTTAAAGTACATCCTTTCCAATAAAAAAAAGAATCATCGAAATCGGTTGGCGTGATATTGAGTTATTTGTCCATTTGTCGCGCACATATTGCAAATTCAAGTCTTATATGGTTTTTGCATGGATTCCACTTTCGGAACTGGACCAAATTAAAATGGGACCACACGGAAAGCACCAGCTTTCAAATAAAGAAAGAATAATTAATATCGGTTCACCCAGTCGAAAGTTCTGAGGTAACAAACATAAAAAAAATGCAATCGAATTGAGAACCTAATCCTTTTTGAAGTCGTTTAAAAATGTTACTATGTTCATCATCAGGGCAGATTTTACACATCTATACTAAAATTATTGTTACAAAAGATTAAGTAATAAGAATGACTATCTTTTACAACCGAATTTCTCCTGTGTTGACAATTATTTTTTGTTCCGAACATCCATAAAATATTTGATTTTTGAAGAGCTAACTAACTACAGTCTAAGGTATGCTAATATTTTCCCATCAAATAACGTATGCCCGTGATGGTGGTAGAAGATTTTCAAAATATTGTCAGCTTAGTTGTAAACCGAGAAAGCCATAATGCAAAGTTTTGTCAGGCGCTTTATACCACTACAGCAAAGGAGACTTGCCCGGGACTGTGGATTTATCGTATTATATTGGAACCGAGTACCCGCGAATTAAATAAATATTTTATTGCTATCTCATTCTCTCACAGACCAAATCCTATAAATGTGCGAATGTGTTTATCTCTCTTTAGTGTCGGTCGCTTCCGTGTCATCGAGTTTCAAATCACAATGAGGCTTAAGAAGTTTTCACTTCAAAAATATTATCTTTCGCAATGTGTGCATTTTTACTTATTGGCGTCTACTGTCTACTCTGCTTTGATTGGTGGAAGCCGGTGATGGTGCAACATTCCGTATGGCCATGCAATATAAAGGGAGAACCACTTAGCACTTTTCTTGCCGCACCTATTCTATGGTCGATCTTTTTGTTCCGCTGGCGATCGCAGACTTGATAATAAGAAAAATTCTCTAAGAAATGAATATAATAATAATTCTTCATCGCTATCCAAAGAAAATGGATGGAATTTTCTTTGAACGCAAAACCAATGAATAGACTTCAAACGAAAACTACACATTTCCATCATCGGTTTAAAGTCTTTCCGTTTTGATACCAATAATTTTTGGACCATGAATGAAGCAAAATACGATTATTTACACAAATCAGCTGAACTCTCCGGCGTTGCTCGGGATTTTGCAAAAGGTTTTTCAATATCAATCAGTTCCTCTTTTTTATTTTCTTTTTTAACATTTGCTCCACACCCAAAAACCCTGACAAAAATAATTTCACTCAGGGCCTATGTCGTCTTCGGGAATGCTGTGTGTGTGGTATTTTTAAAGAAAAGAAGCAAACAAAGATATGAGAAGGAAAAATATGTGAGAGTAAATCCAAGATTCAGTGTATCTAGGAGAGATGGACATATGTAATATAACATAAAGTACCTGCTTCATTCAATGTGTTTTTCCAACATCTCGACTCTCTTAAAAAACACATAATTGTTTTGAGGAAAAAAAATCCTTTAAGGCCTATGTCACCTTTGGGGATGCTGTTTGGAGGATTTTTAAAGGAAAGGGATGGAGAGGAAGTTCTAATAAGGAAAAATGTATGAGGGGTGGGTGGGAATCTGTCACTCCAATACAATACACGCTATGGTATGCCGACTTAAAGTCGGCCATAAACGCTACGGTCTACCGGAGAGGTTACCTGTGCAGGTCTGCCGGTAGCGTGTATGGGGACGTAGGTATACCGGAGCGGTCTTCAGTTCTCTTTGCGATGGCATCGATTGCACCGTACGGTGTCGCCCAAAAGAATTGATTTTCGATTCTAAACCGGTCGCCCGCCCAGGTTTAAAAACTGGGTTACCCTACTCCCACACACGCTACGGTGTACCGGAGAGGTCTACCTGAACAGGGATAGGTCTACCTGTTCAGAGTAGGTGTACCGGAAAGGTCTACCTGTTCAGGTAGACCTCTCCGGTAGACCGTAGTGTGTATGGCCGACTTAACAGTGAGCGCTAGCATTATAGCAGCTATGGTAATATCCTAGTCATGGAAGCCCGCCTCAGTCCATGATCCAGCATTGTAGCACACTGGAGAAAAATACTGGCTCCTAATGTAGTCGAAGAATTCTAAAAGCCAATAATTATTACTATCTTATTATTTTCTTATATCTTATCACCTTTGTTTCATGCATTTATAATCATATTTACCTGCTTTTCTTATTTATTTTTTGTCTTCAAATATGTTGTATATTAGGTATTATAACCCTTATGGAATGTGTGGGATTGCACTATTCTCCCCTCGATGACCAAGGTGCTGTCCCGACGTCGGTTCCTCACTGCGGTTTTCGTATGAAAAAGCTGAGGATTCGGCATCGGGAAGTACTCCATGTTTTACGAGGGCTTGATGTTAATAAAGCTAGTGGGCCTGACGGAATACCTGCCCTGGTACTGCAGAGGTGCGCTGCAGAAATAGCTCCAATTTTGACGAAGCTCTTTAAATTGTCCCTGAAGACTGGCTCTGTGCCCTCTGGTTGGAAAAAAGCGGTTATCCATCCTATTCCAAAGAAGGGTGACCGCTCCAACCCGGCCAACTACCGCCCCATAGCGATCACATCAGTTCTGTCTAAGGTGATGGAACGTGTGATCAACGACAAACTGCTCACATACCTCGAGAAGAACAAAATTATTAACGACCGTCAATACGGATTCCGGCGGAACCGCTCGTGCGGTGATCTTCTCGCGTATGTGACGCATGTTTGGGGGCGATGCCTGGAACGTTTCGGTGAGACCCAAACGGTTGCACTGGACATCTCCAAGGCCTTTGACCGGGTTTGGCACCGAGGACTTGTCAACAAACTGCATTCTTACGGACTTCCCGCATCCTTGTGTATGTGGATTGCCGACTTCTTGAGGGAGAGGTCGATTCAGACGGTAGTCGATGGTTTCACTTCTTCCTCACACTCGATAAATGCTGGCGTCCCGCAGGGATCGGTTCTGTCTCCGACTTTGTTTTTGTTGCACATCAACGACCTTTTGTCATGTGCACCAATTCACTGTTACGCGGATGACAGTACAGTTCATGATAGCTTTTTGTTTGACAAGCCCCCAAAGGGCTCACAAACTCCAACAGCTCGTAGGGCTTTGAAGCAAAGAATGGACGGTTACCTCGAGAGTGTTTTCTCTTGGGGTAAAAATAATCTCGTTGAATTTAATGTTTCAAAGACCCAATCTTGTCTGATTACGTCTAAAAGGGATCGAAATGAAAATCTAGTCTCTTTCAACGGAAGCAATCTTCCGAACAGGCCCTCCATTGATATGCTTGGTGTAACCCTAAGTGACCAGCTCAGGTATGGGGGCTCCATCGAAGCCAGAGTAAAGTTAGCCTCCCAAAAACTGGGCGTACTGTACAGGGCCCGCAGATACTTTAATAGTACACAACTGCTAACCTTGTACAAATCACAAGTACGCCCCACGGTTGAATTTGGCAGCCATCTCTGGTCTGGAGCTCCAAAATACCTGAAAAATACCCTCGACTCTGTGCAGAAACGGGCGGTCCGTTTGATAGATTCTCCCATCTTAACAGACGGATTGCAATCTTTAGAGCACAGGCGTCGGGTGGGAATGCTATCCTTGTTCTACCGGTATTACAATGGAAGATGCTCTGAAGAACTAGCATCATTGATCCCTTCGGCACCGGTGCATAGTCGGGAAACACGCCAAACGCGTGCCCAACATTTGTACACGGTTGACATTTGTCACATGAGAACGGGTCGTTTCTTCGACTCGTTCTTGTGTTCAACAGCTCGGCTGTGGAATGATTTGCCGGCCTCTGTGTTTCCTCCTTCCTACAACATGGGTCTCTTCAAGACCAATGTTCATTGCTTCCTCTCCTCAAAAAGACTCTCCACACAGCATCCCAGATGACATAGGCCCTGAGGGAAATTATTTTCCTCAGGGCCTCCTGTGTGGAGTTAATGTAAAAAAAAAAAAAAAAAAAAAACATACCAGAATAAACATTTATTTATTATAAATTTATTCTCTATACTATTCATCCGATTGCGATGAAACTTTGGTGAGTTGTTATGCGCACGCCCGCAAAGGTTCTATATATATTGGTGAGCTCTGGCGTTATGAAAATTGCGAAAAAATTTTGCAATAGGTGGCGCGCGATTTGTTTGAAAAATGAGTGTATTTCAAGTATTTTTGTTATTTGTTTTTGGAGTGTTACGCCGTGTTGCGTTACCTCCTCCTTTAGCCAACGTTTCGGAAAGCGTTACAGTGTCCATCGTCAGGGCAGATTTTTTTTTTCATTATTTCATTTTTTTTTTTTTTTTTATTATTTTTTTATTTTTTATTTTTTATTTTTTTTGATAGAAAGCAGTCACTTTTTGGTTTGACATATTGAGTAAAATAATAAAATAAAATCCTTTTTTGTTTAAAATCACGAGATTTATTAATTTATGAAACTTATAATAAAACAATGAATGAAATAAAACAATTACTTTGTTTTTTAACCACGATTTATTTAATTTTTATATTACCGACCGGTTTCGCTTTACTCAAGTATCTTCAGGGTATAAAATTAAACTCTATCATCTACAAAACTAAATCAGTTTAATTTTATAACCTGAAGATGCTTGAGTAAAGCGAAACAAGTCGGTATTATAAAAATTAAATAAATCGTGTTTAAAAAACTAAGTTATTGTTTTATTTAATTTATTTACGTGGCATTACAACGCATGTCGGGAACTCGCGAGCATTATGAATTAATCCATCACATACCCAAGTCCTCCTGTGCCTACCTTCCAGACTATAGACACGCGTAATTTGATTATTATACTCTTCTGAAATTGGCTATTTTATGACGGGTCCGACTCGCCCGCTGCCCGCTATAGTTTTATGTTCAGGAAGGTTCTCGGCGTTATTAAAATATCAAATATTCATTCAAAAGGTTCGGCTCATTTTGGAACCGGGTTAGATAGGGCAAACGGTTCATATCCCAATTATTATTTCACCAAGTACATTCTACCTAATTCACTTAGCATTTTTGCTGCACTGATCAACTTAGGAAATAGAAGTGAACTCAACCTTCAAATATGTGGGTTCATCACACACTATAATGTTTTTGTTTATGCTTGCATAATTAAAAAAATATATATTATAAATAAATTAAACAATATTACTTTGTTTGAACCACTCACATATTTGAGTACAGCCGACCAGTTTCGGAACGACCGTTCCATCTTCAGGGCAAGCGTATACTGATTTGACAGTTTTGAAATATGGATGGGAACAATGTATTATTATGGTAGGGGTAGGAGCCGTTGCTAGGTATTAATGAAGAATGGGTGGTCAACAACAGAAGCACTGATCAACTTAGGAAATAGAAGTGAACTCAACCTTCAAATATGTGGGTTCATCACACACTATAATGTTTTTGTTTATGCTTGCATAATTAGAAAAATATATATTATAAATAAATTAAACAATATTACTTTGTTTGAACCACTCACATATTTGAGTAAAGCCGTCCAGTTTCGGAACGACCGTTCCATCTTCAGGGCAAGCGTATACTGATTTGACAGTTTTGAAATATGGATGGGAACAATGTATTATTATGGTAGTGGTAGGAGCCGTTGCTAGGTATTAATGAAGAATGGGTGGGTCGGGGAACATATCCATGATTGGGCTATAAGACAATATTTTTTGTTTATTGATAATAATAGTCAATTTATGTTCTTTATCTTTACCGTTTCTCAAAAAATTACTGATAATATTTCTTGTATAAAAAGCTGGTTTAATATTAGAAGGGAGATTTTTGCAACATTGAACTGAAAAATTATTAAAATTCAAAATTTTACGCCATTCTGTACCATTAATATTATTAGAATTGTATACATATTTATTTTTTGAAATTTTGCCAAGTTTTTTATTTAGGATGTTATCAATTAAACTTGGTTCATATCCGTTATTTACAGCAATTTGTTTTATTATAGAAAGTACGGAAAGGAAATAATTATTAGACATTGGGACATTTACAAAACTTTCTTGGATAACCACAAACTACTTTCAAAAGCATGAACATTATTATGTTTTTTTTATTGTTTTACATAAGAGGTATTTTCGTTTACAATTCAAAGTTTTTTTAATTTCATATTTTTTAAAGACTAACCTGTATTGAGGTTAATAATAGTGTGATCCCATTTTAATTTGGTCCAGTTCTGACAATGGCATCCATGAGAAAAACATATAAGTATTAAATTTGCAAAGTATGTGCGCGACAAATGGACGAATAACTCAATATCACGCCAACCGATTTCGATGATTCTTTTTTTATTGGAAAGGATGTACTTCAAAGGTAGTTTGATGATAGTTTGGTTATGTTCTGATTATCGGATCCATGACAAAGTATCGGAACTCTTCAATTCTTAGGAGCAAATTATCGAAACTCGGTCGAATCTCTTAATTTGACCCTAACGTCGTTATGTCTGTCTCATATGAGCAGCACGTTTAGTAGGTCTACCCATATTCAAACAAATTAGTTAGTGTACTTCAGATTCACTAAAAACCAAAAAATAAACAAAAATTTTAACAAAACAAAAAAACTACTTCAAAAAATGCACTAAAAAGTAAAAAAATAATTTCGTATTCTTCCACAACTTCATAATCAACTTACTTTTTCTACTCATCAATATTTAGGTACGATTGTTATTTTTGGAGTCGGTGTCAGCAAAGGTACCCGGCCCGGCGTGTTCACTTGACAGCTCCCCTCACGCCGCGGCCCCGCTCTCGGCTCTCGCCTCGTCAAGTCGCTTGTGCGACCCAAGCACATCTCACTTATAACTATGTATGTAGTTACAAACCTACCTTGACTAACACCGACTCCAAAAATAGCAATCGTACCTACATATTGATGACTAGAAATTGTAAGTTGATTATGAAGTTGTAGAAGAATACGAAATTATTTTTTTACTTTTTAGTGCATTTTTTTAAGTCGTTTTTTTGTTTTGTTAAAATTTTTGTTTATTAGTAATATTTTTTTTAATTATCTACATTGTATAAATACATTAATGATACTTAGGTTTTTCTAAACCATTTTTTATGAACTTATTTTTTTTTACCCGGTGAAATTTATAGGTGATATCTTTATTCAGTACAAAAATGATATTATCTAACAATATTATCTATCTCAAATGATCATTTTATTAATCCTTCTGCTTGGTTCAATATATTCGCACCTCACAATCCGGAAGCCTGGATTTTGTGCATAAATTCTGAAACCGTCACTTTGGATCGAGATTGTAAAATATCTATTATCTATGCAAGATAGCTTTCATAAAGACAATAAGAAGCATTATTTCGTTCTCTTTCTGGTTAAAAGAAAAATACATATGTTTGCATGAGAGGAAGAGAGATATATAGCTTTTAAAATGTAAGGTCGCTCGGGACGTTTTTGGTCTTATGAAAGTATAACGCGATTACGTGTTTTGGGTTGTATTTATTCCTAAACAAGCAGACGGGTTAAGTGAAAAATAAATTATTCATGTCAGAACCGACCCACAAATAACAACAGCGGAATTTCGGTTAATAAATACATTAATTTAACATACAACACAGTTTTAGATTCGAATTCGATTGACCCGAGATAAACGAATTTCATATCTGAAAGGAGCAAGAATCATATTATTATTGTGGTAGTTCTCAATTTTCGTGACACCAGAATCGGAAACAAAACTGACAGAATAGAGCCGCAGTGTCAGATACACTTAATAGGTACTCTGACCCACAAATTGTTCCACAAACAACAGCATTGTATTTCCAAATCTCGACAACTGAACTTAAAAGGAAAGCTTTAAATGTACTAGAGGGGCCCCCTATAAATAAATGTTAAAATAACGTAGGAAAAAGTTTCCCTCGCGTCATCTTAGGCGATGCTGTGTGGAGAGGTTTTTTTAATCATCTATTTGATATTCCTTAATTATCTTTGATCGAATTGAAAACCAATTCTTCTTCACCGTAATCAATCTTCCCAACAGGCCTTCCTTTGATATGCTTGGAGTGACTCTAAGTGCTTTCAATTTGGGAGGCGGGTATGGGTATCGCCGACCCGGGAACTATTTGTTGGATAACCAACACCCCAGCCACAGGTCACCCCAAATGGTTCGCTACGTTTGGTGACTTAGCAGGGGTGCCCGGATTCATGGGGTGAGGTTTGTCCGGGACTTGGCGGCGGATGCCTCTGCCCACCAGCTGCATGGCAGGCCGGATCCCTTTGACTTCTCCAGCCGTAGTATCTCGGAATATTACCTTGCAATGCATTGGGAGGGATGGATTCATCCGTCACTCCTGGACACACTGACCCCCAGATTCCTACCCACTCCTAATACCATTTTCCTTCCCAGAACGTATTCTCAATCTCTATCCTAAAAAGACGGCATCCCCAAAGATGACATAGACCCCGAGGGGAATATTTTACTCAGGGCCTCCTCTGTGGAGCTTACGTTAAAAAAAAGTGACTAGTTTAGGAACGGGGGCTTAAGATGGGCCTACTGTACAGGAGCTACGGATACCTTAGATACAGTGCAAAACTGCTTACCCTGCATAAATCGCAAGTGGACAACATGGTTGAATTTGGTAGCCACCTCTGTTTTGGAGCCCCAAAATACCTGAAAAAACCCTCGATTCTGTGTAGAAACGGGCAGTCCGTTTGAAAAAGCACAATCATGGAGTGCATCTTTAGTTGAGAATTGGAATGCTGTCTTGTTCTACCAGTATCTACCAGAGGAAACATCATCATTGATTTCTTCAGCACCGATGCACAACCGGGAAATACGCGAAACGAGCGCCCAATATCAAATGCCAATTGTACTGTACGACTCGTTCTTTAGTTCAACAGCTCGCTGTAAAATGATTTGCCGGCCTCTGGGTCTCATCCCTCCCACAACAAGGCCTCTTCAAGACACATGTTAACTCCTTCACCCCCCATACAATATCTTTAAAGACAGCATGTGCTCAGAAGAAAATTGTTTTCCTCAGGGCCTGCTGGATGGAGTTAATGTAATAAAAAAACGAGTGTGCTTTAGACTACACGACTGAAGTAAAACTTCTTTAGCTTTATCTATATGATAGGAAGAGAGAAAGAAAATGTGCACATATACTGCTCTATCTTACACCTACAGTCAGTGTGATACAGACAATAGACCTGCACTGTGTCTTAGATATACGAAACGTAACTGGCTATGAGAGAAAGAGAAAAAGAAAATGTGTGCTCGCACCTCTCTCTCTTGCCCTTACAGTAATATACGAAACGTAACTCTCTCTTTTTCTATCTTCACTAAGTTATATCTCTCTGTCAACCACCGTTCGCCTGGCTTTTGGTAACGCTCTCATCACGCATTCACCAGCTTACTCCCCAATTCAAGCGTGCGTAAAGAAGTTTTACTTCAAAAAATCTTAGAATAAATTCCTCGCAAATATTTCTTAACATTTTTAAATTTAAATAAAACAAATATTCCCATTGCGTTACAGCGAACAAAGACGCTGATTCCAAATTCAACTGGTGATGAAAGTTTTAGGGTATTTTCATACCGATAATTTTGAACCTCATTCGATTTTATTCACTTTTATCACAAATCGTGGAGAAATATTTGATTAAAGATATGATCCATGATCAATGAAATATCTTTAGCGTAATAGTTATTTTTCCAAACAATGAGCCATTACTGACCCACCACCAGATATTTACATGTTGTGTAAATAGGTTGTTAAAAAAATATTTTCTCTTTGTTCCATCGGTCATATCAGCACTTGAATATTACATTAGCATTTTCTTCCGCGTTTCTTCTTGCCGTATAAAATACACGTTCATTTCACATTTTGATAGATTTGTTTATACCATTATTCAAATTGTGAATTTAATTTTCTTTTTCACATATTTATTCTTCACAGCTCTGAGCCTAAGCCATTTTATAGCAAGACATGTAAATACTAGTTTTGGTTTATTTGATAACGCTTGGTTTAATATAATATTTGAGCAGCTTTAAGTAAAGGGAACTTTAGTTAAACGTTATTTTCTAACTTTGTCAAGCGTCCTCAAGGCGACATTTTTTGAAATGGTGTCAAGGATAAACATTTGAAAAAGAAAAACTATAATCCTGCTTATGGCTGATGTCTAGGTGCACAAGCACGGATATTTTGAACACCTTTGCCATCGGTAAACCTTGACTTAAAGAAATTGAATAATTTGTCATTAAGTTCTTTATGTGATTGGGTGCAGGTAAACATTACCACGATAATACTATTTTTTTTTGGTGTTTATCTCTATTTGGTAGAAAATTCTGGGATAAATTATTGTGCGCAGTGAGCTATGGTGTCATTAACTTTACTCAGTTTGGTTCGTCTTGAATTTCAAGGTCATTTTTGGCTAACTGCGTTATTTTTATGAGCTGTGAAGCTTATGAATATCCATATAAGTGTAAATTGAATTTAGTTTTCAATTTGGGAGGCGGTTATGGGTACCGATGGGTACGGCCACTACTGTAACCATATATTAGATAACCAACACCCGTGCCGTAGATCACCCCCAGTAGTTCGCTACTTTTGGTGGACTCCAGATACTAATATCTACAGCCTGTATGTCGGACGAATATCTACAGTTCATATGTTGAACTAATATCTACGAACTTCAGAGTGTTGACTAATATAAAAGTCGGACGAATATCTATGACGGTCCCAGTGTTGACTAATATCTACAGAGCTAAGGTCGGACGAATATCTATGACGGTCCCAGTGTTGACTAATATCTACAGAGCGTAGGTTGAACTAATATCTACAGAGCGTAGGTTGGACTAATCAGCTAAATGTGTCCAATAGTCCGATATTAGGGATTTTTACATACATATTTACATAAATTAAGTTTTTTAAACTGCATAGGTACGCAATATTACGATATTCCAATAAGCTATACATAATTGCAAATCCAACCTCTGCCAATGCTGTAAATATTCGTCAACACTTTGGTTCTCGTAGTAGTCAGCAGTTTGAGCTGTAGATATTCGTCAACACTTTGGTTCTCATAGATATTAGTCAACAGTTTGAGCTGTAGATATTCGTCAACGCTTTGGTTCTCATAGATATTAGTTCGATTTTTCAGTTTTTGGAATTCCTGTAGATATTAGTAGACGCCTCCCTTTTGGTGCAAGGGTTCTTTTTAGCAGGGGTACCCGGATTCATGGGGTGAGGTTTATCTGTGCTTGGTGGCGGAAACACCATTTAAAACATATTTCATCAGATCTATCTATGAACCTGTGATTCACTCATATTTAATATATCTTTCCAACGTCTGGAGTTTAGCAATCAAAATAATGATTTTTAGAGATCCAAGTCATTCAAAATAAAGCATTACGAAAAACCTATAATTTTCGATGCACATGTCAAAGGCATAATATAAATTCTCAAATACTTTCCTTTAGCACCATTCCTAAATTTGAATTATCTAAAAATACTATTTTTCAAGCAACACTCGCACATACTAACCACACTCAATTGCAACCCCGATGTACACCAACACAACAACTCAAGAAATCATATATCCTCAAAATTCATCCAACAAGATATGGGCCAATCTTTAGAATACATAACTTACACATGGTACAAAATCACTAGATAAAATTGTGTTTCAAAGTAGGACACTAAATTAGGTATTTGAAGGAATTTGAAGGAATATTTGAAAGTTTCAAACTCTAATCCGTATTTATAATAAGTCAAATTAAATAATGCAAATATTTATTGTATGTATTCTACATATTAATAGAGAAATCCAGTCCAATTTTTTAAATTTTTTAATGAATAATGACTTAACTTAATTAACTGCATTTTTATTTTTATTTGTTTAACAGCCTAAATAATGTTTCAATAAACACAACAACTAAATCTCCATAAACAGATGTAAATAAACGAATAAATTAATACGATGGCTTGTGTCATACCTACATTCCCATACAATGACTTTACGGTGACGTGACGACACCACGAACAGTGACGTCACCACTAAATATTTTAATAATTAAAAATGGACTTTTTAATAATTTTTAAAAACTCTGCGTTTAATATTATTAAATAAAACTTATACTTAAAGTTTTAATTTGAAAAAAAAAACTTCGAAAATATGACCGGAGATCTAAACTTTATTTAGATTTTTTAGTCCAAATTGAGGCAGGAATCGCAGAAATCAAATATGATGACGACGAAGATGTATAATGTAAATCAAATATGATGACGACAACGATGAAGACGTCAAATACAAAAGACAAGTTCGTTTTTGTTTTATTTTCTTCTGAAGTTGACTCATTGTGAGACATTGAAAATCCGTCTTGTAATCTCTCAGGAAATAATTTGAAAAACTTTCAAAATAAAACTAATGGAAACCTTCTCTGACGAATTATCTCATTTTATAAATTTTCCTGTTTACTCTCAGAATCTACAATTATATAATATACTATAAGTGTAACAAAGTTCTGTCTTGTTCATTGTTCGCATCTCTTGTCACATCAATGTTTTTACAGCCGAGAGCTTTCAGTTTTATTTCTCCCCGAAAAGTTTAAACTTTCTTTTCATTTTCTTTTCCTCACAAATTGTTAAACATTTGCTTTTTCCCCATTTGGTATTCGCGTCACAGACTAGGTTATTTTCGGATAAGAGGAGATTTTCATTCTTTTTTTGATTAATGTTCATGAAAAATAATTTTTATTTTGAATAATAATCGAGAATTGATTTTTCTTGAGATGAATTATAAAGTATCTCCTTCTTGTATACAGGAAGTTAAGGGGTTTACTTTACTTTAACCAGTGATTCCTGACATTATTTGGATTAAAAAATGTAAATGATATTTTGGCCTCCGGTGACATTTTTTTTCCTACAAAAACATAAATAAATAGTAAAGTGTTTAACAGTTGGGGGCCGGGTAAGTATTTGGACGATTACGCGGCTGTGTGACCAGTGACGACATTCGGAAGAATTTTTTTTATAATTTATTTTGAAGAAGAAAAATTTTAAAACAATGGCATCGAAGAAGTCACCGGAGACAAAATTTTCATCTCTTCCAAATAATGTCAGGAATTGGTTGAATTATGTCAAGTACGTCCCTTAACATCCTGTATATAGTAACGTTCGTACTAATAAATAGATACCTTATAACATACCGGGGTAATCTCAGCATGTAAAAAAAGACAGACTCATTTGGGAGGCGGGTATGGGTAACCATTTATTGGATAATCAATACCTCTGCTGTAGGTCATCCCAAGTGCTTCGCTATTTTGGTGACTTAGCAGGGCTGCCCGGATTCATCAGATGTGGTGAGATCAGATCTAGATAGCAGATGCGCCTTCTCACCAGCTGCGTGGCGGGTCAGATCGGAAGAGGCCAGTGTGGGGAGTCTCCAGCTGATCTCCTTCGTCTTTTACCGCGGTAGAAACGATGGTTTCACTCGTCCGTCACTCCCGAACACTGACTTCTTGATTACTACACAATCCTCGTACCTTTTCCTTCCCAGAGCTTCATCTTATTTTTTTCCTTAAAAAGACCATTGAAGGAAATTATTTTAGTCAGGGCCTCCTGTCTAGGTTTAATGTAAAAAGAAAAATAAGCTTTTTCCAAACATTTTTGTTATTTGGAACTGATGTAATCTAGGTTAGTTTAACCAACTTGAACCAAGCAATGGGTCCCTTATCTTTAAGGCCATTTCCGACGTTTCTTCCCTAGGTATAACTACTTATTTATATAATTTAAGATTTAAGTATCTATCCGGATATGGTATGGAGAGATTACATATAGCGTCATTGCTTATCACGGTTACTTTAACTTATTGACTAGCTGTCACCAGATCACGAAGAACTGGCTATTTTTGGAACCAGTTTTTATCGGATTTATTAAATGATTACCTTCACTCAAAGCGGGTGAAGCCGAATGTGAAAGCCGCCCGCAGGGCCTAGCAGCAAAAAACTGCGAAGCGACAGTATTACTTTGAAAGTTTCAATGATTTTTTTTTTCAACTCTTGGTGTTTTACTCATAGATTCAATACTTTTCGGCTAGCGTTTTCACTTTTGCTGTAAAAAGGTTGTTGTTAATTCTTTTTCTTATGCGATGGTTGACCTTGTGTACTTTAAATCAACGTGAAATTCTAATGTCAAAGGTTTTCAAGAAAAAATAAAAAACTTTTGATTTACAAAAATTTGCGATAATTTTGTAACTATAATCTGATTTTGGATAATTTGCCATTAGAAAGCTGATAGATTCGGCGGTCTTTACCGAATGTCTCATTGATAAAACTGAAATATTTCCTTCTGATTTAGCAAAAACCATCGAACTGGCTTTTTTAGTGTCATGAATATTGAACATTTTTCTATTTTTTCGTCAATATCGGTATTTTCAGCACTCAACATCAATTCCATCAAGCGCTATTAAGCTTTGAAAAACGTAGACATCATCTCTTATTGCTTCATTATTTATTAAAACGGTTTCAACGCATAAAATGGAATGCCGGCGAAGTCATGATGTGTAACTCATAGATGTAAATAACCAACTAACCATTCTCGCCGTTCCCCGCAGCGGTAGGCAGAGAGGACGGACCGCCAAACATCTCTTTGACTCATTCACATACATACATCCCCTCTTACACACTCTTCTATTATTATACACGGCCCGACTCACGAATCTGATTCACTTTGCTCGGGCCATGGCCATGTCCTCGGGCGTCCCGACTTCTTCTATTATTCACATTTTTTTTACAATGTTACATTACATTAACTCCACACAAGAGGCCCTGTGAAAATAATTTCCCTTATGGCCTATGTCATCTGTGATGCAGTGTGGAGGGTCTTTTTGAGGAGAGGAAGGAATGAACATTGGTCTTGAAGAAAACCATGTTGTAGGAAGGAGGAAACACAGAGGCCGGCAAATCGTTCCACAGCCGAGCTGTTGAAAACAAGAACGAGTCGACCCGTTCTCATGTGACAAATGTCCACCGTGTACATATGTTGGGCATGCCTTTGACGTGTTTCCCGACTACGCACCGGTGCCGAGGGGATCAATGGCGCTAGTTCCTTGGAGCATCTTCCATTTTAATACCTGTAGAACAAGGATAGAATTCCCACCCGATGCCTGTGCTCTAAATATTGCAATCCGTCTGTTAAGATGGGAGAATCTATTAAACGGACCACCCGTTTTTGCACAGAGTCGAGGGTATTTTTCAAGTATTTAGGAACTCCAGACCAGAGGTGTCTGCCAAATTCAACTGTGGGTCGCACTTATGATTTTTACAGGGTAAGCAGTTGTGTACTATTAAAGTATCTGCGGGCCCTGTACAGTACGCCCAGTTTTTGAGAGGCCAACTTTACTCTGGCTTCGATGGAGCTACCATATCTGAGCTGGTCACTTAGAGTTAAACCAAGCATATCAATGGAGGGCCTGTTCGGAAGATGGCTTCCATTTCATTTGCTTCATTTATTCTAATCACACCCCTTTCTTCGTTCATTCGTTCTTCATGCCTAAACCATCTGAGGGTCCTTGTCTTAATCTTTCTCATTGTGCTTACATAGATCGGCCTTGCATTCTTTGCGGATCTTCACGTTGTTAATACGATCATTCATGGTTTTTTCACGCCTCACGGATTTCATTTCAGTTCCATCTCTCACGGCACATAAATCAGGGTAGATACTAGCACTTCATTGTAGCTTCTTTTGACAGTTTTTTATTAGCGCCAATGGCATTCAGTCCTCCGTTAATGGAGTTACCTGCATTTACCATTCTTTCAATATCTGTGTCAGTCTTCCCATCCGTCGTAAATACACTACCCCGATATACAAACTAGATGTAGGCAATAGGTAAAAGAAATTATCTTAAATCCAACATAATAAATACATTGTTATGTTTAAAATGATAAGGTTACATATATATATATGTACATATATATATCAGGATTCAAGACCCAGTTCTGCCATGAACCAATTATTGTGAAAACATCGTTTTGGCGGAATAAATTAGAGTAGAATTCGCGCAATATCTTAAATCTCAGAACATGATTTTGGAGATTGGGTATATGAAGATAAATTAACGGTTATTATTTGTTATGTTAGAGATAATAATTTAATATTAGAGATATTTTCTAATTTATATGGAAAACGTATATGTTGCGGGCGGGCGGCGTGGATTTGATTTTTTGTAAAAATCTGTAGATTTTGAGATTAATGAAATTTGACCATCAAAACAAGAGGAAGGTCACTGTTTACATCTGATTTTGAAAAAAAATCTGCCGGGATTTCAGCTAGTATTACAAAATTATCATATTCATTTCACTCAGATGTATCATGAATGGTAACTTTCCTGCAACGTTTAAAATGGGTTCTGTTATACCAATCTTTAAAACCGTCAATAAGGCGGATATAAATAACTATAGCCCGTTAACAATATTGAATAATCTTTCAAAAATTGTAAAGAAAGTTATAAAGAAGCAACTCACTCAATATCTTGAAACAAACCTCATACTATCTGAAAATCAATACGGATTTAGAAAAAATGTAGGAACCTACGATGCTCTCGCCTCTATTGTAAAAAGTATGAAACATAGTCTTGATAAAGGAAATATTTGTAAATCTATGTAAAGCCTTCGATACAACTCATCACACATATCTTCCAGAAAATCTAAAAAAGTTTGGAATCTCAGGTTATGAACCGAACCTCATTAAAGCTACATGTCAGAAAGGTCAGTTAGTCAGGATTCAAAGTGAATCGATTGAACCAATACAAATCCAATATGGAGTTCCGCAAGGCAGTATCTTTGGCCCGATCTTAATTCTGATATATATAAATGATTTATGTGATCTAAACTATCACTGCTCAGTCATTAGTTTTGCAGATGACACAGTTCTTCTCTTCAACGGAAAGTCGTGGGAGACTGTATTCGAACAAGCTGAAAAAGGGATGAATCGGGTAAAACAACGGCTTGATTCAAATTCACTAACATTAAATTATACAAAAACTATATGCATTAAATTCAAAATCCACAACAAACAGACAGATAACCTCAATACAAAACTAAATCTAAAAATTCATAAAGGATGTATAAACGTGAACCGAGAAATTCCTTGCAATTGCCCAAAGTTGAATTAGATATAAACAATAAAATATCTTGGAATAATTATTATTGATCAAAACTTAAATTGGAACTCCCAAGTGGAATATGTGAGCAACAAATTTTTATTGCTCACATATTCCTAACCTATTTTTTCAAAACAGTAAGATAAAGAATAGCTATTTAAAATTTATTATGCATTAGATACCAATCTCGCCTACAATATGGTGTTAAGGGAAGCTCATGCAATTCCACTACAAAACCAGTACTCATGGCACAAAGGGCAATTTTGAAAATTATACTTAAGACTCCCCATCAGAACTCCTACAGACTGTTTTTAAAGCATTGAATTTAATGTCACTGAAACAATTATATACAAAAGATATTCTAATGTACGCATTCAAAAACTAGGATAACTTTACACAGGCAAACTCGGGCCGATTCACGACATCTACGTTGCAACACACACTCCACAAACCTATAACTAAAACGGCTTTTGGACAAAGAAATATGCAATACTTCTCTATAAAATTATTTTATTTACTCCCTCTCGGAATAAAAACCATAAAAAATAACCGACTTCAAAAGAAGCATTAAGATATGGATTATGGATATGGCAAAGAAGAATATAGATACTATTTTGCAACCTAAGAAAGATTAATGCTCGTATTGTACTTTATTTTAGATACGAGTATAACTTTATAATTTTCTTCTTGTAATATTTTAACGCAGGTATTTACTTATATTTCAAACACGAAAACTTGTACAGTGTGAACTTAGAGCGGGGTACCCCAGTAAGGACACATTTTTCTCTAAAAAATTGTAAAAAAAGGAAAAATAAAATAAATAAATAAATTGGTTGGCTTCAAGCACATACAATTGAAAAGGGATTTTATGAGTATATTTTATGTTTTTATGATGGTGTATGTAAGTGTACGGGGGTGCGCAAGTGGATGGGTACACTTGCCCGTCTAAAAAAATAACGCTTATCAAAGTTTCTTGTGGGATGTGATATAACAAAGACAACTTCCTTGCATCAGTTCATCCTTGTTTTCCGGATCCAGTAGGTATATTTAAATGAAGGAGATGTACCACGTCGTGCAAAATTCAGGATCAGGCCGCTAACAATAACACTCCTTCCATAGATGGCAATAAGGTTTAAATATCCGTTGAAGAACAGTCGCCTATTTTGATTTATTCACGAAAAAACATTTCCAAAAAGCATATTTTATTTTATTTTGGGAAGCACAAGCACAAAAACTTAAATGATTTTTTACCACATTATCCAATAAAACCATAATCAAACAGGGGTTCAGAAGTAGAAGATTTTGAACTTTAAAGCCGTTTTTATTGGCACGTACTTTATTTTTCTCTGGACTTATAAAAAGACTAAAAAAATACTCTATTGTTTCGAAGGAAAATATCTATACGTATATGTTTCAGTCGCTATATTTAATTTAAGCATGTAAAATATTTCTAATTTTCAAACCAAAATCACATAATTTTACATTAGTTAGCAGTACATCATCTTAAAAATATTAAGTAAGTAGAAGCAAAAAAATATATTTATAAATATTGAAACTAAATATATCAACAAATATTCTATTCATAATCGAAGAAAAAAAACAATAAAACTACCATAACAAGTTCGAATAAAACTCCATTAACCATTTGACTTAACGTTTTTTTAACCCAAGGTTTAGAAATAATTTACTAAACTATGTGTTTATTGACATGAAAAATCACAATCAGCAAAATTCCGCACAAGGTTCTTTCTGTATAAAGGATGGGTATTCCTTCAATTGAACATTTCGCTTGAGTGAACCTCAATAAAACAAACAAAATCTCTTTGTTTTCGATTTCTTTGCACACAAGCGATCAAATCTGAACTAAATATCAGTACAAATTTATAGGGGCCATCAGTTACATTCTCTTCAATCGGAATTTCTAAGAATTTTTTCTGGGTCCTTTTGAGTCACCATATTTCTTTCTGTACCAAACTTAAAGGACTGTTTCAAAGAAGTCTTTGAATCGATCTCCAGCGAGTGCGTTTGAAGCGAGCATCATTAGGTTATTTGATATTTAAAAGATGTTATAAAACTTTTAGTTTTTTTTTAAATACTAACTAACCATCAGGTTGTTTTCCGCAGAAGTAAGCTAATAGGACGGACTGCCAAACAAATCTATTTGCTTGGCACACAATATTTGCTTCATTCTAATTTGTAATGTACTTTATTCCCAGTTATTATATTTGCTTGAACTGTGTTCGGAAAACACCAATATTACTGATTTTTTTTTTAAAGTTTGGATTCGGAAAGTTGAGTAATATTTTGGTTTTAAATTTCATCCAGAGATTTCAGGAAATTCAGCTAGGAAACTTCCCCCTACGGTTACAAGATTCTTCGAAATCTTGAAGTATTTAGACATGCCGCATCATGATAAAAAATGATTTCAGCTTTTGAGAACCAAAAACCTGTTTTTTACAATCAACCCTTTTTTTATACTTGGATTGGTTGATCATTTACACAATACAGCTACACTTACCTACATACATCTTAGACCCTGTACTTGTAGCTTGTATTGTCACATGTTCCTTTCCTACCCATCCCTATATACCTGTCATTTAACTTTACCCACAGTCAGTCTTTAATCGACCCTCGCCGCATGAACATCTCTAATATACAGCTTACCGCATCCGCAAACTTAAACCCGCATCATACCACAAGTAATCGCGACTAATGCAGTCCTATAAGTGCATGAATAAACCCAGTCAAGATGCAGAGAGTGCCACAAGGTTCGCAGTAAGTCCTTTTTCTTTCCTTTCCTTATGTACATTCTTTCAACAAGTGCAGTGGTGAAAACACATAAAAAACAAATATAAGGTCCTTCGATATCCACATCCGCACATAAATCACACATCACGGATCAAATAAAAAAATGCGTCCATCGATCCATCGAAACTATTTTTAATTTTTAAGTGAACGTTATCAAGACGAAATTAATGATTTGTATGGCTTGTCTGGAAAACATTCAACCTGTAGTTAAACTAAATATTATTATCTAGAAAATAATAATTCATCATTGAATAAAACAAATAAAAAAGCCATAACTTATTTATTTAGTTTTTTTTTAATACCAACCGGTTTCGCTTAACACAAGGCATACAATTACACTGATGTAAAATTAATACTGAAATTAAAAACGTTACTGATTAAAGGCAGTTTAATTTTATACCCTGGTGATTCTTGTGTTAAGCGAAACCGGTCAGTGTTAAAAAAATTAAATAAATAAATCGTGGTCATAAACAAAGATATTGTTCTATTTCATTAAATAATTTGTCAAACCGCAAAGTGACTGCTTTTTACAAAAAAAAAACAATGATAATAATTCAAAAGTATACAATAAAAATAATAAAAATAATTAATCACCCGACAGACATAACCGCAGATACGAGGTGAATGAGTCAAAAGGTGCGTGCAAGAAAATTAAATAACTCATCGTAATGAGTTATTTAATTTATAGATGAAATTATACACAACTGCTAACCCTGTACAAATCACAAGTGCGCCCCACGGTTGAATTTGGCAGCCACCTCTGATCTCGAGCTCCTAAATAACTGAAAAATACCCTCGACTCTGTGCAAAAACGGCGGTTCGTTTGATAGATTCTCCCATCTTAACAGACGAATTGCAATCTTTAGAGCACAGGCGTCGGGTTGTGATGTATTGCATTAATCACCAGTGCAAATAAAAAAATATCGTAGCCTACCCCTTTAATTTAAAAAGAAAATACAAATTACTTATAAAACGGACACACTTGCGACATCTATCGGATCAAAGTAAATTGAATTCTTGTTGACAGTAGGGACCTATAAATTAAACAGATTGAGATGAATTTTGGTAAAAAGATCACAGATGGTATTAAAAATCGTCACGAGACAGGGAAAGACCCTTTCTTAGGCTCGAAAATAAATAGTTGAAACCAACAGCCAATCAGGTAGAAGCAGAAAGCTATAAATAATTGATCAAACCAATCACAAAGCGGGGGGCGTATTCAGATTTTGAACAAAGAGATGGACTTTGAACTAGGCAATTAATCAGAGATTTATGGAAAAAAATATCGTCATCAACCGAAAGATCAATACACTATAATGGAAACAGGGTCTCACGCCCGGTGCATCGGGTACGATGACCCTAGATGTAAGATAAACAATCAGTGCAATCAAGGTATTGACAACCGCCGTTAACGAGCAATTTAATCCATATTATGTTGGAAAAACTATGCGAGAAAATAACAAGAAAATTTTAATAAGAGGAAAATTAAAGAAAAGACGTGCAAAACGTAAGAAAAGCTACTGTAGGGATATTCAGTTGTATAGCGAGTACGTAGAAAGTCAAGGAGGCCAGATTAAGAGGAAAACGTACGTTTAACATTTAAAAGGAAAGGGAAAAGCTGGAAATTAGGGATGTCACTTTTAGATGAAGCAATAGAGTCAAGGAAAACGATTTGAAAAGATAATCTAATGAAAAAAATGGACGTTTAAATGGAAGTGTTTATTGAACAATATAAGATTTCGAATTAATTTTGCGTTTTCAGACGAGTTTAAATAGATATCGTTATATATTTGGAATAGGGAGGTCATTCTAGTTACATTGCGTTAGATAAAGCAAACAAAAAGGGTTGTTTTACGTCAATTGTTTGAAGAGAATTCTATGGGAGATAGGACAGACTGCAAGGAAAAATGAAACATTATTTGAGTTGACGACCTCACACGTGATTTTGTTGTTCAAACAATAAGAAAACGAACATGGTATTAGGCGATTAAACCCATTTAAATGGCTTTTAGGACGATAAAAATTATCATTGGTCATATGGACAGTTTATATTAACTAAAAACCATTATATTTTATTACCCTCGAATAAAAGCTGAGTTATTGATCAATACCTCGAAAACCCAGACATAAACAGACGTCAAATTTTAAATTAATGTGGATTTAGGGGAGAAAGGGACGGAATTTGGAGGATGAACCATAGAACGTAATAAAAATGACAGGAATTTAAGGGCCGAAGTGGAAGTTTCTCCTATGAAAAGTGTGAAAAATAACATAAAAAGTAGTAGCATATAGAAAATGAAATTTTCTAAGAGGTGACATACATCGAAGGCGAAACGGGGGGTAGAAAAAAAGAAAATAAAAATAATTAAAAGATGATTCCGTAAGGAAAACTCATGAAAATTCAGAAGTATCGATGAAAACAATAAATTTGGCTTGGAATGTAACTAATCATATAATTGTGGAAAGTTACCTGAGAATGAATGAGGAAAATCAAAGAAAGAACATCGTGGATAAAAGGAAAATAAGAGAAAATAGGAAAATTCGAGTCTACGACATAAGTAGAGACGATGCAGCTTAAAATTGAATTGATCCATATAGGTGGCATGAAGATATGGAAGAATTTAGTAAAAAGAAAATTGGAAAATGCATATTAAAAGTTTTGGCATGAGTTTGTTCATGTTCTGGTAGCGATAAACAAAATTGAGAATTATATACAGTTTATCGAAGACGGACCTTTTACGAATTGAGAAAAAAAGAACTTAAAAATTATGAAATTCAAGCTAATTTTGTATGACCAACAGACAAAGGAACGAGGGGCATTTTGACGTAATATCGCCGGTCCGATCCTGGAAAAATATTTAAACGAGATAGGGCATGAACAAAGTCATGAAAGGTGGACCTAACAACAGTTAAACAAAAATGACAGAATCGATATATGAAATCACGAGTTGTTAGAGATTAAATTCGTGGATCAAAGATAGCTTAGATAGGCCATTCTAATCCTGGGAAGGGTATATAGGCTAGGACATGGGTCATTTGAGAGATCAATCGTCGGATTATCAAACGTGGAAGTTACGTGACGTGACGTTTAAAGCGGTTATTAATTGAAAAATTTTCTAAGTTTTATAAATTTTATGACTCTGAAATAATTGGAGTCAAGTCGATAGAAGTGATTTTGGACTTAGTATAATCTAGTGTTAGATAAAATGCATTTTAACAGAAAGTTCTAAGTGTCTAAAGTTTGGTATTAAATTCAGTGTAAGAAATTAGTACCATTAATAATAATTAATTAGATTCAGTGAGGTGATTAAATCATAAATTTAAATTGTGATGGTGGAAAGTGTTGTGTGGTATTTGGCAAATTTAAAAGCAGTGTTTAGTTAAATTTTAGGACTTAATACTTGGAAAAAAAAAAAAAATCATATCAATAATAGTTCCTTAAATAAAGTGCAAATCGAACGTAATAATTTATCACAGGATAAATCTAGTGTTAGATAAAATAATAATAATAGATATGGACTTTAGAATAAATAATACGAATAATTAAATTGCCGTTAAATGAGATTGTGGTAACTTAATAATACTAATTATTTCGGAAAGCTTAAATAAATAGTAAAATACGTTATCTTATTGCAAAATAAAAAAGGTTCGGTGACAAACAAAAATAAAAATAATAAATCTCTTATTTCGTAAATAATCGTGAAGTGGTTATTGCTTAAAAATTATAATTTAAACGGAGTGTTATTTTAACGATGGAATAATTATAATAATAAATCTGGAGGTTGAAATAAATAATAAATAAATAAGCATGATAATAATCTGTTCGGTATTTAGTTGTATAACGCTTTGTTGCGAAATAAAAGTACGGTGGGAAAACGAACACAAAATAAGTAATTAATTGTTAAATTTAATTAAAAAGTTATTTAATCAACGGGTTTTGAAATAAAATGCAGTTAGAACGATAAACATCATTTAATTTAGATAGATTAAACGGGAATAAAATAAAATTGAAGTCGGAAAAATTTTATTTGAATTTAGTTGATAACATAAGGATAGGTATTAGGTAAGGAAAACATAACAAGGTTTTACCGTGTAGCTCCCGGTCGGATAAAAAAAAACCTTAAAGGGGTAAGTTTTATTAAAAATTAAAATAAAATATTTTCTAGGTTCCAAGGAGAGATCGGCATGCAGCAGACAGTTGGTATTTGAATTAATTTTATAACAAAGTATTACTTGCTTAATATGTGATATGTACCTATATTGAAATATTATATATAAAGTATGTATATTTATATATAAATATTTATATTTATCCCAAGAAAATTTGAATCAAAAAGAAACACACTTAAATAAAAGTAAAAGGTATCGATTACTAATACCTACTTAGAACGCACTATGCTATTTAAAAAATAGTTGTGTGCTAGAAAAATTTCAAGTTCATATTTTATACTTATTTTATTAATATATGTACTATTATAATTTCAGCTAATATAAAATGATAAAAAAATGAGTTATGATATTAGAATTTATTTCAATTATGATATAATTGTATATATCAGTATATTTATTTATTGAGGCAAAATATATATGTATATGTATATGTATGTAAATTATAACTATATTTATTTGGGATCAGGTTAGGGCAATTGCAAAAAAGAAATTACCACTATTAAATTCAAAAGCAAATTTAGGACCGTAAATCTCACGTTCGAGAATGTTTTAAAAGTAAACAAATATCTCATGTTTGGAATCTAGGTCACGAGGACAGCGGTAATGTTTACATAATTAAAATTGTTTATAAAACAACTCGGTCACTGGGGCACTGGGTCAGATGCTTTTAAAGGAAGATGTACATGGGTCTTTAATAGGTGGTTGACAGGTATTAGTATTATAGTAGGTTAGGTTATTATATAGGTTATTATATATTTAACAGGTAGTTGACAGGTATTAATATTAACTTTAAGAATGAGGCAAAGCCATGAAGTTGCACAATTATAGAAAAAGTTTAAACACAATCTTTAATTTGAACATGAAGAGATAAATTTTGAACTGAACAATTGAAAGTAAACAGATTTATTAAAGCTAGACAAATAATAGGTACAACAATCATTTGGAAAATCACGGGTTAGTTTAGGAGTTTATTGAAGAATTACATGGAATATTCGAGGAGAAATTTATAGAACAATTACTCTCGTAGGTATCAATCATTTACAAGAAGCAGTTGAAAATCACGGGATAGCCTAATAAAAAGTATCAATCAGTTACATGAGACAACTGAAAAATCACGGGATAGAAAAAATTTTACCAAAAGTTGAACCTTGGGGGAAAATTTAGAAAACAGTTCAACAATAGGAGGCAGTGGTCGCTCCTTAAAAAACAAGGACCATTAACCAAACACATAATAGAGATGGCAATCTCTTAAATAAAATTGTCAACCAAACAAATCAAAAAGCTTGGAATTTTCGGCACTCCAGAACAAACCGAAATAATCTCTTATTCTACTAGTATCTATTAATATTTCCCACTCTTGGTATGTATATATTCGGTCATCGGCTAAGGTTTTGTGCAGAATTCCTTTTCACGAAATCCGAGCTCGGGATTTGAGACTAGCTAGCCTCAAAATTGCGAGTTATAATCCTACCCAAACGTATGTTTACATATATATCTTTCTATGTACTGTACATTGGATAATGTGGACCCACTTACAACTAGCGTTTTAGACTCGACAGAGTTACTCTCACATCATTTCTTGTACGTGGAGGGAGGATTCACGACCCGTAACTCTGCAAAACACCGTGAGTATATGATTGCATATAGGACGAAACCGGTTCGCCCTAAGTAAATAGTAGACCTTGGAGGAGTAGGAATTTGGGGGTATCTGGGCTCGGATGATGACCTGAAGGCAGTGCATGATGGCAAAAGGAAGGACGGTTAGGACGCGATAACTTAGGTATCAATTAACCGATCCGCGCCAGAAGATTGTGCGAATTTCTAGTAAGAATCTGATCACCTGGTTTACTTTTAGGAGGATAGGAGCCAAATTTTCGGCAGACAAAGGGTATTCTGAGTTCGTCTAATATGCAATCTATTAATTACATTAACCTACTAAACCCATCTTCATATGTACCTTATAGCAGTTGAATCGGATTGGAGAGATGACAAGCAGATACAAAACAATCATAATCAAATTTACTAACAATTAACCATTTGAGTCATTCTTAATTATCTGTTCATTTAAACATGCGTATTTTCGATTAGTACAGTTTATTTACGAGTTCGTTAGGATGTATGGAAACATAATAAGCGACGGAGGAAAGTTAGCTCATTTAGAGAAATTACTTAAAGTTAGATTTGCAAGGGAGAGACCAGTACAGTTTGAAACTCAACGCTCTGTTTAGAAACAAAGGGTTACCACAAAAATGAAAGTAATTAAAGTCCCATATCATAAATCAAAAAAATTACACAACGTTTGATGGAGTTTAATTACAACATAAATACGAAAATATTTACGTTCAAGGTCGTAATTAACGTATTAATTAGTTAAGTATACATATCTCTAAAGGTATGTAGTACAAGGGAGCTTTAAGTAGCTTTCTGTAGTTATCAAAGAAAATAAGGGTCCAATTTTCATGAAGGCTTGTGTGACGTAGGGGAGGAATTTTCCATCCCTACTACACACATGCAAAGCCTTAAAATTTAAATATCGATCAGAGCCAAAAGAAAAGTTCAAGAAAACTTGAAGGGATGAAAGAGTTCCAAAAATAAAATAAATCAGCATCAGAAAGGCGAAACATCACAACTGTCTTGCCGATGGCCAGGAGAGTTTTATATATTTAAAGCAAGTTAAAAGTAAAAGAGGTAAAAAGAGATTTATTACAGGGCGGGAATGCTATCCTTGTTCTACGGGTATTACAAGAGAAGTCGGGAAACACGCCAAACGCGTGCCCAACATATGTAAACGATTGACATTTGTCACATAACTGGTCGCTTCTTCGACTCGTTCTTGTGTTCAACAGCTCGGCTGTGGAACGATTTGCCGACCTCTGTGTTTTCCTTCCTACAAAATTGGTCTCTTCAAGACTAATGTTCATTCCTTCCTCTCCTCAACAAGACCCTTCACACAGCATCTCGATGACATAGGCCCTGAAGGAAATTATTTTTATTAGGGCCTCCTATGTGGAGTTAATATAAAAAAAAAAATCACTGAAAAGCGAAAAAAAACACGTTTTCAGGTTTCTTTTCAAGACTTTTATGAGGGCAAAGAAAATATTTTCTTACACAATAAACATGTGAACTTTAGTTGAAATAATAAATTCTCTGGGTTGTTTTCATCATTTTCTCCAATCAACCTTCATTTATTTATTTGAATCATTAAGCATTTTCTTATAAAACTCCTTTTGGTTATAATTTGGGAGACAGGTATAGTTACAACCGCCATGAGAACCATTTATTGGATAACCAAGACCCCTGTTATTGGTCACTCCAATTTGTTCGCTACGTTTGGTGACTTTGTAGGAGTGCCCGGGTTCATAGGATGAGGTTCCTTTAGGTCTTGGCGGCGGATTCGTGTCATTTGAATCGAGACCTTTTGACCTTTATAGCTCGGCCCATCGCTTTACACGCAATGGGAGAGTGGATCCATTACTAGACACACTGACCCTCACATTCCTAACCACCCCCCATACCATTTTCCTTCCCAGAAATTCCTCTTCTTCCTTTCCCCAAAAAGACCCCCCACACAACATTTCCAAAGACGACATAGGCCCTGAGGGAAATTGCTTTCCTCAAGGCCCCCAAGGAATACCTTACTTATAAGTTATATCATCATCATCATCATCTTCTTCCTCTTATCCTATTCGGGTCGGGGACCCATTGCATCGACAAGGCTCCTCCATATGTCCCTGTCTTATGCTGATTGTTCGGCCTCTGTCCATGTTAGCCCCATGTCCCTGCTTGTGCTGATTGTTCGGCCTCTGTCCATGGTAGCCCCATATAAGTTTTATGAATTATTAATATCCCGTATTATTGTTACCATATCTATTGTCTATTAAAATGTTATTGTGTTTATGATATTCCAGATTTAATAAATTCAAATATTTATTTAGCCAGTACGATCAATTTTCTTATTTTCTAGCAAAATCACAATTGCACTTCTGGGAAATTAGTAAGCAATTAACAGAAGGCTACAAAACCCAATTTGCATTTCGTGCTAATATATTCCTAATTTATAATGAAACCACAACAGTAGTTTTGAGCGCATATATGGATATGAGAAATTATTTTCACTCTACAAGTAAAGTTCCACTGGGTTTGACTACCTGAATACGTAACAGCTATTACACCTTCCTTATGCGAAGTTCAGCCTTAGTGGTCGCCGCGATTTGTTCAAGATACCACAGATCGGAGTTCTTCGATGTTCAAGCACAGAATAGTATGACAATATAAATGGTGATATTTAATGAAATTTCTAAAACAAAAGCACAAACTATTTAATTACTTATTTATTTAAAAATACTAAAACTTTTTTGTATCTTTTCATTAATTTTATTTTTATTTATTTGTACAGTGCCCTTGCGGCGATTAGTCACAAAAATGGCGCTATAAAAATCAGAAAAATATTATGATTTTTATTATTATTCCATAGGTCATTTAGTGCCGTCATCGATGATTCAACATTCGTACAATATTAAAAAATAATATTCGAAGACAATACAAAATTTTTGATTAAGACATAAAGAAATTAACACACTTACAAAAAATATGACTTTGTAAACATCATGTTAAGGGACGTATTTGAATTATTGGCCAGTGATTGCTTACATTATTTGGATAAAAAAATGTCAATGGAATTTTTTGAAACATTTTTTTTTTATCAAAATATTTTTAAAAATCGGATATTGAACAATTGAATGCAAGGTCGGGGGTTGTTTGGTTTTTCGGCCGAGTGATTAGTAACGATATATGGAAAAATGGTTTATGTTTAAATTTTAAGAAAAATAAACACGTCAAAAAAGACATTGGAGACCAAAACTACATTTACATTTTTTACTCTAAATAATATCCAGAATAAATGGTTAAAGTATGTCAAATACGTTCCATTAACATCTTGTATAATTCTAACACAAAATAATGTACAATGTGACCTTAGAATAGGGTACCTTAACTGTAGTAATAAATTATTAAAAAAATAATAATAATAAATCAGGTTTGTTAAAAGCTTCAACATGATTTCACAACGCCAGAAACACAGAAAATAACAGAAGGTAATACGACTGTTTCCAGCTTCATAAAAAAATCAATGTTTTTATTAGGTTTTCAGTATCATTTAGTACTAGATTATTATTAAATAATAAAAGCGCTTTGCAACAATTCTCCAAACCTTAATAAATAATAATTGCCATAAGCCACGAATGGCCAAATATTTCTTATTGCAATTCTTTTTTTTTTTGAAGCCGAAATAAGTTTTAAATATGGACCTTTAAAAATATGATTGTGTACATTTTAGATAACTCCTGAGAATATCTACAGATGACAAAAAAGCGAATTTTTTGGAACATCCATTAGTCCTACACAAAATCTTTCCAAGTTTCCGCGAAATTTTTGTTTGAAAGTACCTACCTACCGTGTGAGCCATTTTATAATGAGCAACACATTTCGTTGTTGAAAAACCCATTCCGTTTATTATTTGGAATAAATCCCTGTAATAAGTTTGATTTTTTTACCATTATTTTCTTCCGTCCTGTATGAGTGTTATGTAATTATTATTTTAATGCAAGAATATCGAATATTCGTTCGTGTGTAGAATAAAAAAATAGGTAAACAAGGAATGAGATGCGGGTGCGTTTCGTAACTATTCTTTGCTTTAATATCAAATGCAGAAATTCATTTCAATCTATATATAAAAATCTTGTTGTACGGTGTTTGTGGTCGCACTCCTCCGAAACGGCTAGATCGGTTTTTATGATTTTTTTTTATTTATATTTGGTAGTTATGAGAATAGGTCTTAAAGTATATTTCATACCACTTGGTGATTAGGGTATCCCTATCCAGAAAAAAATCTATTTTTTTACATTTTTTTTATTTTTAAAAATATATTTTTATATTATTTATTTTTATTTTATATTTTTTATATTTTATTATCATAAATACCTATAACCCCAAATTTTCACTCCCCTACCCCTACCCTCCTATTTTTTACAATTTTAACCAGTCGCGTCGTTTGTATTTCAAACAGAACTATTTTTTTTATTTTTTTTTATTTATTTAATATATAGATATATAATTGTACAGTGGAGTTATATAAATTACAAAATATCGGTACAGAAATTATTTAAAAATTGCAATCTCACCAAAGAAGAAGCTAGTTCTTGTGCTTGATAAGCGAGTTACACTAATTATAACTGAAATAGAATAACATTATGCAATAGGTAAATATATAATAGGATCAATTGAGACTTCTGGATCATCTATATGTGTAGGTGTATATACATAGGATACGTTTTCATACTAAAATATTGTGCACTTAGGAGATATTCAAAAAATCTAAATAAAATAGAGATTAGAAAGAAAGAGAAAAACAGGTAATTATTTAGTTAATTTTTGCTGATGAAGTGTAGCTTCAGTTCAAGTTTCAGTATATTGATGTCTTTGGTTTTTTTTTTATTTCAGTGGGAAGGTTAATTATTTGTGTTGTTGAATAGATGGCGCTACATCCGCCTCATCGAATTCACTAGAAAGTATTTATATGGCAGAACAACGTTTGCAGGGCGAAACAAGATGTTAGGCAGTGTATGAAGGCAGAGGGCATTCCAAATTTGCTAGAACAAAAAGTTGAGTTAGTCAGTGGCAAAATCAGTTTCTATAATATTCTCGTACATGGAAGGCATTTCTAGTACACATTATCCATTCAGTGCATTTATGCAAAATTTTATGAATTTGTAAATTAATTTAAGGGCATTTATGCATATTTCGCTGAAGGTAGACGAAACAAGTTTATTAACAGTAAAATTTAAACTGTATTTTTTTATTATAAAAAATCTAACTAACCATCACGCCGTGTTCCCGAAAGGGTAGGCAGAGAGGATGAACTGCCAAACAACTCGGTCTTGGCACAAACTCTTTGCCTCACTCACATCTGTACATGGTCACATTAATTCTCTTATAATATTCTGACCCTTGACATGTCCTGACTCAAATATCTGATTCAATTGATCGTGCGATGCCTTCCTCGGATATCCCCGACTTCTTCTACCATTCATATTTGCGTCACATGTTCTTTTTACACTCCTTACTTCATTCATTCGCCAAAACTATGTGAGGTTCCCTTTATTAATCTTACTCATTACGCTTAAGTCAATCTTGCATTATTTGCGGATTTCTACATTTCTCACACAAGTTTAATTGGTCTAGAACATAGATTCTCAACCTTATTTTGCCCAACGCCCACTTTTTTTTTACTTGTGGGGGTGCGATCATAGACTCGGCAGAATTTAGAGTTAAACTTAAAACTCACTTTTTCAGACAGTCGTATCCATAAATTCAAAATAGTTTCACCTTCACATTCACCGCGGGCAGTATCATATTGTAAAAAAACTAATTTCAAAAAATGTAAAAAAATAACTTATTTTGTAAGCATTTGTAAAGGTCATTTTATTAAAATTCTCCACCCCCAACGAGTCCTAAATTCTCCAGTACTTCAAATAAATAAATATCGACTTTAATTTTGCCACTAATCTTTTCATAATTTTTATACTAGTGGTGATGGGGGTAGCAAATGTAAAATCATGCAATATTTAGTAATTTAAATACGATGTCTTCCGCGCAAAGCCGTATCTTCTCCACGCATTTTCTAATTAAAGTATGTTTGTCGGAAGTGACCGATAGTGTTTTTTTTGTCTTTTTGACCATATTTTTTTAACCTGCTCACGCCCTCACTTTGCCATCTCAACGCTTCAAAATTATCTCTGGGTCTTCTATCGCCCCCTGAGGAAAATAATTTCCCTCAGGGCCTATGTCATCTGGGATGCTGTGTGGAGGGTCTTTTTGAGGAGAGGAAGGAATGAACATTGGTCTTGAAGAGACCCATGTTGTGGGAAGGAGGAAACACAGAGGCCGGCAAATCATTCCACAGCCGAGCTGTTGAACACAAGAACGAGTCGAAGAAACGACCCGTTCTCATGTGACAAATGTCAACTGTGTACAAATGTTGGGCACGCGTTTGGCGTGATTCCCGACTATGCACCGGTGCCGAAGGGATCAATGATGCTAGTTCCTCGGAGCATCTTCCATTGTAATACCGGTAGAACAAGGATAGCATTCCCACCCGACGCCTGTGCTCTAAAGATTGCAATCCGTCTGTTAAGATGGGAGAATCTATCTGCGGGCCCTGTACAGTACGCCCAGTTTTTGGGAGGCTAACTTTACTCTGGCTTCGATGGAGCCCCCATACCTCAGCTGGTCACTTAGGGTTACACCAAGCATATCAATGGAGGGCCTGTTCGGAAGATTGCTTCCGTTGAAAGCGACTAGATTTTCATTTCGATCCCTTTTAGACGTAATCAGACAAGATTGGGCCTTTGAAACATTAAATTCAACGAGATTTTTTTTACCCCAAGAGAAAACACTCTCGAGGTAACCGTCCATTCTTTGCTTCAAAGCCTTACGAGCTGTTGGAGTTTGTGAGCCCTTTGGGAGCTTATCAATCAAAAAGCTATCATGAACTGTACTGTCATCCGCGTAACAATGAATTGGTGCACATGACAAAAGGTCGTTGATATGCAACAAAAACAAAGTCGGAGACAGAACCGATCCCTGTGGGACGCCAGCATTTATTGAGTGTGAGGAAGAGGTGAAACCATCGACAACCGTCTGAATCGACCTCTCCTTCAAGAAGTCGGCAATCCACGTACACAAGGATGCGGGAAGTCCGTAAGAATGCAGTTTGTTGACAAGTCCTCGGTGCCAAACCCGGTCAAAGACCTTGGAGATGTCCAGTGCAACCGTTTGGGTCTCACCGAAACGTTCCAGGCATCGCCCACAAACATGCGTCACATACGCGAGTAGATCACTGCACGAGCGGTTCCGCCGGAATCCGTATTGACGGTCGTTAATGATTTTGTTCTTCTCGAGGTTTGTGAGCAGTTTGTCGTTGATCACACGTTCCATCACCTTAGACAGAACTGATGTGATCGCTATGGGGCGGTAGTTGGCCGGGTAGGAGCGGTCCCCCTTCTTTGGAATAGGATGGATAACCGCTTTTTTCCAACCAGAGGGCACAGAGCCAGTCTTCAGGGAAAGTTTACAAAGCTTCGTGAAAATTGGAGCTATTTCTGCAGCGCACCTTTGCAGTACCAGGGCAGGTATTCCGTCAGGCCCACTAGCTTTATTAACATCAAGTCCTCGTAAAACATGGAGTACTTCCCGATGCCGGATCCTCAGCTTTTTCATATGAAAACCGCTATCGCAAACGTTGAGAACCCGTGGTCCAGAAGAATATTAAAAAAGGCCTATTTAGAAGCCAGCACAATAAAATATTCACTTAATCACGGTGTTCCTTCAAGAATTTTTGTAATCCGTTACATTTTTGGTTTTAAAATTCCGTGTACGTCGTCCAAGAGTAAAAAAATGTTTTTTTATTAAACCAATTAATTTGTTTGCATTAAATAATTTTTTTTTAATTTTTAATAAATATTTATGAATTTTTCCTCCACTCTGTACAAACTCGTCTCAGATCTACCTTGCTGATATTTTAATCCCTTTAATAATTTCACGCTGCGAACTTTTTATCCGGGGAAATAAGGAATTAAGATAATTGAATAAGTTTTGTCTTCAGTGTCTTGTTTCAGAACCACTTTACTCTGAAAACTCTGCTATTATTCTCCTTCTTGTTTCCGATGCGTTCAGAAATATTTTTCATTCCAGTTTATCCATCCGTTGAATCCTAAATTAAAACTCACTCAGAAATCTGAAATTCAATGTTTTGAATTTTATTTTTGTTTTGATCGCGAGGTTTTGTTAAGTGGTTTTGATAATGATAATGATAGACTCAAACATCCATGGCTTTTGCATATAATTAGGATTTGATAATGATAAAAATAGAGTCATACATTCAAGAATCTTGCGTATGATTAGGATTTGATAGTGATAACATTCGACTCACACATCCGAGGCTCTTGCATATAATCAGGATTTGATAATGATAACAATAGCCGCTTAATTCTAAGGTTCTTGCATATGATAACTATAGTTTCATATACCCAAGGCTCTTACATGATTAGTTTTAGATAATAATAACTAGGGCTCGGATAAATATGTATTAAAAAATTCAAAATATGTACATATAATATGGACTAAAAAATGTAAAATATGGAAAAAATATGGAATATAAAATAAGAATATCTTTCATATTAAAGAATGTTTATTGTGAAAAATTACTATTCAGTAACAGTTACATTAAAAGAATTATAAAAATAATTAAAATATAAATAAAAAATAATTTAAATTATAATTATTTGATGCAATTGCTTAAACTACCTGAATTATCACAGCGAAGAAAAATCTGTGATGTTTTATTATTATTTAAAATCATCAACGGGTATTTGGATAGCCCTGAACTAGTGAATATGATAAATTATCAAGTCCCCAACAATCATAATACTAGACTCCATGCTCCTTTTAACATAGTTGCTTCTCGCACTAATTTTATGTATAACTCTTGTCTTCAGAGATTGCATCGTGTGGGGAATGAAACTTGTTCTGTGGACATATTTTTTTATAAAAACATCGCTTCTTTTAAAAAACGTATATGTATGCAGATGCAAGAATCCTCAAATGTTCCTGATTGTTAACAGTGACAAATTTAATACCCACTACTCTGTAACTACTTTCATAGTATATACCTACTTATTTATTTATATATGTTATTGCTGTGTACCTTTTATTTTTTATCTTATTTTTTCATAATAATAACAAACTTACATAAAAAAAAATTAAATGTTTCAAATTGTTAACAGCAAAAAATTTAATACACACTGCTCTGTAACTACTTTCATAGTACCTAATTCCTTCTTTGTATACGTAATTGCTGTGTACCTTTTATTTTTCCCAATAATAACTTTTAATAATAAACTTACGTACTTTTATAATAGCAAATAAAAAAAAATAATAATAATAATTACAAGAAATTTACTGATTTTTATATTAACCGCAAAAAAAAATGTTTTACACCTCTGCCGACCGGTTTGCTTCTAGTATGTTTGTAATAATGTTTTGGGTAATATTGTGACAATAATTTCTGAAACTACTCTAGCCTAAGACCAATACGAATATACTGGTTTTACTCCTTGTGTTGTGCCAACATATGTCTGTCATGCTGTTTATTATTTTATATACTATATACTTGTTATGCTTCTACATACTTCTTATAATGCTCCTGTACAATTTACCTTACATGTAAAAGCCATCAAGGCGTAAACAAATAAATAAATAAATAAAAAATAGCGAAATGTTCAGGTAATTCAAACAAAAAAAAGTTTTCTTCATCTTCCTCTAAATCTGTCTTATTAAATTGATCGCAGTACACAATCACATGCTTTTTTTAATTATAGAAATTAAAACTTTGTCGATTTGGTCTAAATACAGCCTTATATTGGCTGAAAGATCTTTCCACATCACATGATGTAATGGGAGCATACTTAAAGACGCCTAATTCCGAAATTGTGTAAGGCACGTCTGCAGTACCCTCAAAGCTTCTGCTCAGAACTTTATTAATTGTTTTTAGGGTGTCAAATCCTTTATTTTTGTCTAAAATATATGATACGCAAAGGTTGTTTATCCTTGGTCATTTTAATGGGTACCTAGACAGTAGTAGTAGGTGACTTGAGTACGTAAAAATAAAAAGACGCACAAGCAACAGCAAGCAAGTAGTGGAAGAGAATCAAAAATCAAATTACGACTAATATTACGCGAGAGAAATGAAACACGCACAGCCGAGGTGGCAAGAATGCAAACATGTAAAATTATATAATTTTTTGTGAACTAACTCATGTTTTATGGTATAAAAATCGAAAATATGGAGGATTGTGATATATTTTTTTTTAAATATGGACTTAAGCATAATATATGGAAAAATATGGAAAATAAAAATTAGTTTTTCACAATCTATATATGATAATCTAGGTAGAGAACACATACGAGACCGAAAATCGTGTAAATTAAAAATATGTATTTACATATTAATCCGGGCCCTAATGATAACAATAGCCGTCTATTTCTAAAGTTCTTTCATATGATTAGGATTTGATTATGATAACAATAGACTCATATATTCAAGGCTCTTGCATAAAATTAGGATTTGATAATGATAACAATAGCCGCGTATTTATAAAGTTCTTCATATAATTAAGTTTTGATTATGATAACAATAGGCTCATACATTCAATACACTCTTACATAAAATTAGGATGTTATGATGATAACAATGGTCGCATATTTCTAAAGTTCTTACATATAATTGGGATTTGATTATGATAACAATAGACTCATATATTCAAGGCTCTTGCATATAATTAGGATTTGATAATGATAACAATAGTTTCATATATCCAAGGCTCTTTCGTATAATTAGTATTTGATAATGATAACAATAGCCGTGTATTTCCAAAGCTCTTGCGTATAATAAGAATTTGATAAAGATAACAATAAACTCATAAATTCAAAACTCTAGCATAATATTAGGATTTGATGATGATAAAAATAGACTCATACATACGCTTCCATGTGATTAGAATTCGTTAATGATAACAATAGCCCCGTACCTTCTTCCAAGATTGTTGCTTATAAATTGGATTTGATAATGATAACAATGGCCTCGCACTTCCAAAGCTCTTTCTTGCATATAATTTGGATTTGATGGACACTAATGTTATTTAGGTTTAAAATTAAGTTAGGTTAGGTTAAGTTAATTTTTGAAAATTGGGTATGTTTCGAAAGTTAGGTGTATTAAAGAAAATGAATAATATTTATGAAACGATGTATGAATGTGAACGAGGCAAGGAGTGTGTGCTAAGATCGAGTTGTTTGGCGGTCCGTCCTCTCTGCCTACCACTGCGGAGAAAGGGCGTGGTGGTTAGTTAGTTAGTTAGTTAAATACGCAATTCATAATTTCACTGCAGTATTTTCAGCTTCAAACATTAAAAAAGGAGAAAAAAAGTTACCCCAAACATTTTCTATTAAAACTTTTATGTGTCACTTTTTACCTACAATATTTTCATAGATACCTATATTTTTAGACCATCACTTTCAAATTAACATTTTGTACTTGATGACGTAATTTAGCACTATAGTTTATATTATCCACGCACAGGCAGTGCCTTAGTGGGTTCCCATTATCTGCTTTTGTCTTATATATACTTATTTACTTTTTTATAACTTTTACATTACTGTATCTTATGTCATGTATATATGTATTTAGAAGTGATGAAAAAAAAATACTTTTGAAATGTATCAAGATATAATGGGAAAAATAAATAAAAAATGTTAACTCGTTTTTCGTGAAAAAGATGATCGGAACCCACATAAGATTCTCCACTCCCCTTGCTCAAACTCCTAACTTCGTTTACTTCCAATATTTTCTGATGCAAACTCATCCTGTATTCGGATTTTCTCTCGAGAATTTGATTCAATTTATTTATAGATCCATGTATTATTTTTTTAAATATTCTTGACTCCTTCGTCCATCTCTTTCCATATCATACGTACCCTTAAATCTATTATTATTTATAAGTTCCTCAATTATTTGTGAGACATCTTCTGATCTTTCCCAATATAACAGTAATTACGGAATCTCGCCAGAGATTTTAGGACTCAATTTTATAGACCAATTATTGAGTAAAATAGGTCTAACCAAATGGTCGAAGACGCCTAATTTTAAAGCGGGACGGATTCTAAGTTTATTTAATGTATGGAATAAAAGATTATTCGTTCAAAACTAATAACTTTATTATCCCTAGAAAGATAATCTTATTTTTACCTACCTTAAAGATAATCATTCGTCTGAGAGACGTAATGATGTTTAAAAGTAAATATTTCACATATTATCACAATTACACAGTTTAAAGATAGTTGAATATAATTATTTTAGGGTTTTGTTCTTTAAATAAAACCAAAATAATTATAAAAAATATATTGTAATTAAAAAAAAACTAAATTCTGTAAACCACTTACAAAGCAACTACAATATATTAAGTCTTTTTTTAAATGAAAAATAATGTTTTATCTAAATTGTATTTTTTTATATGCTATGAACGTTTAAATGCTAATCAGTCATTTTACTTAAATATATATTTTTTAAACAAGTCTTATAGTTATACCAAAGGTCCTAGAGACGTACTTAAATATACACTTAAAAGTGTATATTTGACATATTATCACACTTACAGAGTTTAAAGGTAGTTGAATAATTAGTTTAAGGTTTTTTACTTTAAATAAAACCAAAAAATAAGTAAGTATAAGAATATGTTGTTTTTAAAAAAAATAACCAAATTTTGTTAATCTGTTACAAATCAGTTAAAAAATATAAGGTATTGTTTTAAATGAAAAAAATTGTTCAATTTTATGTCCAAATCGTATGTTTTTAAACGTTAGGAAAGTTAAAATGCTAATCAGTCGTTTTACATAAAAATTATATACATACATGTTTTTTATTTCGCTAAATCACCTATAAACGAACAAGTCTGAAAGTTACTCAAAAGGTAATCATACGTCTCTCGGACGTAAGGGGTATGTGTTTCTCCGTAATTATTATACTTATCGTAGTGACAGAGCCGCCCTGCGCAAGCTCTGCTCGGCAACAGAGCTAACTGAGATAGACAGCGTGCTACGTTGAAAAAAATACAGCATTTCTTGTGTATCGCTTACGTCTCTCAGACGTAGATTATCTTTCTAGGGTTAGTCAAGAAATTTAAAAGGATTGAAACATGAGGTTCAGACAGATATGTAAGAATTAAGAACTATTTGCAGCCAGCGGTCAAAAAGGAAACATTTTGTATTTTAGAAACGCGCAGTTGTCGGTCCTGTATGCAATTTGTTTTGCTCTGGTATTGCCGTTCATTACATATTGCCAGCTTAAAAAAATCATAGTTCCTACATTTTATTTTTTGACAGCGTGGAAAGAAAAAAGTCGGGATGAAAATGACGATGTAAACTTAAAATAACTGTCTACTTGCAAATTCCAGATATAAAAACCTGAGCACATTCATTTATGCCACAGTTCTCCGTACCGAGAGATTTTATATTTAGTTCTCTCTTTCCAAATTTTTAAATTCTTTAACATGTGTAAGAAATCAATTTTCCAGTCGTTTCTCTGAATAACACTGTAAAAAATTGATTGCTCCGAAAAATTAAAAAAGCTGCAACAAAAAGTGTAAGCATGATAGAAATCTTCTATTTTGCTAATGAATAATAAATTAAAAATCAATGGAACACCGTTCAAAGAGAATAATATCTGCTCCATAGTTAATATTGTATCGTACATATCTCACGCGCGTCTCATGTAGTGTTCGTTATATTTTATATAAATATCTGAAAGCTGAGTACAATGTAAAAAGCTCCTCACGTACGAAATCCATCATCTCTGCAAGATAATTGCTAAGGAAGTTAATACAGGAACTTTATCTCCAGTCCTGTCCGAGATCTCTAATGAGCTTTTATGTCCTAAAGCTCTCAAAGGAAAATAATGTTCCGAGGCGCCAAACAATTAGTTGGGCAAATAAAAGAACACCTTTTATAGAATAAAGAAATTCATTGTGCGAAAGATAGAAAGCTCTTCCCAAATTCTGGGGATGAAAGCTTTGTATTTCCTATTCCTACTTCTCTGTACTAGATTAAGGGGATTATTGTTTTGTTAAATTTTTAGAAGATATTTTATTCCACAAGAGTTAGGACCATTTTTTTTTATTTATTTTAGTTTTAACGCCCAACAACGGCTTTTACATACTACGTGGTACACTTTTTTTATGAGAAATTGCAGTGAAAGTAAAAATAAAAACGCACAAAATATAAGTACGTATCAAAAAATTTATAATAATCAGTAAATATTCATCAAATAAACGTTAATATGGAATGTAAACATTTAACAATATTTATAAAACACATAGAAATAGTTCGCGTACACGGGCCTTTAAAGTTTGTTAAATTCAAATTATTGTCAAATACTTCAATATAGTCTAAATAATTGTGTTCAAGGCTGTGTAAACTAGGCATGCCCATCCTGCAATTGAAGATATTTTGCGTCCCAAAATGAAGTTTCAAGCTTTCCATGTTTTGGATTTTGGTATTCAAACAAATAAAAAACAAAATCGTTCACGTATTTTATAATTTACGAAATAAGATTTGAAATTAACTTTGAAAAATACATTCAAATTACTTTTTATTAAATCTATATGTACTTTATAAGCATAACTACCGTAAATTTACTTATTCTGTTACATCTATAAGACGGTGACCCGACAATTGGTTCGGCGACAATTGATCCTTCCGACAGTTGATCCTTCAGACAATTGATCCCTTAGAAAATTTTTAAGTAAATACTCAAAGAGAATATACGGCCGTTCAACCAAAGTCGATATACTCATATCTGAAGGCATCTTGAGTGCAAATGTACGAATTCTGTTACAATCTATAAAACAGTGACCCGACATTGGTTCGGCGATGATTGATCCTGCAACAGTTGGTCCGCCGACAGTTGGCCTTCCGACAATTGATCCTTCAGACAGTTGATCCTTTAGATGATTTTTTCTTCAAGTAAGTATGGAAAGAGGATATACGGCCGTACAAACAAAGTCGATATACTTATATCTGAAAGCATCTTGAGTGCAAATGTACTAATTCTGTTACAATCTATAAAACAGTGATCCAACAATTGGTTTGGCGATAATTGATCCTACAACATTAGGTCCGCCGACAGTTGGTCCTTTCGACAGTTGATCCTTCAGACAGTTGATCCTTTAGAAGATATTTTCTTCCAGTAAGTAAGCAAAGATGATATATGGCCATACAACCAAAGTCGATATACTTATATCTGAAGGCATCTTGAGTGAAAATCCGCATTAAATATAACTAAATACGACATAGGTAAAGATTGTTAAATAAATAAAGGTAATATTTACATTATGGTAATACTAAATTTTATTCAACCGTTTTCGCCCAAATAGTTATGCAATAAAAAAATGGCCCACGTCATCAAAATAAATTTATCTCATAAAGCAGGTGCTAAAAACATGTGAATATTAAAAATTCAAGGACCAAATTTATTTTATTCTGCGAGTCTAAATAAAGGGGAAAGAAATAACTAATATTAGTACCTAATTACGATTTCAGTGTTAAGTAAATTATTCAAATTTGCTTTTGAAATTCGTTAGCTAAAAAAATACTGAACCAATCCTTCACGACCTTTCTTGATAAGCTTTTCACTTTTAGAATTGAATTTGAATACTTTTAAAACACACCAATCCATCACGTTTTTATCTAAAGCTTTCGAAGCTTAAAAAATAATTATATTTTCTCAACTCCAAGGAAGCAGAACCAAAGTATTCTTAAAAATTCATGATTTTTAGATATTCTATGAAATTATCTATGGTGTTTGGAAGTAAACTGATAACTATTATTCCATTTTAAATATAATGGTTATTTTCTGTTGTATATAACAGGATTATGGTGGTATATTTTAGGCTGCTGTATTAACTGGTTCCCGGCATGCGTTGCAATGCCATACTCAAAGAAATAAATTGTTTCTCCCTGCTTGTCCTTCAGCTCCCGCGTTCCCCTTCCACCTTCCCCGCCTACCCACTCCTCTCTCCTGCTCCATGGTCCCCCGATCCTCCTCCCGCGTTCCATATTTTCAGTTATTCAGTCCCAGTATATTCAGTTTCCAAACAGGTCGCGGGTCACCAATTACAATTTTTTTTTCAAATTTTCTTTTTCATATATTACAAATATTGATTTGTGTATATTATAATAAAAATCAATCTAATTTGGTACCTAAAATAGGTATGTTTTTAAATATCTATAATACTTTTGTTAAAAAAAAAAAGGCTGCCTGCTAAATTCACATTCATAAAACGCACGAACTCTCAAATGTGCGAAGTTAAAATAGTCGTTAAGTTTTCTGAAATTATCCAATTTTTCTTTCCGTAATAACCTTCTACAAAGTATTAGAAAATTTAAAAAAAAGATGGATGAAATTAAAGACGTTCTGAAGTTATGGCGTGACCAAGGGAAACAGGGATTCCCTTGGTCCTTATGTTTGCTTTTATTTTGATTAAAATGCATTACATTTAAAGAGTTATAAATAACGACAATTAAATCTTTTTATCGATATCTTCAAAAATTATGTAATAATAATAATAATATTTGGCTGATTTATAAAGCGCCGTTTTCATGAAAAATCATCTCAAGGGCGCTGTACATATAATAAGCATACAATAAAATAAAATGAATACGATAGGCTTACAACTAGGATTCAAACTTATAACTAGGAACCTACATTTAAGACTTATATGTAGCTAGTGACTTACAACTAAGACTTATTACTACTGACTTAAAACTGGTGACATACAAATATTTGCAACCGTGACTTAAAATTAGAGATTTACAATTAAAATAGGTATTTACATACAACAATAAATATTTTTAGTTTTGCCAGGTATCTAATATTACCAAGTGATCAACAAAACTCTACAGATATAGGTACAGACAGAGAAAGAGAGTCGAAGCAGTTTGAGGATATTATATATACATGTATACATACATAGATATTTTATTCTACACATTTTACAAATTATTTTATACCGTATTTTAATATTAATATTGTAGTTATGGGCATTTAAAGTAAACATCGGTAAAATGTGCTATAGAGTCAAACGCATTGCCATTATTCATAATTCGAATGGCAGTGCTGTAATATTGGTGCGCATGTACGGGGATGTTACAAGCTTTTCGGTCAGCCGCAGATGTCAACGTTTAGACGGCTTTTAGTTTCTGTCAACCGCCATGACAGAAGGACGCACTTACTGTAGCACTATGATTTGTAACGAGTGTAATATAATAATAAACGAGTGTCTTGCATTTATGCAAAATAAAGCGGACACTCTAGATGAAGTGTCGATTACACAACTGAGCACTTCTGCATTCTCCGAGGAGGAAATAAAGCTGGCCAAGAACATCTTATTCGATAAGCTCCCAGATAAGCGGACCCTGCGGAAGGGAGACGGCAGGGTCAGCCGCGATCTTCAGGACATCCTGAGGGCCCTGAAAGAGACAGACCCCGACAAATTACCGGTGTTCGTTGCAAGACAGTTACATAAACTGCCGCCCGTTAACTTTGATAGTGTTGACATTTCTCGTCTACTAAAAGATTTCAATGCCATGAAATCTGAAATACGACAAATTAAAAACGATCTAAGTGAATCATCGAACACAAACACAGCCGAAATAATGCAAGAACTTAGTTCACTACGAGATCAAATGAAGGAGATGAATATACGTAATGAGATGAAGACACCAATAAATCAACAAAACGGCGATAAACATGTGGGTAATCCAAAAGTAAACATTAACACAAGACCGGTAACGTACTTAGACGCCTGTAAAACGAATCCAAATGAGCCAACTAACCCTACCAGCGCCCCGGCCAATACGCACACGAAAAACTCACGAGCAAACACTGCTACCGCCGATAATGTGAATGTAGATGTAACTAAGCAGATGGGCCGCATGCAAGGGCCGCAACCAGCGAACACCGACCAGAGCGATTTTAAAATCGTAGTGCATAAGAAACGCATTCACAATATGAGAGGCAAAGCGCAATCAATTGCTTTAAAATCTGCGGATCACGTCAGTATACGTATCGAGGTTTGCGACTAATACGACAGAAGATGACGTAACCACTTACCTAAAAAGTAACGGCTTGGATGGGTTCAAAGTAGAATTAATAAAGCCTTTCCACGCAACACCATTTAATTCTTTTAAACTTTTAGTAAAAGCAAACGAAGTTAAAAAATACCTAGTGGAGGAATTATGGCCGGAGGGAATTGTTTTCCGAAGATTCAAAGAATCACGTACACAGAACAATAACCAAAATGCATAATAACAATTTAAAGATCATATCGGTGAATTGCAGATCCGTCCGCAGTTCAGAAAAATTCATTTATGATCTGTGCGATACACATGATATTGTTCTAATTCAAGAAACGTGGCTACTCCCATCGGATTTAGAGTTCTTATCCCATATACATCCAGATTACAATAGCTTGGGAACATCTGCAATTGATATGTCGAAGGGCCCGTTAGTTGGCCGGCCATATGGAGGAGTGGGTGTATTATACAAGCAATGTCTCAGGGCTGCCACGATCCCGTTGAATAATTGCCGCATGGCGGGCATTGAATTATTCCTAAATTCTGAAAAACTATGCATTTTCACCGTGTACATGCCAACTTGCACAACAGATCACTTCGAAGAGTACATTAACTGTCTTGCCGCCTTGCAAGCAATTATTGACGAAAAAGATTACACCAACTCCGTAATCATCGGAGATTTCAATGCACACCCAGACTCACTCTTTGGAACTGAACTGGAATCTTTCTGTCAAGAATATGATCTTACATGCGCTGATACCGTAATATTACCAGAAAACTCTTACACATATATCAGTGACGCGCATCACACCACCAGGTGGTTAGACCACTGTCTGGTGACGAAAAATATCTTCAAACAGATTTTAGACATGAAAATACACTACGACGTGGACTGGACCGATCACAGGCCTCTCGAATTGACCCTACAAACGGAAGGAATACCGAAAACCGAAATTTATTCATGTATAAAAACCGACCGTGCAACATGGAATCCTAAAAATGAACACGATATCCATAGTTATACTCGAACTTCACAAGTTTTTCTACAAAAAATTAAACAAGATCTTACGCGGTACGAGAGAAGTGACAACCCTGCTCGAGCTAACATCAAGACACTGTATACACGTATTATAGAGGCCCTGCGAAGCGCCACGATTGCAGTATTTAACAATCGCAAACGAAGACTGCAACGACGTAAACAAATCTGTGGATGGAATGATTTTGTCGCACAAAAATACATAGAATCAAGACGTGCAATGATGATATGGATTGAAAATGGTAGGCCTCATGAGGGCTCAATTGCGGATGAACGAAAATTAAAGCGTGCTGCGTTCAAACTAGCACTGAAAAAATGCCAAAACGACTGCGAGCAAATTCAAATGGACAAAATAGCAGGAGATTTACACAGTCGTGATTTCAAACAGTTTTGGCTGAAGACAAATAAACACTGCAACGTGAAATGTAAAATTCCGTGCAACATAAATGGAGAAACAAACACTAAAACAATGGCTAACATTTTTGCAGATCACTTCTCCATCTCTACTCCGACCTCACCGAACTCTGCAAGCAAACCACCACCTAGTCCTATCCCAAATGAAGACAGTGACCTCTTGATCACAGCAGACATGGTCAACACCGCCCTGAGATACATGAAAGCTGGAAAATCAGCAGGTCACGACGGATTGAGCACCGAACACATCAAACACGCTGGAGGACCAATTCTTCAACTGCTGGCGAGTCTGTTTACCGACATCTTAAAGAATGGATACCTACTAACTGACATGACAAGAACAATAATAACTCCCATTCTCAAATCAAAATCGTTGGACTCTACCTCCCAGGGTAGCTACAGACCGATTTCAATTGCCACCACCATCGCACTATTATTCGAACGTCTACTACTAAACCAGATCGGTCCCAGCTTGGAAACTAAGGACAACCAAATGGGCTTCAAACAGCAAATGTCTACCGATACTGCTATATTTACTGTGAAAAGAACCCTGGAATACTACAGGAATAAAAAGACCACCACGTATGCATGTTTTCTAGATCTGAGCAAGGCCTTCGACAGGGTTTCTCACCCTCTACTATGGGATAAACTCAGGGAAAGAGGCATATCACCGGCGGTGATACATATCCTCGACTTGTGGCATAGACAGCAGGAGAACTTAGTAAGGTGGAAAGATGGACTCTCCGAACCTTTCCTCCTGAAGAGCGGCGTTAGACAGGGAGGATGCATGTCCCCGATATTGTTCAACCTGTACATGGACGAACTCACCGATAGGCTAAACAATGCAGGGGTAGGCTGCCAAATTGGAGGACAGTTTCTGAACAATATCAGTTATGCGGACGACATGGTATTGATGGCACCATCTATAAGGGGCCTACGTATTCTTTTAAAGATCTGCGAAGAGTTTGCTGAAGAAACAAACATGCAATACAACCCCACTAAAACGGCTCTACTGGTCGTAAGATATGGACAAGGACCAAAAAATATTCCTCCAGCTACCCTGAATGGTGTGAACCTGCAGGTGACTGAAGGAACTAAATACCTTGGACACATAATCACCAGTAATCTGATGGATGATGACGACATCGATAGGCAAAGAAGAGCTCTCAGTGTAAAAGCAAACATGCTCAGTAGAAGATTCCGCCTTTGCAGTACTGCTGTAAAAAGGACGCTCTTCCTTTCCTTCTGCGCAACACTGTATACGTCTGAACTTTGGGTAAACTACAAGAAGAGTAGTATAGAAAGACTTCGGGTTCAGTATAACAACGCCTTCCGCATAATGTTTGGTCTCCCCAGATATTGCAGCGCTTCCCGGATGCTCACGGAGGGGCGAGTTCCTGGCTTTGCAGCCCTTATTAGATCCAGGGTGGCAGGAATGAGGGAAAGGATAACCAGCTCTGGAAACATCCTCGTCATGGAAGCCCGCCTCAGTCCATCATCCAGTATTGATGCACACTGGAGAAAAATACTGGCTCCTTACGTGCTCACAGAATCCTGAAAGCTTAATATTATTATTTCTTTTGTTTTCCTTTTACTACTATTAGCTTATTATCTTTTTTTTTTTGTTTCGTGTACATTCATATCCACCTTCTTTTTCTTTTTTTTCCTTTCAAATACTTTATCCTTTGTACATGTATGTTTATATTATACCCTTATGGAATGTGTGGGATTGCACTCTCCTCCCCACATACTGGAATAAACACTTATTTATTTATTTATTTATCTTCGGTATTTTAAAAAAAAATCCAAGAGAACTGCCAAATTTGTATAATATCTATCATGGAAATATGAAATGCTGTAAAGAACAAAAAATCGAAAAATGAGTTAAACATATCATTTTTCTTCGTTTTTTTCACTTACGATCTGCATCGTCGAAATGTTTGTATCATAATAAGTGCATAGTTTATGACCTGCATTTAAAAAGGATTTTTTTTAATGAAAAATGAAAAATAAATTTAAATTCTTATAAAAGAGTGTTCTGAACGATCTATTTAATCTAATTTAATAATAAAAATTCAAAATTATAGATCTACAAAACAGGAGAAACGATTTTAAAAAAACTTTCTTTACATTCTCTGAGTGTTTAAATAGTGAAAGTTACTAACCTCTAGCGTAACATTTCGAGGCTTAGTTATTAGTGCAGATTCCTACCTGCACCGGCCTGTATAATTTCGAAGCTAGTTGTGGTGAAAGTTGATAAAACAGATTTCTGTATATCATAGTCTGACATATGTGTATCATTGTTTTTGTTGGTATGAGTTTTTTGGTTATAAATGCTATGTTCTGTTGAATAAAACGCTTCTTATCTCTTGAAAACAGCTAGAATCAACTAAGTTATGGTTTGAAGGCCTTTTTTAGTGCTTTGTCGGGTCAGGAAAATGTGTTGTTGTAAAATGTGCTTATAATTTAATAAATCAGTTGGTTAGCCAGTGAAGAATATTTGCGTCTTTATTGAAGATCTTCTAACATGAAAAATTAAAACCATACACTGAGCAATTAACATTTTTCCTTTATAGCATTTAAAATTTCCATGATCGATAGGTCAATGTAAATAATATGACCCGGGAAAAATGGAACGGCCGATTTTTTTTTTGTTTTACGTGAATACCGCACAAGAGTCCCAACTGCTTCCGTCTGGAGCCAGTGGGACTATGGCATCCCCAATTGGGGTATGTTGTGAGGCTGAAGGTAGTGGGGAGGGGAAGGAGATAGGGAAGATGAAGATGGGGAAGTACCTGGCTATTCAGATCTGGTCACCAAACACGGCTAAAGCCATTTCAAGCAACGTTTCAATTCTGAATGATGGTCTTACACCAAGGCGATACTGAGAGTATCTTCCACTCTGGAACGTGCTGCAAATATACTGAACATTGAATTGTGAAATAATACAAACTAATCAAATACAATTTATTTGCCACGCCTGGATTCGATTCCGCGACCTTCGGAGTGCTATTCAAGAGCCTTACCGCTGGACTACGCCGGCCGCCAATTAAAACGTATTGAATAAGATTAAGAAAGGGACACTTTGAAGATATGGACTAGTGGAGTGGTCTTACGTAAAAAGTAATCTTTAAAGAATGTAATATAATTTGGAGACATAATTTAGTTTGAAAACATTTATAAATATTAAGCACTTTTCGATATCGGAATAACTTTATGTAATACGGCTTAATCGAACCTTCGCATAAGAAAGTTTACCAAAGTTGTTGGAAAAGCTCCGAAAATCGACATTCAATTCCCAATGAGCGATAATCCATTTGATAAGATGATAAATGGTGAAGTTACTTATAACTGCTGGAAAAACTGTGACTGTTAAATATCAGTGGAAACTATTACGGATTTTAATATATCACCTACCTATGCAGAAACTTTGAAATAAACTATATTTTACCTTTTTTGGCCATTAACGAGATAACTATAAACTTCCTTCCGATCCCCAGATGACACACTAGCGTTACCATAATATTAGAGTTAATTACACATTCCCTGTGTTAAAATCCTAACGTCTTGGGTTCAATTATATAATATTAACCTTATATGGGAGACCAGTATAAAATCGTATACCGGGGTAAAACCGTATTACTCTAAAAAAGCTTTATTACTTTAAATATTTTCTGATTAATAGTGAAGTTATTGTGATTTGCAGATGAGTGAAATGTCAAATACTATAAATATGTATATTTTACCTGTTTGAAGTAAAACTTCTTTACGAACGCTTGACTTAGGGAGTAAGCTGGTGAATGCGTGATGAGAGCGTTACGAAAAGTGTGATCGGGCGAGACGAACAGTCGGACGAGGCGAACGGAAGTTGAGAAGGAGATATAAGTTAGTGAAGTTTTACTTCAATCGTGTGGTCTAAAGCACACTCGTTTTTTTACGTATAACTTTTGGGTGATTTTCGTAACATTATTTACATTTGTGTAAGAATGTCTGTATTTTTTTCTCGGGGCATAACCATATGGGGCGAAACCGGCCAGGATGCGTTGACCCGGAATATTTTTATTACAGATTTTATTTTTATTATTTTCATGTTTTACAGACAAGCAGCGTAATTACCAAAGAAAAACTACCAGATAAGACTGGGATACAAAAAATGTGGACAGTAATTTTTGGTGTAGTTGAAGGAGTAATGGGATAATAAATTAAAAGTAGCAGTAACCTATGGAGTGCCGAAATTCACATTATGAGACCGTGTCAAAAAATACAGAAATAATCAAAATTTTGCTTTATCTACGACAAAAGGCCTAGACTGTTTTAAGCCTGCATTTTACACAATACAAGCCCGCTATACGGTTTTACCCACCCCACTATGCAAAATCTGAAATATTAGAGGTCTTTTTTGATACATTTATGACAAAGATTTTCTTACATGTTGTTTCTTTTGTGTGTTGTTGGTAAATTCACTAATGAAAATAATTATTGAAAACCGAATTTTATTTTAATTTACTAACTACAGAGCTTCTACTTTAGGCATACGGTTTTGGACAGGTCTCCCCGTACCTATTATAAAACTATTTTTGTTTATGTATTTTAAGAGCGCCGGAAATATTACTACCATAATATTATTTTTCGTATCGGGTACCTTACCTTACTTACTTAGATAAGACATTTCTGGGCTTTCCAGTGTTTCTCTACTTTTGAAACCTCAAAATAGAATCCGAATGTCTAGGTTTTGTTTCCTTGGCTTTGTCTGGGATAACTTACCAGACATGTTTTATCTGGGTTCATCGATTGAATTCTTGCCGTCCTGTCGGGGACATATTGTATAGCCTTAAGAAAACATCATCAAGGAAAATCGGAAAAGTTAGGTGAACGATTGTAAAAGTAATGGAAAAGTCATCAACATTTGCAATTGTTACGATGTAATCAGAGTAACTATATTATTCCGTTAAAAATCTTTACCGTGTAAGCCTAGGTTCGTAGAAAATGCGTTTAACAAGCAAGGTCTGCTCAAGAAAAAAAACGAGTGTGCTTTAGACCGCACGACTGAAGTAAAACTTCACTAACTTATAAAAGAACATATGACATTGACATTAACTTCACATTGACATTAACTTCACATTGACATTAACTTGACATTGACATTAACATTGGCATTAAATTGAAATTGACATTAACATTGACAACATTGACATTGGGGTGACCTATGACCCTGGGGTGACTGATGACCCTGGGGTGACCTACGACCGTGTAGTGACCTACGATCTTGGGGAAATCTACGACCTTGGGGTGGTCTACGACCTTGGGTTGACCTACGACCTTTTGTGACCTACGACCTTGGGGTGACCTACAACCTTGGGGTGACTATCCTTATACTTATCCTTATCCTCATCCTGATCCTGATCCTGATCCTGATCCTGATCCTGATCCTGATCCTGATGATCCTGATCCTGATCCTGATCCTGATCTTGATCCTGATCCTGATCCTGATCCTGATCCTGATCCTGATCCTGATCCTGATCCTGATCCTGATCCTGATCCTGATCCTGATCCTGATCCTGATCCTGATCCTGATCCTGATCCTGATCCTGATCCTGATCCTGATCCTGATCCTGATCCTGATCCTGATCCTGATCCTGATCCTGACCCTGATCCTGATCCTGATCCTGATCCTGATCCTGATCCTGATCCTGATCCTGATCCTGATCCTGATCCTGATCCTGATCCTGATCCTGATCCTGATCCTGATCCTGATCCTGATCCTGATCCTGAACCTGATCCTGATCCTGATCCTGATCCTGATCCTGATCCTGATCCTGATCCTGATCCTGATCCTGATCCTGATCCTGGTCCTGGTCCTGGTCCTGGTCCTGGTCCTATGGTATAAAAGATCAACAGGTTTTGGACAGTTAGGGTCGGGGTGCGGGGTTGGGCAGTTAGTCGGCTGAGTGACCAGTAACGACATGCGGAAGAAATAGTTTTTGGTTTGGTTTTGTGGCGACGCATTATCTTTCGCTATCAGAAAGAATCCAGTTGAGGGAGCGGGAGACAGAACGAGAAATAAAAGGCGTCAAGTCAAAGTATGAGTCAGTCGTTTATTGGGCTACGTAGCGAGGGTCGGTGAAGCAAATATCAGATGTTTCTCGTTCGTTCTTTCTGATAGTGAAAGATAATGCGTCACCACAGTTTTATAAAAAACAAATTTGAAAAAAAAACATGAAAAAAATCATCGGAAAACCAAACTTCAATTTATAATTTTTACTCCAAATAATGTCAGGAATCACTGGTCAAACAAAACAAGTCAAGTCAAACACGGGAAACAGGATAAATATTATTTTAGTGAAATCAAAATGTTAGAAATTTCTAATTTAACATGGAATAAATCAAAATATCAACGGAACTGTATTTATTACCAAGAATATGTTACGTAGCCTTCGTACTGGAAAATGAAATAATGTTTAGTTTTCGACGAATTAACAAAGATCAACTATGGAAGTCTATTGTTACGCTTTGGTACTCGGAAGGTTATCATCTTTGTTAAGTCAGGTGGCATGGCATCCATTGAGTTAATACCATCATTGAATAGTAGGTATAACCTCATGTATTATGCATACGTGTATTATTCATCGGGGTAACTAATTTTTAACAAATTTTGTGTGTCATTTTCCATCAAAATGTTACGCTTTCAAACTTCCTGATCAAAAGATCCGGCCCGCAACGCAGCAGATGGGCAGATGCATCCGCCGCCAAGCCTGGACAAACTTCACCCCATTAACCTGGGCATGTCACCAAACGTAGCGAACCACTTGGGGTGACCTATGGCAAAAGGTGTTGGTTATCCAATAAATGGTTCCCGGGGCGGCGGTACCCATACCCGCCTCCCAAATTGTTTTTTTCACACATATATCGGGTAGGAAATTGTACATATCGAGTATAAAGTCTATTATTTAGATATCACTTTACTATAGGAGTCTATAGTCTTACTGCCAATTTGTGTTGAAGGTGACCGAAGGTAAATTTACGGAGACATTATGTTCAGGAGCTCCTCAGATCTGTATATTTAGTCCGCAGTAGGCTGGAGAGTGGTTCGCTTATCTGGAATCCTCATGAGGTGGGATGCTCCCTCATGTTGGAGCGGGTTCAAAAAAAGTTTCTAAGGTTTCTCTACATGAGGGAGTACGGCCACTATCCATGGCTCTACCCGACGAACTTTCTTCTGGGCATGCTGGGACTCCACTCCCTGCAGCTCAGAAGGGAGGGGTACGCTGATACCCACTTATTCAGACTGCTGCGTGGCTGTATTGAGAATTCAGCCATTCTGGAGCGCGTGAGTCTCTATGTTCCGGATGACTATCTTAGACAACGCCAGCATAGATTATTCTATCTTCCTGCCTGTAGAACTAACCTGCCAAAGGTTCTCCCGGTAGGAAGGAGTATATTGCTTCTGAACCAAATCTCCTCCGAGATTGATATGTTTGGCGTCAGTGAGGAGAGGTTCAAAAGTGAAATTCTTTTGATTCTTGAAAGAGTCTCTCCTCATTAACGAGATCTTTCACCACTGCCTGAAATTTTTTTGAAAAAAATTTTTTTGAAATTTTTTTGAAATTGATTTATTTCTTGATGTTTCTTTTTTATCTATAAATATTTCAAAAAAAATTTTTTTTTTGTATACTATTTATATGTATAACGTAATTTCTTATATGTATTAAAACTTAATTTGTAATGTGTAAGAAATTAATAAAAACATATTATTATTATTATATTTATGCCTCAGATCAAAACTAGCCTGCAGCCTGGAAGGACGTTTCTCCTCTGAAGTATTATTACAATTAAGATACGTCAATAATCAGTCACTGTCTTATAGAGAACCCAAGTTTTTCAATAAAAATCTATTTATAAGAACTGGAAAATACAAGTTCCAAAAAGTACCATATTTCTATTTTCTCTGGAGAGAAGAAAAATAGAGACACTACGCCTACGGTCCAAGAAATACAGATAATAAGATTAAAAAATAACTGAAACAATCTTTGTAGGTACGAATACAAATCATATTTAAGGTTTAACGTAACGTACGTTATAATCTACGCATTTACAGATGGCGCCAATTAAATTATTTTAGGTTTTATACACTTTTTTCGATTATGCTTTAAAATATTGCAGTGAATTAATTGTTTGCGCTCGTACATATTTAATATGAATATAAATAAATAGTTTTGTCCATTAGCAAACTCAAATCTTTCAGGAACGGATAACAAATACAATATTGGATTGAGTCACCGATGCAAAATTGGATTTGCAATCCTTTCTTGAAAGATTTGGATTTGATTATGGACAAAACTATTTATTCTTGTTCATTTTGAATGTGTACGAGCGCAAACAATTAATTCAACTGAATATTTTAGTGTAAAAGGTGTTGAAAATCTAAAATGTTTTAATTGGCGCCATCTGTGAATGCATAGATTGTAACGTACCTTACGTTTAACCTTAATCGGTCAGTGGCTGAGTTAGCATCGTCCCACGTCCCACCCAGATGGCGTGAATTCAATTCCTCGACTGGCTAAGAACTCCATCACGACATAAACAACATTTTCCGTTTAGAGTGGTGGTACTAGAATATTTTTAATTATTGTCAGGTTATTCTTAAAAAGGCAATGTTTGTCTTTCCAAAAAACATGTAAATAATTTATTTTTTCACAGAATAAACATACATATCAAAAAAGTGGCTAAGACTAGGGGATTCCCAAGAGTATTGAAGGAGGCTATTCAAAGTTTTCGTTCTTAATAAAACAAATAATTTTGTTTGTTTTAGGACGTTCGTACAATGAGTAACAACTACCAATTAAGAGGGCATTACCAGAGAAAACCGGAAATACGTCATTTTCAAAAAAGTTTTTAGACGTATTGATTCTTTTCCACAAAAAATTATAAATGGATTTCGAAAGATTGTTCTTTTACCTAGCATTCGTATGTAATAAATTTTGAGATTTTTTTAAAATTTTTAGTATAATAAGGTTATTCCATAGGTCGTTGGCAGATTTGTTCAATTTTCAAAAAAGTTTTTGTATTATACCACACCCATTTCAAATAATAAAATCATGCAGTAAAATAAATCAATACATTATCTAGCAAAAGTATGTTTTAGAATTTTAATTTTAGTTTCAATAAAATCATTAAAAAATATGTACGTACATGTGTTTCTTGGCGAAAATTGGTCCGTTTGTGTATTTATTTGTGCACTTACAAACTAACATATTTCAGATTTTTTTAACATTCTTATTAAATTTAGACATTATTGAAAAATGATAAATACTTATAATCAAAAAATAACTACAAAAAGTACATTATTTTAATAGTTTTATCATCACGCCTTTCAGCATTTTTGGATGAAGGTATAAATTAAAGCTAATTTGAATTGAAATAAATTCGATATTGAGTTATAATTTTAAAAAGCTGGTACGGAGAAAAATTAATCTTTCTCATTGTAACCGCCCTGCACGATCGTAAGAACAACTTTCGACGAAATGTGGATTTTCGTCCGCTAGCTGGTTAAACGCTCTTAAGTGCTATTACCGCAAAAATCGCCAATCTAACAATTAATTAATAAAATCAGTTATCATCTGGTAATGTTCATCATAGTGTAAGACACTCTCTGTTTCGCCGTGGTGTAAGACCACGATTCAGAATTGAAAATTGCTTGAAATAACTTTAGCCGTATTTTGTGACCAGATATAAATAACCAGGCACTTCCCCACCCTCTCCCACATCTCTTTCCCCTCCCCACTACCTTCAACCTCACAACATACCTCAATTAGGGATGCCATAGTCTCACACTCACATAAAAATAAATAGGTATCAGCATCCAGTCAATACGTTATTTTTTAAATCTTCCCCGTGCCAATCACGTATCTACTTTTGTAATAATAAAACTTAATAAAACTTATATAATAAATAAAACTTATATAATAAATCTTTGGGGTAATTATCGGTTCGGATTGGCCACGCTTATTACGAATAATTTTTAGAAAAAAACTTTAGATTCGCCTTAAGTACTATAAAAGGAAACTTTTTGGCTTTGGGGCGGCGGAAAATAATGCATTTTAATTTTCAATTGCATAAAACCAAAATTCACTTCGCGAATCGACACAGCGAAAATTCGCGGCCGTAGCTGTCACTGTTATGGACTGTAGCTGACTTCGTGGGATACCTGCATGAAATACCGCGAATCACAAACCATGTTGCACAAACCTAGCGTAGCCGCTAAACCACTTGAAAACTGGGATGTTTTTCTTGCGTTGACGCGAGTAGGCGTTATACAGGGGCACATTCTTTTGTATCACAAACCATGTTACACAAACAAGCCCGCTAGAGAAATTTCATAATTACGCGCTTTATCCCACGAAGTCAGCTACAGTCCATAACAGTGACAGCTACGGCTGCGGATTTTCGCTGCGTCGTCGGTTCGCGAAGTGAATTTTGGTTTTATGCAATTGAAAATTAAAATGCATTATTTTCCGCCGCCCCAAAGCCAAAAAGTTTCCTTTTATAGTAATTAAGGCGAATCTAAAGTTTTTTTCTAAAAATTATTCGTAATAAGCGTGGCCAATCCGAACCGATATTTACCATCTTTGGATTTATTTGAAGGCGTAATATCATTTCATTAGTTAATATTTTAGATCTCAAGCATGTAATGATGAAAAGAAGGCGTCTTATTTCTGAATACCCTATTTTTCTAGATTATTTACTTTACACTTATCCTTGATATTAATGTCCAATATTTTATTATTAATATTCGTAGAGTTTTTTATTTGTGTATTTATCTCTCCTTTCGCCGGTGGGACTAATTTTATTGGATTCCCAAGTAGAGCAGAGCTAATCACGCGTAATCTTTAAGTTAGGCCAAGGAATAAATTCGGACTGAAAGTTGAACGAAATATTGCCCTTTTCATGTTAAGGAGCAGTTCGGTGCGAAGGCTGAAGGAATATAAGCCTAATCAACATGTTAATGTTAATGCTAACCGTATTTAGAAGTCGAAAACTCCGACCGGAAAATTCGATTCCAATAATTTTCTTTAATTCACATTACTTATATTTTATTGCCGCAGGTCACAATAATGGTATTCATTGGGTAATTTGTTATATAATACTAACTGACCCGGCGAACGTTTTTCTGCCAATAAATTATTTGTGGTGAATATTTTGGTTGTTAAATAAAAAATAACGAATGTATTGTAAATGTGTGGGGATGAGATCTACGACAGAACGAGGAATGAAACGCTGTAGGCGATGACCGCCGATAAAAACAAAAAAAAACATCAAACATTATTTTTCTCAATTCAACGTATTTTATTAAAGTAACGGACATATTGGATAAGTTTTAAGATTTTCACGGCCAAAAGCATTTTCGTTCTTTGTTTTTGGGGTGTTATGCCGTGTTGCGCTACCTTCTTCGCTCCTTCTTTAGCAAACGTTTCGGACATCGTTGCACACATCTACCGGATCTGCCGGATCTGCCCTGATGATGGACACTGCAACGATGTCCGAAACGTTGGCTAAAGAAGGAGTTAGCGCAACACGGCATAACACCCCAAAAACAAATAACGAAAACGGACATATTCATTGTTTGATCTCTTAAAATTTAAAAGTAAAGTGAAAAAAAGTAATATATTAGCGTAGCGCCATCTGTCATTCAACAACATAAATAATTTCGTTCTGTTTGAAATACGAACGAAAATCGGACAAAAATGGGACACTGGGGGTAGGAGGGTGAAAATTTGGGGTTGTAGGTATATTTTGACGCCAAATAAAAAAAAATCAAAATGTTTTTTTGTCAATAATATAGAAAAAAAATCTAGACAGGAACACCCTGATCACCTAATAGTATGAAATATACTTTATGACCTATTCTCATACCTACATAAAAAATCATAAAAATTGGTCCAGTCGTTTCGGAGGAGTGCGACCGCAAACACTGTGACACGAGATTTTTTATATATATAGATTGAGGATTGAGAGTTCGTAAAATATTGTTCTGACGTAAGATTTACGGATTTATCACGTAAACGGATTATTAATTGACCTTGGCTCGTGAATGTTTTTTTACATAGCTCCACACGGTGCCTGTATCATCTTTGGGGATGCTGTGTGGAGGTTATTTTTAGGGATTGGGAGTTGAGAAAGTTCAGGGACGAAAAAAGTTATGAAGGGTTGGTAGGAATCTGGGGAAAAAGTGTGTCCCGGAGTAACGGACGTATTAATCCATCCCTCCCATTACATCGAGAGAGTCCAGCTAAGTGGTCAAAAGGTCTCTCTCAACCAGTCTCTCCGAATCCAAACCGTCATGTAGTAGGTTGGCAAATGCGTTCACCGTCAAGATATAGACAAACCTCGCCCCATTAAGGCTGGGCGCATACACACGTTTTCCTTATTCGATTTCCTAATACGGAATTTCGATTTGGAATTCCGTGACCGGAATTCCGTGAATTCCAAGACCAGCGCAAACGTTCGTTTTTCTTCATTCGGAATGTATGTATACACGTCAGTACAGATAGTGATAGCGTGGTGAACGCACGACGATGATTCTATGCGTAACAAATACAAAGAATACGTCCGATGCACGCGGTGCGGGTGCGATACTGAATTGAAATTTCCAAACGTGTGCGCCAGCACAAACAAAATGTATGCAGGCGCTGCATTCCGCATGACGTCATTAGGTTTTTTTCCAGTAGGTTTCTCCAAACGCGCCGGCTTGCATTCGAAACGTATGTACGTAAGGAATTTCTTCTGTTCGGAAAAAAAGCGAACATGTGCGTCAGTTAATATATTTTCTACTGATTCCATGCATTTGGATGTCTGAATACGGAAAACGAATTCGGAAATCGAATATGGAAAACGTGTGTATGCGCCCAGCCTAACACTGGCATAACTGGGCCAAACGCAGCAAACCTCTTGGGTCGATCTATGTCAAGGGTTTTAGGTTATCAAATAAATGGTTCCCGGGGCGGCGGTACCCATACCCGCCTCCAAAATTTGCATCTGCAAAGATCCTTTTTATTTCAGTTTTTTTATGAACTATAGACGCTTTTTGGAAATGAAAATCATAATTTGATTGACGAAAAGGTAAAAAAAATGGGGTGGAAAATCGAAAAAAGAAACGAATCGGTTATGAAGGAATGCTAATGTTTCCTCAACTTTAGTCACTTTTCCTCACTTTTAACTTCATTTAACAAATAAGAACATTACCTATTCCGTTGGCAGTGAAACACAGTGCCTTATGTTTGAATAATTATATTACAGAACACATCAAAATGATATTTAATTTAATGTAATGTTCACAACAACAGCCCTCTCGCTTATTCCATTGCCTTAGAATATAATATGAAAATTATTTCTCAGTGACACACAATGAATAAGGACGCTCTCAGCTTTATTAATATCAATTAATAGTTCCTTAATAATAATTACTGTTCATTACTTTCTGAAAATCTGTCTAACATGACACTTGACGTAATTTAATATATGTTTGGAAGTTTCGTATTGTTACAAGACCACAGATTCTCAAGTATTTGGGGAGAATTTTTTGGAAAGCGTTTAGTTTTGTTTATTGCCGTGTCTTCAAGACCGGATTTTTTAGCAACACTTTTTCTTTTAGTTTCGTAAAATCGATCCCATATTCAATCTCAACTTGGGAGGTGGCCACGCAGTAGGTGGAAAAATGCGTTCACCGCCAAGACTTTATTCGCGATAACCACTTGGGGTTACCTACGGCAGGGGTGAGAGTTATTTAATAAATGATTCCCGTGGCGGTGGTACCCATATCCCAGATTACAAATCCGCATCCGAGTGGCTCTCCAGATGATGCGGCGGCCTCCCTAAAGGACGATCCTATTTATAATCTTATTTATTTTTCTATTTTTGAATGTAGCTATTACTTTGTGGTTATCCATTATAGAAAAATGAAATAATTAAACTTTGTATAAACCACTTATATGATGCGCAAATCCGACCGGTTTCGGAACCGGTTTTTTTTAATTTATTTTTCTATTTGATTTCATTTATTTATACGAAATTATCTTTAGGCGGTATTGTATTAAATTATTGTTGGAATGTTTAACTTCCAACCCCCCTTTAAGATTATTTGCGTCAGGTACTAAATATTAATATTTATTATAAGACAGCAACACTTACGTGCATTGTCATTGGCCAAGATTTTAGGAGGCCTACCCGGCTTCTTGTGGGGTTTAAGGGCCCGCAACCCGGATTTGTACCGATTTATTACATATTTCCCTTAAACACGGTAAGTTTTAAAGCTCTTAAAAAAATATATATATGTTATTTTTGAAGATAATATCTAGACTTTGCCCGCGCCGAAACGCAAATTATATAAAATTCCCTCGATAGAAAAAAATCGCAAAGTATGCTCCAAAAATTATTATAAACACGTTTGTTTCAGTTATTTTACAAGTAATATGTATATAAAAATTCACAGTGTTTCTTTAAATGCTGTTTAAGATAATGTCCGCGAGATTTTTGCTCTATTTTAAACGAGTCGTGTTTTATTAAACATTGTCGCAATTTTCGCACGATCACGATACGATGCCTCGAGCTCTCCTGGATTTTTCTGAATTCAAATCATTATTCGCAACATGTGTTTTAAAACAGAATCAAATTTTATATATCTCAATCAACTCAGTAATGTTTTCTGGTGATATCTCTTAGTCCAGCTGTGATCCGGTGACGGGGTAATGTACGTAATTCTTACTCCAATACTTATTATCCAATCTGCGCTTCATTTAATTATTTATCTTTAAAATCAGGAACTTATATTTCACACGGGGATTCAATTTTTTCCCTAGTAGCGTCAAAGCAATTGCTAAATACATTCCCTAACTAACTTAACATACTAACTAACCATCACGCCGTTTCCCCGCAAGGGTAGGCAGAAAGGACGGACCGCCAAACAACTCGATTTTGGCACATAAATACATTTCCAAGATATTTAAATAGCAAGAGAGATCTTTTCATTAAAAAAAACTCCCCTGCGTTTTGTCCATTAATAACAAGCGGTAATCCTCTCGAATTGATTGTCAGTGAAGTGCAAACAAGAACTCTCTCGGAAGAGCTAGCTGAAGGAGACATGTAAGCATATGTATATTTTGATCATTTTGTGTTCATTCATTATTAATACGTCTGCAAATCTCTACCAACGCGATTCGAAACCGTTTCATTATATTATAATAGTATGTACCTATTATTAGTGTCCGACCGAAACAGGACTTTCCACCGAAAACGAATCTTCGGTGTCTGTCTCAGTTTTGGCCGAAACCGAAACCGAAACCGAAACTTTTTAGACATGTTAAAAATCAATATTGTTAACTGTTATTTGGCATATTTTTTACATTTATTCAGACAGTTACCACGTTTTAAAGTAAATAAATAAACAATAATTGAAGTATGTGAAAAAAAATTATATTATTTCTATAAAACAAACAAAATTTATAATAAAAAACAAAACATACTGACTCCAATGTTTGTTATTTTTTTAATTACTTCCATATATATATTTTTAAATTTTTAACACGTTATAAATGTCTGAGTAGGTGTAAAAAATAAGCCAAAAAACAGTAAAAAATCGATTTTTAACTTGTCTAAAAAAGTTTCGGTTGCGGCAGAAAATCTGCCGAAACCGAAACTGATGCCGAAACTAGATTTTTTGGCCGAAACTTGCCGAAACCGAAACCGAAACCGAACCTTTGGTCGGACCCTACCTATTATGTTTAATATTTTTATTTTTCATTTGTATTTTCCTCTTCACGTAATAGATGTACTTAACATATTTAATTTAACATAGCAGACTAGGATTGCACGATCGTCCTCATCATGCTGTAATAAAAAAAATAACATAATACAGCAACGACCAATTTTTCAATTTTTGAGCTACATATTGGGAAGCGCTGGTCTAACCACCGTATAATTAAATAAGGCCTTGTTCCGTAAATAAACATTATTCAATTGGTAATATTACAATATGAAATTAATTCATTATTTTTTGTGAGCAAATTATTATTGTACTGATAAAATCTAAATCGAGATATGTGGTTCTAAGTACCTGCGTACATCTTATCACGATATTAATCAGTAATAAAGTAAATGTTATATTAAAAACAAACAAATTTTGGTCAACACTTTTTTCCAGATTTCGATTATTTCTCAGAAATGTTCATATTTTCACCCAAGTATGTGCCTTCATAATAACACTAAATGGGCTTTTGATGCCATAATAAGGAACTCCAGCTTTTGAACGTAATTTTTATTGATAACGACACTCTAACTTAAATAATAGCATATTTATTAATATTCTTCTAGTTAGTTTTAATCTGTATGTATAAAAATGATCCCTGTTACCCTTGGTCACGCCATAACTTCAGAACGACTTTACCTATTACATTAATTTTTTAAAAGATTTCTAATACTTTGTAGAATGTTCTTACGGAAAGAAAAATAAGAAAATTGAGCAGAAAATCGAATAATTTCAGAAAACTTAATGACTATTTTAACTTCGCACGTTTGACTGTTCTGAAAGTTTCAATAGTTACATTTTATCCAGGAGGTAATCAATTTTTTGTATCGGAATATGCAATTTATAGTTCATAAACCTTAGAAACTTCCGATGAATCTTTTCAATGTTGTCTGAATGAATATTGTAAAAGGGAGACCAAAACGTAGAGTTATACTCAAGTTGGCATCTGACAAGGGTTTTATATAACATAATAGATGTGCCTAAATTATTGAAATCTTTTGCAGCTCTCAACACAAAACCAAGAGTCTTATTGATAATATTATTAATATGACATACAAAGGTGAGTTTACTGTCGAATATAATGCCCAGCTCAATAATTTCACGAACACAATTTAAATTTTCATCAATTAATGAATACTGAAATAATATAGGATTATTTATTTTGGAAAAATGAATGAACTGACATTTATTTATGGTTTTTATTTTTTATTTTCTTTATTCATTTTGTTTTTTACAGGTTTGTTTTACATGGTTTTTCGACTACCAAGCAAGGCAAATGCCCGTATTATGCTAGTATGTTGAATGCTAGTTTGTTGATAGAGCACCATTCAAAAAGATTGTTTGTAGAGTAATGCAATCATTAATGTGGTTGATCTCTTTATATAGTTTCATGTCAGCTGCAAACAGTAGAACTTTTATATCAGTAAATACATCAACAATATAATTTATGAAAAGTACAAAAAAAATGGGCCCTAAATTAGAGCCTTGCGGCACTCCACTTGTCGCCATAAATTCGTATAAATTAGTGCCATTTATTTTTACACTACAACTTCTTTCGATCAAATAACTGGCAAACCTATTTAGTAAATTACCGTAAATTCCAAGTTTTGCTAATTTATTGATTAATATTTTGTGACACACCTTGTGAAATGCCTTGCTGAAGTCAGTGTTTACTGAGTCTACCTAGCATCTGTTTGCTAAGGATTTAGGTATAAAGTTTTCATGTAATAGTAAATTAGTTAATGTTGATTTATTTGAACAAAATCCATGTTGGTGGGGAGTTATAATTTTTTTTTGTAGATATTTTATCGAGGACAATTTTTTCAAAAAGTTAAAGAATCGATGATTGGATACATATTGGTATGGAATTTGTAACATCCGTTTTGTCTCCCTTTTTAAAAATAGGTGTAAGAAAACTATGTTTCCATATATGAAGGAAACAGCCTGTCATTAATGATTGGTTAAAAATTAGACGAAGGGGAACAGATAAGCTGTTTAGACATTCTTTAATTAACACAGGTGGAATGTTGTCAGGTCCAGCGCTTTTTCTAGCATCTAACAAATTTACATGCTTTTTAATATCATTAATTTCAATGTGTATTTCAGCTATGTTCAGACTAAATTTGGGAATTTCATTATCAGGTATATCCTTTTCATAGATAAATTTGAAATAATTAGCGAATAAATTTACAATATTTTGAACAGTACATCCAATTTTGAAATAATCTGAATCTCGAAATGTTTTTTTTAAAATTATTTTTATTATATTCTTTGTACCATTTCTAAGGCAAGATAGAAGATTAGCACCACGCTAACAAACAATATCACGTAAAGGGGGCTGTAAAAAGCAATAAATATCTTTACTAGTTATTAAGATAAATATATAAGGAAACAAGGTTTTTTACACACTCATAGATTAAACAAGCAAAACCTAGTAATTGCATGCAATCAATAATCAGAGATAATCGCGGAATTATTCAGATTTTTAAGATAAAATATAGAGAATGGAATAAAAAACAGTGTATAATACAGAAAATAAGAAATGGTTTGGGTTAAATTGTTTTATTAAGTTACAGGTGATTTACATTAAATTAGGCAATAAAGTTTGCCTTTAACATGTTGGGCTTCTTAATGGTGCAAACTTACATTAAGTTACAATCTAATTTGCGAGCTCAAGTTATAAGCATGTTATACCGTGTCCTTCGCTAGAGTTAATAAAATTCTAACATTACGCCTCGTACGGTTTCTACCTACCGAAAAGAAGTGAAAATATCCTTCGTACACGAAGTTTCCTAAACACATTAAGGAAAAGTTAAATTTAGTGATAGGTTTTTGAAAGTGGATCACAAAATAAATGCGATATTTATCTTAAAAACGGTTTGAAGAGTTAAGCATTATTTTTTTATTTATATGGAAGCACTTTTAATGTTACCAATTGGTCTGTATTTGAATTTACTTTGCCTTATTTATCATGAAATTAAATTGTTTTATCTGAAAATTGTGACTTTCCATAAACTGAATGTTAATTTCACAAATTAGAAAACCGCCAAAACTCTTGAACGGGAAAAGCTCGACCTACTTGAAATTCGCTTAGGCTGGTCTATCTGGAATTTATGGGCAAGCATAGTTATGTTTTAAAACAAAACGTAGATATTTTATTATTAGTTTTTGGGGTATTATGCCGTGTTGCGCTACCTCCTTCTTTAGCCAACGTTTCGGACAGCGTTGCAGTGTCCATCATCAGGGCAGATGTATGACAGATGTGTGACACATCTGCCCTGATGATGGACACTGCAACGCTGTCCGAAACGTTGGCTAAAGAAGGAGGTAGCGAAACACGGTATAATACCCCAAAAACTAATAACAAAATAATTTTTGGCCGTGAAAATCTTAAATCGTAACAAAACGTAGATTGGTGAGCTAGGGAGCTTTGAAAATCATAGAAAATAAGACAAAATACTCTAATAACTGTATAATTATCACTACATAGATAAATGGTACAAAAAATAGTTACGCGTACAATATAAGATTTTCACGACAGAATTTATCATCGTGATTAATTATTCTTAAGTCAGTTTTTTCGGATAAAGTGTCTTTCTACCCTGATGATGCACACTGTAACGCTGACTGAAACGCTGATTAAAGAAGGTGGAAGCGTAACATGGCATAACATCCCAACATAAATCGAATAGTTATCAATACTACATTATATACGAGGGCTATTCAGAAACTAGGGAACGTTTCCGTCTGACGCCGCTAGGCGCGTGGCGATCACGTATGTTTTGGTGTGCGCGTGCTCGTAGCTTCAGTCGGCATCCAGCCGTCAGAACGAGAACGTCTCCGCGCTGCCCGTTTTCCCAATATTCCAATTTAAAATGTGCGCTGCAATTTCAAATCCCGCCAGTTGTGAAGTGCGGTCCGTAATACGGTTTTTGTTAGCAAAAACCGATAGAAATTTATTGGCAACTGTGCGAAGTGTATGGCAACGACGTAATGAATGAGAGTTCAGTGCGAAAATGGTGTATCCAGTTTAAAAATGGCCGAACCAACGTGCATGATGAAGAGAGGAGTGGACGCCCGAGCATTGTGACAGACGATCTTCTCGCCAAAGTTTATGAGAAGATTCGTGAAAACCGTCGCTTCACAATAACGGAGCTTTCGCTTTGCTTCCCACAAATTTCACGGACTTTGTTGTTTGAAATTGTGACTCACAAGCTTGGCTACCATAAATTTTGTGCACGATGGGTGCCAAAAATGCTTACAGACATCCATAAAGGTCAGCGAATGGGAGCAGCCTTAACATTTCTTGACGCCTACCACACACATGGTGATTCTTTACTGGATCGAATCGTAACGGGTGACGAGACTTGGGTGAAGCACGTCAATTGCGAGACAAAATTGCAGTCCATGGAGTGGGGGCACACAAGTTCCCCTGAAAAAACCAAAAAAATTTTTGCAAACCTTGTCAGCGAGGAAGATTATGGCTACTGTTTTTTGGGATAGGCAAAAGTTTTTGAGTGGCTGAGATCGCAGGCGGCGGATTTCTATGACGAAGGAATTTCGAAGCTTGTCCACCGCTACGATAAGTGCCTTAATTTGTTTTGTGACTATGTAGAAAAGTAGCATTTTAGTCACTCTTTCAGATGTATATAATAAAATATTTTTCCTGTACCTAGTTTTTGTTTTATTACAAAACGTTCCCTAGTTTGTTTATAAAAGGCATTTTTTTTCCTCCACACGGGAGGCCCTGAGGAACATAATTTCCCTCAGGGCCTATGTCATCTTTATGCTCACCTAAGATACTGTGTGGAAGGTTTTTATAAGGAAAGGAAGGAGAAGAGAGTTCTGGGAAGGAAAAGGGTTTAAGGGGTGGGAAGGAATCTTGGGTTCAGTATGTCCTGGTCATCCGCCTCCAAGACCTAGACAAACCTCACCCCATGAACCCGGGCACCCCTGCTTAATCACCAAACGTAGCGAATCACTTGGGGTGATCTATGGCAGAGGTGCTGGTTATCCAATAAAGGTTCCCGGGGCGGCGGTACCCATTTCCGCCTCCCAAATAATAAATTTATTATTATACACATGTATTATTCACACATATACAAATATACACATCTGATAGTCTTAATACCCTAGCGTCTGTACGGTTGAAATTTAAGAACACGACTTCGAGTACATTTCTGACGCCGCGCCGGATGGAAAACATCTGTTGCGTTTGTGACTAAGCTGCTCTGGCGTCACCCGGGGCCCGCAGGGCCTGGGAGCAAAACCCGCGGAGTTGGTAATAGATAGATACCCAGTTTTTAGATTTTCACGGCCCAAAGTATTTTCGTGATTTGTGTTTAGGGTTTTACACTGTGTTGCGCTACCTCCTTCTTTAGCCAACGTTTTGGACAGCGTTGCTGTATCCGGCATCCGGCAGATGTCCTGCTGGATCTGCCCTGATGATGGACACTGCAACGCTGTCCGAAACGTTAGCTAAAGAAGGAGGTAGCGCAACACGGCATTACACCCCAAACACAAAAAAGAAGAAAGATAGATTCCGATTTGTTTTCCTCATACAATCATCATTAAAAAAATGACCTTTAAAACCGAAGAGTCACTCTAAAATGAGAAACGTTATTTCTAATTTACAAAGAAGAACAAAAAAAGGATTTCATTTAAAAGTACAACAATAATTTGCTTAGCAGATTAAACCCAAAAATTTCCCCAGTAAATCTAATCGTTCTTAAAATAAACTTTCCTTTTCTACGAAACTTTGTAAATTATAAATTATTATGAATTGCTATCACAATTTTACAGTTAATCTTGTTAAGTTAATTTAAAAGAATAAACAGCAATAAAGCAAGACTTTACAAATTAAGTTTCATATTGACTAAACGGGAAATTAATTGGTACCGTGTGGTCCGGGAAAGATGGACAGAATTTACTTTGCAAATGGACAGGCAAATACAGGACAGGGTTGTTAGGAAGTCTATGTGTGTTACAAATCTCTGAAGTTTTCAGGTTAAACAAGGTGAATTTAATTGGGAAGTTATGTTTGCGGCCTGTGGGACTAAAGGAAAGGTAGGTATTTATTTACATAAGTTGCTTTGAATTTACAACCTGGTGGTATAAAAGTACACAGAAATCCTGGAAAATTACACATAAAATAAAAGGTGTACATTATCTAATTTTTTCAATTTTTTTTTCGTAGTTCAGTTTTTAGCATGCTTTACCTATTCTTATTATTTACTGTTTGATTTATTTTTATTTATTTTTATTTTTATTTGGAACATTTACAGGTTAATAACATTACATGCATTAAACAAACAATAAATTATAATAATTAGGTTACAACCCAATAACAAATGTTCACATCATGCCCAAATAATAAATAAAAAGTCAATTATTATTAACTTTTTTGCCTAATATTACAGAGGATAGGAACTAGATAAATAATCTAAACACAGTCTATATATTGTGTGATACATAAAAGATACAGATAAGATAAGATAAAAAAACAATGAAAGTAGAAAAAATAAATATATAAAAATAATGATGAAAACTGAAAAACACTAGATGTAGGATCGAGAAATAATATGTACATTAATTAAAAAAAAAACAAGTGAAAGTAAGATAAAAGTAAAGTGATAGTACTCACAAAAAAATTGTAAAATATAGTGTGCCAGTTTTATGGCTATTTAAAAAATAAAATATTTATAAAACAAAAAAAATAATTGAAAAAAACACCGGATTTAAAGTGGAAAAATAATATATATACGCACATGTACGTATATACACATATAAGTACGTATTACATTGTTTTTAATAAAAAAACATAAAAAGTAAGGTAATAATTATTTAGTTTTGTTAAAGTGAATTAATCTACGAGTATTTGGTAATGAATTAGTTATTATAAGGCTCCATTAACTGTATGTTTGAAAGAGCTTAAAGTACATGACAAGATATCAGCGTCGATACATTTTTTGTTATAATGATTACAAGTTCTTAATAAGAAAGAATTTTGCCTGAGACTAGTTGAAGCAATTTCGACATGAAACAATGACTTGTCCTAGTTTTCTTACTCGGAACTCTAATATTAATTGATGACAAAAGTGCCGGACAGTCTAGTGATTAATATTTATCTATGTAATTTTTGATCGACTCTGTGATTTCTCATAAATCCTGTTTCCTATTAATATTATAAAGGCGAAAGTTTGTATGGGTGTATGGATGTCTGGATGTATGTATGTTTGTTACTCTTTCACGCTTTACTAAATGGATTTAAAAAATTCTTTCACTAATAGAGCGCTACATTATTTGTGAGTGCTGTAGGCTATATATATATATATATATATATATTGGTAAGCTCTGACGTTATGAAATTATTCATTATACGTTTATAGTCCAGACAAAAAGCAAAGCGTTGCTAAGTAATTGTTTGACGTGCGCAGTCATTTAGTTATTTGTTTAGGTTACCATTGAGATCCATTTGATAATTAAAATTTATTGCGCGTGTTTGATTGTTACGTTTTAATAAGTGGCACGCGAGCTGTTTGAAAAATGAATGTAACGGGTATGAAGGCGTTGGGTAAGGGGGGGGGGGGGGGGGGGGCGAGTGGCGCTTGCGAAGCCGGGGGCAAAAGTTTGTACGAAAATATTTGTAAATTTCTCGCCAAGCTTGGAACAACATTTCATTGGGACACAACACTTATGCTCTTAAAAATATGCAAATCGATTATGTAGCGTCCATTTTTCAATTTTAAATTTGCTTTGAGAAAAAAAAATCCCCAAGGCCATAACTCATCTTTGGGGGTGTTGTTTAAGGGTATTTTTGGGAAAGGGAGGAGAGGAAGTTATAGGAAGGAAAAAGGTATCAGTGGTCCAAAAAAATCTGGGGGTCAATGTGTCCAAGAGTGACGGACGAATGAATCCACCATGATGGGTCGAGAAGGTCCGGCTGGAGAGGGAGCTAAGTCTCCCTCAACCGGTTTTTCAAACCTGTACAAACCTCACCTTATGAACCCGGGCACCCTTGCTAAGTCACCAAACGTAGAGATCCGTTTAGGGTGATCTATGGCAGGGGTGTTGGTTATCCAATAAATGGTTTCTGGGGTGAGGTATCCATACCCGCCTCCCAAATTGAAGCATACGTGATTTAATTAGTGTATGTCGTTTGACCTAATAATGACCGATATGAATTAAGAGAACTTAAATGGAATGTTAAGATTTAAGGTTTCTTGGAAAAAAATGTATATTTTAACAATTACGTAATTGTTTATTACCCATAATTCTTTTTTCAGAATATTAGGGCAAAATGTAACATAGTATTGGTAAGTTAGGTTTGGATATATTTGGTTATATGAGAACACGTAATAAAAGCTACTGCACTTAAGAGCGTTTTACCAGCCAGCGGCCGAAAATCCACATTTCGACGAAAGTTGTTCTTACGATCGTGCAGGGCGGTTACAATGAGAAAGATTCAGTATTCTCCGTACCAGCTTTTTAAAATTATAACTCAATATCAATTTTATTTCATTCCAAATTTGCTATAATTTATACGTACATCCAAAAATGCTGAAAGGCGTGATGATAAAACTATTGATAATGTACTTTTTGTAATCATTTTTTGATTATAAATATTTATCATTTTTCAAAAAGGTCTAAGTTAAATAATAATGTTAAAAAAATCTGAAATATATTAGTTTGTGAGTGCGCAAATAAATACACAAACGGACCAACTTTCGTCAAGAAACACATGTACGTATATATTTTTTAATGATTTTATTTAAACTAAAATTAAAATTCTAAAACGTATTGATTTATTTTACTGCATGATTATATGATTTGAAATGGGTGTGGTATAATACAAAATCTTTTTTGAAATTTAACAAATCTGCCAAAGATCTATGGTATAACCTGATTGTACTAAAAATAAACATTTTTTCTCAAAGATAAAAACATGCGAATGCTAGATAAAAGATCGAAATCCATTTATATTTGTTTGTGGAAAAGAGTCAATGCATCTAAAATCTTATTTAAAAATGACATATTTCTGGTTTTCTCTGGTAATAAAATACCCTCTTAAGTTAGGCATGCGAAAAATTGTGATAAATAAACGCGTTGATAAAATTTGATCACATTCGAAGTTCTTCGAAAAATAACACATTTAATCATTGTGTTATCATTACGAAATAATTACGTCCGCTATTAGTATTATATTCCATCTCCTGTCTGATTTACACCACGTCAAATTCATCAATATTAATTGCTCCGAACATCCGTAACTTCTAATTGGACGCAAATTGGCCTAATTTATCTTTATCAGTACAATCTTCCGTCAGTCCATTCATTATTTCCAGCGTCACTCTGATAACAAAGGCTATTCAAAGTTAACTACTAAGGTTAGATATCTATTGGTAAAGTATTAATTGTCTTCGTTTTTTTTATAACTTAACAAATTGTAATATTTAATTAAATAAAGTCAATATTAGCGAAACTCAATCAAAAATCTGGAAACACAAAAATCAGAAAAAGATATTTACACCTCTGGGACTGGTGTCATGTCAAGGTGTCAAATATGACTGAATCGGATATCGACACCTTGGCGCAGTGGTCAGCGCATTTGCTCGGAAAGCGGAAGGTCCTGGGTTCGAGTCCCAGGGGTGCAATATATTTTTATGATTTTTCTGATTTTTGATTGAGTTTCGCTGACATTTTTTTTTTGACATTGTCTTCATTTAATTAAATATTACAATTTGAGGTTTAACTCAAAAAGATAAAAAAAACTAAAATAAAAATCTTCATCCTAGACTTGCAGAAAAGTCATTAGATGTCGCATTTTAAAAATTCAATGGAAAAAATTATCCATACACTATCTAGAGAGCATTTAGTTTGAATCTTGCAATCATACATAAAGATAGCAGCCAATAATATATGCGTTAAGAAAATAAAGATAATGTGGGTGGTTCTTAGTCGACGTATGACACAGTTAAAAATGACCGAATCGGATATCGACACCTTGGCGCGGAAAAGCGAAAGGTCCTGGGTTCGAGTCCCAAAGGTCCAAATTTCTTTTTTCTGATTTTCCTCAAAATATACTTCCGGTTTCCAGATTTTCGATTGAGTTTCGCTAATATTGTCTTCATTTAATTAAATATTAATTGTTTTATATTATTGAAACGAAATTAAATTAAAAAAAAACTATTCAATTTTAATATAGTTACCAGTTTCGTTGCAGACGAAATAATAGTTTCTCTTAAAACCAATGTCATCTGTGGAGATGATGTGTGCAGGGTATTTTTAAGTAACAGAAGGAGAAGAAGTTTGCATTCTATTCATCTGAATGGTTAGGTCGAAAAATGTTTATGAAAAATTAATAAAAGAACAGGTTTTTTCTAGTGGCCAAGCATTGTGAAATTGTACCACTTATAAAAACTCCTTCAATATCTTAGACATATCATGTCATTAGGGGCGACATACTAGAGATTTTCCAACTAATAAATTCGGACGAAGACTGTGACGAAGCGGTGACGCTTTTGCCAAAATTCGTAGTCTCATCATGTAAGAATAGTTCAATAAAGTTATTCCAGCCTTCAGTTTACTGGTTGACGATTGCCCGGATCGTGGCCAACACATAAACTTTGTGGACCTCAAAATTTCACGATTTGTAGGTACATCATATCATAATTTAATTCAATAATTTTCACGGACTATTTTAGACAACTTAATCTCGAATTATGTCCCGAGATATATCCTTTGTTCATTCATACATCTTAATTGTGACCACTTAATTTGACCACTCGCCTTAGTTCTTAATTATCCAAACGACCATTAGAAAATTTTACAGGAGGAGAAGGTTTTCTTTCATTATTTCAATGAAAAATTATGATAGGTGTTTAAGATAAAGCTATTTCCGTAAAGGTAAAGGTCTCATTAGTTTAAATATTTCTTATTTAAGTAATTGACTATCATTTTTTTTACTTTAATTTTAATTTTAAAGAGATTGAACAAAAACTAAAATGGTCGTTTGGACAATTAAGAACTAAGGCGACGCACCGTCACTATCATTGGTTCCACCCATTGCGATGCCACGCGTAATCGCTTTATTTGATTATTTTGTCAATACAGATCCAGATTTTAGGATGGCTTGGAGCCCTCTTGGATCCACTTGGACAAAACTAATGGGATTAATGATGAGATCTCTCTGTCGGTTTTCCATCCCCTGCAGCGATCTGTCTTGCCCATTTGTTTTAATGTTTACTAATTCAGTTTTATCGAGTGCGTTGATTGCTTCCTTATCCATTCGCCTTTTTCTCCATTCCTTTGAGTGATACTTATCTTTGATTCTTTCATCACGCGTTGCGTTTATTTTGGTTTTTCTTAGGATTTTATAATCTGATATGGTTTACTCGTCTTTTTGGTACGTCCCGGACTCCTTTTACCATCTCCTTTCACTTCCTAGTACCTATTACACATACTCATGTTTTCCTATTTTTATTACCAAGACTATTAAATTTATTATTTTATCTTAATTCTTATTCACATGCATGCTAATAATTTGACAAAAGTAAATATAAGTTGACATCATTCGGTAAACAAATTTTTCAATATTTTTTAAGTGAATTCAATCACAAACTCAACATCAATGATTATGGCAGATATACTTTCTTATTTCCATGTTAATAAGCTATTTTTATCATGGACATCAAGAGATTTCAGGGTGCTCAATATTTTTCCTTTTTTTCTATTACTAATCTAATTTACTTTGCATTTCTCGGACGAGAAATGCAAAGTAAATTAGATTAAGATACACGGACAAGGGGTCCGTGTATAATCATACTCACAAGATACACGGACAAGGGGTCCGTGTATCTTGTGAGTATGATTTATATTTTCTTTGGTGTTCCTTTTATAAGTGTATGAGGAAAACTTGTTATTTAGTAAACTTACGTTTTTTTTTAATAAGTTAAATAATAACACGTATCATATATTAAAAAAAACTTCGTATTACAACAGAATCCTACAAATTAAACTTAAAAATAATCAATACGTGTTAAAGCATCACAATCGGCAAATATCAACCGTATGATGACTTTTTCTCATCACTAATATACTATTTTAGCAGATGGTTTATTTGTGTTTTGGTCTAATGTAGTTTCACCATAATATAATGATTTGATGTACTTGAAGTTTTTCATCCTTAATCTCGCAATTTTATCACTCACTGCCATACATTGGGGTTAAACGCAAGAAAAGTAAGTTCAATCCCCTACACAAAACTATATTTATCATGAGTCATTTATCATGACATATTTTGCGAATAACAGGCCATCAAAATTCCAAGAGAACATTTTTCCTGATTTTGTTCCTATAAAAAAGAGATTTTTATTCTCGGTACAACGTAGAACTGTTCCATTATGTTCTGTAAACTTCGAACCACAACAATCCACGCGAAAACCGAGACCACATTTTCCACATGTTTATTTGTGTTATCGCAACTTTGTTATAAAAGTATTTTTCAAAAGTCTTGTATTACACGCTAAGCCGGTTTATAACATCCATTCAACAACTTCTGCAACAGCTGAACAAACAATATGTTGTTCCTTTTGTTTTAAGTAACAATGCACCAGTAAGAATGAAAAACGATGCAATGCAGTATGTAATACGAGTATCTAATGGGTTCTAAAACATTCGTTTTGGATATTTGTTGCTGAAGTGAAAAAGGACAAACTCATTTGTGAATATCACCTTTCTCACCTGGTTCACAAGCTTCTGAATCGTAGGTTCTCAACCTTATTTTGCCCACCGCCCACATTGAGAATATTTTTTTTTCTAGAGCCCTCCATATTTTTACCTGGGGGAGTGGGGCAACTGTCACGGAATCAATAATTCGATTAAAAATATATTGTAATGAAAATCAAATGACTTTGCTTAAAGCACTACAATATAATTATTAATGTCAACATGTTTCAATAACAACATGTTGACATTGATAACAACAAGGAATTAACAACTCGTCCTGATTAAGATAACGTTGTCATTGAAACATGTTGACATTGATAACTGTCCGTGTTTTGTTTTTATCATTATCAGAGATGGCGTTGTGTACGGATTTATATTTTTGTGATTGTCTTACTTTTACAATTACTTACGCGAATTCGGGAGGCGGATACGGGTGCCGCAGCCCCGGGAACCATTTATTTAATAACCAACACCTCTGCCGTAGATCACCCCAAGTGGTTCGCTACGTTTGGTGATTTAGCAGGGGTGCCCGGGTTCATGAGGTGACTTATGTCCGGGTCTTGGCAGTTGATGCGCCTGCCCACCTGCTGCGTGGCGGGCCGGATCGAGAGAGACTGGTTGAGGGAGGCCTTTTGACCTTTCCAGCTGGACTCTCTCGACCCATTGTCTTGCACCACAGTTGGAGGGATGGATTCATACGTCCGTCACTCCCGGACACACTGACCCCCAGATTCCTACCCACCCCTCATACCTTTTTCCTTTCCAGAACTTTCTATCCTCCCCATTCCTTAAAAAGATCCTCCACACAGCATCCCCTAAGATGACATAGGTCCTGAGAGAAATTATTTTCCTCAAGGCCTCCTGTGTGGAGCTTATGTAAAAAAAATGCGTTTCATTTGGTTTCATTCCAGAGATTTATTGTAATTATTGTATTTTTCCTTTGGAGGTGTGCAGACATACGTTCACCATTTGTCTCATTTTCGACTATTGACATTGAGTATGTAAGAAAGAAGGGTAGCATTATATGATTAAAAACAAATGCACAACAATCAACGCATTGCCATTTGACGTTTTTGAATGTTTGGAATTCGTGCACAGTTCAATATTATACCCCTCACAATATTGCTGCAGTTCTTTCAAAATAGGAGTGTAGGCACCGCGAACATTATTTTTGTGCCCTGTTATTATTTTCAAACTGACAACACTGCCTGCGCAGTCGTAATGCGCAGATGACAGAAGTGAGCTCGGATTTGACGTAACGTTCGAGATCATTCTGTCACAGGCTTTCTTCCCCATCAGCACTTGCCATTAAATTCGCTTGCGTTAAAATTATTGTCGCGAATAACTCATGTGAACCTTTAAAGTTACTTTATGTAAATAAATCTACCCATCTAAAAATATCAAAGTGTCATTTATTTGATTGAGTTGCGCGACATTTAGATTGCGGGATATCTCCGAGCAGTAAGCAGAGATATTCCGATCCAATCTAAAATTGGTGACCTCCGACAAAGAACTTTGCTGGCGGGGAATGATTGTCGGAGACAGGGTCCTGGAACAGCATGTAAGTAAAATCTTTTTTAGTATTGCTAAACTTAACGTAAATTCATTTTAGTAAATGTTCCAGTAATTTTTAAAATAAATACACGACCGTGTTATTTCGATAGCATTGTCACACATTCTTGTCAAACACATGTTTTACATCTAATTATCAATTGAAACATCATATTCCCACTAATGTTTTAGTAACATAATCATTTTTTACAGAATAATAAGTGCGTTTTACATTATTATCCCGCTATGTTTTGTTAAAATAAATTGTTCCTTCCTGAATGATAAGTGCGTTTTACCCTCTATTTCAGTGAGAACGGACTGGCGCAGCGATGACCGTAGGTGATCATCACCAGGGAACGAGGCATCCCGAGTTCATCACCAGGGAACGTGAATCCTGAGATCTCCGCCAGAGAACGCAGGATCCTGAATCCGTCATCAGGGAGACCAGCATCTACTCCATCTGCATCCAGAATTCATCTGAGAATCGTCGCCGGATAAAATTGGTTCGACATATTTTTACGACAATGATGCCATATTTTTTCTTGAGGTCAAATTAATACAATAATGTTGCAAATGGCACATGTTCTGAATTGTAACGATTTTTAAAGTTTCTTTCTTATCATCTAAAACTATTTAATATCATCGAAAACGAGTTTATTTATACAACAAAACTCTCAACGCATTTTATGATAATTGGTATTACAATTCAATTCAACCAATAAATAGTGGATGTTAAATTATTCCCACTTATTTTCTATTCAAATTATTTTCATTTGAATATTATTTTAAAATTATAAAAAAGATATTAGTGTGGATTATTATTTTTAAAGTATACAATTGAGAATTTCAATTTTTTTAAATATTTTTATCGCTTTGATAATCATTGAACTTGTCGGATATTCAATATTTTTTTTCTTACCTGAATTGTCTTTAAGAAAAAGACATACCTAAGTGTGGATAGCATTATACAATTGAGAATTTCAATTATTTTCATCTAAAATTGGTTTCACTTGATAATGAATCATTGATCATTACTTTGACAGTCCTCTATGATATATTTTTGCCTCGCCTTTTATAGTTTACAAAAAGAGTGATTTCCAAATTTAATCTGAAAATCAAATTTGATTTGAATAGTTTTTAATTTGTAAAAGAATTTACAATTTTGCCAATAGTGGATGCTATATTTTCCCACTTAGTTTTGATAAAAATCTTAACACCAATTATTTTTATTTGAATATTTTTAAAAAAATTTAAAAAAAAAAAGGTTAGCGCAGATTATTGCCATTACACTGTCTATTTTGCCTTCGTCCATATTTATTTAATTGCACCGACGAAGAAGCTATCCACATAATGGAAAATTACCAGCGAATGGAATGCGGCTCCGGAGATTCGAAAAATGAATCGAAGACCAGTTCCAACCCAACAGTATTGGAAATGATTAAACTGGTGGATTTACTCAGACAAGAAGTTAAAGAACTTACGCTTGCGGCAAATAATAATTATGATGATACATCAACATACTGCAATCGCTTCCGCACTCGCCGCAATCGGAACGAGCAACCTATGTCGCCAAGGGATCCTCCTAGAAGACCATCAAGTAGATCTCGGAGTAGATCAGACAACACTTCAACAAACGTGTTCTGCAGACTCCATGCAAGATTTGGCGAAAAGGCTCATAGATGTTACCAACCGTGCTCATTCAGAACGAAGAGAAATTCCACAGTAGACACATGCGAAATTCCTACTCAGACTCGTCGTCTTTTCCTTTATGACCAAGAAACAAGCCAAAAGTTTTTAGTGGACACAGGCGCATGCATTTCTGTGATCCCAAAGACAGCGAAAATAGCGAAGAATTACATAACTTCCGACGAGTGCCCCACAACTTTATACGGAGCTAATGGGAATTCCATCCGAACCTACGGCACAAGGACGATTGAACTTAAGTTCGGCCTCCGGAGAACAATGAAATGGCGTTTCATAGTGGCTGATGTGAATAGAGCCATACTTGGTGCTGATTTTCTCCATCATTTTAACTTGTCGGTCAACCTAAAAAAGGGTACACTTACAGACCAGTCTACAGGCTTACGGATTCGAGGCGCAACATCCAATGGACCCTCATCCGGTATCTCCAGTATTTCCTCATCACAAAAATACAGAGAGATTTTAAATAAATATCCAAGCCTGACGCGACCGAATATGCAAGCTCTAAATAGCAAGAAACATACAGTGACGCACTGCATAGAGACCAAGGGTCCACCCGTAACCGAACGAGCTCGCAGACTCGCACCAAAATTGTTAGAAGCAGCCAAAAAGGAGTTTAATTACCTTATGGAGCAAGGCATTTGCAGGCCGTCCAAAAGTAACTGGGCGAGCCCTTTACACATGGTGAAGAAGCCTAATGGGGAATGGCGACCATGCGGTGATTATCGTCGTCTCAACGCCAAAACGATTCCCGACAAATATCCCATTCCGCAGCTCCAGGACTTCTCCCATAAACTCGCAAAAGCAAAAATCTTCACAACAATAGATATGCTGAGAGCATACTACCAGATCCCTGTGGAACCAGAAGATATACCCAAAACGGCTATTATAACACCATTTGGCCTTTTTGAATTTACGACTATGCAATTTGGATTATCCAACGCTGCCCAAAGCTTCCAGCGTTTCATGCATGCCGTAACCAGAGATCTGGATTTTTGCTTTGTTTATCTTGATGATATCCTTATAGCCTCCAGCAATGAAGAGGAGCATAAAAAACATTTGGATATTCTATTTAAAAGATTAGCAGATAATGGATTGGTAATTAACATTAAAAAATGTCAATTTGGACTCCCGACTGTTAATTTTCTAGGTCATACCATTTCACCGGAAGGGATGACTCCAATTAAAGAGAAAGTGAAAACTATTATTGATTTTCCTCTCCCCAAAACAGCCAAAGGATTAAGACGTTTTTTGGGAATGCTCAATTATTATAGAAGATTTTTACCCAACACTATCAGCGCCCAAACAACACTTTTTGATTGCATTTCTGGATATAAAAAGAATGACAAACGTATCCTTACTTGGACCCCGGAATTAACGGAGGATTTTAACCAATGCAAGCGACATCTCGCTTCTGCCGCATTGTTAGCACATCCAGACCCAAACGCTGAATTAGCAGTTATGGTGGACGCATCCGACCTGGCTATGGGAGCATCATTGCAACAAAATAAAGGTACAGCTTGGCAACCTTTAGGATTTTTTTCAAGAAAATTTACCCCGGCACAGCGTAAATACAGTACGTTTGACCGTGAATTAACCGGTGTTTACGAGGCAATAAAGTATTTTAGGAGCAACTTAGAAGGTCGAAATTTTACTATTTACACGGACCACAAGCCCATCACTTTCGCTTTCAACAAGAAACGAGCCTCAAGTTCTCCTCGTCAAGAGAGACAACTAGATTATATATCTCAATTTACCACCAACATCAAACATATTTCCGGACACCAGAATACAGTTGCAGATACTCTTTCTCGCATTGAAGAGATAAATAGCCCTTCTGCAATTGACTATGAGAGAATGAGACAAGAGCAGAGTCACGACGACGAAATTACTAAGGCACTTGAGGACTCCTCTCTCTCTCTACGTCAAATGGTGATTCCTGGAACTAATTCTTCATTGTGGTGTGATATCTCTACCGGTCATGTAAGACCCTTCGTACCATCTAATATGAGAAAAGAGGTCATAGAAAATGTGCATAATGTTTGTCATCCAGGCATTAATGGGACTGTCAACAGTATTAAATTGAGATTTGTTTGGCCCAACATGGCGAAGGATATAAAGTTCTTTGTCAAACATTGCATTAATTGCCAAAAGGCCAAAATCTCCAGACATACAGTCGCGCCAAGAGCCACGTATGTTCTGCCTGAAGACCGTTTCCGGAACGTCCACATCGACTTGGTTGGACCCCTGCCCGCTTGTAGTGATTATCAATATCTGCTCACCATGATTGACAGATTCACTCGCTGGCCCGAAGCAGTCCCCTTAAAGAATATGTCAGCAGACACAGTCGCCACAGCACTGACAACTCACTGGATTTCGAGGCATGGTGTCCCCGAAACTATTACGACAGACCAGGGACGTCAGTTTGAGTCATGTCTTTTCAAGAAACTCACAGAAAAATTCGGAATCAAGCATACGCGGACAACCGCCTACCACCCTCAAGCTAATGGCATGATAGAAAGGTGGCATAGAACCCTCAAGTCGGCACTTATGGCTAACGGCGACCCGAACTGGTTGGAGACTCTCCCTATTATACTACTTGGATTGAGGTCAACAGTTCGTGATGATTTAAAATGCTCGCCTGCTGAACTTACCTATGGTAGAACGCTGAGGCTACCATGTGATTTCTTCACTCCTACGCCTCGCGAAGAGCCAGATACTTACGTCGGTCGACTACAAAGAAGATTTGAAAATATAAAATCTACTCCTGCCAGTAATCACGGTTCAGGAAAGTTTTTCATACATAAGGATTTACCTTCTTCTACTCACGTTTTTCTGAGAACTGATTCCGCACGAAAATCGCTGCAACTCCCTTACGATGGACCTTACAAAGTGGAAGAACGTAACGAAAAGACATACGTCATTATCATCAACGGAAAACCAAAGCGCGTATCTATTGATCGCTTGAAACCAGCCTTCGTTCCTTCCGAAGAGAAGTTGACTATCGAAGAACCTGTCGCAGAACCTCCTCAGGTCAAGATTACTACTACAAGGTCCGGTCGAAAAGTGCACTTCACGGACAGATACCAGTCCGTTTAGAGAAAAGGCAGACAGAGGCATAGTTTTCCTATAAAAAATAATATTTAATATAAAATCATTATATACTTCCAAATTTGATTCATAGATCTATATTTCTTTAGTAAATCCACATTATTGACATAAATTTTGTTAGTATTTTTTTTTAAAGATTACTGTAACTACAAATAACTAGAGACATCAACTTTTGATGGAAGTTGGAACTCTAAGTTTATTTAACTATGTTATTCTTTTACATAATTGATATATTCAATAATCCTGTCTTAAGGAAGGGTTGTTTTTGAAAAATCTCATGTTCATAGAACATGATGTCAACATGTATATTTATACAGAACAAAATACCATGTAATATGTGTCGTTTCGTTTTTTTTCCACGCTTTTTTAAGTGCATGATGTGTTTTTCCATACACTTACAAAAGTGTGATGAGTGTTTTCCATGTTTTTGCAGGTATGTGATGTATCATTCCACAATACCTGGGAAAACATGATGTAGTTTTGCCATACGTTTTCAGTATGAAAATTCAAATATGGGTAGAAGGTACAATGAACTGCCTTCCCCATTTCCTTATTATATTACCATATTTTGATAGGTGTGGGATGACTGCTTACCTTTCCCACACCTGTCAAAACGTGAAGCACATTGTTATCATGTATTTATAGGTAAATTTTGTACTCTTTCCGTACTTATAAATGTATGACGTAGACCAAAAAATGTACAGCTGCTAAAGCATTAAAATTTTTTTTTCATCTATTTTTATAAAAATGTCAAAACATGAAAAATCTTTTCAATTTTTTTCAAAATGTAATGTTAGACGCAAATAAATAATATGATCTAAAAATAATACAAGCTATATTGTATTCGTTTTCCCATGCTAATAAAGGCATGATGTAATTTTAGATGCACTTAAATGCATGACCTAATTATAATACCAACTATTGCGTGTAGTATTCCATACTAGTTAATGTATGATGTATGTATATAATTTTAGTTACACATAGATTTTGATCTGCATAGGTTACAACTTTTCATTATGATATCCCACGATCTACGGGACATATGTCTAAACACATTTCTTAATATAGTTCACCTTATTTTTATATACGTTTAATATTTTTATATATTTATATACGTTTCCTGATGTTCTATACATAAAAAATGAACTTTATTAATTTTAAGTACTGAAGTATATGATACCATTCTGCAGTGAATATCACACCTCATATAGATATGACGTGGTTGCCCCTTTCCATATCTCTACGAAGTGTGATACCCATTATGTATTTTCTTTCTTGATTTATAAGTTGTGTGAAGTTTTCACATATTTATTTTTTTATTTCTGGTTACATGTTTATAATGCACACTTGTCACTCATCTTAATTGGATTTGAAGTAATCTTGACTTATAAGTTGTGTAAAATTTTCACTTATTAATTTTTATCCCTAGTTCTATGATTATAATGAAGACACACGTCACTCATCTTTAATAGATTTGAAGTAATTTAACTTAGCCAACAGGTTATATATTTTTGTATTAGCACGATGTGGTTTCCCCTTTCCGTAGTTTTTTGGTATTAGCACGATGTGGTTTCCCCTTTCCGTAGCTTCTGAGACTTATAAAAATTTATTAATTTAATTAACTTTTTAAATTTCATTAAGTTTTTCTTTACATATATGTTTGTTTATCGCATGAAATGCTGGTGGGGAGGTATGTAGGCACCGCGAACATTATTTTTGTGCCCTGTTATTATTTTCAAACTGACAACACTGCCTGCGCAGTCGTAATGCGCAGATGACAGAAGTGAGCTCGGATTTGACGTAACGTTCGAGATCATTCTGTCACAGGCTTTCTTCCCCATCAGCACTTGCCATTAAATTCGCTTGCGTTAAAATTATTGTCGCGAATAACTCATGTGAACCTTTAAAGTTACTTTATGTAAATAAATCTACCCATCTAAAAATATCAAAGTGTCATTTATTTGATTGAGTTGCGCGACATTTAGATTGCGGGATATCTCCGAGCAGTAAGCAGAGATATTCCGATCCAATCTAAAGGAGAAATAGGGAAAATAATTTTCGTTTTTAACGATTTATTTCGTTAACTTTTGTGATGTTTTAATAGTTATTATCCTATCCCCGGGGCGGAGACAAATCCAACAAATCAAAGATCATCAAAATCGGCCCAGCCGTTCTCGAGTTATAAATAGTGTAACTAACCCGACTTTACCACATGGACCGTGAATCATGTTTGTAGTAACAATATCAAACAGTAATTGATTAGTAAAAAAATTAAAATTAGAGAAAAGAGGCCGGCTTCGTTCTCATCGGGTCAGAAGTGACACCGGTTTGAATTACCAATATCACTTTTAAAAAATAGGGGTTAATGGTAGAAGGGTGAAAATTTAGGGCTGCGTGTATTTTTTAATGATTCACCATAAAAAAATATTAAAAATTTGTCCAAAAAAAAAAATTAAAATTTGGAGTGGAACACCCTTTACTTTTAGGGGTATGAAAAATAGATGTTAGTCGATTCTCAGACCTACCAGATAAGCACACAAAATTTCATCAAAATTGGTCCAGCCGTTTCGGAGGAGTATGATAACAAACACCGTGACACGAGAATTTTATATATTAGATTTGTTAGCAAGCAAAAGATTATTTTCAATTCTTTTGTACTCTAAGTACCGGATTGCTACCTCCTTCCTTCTTGTATTCTTTATACAGTGTCAATTCTTAATTACAATATACATAAGATGAAAATATCATATAATAAGAAATAAAAAATTTCATATCATCAGAGATCTGAATGTAATGAAATCTTTCAGTTCAATTTTCATCCACTTCCCGAACTACCGAAGTACGTGAATTTTCGCATACGTTTTAAAAACGATTACAATATATACAAAAATAACCATTATTAAAGTTTACTTTGCTTTATTAATTTATGTTTTTTGTCTTTTTAGGCCATATTTTTTTACCTGCCCATGCTCTCACTGTGCCATCTCAACGCCCCCTTAATTTCTCTGGGACTTCTACCGCCCCCTGACAGTCTCAATGCCCCCTAAATTTCTTTGGTTCTTCTACCGCTCCCCTGACAGTATCAAACGCCCACAAGGGTGTTTAATCGCACACGTTGAGAACCTGTTCTGGATTATCATCGTAACTATGGGATTCACTTATACCAATCCTAGAACTCTACAACTACTGATCGGAGTTTAGAAGAAAATAAGCTTGTAACGGTTGACTTCGTAACATGGATCATCCTTTCTCTTTTTTTTATATCGCAACAAGAATAGCGATCGGCTGCAGACGTTCCTAGACACATTTGCCAGACGGAACGAAGAGCCGATTTTCGCACCTATCGTGAGTTGGGATTCAGCAGGCTCAAGGAGAGGATGTTACTCACCCCTTGTGAGGTTTACCTAAATTCTTCATTTTAATTTATTAGATATTAAATTAGGGTTGACCATTAACTTCATGATTTTAAATTACTTGTTTATTATGTTCAAACGGTCTGGCGCCCTTAAACTGTTATTTAATTTTGTTATTTAACTAAGCTAGAATCATTTATAATGTGACGTTGAATTGAATCTAAAGTTTCTTGCTTATTTCTTGATTAAAAATGGAGTCTTAGTTTATCCAATTATTTAATAATAATGTGAACTTTAGTTTCGATAAACCTTTGAATTCTATTAATATCATGAGTTTCATTTCACATAATGGTTTACTTCTTTATTTCATGCTGTATAATAATTTTCGTACACATTACATTTAACAATTAAATTGATACCAAATTATTTCTGTTATAAGCTTGACCAAGAAAGAACTTTAGTGATCAAATGAACCAAAAAAAAATCTCTCTTGCAACTCCCAGCCACCAAAAACAACTTAAGAATTTCTAATAATTATTTTTTTTTTTTTTTTTTTTTTACATTAACTCCACACAGGAGGCCCTGAGGAAAATAATTTCCCTCAGGGCCTATGTCATCTGGGATGCTGTGTGGAGGGTCTTTTTGAGGAGAGGAAGGAATGAACATTGGTCTTGAAGAGACCCATGTTGTAGGAAGGAGGAAACACAGAGGCCGGCAAATCATTCCACAGCCGAGCTGTTGAACACAAGAACGAGTCGAAGAAACGACCCGTTCTCATGTGACAAATGTCAACCGTGTACAAATGTTGGGCACGCGTTTGGCGTGTTTCCCGACTATGCACCGGTGCCGAAGGGATCAATGATGCTAGTTCCTCGGAGCATCTTCCATTGTAATACCGGTAGAACAAGGATAGCATTCCCACCCGACGCCTGTGCTCTAAAGATTGCAATCCGTCTGTTAAGATGGGAGAATCTATCAAACGGACCGCCCGTTTCTGCACAGAGTCGAGGGTATTTTTCAGGTATTTTGGAGCTCCAGACCAGAGATGGCTGCCAAATTCAACCGTGGGGCGTACTTGTGATTTGTACAAGGTTAGCAGTTGTGTACTATTAAAGTATCTGCGGGCCCTGTACAGTACGCCCAGTTTTTGGGAGGCTAGCTTTACTCTGGCTTCAATGGAGCCCCCATACCTGAGCTGGTCACTTAGGGTTACACCAAGCATATCAATGGAGGGCCTGTTCGGAAGATTGCTTCCGTTGAAAGAGACTAGATTTTCATTTCGATCCCTTTTGGACGTAATCAGACAAGATTGGGTCTTTGAAACATTAAATTCAACGAGATTATTTTTACCCCAAGAGAAAACACTTTCGAGGTAGCCGTCCATTCTTTGCTTCAAAGCCCTACGAGCTGTTGGAGTTTGTGAGCCCTTTGGGGGCTTGTCAAACAAAAAGCTATCATGAACTGTACTGTCATCCGCATAACAGTGAATTGGTGCACATGACAAAAGGTCGTTGATGTGCAACAAAAACAAAGTTGGAGACAGAACCGATCCCTGCGGGACGCCAGCATTTATCGAGTGTGAGGAAGAGGTGAAACCATCGACTACCGTCTGAATAGACCTCCCCCTCAAGAAGTCGGCAATCCACGTACACAAGGATGCGGGAAGTCCGTAAGAAAGCAGTTTGTTGACAAGTCCTCGGTGCCAAACCCGGTCAAAGGCCTTGGAGATGTCCAGTGCAACCGTTTGGGTCTCACCGAAACGTTCCAGGCATCGCCCCCAAACATGCGTCACATACGCGAGAAGATCACCGCATGAGCGGTTCCGCCGGAATCCGTATTGACGGTCGTTGATAATTTTGTTCTTCTCGAGGTATGTGAGCAGTTTGTCGTTGATCACACGTTCCATCACCTTAGACAGAACTGATGTGATCGCTATGGGGCGGTAGTTGGCCGGGTTGGAGCGGTCACCCTTCTTTGGAATAGGATGGATAACCGCTTTTTTCCAACCAGAGGGCACAGAGCCAGTCTTCAGGGACAGTTTAAAAAGCTTCGTCAAAATTGGAGCTAATTCTGCAGCGCACCTCTGCAATACCAGGGCAGGTATTCCGTCGGGCCCACTAGCTTTATTAACATCAAGCCCTCGTAAAACATGGAGTACTTCCCGATGCCGGATCCTCAGCTTTTTCATATGAAAACCGCAGTGAGGAACCGACGTCGGGACAGCACCTTGGTCATCGAGGGTTGAGTTATCCGCAAACATTTTACCTAGTAAGTTAGCCTTTTCGGTGGCGGTGTTTGCTAGTGAGCCGTCAGGTCTGGTAAGAGGTGGCAGACTGGATTTGCAGAAATTGCGACCTATTGAGCCCGCAAGTGACCAGAATTGCCTGCTGCCATGCGGGCATGCAGTCAGCTTTCTGCTGATCTGCTGGTCGTGCTCGAATTTTGACCTATTTATGATTCTCTTGGTTTCCTTTGCCATTTTGTTGTAAGCTGTTCTGTCTTCGGATGTTCTAGATGTGTTGTAGGCTCGGTAAGCCGCGTTTTTTCGTCGCACTGCTTCAGCGCATTGTCGACTGAACCACGGCTTTGAGCCTACACCAGTTTCCTTAACAGTAGATTTGATGAAGCCATCCATCGCGGATGTGATGACTTCACCAATTTCCTGGGCACATCTTGAGGGATCCGAAGTCCGAAAACAGACAGCTGACCACGGAAAAGCATTGAAATGTGCCCGCAGACCGAACCAATCTGCTGACCTATAGTGCCACACTTTTCTCTTCAGCCTCTCGTTTGGTGGTCTGAAGTTTACAGGGATTGATGTCGTCACCAGGCAGTGGTCGGACGATCCTAAAGGCGCTGTGACTTCAATCCTGTAACCGTGTGGCACAGTAGTTAAAAATAGGTCTAACAGATTGGAACGGTGAGTCTGGACATCAGGAACCCTTGTAGGCTCCTGAACCATTTGCTCCAATCCGAAAAATTTCAAATCCAATTTAAAATCCACCAAATAGCTTTTCTCCTCAAGTTGAATAAATCATAGGAGAAATAATTAACTACAGAAAGCTAATAAGAGTCAAGATACCTAAATAAAGTAATAAAATATATATGTATTTTGAGTTTTGAGTTTAGAAGGCTTTTTATTTGAAAATCATATTCCCTCTAGTTGTGATGGGTTGAAGTAGGGAAAAGAAATGAGTTAAGTCGGAAGCAGACTATTAAGTCGTTGGAAAACGTGTTTCTTCAGTTTTGACTTGAAAGTGACATTTGTGAAGGCACCCTCTATTATGTAATATTATTTAAGAGGGAAACTTTTCCAAAGAAGTGCTGCTACTCGGCCTCTGAAGGAAATTGTGACTGACGTGTGGCGAGGTGGATGATAAATTCAATGATTCTTTCATTACTTAAAAGGGAAAAATCCAAGTTTCGAGAAAAAATAAATTGGTTGAAAATAGTTGGATTTTACACAATTTTATTAGTGAGAGTAACTGAAAGGAGTATTGCAGGTGTGATCGAAATTCCATTCTTTTTTATGCGAATATATTTGCGTAATGTATCCTAATTAGTCTATCTCACATTGCTTAAGTTATTTATGGGCTCTTCGGGTCATGGGGTTATTTACGAGACGTGCCGAAGTTAAACGAAGGCAGGAGTGCAGAGTCATCATAATACCAGAGCTCCGCAGGGCGCAGACAACGCCTAGCTTCTAGTTAGTAAGGACGTTAGTCCTGCTAAACTATATTTATAAATTACGATACATCAATAAACAGTCACTGTGACCTCAAGAACCTAAGTTTTAATAAGCATATATACTGGAGAATGCTGATCTTAGCACCGATAAATAACGAATGTCTCTGGAGAGGACGTAAAAGATTTCACACTTACGTATGGGTTAAACTAAAAAAAGATCATCGTGTAAATAAATCGCTTCTGATTGGCAACTTAAAGTGACTGTAAAATACTTTCAAAATATAAATAACATTTTATTGCGTTTTATCACTGGGAAAAAGATGGGAGAAAGCCCTACCTCCAAATGTTTGAAGATTAGCTACTTTATCTAATAGTCACTTGGCACATAACACCAGATGATTAAAATAAAAAAAAGTATCATATAAAACGTATATGAATGCGATTTTGAAAGTTTCAAATAACTGGTGTGGTCACGAGGTCAAAACCATATTTCAACTGATTTATGCGGGTACTTCAAAATAATTGTAAAAATAATATTTTAAACTGGCATCTGTAGGTAGGAGTTAGTCGTCATCTTTTTTTCTGATTCCCAAGTACGGCTTTGTAAGGAAGGAGTGGAACAATGGGAGATAGCAATAAATTGAAAAGGACCTTGGGATATATGGGTTAGTTCTAAGTTTTTTCAATGCTAAACAGTTAAATAAACTAATAAATCACTTTTTTGTTTTGAAATTTTTTTAATTTTCCATGTACATTTGTTACTTTAATTTTAATATTTGCGACCGTTTTCGATACGTCTGTATCATTAACGAGCAAACTTAAAACTAACTTAAAAATACAAGTAAAAAAATTAATTAGGCGGGGGTAGTGAGAGTGGGGAAAATTTGGTGGAGGGGAGAACGGTGGGAGGAGTCAAAATTACATGAGAACATCGTAAGTAGAGGGGATTTACATGGTGCTATTATTTTATTTACTAAATTAATTTTAGATTTTTTTGTTGATTTCTAAAGTTTCTAAAGCGCACAAATTAAAATATGAATTAACATTGCAATGTTTAATAAGTTTTTTTCTTTTTTGAAGGTATGACCTGCCTCTATTAGATGGTTTGCAAACTCGGAGTAGTTATTATTTCACAAACAAAGTTCATGTTCCCTGATTTTAGTTTTAAAATTTCTTGTTGTCATTCCTACATACTGTGCATCACAATCGTTACATTTCAAAGTGTATATCCCGTTTTTTTCAAATTTATTAGAAATATCCTTGTTATTAATCAAATTTTTTTTTATTTTAGAATTAGTATAGAAAGCTGGAGAAATATGATCTGGTAATATGCGGGATATTTTTTAAGATAAATTAAAATTAAACTAACATATGTACATGGAAAATTAAAACTTTTCAAAACAAAAATGTTTAGAAATTGTTACTTAGTCAATGCCGAAGAAATACAAAAAATAATAAATCACTGTTACATTATTATCGTGAAATGATACAAATCTTCACATCCGAGCCAGCCACGAATTCTTTAAGGTGTAATTCTTTTTGTTCCATTCGTTACACGGCAGCACTCCAGGGGAGATCACCTCTTCTGTAAAATGCAAAGACATAAACAAGCCAACTCCGATATAAGAACTTGTATTTATTGCGGTAGGGTATTTCTAGTGTTCGTTGCTGTCTAACGGGATGAAATGTGCAAGAACACCAACCTTCCCTTATCCAAGATGGCAATCAACGTTACCTTCGTGTTTTATCTTTAATATATCGCGAAACTCATAAATTTCTGTTTTCCAACAACATTATTTATTTTGCTTTTTTTATGTGAATACCTCACAAGAGTCCCAAATACTCCCGTCTGGAGCCAATGAGACTATGGCATCCCTAATTGAGGTTTGCTGTGAAGCTGAAAGTTGGCGAAGAGAAGGAGAAGAGGAAGGTGAAAAAGTATTCAAATTTTATAAACCAACAAATAATTTGTGTAATTTATAAATTAATTAATTAAAAAAATATACAATTTAGAAATGAGATCCTAAAGGAGGCCAAAAATAATAATAACAATTTAAAAATGAGATCCCTGAGGCGTATGTATGGTAAAATCATGTACGATCGTGTGTGAAATGTGGAGATTCACGAAGAATGCAATGCTGATGTAAGCGTAATGAGTAAGATAAAGAAAGGGACGCTCAGATGGTTTGGGAATGAAGAGCGAATGAACGAGGAAAGGAGTGTAAGAAGAATATATGACGCAAATGTGGATGGTAGAGGAAGTCAGGGACACCCGAGGAAGACATGGCACGACCAAGTGAACCAGATACTTGAGTCGGACCATGTGAAAAGTCGGAATAATAGAAGAGCGTATATGAGACGATGTAAGAATGTGAACGAGGCAAGGAGTGTGTGCCAAGATCGAGTTGTTTGGCGGTTCGTCCTCTCTGCCTACCCCTGCGGGGAAACGGCGTGATGGTTAGTCAGTTAAAATAATATACAGTATATTTGCCGCACGTTCCAGAGTAGAAGATACTCTCAATATCGCCCTGGTGTAAGATCACCATTCCGAATTGAAACGTTGCTTTAAATGGCTTTAGCTATGTTTTGTAACAGATCTGAATAGCCAAGTACTTCCACCATCCTCTTCCCCTAATCCTTCCCCTCCACACCACCTTAAGCCTCACAAAATACCCCAATTGAGGACGCCTCAGTCTCACCGGCTCCAGATGCTTGAAGCATTTGGGACTCTTCTACGGTATTCACATAAAAACAAAAAATATAATAGGTGTGCTTAGTTATTACAATCTGAAATAATTTTGAATGAAATAAAACAACAACTTTGTTTTTTAACCACGATTTATTTAATTTTTATAATACCGAAGGGTTTCGCTTTAGTCAAGCATCGTCAGGGTATGAAATAAAACTGATCAAAAATACACGTAGTGTGAGCTTATATAGATAAAGAAAGAGACAAAACATAATACAAAGGAACAGTGAAACAAGGAACAAGGAACAGTTAATTCATTAAATATCACCCGTCTCTCACCCGGCCACAACGTTGCTGTGGCTAACGAAACACAACGCCATTACCCAATCTTTATAAAATCCACACCACCTGCTTGCCTACTGCCCGCCGCCCGCTGCCCGCTGCCTGAATTGAATATTTGAATTTCTCGGCTTTTCTCTACTATAATAACCATGTATCATACATATAAACCTTCCTCTTGAATCATTCTATCTTTTGGTGAAAACCGCATGAAAATCCCTTGCGTAGTTTAAAAGATCAATGCGCACATACATTTTGAGCGACTTCATTTTATAACAATTACGAGCGATCTCCACTAATTATACAATGCTTGCAATGCAACACTGGATATTTGAAAAGGAAAAATCAAATACCTTCTTACTCTAGGACATCTATTTTCCAATTTCTTCCGTAGAACGAATTTCAAAAGTGACTATAGTACGGCCCGCAGCCGTTTTAAATCGCACAAAATATGTTTTCTTTGAATTTCTCGGCTTTTCTCTAATATAATTTAAATGTATTATACATACTCGTATAAACATTCCTCTTCAATCACTCTATCTATTGGTGAAACCGTTTGAAAATCCGTTGCGTAGTTTAAAAGATTAACGCGCACATACATTTTTAGCGACTTCATTTTATACTATCTAATGATGATGATGATGTCAAACCACAAAGTGACTGCTTTCTATTAAAATATGAAATAATTTTTATGACTAAATCTTCATGTGGGAAGAAACCTTAAAGTGGAAAGACCCAGACTGAGGTGGGAAAATGAGGTAAGAGGGGATGCAGCACAGCTTCTCCAGGTAACAAACTGCAAGTCAGCCACTGAGGACAGGAGGAGTTGGAGGTGAATGTGGCAGGAGGTCAAGGCTCGATATGAAATGTAGCGCTATCGGAGAGAGAGAAACCTTCATAAAGTTTTTTTTTTAATGTAAAAAATTCATCAATATGTATGTACCTTGTTATGATATACAAAGACGCCACCCCTGCAAATTACCAGGCTACTCCCCTGTAAAGACTAACAGTTTCGCTTTCTCTCCGCTAGCGCGACGCGCGCTGACGGCGGTTGAACGCCAGCCGCCGGCCGCCATTCTTTCCCCGACCGCGCTTCGAGTGCACGTGTATCGTAAACCATTCCGATTTGTTCCGGAACATTCCAAGAAGCCGCAATGGCGGTGCCCGTCCATAGTGACTTGCGGGAATGCCAGTTACGGCTAAATTCCTCTCACCTCACCGATCTCCCAGCCACCAACCTGCTGCAGTGAGTAACCTGAGCCATTTAATTCCTCTTTATTGCGTGTGTTCCTTTTAAATTCAACGCGTAGATGAATGACCGCCCCGAGAGACTCGTGGCAGAGAGAGATTAGGCCAAATACACCCGAATTAAAAAAGGATTATTGATGCTACCCTTTTCTAACTTTGCCTGTATTATGTACCATTGTTGTTTATGAAAGGATTCTACCCAATACACCTGATATTTACCGTAGCCAACTTGTTTCACTGTCTCCCCCAGCCCGTAGGATTTAAGCTTATTTCAGGGATGCTACACAAACGGGCTGTACACAACACTGGCGCCCCACGTTGAGCGCACCTACCTGAGGTGCCTACTTTCTGCCGACAAACTAGCTCAAAATGGTCAGCAGAGCGGAGGAGACTATCGTCACCAGGGTTGTAGGATCTCTGAGGCGTTTGTGTGGCATCCCTGAAATAAGCTCAAATCTTACGGGCTGGGGGAGATAGTGAAACAGTTCACAGAACGCATATTCTATGGATCGGATCTAATACAAAAATGTCATGCAATTCAAGAATCACTTCACCTCACCACCTCATACATTTGTCCCATACGATACGTGACGTGACATGTAGTTCAATACACCAAACACCAAACACCTCACACCTCATACCTCACCTCACATTTGTCCCATACGTGACATGACATGCAGTCCAATACACCAACCACACCTCACCTCATATATGTCCCAATGATATTTCTAGTCCAATACACCAACTACCTCATACCTCACCTCATATTTGTCCCGTAGGCGACATGACATGAATGTAGTCCAAAACACCAACCACCTCACACCTCATATTAGTCCTATACGTGACAACTTGACATGACATTTGTAGTAATACAAAGAAAAATAGTTGGTACAAATACATTTTGTGAGGTGGGGGGACATTTTACGTTTTTGAATGGGACATTTGAGGTGCCTCTTGTATGAGGTACTCAACACTAAAGTAAACGAATGTGAAATTGATTCAGATGTAGGAATTTAAAAATGTTTGATGTTACGATGCTGATCGTCTTTTATTATGTTGTCATGTATTGTGTTGTGATTTTTATTTCCTATTTGTAAACTGATTTTTTTCATATTTCATTGCTCGTCACAGGAGACCTTGAGGAAGTAATAATGGGCCTTAAGGCGTTACCCAGACCCGCCTCCCAATATTAAATTGTTATAATCTGGGCCTCCTATCAACGTAGAAGTTCTTAGTGACACAGGCAAAGAGCACAGCACATCACCAATTTAAAACTTTTTCACTACAAGCCCAGAACATTTACAAAAACATTATATATATATGCAAACAAAACTATTAACATTAAAAAACTATATGATTACAATACGTGTCCCCTTATTTACAAAATAAACAATAAAGTCGTACATACAAACACAGAATTCATTAAAACGTCCCAAGTACACAAACACTTTACACGACAACACGATAACATACATTTAAACACCATTTACACTAACTATGGCAAACAATCCATTGTTTACGAAGGGGGCAAATTATATAATTGCATCCCAAACGACATTAAAAACGAAAATAAGCTGGGTACATGTAAAAAAAAATATTAACGTTTATTCTTGATAAATGAAGTAATGACATAGAATAGCGCAGATATGATTTTAGATTTTTACGGCCAGTAAAAATCAGACAGACAGAATTGCCAGACTGTTGAGGAAAGAAAGCATCAAGACTGTCTTCGGAACCACGACCAAAATACAAGACCTACTGAGGTCTGCAAAGACCATGTTTCCTTTGGAAACAGACGGAGTATATAAACTCAGCTATTCCGGATGTGATAAGGTCTATGTGGGCCAGACAGAGCGGACGATCTCCAAAAGGATATCGGAACACTTTCGAGCTTGTAAACTTGGCCACCCTGACAAATCGGCAATCGCCGAGCATTTAATTGAAACCAGCCATTACTTTGGATTTGTTCCTGAAGTCCTGGGAAGACCAAAAACTTATAGAGCACGCCTAATTACAGAGGCAATTAAAATTCATAAAAATCCTATTAACATTAATAGAGACGACGGAGCTAAGCTCAATAGTTCTTGGTATCCGGAAATTGACGGCTACTCCAAAGCTAAATGCAGAAAACCATCTTCAAGTATACTATAATTCCAGCTCGCAATGGAGTGGAGCTGGCAACACGGTATTGCTTCGAAGTACTTAAGCACACATTTTACCACTAACATTTACACATCTGCCCCGATGATGGACACTGTAACGCTGTCCGAAACGTTGGCGTCCGAGGAGATAGCGTACCACGGCATAACACCCCAAAAACAAACCACAAAAATAGAATAGCGCAGTATTGTTATATTTAGTTTAGTTTAATGTGTTTAATTATTTCTGTAAGTGAAAATGTAATTTTCTTTTTACTGGAATAAAATTAAATAAAAAAAATGAATTTAATTCAATTAATTTAACAGAATTAATAAACTTGAGTGAAAAAAGTGAGCTAAACTTATTTTGAAAACTTTTCTTCGGAGAAAAATGTATAATAAAATTATCTCAAATAGTACCAAAACGCTGTCTGTCCCTTTATCTTGAAATCAGGTCACCCCAAGTGGTTCGCTACGTTTGGTGACTTAGCAGGGGTGCCCAGGTTTTTGGGGAAATGTTTGTCCAAGTCTTGATGGCGGGTGCGTCGGCCCACCTTCTGCGTGGCGGGCCGGATTGGGAGATGCTGGTTGAGGGAGACCCTTTACAACCGGTTACCGCTGTCCGGGCCGCTCGGTAGTACAGGGGCCCGACCCTCAGGCTCACGACTGAGAGTGGGCTGCCCCATCAACGAGTGTTAAAACCCCGCCGCTGCTGTTGTGTCGGTTCGTGACCGGAGGGGACCCAGCAGTAGCGTTTGGGGCGCATCGGGTGACCTCTCCAGCCGGACTCTCCCTACCCATCGCCTTGCACCGCAGTGGGTGGATTGGATTCATTCGTTCATCACTCTTGGACACTCTGATCCCCAGCATCCTACCCACCCCTCATACCTCTTCCTTCCCAGACCTCCCTCCCCCACACCCTATCATAAAAATATTTAAAAAATTCATGACAACACAAACAACAAATATTAACTGCATTACAGCGGCGAGTGGTAGGAGACCCCTGCGCAGGCCAAAAATGTTGGTGAATTACACCAACATTCGCGGCCTGCATACCAATTTATACTCCGTCCACCACCACCTTTTTACTCAACGCCCCAACCTACTATTCCTGTCTGAAACGCAGATAGCCGAGCCTGTAGACGCCTCCTATCTGGACTGCCCGGGCTTCACCCTCGCAAGCAAGTTCAAACCTAAAGGAGGTGTCTGTTTCTATAGTCGAGCTGACGTCAACTGTGTGCGACTGTTGAATCTGGAAAACTCCAGATTCGACGTAATGTGGGTACGCGTCAATCTTGCCAGTACGGTAAGATTCTACGCGTGTTTATACCGCTCACCGAACCTTAGCGAATCAGACACGTCCGAGCTCTTCAAACATTTAAGCGACACTATTGATGACCTCTTGCCCCGCTACCTTACGGCAGAGTTTGTGGTCCTGGGGGACTTCAATGTTCATAACGAACCTTGGTTGAAGTTCTCAGGATCAACAGACTCGGCTGGACGCCAAGCGGAATCCTTTGCCCTTTGCTACGGATTGGAGCAAATGGTTCAGGAGCCTACAAGGGTTCCTGATGTCCAGACTCACCGTTCCAATCTGTTAGACCTATTTTTAACTACTGTGCCACACGGTTACAGGATTGATGTCACAGCGCCTTTAGGATCGTCCGACCACTGCCTGGTGACGACATCAATCCCTGTAAACTTCAGACCACCAAACGAGAGGCTGAAGAGAAAAGTGTGGCACTATAGGTCAGCAGATTGGTTCGGTCATTTTAATGCTTTTCCGTGGTCAGCTGTCTGTTTTCGGACTTCGGATCCCTCAAGATGTGCCCAGGAAATTGGTGAAGTCATCACATCCGCGATGGATGGCTTCATCCAATCTACTGTTAAGGAAACTGGTGTAGGCTCAAAGCCGTGGTTCAGTCGACAATGCGCTGAAGCAGTGCGACGAAAAAACGCGGCTTACCGAGCCTACAACACATCTAGAACATCCGAAGACAGAACAGCTTACAACAAAATGGCAAAGGAAACCAAGAGAATCATAAATAGGTCAAAATTCGAGCACGACCAGCAGATCAGCAGAAAGCTGACTGCATGCCCGCATGGCAGCAGGCAATTCTGGTCGCTTGCGGGCTCGATAGGTCGCAATTTCTGCAAATCCAGTCTGCCACCTCTTACCAGACCTGACGGCTCACTAGCAAACACCGCCACCGAAAAGGCTAACTTACTAGGTAAAATTTTTGCGGATAACTCAACCCTCGATGACCAAGGTGCTGTCCCGACGTCGGTTCCTCACTGCGGTTTTCGTATGAAAAAGCTGAGAATCCGGCATCGGGAAGTACTCCATGTTTTACGAGGGCTTGATGTTAATAAAGCTAGTGGGCCTGACGGAATACCTGCCCTGGTACTGCAAAGGTGCGCTGCAGAAATAGCTCCAATTTTGACGAAGCTTTTTAAACTGTCCCTGAAGACTGGCTCTGTGCCCTCTGGTTGGAAAAAAGCGGTTATCCATCCTATTCCAAAGAAGGGTGACCGCTCCAACCCGGCCAACTACCGCCCCATAGCGATCACATCAGTTCTGTCTAAGGTGATGGAACGTGTGATCAACGAAAAACTGCTCACATACCTCGAGAAGAACAAAATTATTAACGACCGTCAATACGGATTCCGGCGGAACCGCTCGTGCGGTGATCTTCTCGCGTATGTGACGCATGTTTGGGGGCGATGCCTGGATCGTTTCGGTGAGACCCAAACGGTTGCACTGGACATCTCCAAGGCCTTTGACCGGGTTTGGCACCGAGGACTTGTCAACAAACTGCATTCTTACGGACTTCCCGCATCCTTGTGTACGTGGATTGCCGACTTCTTGAGGGAGAGGTCGATTCAGACGGTAGTCGATGGTTTCACCTCTTCCTCACACTCGAAAAATGCTGGCGTCCCGCAGGGATCGGTTCTGTCTCCGACTTTGTTTTTGTTGCACATCAACGACCTTTTGTCATGTGCACCAATTCATTGTTACGCGGATGACAGTACAGTTCATGATAGCTTTTGGTTTGACAAGCCCCCAAAGGGCTCACAAACTCCAACAGCTCGTAAGGCTTTGAAGCAAAGAATGGACGGTTACCTCGAGAGTGTTTTCTCTTGGGGTAAAAATAATCTCGTTGAATTTAATGTTTCAAGGACCCAATCTTGTCTGATTACGTCTAAAAGGGATCGAAATGAAAATCTAGTCTCTTTCAACGGAAGCAATCTTCCAAACAGGCCCTCCATTGATATGCTTGGTGTAACCCTAAGTGACCAGCTCAGGTATGGGGGCTCCATCGAAGCCAGAGTAAAGTTAGCCTCCCAAAAACTGGGCGTACTGTACAGGGCCCGCAGATACTTTAATAGTACACAACTGCTAACCCTGTACAAATCGCAAGTGCGCCCCACGGTTGAATTTGGCAGCCACCTCTGGTCTGGAGCTCCAAAATACCTGAAAAATACCCTCGACTCTGTGCAGAAACGGGCGGTCCGTTTGATAGATTCTCCCATCTTAACAGACGGATTGCAATCTTTAGAGCACAGGCGTCGGGTGGGAATGCTATCCTTGTTCTACCGGTATTACAATGGACGATGCTCCGAGGAACTAGCATCATTGATCCCTTCGGCACCGGTGCATAGTCGGGAAACACGCCAAACGCGTGCCCAACATTTGTACACAGTTGACATTTGTCACATGAGAACGGGTCGTTTCTTCGACTCGTTCTTGTGTTCAACATCTCGGCTGTGGAATGATTTGCCGGCCTCTGTGTTTCCTCCTTCCTACAACATGGGTCTCTTCAAGACCAATGTTCATTCCTTCCTCTCCTCAAAAAGACCCTCCACACAGCAGTTTGATTAAAAATACCTTCACGTTGTATTGTGAATCTGACCAAACAATCTCATAATTTTGTATCTCAGCAAAACTTCGTGGAACGGTAAAAAATAAAATACTATAATATGCGATCTTTATTTTCGTTAATTTTTTTTTTGTTTCAGTCGTGAAAATCTATTTGATCTCACCCTTGCCTGCACAATTCACGATCGTTAGCTACTCATGCGGATGGTAGGGATATCATGGTTGGACCCTCTTCAACATTAAACCTCTCGGGTATTTCTCGAACCGAGGGCCGGTCATATTGGCGACGGTTTTCCGTTTGTGTGAAAATTCGAAGCCCGGTGAATTCAACATGCGAGCAATTTCACTTGTCCGAAAATTGATTTTTGGTTCGTTTCACTTGGGTTTTTGGATTTTTAAAGATTTTCTTTACCTGGTAAATTGAAAGTTATTTTTAAGTGTGTTTGTATTTATCGTTGTTTGGTTTGTGCTTTCAGTAGTTGTTAGCTAAGATCTATAATGTTTTAGGTTGTGTTTAGTGGTACTCGTACAAGTTAATAGTTTTATATAAGCGATGGGAATTTCTGCAGCTGTGCAGATAGCGGTTTTTATATTCTTTAGCAAAAGAAAATGACTCTGAATTGTCAGTGTTAGTTTGCTCAATACTCTCTTAGTCTTTCGTGATAAAGTACTCACCCACCTAAATAACTCGTAATTCGTCTCTTGAAATGTAATTTTTTATGAGTAAATATTTCTGGAATAACTACACACTTGTATACAATACCCATGTGGAAACCTCTAATTGGTTCAATTATTGTACTCAATTATTATATACTTTGTTGTTAATGTAAACTGTTGGTCTCCCAAATAAATAAAATAAAATAAGGACAGCGTTACAGTGCCCATCAACAGTGCTCATTATCAGGGTAACGTCTGAAACTTTGGCTAAATAAGGAGAAAGCGCAACACGTTATAAAAACTTAAAAAAATTATCACGATATTTCTTCGCTGGGCATACTTTATATTATTACACGAGCAAAATTTTCCGTTTAATAAAGACAATTTTTAGAGGATTCAAATTTTTATAGTTTTTTTCAAATGTTATGGTTTGGTACTTGGAGAAAGTACCATGTCGTTCTTAAGAGGTTATAACCAGAGAAAACCAGAATATGTTATTTTTAAATCTGATTTTAGACGAAGTGACTCTTTTCCACAATAAAATGATTTCGAAAGATTGTTCTTTCATCTAGTAAACGCATGTTTTAAACTTTGAGAAATATGTTTATTTTTAGTATAATAAGGTTATATCAAAGTTCTTTGGCAGATTTGTTAAAATTTCAAAAAAGATTTATTATTATACAACACACATTTCAATAATATAATCATGCAGTAAAATAAATCTATACATTTTCTGGTAAACGCTCGTTTCAGAATTTTAATTTTAGTTAAAATAAAATCATTAAAAAATGTATACGTACATGTGTTTCTTGGCGAAAATTGGTCCATTTGTGTATTTATTTGTGCACTTACAAACTAATATATTTCAAATTTTTTAACATTCTTATTTAACTTAGACATTATTGAAAAATGATAAATACTTATAATAAAAAAAATATTACAAAAAGTACACCATTTTAATAGTGTTATCATCACGCCCTTTAGCATTTTTGGATGTACTCGAAGGTAAAAATTAAAGCAAATTTGGAATGAAATAGAATCGACATTTAGTTATAATAATTTTAAAGTTGGTTAAACGCCTTTTTGGATGAATAGATCTGTTATATTTTTCTTTAAAGAATTATGCACATTTTTTACCGTTTTTTTCATCATTTTTTTTGAGAATTTTCCATATTTTACATCATCAATTATTTTATTTGACTACTGGAAATATACAAAGAGTTACAAACTTATTCAATCGTTTTGAAAGTACGAGTAGATTTTCGAGCTGCAAAGATGTTAACTTCGATTTTTACACGCAAGGTACGAGGTTTCGTTTTTCTCTCTCATATTTTTTTATGACATTAACTGCGTGGTTTTTTTTAAGTGTTGGGAAAAAATGTGACTACCATTTCTAAGGTACCTACCTATTAGAAACGATTGAACAGCTGGGTACCTACCTATTTCTGTAAATATTTGATATGTGAGAAACTTGCATTTTTTATCAGTAATGATAACTTTTTTCTGATTTAACCGCACGGACCCAAAGGATTTTAACAAGCGATTCCTGAGCACATTTGGAATAAAAAATGTACCTACTATTTTTTTCCATTGACGCTATGCGCTGCGACGGTCTCAAGTGATCACGCGCTGTTTCGTTTGTTACCATGCTGTTGGAACGAAACGGGGTGCTTATCACGTGACCCGTCGTTACGCTCTAATCTGTTACGACGTGTGATGAAAAATATTATTATTTCTTTAATCGAAGAAAAGATATCATTGTAATGGTATGTACATTTTTTACCTCGGCAGTATTCTCACAAAGACTCTTGACCCAGACGTAGAAGTTTTTAATGAAGCAGCAAGAACTGCGTTCATTAAAATGAAATCCCTCTTCTCCAATGATAGTATCAGCTTCAAACTAAGGCAGAGAATGCTAAAATGTTATGTGTGGTCGGTCTTGCTGTATGGATGTGAAACATGGACCTTGAAAGTAAATACCATGAACAGGTTAGAGGCTTTTGAAATGTGGCTTCACCGGAGAATGCTCAAGGTCCCATGGACTGACATGATAACCTACACAGAAATTCTCAGGCGGGCTAGAGCAGATAGAGAACTGCTTACATTAATAAAAATCCGGAAAATTTCATATCTGGGTCATATACTTCGAGGGGAGAAGTATCACTTGCTCCATTTAATATTGAAAGGCAAGATAGAGGGTCGCCGAGGGCCTGGTAGGACACAAATGTCTTGGCTGCGAAATGTACCGGCCGACCGGCATTAGAAGTGTGGAGGAGCTATTCCGGGCAGCGCAAGACAGAAAGATATTTTCAAGAGTGATCGCCAACATCGGGGGGACCTGATACGGCACACAAAGAATAAGAGTACATTTTTTACTCCAAATACGCTCAGTAATCGCTTGATAAATCCTTCGAGAACAAGCTGTTACACACTGTGTAATCGAAAAAAAATTATGAAAACTTTAGGATTGTAAATAATTATTTTTTAGAAGTGATTGAATTAATATTTGATGACTGTAATTTATTAAAGTAAATACTTAACTCCAGATAATTCAAATATATTTACTAAATTTATATTCAGTATTTTTACAGGTTTCATCATACGTAAAACATGATTTACCAAAGGATGTGAATCGAGCTAGTTCTAAGAAGCGTTGCATTTTGCAGATGTTACACGAATATGGAAACAGAAAAAAACACAAAGTTGATAAAAGGAAAGAATAACGATTTATTGGATAAATGGGTCAGTTCCGTTTGCGAAATCAGGAATAGGTCGTATTTGAATTTTCATACCAGGAATGGACTCATATTGAAATGATTGCAACTCGCGAAGTCCGGAGAGTTTGATCTCTGAGTGCAAATTACTTTTGACTATTTCTAGTTATTTTGATTCCGCGAATTTCAATTTCTATTTTTTTGCTTTGCAAATCGTCGAGTTTCATTTTTCGCTAAACAACCGTGGAATCCTTATTTTTGAAAATATTTTGCAAACAAATTTGAAAATCAAATATCAAAAATCAAATATGTAACTTTAAATTTAAAATTAATTACCCTACCCGTTACCGAGATATCACGTAAGCTTTACGATTTTTTTTGTGTCATGCGTCTGGTATTTGTCATGCATGCTAGTATTTGTTAAACACAAAAGACAAATAATAATTACCAACCGTCCGTAAAAGGTGTTCCACAATATTCCTTTTTTTAACTTTATATCAACATAGGAGGCCCTGAGGAAGATAATTTCCCTCAGGGCCTATGTCATCTTTGAAAATGTGAGAAAGGCTTTTTGAGAAGAGGAAATAGTGAACATGGGTGTTGAAGAGACCCATGTTGTAGGAGGGAGGAAACACAGAGGCCGGCAAATCGTTCCACAGCCGAGATGTTGAACTCAAGAGCGAGTTGTAGAAATGACCCGTTGTCATGTAACAAATGTTAACCGTGTACCTACATAGTGTTGGACGCGTGTTTGGCTTGTTTCCCGACTATATATCGATGTTGAGAGGATCAAACAGTAATACTTAAACAAATAGAAATAAATGTGAAAGACAACAAAGAAAAACAAGAGATAACTGAATTTGAGTCAAGTGAAGTCAACTTCACTTGACTTCAAAGCTTCTAAACTGGAGAGAGCTGGCACAAAACCGAGATGAGTGGAGAAAGATTCTTGAGGAGGCCAAGATTCACCAGGGGTTGTAGAGCCAATAATTACGATGATGATGATGAAGTCAACTTCAAACAAGAGATTCAAAAAATTTCATAAAGCTATATCTCAATATGTCCGAATGTTGTCAATGCAAAGGGTGTCATGTAGTCGTAACATTAGCACAACATGTTGGGAGAAAATTAGTCGGTTCTTTGAAAAGGAATATGAAAAGTTTTTGGGTTTTTTTCGTAGACAGTGATTTTGAATTTTTATTGTGGCTTAAAGGGCAGATTCCATATTTGTTATTTATAATATTGAAAAGAAATTTGATATCATTTTTGTCGCGACAAACGTCCATATTCTAAATTGAAATTCGGTAAGCAATGTAGACAATCAAGCTATATAGGATAATGCTCCAATTATTCTATTTTGAATTGCCATCTTGGGTGCTGGAAGGCAAAAAATAGATCAGTCAGATGGTAAAGTGTGTACAAAGAATACCAGGAATAGGTAATTAGAAAGACTTCCAAATTTAAATGCGACACTGGCATTATTTCTAAAATAGAGATGTCTATTCGTTGTCAGTCGAAATGTAGAAAATCCAAGCAAATAAACGCGAGTCAGGAAAGTCTGGTACGTCTGAAAATTATTCAAACCTCCTAAAAAACGGTAACAAAATGGCTTTCACGGATCCGGTTAACACGGCGTGATATTTTAATGAAATAAATGGGGATCGTTGTAACTTTTCTTCTAGGGAATTTCGCCTATTTGCGAAAGGCTGCCCATTGTGGGAAGCCCTTTGTTGAGAACACAATAGTCAGTGATTTAATACCTGGAAACGGCCATTTTTGTGTTTCGAACATATCAAAGAAAACAAAAGTAAGGAGGTTTTTGAAATAGTAACATCTAGAAGTCTTAATACCATTTTTTATGATTTTAATTACGGTTTTCCAGAGCACATGCTCAAATCGGTGTTTTAATCGTAAATAAAAAAAATCCATGGTATTTATTATTTCGACGGCCTTCTTGGTTGAGGGGCAAGGCTCTCGATTCGCAATTCGAAGATCGCGGGATCCAATCCCGGCGTGGGTAAATAAATTTTATTTGTTTAATTTATGTTATTTCACAATTAATTCATTAAAAATAATACAAAGCATATTTGCGACACATTTCAAGAGTGGAAGACTCTCAGTATCGCCCTGGCGTAAGACCACCATTCAGAATAAGGAAGTTGAGTCCATTTTTTTATTTTTTTTATCGAAGTTCACATTCAAACTTACAACCGGTATTTTTTTTAGGTTCGTTTTCATAATTAAATTAATTCTTCAATTTTAAATTTCATTAAGCCCGCTAAAACGAGCGGAATCCGAGCGATAAGAGGCGAGGTGTGTGTATATGTGACGTCATTTGGGCTCTGAAAAACACGTCGCTTTACCATTTTGTATGGAGATTTTTTAAATTCTTCAATAAGGAATTCCAGTATTTTTTATATCAGTGTTACCCGTCTATCATAATTAATGGTATTTAAAAAAATTATCTAGATTTCATAGTTAAATTATTTTTTAAAGTTCTGCGCGAACCGATTCTGTGACATTTTATAGAAAACTTGAGCTCGCAGCTAGCGCCACACGCTAGCCAGTAGCGAGAATTACGACTCCCGCGCGAACTAATTCTAATAGTTACAAAATTAGCTGTTGGTGGGCTGCCATCTTAAAGAGCGCCTTCCATTGCGAGCGGAAAAGAGTAGAGCGGAGCGGAGTGGGAGCTGAGCGAAATAGTTTTGACCTTCCATCAAAAAAGAGTCACTTAGAAGATAGGCGTTTGCCTTCCACTGCCTGTGCGAGAAATGAGCGGGGCGAGCGGAGCGTGGTCAAGGAAAAATGAGAAATAGTTTTGCCCTTCCATTGAAAACGAGTCAGTATCGCTTTGTTTCGATGTGAACGGAGTGATTTTTGTGATGTCAAATACAGATTCTAGTGAATATGATTCTGACAGCATGTATGCAATGAAAAAAAATGTTACGTATGAATTAAATTTACATTTATAAAAAGAATCTCATCTCAAAAATTTAAAAACTTTAAAAAAATAATTTACTTTCTTATTTCCGCCAATATCATCTCAATAATGGTTTTCTAAGCCGAATCCTTTATGTCGACAATCTTTGCTAGTCGTATCCTATAAACGAAATTGGCAAACGGCTTCAATAAACACCTCCATCTCGACAAAAACGCAGCGAGGCAATTGAATTGGCTACAGTTTTTGAGCGGAGTCCGCTAGAAACTAGTCGGCGATGGTGTGCGCGAGCGGTCTCTTTCGGACCTATTTTAACAAGTTCGGTCCGCTCCGCCCTCCTCGTTCCTGATGGAAGCACTTGTATGCAGTTAACGTGTGCGAGTCGAGCGGAGATCGTACGGAGTCCGCTCCGCTCTCATTAGCGGAGCGGACTCGTTCGAAACTCTTTAACTCGTTTAGTCCGCTTCGCTGGCCTCGTTCTTGATGGAAGCACTTGTATGCAGTTAACGTTTGCTAGTCGAGCGAATTCCGTAATGAGTCCGCTCCGCTCGCAGTGGAAGGCGCGCTTAAGGCATGCGCTAGCGAGTAGCTAGACAAGTTGACCATCTTTCAACTTTTTTCGAAGATTGTGCACAATCTGGTAGATAACTAGTAATACGATTACACTGCTTTACGTAAACTAAATAGACTCATAACAAGATGGCAAGCAAAACTGTATGACCTATACTTCCCTCATCATTAAAAAACTGTCTCTCATGTAATATATAATATATTATTCTGCAACAATAATTCTGTAACCAACTACCACACGCATGCACCAATTTCACGATTACACAATTATACACACTAGGAAACAAATTCACCTCAAATATCGATGTATTTAATACAAGTTTACCTTTATTCAAGAAATATCTGAACAATATTTTTATGTAGAATATTTTGATATCTAAGGAGCATCACATAGGATCTATTGCATATATTTGTGTATTCTACAATGTAAAAACCTATTACCGTTTTCTTTTTATGTATCTTGCATTTGGTCATGTATTTTTCATCACATTTAATTAGTCACCTGTAAATTTTGTAATTACTAACATACCTACAAGTTTATTTCAATGCCATTTATAACTTAGAAACTTTCTTTTTTATTGTAATGCACTATCTTTCCTTAAATTTATCTGTATACCTACCTTTCATATGATGTTTACTAGTTATATTTTTATAGTTTATCTTTTTTTATTTAAAAACTGTCTCTGTATTATAACTCGTCATGTAAAAGCCCATCAGGGCGTTGAAAATTAATAAATAAAATTAATAAAAAAATAAAAAAATTAAATTAAAATAAAATAGATAAAGATGAACCATAGACATTCCAATGACCGTACAAACCAGCGTACAGATGACGTCAAAATTCTTTCGACCAATCATGAAGCGTTTTTGGTTAACAGCTTTTTAATATATTTTTAAGAACATTTGATTAATTCTAAGAATAATAGTATAGAAATATATTTGTTTATTTGAAATCGATATTTATTAACATATTTTTTTAAATTTTTTTATGAGAAAAACTCTCTTTTATAACTTTTGAGGGTTATTCCCATCAACGTAATATATCATTGAAGAAGAAGATAATAATAATAATCTAAACGAAAATATGAAAGAGAACAAGACACAGAAAACAGGAAAAAACAATGATTGCAACTGGGACTCGAACCCAGACTTCTCGTCTAACCGCCATGCCATGCCGCGCTAGATGCCATGCCTCTGGTTCCAGACTGTTTGGAGCAGTTGAAACTCTATACTACTCTGTCTGAATATTTTAGTTCATCGCAGCCTGTTGATCCCCAACATTGATCCTTGTACCTTTTCCTAATTTAATTCCTACCTAAAAATACTTTTGTCTGACTACCTAACTTATGCCGACGAGCAATCTCATGTGTCATAGTTTTCGATTGGAACGAAAAATTTATTTTGTACGCCAATTATTCGACCGTGTCGCAATCCATAAGCCATCATGAGGTCGAGAGTTTGTGGTAGTTAAAATAATGAACCAGCAAAAACACTCATACTAAAAAGTAAATATTTTATGCAAAACATAGTATTATAACATATAATATAAGTAAGAATCGTGGAACCCTTATGAGGCATAAGAGCTCCTTCTGATAAGGTGTACATTACCAATGATGACTTTAAATATAATATTTTGTAAAATATGTGTGTATAAATGTAAAAAAATATATAAACAATGAGACAAGCGTAAGAAGAAATTGGGCTAAGTCGGCATCCTTGACATTTCCCATTCTTTCCGCTTTGCGTCGTGCCTCGTGTGCCTCTCCATTCCCCAAAACAACCATTTAATATAGTGGAAGGAAGGGATATGGAGGTTGGGAACGGTAGAATTGACTAGATTTTATGATTTATTCTCTAAACACTGCTAAAGTTTTTAAAGCAACATTTCTATTTTGAAATTTTTGTAGTCTGCATTGTTGATAGTTCTGGCTTTTTTCCATCTACGGCAGATAAAGTTAATCAAGAGATGCCTTCCATCTGATGGAGCAAAGTCCTTTTTTTTTTTTTTTTACAGTGAATACCGCACAAGAATCTCAACTGCTCCCGTCTGGAGCCAGTGAGACTATGGCATCCCCAATTGGGGTATGTTGTGAGGCTGAAGGTAGCGGGGAGGGGAAGGAGGTGGGGAAGAGGAAGGTTGGGAAGTACCTGGCTATTCAGATTTGGTCACTAAACACGGCTAAAGCCATTTTCAAGCAACGTTTCAATTCTGAATGGTGGTCTTACACCAGGGCGATACTGATAGTATCTTCCACTCTGGAACATGCCGCAAATATACTATATATTATTTTAAATGAATTAATTGTGAAATAACACAAATTAATCAAATAAAATTTATTTGCGCATGCCGGGTTCGAACCCGCGACCTCCGGAATGTGAGTCAAGAGTCTTAGCCACTGGACTACGGAGGTCGTCAAAATCGTCCTTCATAAATTCGTTCATTATCTTGCGAATGGACCATTGTAATAGTGCATATGTTGGCCTACTACAATTAAATAGAATACACAAGACACAATTAAATAGAATATAGACAGTTTTCAATGCTGCGGCGAGAATGATTTTTGGTGAATCTACATTAGTACTGTCATATAACCCCGCTTCTAAGGGATCGTCTTCATTGGTTTCAATGTCCTGAAAGAATAGAATTCAAGATCTGCTTAATGACCTTCAAAGCATTGCAAGGAATGGCGTCAGCCTATCTATCGGAACTATGTGTCCGAAAAAAATTAGGCGAAAGACAGCTTACTCTAAGGTCAGCAGATCTAGATGTTTCTAATCGTCTAATCGAACTTTCAAGGTCAAATAGAGCTGTTTACTATGATCGCTCTTTTCGTGTAACTGGCCCTCTCATTTGGAATAAACTTCCCTCAGCTCTTACTAATATCCAGAATTTGGCTGAATTTAAACGGGCTTTAAAAACAAAATTATTTTAAAAGTCCTACTATTCATCAATCCTAATATCTTTTCAGTATACATAATAACAATAAGCCATGTTCTCAAGTTTCCCGTATTATATATTTTTCCCGTTTGGTTTCGGTTTCCTCATAATTGTATTTTTATGTTAAATATCCGAATTTATGTCAGAATATTTCTCATTTCTGAACGCAAACTGCCTTTCTGTTAGTATATTCAATTTGGGAGGCGGGAATGGGTACCGCCGCCCCGGGAACCTTTATTGGATAACCAACACCTCTGCCATCAATTAAGAAAATTATTTTCCTCAGGGCCTCCTGTGTGGAGCAGCTCATGTAAAAAAAAAATATATATATTATATTTAAATTTTAAAGTTCTCGTTTTTTACCGTGTTACAATAGCACCGTTATTGCATTTGTATAACAGCACTGTCTTTGTTAACTTTGTTTTCTTGTCATTGCTTTGTAAATACTTTATATTATATTATTATTTTCTCAATATTATAAGGAGCGCTGTTGGATTATTTTTAAATTTATTACAGTTAAGAGCACTTCAAGTGAAATGTCACAAAACTGCGCTATATAAATATAACGTTATTATTATTATTGATACTAAGAACATGTGGATATCACGGAGTTATTGCTTTGTTTCGATATTTAATTTTAACAAGTTCTTAAGAATTTTATTTTTGAACAATAACAGAAGATAAGGAAAGGGGGTGAAGGACTAGGAGAAGATCCGACCAAGTTCTATTCAGTAATTATAAGTAAGTAATTTGAATAAAATTAAAGTAAGAACAGCAATATCACACGAGATAATAAAGCCGTAGACAGGCAGTTTGACCTGGCTTGAAATTTCAGTGATAGTTGGAAATTTGACATTCAAGGAGGTATTTGACATACGTCGTATTTGGGTTAGCAAAAAATATATAACTAATTTTAATTTGGTTACGTTTTAAGATTTTCACGGCCAAAAGTGTTTTCGGTATTTGTTTTTGGGGGGTTATGCCATGTTGCGCTACCTCCTTCTTTAGCCAACGTTTCGGACAGCGTTGCAGTGTCCATCATCAGGGCAGATCAGGCACACATCCGGTAGAAACGTTGGCTAAAGAAGGAGGTAGCGCAACACGGCATAAAACCCCAAAACAAATACCGAAAATAATTACATTTATTTAAGTACCCAACCAAAAAAAAATTAAAGGCTTTTATTGTGTCTCTCTTGTCATTGGAACAATAAGATGCAAGATTCACCCCTTCGGTACAGAAAATGAGAAAGTTTAAATAAGGAAAAGTTTTTTCTAGTATACTGATTTGTGATGAATAAATTTATTATAATAATGGTTCCCGCAGTTGATCCTTTTACAGTGAATACCCCGACAGTTGATCTCCCGACAGTTGATCCTCCGATAGTTTATCCCCCGACAGTTTACCCCCCCCGGTATTTAATCCCCGACAATTGATCCCCGAAAAGAAATAAACACCTTCGTGGATATAAGTTATATTTTATATATGTAGAAATAGCGTATTTTCCCCAAGTAGACTGACTGCGTGTCTTAAGCATGTCATATTTTCGCCTTTAAAATATCAGCTTTGTGTAAACGGCAGTTTATCTGGCCTACATACTTACCAATGAGGAGAAATAATCCTTTAGGTCAGGGGTCGGCAACCTTTTGGCAGGAAAGGGCCACAGATTGGCAAAATAAACTAAAGGCGGGCCGCACTTGTGATATTAACCCCAGAAGCCCAATATACCTACATACGTATAATGGGTCATATCCCATAGAAAAAATAAAAATGCTATTAAAAATTGTTAAAACATACGGAATTTAATTCGTACACGTAATACTTACATACTTGGGCTTTATAGCTAGAAAAATAACCACCGTAAATCAATCAGAAATTTAATGAAAACTACAAAGTAACTAAATATGTAACTGATTTTATACAAATTTCATTGTGATGTCTTAGGTTTCATTTGGTAGGCTATTTCTTGTATGTTAGCTGTCAGATTAGTGGTTGCAATTCGTAGAATGGCTCTCAAATGCTCATCTGTGAGACGAGAAGCGTATTTATTTTTCTATAATTGACAATTAAAAAAGTTGGTTCACATAAATAAGTGCTACCAAAAATTGTAATGAACTGCTTAGCAATCCTTTTCAATTCCTCAAAATCAGATGGCAAACTGCCATAAAATATAACAAGATCATTGATTTCACGGAAAGAGCTTTTGAGAACATCATTAGATTGGAGACCAATCACGTTCATTTGTAAAATGACTTGGTACATCCTCAAAAAGGGTTTGCAAAAATTTTCAGTTTGCTTGAAAGTTTCTCAAAATCATCCAATCTGTCGCGGAATCGAGTTTGCAGTTGTAAATATCCTGCATTTTATCATTATTCCAATTAAAATTAATTTTAACATATTTGCAAAACATTCACGGGTCGCAAGTAAAACGTCCGCGGGCCGCGTGTTGCCGACCGCTGCTTTAGGTCATCAAGTGTCCGAGAAATCAACTGACAGAGGGATCAACTGTTCAGGGATCAACTGTCAGAGGGATCATCTGGCAGAGAGATCAACCGTCCGGGGGCCAACTGACCGGGAGTCAACTGTCTGGGGAAGAAACATCTTGACATCGTTATTCTAAAGATGTTACATAATTATTTTAATTTAATTTAACTGTCGAAATGTAAATTAAAATTTATTTTATTTTATGTTGGCTCCTCTAAATTTCGTCGCCTTTCGTATTCTGGTTCTAGTACTTCCTAAATCCGTGATCTAAATTCTATTTTAAGGACTTCATTACAAAGGCAATGGAATTTTCCCGCTGTTCCGAGTTCTTCATAGATTTGGTAGTCTAATTAAGTCTTTTAAGCACTCCGAAAATGACTTGTTGAAGTAAATATAAAAAAAACAGAAATTTTTCTGGAATTCAGAAATTGCTCGAGTTAAAAAATAAACATAATATAAGGTTTTCTAGAGCTTACAGAATCTAAACGATACTTGACATGGGACTATATTTTTTAGAGATCAGATAATATTAAGAACTAGCTGGTCCCGGCATGGCATGCGTTGCTATACCATTTAATAAAGAAATTGTTTCTCCCTGTGTGTCCTTTCCCATTCGTCCCATTCCCCTTCCGCCTACCCTTCTTCTCCTGCGTACTCTTCCCCTCTCGCGTTCTCACTCCGTCACCTCCACCTTCCTTCTCCCCACTCCACCCCCCCCCCCCCCCTTCCCCCGTCCCGCGAACCCCCCTCCCGAGTTCCCCTCCCCCTCCCTGGTTCCCTTTCCATCTTCTCCACCTTCCCTCTTCCCTTTCCCGCTTACACGTCCCGCCAACCCTTCTCCCACGTTCCATATATTCAATCCCAGTATATTCAGTTTTTAAACAGCCCGCGTGCAACCTTTTAGAATTTAAATTTCCATTTTTCATGTGTATGAAATTTGGTACCTAACATACGTGCCTATTTAAAATATCTAAAATTCTTGATTCGATTCAAACTATTAGGGGAGTACTTTCTTTAAATAAATTTATCAACTTAAAGATTTTCAAAAATAGAATCCTGATTCAACAGTCATTGTTTTGGAAAATGTCATTCTCAAACACGGGACTGTCAAACGTGCGATGGTCGTTAGGTTTTCTGAAATTATCCAATTTTCTGCGCTATTTTCTTAATTTTTCTCTCCGTAAGAACCATCCTCGCACTTTGAGGAATACTCTAAAAAAAGAATTAGCGTAATCGGTTCAGCTGATCTCGAGATTTGCGCTTAGCAACACATTTAGCGATTCATTTTTATATATAAGATAACCCACTGAGTTGGTACTTTTAAATCTTTTTGTTTTGAATAATTTTACTTTCCATGTACATTTGTTAACTAAATTTTATTTTTTCTGCTACAACTCTACATACAAAATGTCTAGAAATTGTTTTGTTTTATTTTTATTTTTTTTATATGAATACCGCACAAGAGTCCCAACTGCTCCCGTCTGAAACCAATGAGACGCCATCCACCGAGTTGGGGATGCCATCCCAATTGGGGTTTGTTGTGAGGCTGAAGATAGTAGGGAGGGGAAAGAGATAGGGAAGAGGAAGGTAGGGAAGTACCTGGATATTCAGATCTGGTCACCAAACACGGCTAATGCCATTTCAAGCACCGTTTCAATTCTGAATGGTGGTCTTACACCAGGGCGATACTAGGAGTATCTTCCACTCTGGAACGTGCAGCAAATATACTATATATATTGGTTACGTTTTAAGATTTTCACGGCCAAAAGCATTTTTGTTATTTGTTTTTGGGGTGTTATGTAGTGTTGCGCTACCTCCTTCTTTAGCCAACGTTTCGGACATCGTTGCAGTGTCCATCATCAGGGCAGAACCGGCAGGTCCGGTAGATGTGTCGGTATCGCTTCCAAGTAAGTAAGCACACATTTCACCTCTAATAAAACACAACTGTGTTTTCTTTTGCGGCACCGTCGCCATACACATCATTAATCCTTCGGGTCGTTTCTGCAGCACTGGTGCCACGGTGGAACTCGTACTCGTAAATAATGCGATATTTCAAGTTTTCCTTTTTGTTAACTAAGTGACGCAAAGAAAAAAAAACAATTAAGGAAAAAACAAATGAATTATAATTTTTGAAACACAAATACATGAGTAAATAGCTGTATAAATTTGAATTTGGAATTCTAACCAAAAAGAAGATATTTGAGATCAAAGTTGCAGTACGGCAAAACGCCAATTTCATATGTAAGGACCTAATATTAAAATTATCACTCAAATTAGCAGTTTTGATTTTTTTTATACAGCTGTAAGCGAATCGGTGAGCTATAAATAAATCAATTATTTTCGAGGTTCTAACAGAGCTTGTATTTACTTCATAATATTTCATGTTAATTATCCCAAAAAAAAACGTATTACTACCCAACAATAAACGTATTCCATGAATTCCCTGTCCCCCCACTTAAACTTTACGAAAAAATAGCACTACTTCAGCTACACAAAGATATCTTTAATAAAAATATTACCCCACTGCAAAATATTAGCATAAGGAATACTTCTATTGGTGGACTAACTGTACCTCCCGTACGAACCACAACTGCACAGAATCAATATGTATATAAAGGAATAAAATTATTTAATCAATTACCCGCTGATATACGAACAGAAAAAAATTACAACAAATTTAAAAAAAAAATTAAATCTTATTTTGGTAGTACCACCATATAATTTTAATTTTCGCCTAGATATATTTTTGACTGATATTCCTAATGTTTTATGTACATCCCATATACATTTCTTGTTTAATTACTCCTATGAACTTTTAAAATATGTTAAGTCTAAATCTCTTCACAAGTTAAACTCTTTAGTTTGTGATAAGGATCTTTTTTTTAAGTAATTCTTAAGTTATTAACAAGTTGTCCTCTCCTAAACACAAGCATTTAATTTCTTAGGAGAGTGTATAAAAATATGTAAGCTGTATTATGTTATATTATAAAAATGTAAATGAAACAAATAATTTTTTTTTTTTTTTAAATGTCCATTTGTTTGATCTTGAGAATTTTTTTATTATTACATGTTTTGAAGACGATGTTTCTTTGCGTTGGTATTTAAAAGCGAAGGGTATATTGAGTTGAGAACAAGCAATACTAATGGTTGTTTTGTTTAGTTTCTGACAAATCACCCAAAGAAGGTAGAAATAGAATATGTACATTTGTGATGAGACTTCATAAACTTGTGGGGATCTCGGTGAATAAGGAAATACAGGGTGAATAAACTTATTTGTGTAAATGAAGGCATCCTAACTAACCATCGTGCCATTTCCCCGCTGGGTTAGGTAGAAAGAACGGACCGCCAAACAATTCAGTCTCGGTGCACACTATTGGCTTCATTCACACTTAAGCCGTGTTTGGTGACTAGATCTGATTAGCCAGGTATATTTTCCACATCTCCTTCCCCTCCCCACTATTTTCAGCCTCACAACACATCAAAATTGGGAATGCCGAAATCTGGAAGACGGTTGGGAGCAGTTGTCGGACTTATAGTCGGAAAAAAGTTATAAGTATCATATTTTTTTTTAATTTTTACGCTGGTGTACAGTGTATGCAGGGATAGTCTTATTACTTGAAAATATGGCTTTAACCTTGTTCGATGACTAGATCTGAATAGCCAAGTACATTTTCCATATCTCCTTCCCCTCCCCACTACCACCTTCAGCATCACACCATACCAAAATTGGGGATGCCACAGCCTCACTGACGCTAGACGGTTGGGAACAGTTGGGACTCTTGTGTTATAGTCGGATAAAAAAGTTATTTCATATGTTTTTTTTTAAATTTTTACGCTGATTTACAGTGTATGTTGGTTTAGTCTTATTACTTGAAATGGCTTTAACCGTATTTGATGACTAGATCTGAATAGCCAGGTATATTTTCCACATCTCCCGCCCCTCCCCACTGCCTTCAGCATCACACCATACCCAAATTGGGCATGCGATAGCCTCACTGGCTCTAGACGGTTGAGAGCAGCTGGGACTCTTTTGTTATATTCAGATAAAAATGTTATATTATATGCAGGTAGGAATCTTAAGCGGCTTTTTGCTAAGCCGACTGTGAAAAATTGAACTAAATTAAATTATTGTTTGTAAAAATATTTTTGCAGCGGATTTTCACTCAAGATGCCGTCAGATACAAGTATATCGACTTTGGTTGTACGACCGTATATCCTCTATGCATACTTACTTGAAGAAAAAATATTTTAAAGGTTCAACTGTCGATGGGATCAGTGGAGGTTATCCACCTCTTACCCGCCCTGGTATAAGTAACAGATGGTTACTCCTTCAAGGCTCTCGCAAGATTCAAATTTTTTTGTTAAACGAAGTTACATTTATTTATTTTGAACGAATCTAGACCTCCAGTGTCCTTGCATGCGTTGTTAGTAAGCAGTATGCAAGTGCTTAAAATTAAAAAAAATAGGTTAGTAAGACAAAGATAAATTAAACAGGGCAAAAGAAAAACTCATTCATGAGGCTCCATGAGGCGGCATTGCATCTGTAAAATCCTGCAAGCACCTGTATAAAATAGAGAACATAAGTAATACAATAAATCTCAAATCAATTGGCAAGTATGACCAAAAATGTGTAATTGTCGGAGGGATCAACTGTCAGCCAGACCAATTGTCGGAAGTATCAACTGTCGGAAGGATCAACTGTCGGCGGACCAACTGTGAGAGGATCGATTGTCGCCGGACCAATTGTCAAAAGCGTTTAAGAGAAATTTGAATATTGTACCTAATGAAGTATACAATTATACATACAACCGCACACTCATCTCTAATTTCATTTTTTTAGAGATATCTGAGTAATCAATAGTATAGTTATTAGTGTACAAAACACTTATCAGACCAGTACTTACGTACGCAGCTGAGACTTGGGTACTAACTAAGAGGAATGAGCGAGCACTGGACGTTTTTGAAAGAAAAATTTTGAGGCGCATCTTCGGACCAGTTCTAGAAAATGGATTTTGGCGCAGACGCTATAACAATGAGCTCTATACTTTGTTTAAGGAGCTAAACGTCGCAAAATTTATAAAATTGGAAACACTTCGGTGGCTGGGTCATGTGGAGAGTGTAACATATCTATTTCATGAGCAGGTACTGCTCAAAATAGGTACCGTTTATTGTCTATGCTTTATTTATTTTTCTTTTTTTTTAACTTTGTGGGTTGGCGAAACTGCAACGAGACCGGAAACGTCATTCGAGGAAAGATGGCGGCGGACATCACGTAATTTTTTGAGGCGGGAGGAGATTTTTGAGGAGAAGTTTGGTTGTAAAAGATTCTAGTGCAATGTAGCCTAGAAAGTTATTTTTTTTTCGTTCTGTGAGTGTGGGACGACTTAAATGGCATAGAAGCCTTATTTTTTTGTTGAATTCCTCGCCGGATGCCGGGAGATTGCTGTATCCGCATGCGGAAGAAAATTTAAACGGTAATCAACGGGGATGTATTGATTACTTGGCTGTTCCTTGGCCGGTGGGATTTTTACACGCCGCTTGATGGGTGTAGATCCGCCGTGTGCCTGATTATTGGGTGGAATCCCTTTAAATGAAGCAACTTTGCGACTCTTGAAGACTGCGCCGACGTTGCTGTTCCTTGGCCGGTGGGATTTTTACACGCCGCTTGATGGGTGTAGATCAGCTGTGGATTTCCTTGAAACTGGTGGCCCCATGACGTGCTGGACGGTGTCTAGGGGTTGGCTGTCGTCGTTTGCAGGAGTGTCACGACTATCACGGCGACGGGACGTGTGCGGAATTAATAATTAAACGTAATTAGCTGACTCTCTCTTTCTACCACAGTTAATAGTTGCTCAAGGTATTTATGTATTGTTTATTTTTCCTTGGTTCCATTTTTCTCTTGCAAAATGCAATAAACTTAACATTAATTTTCACTAGTAAAACCAGCGTTTTTTATATGCATGACCTCAAAATCCTTTTCTCCACTATCCTGCGAAGGAGATCTTCTTGCTCTGGGAAGACAGCGGTCGGATGACAAAAGGTATAGGTACTACCTACACTAAATGCTATTACCTTAAATAATAATTCACATTACATTTGAATACACATTACATTTGGCGGCCCAACAAAAGAGATTTTTAAGTTTAATAACTGGTGCTTGGATGGGATTTTCAGTTCATGCATATATCAATTAGGATGGTATTGATAATTTGTAAGTTATCTGTATTTTACGATGTATCTTTTATAGAACGCATCAGTGTGTGTAGTTTTTAGGTTAGGAACATGTTTTCTTATACGCATTTATACTTGTTTGACGTTTCTGCTTAGTTTATGTGTTGCCACACAGATAATTGCGTGATAATATATTGTTTTTGACAATTTAAAAGTACTTTGTTAGCAGTGACAAACTTACGAATTTGTGGGAGAAAATATTTCATCTTTACTGGCAATACATGAATTTCAAATGTCAACTGTCACCTGCCAAATTGACGTGTTTGTTTATCAACATACTTTGTAAATACGTAAAGCAACGTATAATTTTTTTAAACAACATACTCCCAACGTACAATATATGAAATTGTTTTCGAATTAATTATTCTTTAATTCTGTATTCATCGGTTCGATTTATTCACGGCTTTACACGGTGTCCGGTGAGCTACATACATTATAAAATGTCCGGTGAGCTACATACATGAAAAATTTTTTTTTTTGGAAAATAATTTTGATTTTTTTTTTTTCTCTTCTAATAATTTTTTTAATGAAGGATAATTTGCTTTACAGGGTGTCCGGTATTTCAAACTATAAAGTACATTATTTTTTTTTTAATTAAATAATTTAAATTATTTTTTCTCAAATTTAAAATTAAAAAACAAAACAAAATGGCGATTACTAATATTAACGGTGCAACTAAGGAGGAGATGATACAGATGTTATCTGAATTAAATATCACTCCAGAGCCTACGTTATCAGCTATGCGGGAACAGGCTCGTATATATAATAAAAGTTTAAAACAATCAAGTAGTGATTCTCCACAACAAAATGAAGGCAATAGTGATAATGCGAGTCAGACTACAAACATAGTCAATAATTATTATCAATCGATAAATACAAATACGTCCGTACATTCTTGGGGTATTAAATTTTCTGGTTCTTCTGATGTTAGGGATTTTATACAACGTGTGGAGGAATTATCTAGATGCCGTCATATAGAACTGTCATCGGTTGTGACGTCCTTTGCAGATCTTTTGGAGGGGAAAGCTCTCTCTTGGTATAGGACTATTTATAAAGATTCATTATCTTGGCCTGAGTTGAGAAATCTCCTCATTGCACGTTTTGACCGTTGTATTAATCAAACAGAGGCCCTAAAAGCTTTATTCGCGATGAAACAGAAATTTAACCAAAGTGTTGTGGATTACGTTGATGAAATTAAATTAGCTAATCTCAGATTAGACGTTCAACTTACGGAGGAACAGTTGGTAGACCTAGTTTCTGATAGTCTGTTACCTAAATACGCATTGGCCATCGCATATTTTGCAGAAAAGGAATTATCTTCTTTGGTAAATGTGTGTAGGAGATTTGAAAAGCACTTCGTAGATAAACCCTTACCGCATTTTACTTCTCCTCAAGCAACATCCTCTTCTCCTACACATTCTTCTTCTTCGAATAGTAGAAAAACTTTAAATTGTTTTTATTGTAAGGCGCAAGGTCATACAAAACCTTTTTGTAGAAAATGGAAGTTTGATTCTCAGAAGAATTCTGACAAACGCCGAGATGACCCCGCTCGCACAAATCCAAAAAACTAGAGTGTGATCCTCTGCGTCCTGCTAGCAAGGATGCCAGGAGATCATCACCCTTAGTTTATAGCTCCAGTAACCGGTTCTTCAGGCGTGACATGGACGCATGCATGCCGATGGCTAGTTCTGGACAAGATATAAGACCCCATGCGAATATTTCGATTCAAAACCTTGTCTTTTCAGGTCTTTTGGACAGTGGTGCGACTGTCAGTTGTTTTGGCGGTTCTCTTTACAACTTCTTTATTAGTTTAGGGTTTAATCTAGATAAGTTAGAATCGTACGTTACCACCGCTGATGGTGTACGTCAAGATGTAATTGGTACTATGCAAGTACTAGTTACTTATAATAATTTTAAGAAATATGTTACCTTTTTTGTTATTCCTTCTCTTTCACCTGTGATTGTTTTGGGAGTCGACTCTTGGAAACAATTTGACATCGCTCCTCAATTGTTTTCAAAGGCCAACAGCGGTCGTGATGTTGAAAATACTATAGGTGAAATTCGCAAGATCACGTCAGCTTCCCTACTGTCCCCTCAAGACAATCATAGGTTAAATAATGTAATTGATAAATTTAAGTCAATTTCTTTTGAAAAATGTGGATTGGGTCGTACTCATTTAGTTCAGCACAAAATTAATACGACGGGAGATCCCATTAAGCAACGATATTACCCGTTGTCTCAAACACGTCAAAAACAACTTGAAGCTCAACTTAAAGAAATGCTTGACTTAGGTGTTGTTCGACGTTCGCGTTCGGCTTGGTCGAACCCGGTTTTGATTGTACCTAAAAAGGATGGTTGTGCAAGGTTCTGCTTAGACTCCAGGAAGCTTAACAGCGTCACGACAAGAGATTCCTACCCCTTGCCGTATATTTCGCGTATTTTAGACAAGCTACGTGGTGCACGCTTCATATCTTCTATTGACTTATCGAAAAGTTTCTGGCAAATCCCTTTACATAAGGATTCTTGCTGCAAAACGGCTTTTGTAGTACCTGGACATGGCTTGTTTGAATTCGTTAGGATGCCGTTTGGGTTAAAAAACGCTCCTAGTGAACTTCAGCGTCTGGTTGATGCAATTTTTGGTCCAGAGTTCGACGAAAACGTTTTTTGCTATTTGGATGACCTAATTATAATTTCAGAAGATATCGATTCACATTTAGAGCAATTAAATAGGGTTTTCTTGCGTCTGAAAGAAGCAGGCTTAACTGTCTTTTTGAAAAAGTGCGAGTTTTGCAAGGATGAATTGAAGTATCTCGGTTACGTTGTGGATGCAAAAGGACTTCGCACAGACCCAGTTAAGTTGGAATGCATTCGTACTTACCCCATTCCAAAGAATTCTAAACAGGTAAAAGCTTTCATTGGCCTGTGCGGGTATTATAGGCGTTTTATAAAGGATTTTTCAACCATTGCTGCTCCCTTAACAAAACTCACTGGTTCAAGGAAGGGAATTAGTAATTTCTCTTGGTCTCCTGAAGCGGAGTTGTCTTTTAAAAAATTAAAGAAGGCGTTGACTTCTGCCCCTGTTATTAATTGTCCGGATTTTTCGCTTCCTTTCACGATTCACTGTGACGCGAGCAACGTTGGGATCGGAGGTGTACTTACACAAATTTTTGAAGGAGAGGAGCACCCTGTATCTTATTTCTCTAGGTGTCTTAATGTGCATGAACGAAACTACGGCGTGACGGAGCGCGAACTCCTAGCGGTGTTAGATTCAGTCAACCATTTTAGGCCCTACATAGAAGGTGCTCACTTCACTGTGGTAACGGACCATTCTAGTCTACAATGGATAGTCTCATTATCTAATCCAACAGGTCGGCTTGCTCGCTGGTCTACTCGGCTGTCACAGTACTCTTTTGATGTTATACATAGGAAAGGTAAATTAAATACGGTTCCGGACGTTCTTTCACGTAAAGACGTTTCTTTAATTTCGGCCGTTGATTCCGCTCCCACGAGTACAGATACTTGGTATAATACCTTATTTTCTAATTGTAAATCAAATCCACAACGTTTTAATAATTTTCAAATTAAGGAAAATAAATTATTTCGTCACACTAAATCTCGTTTCGCTCTGCAGGAGGACACAGCTTGGAAGCTTGTTGTTCCTTTTGAGGACCGTAACGCTGTTCTATCTAAAGAACATGAGTCGGTTATCTCTTGTCATCCAGGAGTTTTTAGAACATATAAGAAGGTTCAACTTCATTATTTTTGGCCAGGGATGTATAATGACGTCAAAAATTTTGTCAATAGATGTAAAACGTGTAAGGCACATAAAATTAACACTGCTGCGCCGGCAGGCATTTCTACGAACCCGAAAATAGTCACAAGACCTATGCAAATGCTGTCTATTGACCTTGTCGGTCCTCTTCCGCGTAGCTATGCAGGATTTATGTATATTCTAACAGTCGTTGATGTATTTTCTAAAATAATATTTTCTGAAATATACCTGGATTTTTCCGCTTAGAAATGCAACTACTAAAAGCATTGTTAAAAACATTGAACAATACATATTCCTTGTACACGGGGTACCGCAAACGTGCGTCTGCGACAACGGGAAACAATTTATTTCAAAAGACTTTAAACAATTGTTAGCAGAGTATAACATACCTCCGCCTTTTTATAATGCTTTTTATACTCCCCAAAATAACGTGGTCGAACGCTATAACCAAACCATTGGAACTGTTTTGTCTATTTTAACCGAATCTGACCAGCGTAATTGGTCCAGATTTCTGCCTCAAATTCAATCAGCTCTCAATAACACGGTTAATTTTGCAACCGGCTTCACCCCCTTCTTCCTCATGCATGGTAGGGAACAAATTATTGACGGAAACTTTCATAAAAATAACTTATCTTCTGGTGTCGTAGACACTACGTTGCAGCAATCTAGGGACGAATTTGCTAAGAAGTTGGAAGACTTAGTTCCAATTTATGAACAAGTTTCAAATGCTTTGTTACAAGCTTTTAAGAAAAATGCCCAACACTACAATTTACGCCGTAAGACGGTTAATTATGAAGTAGGCGATGTCGTTTGGAGGAAGAATTTCGTTCAATCCAGTGGACCGAATTATTTCTCTCACAAATTGGCCCCTAGATTCGTTCGCAATGTTATTAAAGGTAAAGTCTCTAATTTGGTCTATACTCTAGCTGATATGAACGGTAAAATTGTTGGAAATTTTCATGTAAAAGATATTGTTCGCATTGATTAAATATTTCTTACTCTTTATGTATAGATGAAACCAACGTGATAGTATGCGGGGCTACCAACCCTGCATGCTGTTCCATTTGTTTCGTCAGTATTTTTCTATTCACTTGCTTTTGGGGCTTGGTAACCTCAAGAGGTTGGGACTAGAATTTTCACAAAAAAAAAATTTTCTTCAATCTTGCTACCATATTTTTTTATTTTTTTTCTTTAAATTCTTCGGAATTTTTTCTATAGGAGACGTCGTTTATAATGAATGTCGTTTCCTCTGATCCGTGTGATCAGTGGCGCCCAATATTTTGTCTAAGTCATATTTTGTAATTGACTTAGTCTTTGACGAGATTTTTTTTTTTTATTTAAACTCTAAATAATTTGTTGTATGAAATGAGTCGTTTCGCCTTCCTTATAGGCTACAATTATACTTACACACTAATGGGTTCGTAAAACAATAGGTTATGTTGTACTGTTTTAGCGTTTAAGTCTGAATCCTTCTCAAGTTCGTTGGAATTTTCTCCCGAATAATGACTTTCCAAGCACTTGGAAAGAATGATTCAAAACTTCTGTTTATGAGAGATTTGAGCGACTTTCTTATGTACAGATTGTTAAAATTTAAACAATTAGTGATTAAGTAAAGTTTTTCTTAAATATACCATAGCTATGTTAAATAGATTAAGTCTGGTATAACTTTCCTTAAAGTCAGTTAGTTAAGTTTGTTAAGAATATTTGTTAAGAAATTTTTTTTCTTGTCACAAACAAAGGTGGTACTGCTCTGGCATACCTACCCATTAAAGTAACTCATATTTGAAGTTTATCACCTTACCTCTAATACAGGAAAGTGTATTTTGTCTTTTAGTTCTAAGTTAACATTAAGCATTTACATATATAGGTCTCTCACTGCTTAAACCAGTGTTGTACTGTTAATTTTGTCTACTAGTGTCGTTTATTTGGATATTGTTCGATCACCCCTTACCTAGTGTCGATTATCTAATAAGTATATTCGATCACCAAAATATCATTGTTTGTTCAAGAAATTTATGACTTTTCACTTACTTGATGTATTAAGTGTTATTTTTTTTGAAGGAATGCCACCTGGGTTTATCTTCAGTCTTTTCTTGCACAAGCAACGTCCCCTGAGGATGATTTATCATAGTTACATCTTGTATTTTTGTATAAAATCAAGAGTACCTTTTGAGGTTCACTTTTATAATAGCTAGGTGTTTTGTTTAATTGTAATCCCTAAGCTCTAAGCCTAACATTCTAGATCCTGTTTTGCTTCTGTGTTCCTAATGATTTTTTTCATAATTTTGATGGATAGGTAATTGAAATATGTAAACCCTACTCTGACCACTTTGTAATTGACAGTTTTTTTATAAAACTTGTTATACGATGGACAAGTAATAATTGTATTATACTTGATCTGATTTTTTTTGACAGATAGGTATGTCTTTACATATAAACCCTACTCTGACCACTTTGTAATTGACAGTTTTTTTATAAAACTTGTTATACGATAGACAAGTAATAATTGTATTATACTTGATCTGACCTCCTAGACATCAATTTCAAATTGAACGAGTTGATTCTGTATATTTGTTTATACCTTGGATTAGTTTTAGTTGATAATTTAAGACGCATTGAGTATAATTTGTATGACGTTACTTTTTCCATATATCATTTTGGTTTAGAATATAAGGATAGAGAAAGAGAGAGTTAATTATATGTTAATAATAACTAAGTGTTGCTTTTTTCTATAAAGGAAAGTGGGAGCTTAAGTTCTCCATACTCACTAGTGTTTTCTTGAGAGATTGTATCTCGTCATGTGAGTAACGTGTTGGTAATCTTACAAGCGAGCTTGTAAAAGTGGAGGTATTACCTCATTTTCAAGGTTTTCTTTTGTATGCCATTCTGTGAATGGGTGTTTGTTTTTAATTTGCTACTTTGGTATATCTTATGTTATTGTTTTTCTGATACTGTGATGTATTATTTTTTCTTTTAACAGTTGTGGAAAGAGAGAGTCTTGTTGGGCGGTGTCCTAATAATTTTACTTCACTTCGCGGCGTAAAATTTTCGGGGGTTGCGGGGAAATGTAACATATCTATTTCATGAGCAGGTACTGCTCAAAATAGGTACCGTTTATTGTCTATGCTTTATTTATTTTTCTTTTTTTTTAACTTTGTGGGTTGGCGAAACTGCAACGAGACCGGAAACGTCATTCGAGGAAAGATGGCGGCGGACATCACGTAATTTTTTGAGGCGGGAGGAGATTTTTGAGGAGAAGTTTGGTTGTAAAAGATTCTAGTGCAATGTAGCCTAGAAAGTTATTTTTTTTTCGTTCTGTGAGTGTGGGACGACTTAAATGGCATAGAAGCCTTATTTTTTTGTTGAATTCCTCGCCGGATGCCGGGAGATTGCTGTATCCGCATGCGGAAGAAAATTTAAACGGTAATCAACGGGGATGTATTGATTACTTGGCTGTTCCTTGGCCGGTGGGATTTTTACACGCCGCTTGATGGGTGTAGATCCGCCGTGTGCCTGATTGTTGGGTGGAATCCCTTTAAATGAAGCAGCTTTGCGACTCTTGAAGACTGCGCCGACGTTGCTGTTCCTTGGCCGGTGGGATTTTTACACGCCGCTTGATGGGTGTAGATCCGCCGTGTGCCTGATTGTTGGGTGGAATCCCTTTAAATGAAGCAGCTTTGCGACTCTTGAAGAGTGCGCCGACGTTGCTGTTCCTTGGCCGGTGGGATTTTTACACGCCGCTTGATGGGTGTAGATCAGCTGTGGATTTCCTTGAAACTGGTGGCCCCATGACGTGCTGGACGGTGTCTAGGGGTTGGCTGTCGTCGTTTGCAGGAGTGTCACGACTATCACGGCGACGGGACGTGTGCGGAATTAATAATTAAACGTAATTAGCTGACTCTCTCTTTCTACCACAGTTAATAGTTGCTCAAGGTATTTATGTATTGTTTACTTTTCCTTGGTTCCATTTTTCTCTTGCAAAATGCAATAAACTTAACATTAATTTTCACTAGTAAAACCAGCGTTTTTTATATGCATGACCTCAAAATCCTTTTCTCCACTATCCTGCGAAGGAGATCTTCTTGCTCTGGGAAGACAGCGGTCAGATGACAAAAGGTATAGGTACTACCTACACTAAATGCTATTACCTTAAATAATAATTCACATTACATTTGAATACACATTACAAGAGAATGACCGAGCATCAAGCACCAAAGTCCCTGCTGAACTCAAGACCAATAGGGCGAAGGAGCCTAGGAAGGCCAAGACTAAGATGGAGCGACAACGTCCTCAAAGACATATCTATCTTAGAGCTTCCAAACTGGAGAGAGCTGGCACAAAACCGAGATGAGTGGAGGAAGACTCTTGAGGAGGCCAAGACCCACCAGGGGTTGTAGAGCCAATAGTGATGATGATGATCTGAGTAATCAACTGGAATAATATTTAATTAAATATATTTAAGTAATCAATTTAAACATGACATATTTCATTATTTAGATTATGCACAAATAATTTAGCAAACACAAAAAGGTTTTAGTTAGTTCAAGCGTTTCTAAATGGATTCCTTATTCTTATACATACAAATTAATAAAGCATGTATAAAATAGCCATAAAATATCGTTACGCGACGGAGTTTTCTTTAAAATAGGTAATAGCTTAAAAAACGATTTGCGGCTTTCTCGGTTTCTTGAATACGTAATATATCACTTCCCGTCCACACCTTTTTATAACGGAGCGGTAGGTAATTATAGTTTTTCACTTTAAAATGTCAGAATAAGGTATTAATCATTGATGTCCATCATTCATTTTCTAGTCTGAGTCGATTTCGCGAGAGACGGGTCGACATTTCAAAGCTTCATAACCCATGCTAGAAATTTGTTATCTTTGCTAGCTGAAAAGAGTTTTTTTTTCACATTAGCTGCACACAGGAGGCCCGCAGGAATAAAATCCCTCAGAGCCTGTACCATCTTTGGGGATGTTGTGCTGTGTGCCTGTGGAGAGTATTTTTAAGGGAAAGAATGGAGATGAAATTGCAAGGAGATGGCTGAGAGCTGGAGAGGTCAAAATGTATGCAGTAATTGGGCAAACGCATTCGTTGCCTAGATCTAGCACCTCACCACATGAACCCGGCCACCCTTGCTAAGTCACCAAACGCAGCGAACTTTTGAGTGAAGCACAATGGCAGAAATGTTGGTTATCCAATAAAGGGTTCACTCGAACCCCGTGGTCGTGGGGTAAGACTGGCGACCCGCAATCCGAAGATCAAGGATGGTATAGATCCTGAGGACGTTATTATCCTCGGCGCCTCCATGTTTGGGAGCTAACGTGAAATACTGATAGATTTGACGGCCGGCGTAGTCCAGCGGTAAGGCTCTCGCACACCAAAGGTCGCGGGATCTAATCCCGGCGTGGAAAATAAATTTTATTTGATTAAATTGTGTTATTTCACAATTTATTCATTGAAAATAATATATGGTATATTTGCGGCACGTTCCAGAGTGGAAGATACTCTCAGTATCGCCCTGGTGTAAGACCACCATTCAGATTGAAATGATGCTTGAAATAGCATTAGCCGTGTTTGGTGATCAGATCTGAACAACCAGGTACTTCCCCACCTTCCTCTTCCCTATCTCCTTCCCCTCCCCACTACCTTCAGCCTCACAACATAACCCAATTGGGGATGCCATAGTCTCACTGGCTTCAGACGGGAGCACTTAGGACTCTTGTGCGGTATTCATTTGTAAAAAAGGGCGTTGCGCGGTGGAATTGGTAAGCGTTGAAAGAAAAGTAAATGGTTTTGTTCAGTGAATATATTTTTTCAGTATTTATGTATGTTTTTTTACATTGTTTGGATATGACTCCTTTTGTTTCTATGATTAAGATAAAATAATAATCTTAAAGTTCACCGAATTGTTATTTGTAAAACTTCATTTTATTCAAGCAATTACATCTACCGGATCTGCCGGATCTGCCCAGATGATGGACTCTGCAACGATGTCCGAAACGTTGGCTAAAGAAGGACGTAGCGCAACACGGCATAACACCCCAAAAACAAATATCGGAAAAAAGGGCAATTACTTGTTTTGTTTTTTTAGATGATAATTTGCCTGGTTAATGCACCAGTTTGACGGTGCCAAAGACTTTATTATTAGGTCAAATTTATAATAAACAAAGTTTTTTTAATTCCTTTAATTGTAGAATTATTTTTTCATTTTCTTTACTATCCGTGAAATTTTCGCTTGGTTGCTTTTTTAATTGGACCCTTTTTTCTTTCAACAATTTGTTACCGTTTCGATGTAGTTTCAGAGTTTTGCTTGTTTTACTGTTACCTGCTGCTCTTCAGAGAATTAACTTCATCGAGTTGTTCTATAACTTGAGACTTTATTGATAAAAAATAACGTATTAAACTTATTCACGTAATATTTCCCTGTTTTCGTAATCAGCTCGAAGGAATACAGGTCAAATTTGATTGGCTTCTTGAGTTTGAGATAGAAAAAACATGTATTTAGTTCAGATGGATAGGGATACTTTTTGCAGTTTTACAAAGTTGATTATTACTAACACTTTTGGAATATTGTGTCGTACATCAATATTGACAGCATTTTACTTAGCATAGCTTAAGATTTGTTGCTCGCCAAACTGAGGACTTCAACTTGGAGAAACTAATAGCAAATAAAGTTTACTAATACGCTGAAGTAACATACAATACATCGATTTCCACAGCTCTCTACGCGGGGCAGGACAGCAAGGAGAAGAACCTTTGTCCACCATGGAAATTGGAGTAGAAATCACGATCCTCAGCAATGAGGAAGCGACTTGAGAAGAATCTAACACTAACCCCGCCAAATATCAAGCAAGAGATTGCAACACTGAGGGAATACAAGAAGGCGCTGCAAAAAAGCGCAATACCATTACGATGATGTCGTTTCTCACCCGCCATGCCGCTTGAAGTTTCGAAAACCCATCTGGACAAAAGGAGAAAGACTCCTTCGAACACTTCTCACCCCAGAAGATAGGTGGAAGCTTGAGTGGCAATCAGCCAACGTCAAAAACGCCCATCTCATTCAAGACCCCACTGGGAGACATTCTGGGGTTCTCATTGCCTCGAAAACTCTGGACTGCCATATCAATAGAATAAGGTGCTCCCACAACCGTTGTGCTCATATGATGCATATATATATCATGTGATCACAGCGGAACATGTGATCAACCCCGTTCATTCATTCCCCGGCGGAATTGATGAGGTTCACAGGGAAACGCCTGAGGCCCTAGACTGGCTCACAGACCTAGATGTCCCTGTCTGACCCCCCACCATACAAAAGAAGAAGAACTTTTGTTACTCTGTTAAGAGTTCAAGAGCCACTCTCCTGTTAGTTCATTTGATGGTGCCATTTCTTTCTTGGGCGTCCCAACTATCTTCTAACATTCATGTCCGCGACATTAAATTCTCCTTATCCTCCTTTCTTCGTTTATTCGCTCTACAAACTCAAACCATTCAGACGTACCTTTCTATCCAACAGTCTTGCATTCTTCCCGGATATCCACATTTTTAAATGGTCATACACGGTTTAAGGTTCCATGACAGTTGATCCGGCAACAGTTGGCCTCCCGACATACATGCAATATGCAGTCTGTTTAAGAAAAATATGGTATACCTACTTACACAACGTATATAGGACCTGGGGATAATATTTGACACCAAATTATCATTATCTCTCACATTAATAATATTACCACTGGAGCTATTTCGGTCGAAAAATGGACCATTTTTATTTTTCTGCGATTGATTTCAGTTCAAAAATTGACCACATTTTCCTACCATTCGTAAAACATTTATTGTAATTATTTAAAACATTTCCTGTGCCAGCCGTTTATGTTGGATGTCGCAAATCCGAACTTTCTAGACTATTTTAGAACAATGTTAAAAATAAAAACAATGTTAAAAATGACCATCTGGGAAAACTCGAGCAATCGAAGCAAATTTATTTACTTCGCGTGATCGCTCCAGTGGATAACCACTCTCTCTCTCTGGTTTCAATCCTGAGATTGGTTTGCAGCAATTTCATCTATTCGTTTCTTCCACTCTTCCCTGTCTTGTGCGGCTCTTTTGAAGTCTGCATATGATAAGCAGTGCACGTCCACCAGCAGGTCCTCCAGGTACTCTCGGCGTGGGCGTCCCCTAGCGTTTGTCCCCTCGGTCATACCCTCCATTATGGTATGCAAGAGGCCTTCTTGTCTTATTGCATGGCCGATCCATCTTGCGCGCCTTTCGGACAAGGTCCTGAGCAGGTACCTTCCTCCTTCGATTCTTTAGAGAACCTCCTCATTTGTGAGGTGGTCTCTCCAGGAAATTCCTAGTAGTCTTCTATAGGACCACATTTCAAAAGCCCCTAGTCTCCGTTTATCTCTTTCGGATAGGCACCATGTTTCACAGCCGTACATCAAGATACTCCATACATAGGTCTTGATGAAGAGTATTCTCAGTTTCAGGTCTATATTATTCGATTCTATTATTTTCGACCTTTTATTGAATGCAAGCCTAGCCTGGTGTATACGGCTGTCGACCTCGCTCTTAGGCCACTAAAGCGATGCATATTTTGGATTTCAAATTAAGAACTTCAAATTAAGAATTTCAAAAACTTAAGAACTCTAAAACTTTAAAAATATTGTATGTAATCCATTGTCAGAAGCCATTTGGAATTCAACTCAACCATTTGGAATTTTACAATATTCATGAAAAATCTATTGAGCGAATCCAACATAAATTTTTACGAAACACTTCTTATTGAATAGGAATTCATATTGAAAACATTAGCTACATGTCACTGTTGAAAATTATGGGCCTTGCCGCATTGAAAGAAAGAAGAATATTATACTGATCTATTTTTCATCTATAAATTGTTAATAACATGTTTGACACACTTCCCTGAACTCCTTAGGCTGATTAACTTTCATGTGCCTAGTAGAACGGTTTGTCAGAAGGTACCTTACCATTGTAACAATTCAGGCACTAAGGCAGAAATAAACTCAGTAATTATCCGACTGCACAGTGCAGGGAATAAATATTACATTAACACCGAACGGTACTGAATGCCTATAAAAACATTGTTATTAAATTTGTATGTCTATATTGATGTTTATAAATTTTCAATATGTATTGAAATTTATATAAATGTGCATCCTATATCTTACTTTGTTTGTTGTTTTTAAGTTAAAATTTTTATGCTTGGTACTAATTTTAATTGTTATATCTCTTAATTATTTGATTATATAAAATGTATTATTAATTTTATCATATGTAAAAGCCATGATTGGGCGTGTACAAATAAACAAAAAAATAAATAACTAAGTGACCTGACGGGGTGTGCAGAGAGGATGTACCGCTGAAAAACAAAAGTATAAAACATATTTTCATTCAAATGCCACAAGGATAAAACTACTTTATTATAAAAAAAAACACATAAATTTGTTGCAGACCACTTTTAAAAAGTCTACAAAAAATTAATGTGTTTTTTTCTTATAAATTATGACGAGTCACAAAGTTAATGTTTTTTACAAATATATAAAACTACTGTGTAATGAGTAATGTATACTTATACACCACCGTATAAGTACAAAAAATCGATATCTATATAAATTTGTTTGATATTCATACAAACTTACTATTAAAGGTAATTTTGAGGTCGGTTTTTGTTTCGAATTGGTAAATAATGCACAAAAAATTATAGTTATAATGTAAAAACCATTTCGGGGGCCAATTGTCGGGTCACCATGGTTTAACTACATATTGTCAACTTTAGTTTCCTTAAGGTTTCACTTCTGCCGCGTGTGAACCGCATAGTTGTATTTTTTTAATAGCGTTTTTTATATTTTATACTAGCTGAAGTCCCGGGCGATGCCCCGGCTTTGCACAGAATTTTCGAAATAAAATATAGACAGTGACCTTCCTTTGTATACAAATTAAATCCACACGCCGATCAATCTGCCCGCTTGCCAGCCCGCTCGTCCACCACATACAGACGTTCTCCTGTACATATATTATATGTTTATTTACGGCCGGCGTAGTCCAGTGGTAAGGCTCTTGACTCGCACACCGAAGGTCGCGCGATCGTGTCCCGGCGTGGCAAATAAATTTTATTTGATTAATTGCTGTTATTTCACAATTTATTCATTTAATATAATTAAAGTATATTTGCGGCACGTTCCAGAGTGGAAGATACTCTCAGTATCGCCCTGGTGTAAGACCACCATTCAGAATTGAAACGTTGCTCAAAATGGCATTAGCCGTGTTTGGTGACCATATCTGAATAGCCAGGTACTTCCCCACCTTCCTCCTCCCTATCTCCTTCCCCTTCCCACTACCTTCAACCTCACAACATACCCCAATTGGGGATGCCATAGTCTCACTGGCTTCAGACAGGAGAAGTTGGGACTCTTAAAACTTAAAAAAAATATTTCAAGCAATTTACACAAAACCTTGACAAATTATATACATAAACCTTCCTCGTGAATCAAATGGTGAAAAATGCATGAAAATCCGTTTAGTAGTTTTTCAGTTTATCGCGAACAGACAGACAGACGTGGCGGAGGACTTTAATTTATAATATGAAGAGATTATATATTTTACATACTCCAAACCACATTTTTCCTTAGCAATTAAATTTAAGTATAATTTCGATATAATGTCATATTTACACATTTTAAATTAATTTTGAACAAGCCTTTTATCCCATGGTTTTCATCTATGTAGGTCAACCAGTATCACAATAATCAATAGAGATTTAGACTGAAGCAAGTATCTTTGATCTAATTCTGTTCCACCGTTGGTTCCATCAGATAGGCAGCGGAGCTATTATACCTACACCAATATAACTCAGGAAAATGGAAGAAAGTCCAACTTTATAATACTGTTATAACGATAATTTAGACTAGCTAAAATATTTCGTTATTATTTTTCTTAATCTTGTAGTGGCAACATTCATAATTTTGAAATAAATTTCACGAAAAGTTTTGCTATTTGCTGTTTCGGTTTCTTATAAAAGACTTGGAATAAGGTTTTGTCATGCGATTACCTTTTTTACCTTGAATTTACTATCAAAACTGTTTCGAAATGTTTTCTTTTTCCGAATTGTTTTTTCGCGCATTTAGATATTTTTGTTTTTTTTGCGCATTTATTTATTTATTTATTCAATGCCTAAATGTTTATTTTATATGTTTGATAATATAATTAATTCATGATTTAATTAATTTACTATTAATTCAGGACAGATGATTTTTAAACAGATAAAGAAATAATAATTATAAAATTTGATAAAAAATGCACACAAGTCACAAAAACACAAAAAAAATACAGCGATTTGGTAAGTTTGCAAAAATAAAGATTTGTTTAGGAATAGTTTGGGAATAAGTTTTTTACAAGATCCACAAAATTGGCCAAGTTGATGTTAAATATGTAAACATCACCTAAGTACTGATTCCCCGTAGTGTGAGATCGTTGTATCGGAGAGTGGGCAATGTAGTTCCGCTTGTGAATGCTGCAGTAGAATACTGTATTTTGTCGAATGGTTACTGTCGGTATTCGTAAGTTTATGAGTTGTAAAAGTTAGCAACATCGAATTTAGAGTTAAGTATTTTGAATAAAAATGTTAAGTCGTTTATTCTACGTCTGTCTTCTAGTGTGTGCATTTTTAGAATATTTAGTAATTGATTATATTGTAAGTCTTCTAGTGGAATATTTAATTTAAAATTTATGAAACGCAGAATTTTTTTTGTATTAGCTGATTATTATTAACGTGAATTTTGTAATATGGAGACCAAACTACCGAGTTATATTCCATTTGGCTTCTAACTAGAAATACATGCCTATAATAGTTTAATGGCTTCTATGGATTAAAGTTTTTAGTTGTTATTAATACGAAGCCTAGTGTTTTACCTTTGATCATAATTTGGTGGAAATGATTGGCGAAACTTAGTTTTTCATCCAAAATAATTCCAAGATCTCTCGCATTGAAAAGGAGAGCACCTAAGTTGGTACACAATAGCATTCACACAAGAGCATAGCTATAGCATTCACAAGAGGGGGGATCAATCCTGGGAGGAGCAAGGTATAAAAGGGGGGGGGGGTATTTTTTAATCATTCTGGGACCTCTACTTATTATATTCACTCTAAGTTAGTAGGTACCCGCTGTGGAAACCGTATTCAATTTTACCAATGCCATCTACATTAAATCATCGATAAGTAGCTTGGGTTGTTTTGAACAACAAACTTTCGTAAAATTAAGTTACTAAAAAAGTATGATCTTAGGTTCTGTTGACAAATTTCAGTAAAAAAACTAAAGACATTATATAAGATAAAAAAACTAAAAATTGGAAGTTGTGTTGCAGAAAGCGTCCAATCCAAAATTTTCCAAAATCGAATTTTACACATTTTCCTACAGATAAACATCAAAGTTTTACATGCAATAGATTTTTGGAAACTTTTTTTTTTAATGAGGTCGTTTGTCATCTTTAGGAATGCTGTGTGGAGGGTTTTTTAAGGAAAGGAAAGAGAGGAAAGTTCTGGGAAGGAAAAGGGGTGGAAAGTAATGTGGGGTTCAGTGTGTCCTGGTCATCCACCTCCAAGACCTAGACAAACCTCAATCCCTGAAACCGGGCATCCCTGCTAAATCACCAAACGTAGCGAACCACTTGGGGTGACCTATGGCGAGGTGTTGGTTATCCAATAAAGGTTTCCGGGGCGGCGGTACCCATACCCGTCTCCCAAACTACCACCAATTTTCACGAAGGTTCAATTTTATTACTCATATCGAGTTATAGCACTTTGTGGTTAATAAAAAAAGACAGTGTTCGTCACATATTAAAGCATATTTTTATTTCTTTAATTTTCCTAAGAAGTAGTCACTCACTTGGAAGAACACCGCGCACAAATAAAACTTCTTAACATCTTCAAAATATTCTACAAGAACCCTTCATTTTAGCGTTAAAATTGCTTTTGGGATGCTGAGTGGAGCGTCTATTTAAATAAAAGATGGAGTAATCATTGACACATGAGGACGGGTCGCTTCGACGACTTTTTTGGAACGACTCGCTCTCAAACGTTAAATGTCAACCATAAATGCATCGAATAAACTAGGCATTTCTCCCAAATAACTTCATCAGAATTCACTCTGGTAATTAGTATTATCCCCTGCTACATCACTATTAAATTTATATTGAATTTCTACAACATTCGAACTTTAATGATCATTAAAAAGTCGTTAAATTAATCGGCACTCAAAGCAGTCTCCTTGATCGGCGTAATGTCGTGAAAATTTTGAAAGCTTGAATAATGTCTGTGATATTTCATATGAAATCGTTAAATTTTGAAAAAAGAACGGAGATAATAAGGTTATTAGTTAATAAGCGCTTTTATTATTGCCGTGATAATTCACGATTACGGTACCGAGACGGCATAAAAAGTGCAATAATCGTACGTTTCTTATCACAATAATGCTGCATCTGTTTCAAAAGATGAAATACACAATGTACGTAAGTCTGTTTCATTTTTGGGCAATATATTGTATTGTTTAAATGTTTTATCCAGGTCTGACAGCCTACAGACCTTGCCCACGTCTGAAAACTGGATGCGTATTTGAGGAGGTGATGAAATAATAACTCTGGATATTAACGCGAGTCAAAATATATTTACAACGGAAACTTTATGTTACAATAATTTGTACAAGTTTAATATTATTCTTGCTTAGAGGTAAAGCAGGTAGAGAGGGCGAACACTAGAACCGGAATGAATTTGCAAATGAAAATTGCGTTTAACGCACCTAGCTGGAGAGTGGTGACCGATGATAACACAGTGCAAAAATGATATTTTATGGCTGTTCGCTGCCTCGCCTACCTCCAAGGGAAAAAGTAATCATTTTCTTGCATCTCTCTCACAAAACAAAATGTGACGTCTACGTGGATCCCTACAATACTATTAACTGTTACGATAATTTTGAAGGTGTTGAATATAGTTACAATGATAATATTAAAGTGTGAGTGAATTTCGAAAATTCCAAAACGTCAAACGTCAATGCACTGATGGTTTTGCCTTTGTCCTTAAACCAACTTAAACGAATTTTGCTACATCTTTCTTACACACAAATAACAATAACCGAAGGTTACGGGATCGAATCCCGGCGTGGCAAATAAATTTTATTTGATTAATTTGTGTTGTTTCACAATTTGTTCATTTTGGCACGTTCCAGAGTGGAAGATACTCTCAGAATCGCCCTGGTGTAAGACCACCATTCAGAATTGAAACGTTGCTTGAAATTACAAAAACCGTGTTTGGTGACCAGATCTGAATAGCCAGGTATTTCCCCACCTTCCTCTTCCCTTTCTCCTTCCCCTCCCCACTACCTTCAGCCTCACAACATACCCCAATCGGGGATGCCATAGTCTCACTGGCTTCAGACGGGAGCAGTTAGGACTTTTGTGCGGTATTCATATAAAAAAAAAATTGTCGAAAATGAGAAAAACGGTGAACGTGTGTCTGCATTCGCCAAAGGAAACATAGAATAACTATCACTTCACGTACAATGGAGTGGTGTGATTTAATCAGTTAGCGATAGAGCTGAGATTAGAACTCAACTAAAGTAAATTGTAAAATAAATTAACATAATACCTTAAATAATTTAGCTACCTACAATCACGTGAACAATTAATTAACCATACTTAATCAATAATACCCATACATTTTAGACTCCATCCATCTAATCTACCTTCTACCTTCCCACAATCCCAATCTAATTTTCCTGATTAAATAGTATGTAAAATATTTTAAACTTAATCTGAATTATAAAATCGAATTAATATTATTGTCAAGCTTATTTGGATGTATAATTTTAATCTGTTAAGTTCACCTCCCATAACAAAGGTACTTCCCTAGCATGGCGGGTGAAATAACACTAAAAAGTGTACCTTTTTTTCGTGAAATAAAAAAAAATGTATCATACATCTCCCTCACACGAATAAAATACATGAATCGTAAGATATATCTGTTTCCTCCAAAGTACTACTTTTTTTACTTTAGGGCAGTGATTCCCAAAGTGGTCCAGGTGGACCCCCAGGGGTCCACGGGAGACTCGACGGGGGAATACGTTGGCGTGATAAAAAAATGGGGTCCACGAAAATTTATATGGTTTCGATAGTAAAGAACAAAAATGTTGGCTTGGCTTTACCTATCAATGTAGGCAGACAACACACTACTAAAAAATTTTTGGGTGATTTTTGACAGGCTGTATTTCGGTGAAAACTGGTCGTATTGAGACATACAAAAAACATTTTGAAGCTTTAACTAGATTTTGAGCTACGGTTCTCATGCAATCCTAATAGATAGTACGAAAAAATAATTTTGCAATATTTTTGGTCCACGGGCTTGAAATTTTTTTAGTCAGGCCGGCTTATGGATCAGGTAGTCGTAATATTTAGCAATAATTTCCTTTTTTTATAACCTCCCTTAATTTTTTTAAGTAGTGTATTTTAAGAAGGTCAGCGACTGTACTTGTAAAAACTTTCATATTCTATATTTAATTCTATTAAGCTGGGAAATACAGTACGGGACTAGGTTTTTTTAATGATTTTCAGGAATTTTTAGGCATGGAGGAAATGGGTATAATTTATTGAAACTTTGAGGTCATTTTATACATCTATTTAAGAAAATATTGTGAATTTTTCGAAGCATTTCCTCGGAAAATTTGAAAATTATCAGCAGGTTTGCATCGAACGTCACCATCAGACGTAGCTTTTGTTTGCATTTTGGAGGCCATAGTTTTCATCTCAAATCAATAGGGTTTTATATTTAAGAACATATGTTTCTTCTATTGTAAACCTAACTTTTTCCAAAAAAATTGGAAATAAACTTTTTTACAGGAAACAGGAAACCTTGATTTTATGCCATTTTTTTGCAATTAAAAAATACATTTGACAATGATATTACTACGAATTTCGGTTCACATAGATAGCAAATTATATTTGCAAATTTTTAAAATGTTTGGTTAAAAACTTTCTGAGCTAGAGTGCACATAAATTCAAAAAAAGTTGTTTCGAAAAAAAATGAGTTTCAAGTTTACCACGCGGTTCGGCACAAACACCCTCACAACGCCGGAACGAATTGAAATTTTTATTTAAAACCATGGGAACATAATGCAACAGGTTATTCTAACAATTTATGAAATAAAAAAATAAAAACATTTTTTGAGTCGTCTACACGTATTTCCCCCCTTAGTCTGTAATCTTACTATTTTAATAAATAGAACACAAGAAAATACACTATTTTTTTTTTATTTACACAACTCCGAATTTAGGGTTGGAACTCAGCCGCGACGCAAATTTCCATCGTTAGATCTAATCTTCACATTTTTTAACGAGTTTTGGGAATGTGGTAGAAATGTAGCAGCAGGTGTCCACCGAAATCAGTAAAATTTTGAAAGGGGTCTACGAGAAAAGTAAGTTTGGGAACCTCTGCTTTAGGGGAAACAGATATCTTTACATAGTATAGAATGAAGTCGCTTCCGCTGTATGTGCGCTTAGATCTTTTAAACTACGGAATGGATTTTCGTGCGGTTTTCACCAATAGATAGAGTGATTTGAGAGGAAGGTTTGTATGTACAAAGCATTCATATGATAGTAGTGAAAAGTCGAGAAATTCAAAGATTCAATTCAGGCAGTGGGCAACGGGCAGCCGGAAAGCGGGCGGTTTATATTTGATATGAATGCAAATTAACAGAAGGCGTTGGTTATAAAAGTTGGGTAAGCCACAGCAACGTGTGGCTGGGTCTGTTAGTAATTAATTAGATATATCTGTTTCCTCCATAGTACAACTTTTTTTTTTACTTTAGAGGACACAGATATATCTTGGAGGAAACAGGCACACGTCCATTGCGTATCGCATGTTTTGCCTCACCAATATTTCATGATTAAGAAATCGCTGCGGCTTTATTAGAATAAATAACTTTTACGATTTTTTGAGCCGTCACGGTACCGTAATCGTTAATCGTTACGTTATTGAGTTTTTGGATGACATTGAAAGAAATATTATTTAAAAAAATGTTTATTTGCCGTGAACATTAAATTAATGTCTTCTTTACATTGGAAAGAATAATTGATGTTATTTGGAAAATCAGAAAACTTGTTTATTTTATTTGTTATTGGCTTTTATTCTGCAAGGTTTTCTTGGATGTGTATATATTCAAGGTGTAAGGTTTGATGGAAAGGCGTAAAAATTATAATTCGATACAGTTCGTAGAATTACATTTACGTTAAGTCTTTCATGTTTTCACTCGATGGAAAAAATCTATTTTAGTTGTTTGGACATTTCGAAAATTAATTCGTAGAATAAAAATAATCAACGCCGTTTTTCTCTGAAAGTCGTTACTTTACCTTTTTACAGTGTAACAATATATACAAAAATTCTATGAATTCACAGATTGATTGGTTTACTTGATTACTTATAACATATATATACTTGTAAAAAAAAGCAATAAATGTAACACAATAAAAATACATTTTTAACCACGGGCATATTATGTCGGAAGTTCAGAAAATTTTCGCTTTGTAATAAAACCCAAATAAATAGAGTTATCCATGGACATATGAATATATCTGGACCTGCCCTAAGTGATAAAAGCGTATTCTTTCCCCTTTCTCATACCGGTTCCATGGAGCCGGCTGGGCTTACGAGAGCCTCGCTTGATTCTAAAAAATGTGATATCATCATTCTTGTCCTGACCAGCGTCGAGCTCACATCGTACATTTTACGAAATAACACGTCAAAAATGAGTGCTTGTGCTATACATGCTATACCCTAAAATATGTGAACATAGCGAATGTGGGCGGTTCTCCGTGAGCTCGTCGCTGGTTACAGGGGTAGGTAAATTATGAAACATTTATAAAAGTGTCTTAAGTGTGAAAATCGGCGAACTTTACTTTTCCGCATTTGGACTTCACAAATATGTTAATAACGTGACGAGCAATTCGGCTCCCATGTAAAAAGGTCTATTCATTCAAAAGCAGATTTTGCTTTTAAGAACTAAATGGTGATATTATGATGCGAGATGCCTATATACTGTCAGATTGATTTTTTAACGAATCAGTCATCTTTCCCCTCTTCGCCCCTTATAGTTTGGTTTTACCCCACATCTGTATCTTCTGGTCTATTAATTTGGATGTCTATGGAGTTATCCGAAAACTAAAAACTGTTGTGAACGGTGGTGAAACACACTTTCAGATTTTATTACTAGAAATCATTTAGAAATACACAAAATTTTTGAAATGTTAAAATTTTAAATGCAAGCATGTTTTTTTTTTTAAATGACATACTTTACTTTTTTAAAACTAAAATTACTGATAACGTAAAAAAAGAAAAATCCACCCAAATATGTATATATATTATTGCATTCGCACTTTTTGCTCGTTTTACATGAATACAAATTTCACGAATTTCATAATTTTTCTCAAATGAGAGTTCATAGAGGTGCACATTTTAATTTTTCTATGTTTAGCTTCTATTATAAAGCGTGGAGTTTTCCTATTTCTAAAACCGTTTAGATCATATTTCTCACCATGGCAGTAGGGAGATACAATGATTTCTATGAGACCTATGTGAGCTGTTCTCAAAAGCGAACAAATTAGCCTGACCGTTTAGACAAGACATAAAAGAAGGCCACAAAATAACAAAATTGATCAGGGTTTACTTACAGAGTATTAAGTTACCTGTTGTACTTTCACTGCACACTTTGACAAAACTGAAAAGCATTTACATACCAAATAATACGGCATAATATTGTGAAAAACATTTAGATACCGTGCTGTTATTAAATAACTTGATTACATAATATTTTGAATTTTGAAAGGTTAAACAACCCTTCCTTTGTTCGTTCGCATGTGATTCTATCCTTTAAACGCGGTGTTTGGGATTTAAGGTATTTAGTCCAGGTTGACGTGTCGCCGCTCCTGTTACTGCTGAAAAGTTGTCGTTGGTGTTTCCATTTTCTGAAACAAAGTCTTTTATGCACGAATATTCTGCTTTCAAAATTCCTCCCGAGTGCAAAGTAAAACACGTACTAGCACTTCTCTGGGCTTAAAAATCTTTGGCTAAGGATGCATACGTTTTGTAGGCATTAAAATTTTTGAATGTAGCTATCACTTTGTGGTTATCCATTATAGAAAAATGAAACCATACAACTTTGTATAAACCACTTTTTATATAATGCGTAAATCCTACCGGTTTCGGAACAAACGTTCCTTCTTCAGGGAAAGCTTATACTAATTTGACAGTTTCGAACAATGTTTTATTATGGTAGGGGTGGAGCCGTTGCTAGTTAATAATGTAGATTGGGTGGGTAGGTATTAGTGTAGAGTGGGTGGGTAGGGGAACAACAACAACCGGTAGGATTTGCACATTATATAAGTGGGATAAGTTTTAAGATTTTCACGGCCAAAAGCATTCTCGTTATTTGTTTTTGGCGTGTTATGCCGTGTTGCGCTATCTCCTTCTTTAGCCAACGTTTCGGACATCGTTGCAGTGTCCATCATCAGAGCAGATCCGGCAGATCCGGTAGATGTGTAATTTTTAGTCGTGAAGTGTGTGCTTATTTACTTCGAAGCGATACCGTGTCGCCAGCACCACTAACAACATAATCAACCCAATAACAAATACAAAATAATCGTTTCAAGCAGTGGCGTCATCGTGCGGAACGGAATAGAAAGTTCATTAAAACGTGGTATTTATGCTAGTCAGGGGCAAGTACGTTTGCGAGATGCCGACCGAAGTGGCTCCATCTCTTAATGAATTTAAAATTAGAAATCACAATGGTAAGAATTTAAGAAATAGAATTACAATGGTTAAAACGAATTTAGTAAATATAAATTAAAATGGTTTACCACGAGCTGGCATTGCTGTATAATTAGACATGGTTCTATTAATATTAAATGAATTTTACTATAATTAGAATTACACGGGTTAAAGAACATTTGACATTTGCAAACTTTTTGAACACTGTCTCAAAACGGGATATTTTGCAGTCCAGGATGATAATCCAATAGTCATTTTCAAAATTGGAATTTATTTTTCAAGAATTTAGGCCATTCCGTGAATTTTCACGGGTCAGCGCTGGTACATCTAGTTAAGAAGACAGAGCGCGATAAAATTTATTGAGAGCATCTTCAAAATGTTATTGGTTAAAAAAATTGTTCTTATTTGTAAAACTGATGTTCAATTTTATTGAAATCTCCTACTCATTTTCACGCAATAAGATTTCAGTAATATTATCTTCACAAATTCTTTGAAAAAGTGATGTAAAACCCTTGAAAATTAAACCGCTCTGGGTGCGAACCCAAAGCTAAATTGATTACAATGCGTGCAAGTTGCAAGAAAGAGCAAAAATATTAAATATTTTGGTAGAAAGCAGTCACTTTATGGTTTGACATATTAATTAAAGGAAAACAATCACTTTGTTTGTAACCACGATTTATTGATTTAATTTTTATTTACCGACCGGTTTCGCTTAATACAAGCATCTGTTTTAATTTATCAGTTTTAATTTATACCCTGAAGATGCTTGTATTAAGCGAAACCGGTCGGTAAATAAAAATTAAATCAATAAATCGTGGTTACAAACAAAGTGATTGTTTTCCTTTAATTTAAAAATATTAAAGGTTTTTTTAACCAAATTGATTTGATAATGAAGACGCAAAACTAAAATAAAGCCGGAATTTTAGCGACTTAAGTAAAGGAGATATGCACAAAAATTTTCGGCATATTGGACACTCCCACGCTTGAATTTGCCCTAGCAGGCAGGCGTGGAAATAGATCTTTCCGCGGGGTGTACTTTAATTATTTCTGATCAACGTATTTCTAAAACCTCATATCTTTATAGAGAATCCCTTGGACAGTTACCAATTCATCGTCGAGAAAATAAAATGAGGTCCTTACCGCAAATGTCATAGATAAACAATTTTCTTATGGTGAGGTACTGTTTTTATTACTTTTACAAGTTAATAGCTTACATCCCTCGGGCATCCGTCTGAAAAAAATGATGTAATATTTACGAATTTGTCAAAATTGTCAGTCTTGTGGCATCTTAAGAGCCACCCGGAAAATTTATTTACGAGAAATATATTAAATTGCGTGATCTTGATTATACCCTTAAGAGTAGGTATTGAAAACATTCCCGTGTTAATTGCTGACGGCATTTCATCCATGCATGTCAGGAATCCATCTATCTGCCCGTAACTACGTGGCGTGTGTGGTAATTGAGGTTGGGTTTGAAATATGTCACTTTAATTACGAAATAAGTCTTTACTTCAGCAACAAATAATATGTTTGATTTTTACCAAGCTTCCAAATGGAACTTTAAAAACTACAATTTTCAGATTTTCATCATTTTTTTTGGGGTGTTATGCCGTGTTGCGCTACCTCCTTCTTTAGCCAACGTTTCGGACATCGTTGCATCATCAGGGCAGATCTGGCAGATCCGGTAAATGTGTCCGGATCCAGATAGCCCCGGTAGCGCAACACATTAAACACCCCAAAAACAAATAACGAAAATGCTTTTTTTCTTGACGTGACAATCTTAAAACTTATCTACATTTTTCACAGGTTAAACAAACTCAATACCAAATACTACCCATATTGGTATTGAAACAGCTTTCGGACTTCTTCATACATTCAAAGGTCCTTTTCAATGTTTTATCATCTGCCATTATCTCTCTCCTTTCCTAACAAAGCCTAACTTGGTAAACCAAATCGAAGAAGACGACAAAACCTCTACCCGCCTTTGCCGGGTATATCTTTTTATATACGTGTATATCTTTGTTGATACATATCTTTTTAATAAATATAATATTATGTTATTTGCCCGCCTCGGAACAGATTCTGTCTAGTGAGGTGGGTAAAAGAAAACTAGATAAATGAAAATAAAATAAAAGCCCGGGTTGCCGGCACTGAAATTGAATAGAATTAAACATGCCATATACCTACATGTCTATCAACAAATCAATTGAAATATTATCTCGATCGTGACCACACCAGTTATTTGAATCTGTTGCAAAATTGCTTTCTTATACGTTTTACATAATACCTTTTTATGTTAACTATCGGGTGAACTGTGCCAAGTGACCAGACTGACCAGTGGACTTAACCAATCATCAAACATTTAAAGGTAGGGCTTTCTCGATTTTTTTCGAAACGCTACCAAGATTCACATACCTAGGCTCCCTGATAACAAACCACAATAATACCACAGAGGAGATCCAGAAGCGCATAGCGCACAGTGAACGCAAATCGCTGTTATTTCCGCCTACAGAACTAATTAAAGTCCAGACTGCTGTCCAGAAACACGAAGATATTAGTGTACAACACTTATCAGACCAGTACTTACGTACGCAGCTGAAACTTGGCTACTAACTAAGAAAAATGAGCGAGCACTGGACGTTTTTTAAAGCAAAATTTTGAGACGCATCTTCGGACCGGTTCTAGAAAATGGATTTTGGCGCAGACGTTATAACAATGAGCTCTATACTGTGTTTAAGGAGCTAAACGTCGCAAAATTTATAAAACTGGGAAAATTTCGGTGGCTGGGTCATGTGGAGAGAATGACCGAGCATCAAGCACCAAAATCCCTGTTGAACTCAAGACCAATAGGGCGAATAGGCCTGGAAGACCAAGACTAAGATGGAGCGACAACGTCCTCAAAGACATATCTATCTTGGAGCTTCTAAACTGGAGAGAACTGGCACAAAACCGAGATGAGTGGAGGAAGATTTTTGAGGAGGCCAAGACCCACCAGGGGTTGTAGAGCCAATAGTGATGATGATGACAATCCGTGGAATCAATAAAAATTTTTACTCTTACAGAATGAGCTTTGTTGTTAGACATCTATTTTCATGCTCTGGTTTCATTTTACACTTTACAGCTTTACAAAACGGAAGAATATATAATATTTAACTTGTTCGTTCTCTGCATTTCTCAAACGCGAGCATCGTTCGTACGAAATGTTGAACAATGAATGTCAGCGCATTACAACCAACTAATTATTCTAGCGAGTATTTGCGGTATGATTGTGTGTCACGAAAGCGTGACACAATAATTTAATCAACAAATAAAGCTTTAACTTTGTGTGACAGCAATGCTCACTCACTGTCACATTGAATTCATTAATTCGTGTGTGAACATAGTCTTTATGCTTTTTAATTTGTAGGAGCAGACGCAGGAACTAAGACAAATCGGAGGAATAAAGCGAAACTGGATTTTTATTTTGTTTGTGAATACCTCACAAGAGTCCCAAATTTTTTTTTTTTTTTTTTACATTAACTCCACACAGGAGGCCATGAGGAAAATAATTTCCCTCAGGGTCTATGTCATCTGGGATGCTGTGTGGAGGGTCTTTTTGAGGAGAGGAAGGAATGAACATTGGTCTTGAAGAGACCCATGTTGTAGGAAGGAGGAAACACAGAGGCCGGCAAATCATTCCACAGCCGAGCTGTTAAACACAAGAACGAGTCGAAGAAACGACCCGTTCTCACGTGACATATGTCAACTGTGTACAAATGTTGTCATTCTAATCCCATCTGGAGCTAGTGAAACTATAGCATCCCCAATTGGGGTATGTTTTGAGTCTGAAGGTAGTGGAGAGGGGAAGGAAATGGTAAAAAGGAAGGTGGGGAAGTACCTGACTATTCAGATTTGGCTTTAAAAAAGTTTATATGTCTTAGTTCCTAAAGACAACGGCATCTTGGGTATCATCTCCCAATTGGGGTATGTTTAGTGGCTGAAAGTAGCAGAGAGAGGAAATAGAAGGGGAAGGGTGAGTTGGGTAAGTACATGGCTATTCAGATCTGGACACCAAACACGGCTAAAGCCGTTTCAAGCAAAGTTTCAATTCTTAATGATGGTCTTACATCAGAGCTATACTGACAGTATCTTCCACTCTAGAACGTGCCGCAAATATACTAAATATTATTTTTAATTATTTAATTATGAAATAACATAAATTAATCAAATTAAATTTATTGTCGCACGCCAGGATTCGATTCCACGACATTCGGATTGTGAATCAAGAGCCTTGCCCCTCTACTACGGAGGCCGTTTCTTGAAGCTTCGTGACAACATGTTTTTATCAACTTTACCGTTGGCCTAAACGAAACGAAAAAAAAAATTATTTACCTTACACGGCTAAAGCCATTTGAAGCATTTGAAGCAATTCTGAATGGTGGTCTTTCACCAAGACGATACTGAGAGTGTCCTGCACTCTGGAACGTGCCGGAAATATACTTGATATATATAATTTTAAATCAATTAATTGTGAAATAACACAAATTAAACAAATAAAACTTATTTGCTCACGCCGGGGTTCGATCGCGCGACCTTTGGATTGCGAGTCGAGAGCCTCACTCCTCGACCACAGAGGCCATTTCCAACAGTTTTATGATAACATATTTTTATAAACTCTACTTTTGGCCTAAACGAAACGAAAAAAATAAATACGCTTTCAAACAGCTTCCGATTTCATGAAAAAATTCCCGCAGCATCCAACGTGCAATCAACATTTTTCATTCAACAGAGTCCCCTTGATAAAGGTGATTGTTTTATGTCAGTTTTTCAAACAGGAGCCATGATTAGTTGGCAAATGCATGTCATGTTCAGAAAGGCCTGAAACAAGCAAATTCATAGCTATTTCCGTAATATAACCTCCATCGCAAAAATATTCTGTGTTTTTAATTTAAAATTTCTGATGACATGACGTGTTATTAAAATATTCAAATAAAAGGAGTCTGGTTTTGACAGTGCGAGAACAATTGTTATGGCTGATGTATGCACATTAAATAATCTTTTTTTTTTTTAATTGCGCATTCTTTTGATATGTTTGAAAATCGTAAAATCATTGACAACCTTTTTGATATCTATCTATATCCATACAAATATAAATGAATCGCCTATATGTTTTTTTTTTTATATGAATACCGCACAAGAGTCCCAACTGCTCCCGTCTGAAGCCAGTGAGATTACGGCATCCCCAATTGGGGTATGTTGTGAGGCTGAAGGTAGAGGGGAGGGGAAGGAGATAGGTAAGAGAAAGATGGGGAAGTACCTAGCTATTCAGATCTGGTCACCAAACACGGCTAATGCCATTTCAAGCAATTCAATTCTGAATGGTGTTCTTACACCAGGGCAATACTGAGAGTATCTTCCACTCTGGAACATGTCGCAAATATACTAAATATTATTATAAATGAATTAATTTTGAAATAACACAAATTAATCAAATAATATTTATTTGCCACGCCGGGATTCGATCCCGCGACCTTCGGTGTGCGAGTCAAGAGCCATACCGCTGCACTACGCCGGCCGCTGTACGTACGTATGCGCATAATTTCTGAACGACTTTACATATTTCATTCAAACTTTGGGGATTTGATGTGTGCATGCCCGCGAAGGTTTCTATATATACTGAAGAGCTCTGGCATTATGAAATTTATCTTTAAAAAAATGCAATAGGTGACACGCGAGATATTTGAAAACTGAATGCATGAAAACGGGACTGAATGAATGGAATGCGGGAGGGGGTAGGGGAACCCGGGAGGGGGAGGGTAATTCGGGAGGGGGGAGGGGACTCGGGAGGGGGGAGGGGAACTAGTGAGGTGGGTTTGCGGGACGGAGAGGGGGCGAGTGTGATGGACGGGACGAATGGGAAAGGACACGCAGGGAGAAACAATTTATTTAATAAGTGGCATAGCAACGCATTCCGGAAACTCGCTATAATTATATAAATGGAGCGACCGATCGAAGTGATTTTTTAAACAAAGATAATTGGAGGACTAGGAAATGACATCATCATCATCATCATCTGTAGCTCTACAACCCAGGTCGGGTCTTGGCCTCCAGCAGAGCCTGCCTCCATGACTGTCGGCGTTGCGCCAGTTTCGGATGCCGATGGTGCTTGCATCCTTCACCACTCCATCTAGCCATCGAAGCTTTGGTCTTCCAACTCTTCTCCGACCCCCAGGTGCACCATCCATAATTCGCTTTGGAATATCTCCTTCGCTCATTCTCTGGATATGTCCAGCCCACCTGAGTCTTCCAGTTTTGATTTCCTTGGAGATATTAGGGTCCTCGTAAAGATCGTATAGCTCCTGGTTGTATCTGATACGCCATTCTCCATTATCACAGACTGGGCCGTAAATCTTTCGCAGCACCTTCCTTTCAAAACTTTCTAAGGCTTTCTAGGGAAATGACATAGGCTACTTTTAATCCCGGAAAAATTATTTTATTCCCGTGGTAAAATTCTTTATCCATTAATTTCCCCCTAATACCATGCGAGCAAATTCGTGCGAAAAAGCTAGTTTATAATATTAAAAAAATGCTTTTCTTTAAATGATTAGACATTTTGATAGACACTATCTACTTAAATTATGGAAACTTGTCCAAACCCTTAAAAAATAAATTGTCTCATGCTCTAAAAATGTTCTTCTTCTTCTTGTGCCCTGTCCGTTCAACGGACGTTGGCTATCATGTTGGCTATGCAGATTTTGTTTACTGCGGCCCGGAACAGCTCCACGGCTAAACCACTGTCTCAGGTTTTTCAGCCATAAGGTTCTCCTTCTTCCAGGGCCCCGTCTTCCGGCAATCTTTCCCTGCATTATGAGATGCAGGATCTCATACTTCTCTGGATGTCTCATCCATGTCGTTTTTATAGTTTTAATTACTTCCTTTTCTTTATTAATCCGAACCATAACATCTTCGTTTGTAACCCTGTCAATATATATGTCATAAGCTGGATGGACAGGGTTACAAAAATGTTGAACACCAAATCGAAATTTTTTTTATACCATCAGGCTTAGGAATTAATTATTTGTGAAGAAAACACACCATTCGAAATGCTTTGTGTCGCTAAAACAAGTCATTTACTCTAATTATTGAATTTTTAATATATTTATTTTTATTCTGTCCACGAGTAATTTTGTATTGTTTTCATGTTTTTATTTTATTTTATTATTCTCACAACCTTTAGTTAAGTTAACAATAGTATCTACATAGAATATCAACCTCAGGTAGATGATTTATTACTTTAATATTTTTAGAATTAAATATTATTTATGATTACATTCTCATTAAGACTCCCTTTCCAAATATATTTTCATAATACATTTTTTTATTTATTTATTCATAAATAAAATACACGACGTTTCACGAAACATTTACGAAGCATGGATATACATGAATTAATCGTACCAGGTAAATCTTTACATAGTATAAAATGAAGGGAGGCGTCTACTAATATCTACAGGAATTCCAAAAACTGAAAAAATCGAACTAATATCTATGAGAATCAAAGTGTTGACGAATATCTACAGCTCAAACTGTTGATTAATATCTATGAGAACCAAAGTGTTGACGAATATCTACAGCACTGGCAGAGGTTGGATTTGCAATTATGTATAGCATATTGGAATAACGTAATATTGCGTATGCAGTATAAAAAACTTAATTTATGTAAGTATGTATGTAAAAATCCCTAATATCGGACTATTGGACACATTTAGCTGATTAGTCCAACCTACGCTCTGTAGATATTAGTTCAACCTACGCTCTGTAGATATTAATCAACACTCTGAAGTTCGTAGATATTAGTTCAACATATGAGCTGTAGATATTTGTCAGACATACAGGCTGTAGATATTAGTATCTGGAGTCAAATGAAGTCGCTCACGCTGTATGTGCGCTTAGATCTTTTAAACTACGCAACGGATTTTCATGCGGTTTTCACCAACAGTTAGAGTGGTTCATGAGGAAGATTTTTAGGTATGTAATTTGTAAAGGTTTTGTGTAAATTGGTTGAAATACATAATATATTTGGCCAAGCGGTAGCGGGCAGTGGGCAGCGTTGTGTGGATTTCATTTAACAGATGGCGTTGGTTATAAAGGTGGGTTATATTCGTTAGCCACAGCAACGCGTGGCCGGGTTTGCTAGTATGTACATAATTTAATTTATTAGGACTGAATGCCGTTGGCGGTACTAAAAAACTGTAAAAAAATTGAAGCTAGCAGTCCACAATGGAGTGCTGGTACCTAAACTGATGTATAGCAGTGAGGCACGGAACTGGCAGAAGAAGAATGAAAGTAGACTAAATGCTGTTAAAATGAGATCCCTGAGGCGTATGTCTCTTAAAACCGCGTATGATCGTGTGAGAAATGTGGAGATCCGCAAAGAATGCAAGGCCTATGTAAGCGTAATGATTTAAATTTAAAAAAGCACCCTCAGATGGTTTGGGAATGTAGAGCGAATGAACGAAGAAAGTAGTGCAAGAAGAATATATTATGACCCAAATGTAAATGGTAGAATAAGTCGGGGGTGCCTGAGGAAGACATGGCATGATCAGGTGAATCAGGAATTAATTCTTGGTCGAAGGGAATTAGTGTTTAAGACGACCTACACTAAATATGTCACAGCCATCTGACATCGGCCTATATAAAAAGCAATTGATAGCCATAGAAAATCACACGAATCTGACAGGACAGCTCGGCCGAGAACTATTTCGTTCTCACAAAAAATACAGAATAGCCATTCTGATACATAGACGGGCCATGTCAAGAGTCAGAATAATGGAAGAGCATGTATAAGACGATGTATGAATGTGAATGAGGCAAAGAGAGTGTGCCAAGACCGAGTTGTTTGGCGGTCCGTCCTCTCTGCCTACCCCTGCAGAGAAACGACGTGATGAGTAGTTAATTAGTTAGTTAGTTAGTTAATTTATTATACTTATGTCCATTAAATTTCGGCTACCATCATAAAGCATATGCTTGGCACCAGTCGAAAATTTTTGAACTAAAACATTTACGTAAATAAATAAGAAAACCTTCAACTTTTCGAAACACGAAGGTGCCTAAAGAAGAATTTTACTATGAAGAATTAAAATTAAGAAGTTTTATTTTTTTAAATATATGGATATTTGGAAAATGGGGTGAGAATTTCTGGATTAACGGAAATTCTTCAACCGATCGGCACATCTCTATCAAGTACATACCGAATTCCTTCTGGCGAAGAATTCAAATAATCCACGGGAGAACTCTGGAAGTTGTATGAACACGGTTAAAATCTGAAGTATACTTATGGATAGGAGCTTCAGCGTTCTCTTATCTAATCTCTCTGGTCCTCTGGTGAAACTACGTGATTTTACATACCTGTACAGAAACACCTTTGCAGGAATACGGGGACTTGCAAACTAGTATAGACAGATTTTAACATCATACGCGGAATTTTCTATGATAATTATTTGTTACGACGTCACTATTCTAGATAGCTTTCCCGCTTTTCCAGTAAGTTTTCCCTCAGAGATTCAACTCTTCGATAAGAATCGTAGCTGCAAGAATATTGGTTAGGTTAGGGTGAAGGTGAACGAGGTTGAATTCTAACGCAGGGTTTTACATTGTTTGGCACTGCGAATAAAATTGTATCTGAACCTTGAAATCTAATTCAAATTATTATTAATTTGAATTGGATTATTAATTATTTCAAATAGTTAATTTTATAACTTTATGTCCGGGTTAAATCTTCCCCATAGGAAAAACTAAACCCTTCCACACACTTTCCCACAAATGATCATCTAACTAGACAATCCACGCTATGCAAGTGTACTTTGTGAGTATAATAAATACAAAACAATACAAGAACAACATACCAACCTACCAGAAACCAAATAGGAAAATAATTCTCCAATTCCAGATATTTTCACATCAAAGGGTTTGGCTCGGTAGAACTCCTAGCTGAACCTCAATTTAAATATTTAAAAAATCTTTTGTAATCCTACATGTGTTTAAACCGATTGATTTGTGCATTTTTGTGTATAAATTCTTTGATAAATCTAATAAGCATTATTTTTTAATGAGAGAGCTAGGCATAATGCCAGTAGCCGTAATAACAAAAAATGGTAATATTTTTATAGTCTGTGAATTCCAAATTCTTTAAATCTCGTTTCCTAAACCTGTACATTTTCTTATTTTTTCAAAAACCGATTTCTTAATATTACAGGAATTTGGAAAAGCGCCATCAATGATATAAATTATTTTTAAAAATTTCACCATGTAAAACAATATTAGGTCTATTATGACTAATTGTTCTGTCCGTTAGTATGGTTTTATCATAATATATTTTATAAAATGCATTTTCTTTGGTTCATATTCATAATATGGTACTATATTACGGCAGTCAATCAAGTTATGTTAAATTACCAAACTTTGGTGAATTATTTTTAAAACCTGATTGTATGCTCGGACGGCGCTGATACAGAACATCCCGATATAATATATTCCATAGTTTCCGGAAAAGCCAAATATTTTCTTCATAAATTATCAATTTGATTTGTAAATTTGATTAAATGCTTCTTATAACTTTTAGTATTGATGACTCTACCTTGAATGGCAAACATAAATCCTTCTATTTCTGCGCTCAACTCTCCGTTACTCAACCATTTGTTTGACGAAAGTTTGTCAACATACGTTTGGTTGAGATAATTGAAGTGTTTTGCGTGAATAATTTTATTTGACCAGGAATCTAATAATTCCTGGTTAGTATTTATAAGAGTGTTGGCATTCTCGTCATATAAATTTAAAGGTGTAATGTTTCTATAAGCCTTGCAAATTATAATAATTCTTGTGATTATTAAACCGAAACGTCATAGTTCCCAATTGGAGAATATATGTTTTGAGACTAAAGGTATAGGTGAGAAGTAAGATGAGGAGGGGAAGATGGGGAAGAACGTAGCTATTCAAATCTGGTCACCAAATATGGCTAAAGCAACTTTCAGGAATATCTTTAGCTTAGCAATTAACAGAGTAAAGTAACCAAATATAGAAGAGTATCCCCAATATGGAATACGGGCATTTCTCTTAAGTAAATACTTCTAAACGCAATGAACCGTAATCGTCAATATTTTTAATCACTATATTCGCGTACCGGTTTCAACTTGTCAGTCGAGCCAGTTCTGTGTCCACCGTGAGATGGTTTTGTTTCAATTCTGAATGGTGGTCTTGCACCAGAGCGATATTGAGAGTGTCTTTCACTTTGAAACGTACTGGAAATATACAATATATTATTTTAAATGAGTTAATTGTGAGATAATATGAATCATTCAAATAAATTTTAGTTGCGCACGCTGGGATTTTAACCCTAGATCTTCGGATTGCTAGTCAAGAATCTTACCTGACCATGGAGGTCATCTTTGTTGTTATGTTTATCTTTGACGTAACTGTATAATATGGACACAAAATAAAAGTACCTAATAAGAAATTAATAACATAAAATAAAAATTTAAAAACGGTTGTTTGAAAATTTATTGTGAATGATACCACTTTCAACAATTTGTAAGAAATTATTATTTCTCATTGTTTTAATATTAAGATCTACGTAATTTTTTTTTGTATTTTTGTCAGTTGTGCTAGGGTGGACGAAATTGTTTTCTCTTCTTCTGAAAACGGTATTCCAAAACGAGGATTGCAATCAAACTGAATACCTCATTTAGTCGTAATAACCCAGTTGAAATTCTTAAAAATATTCGAGTTATCCCAATGTCATCTCTTTCCAAAAGTAATTGTTTATTTACAAATAAAACCTCTTCGTTGAAATCCCAACTTTTTTCGCATCTCTCCGAATGATATCAACCTCGGTACCTATTTACATGGGAGATCCTCTTCAAATCCAATTCGCCCCACAAAAATATACGTGTTGGGAACAAATTATTATTTAAATTAGTCCATGTCCTCCTCAGCTGCGTGACGCGACATTCGTGCGTGATAAAAATCCCGATGATAACACCCCTCTGTTGTTTATCAACCTCTAAACCAGGGGATGGGACTAATGCAAACAACAATATCTACAGATAGACGTGGGGTATCACGGAATGAGGTCGAAATCATTATTTTGTCACCTTGTTGCCAAAATAATATACTATTATCGAACGTATAGAGTTTAGGAGTACCTTTAACTTGGCAATGAAAATAAAGTAACACCATTTGGAATAATATCCCTTATATGGAATACCGGCATTCATCTCTTTCAATCACTATACGCGCATGCAGATTTCAATTTGTCAGTCGAGAGAGTGCTGTGTCCACGGTGAGACCGTTTTGGTTTTTGAAGATAAACCTGGATCAAGTGCCTCATGTACGAACTCTGGGTACATAATGATTGCACTGGTGCAGAGTTCGACACCTGGATTTGTAATCTTTACAAGTAGTTTAGGATCCTTTTCATCTTTGACCAAAGTTACTAAAGTAACTCATAGAAGGTTGATTTTTTAGTTAGTTTTTGTAGAGTTGTATATTTGGGCTACCTATTCCATAATAAGATATCTTTATGTTGATTTTTTTTGAGAAATTATAGTACTTGTGATTAATAAATATAATAGACGACTGTTACTACATACGTAAAGCGCAAATATATGACTAATTGTAATTTCGAACTTAAGTTTTTGAATAAATGAAACAATGTTACTTTGTTGTATATTTGAGTAAAGCCGACCGGTTTCGGAAGGACCGTTCCTTCTTCAGGGCAAACTTATACTGATTTGACAGTTATAACAGTTATAACTGTCAAATCAGTATACGTTTGCCCTGAAGAAGGAACGGTCGTTTCGAATGGTCGTTAACGTTTTACCTCAGTCTGATTTCGAAAAACTTTGTTGAAAGCCCGGGCAACATCAGGGACGTCAGCTAGTAAGCCATGCATTTAAATAATTTTGTCATGTGCACCAATTCATTGTTACGCGGATTATTGTACAGGATTATTGAGATTATTGTGATTATGTACAGTTTATTAGCTTTTTATTTGACAAGCCCCCAAAGGGCTCACAAACTCCAACAGCTCATAGGGCTTTGAAACAAAGAATGGACGGTTGCCTCGAGAGTGCTTTCTCTTGGGGTAAAAATAACCTCGTTGAATTTGATGTTTCAAAGTCTAAAAGGGATCGAAATGAAAATCTAGTATATTTCAACGGTAGCAATCTTCCGAACCCTTCCGAAGCTTGGTGTAACCTTAAGTAACCAGATCAGGTATGGGGGCTCCATCGAAGCCAGAGTGAAATTAGCCTCCCAAAAACTGAGCGTACTGTACAGGACCCGCAGATACTTTAATAGTACTCACACAACTGCTAACCCTGTGCAAATCACAAGTGTGCTCCACGGTTGAATTTGGCAGCCACCTCTGGTCTCGAGCTCCTAAATACCTGAAAAATACCCTGGACTCTGTGCAGAAACGGGCGGTCCGTTTGATAGATTCTCCTATCTTAACAGACGGATTGCAATCTTTAGAGCACGGGCGTCGGGTGGGAATGCTATCCTTGTTCTACCGGTATTACAATGGAAGATGCTCTGAGGAACTAGCGTCATTGATTGAACATTTGTACACGGTTGACATTTGTCACATGAGAACGGGTCGTTTCTTCGACTCGTTCTTGTGTTCAACAGCTCGGCTGTGGAATGTTTTGCCGGCCTCTGTGTTTCCTCCTTCCTACAACATAGGTCTCTTCAAGACCAATGTTCATTCCTTCCTCTCCTCAAAAAGACCCTCCACACAGCATCCCAGGTGACATAGGCCCTGAGGGAAATTATTTTGAGGGAAAAAAATAAGTCCTTACGTACAACGGTGTTTCTACAAACGTCTTCAAAACCTTCTTAATTTATTTCTAACATCAGTTTACATGAATATATTAAACATTTTTATTTTCACGCCACAAAACTTTTGTTTTGCGTTCACCGCATAAATAATCATTTTACAGAAAAAAATCCTCAAAAACAATGTAATACCAAACGAATTGAAATTAAAACAATAGATATGACTACGAAAGGAGAACATATGCAATATTCACAGATCAATAGAGCGTTGAAAAAAATAAGACAACATATAATAGTTGTAAAAATGTCATGTGTTCAGAAACGTTTGTCACGTCCACCCCACTTAACTTGAATATAAGTAAGACTTATTTTCATATTATCCAGTCAACTAGTGACAAAGCATAATTTTTGCCACACCATTAATTTTATTCGACCTCAAAAACTGACTTTCTTTTGTAGGCTAACGTGGAAACTGGGTCAAATTCTATTTAGTTGTGATATTCACTGTGAAACTTCATTGACAAATTTCAGAACTATTTTATTTAATAAAATTCAAAGACACACTTACATATTTTTTTTTTTTTTTCACAAGTGAGTGTTCGTACAAAAGTTTTTTTAACGTTTTTGGACGTATTTTGGCAGTTCTTGGCAGTATTATGGTAGTTTTCCATCAACATCACTTACAACGCTTTTGAAATACAAACATTTTGCTTGTAGGTATATCACACACTCAGCTCGCGCCGCAATCAATCTTATTTATATGAAGTAAATCAACACAAACAATGATAACAAACTACAAGTCATATTCAAAATACTCTCAACAAAATGTGTTCTAAAACAAAGTCTAAAAATATGTAGAATACAAAGTCTATAAAATACCTTACGAGTATAATGTACCATCGAGGTAAAATGTGCAAGCCGATTTAAAGATCTGAAAGCAGGATACTATCATTAATTGGAAAGAAAACTTAGACCATTAATGTTGTGAAGCATTTAAGTAATATTAAAAGAAACAATGGCATTTTATTTAAGATACAGAAGCGTGGTAGAAATCTCAAAGGTAGTAAGCCAAAGTCAAGGCAATTGTATTTTTCTTCGATTTCGTAGTTTTAGTACTTAACTGTAAGTAATTTGCATTAAAAAAGCGTCTAAGTGCTTGTGCACTAAAACTAACACTAGTAAAAGCCTAGAAAAATAACATTTCATTCGTTAATGCTCACAAATTAGTTATTATTAAAAAAAATATTGTTAATTCGATTGTTTCAGCGCCGCGCCGTTAGAGGAAGTGAAAAGGCCACTTGCATGGATTTCATAACGACTTGGAAAAAATCATGTGGATAGATCTTTTTACTAAGATTAAGAAAATGTTAGTAAAATTGTTTAGAAATGTACAGTTTTTGTTATTTTTAAATAAATAAATCCATTATTTAGGCTCGTGACGTCACTACATGAAAATGTCCCGTCTCCGAAAATGTTCCTATTATTTTTTTTAAATTCCACACTGATTTATTTTTTTATATGGCATCACTTTGATTTCAGGCGAATTTTTGAATTCGTTCACTAGATTTATTGTTTGTTCTCTGCGAACTTATCATTTGGTTTCACTTTTTGACAGATGCTCTGAAGAGAACCCCGTACTTTTAATGATCTACGGGGTTCTCTTCAGAATGTGCAGATGATGTCGGTACGTGTTTTAGAGGTATAATGATTATGGTGCTGATTTTAACAAAATTAAATTTTATAATATTCTTATTATTATTATAATTTACAAGTACAAGTATATTACATTGAATTTAGTAATACAGACGCTGTTCATTATAATGATTTATGGTCAATAAGATGGATCAAGGAAAAAAAAAATATTTATGAGATGTAATACTTTTGGTATGCCTCGTTATTCTCCTGTGCCATTCGTGTGGAAAACGTTATTTTTTTTTTTAATGATATTCGGCTATGTAATTATCGTTTTTCACACCTGTAAAATTATGTCCCGTCTTTCCGGTTTATAAAAAATGGTCTGATTTATCGGATTGAAATTTTCAAAAAATCCCCAGGGTTTCAAAAATACGATTAAAAAAAAATAAAAATACAGAATGTCTTAGAATATTTGCCTAAACCGGAAAAAATTTTTAAAAAATTTGATGCAAGTGGCCTAATAGCAAATATTAAGTATTAGAAACAACCTATGACAGTAGGTCGTCTCATAAATCATTCCGTGTTCGTCGTACCCGTGACGTAGAATACTAAATGTAATAGTACATACTCGGCGCAAATGAAAACGCCGTTCGGTCCGGAAATGTCGTTCACGTACATGCATTCTTTGAATGTCTATTTTTATCGCACGAGGGTCAGTCAAAATCTAATGCCTCCAATTGTTTTCTACTTAAATAAAGTAGAAAACCAGCCAGCGGACGAAAATCCACATTTCGTCGAAAGTTGTTCTTACGATCGAGCAGGGCGGTTACAATGAGAAAGATTAATTATTCTCCGTACCAGCGTTTTTAAATTTTAACTCAATTTATTTCAATTCAAATTAGCCTTAATTTATACCTTCATCCAAAAATGCTGAAAGGCGTGATGATAAAACTATTAAAATAATGTATTTGTTGTAGTTATTTTTTGATTTTAAGTATTTGTCATTTTTCAATAACGTCTAAATTTAATAAGAATTTTATAAAATTCTGAAATATATTAGTTTGTAAGTGCGCAATAAATACACAAATGGACCAATTTTCGTCAAGATTTTTTAATAATTTTATTGAAACTAAAATTAAAATTCTAAACATGCGTTTGCTAGATAATGTATTGATTTATTTTACTACATGATTATATTATTTGAAATGGGTGTGGTATAATACAAAATCTTTTTTGAAAATTTAACAAATCTGCCAACGAACGACCTATGGAATAACCTTATTATACTAAAAATTAAAAAATTTTCTCAAAATTTATTACATGCGAATGCTAGATAGAAGAACAATCTTTCGAAATCCATTTATATTTTTTGTGGAAAAGAGTCAATACGTCTAAAATCTGATTTGAAAATGACATATTTCTGGTTTTCTATGGTAATGCTCTCTTAAGTGAAAATTTTGAATTTGGTGTTATTCCTCAAACCTTCTACAATCTGCTGCAGTAGTAACTTTTTGCGTCAACAAGTGGCAGCACTGCAGTTACTTGCAAAATGGCCAACATCGATGTACGTATTAGACAGCTTTCAGTGATTGATTCTTGACTGTAGAAGGTGAAACGCCCATTCGCATTAATGAAAGACTGAAAAATGTGTACCGTAATGCAACGATGAATGATAGCACTTCTAGAAGATATATTCGTCGCTGAAACGAAGCTGAAGGAACAACCCCACTGGCTGACAAAAAGCGGAACGGTAACCCGTTGATGACAGTGACTGCACGCAATATTGAGCGAGTTGATGACATCATTCGTGTTGACCCCAGATAACTACAGATGTCGCATTCTCTCCCTCAGTAAAGGCAGCGTAATGACGATTATTTGACAACTGATTATTCAATAAAAGTGGTTCGTGCAAGGTTTGTACCAAGAAAGTTAACCGGCCAGAATAAAGAAATAAGAAAAACAATAGCCTCACAACACTTAAAGCCCTTAGTTTCTGGAAAAAAATTGTGACCGGAGACGAAATGCATTTTTTTGAATCTCAATTGAAGAGGCAGTCAATGGAATGACATCACACAAACTCACCAGGGACAAACAAATTCAAAACTGTGTGATCGGCGGGGAAAGTTATGGCGATGGTTTTCTGGATCTGACCGTGCTTTTTACAACACTGTGTTATACGCCTTTGTTAAAAGATGGACCAAAGCTGTGGAAATGGACGGAATCAAAATGAAAATAAACAAATTAATCGTCAATAGTGTGGTTTTCAACCCATGTAATTGCTTTTTTTTCTTGACAATTAAAGGAGAAAAATATATTTTTGACTGACCTTAGTATATGAATAACTTCAGCACTAAGAATTTACTGAAAACAAAATTAGTGCTTTTTACTTGCCACCATGTGCCTTGAGTTTGTGAGACGATGGCGATTCCATCGTCCACACAGTAAGACTTGGGGAAAATATTTTCGAGGTGAACATGGATCGTGAAGAACCCATGTTGAATGAGGGAGGAGATCCAGAGACCGGCAAATCGTTCCGCAGCCGAGGGGCTTAACTCAAGAACGAGTTCTCGTGTGACAAATGTCCAATGTTGTATGAGCATTTTGCGTGCTTCCCAACTATTCATCGGTCCCGAAACGATCAATGAATCTTCCATAGAAATACTGGCAGAACATGGACAGCATTCTCAAGTGCTGTAAAGATTTTTAAGATAGGGAAATCCGTCAAACGAACCACACATTCCTGCACACAGTCTAGGATTTTCTACAAGTACCTTGGGGATCCAGACTAGAGATAACTGCTTAATTCAACATTAGTACGCACTGGCAAGTTGTACAGGGTCAGCAGTGCGATTCTACCTCCCAAATTTAACACTTGGTTCACATTCTCTTCCGAAATTTGGATGATTTTATTATTAAAAATAGTAATTAACATTTTCAATTAGACTGCTTAATATTAACCGTGTATTAAAGGAGACAACAAATGATGAGTCACTAACTTATCAGTTACCGAACAATAAACATAAAGATGAATAGTGTAATCGCAGTATTCATTACCACAAAATTTAATATCGTCAAAATTTTAGAACATACAACCAATATATATTACCAACCAATATTCAAATCGAAAAAATACTCAATAAACATATTTATCGCATAATTGCCATTTGCAGAATGCACTAATCAAATATTATATTAAATGAAATGATTGTATACTTTGTACGCAACATTTATTTGATTAGTGGTGTACACAAAGTGGTTTGTTTTCATTTAAAAAAAATGACCCCACAAATTGAACTTGTGGATATTGAAGAAGTAAATATTTCGTTCAATAAAAACCAATTTGTTTTTATTAACAAACATTTTGTAAATATATTCAAAAATAAAAAGCAAATAAATTGACTGAATTGGACTTTAAATCGAATTTTGAAACGACTTTAAAACGAAAAAACTCGAGAAATTCACGATCAACAATTGAGGTGTATAGAATCAAATGCAGCATTCTCCACTTTTTTTCAAAAATGGACTAATGATGCAACTTTGTTAATGATTCACTCTTTTACCTAGAAAAGCAGTTATTTGGCATTAAAACCAACTCTTTATGCTTTAAAAACCATTTTAAAAACTGCGTTAGTATCAAAGGCAGCAATCTCCAACGCACTTAAGAAACAAAACCAGCATTCTCCAATTTGACCAATGGTAAGCCTCCATTTGATCACGTGACAACATGGCCGCCCATACAAAATTTTATGGTCGTGTGTTGAATCTGTCGCTCTAATTTTACTGTTTTAAATAGTTTGGAGTGAATTTAGAAATAAAAACAAGATGCCAGTGTGATTATGGACTCTCACCCTTCATCCGTGCCCAAGAAAAGCACAAGGAAGAAGTCAAGAAATCCAGAAAAATGGAAAGCAAAAGTAGTCAAAATTCTAAGATGAGCTGTCATAAAATACCGTTTATTTCAGAGGCGTGGAGTGGCAAAAGATTTTTTTAGGTGGTAATTAAAATTCATAAATTAAATTAATATGCATAGACATGTTTTACTTTTATAATTAAATCTAGGATTCATAGCCTTGCACATAAACATTCCGAATTACATGTTTAGTGTTGAAAATTTTGCAAGTTTCAAGCCAATTTTGATCAAAATAATTAACCTTAATTATTTTTCTTCTTTTTTTTAAATTTTCTCTGTTAATATTATTATTTTTTGAAGTGAAAGCTTCTTTAGCACCGTTGTGATTTGAAACTCGATGAAACAAAAAGGGACACTAAAATAGACAAACGCATACATCTATAGGATTAACGCTACGAAAGAATAAGATAATAATTGATCTCCTCTTCGTGCAGTGCTTGTCCCCACTCTTGTCTACTTTAGTTTTCTGCAGGTTTCATTTGTACCGCGTGCGAACTGCACACTTGTATTTTTTTACATTAGCTCCACACAGGAGGCCCTGAGGAAAATAATTCCACTCAGGGCCTTTGTCATCTTTGGGGATACTGTGTGAAGGGTCTTTTTAGGAAAAGAAGGCGAGAAGGTTCTGGGAAGGAAAAGGGTATTACGGGTGGGTAGGAATCTGGGGGTCAGTGTGTCCACAAGTGACGGATGTATAAATCTATCCCTCCCACTGCGATGTTTCGAGAGATCACAGCTGGAGAAGTCAAAGGGACTCCCACAACTATTCTCTCCCGATCCGGCCTGCAATCCAGCAGGTGGGCAGACGCATCCGCCGCCAAGACCCGGACAAACCTCACTCCATAAACCCGGGCATCCCAGCTAAGTCACTAAACGTAGCGAACCACTTAAACAGAGGTTTTCGTTATTTGTTTTTGGGGTGTTATGCCGTGTTGCGCTACCTCCTTCTTTAGCAAAAGTGCCAAAGCAAATGTTTGGGACAGCGTTGCAGTGTCCGAAACTTTGGCTAAAGAAGGAGGTAGCACTACACAACACAGCATAACACCCCAATAACAAATAACGAAAATACTTTTGGCTGTGAAAATCTAAAGTCATATCTATGGCAGAGGTAGATATTGTTTATCCAATAAATGGTTCCCGGGGTGGCGGTACCCATACACACCTCCCAAATTCAATACTGTATGAGTACATTACAAAACCTATTTTTATTTTAATTATACTAAAATTAAAATCATAATAATAATCACGAACTTCCCTGTGATTTGGTCGGTCCATTATTGTGACGTCATATTTATTTGTCAGTATCAAAATCAGCTTTCTCCACACGTGTGAGAAACAAAAGCAACATTCTCCTTAGGTGAGTATCAAATGCAGCAATCTCCATAATTAAATCCGTTATAACTAATCAATCAATACAATAAACCAATTCTACTTTGGAAATTATAATAGAAAAGCAGTTTCCCCTTTTAAATAAAATTATAAACTTATAAATACGTGAGAATTCTTGAAAATAACGCTTTTTGGAGAATGCTGCTTTTGATTCTATACCCCTCAATTATCCGGTTTAGATCATAATTGGATGAAGCTAAAATTACAAAACTTTCATAAAATTAAAACAATTGTTTGACGAACATTCATTGATGACCACCATACTTGCTTAATTTTCCATGATAACGAAATTAAATCGGAAAAAATGTTTCAATTACCACGAAAAACCATCACAAAAATTGCCATGTTAGAGGAAAAATTTATTGCAGAAACTTGATATACAATAATGTATCAAGCCAACGATATTGAAAAACGTAAAAATATATTTTAAATAAACTTAAGATGAATATATACCTGAAATCCTATTTAGATACTATTTTGATTAATCTTCACGACGAATCGGCTAACAGTATGAACATCAAAAAATATGCTACGGATAAATCAAAGCTTTTACTAGCTTTTCTATGTACTGGAATTATAATAAAATTATTATTTACGTAACAAAAAATATAAGCGTAAACCACCAAAAAAATGTTTTTTCATGACTTAACTATGAAGTAATAATACAAGTAACAATTTTTAAAAAATACCCCTTTATGGCTAAGACTATTTTTGAGGTTTTCCATGTTCTAACTTTTTTTCGTTCTTATAAAATTATGCACAAAATAAATAAAAACCACTTTTTCACTTACTAGCCTCGTGCAAAAAGACGCTCGATTTTAAAATTTTGTCGGCATGAGATTCGAAATATTTCTAGCGTTTATATTCCTCTTAAGGATATTATTGAAAACTCTACGTCATAGGTTTCATTATGCCCAAATTCAGTAGTTTAAAACTATGGATCACACGCGGCCTTATATAATCAGTTATTAGAGAAAAATAAAAACTATACGACAATAGAATTAAACATCCATACGATATGAAAGCTAAGAAATAAATAAGCAGATTCATTTAAAAAAAAATAAAGCTACTTTAAAAAAATGATTTCTATTGATAATTAAAATCTGAAAGTTATCTTGGAAACGGTAAATTGTGCAATTTAAAACAAGATAAAAACAATGCTGTGGTATCCAAAGACCCTAAACTAATAGCAAACATTTTTAATTCTTATTTCTCTAAAGTGGGAAAAATAATCTCGATGAATATAATTGGCAAATTTATATCGCGCCGTTTTCGTGGAAAATCACCTCAAGTGCGCTGTAAAATAAATATATAAAAGCATTAAAATAACTGGCTTATAACTAAGATTTACAATTATAAATAGTGACTTACAACTAAGACTTATAACTAAGACATAAATTCTGACCTAAAACTAGTGACTTAATTAAATACATATTTACAATTAAGATTAGCGCCAGAAGAATTAAGAAGTTTTTACATAATGTTACAATTCAAGAACATGAGTGCCAAAATGATTTTAATGCGTTAACTGGATTTACGGGACGTTCTAAATATCTTAAATAAATTTATAAAATTAATAGTCGTAAAGATTTACCGCATTAAGGTGATTCATCGCTCAAAATTAAATAATTAACAGATTACATTAAACGAATTGAGGTGTTACAATTATTAGACCATAAACATGGAAATATGGAAATGAGTAGCGGAAAAAGTGAGTTTTCAGTTTGGATCTAAATACCTATATAGATGCCAAAACCTGCTACTAGTATCTAACAAAAAAATTAACTAAACTATCCATTTAAAAATAATACTACTGAATCCGAAATACGACTTAAGGTTGAAAACTTACAAAAACCACAATAACGTGCCTGTCAGATTGTCGAAGCTTCTCGAACTTCTGGTATTTTACCGATGTGTGAAGTAATAATGATACATTTGTGAAAATAGTCGGTTCGCCATATATTGAGTCGCTACACCTTAAAAAAACCCTCCTCACAGCATCCCCAAAGTGACATGAGTCCTAAGGGAAAAGATCCCCTTTAAACTCCAATTCTAGGTGCGTTTCAGTTTTCATTATAATAAACTTAACAACTTTGATAGTGGTCCTCTTCTACTTATTAAAATTTGTTCAAAAGCTGAAATGGACAAATAATAAGCATGGCGCTGAATGTCCGTTTGATGGCAATATTACGTTTGTATTTCTGTAAAACAAACCAATCTAAATTCATCATGATGGAACTTTTTTTAAAACGGATAAAAAATAAAGTTAGTAAAATTCGTGAATAACGTTAGCTAATTTACCATAATGTCCAATATCCAGTGGCAGGTGAGGCAAGGTTTGACAGGTACCAACACCGACAAAACTTCAATCGGTACCGAACACGTTTTTCGATCTTATTTGAGGATGAAAATGGCGTCAGAGAGGAAACGGAGGGCCAAATCTAATTCTGAACCACCGCCACCGACGCCAAAATCACCCGTTTATTGATTTTCCACTTTTTACATTGAACACACAGAGAGGGTATTCTGCTAGTTGAACCGATGGTAAATATTTTATTAAAATGTAGATCTTTCTAAGCGAATAATGTAATTATTTAATTATTAGGATTAGCTTATTTAAGTTTACCTCTTGAAACCATCAAACAGTAATAATAGCTTGCGTCTGTTGCACACACTCGATTCACAAATAGATACAAACAGAAGTGCTGCCATCTATATTATTAATAAAGTACAAAAGCTACTTTTGTAATTCGGTTTCGATTTCAAGAATTCGTCAAAGGATGATGCCGCTTACATTAGTAGCTCGCATGAGAACGTGCGCCCTCTAGGTATAAGTACTTCGGAATTGTAGAATTTGGGTATCTCTCCGGATATGGAAAGTTGACGGTAATATTTATAGTTGTGAATAATAACAGAATACGCGGCTATATATAACATATGACGTCATTGTCTGTCACGGTTACTTTGTCCCGATGACTAGCTGTCACTGGATCACAGTGGATCCGGAGAACCGGCTATTTTTGGAACCAGTTCTTATCGGATTTATAAAATGGTAACTAAAAGCCGCCTGCAGGGTCTAGCAGCAAAAACCGGCGGAGAGGGTTTTTAACTGCTATTATTTTATTATAATTTAATCATTGATAACAATTTTAACGATTGTCAATGAAAACATTGAAAAAAATTATTTAAAAAATCAATGAAACAATAATTGGAAATAAATTAATATAAAATAAAATATTATCTATCGACAAAAATGAGAAAAATAACCTAATTTAATTGGGTCTCAGTCATTGACGTTACAATTAATATTATTTTTTTTTTTATTAGTTTTTATATACATATACATGTAATATAATCAATATAATCATGAGCAATTGTATTTTCAGGTTACAATCGGATTAAACTCAAATCATTAAATACTAACATGCAACATTGATTAGAAACAGTATAAACATATATATGTATATAATATATAACCTTTACAAGAGTGTAACTACTCGTGTGTAAAGGGAAGAGAAAATATATATATATATATATTTTAATTAAAAAAATTAAATTAATTAAAATTAAAAATTATAATACATACATTATATTTACGTACTCACATAATACAAATGTGTAAAAAAAAATAATAATATAAAAAATAAAAAAATTATTATATAAAATAATTATTTGAAAAAGTATTGTTAATTTAAGGTTAATGCGGTTCTAAGTGGCTAAATTATTTAAGATATTATTGTTTAATACATCTAGACTTATTATTGCCTTAGAAGCTCAAAATTAAATGTGGCAAATAAGAGTCACCCTTACGTTTCCAGTGATTTCTTATTTCAAACCATGTTCATTTATGACAAAAAGTGTATGAAAGAAATAAACGGTATGACCGGGCAGCGTTTTCGTATTAAAAAGTACCGTCGAATAGTGCCTTAAGGCCAACTAGAGTAGAAGGCCTTAGCAATTTTGAGATGACGAATAATCAAGCTACAGTGGAACAGCGAACCAAATGCATCAACAAACTCAATTTCGCTAAAATGTCACTAACGCCTTTTTGGCTTAGCAGCCTCAATAATGTAATAAGAGAGGTACGAAATTAGCAGCTTATGAATTAACTTTCATAAATATGAAAGTTAATTCATAACCCATTAGTTTCCCTAAATATAATTATTTACCAATTTGATGTTCTCAATAAAGCCATGGCTGTCTTTGGAAACCCCGATTTATTAATATCAAATTATATATTATCAAAATTATATCTACACATTACCAAAAAGACAAACTAAACCATCATACTGCACAACATAATTACGACACAAGACATAAACATCAACACATAATTCCGAAGACAAATACTACATATGGGCAAAGATATTATCATAATCCGGCTCTAAATTTTTTAAATTTTAATAGAAAAAGATGTTAAAGATATCCACATGAAAAAAATGCAAATTTAAACCGTCTAATCACAGGAGACCCAAGTTGTCCCAAAACATCATATGTCGTTATAATAACAGGAGACCCTGATTGTCCCAGAGCGACAGTGCATTATTAAAAGTTAGATATCCCTCTTCCCGTCATGCGAATATTTGTGATTTCTTTTATGTTAGAAACGGATTGAAATAATGCTTCTCATTGTCTCAGAATTATATGAGCTAGGTTTTTCAGACATTTTACAAACCAGATCAAAAGTGACCGTTTAATTTTTTGCCAATTTGTGACGTATCACACATTTAATTTTAAAATAAAATTGTATGAAAGTTATAAAAAGTGAGGGGACAGTTTTATTACAAATTTTATTTAGAAAAGGAGTCTGTATTTAAAATTTTAAGTTTATTCTATTTTAATTACTTTAATTCGAATATTCGCAGGTATGTATTTTTTAGCCAATTTAAATTTCCCATATCAAAATTTTAATATTTAGAAACAAAAATGTTGATTTCTAATAAACACACTGGAAAGATTATTTTATCTAGATTTTAGAACAATTTTTGTTTTTGCAAAAGCGTTAAAAAAACCAATAAATAGGAACATTTAAAATGCATGAGAAGAACCAGGAATTTTGCGCGCAAGCTTTGATAGGCAAAATTTGACAGAAAATTATTTTCTTATTATTCGAAGGGCTAAAATACAAAATTCATAAGATAAAGGCCATCAGGTAGATTGTTCGTATAACGACTTTTCAAAGGCCTTCGATACTGTTAATCATGACGTCTTACTAAATAAACTGGCTGAAATAGGATTCTCCATGAGACTACTCACCTTTTTTGCTAGCTATCTTGCAGACAGGAAACAGTTTGTATCTCATGGACTATTCCAGTCTATTCTATTTTTTGTACGATCAGGAGTACACCAAGGTTCTAATTTAGGCCCACTCCTTTTTTCCATATTTATTAATGATATTTCAGAAGTAATTCTGCACTTCAGGTTTCTTCTTTTTGCTGATGATCTGAAACTATTCTTAGAAATACTAACCCTAGAGGACTGCAATCGACTCCAGTCAGATATTGATAGAATTATTGACTGGAGTAAAAGAAATCGGATTGAGTTCAATATCGGTTGCTGAAGTTTTGAAAGCAAAACACTGGCCGCGCCGCACATTCATTAAGGAATGGGAAGTTAGGGTGGCGGCGCCTCGCCTTCCAGCGATTGCGGTCGGCAGTAGCTGACTAAATTCGCGAAATAAAAAGTTCATTTTCTACCAGAATGTCAGAGGATTGAAAACAAAATGCTCGCATTTTTACAATAATGTCGCGGCCGGGGACTATGATATTATAGCGCTGACCGAGACATGGCTAAATGCTGGTGTTTTGACCTCTGAACTTTTTGGTAGTGATTTCTTAGTTTTTAGAAGGGATCGAGACAATGGCAGTGGTCACAGGCAGGGTGGCGGTTGTCTTCTTGCCTTCAAGGGTGATGATGGGTTAAAGATCGAGCGCATCCGCTCCCTAGAAACTGAGCAAGAGGATTTATGGGTAAAAGTATCTTGCAAACAGACTGTCACATTCTTTTGTGTAGTTTATTTCCCGCCTAGCAGTAGGTGGGAAGTATTCAAACAATTTTTTGACAGGATGCATTCTAATTTCGATGTAATTGGTCAAAAGAATGTCGTCATACTGGGAGATTTTAATTTACATTCCGCTCGTGAAGTTTATAAGGTTGAATCCGATTTAGACTATCTGTGCGCGGCCTTTGGTCTCTCACAGTGTAATGACATTCTAAATTCCAATTCCAGAATCCTTGACTTTGTTCTGTGTAATGCCAATCTTGAGGTAAGACGCTGTGAATTTCCACTTGTACCCGAGGACAGTTTTCATCCGGCTATTGAATTTCTGTGCAGCCTGATGAGAAAACCTTTAAAAAGTAATAGAGTCCCGACCCTTGAACGTGAAACTTCAAAGGGATGGTATTTCAACAAAGAAAATGTCATCAACTTGTATGAATCAATGAGCCGGATGAACTGGCAAAACCTCAGCACTTTCTGTACAGTAGATGAAGCGGTGCAATATTTTTACAGTTGTATTTATGACGTATTTGATTCTTGTTTTCCCAAAAAGTTTGCAGGCAGTGGTGGTCGCAAATATCCGAAATGGTTCTCGAGAGAAGTCATCTCGAATATAGAGGTCAAACACGCCCATCATAAGCGTTGGAAAGCTGGAGGCCTTCAGGGTGAATACGATCTGTTTAGTTTTTACCGAGCGTTAGTTAGGCGCGAGATTCGAGTGGCCTATCGAGCCTACATGTCTACAATCGAGGAAAACATCAAACATGATCCCAAGATGTTTTGGCACTACATAAAATCCCTTCGGAAGGATGGTGGTCTTGAAGACACCATGATGAAAGGTAATCAGGAATTTCGTGGCTTGGGTGTGGCTAACGCATTTGCTGATCATTTTCTATCGGTCTACAATAAAGACCCTCCACTTCTAGACATTAATAATGCGGCCACATTTAATACCAGAGGAGTTACAAACGTCGATTTAGGTTTGATGAGTACCACAAGACTCATGAAAACTCCCACTCTATCGGACCAGACTTCATTCCCGTATTTTTTATTAAAGGGTGCGCCGAGTTCCTAAAAACACCATTACGTTTTATCTTTAACCTAGCTATTAGTACTTCCACTTTTCCTGAAGTATGGAAAACTTCCAACATATGTCCTATTTTTAAGAATGGTTCTAGAAAGTTAATCGAAAACTATCGACCAGTTGCCATACTATCAGCTCCTGCTAAACTATTTGAAAAATTAATTTATAAATTCATTATGCCTCAGATAGACGCATACATTATCCCAGAACAGCATGGTTTCAGGAAAGGAAGATCCACTGAAACCAATCTGATGGTTTTCACCGACTATGTTGCTAGGTCCCTAGACAGTGGATACCAAGTAGACTGTTCGTATCATGACTTCTCCAAAGCCTTTGATACTGTGAATCATGATATCTTACTCATAAAACTTGCCCAGATAGGTTTTTCCCTTCGGATGTTAAAGTTTTTTATAAGTTACCTCAGGAACAGAAAGCAATTTGTCACCCACGGAATCTTCCAATCTGCTGAGTTTCTTGTTTTTTCAGGGGTTCCCCAAGGTTCGATCTTAGGGCCTCTTCTCTTTTCTATTTTCATTAATGACATTGCTGGAGTAATTCGTTTTTCTCGCTTTCTGTTGTTCGCTGACGATCTAAAATTATTTCTTCTAATAAGAAATATTGAAGACTGCTTGCGCCTTCAAGCTGATGTTGATAACATTTCAGAATGGAGTCAACAAAACCAGCTTCATTTCAATATCTCGAAGTGCGTTGTTCTGACTTTTACCAGAGCATTTAGTCTCACCTACCACAGATATACTATGCTCGGTCATAATCTCAACCGAGTTTCGAATATAAAGGATCTTGGGATTATGTATGAAAATAAGCTGACATTTCGTCCTCATATCGAAGGGGTTTGCCAGTCGGCCTTAAAAATGTTAGGGTTTGCTCTCCGAACCATCAGAGCTTTTCGGGATACCCGTGCTCTGAGGATTTTATACTTCTCCCTGGTCCGCAGTAGGCTGGAGAGTGGTTCGCTTATCTGGAATCCTCATGAGGTGGGATGCTCCCTCATGATGGAGAGGATTCAAAAAAAGTTTCTAAGATTTCTCTACATGAGGGAGTACGGCCACTATCCATGGCTCTACCCGACGAACTTTCTTCTGGGCATGCTGGGACTCCACTCCCTGCAGCTCAGAAGGGAGGGGTACGCTGCTACCCACTTATTCAGACTGCTGCGTGGCTATATCGAGAACTCAGCCATCGACTATCGAACTCATCGGATGACTATCTTAGACTACGCCAGCATAGATTATTCTATCTTCCTGCCTGTAGAACTAACCTGCCAATGGTTCTCCCGGTAGGAAGGAGTATATTGCTCCTGAACCAAATCTCCTCCGAGATTGATATGTTTGGCGTCAGTGAGGAGAGGTTCAAAAGTGAAATTCTTTTGATTCTTGAAAGAGTCTCTCCACATTGACGAGATCTTTCACCACTGCCTGAAAAAAAATTTTTTTTTTTGAAATTGATTAATTTTTTGATGTTTCTTTTTTATGTATAAATATTTGTAAAAAAATATTTTTTTGTATATTATTTATATGTATAACGTTATTTCTTATATGTATTAAATCTAAATTTGTAATGTGTAAGAAATTAATAAAAACTTATTATTATATCTAAATGTTTAATTTTGTCATTCACTAGGGCGTGTCATACCTGGTATTACCGGTATACGATGGACGCCCGAAGTCTAAAACGTGTCTCCACCATGAAGGACCTTGGAATCATGTTTGATAGTAGGCTGACATTTCATACTCATATTCAGATGGCTTTTAGCACTTCATTGAGAATGCTGGGTTTTGTTCTGCGTACTGCAAGGAATTTCATAGACACCCGGGTTCTCATAATTCTATTCAATTCCTTAGTAAGGAGTAGACTTGAAAGTGGGTCGATAATTTGGAGTCCGCACCAAGTAAAATATTCCCTCATGTTGGAGAGAGTTCAGAAAAAATTTCTGAGATTTCTGTACATGAGGGAGTACGGCTATTACCCGTGGCTCTATCCTACCGACTTTCTTTTGGGTATGCTCGGAATGAACCATCTACGTGTCAGAAGGGATGTACACCTTGCTACGCATTTCTTCAGATTGATTCGCGGATGGTTTGAAAACTCAGCTATCTTGGAGAACATTCATTTTTATGTTCCCGATGGTTATCTTCGCCATCGACAGCATAGGCTGTTCTATCTTCCGGCCTGCAGGACTAACTTGCCAATAGTCATGCCGGTCGGGAGAGCTATCTTGCTGTTGAACAGAATCAATTCGGATATCGACATATTTAGCGTCAGTGAAGCTGCCTTTAAAAGGCAAGCCCAATTATATAGTTTTTTTTGCCTATCATTTATATTTATGTTTAATGTAATACTGTTACAAATATATTTTAAGAACGCATTAAAATTTTAAATTTTGTAATGTTTTTGAAAGAATAAATAAATTGAATTGAATTGAATACATGGATAATCAACAAAGGCATTGCAAACATAAAACACACTCAACGCCTGTATTTTTTCTCTTATCCTCACAATTATTTTCGTGTTTCTAATTTGTTTCTTTCATATTTTTTTCTATTTTTCCATTTTTCTTATCTCTTTTCGTTTTCATTTCTTTTATTGTTCTTTTATTCTATTTATCTATTTAAATTAAAATATTTTAATTTTTATCTTATTTTTCTTCCAAGAGTAAGATATCTAAATTAGTTAAAATTTCTGCCACCTCGGAACAGTGAGGTGGTATATACCAAAAAAAATGTATTTTGATATATTATTTAATATACTATATTGTAATGCTTAATAAATAATAAAAAAATAAAAATATTAATATGTTCATTCGTGCGTCAAATAATCAAAACCTGCTATCTCATTTTCCATTCGACCGCTCTCGGCATTTTCCCTATTCACGTACACGTCCCTTTCTTAATCGTGTTCATCATTTTTTCTTGTATCTGAAAATATTTTAAGATCTCATCATCCGCTGGCTGTGGTCGAGGGGTTAGGCCCTTGACTCACAATCTGAAGGTCACGGGATCGAATCCCGGCGTGCTCAAATAATGTTATTTGATTAATTGGCATCATTTCACAATTAATTAATTTAAAATGATATGTTGTATATAGCAGACCCGGCCACACGTTGCTGTGGCTAATATAACACAACGCCATCTACTGACAATACCATCACCCAACCTTTATAACCAATTCCATCTCTTAATTTGCATACATATCAAATCCACACCGCCCGGTTGACCGCCCGCTGCCCGGTGCCCGATTACCAGCCCGCTCCCTTTATATATAATCTATATTTCAACCAATTTCCACAAAAAATTGACAAGTTATATACCTAAATCTTCTTGATGAATCGAGATAATCTTATTTCGGTTAATTTGTCTACATTTTTTAAATTCCAAATGACATTGAAGGAAATCTCTTCTGCACACCCTATAAATTTTATGGTGACCGGACAACTAAGAATTATGCCACTTCAACACCTCCTATGCAAAATAGTCATTAAAAGTGAAAAAAATATTTTTAAAATTAGTTAAATGGGTTAAGTTGGGGCTATTTTTCTTTTTTTTACAACTTTTAATTACTTTACAAAGGGTTGTTAAAATTTCAAGATTCTGAGTTGTTTTGGAATCAAATTTTATAACCTATTCAAACACTGACAATTTAATAATAAACTTTGATTGTTTTTAAATACATTTCCGAAATGTTTAGTTACCTCTGGATAGTAGAATTTCTCCCCGCATTTCAAATTTCCATTCACCGCCAAATATTTACCGGCTGAATTTGTGCGTAATGAGGTGTGTGCGCTAGTGTGCTGTGCGTGAGAAACATTGACACATCGCACATTAGACGGGATAGTGAGTTACTTAAAAAAAGATGTAGAGTCTATCTTTAATTTTAAAAATGTTGGTGACCTTAGTTGTCTGACCAAAATAAAAATCAAATCATAATTTATTTTAATAACACAACAGATTTCTTTTTCTCTGAATCATTATAATTCTGTAGATGTTGCATTTTTTACGTACCTCATGCTAAACACCATATAAATGTGTTGGTTCAAAAACCTGTCAATTTTATTTACGCACCCTCCCCACTAGTAATTGATCTGTAAATATATATATACGTACTCGTATATATATTTTATATCAGGAGATGACTACTTTGAGGATGCTGTTTGGAGGGTTATTTTAAGGAATGGAAGGAGTGGAAGTTTTGGGAAGGAAAAAGGTGTGAGGGGTGAATAGGAATCTAGGGGTCAGTGTGTCCAAGAGCGACGGACGTACGAATCCATCTCGCCCACTGCGGGGCAAGGCGGTGGTTCGAGAGGGCCTGGCTGGAGAGGTCTGGTTTAGGCCTCCCTCAACAAGCTCTCCCGATCTGGCCCGCCATGCATTAGGTGGGCAAATGCATTCGCCACCAAGATCTAGACAAACCTCCGTGAATCCGATTAAGTCACCGAACGTAGCTTAGAAAAGTGAAAACTAAACTTGGTGCAACAGCGCGGCGTCAGTATCGATTAAATAGCCTTATCGGACTGGGACGGTTTAACTATGCAAAGGCTTAACCTACGCGTAATAATAAAAATAAGACTGTCCGTGATTAATTCCGGGGTAGGTACTCAAGTTCAACTCTTCTAGCGGAAAATTCACGCGTCGATTCTTGCAATCGTTATAAATGATTCCGTTTTGGCTGCGCCACTGTTATGCTGATATTTTATGATGTAGGCGGATGATAAGGATCTTTAATTGATCTTAATAATTACGAGCGTGGACGAGTATGTTATATATTTGCACAATTAGGACATGTATGTGTTGTACAGCTGTGAGCTTTCTAAAAGAGCTGTAGGAGCTAAAGGAGAGCGAGCAGTAACAAAACCACACCTTTTATACCATGCATCTGCGTCTCGCTCTAGCATATTTGAAAGCAGGAGTACCACAAAAACCATTCTCGCAAGAATTATGCTATATATTTATACTAGGATTATCATTTATCTCTAATGACTATGTTTTTTGTCCAAAGAATTCCCCCAGTGGCTATATAATTTATCTAAATATTGTTCAAAGAAATTTCGAAAATTTCACTTTTCAAACTACCACTATTAGGAGTACATATACTTACATAATTGCTTTCGCTGATTCAAGATCTTAACTAAAAAACCAGGTGAACAAAAGCCAGTCTACGATGTTCTCTTTCTCTGTGATATAAGACCTCATCTCTAGCACATTTTGTTTCGTTGGTATGGACACAAATCCGTGATGTCGAATTAGTTTACCAATCTCGAAGAAAAAAAAATTCACATTATTTATGTCAAGACTTTGTTAGTGAGAAGGTAAGTACCCCATTATACGAGTATTTACATTGTCTTATAGGTATTTACCAAGTTGGGAACCTCAAAACAACAATAATTTATGCTTAAAGCGTAAAACATGTAGGTATTTAATATGCTAATTTGGCGTGATCCAATTTAAGATTAGTACCTGTTTTCTAATAATTCATCACTGTTGGAGAATCAAATTGTTAAACGTGCTATTTTGCCATTACACTTCACTCTGTTTACCAAATAATTGAAAAGGAAAATGATAAATTATTGAAACAAATTTAATGACTTTAATGCCCGATTGGCAACTTAAATAGACTGTAAAATACTTTATAAATGTAAAGAACATTCGATTGTGTTTTTAATCACTAGGAAAAGAGAGACGGGAGAAATCTCTACCTTCAAATGCGGAGATTTGTCCTATATCCACTGGTTAGGCACAGTTACATCATAAAACTTATATGAACGCGATTTTCAATAATTGCGAGAGATTCAATAATTGGTGTCACGATCGCGACAATATTTCAACTGATTAATGTGATTACTTCAAAATGATTGCACAAATAATATTTTAAACTGGCATCGGTAGGTAGGATTTTAGTCATCTCCTTCTTTCTGCTGTTTCCCAAGTAGCGCTTCGTAAGGAAGGATAAATTGAACACGACCTTGGGATATATGGTAAGTCCAAAAGCTGTTTCAATACTAAACACTGACAATCAAATCATGAAAAATATTGATGGTTGTATCCTGTTATGGCAAGGCACTGTTTAATGTACAATATATTTTATATACTGGCAATTTTGAATTCTTATCACACCGGACAAGCAATACTTTAGTTCCAATTTCTACCACCAAAATGATTCCCGTCCAAAGTGTCCTGGTGTGTACAGCTGTCAGATGTAGCCTCACATTTTTTTATATAATTTTGTGTCACGTCATTGTATTATTCAACAATTTTGAAATAAAGTGAATCTTTGTTAATAATTAATTCATCTTATCATTTAACTCCCGTGACACACACGAAAGTGTTGATTTGGTATGACTTCCATAATATTATTCTCTGTTGGCTGTTTTATTCCTGACGCCATGTTTAAAGTCTTGACTATGTAAGTGAGCGTTGGAGACTGGCGTAGCCGACGAGTTTACAAATAGGTCGGCAACGTGTATCTGTCCACAAACCTCTTCGCAAATGTATGGCGGTAGACGCTAAAAACGTGAATAGTATAGTAATAGAATAGTAACGTAATAGGTGCTTGCTTATTCACTGGAGCGACCATGCTAAATAAATAAATTTGCTTCAATTGCTCCAGATTTCCAGAATGATCATTTTTTAAATTTTTCGCCAACACTAAAAAAATCATTCCTTCGAATTTAAACATGGAGATATTTAAAATTTTAACTTTTTATTTTACCGTTCATCTCATACTAGCAGACCCTGCCACATGTTGCTGTGGCTAACGAAACACAACGCCATTACCCAACCTTTATAACCAACGCCATCTGTTAATTTGCATACATATCAAATCCACACCGCCCGCTTACCAGCTGCCCGCTCCCTGAATTGAATCTTTGAATTTATCGGCTTTTCTCTGCTATAATATGCGTTCTTTATACATGTAAACCTATCTCTTGAATTACTCTATCTATTGATGAAAACCGTATGAAAATCCGTTGCGTAGTTTAAAAGATCTAAGCGCACATATAGCGTGAGCGACTTCATTTTATACTTGGTAAAGATTTGTGGGATTTATAAAACAAATATTAAAAAATCGTAAAGTTTATAACCACGCGAATCCTGCGTGTTTGTTATTTTGAAACTGCCGTGAGAGATATTTATTCGAGTCATTTGATTTCTGTGTATTGTCTGTGGTATTATACTTGATAATGAAAGGTGTGTATCACAGAAAAAGAACTTAATTTTAACCGTAAACAGCTGATCAAAAATTCAGCGTGAAATTTTTTTTAAAAATATATTTTAAGATCGTTTTAAAATAGTCTACGAAGTTCGGATTTGCGACATCTATGGTCATAAAGCATTTCAATAGCTTCTTTTTAAGTCCAAAAAACAAACGTGGGTACTACAAATATATTTTTTTAAATGTTTTGCCGAATCAACAGATAATGGGCTTTTTTACCTAAAAGCAATCGGAGACATTTAAAATGTGCCAATATGTGGCAAAAATCGCTGCAGTACTTATCCCTTTGGAAGAAGCAACCTGATTTTTTTTTCTCTACGACATTTTTTTGTTTTAAAACCAATATTTCACCCGAATCAAGTACCTAATAGATACTCTTGATCATGTGTGTTTTCCAAGGGATACAAAGTTGCGTAAGCAAATAAAAGGCGGTCTGATTAAAGACTTTTAATAATTTGGTTCATATCTATTCAAAATTTACATAATATAAATCATCTCTTTGTTGCGAGGCTTGCTCCTTCTGATAATCTACATAAGAGTAGTCGTTTAATCCCCATTGAATACTGTACAGTTCTGTCGACAAGCATTAATCTGCATACATTCACACAGCTTCCGTCATCCCATTTCACACAGTGATGCATGGCCGGAGATAACGGGTTCCGTGGTGTCATCAAAGCCATAATTGTTCGGCACAAAGCCTAGGGAAGGCTGAATTACTATTTACTAGGGTAAGATAAGAAAAATAATTAAAAAGGTTGGAAGTTATTACAAAATTCTCGGGTAGGCGACCTTGCAAATTTGTTGTTGAGGTCGTAACATTTTTAATACGAAGCTCAAAGCATTTGTGGTGGTGTGACTAAAACTCTCGAGCGTTGAACTCTGTTGAAATTAAAAATGTTTAAAAAAATTGGTCTAGATTTTCTACGTTAAGGCCCGTCTTGCCGCTTTTCCATCGATTTGTTACATATCTTCCTTAAATGCTGTAAGTTTTAAGGCTCTCAAAAAAATGTTTTATGCTCGAAAATAATATATATATACGTTCCCCACGCCAAAAAGGTCATTATATGAAATTTCCTCGATAGAAACGCATGCTCCGAAAATTATTAAAAACACTTTTTTTTCAGTTATTTTACAAGTTATATGTCTATGAAAAAATACGCGGTATTTTTTTATGTTATTTTAGACAACCCTAACTAACTAACTGACCATCACGCCGTTTCTCCGCAGGGGTAGGCAGAGAGGGAGGACCGCCAACCAACTCAGTCTTGGCACACATTCTTTGCCTCACTCACATTCATACATACTCTTCTCTTATTCTGACTTTTGACATGGCCCGACTCAAGTATCTGATTCACTTGATGGCGTCATGTCTTCCTCGCGCGTCCCCGACTTCTTCTACCAATCACATTTGTGTCTTATATTCTTGTCACACTTCTTTCTTTATTCATTCGCTCTACATGCCCAAACCATGTGAGGGTCCGTTCCTTAATCTTACTCGTTGATTCGTGACGATGCACGGGGGTGAGAGTAACTTTGCGGCTACTCCTTGCTATTTAAAACACTTATGGATCTCGATACGAGTTATGCCCGACCACCAAACAAGATAGGTAATTCACAATTAAGTGGTACTCACTGCTGTTGTATCTTCTGGCTTGGTTTCCGTTAGGTGACAGTCACAGATGTGTCCATAAGCGTTCGATAATTGGGATTATTTTATAAACCACGATAGAGATCTGAGTCACGAGTCGATTTACATAAGAAGTTCACACAAAGCATACGATATAATACGATAGGATTTACACTTTTTGTAACGATAGGATAAATAACACTTCAACGTAGAGCGAAATGTCCCGATCCGATGATGGTTAGCAACCAACGGACTCGCGATAATGCGGTACTTGACACCTTTATACCGTATAGGTAGGCACCCTTAATGTGCGGAATTCCAAAAATCTGGATTTCTTCGATCCTATATGCCAATCGGAGCACAAAACAAACAAAATTCATCAGCGTTATAAAACACTCATTATGCTCACATTAGTCTTACATTCTTCGCGGATATCCACATTTCTTACACGATCATATATGGTTTTACCATACGTACGTCTTAGGGATCTCATTTCAACAGCATTCTATTTACTTTAATCCTTCCTCTACCAGTTCCATGCCTCACCGCCACACATCAGAGTAGGTACCAGGACTCCTTTGTGGACGGCTAGCTTCGCTTCTTTTGACAGTTTTTTTTATTAGCGCCAACGGCATTCAGTCCTCCATTAATTGAGTTATCTATCTATATTTACCAATCTTTCAATAGCCTTCTCATCTCTAACAATTTTCACTTAAATATTTTCGATTTTAATATACCACGCTCTGTTTACATATCTCTCCATCTTCTTCTTTTTGAGCGGGTACACCGCGCCTTAATGCTTCTATTTTGAGCTCGCAAGTATATTTCCTGTCATGTGGCAACGGTTTACAGGGACACTTCAACTTTTTAATATAGTGCTTAAAATCAAAGCAAAGTTTTAGAGATCTTAAAACCGGAGACACAGACAGACGCACAACCGAAATAAGTAGGTACATATTGTTAAAGTATATATTTTTATTTTTGAAGTGGACCAGATTTCGCAATATTTATAAAAAAATATTTAGACGATGCAATGGGTTAATGAATTACTATCAGTTTTAATAAAAACTTTTGTGTTTATAGTTTAGTACATTATATGTCTATAATACATTTTCCCTTATATAATATTTAAATATGTTTGTGTGTTTTTTTCTTCGTTAACTTAGCAATGAAAAATAAATTTTATTTGATAAATTTGTGTATTTCACAATTTATTCATTTAAAATAATATATAGTATATTTGCGGCACGTTCCAGACAGTGGCGGCTCGTGACTTTTGGTTGAGCTAGGTTGCTTATATTAAAAAAAATGGCATCATGGATCTTGTCGCATGCGAACATTTTTTTTTTTTAAATCGGTGTTTTGTATGAAGATTTTTCAGAAAATCGGTGCGACGCACCGCCAAACTGAAACTTCCTGAAAATTTTCATACAAAAAACTGATTTTCAAAAAAAAAAAATAATTTTTTTTCGGCTGCAACAACATCAATAATGCCATTTTTTAATATCAGCACTCTAGCACACCCAAAAGTCACGAGCCGCCACTGGTTCCAGAGTGGAAGATACTTTCAGTATCGCCCTGGTATAAGAACACCATTCAGAATTGAAACGTTGCTTGAAATGGCATTAGCCGTGTTTGGTGACCAGATCTGAATAGCCAGGTACTTTTCTCTTCCCTATCTCTTTCCCCCCCCCCTCACTACTTTCAGCTTCACAGCATACCCCAATTGGGGATGCCTTAGTCTAACTGGCTTCAGACGGGAGGAGTTGGGACTCTTGTTCGGTATTCATATAAAAAAATATTAAAAAAAAATGTTGATAAAATGGAATAATACGTTCGACTTAAATACGGGTAGAAGACATAAATTAATTACTTATCTAAGAAAGCATTACCTTAATCTTAGTCATATTTAGTAAATAAGTACCTTCGTTAAAGTAAATATTAGTCGTGTTTGGGCATCCGAAAATCACTTAGCTAATCCTCTTTTAATATTATTATATCACTAATATAATAATTTCAATATTGGTTTTCGTAGTACCTCCCTTCAACTAATTTATTTTTCTTTGCCTGCAAAGACTTCGAGGTACATCTTCCTTAACGGTAGATCGTCAACACTGAGAGATAGACCATTGGGAATGTGCTGTGTATGTATGTCAGAAGCAAGGTCAATTTTTCCCTACGTCTTTTAAAATTTATCAAACTTTTTTACAAATATCGAAAATCGTTCTTGAAAATTATAACTTACTAGCGAGTACCCGGCATGCGTCGCAATGCCACTCTAAGCAAGAAAGTGTTCGAGTTTTATTTCTGTTTATTGAAGTGCTTTTGGATACACAACATTTTTTGTAATATACGTACAGCTGTCCGTGTGGGAAGTATGAATTTTCAAAATTTACACCCTGCTAGACCCTACTGCTACTTTGTCTCCTTTGAAATTCCTCTCTCTGCCCCTCCCTCGTCTCCCACCCCTCCCTTCATCATTCCACTGCGTATCCTTTCCCATACGACCCCATTCCCGCCCCCATCTCTTTCTCTTCGCCCTCCGCCAATATTAAATTTTGTATACAAACTTCATAACACCAGAGTTCACTATTATAAATAGAAACCTTAACGGGCGTGCATACAATAAATCACAAAAGTTTGATCGTAATTGGATGAACGATATAGGAAATAGCTCACCAAAATGTTAAGAAAACATCGCGGGCGCGTACGTACTCACCAAAGTTTCATTCATAGGTTTTAAGGAATGTAATGTATTGAATGTAAAACAGTTATATATTACACAAATGTTTTGTAGATTTTTTAATAATATTAATATTGCAGAAAGAACACAGCAAATTCGTACCACGAGAATTGGCACTGGTTCTGAACTTTATGGCAATTCAAACAAAATCTTTTTTTGATCAAAGAAATTATTTCTATCAAGCTCCACTCATATTTAATAGCCTTCCAGAATATATAAATTCATCTAATTCCTTGAAAACTTTTAAAAAGAATCTTAAATTATTTGTGTTAGTCGAAGATTGCCAGTTGATTTTCTCTACTTTGTCCTTTCTGAATTATTAGCTAAATGATTGTGTTTATTATAATAAGTTAAATTATTATTATTTTTGTTTGAACCGTTTTTTTCATCTTCCTCCTGCCAAATTTAATGCTTGTTATATTATATACTTATATTTATTATTTATTACTTAATCCTAAAAAAAAACTTTATTTCATTTTAAATCAGATCTCAAAACTATGGTCACCCCAAAAGTCTACACGTATAGATTAATGTACTACCTAGCGCCATCAGTTTAGTAGGTACCCATAATCTCAATCGGTGAAGACATACAACAATATTGTTCTTTCAATATCTGTATAATTTTGTGTTATTTTGTTAATTTGTATAATTGTTAACCTCAACACAGGCTTGTATTCGACAAATTTTATTGTAAACATTTTACCTGCAGTGTAAAGAAACAATAAATAATTAAAATTGTTCAATTCTTCAGAAATTTCTGTTCAGTGATCATCAAACATCAAATTATGTCTCCGAATTCTTTTTTCGACTTGTCTGAATAAATTAAAGTAGCTTTTCGACATTTCCTAAATGAAAGCACTTTAGTCTAAACACTTCTCAAAGGTTCAATAAAACGCCGAAAACTCTTAATTAATATTTTAAAGTGACTAGAATGTTTTAATGAAGATAATGAATACACTTACACATCATCAGGGGTTCATTTAGTAGAAAAAAAATTGAGTTCGGTATTTTGTAGATGCTCCAAAACATTTAACTTGTGGAGGTATGATCAGTAGATTCTTAATAATAACAAATTGGTTTATTTATCATAGAAGAAGAAGATAACAATAATGATCTAAACGAAAATATGAAATAGAACAGGACACAGAAAAAGACAATCGTCGCAACTGGGACTGGAACCCAGACCTCTTGTCTAACTGGGACGAGCGCGTTAAAAGTCTTTTTTTACATTAGCTCCACACAGGAGGCCCTGAGGAAGATAATTCCCCTCATAATTTTAATTTCATATGTGGGATGTTGTGTGGAGCGTCTTTTTGGGAAAGGAACGAGATAAAGTTCATTGAAGACAAAAGATTTAGGGGGTGGGTAGAAATCTGGGGGGAATGTGTTCAGGAGAGACGGACGACTGCGGTGCAAGGCGATCTTCCGGGAGAGTACTGCTAGAGAGTTCAAAAGGTCTCCCTCAACCAGTCTCTCCCGGTCCGTTATGCCAAGCAGTTGAAGGGCAGAAACATCCACCGCCAAGATCCGGGCAAACCTCACTCCATAAAACCAGACATCCCGGCTAATTCACCAAACGTATCGAACTACTTGTAATCACAACAATGGCGGCGCTAATTCACTTCGGACAAAATTATAGTCAACAGATCACTCGGAAGTTCGTAATGGAATTAATAATACTTGGAAAAGATCTGATAAAAAAGCCTTAGCCAAAACGTGAAGATAATTTTTTTCTAGAAAAGGTTTTGTTCCTTAGTTTTCCTTAATAAAAAACGTGAGAAATTGTATTTTTCTAAACTTTTAATTTGATGTATAATACAACTGATTGTAAGCCAAATACAAAAAAATAATAATCAGGATGAATAAAAATGTTAATCTTAAAATACTCGCTCCAAAATCTTATTTCAATGTAACAACAGGACTGAGTATACGAAACACTCGCTTGTACCTAGATTACATGAAGTTAGTAATAGATACGCAGATGTGGCGGATCTATTTAACTCCACAAAAACTAGGTACAAGAAGGCTATTCAATCATACATTTTCAATCAATATTAATTTTATTTTACTATACGTATGTAATTGTAGCTCTTTGTGTCATTTCTTAACCAAATGCCACAATTAACTTATATATCCTTTTTTTATTATTTTTTATGTACAACTAAGATTTTGTGACATGTAATATTTATTTATGGTATATTTATATCGTTAATATTAATAAATTTATAAAACAAAGTCGGGTTAGTTATACCATTTATTACTCAAGAACAGCTGAACCGATTTTTATGATATTTGATTAAATAGCAGAATAGCTATTAAAACATCGGAAAAATTAATTACGAAGAAAATTCTTTTGCTCATACATTTTGTATGGAACGAATTCTCAATTTTTGAAAGAGCTGCAGGAATATTGTGATAAGCATAATATTGAGTGGAGTCTAGTAGTAGTGAGTGAATTCTAATAATTCAAAAACGTCAAATGTCAATGAGCTAATTTTTTAGCTTTTGTTCTTAAACATAATATAATGCTGTCCCTCTTTCTTACACACTAAATGTCATCAGTCGAAAATGAGACAAAAGGTGAACGTATGTCTGCACCCCTCCCAAGGAAAATTTCAATAATTATAATAAATCTTCCTCACACTTATGAAGGAAATGAAACGCCATTTCCGTAAGTAAGTGAAAAAGTAAGAAAAATCACAAAAAATATAAATCCGTACATAACGCCATCTCTGGTACTGATAAAAACAAAACACTGTCAGTTGCATATCGATAATTGCTTCATTGCGTAATTTTTAACACTTAGGTAGTAAAAAAAAAAAATTATTTCAGATAATAAGCTAACACAACATTGATTGATTAATTGATGAATTGATTCTGAGGTGGTACGAAGTTCGCCGGGTCATTTAGTTAAAAACTAATCCATCCATCAAACTTTTCTTTATTTTGTGATTTGATGGATAAATATAAAGCTTCGTGTGAATTATTATAAATTTCTGGGAACACGAGTTCTTAAAACTCGTTATATTAAAAAGGTATCATTCCTGAAAATATGTTTTTTTTAAATATTTCGTAAAAGTGGACATTTAAAATGTTCGAAGTGTTTTTTTATGACAGTTAAGATCTGAGTAACTTTTTCATTAAAAAAAATATTAATAAAATTTTACGAAAAAATCCTATGAATTCCATCTTTATAAAAAGGTCTAATTAGAGCAGAATCATGTAAAATTTTATTTCAATAATATTATAAAAGAAGAAATGTCAAGGGCGTCCTTGATAGACATGGCGCGATCAAGTGAGTCAAATAGGGGAAAAACGGTAAAAAAAAAGAATGGTCGTTGAAATAGTATGTAAGGTTCCTTTAGACAATTTGCATAATTCCTCATTTGAAATAAAGAATCATGTTGCATTGAATATAATGTTAACAATTAAGCATGTAGATATTTATGCAGCTATTTACTTTAGGTTAAATTTTGTTTCGATTTAAAATAAGAGTGTAAATATTGGGTTTACTGTTCACAGATCTGATAGTAAAAATCATAACACCTAAAGATACCATATTATTAGTAATTAGGTCCTTACATATGAAATTGGCGTCTTGCCGTACTGGCAACTTTGATCTCAAATATCTTCTCTTTGGTTAGGAATTTTTAAATTCAAATTTATACAGCTATTTAATCATGTATTTGTGTTTCCAAAAGTATAATTCATTTGTTTTTTCCTTAATTGTTTTTTTTTCTTTGCGTCACTTAGTTATGCATATGTAAGGACCTAATATTAAAAAATGTTCTAGACTTGGAGAAAAGTCAATAGATGTCGCGTATTAAAAACAAAATGGATAAAAATTTATCAGACACTATTTAGATAGCATTTCAAATGAAGATAATGTTGGTAGTTCTTAGTCGAAGTATGATGCAGTTAAAAGTGACGGAATTTGATATGGGTTCGGTAGCTCAGTTGGTATAGCACTTGCCATGTAAGCAAAGAGTCCTGGGTTCGAGTCCCAGTGGAGCCAATGTCTTTTTCTGATTTTTTTTGTCTCCAAATTCTCGATTGAGTTTCGGTAATATTGTCTTCATTTAATTAAGTATTATAATTTGAGATTTTACTCATAAAAGTTAAAAAAATAAAAATAAATCTAAACATAAACTTAAGTCATTTTAAAATGCCTCATTTTACGATGTTTTGAAGACCATTGTTTGGATTTAAGATAATTTTGGATAATTAAAAACACTAAATTTAATACTTTTGGCTTGGTTCTTGCCAATAATAAAACGATGATCACATTCTCATATGATCACCGTTGCCTTCATGCACTAAGAGGAATAAATCAAATCCAAGCATATAACGTTCATAATGTCACTTTGGGTTAATATTGGTTCCAATTTGTAGATTCGTTGAAGGGAAGTGTCTCTTCGATTTAGATTAATTAACCACAGCACGCGTATCCAAACGGTTTACTGGGGAACATGACATATTCACAAATTATGCATGACACTGTCATCTCGATATGCAAATCAAAACTAATCAATGGTGCAAAACTACCGTCAAACATTGATGGATTAAGCGAATTTGTGAGGCGGGTATGCAAAACCTCTGTCCTTGATCACCTCAGGTGGTTCGCTACATTTGATGACCCAGCAGTATGATTTATATATTGAGGTTTATAGCCAATTGCTTTGCAGGACCAAGAGAGGCCGGTTAAGGGAGATTCTTTAACCTCTCTATTAGGATTTTCTCGATATGCATCGCATTGGGAGGTATTAATTCATACATAAGTCAATCCGGGACACACTAACCCATAGATTCCTTCCAACCCCTCTCATTTCTTCCCAGTACATGCTCGCCGTACTTTTCTTCAAAATATCTATAACGCAGCCTTCCCAAATATGACAAAGGCTCTTGGGAAAACTATTTTAATTATTGCCTCCTGTGTGGAGTTAACGTAAAAAAATCCGGTTAACACTCAATTTTTTCTTACTTTGTTATGAAAATAATTGATTATTGTTCAAAATTGCCCCAGGGTTGTTAATATTTGTCTATAGTAATAAATTCAATTATTTTACTGGCCACTTATAAATTACACTTTTTCTCCGAGTGGTTTTACTTTCGGTCGATAGGGGGATAATAATCGATTTCCCCTCACTTTTTGGATTTGCATCTCCTGGGCAGGATGTAAATCCGACAGTCGAAAATGTGGATTTAAATTTATATAATATGTTAAATATTCAATCGGCGGGTTGTTTCTAGTTTATTTAAAATGTGAACGAGTTTCCTTTTATTCCCAGCCGATACAAGGTTATCGCGACTGGAGAATTCTTATTTACGGGTATTCCAGTATGGAATCCCGTGGTGCAATAATGGCGGCTTGACCGACCCAGTTTTACTGTAATCTGCGATTATATTTATCATCCGTCATCCGACGAGATGGATTCTCAATTATACAAAGGGACACGACCGTCCGTATAGTCCCCGCCGATTATTTTCACAACCTGATGGAGGACATTTCCATTACTGCAACCACATGATGGAGGACACCATGGTGATCTCAAACGTAATAATCACCCAGATGGATGGAGAAGCTTGCAAACCTGGCGCGGAGGCAACGTGGGGGAGAGAGGGGCCCCCCACGGTGCGATATTAGGCATCCGGAATCGTCGCATAAAAATAATAGGTTTTAGCTAGCTCTTCATAGTATGGTCCACAGGTATGTTAATATTCCAATATAATAATCTTGTTTTACATCCACTCTTTTATTTCTTATTTTCCAAGCTTCACAACAATGATTAAAATAACAGTGCCCACGCTCTGACGGGAGTATTCATGCCTACCGACACAGTCAGCATATCTCGTACCTACGAGATTTGGCGTCCAAGATCCTATGGGATTAAAGCTGATAACTGTGTACCTTCATATATATAACCCTGAATAATTAACATTTAATGCACCCACTTAATAAGAGGTGTATATGATCACATAGTAGGTACAAATCAAAACACAACACATCGCTTCCAGTGCCAACACCCTGATATATTAAAACCCTGTTTAATAACCTATACATTAAACCCTACCCCAATTCAAGTACCATAACATGACACCCAACTCCTCTTTTTCTACCGTAACATGGCGCACCAACTGGTGATAACGAAAATATTTTTTTCATTGTTGTGAATCTTGGAAATATTAAATTCATTATATAAACATGCCCTTAACATATTTTTTAACTTGCCCTATGTTTTGTTTTGCTTTGCTTTTAAAATATTAGTGTCACAACTTTATTTTATACTTGTAATGATTTTTTTAAATGTTTTCAATCATAAATGCACTGTTCATAATACCTACATGTCAAACATAACCTCAATTCCTCAATAGAATTGTTATTGTCATTTTATTAAAATATGCTTAGAAATTTGGTCATAGACAATATGCATTATAGAACTTTATAAAAAAAAAATTAATCCAATGAATAGTGGTTATTTTCAAAATAATTTCAATTATCTATGGCAATTTCTTGCTTTCAAATTTACCTATGGCTTTCATATGTCAAAACATATTTATGTTTTTTATAATTCCAAACATGAAAAACAGTTAAAATTTTCATAAAACAATAATATTATGAGTTTAAATAACAATATAAAATTAATATCAATAATTATGCAAATATTTATAATGATTTATTGTTAACTAAGTGACATTTTGTTCATAATTACGGAGGTACGTACATTTATCAAATCATTGCAGTAATATTAAAAACATTTTACTTGAAAGGTATTAGTTAAAAGTATTACAAACCTTTTAAAATATATTTGAACATTATTATTCAAGCTTTATAAAATTATATTATGCCGGTATTCATACAAACCGTGAACATTGTCAAATAACATGATGTAAGCAAAACATCAAAATATGTTGTATTTTTATGCAATTTCAAAAAATAGCCTTTATTAGGAAACCATGTATACGGGATATTATTATTATAAATGTTTAATTAGTTACGAGACGAAATTAATGTTATTTACAGCTGACATCTGTCACAAATATATTATTGATTGTTTATTTACAAATAATGTCAAACTGACGTTTTAATATTCATTTAAATGAGCAACATACACATTCATTTCAATGGAATTATTTTTTTTTAAATTTAAATGGGGTACATACATATTCAAATAAAATTTCATATTTTAATTTTCAAATGAAATCAGGGTTATAAAATAAAATATTTTATGTTTTAATTTTCAATACAGGGTTGGCACAAACCAATATTTTCAAACATCAGGGTTGCCAAAATTTTATTTTTTTAAATTGAAACAAAAAGTTATCAAGATATTTGTCAAGTCAACAACAACGTTCAACAGCGTACAACAACAATAACATCAACAATAACAACAATAACAACAACAACAACAACAACAACAACAACAACAACAACAAAAATAACAACGTTTATTTTTCCTTTTGAATCAAGGGCATCATTTTTAATAACAATTCTGAGAATTGTTTTGAATTTAAGTACAATGAAGTAATTGTCAACGGTGACACAAGGAATAATGTGATATTTATTATCATTCTTTTTATAAATAAAGGACAATATTCACGAAATGTGATAAGACTTGGAGAAATTATCGGACAATGACAAAACGTCATTATTATCATTGGAAGGGGGTTGACGGAGGTATATTCGGTCTGATCAACTGGATCCTGGTGATCAACTTACCATTTCTAATGGTCCAAATTAGTTCCAAAGGTAAGGGTGGGCTTGTACCCCAACCGCAACGTATCGATCCGGCGTCGATTACGTTTACCTTATATGACAGACAGAGGGCGAGAGATGCTTGCTGTCTGCTCATCAGGCCATGAGTTGCTGACTCTGGTACGGAACATGTGTGCAACATCGTCAGTAGGAGGGCAGTGGATCCGTTGCCTGTAGATGGAGGATTCCTACGGGAGGCGGAAGGATTGCCAGCCACTGGTCCATGTTCATACTCAAAGTACTACGTGGTGTGAAACTTGTTTGAGTGGTTCGGGTTGTTCTTGGAGTTTTATGACCAACCCTGACACAACATTCAACAAGTATTCATAAACTCTATTTAAAATCGAGTTTTATGTTTTTTTTTTCACACGGTACTATTTGTAGTGATTTATGGTAAATCACATAATTATTTTCTCAAATATAACAAGTCTAAATAAATACGTGCACACCTTTATATTGTCGTAAGTTATGCTCTACGTCAGAGCCAATAAAATTCTAGCCCATTCAAATAGTCACACATGACTCAAATACATCATGATTCTTCATATCAAGCATCATTGAAATAAGACTAAATTAAAGTCTCATTAAAAAAAAAATCTATTGAACAAAAAAATGTCTCGTAATTTATCAAAACTCTCGTAATCAAAACTGTTGTAAACAAACAAACCAAAAAATATGTAACTTATCAAAACTACAATAAACAAACAAAAAAAATGTAACTATTAAAAAATGTATTATGTACAAAAACAAAGCAAAACAAAACAAAACAATTAATTATGTATTGTCATTGTATAACTTCTTTTTCCAACTATTTTTATTTTTAACTGTGAGACCTAGTTAGTATAGGCAGGTTTTCTTTTTCATTTAAATTCAGTGAAAAGTGAAGGTTGTTCAACCATTATAAAAAATGTTTATAATCCGATAACAGGATAAAGTGATGCTACAGAGCATAATATAAAAGTGAATGATTGAAATGATATTTTCACTACAATGTCTTTTTATTTTTGTAATTAACTACAATGATTTTTGTTTTCATTTCTATTGGATTTCTGTTTTTAGGAACCGGTGGACCAATACAATTGTTAAGCTTTTAGTCAGCATAGGACATAGGTATGTTCGGGGTCGAACATTTACGCGAGAACGGGGAAAATGTTATGAAAATAATTGATTATTGTTCAAAATTGCCCCAGGGTTGTTAATATTTGTCTATAGTAATAAATTCAATTATTTTACTGGCCACTTATAAATTACACTTTTTCTCCGAGTGGTTTTACTTTCGGTCGATAGGGGGATAATAATCGATTTCCCCTCACTTTTTGGATTTGCATCTCCTGGGCAGGATGTAAATCCGACAGTCGAAAATGTGGATTTAAATTTATATAATATGTTAAATATTCAATCGGCGGGTTGTTTCTAGTTTATTTAAAATGTGAACGAGTTTCCTTTTATTCCCAGCCGATACAAGGTTATCGCGACTGGAGAATTCTTATTTACGGGTATTCCAGTATGGAATCCCGTGGTGCAATAATGGCGGCTTGACCGACCCAGTTTTACTGTAATCTGCGATTATATTTATCATCCGTCATCCGACGAGATGGATTCTCAATTATACAAAGGGACACGACCGTCCGTATAGTCCCCGCCGATTATTTTCACAACCTGATGGAGGACATTTCCATTACTGCAACCACATGATGGAGGACACCATGGTGATCTCAAACGTAATAATCACCCAGATGGATGGAGAAGCTTGCAAACCTGGCGCGGAGGCAACGTGGGGGAGAGAGGGGCCCCCCACGGTGCGATATTAGGCATCCGGAATCGTCGCATAAAAATAATAGGTTTTAGCTAGCTCTTCATAGTATGGTCCACAGGTATGTTAATATTCCAATATAATAATCTTGTTTTACATCCACTCTTTTATTTCTTATTTTCCAAGCTTCACAACAATGATTAAAATAACAGTGCCCACGCTCTGACGGGAGTATTCATGCCTACCGACACAGTCAGCATATCTCGTACCTACGAGATTTGGCGTCCAAGATCCTATGGGATTAAAGCTGATAACTGTGTACCTTCATATATATAACCCTGAATAATTAACATTTAATGCACCCACTTAATAAGAGGTGTATATGATCACATAGTAGGTACAAATCAAAACACAACACATCGCTTCCAGTGCCAACACCCTGATATATTAAAACCCTGTTTAATAACCTATACATTAAACCCTACCCCAATTCAAGTACCATAACATGACACCCAACTCCTCTTTTTCTACCGTAACAACTTCTGGTGATTACTGGACTGTAATACTTAAGAAAAATATAGTTTATATAGCTGGGAAAAAATCTGACTTACCTTAATTTTACACGACACGTTTTTGTGAGATTCGATATTCCAGGAGGCCGAGGAATCTGGGGCTTGTTCAATGCACGAGTTTCCGTAAGAATCGATATTAAAGTCACCAGATACTACAGGAGGTTATATTTGCACGGGTTACTTCAATGGACTGATTATTCCTCGGAGTTATTCTTCCAAAAGGTCATACGTATATAATATTATTGCCACACATTGTCAGTTAAGATAGGCACATGGAAAGTAGGTAGAAGAGATGTGTATATGTATATATATAGTTGAGTCATCAACCTTTAAAGATTATTTTGCGGTTTCACATACAAACTTGACTCTGTGGTTAAGGTTACGATATAAGTTTTGAAACGAAAATAATAACAAATACATTACTCAATAATATATTTTAAATGAAGGCAAAATTAGGAAACTCAATCGTAAATCTGAAAACAGAAAAATCATAAAAAAAATACGGTCACATTTAGAACTCGAACTCAGATCCTACGCCTTGCCGGGGCGGAGCTCTAACAACTGAGCTAATGTTGAGCTGATTCGATCATATTTAACTCTATCATACTTCAACTAAGAACTAAAAAAATAATAATAATTATTATTATTACTATTATTAATGTTGTATTATCGCGATAATAATCCTAGGGTTAAGTTAAAAAAATATGTGTATTTTGTCCGGTTAAGTTAAAAACATGATAAAAAATTATACCAAATTTACATTGAGTTCAACTTTGAATACAGCGGACAATCGAATAATTGAAATGCCAATAACAACATAACTACGAATTATATTATAGTATTCATGATAGTTGACTCTGTTTTTCCATACATGGGTACAATAAGGAACTCCAGTGAAAAATAGGATGGCTTTAATTATTAAAAATTATTAAAAAGTCTATTTTTAATCGGGTCATGGAAACACGCCGTCAAGTTGGCATTGTATGGGAATGTACATAGGTATGATACAAGCAATCGTATTAACAACGTTTCATCTTATTCGTTTATTTACGTACTGCTTATAGAGATTTAGTCGTTGTGTTTATTGAAACAACCAAGATAAATTTATCTCTTATTAGTTTTTCTCTATTATTGAAAATATTCAAAAACTATTGCACAAAAAAAATAGTAATGCTACTCTAGGGAGAATACTTCGAACTCTGAATTTCAAAATGGCGCCAGTTGAACAGCTGATTGCCCGATCTTAGAGTAACTTTTCGGGATTGACGACATTACGCTATTCAATACACGTAATGTGGTTTTCGGGGGATCTTGAAAAATTAAAACTTTGACAATTATTTTAACTATTAAAACTAACTCTAAAAATAAAAATAAATATGCAGTTATTTAAGTTAGAAGGTCATTATTCATTAAAAAAAAATATTGAAAAATGGACTGAAGTTCTCTATAGTATTCAATAGACGCCAAAACCATTACTTCACGTAATGTTACCAGCACTCGCGAACCTAATTAATTAAAGCAAACTATGATCCTTAATCTCGGCTATGTACCGCAAGTTACAAGCAGCAACCCAGTAGTGTTCCAATCTCCCCATTCCCTTATACTTTATATCCTTGGCACACTGTCCTGAGAATTTATATTACGTAATTTGTCAAAAAGCTTAGGAGAGACAGCAGTCTCCGGTATAATACAGCCAAGACGGATGCGCGAGAAAAGCGTTAACCTGAGAATTATGGTGGAGGTTCACAGCGATTTAACCCAAATAACAATGACAATGATATTAAGATGTACCTGAAGGTTGTGGGAATTGTAATATTAAGGATGTTCTTTGTACGATTGTTAGGTATACCCAGCATCCGACGATGACATTATATTTTCTCATTCTGAATGTTCTTGTGGAGACATCCCCACCTTAATTAATTCCGATGCATATGTATGTACATATATTTTTTTATGCACACAGAATGAAAGTTATTTATATTTAATATTACCAAAAACAGCATATTACTTTTATAATATCTATACACATAAGTCAACATATATGTTTCATTCTATCTACGTTAATGTGAGATGTTATGCATTGCTTAACCATTCATCCGATTGCGATGAAACTTTGGGGATTTGATGTGTGTATGGCCGCAAAGATTTCTATATATACTGGTGAGCTCTGGCATTATGAAATTTGTATGAAAAAATTACAATAGATGTGAGCTGTTTGAAAATTGAAAGTACCGGGACTTAATGTATGTAATGCGAAACGGGGGAGGAGAGAGGGGGGGAACTCAGAAGGGGGAGGGAAACTCGAAGACGGAGTGGGAACGAGAGAGGGGAAGGGGACGCGGAAGCAACAATTTCTTTACTTAGTGGCATAGCAAGGCATGCCGGGAACTCGCAAGTTTTATATAAAACTGTTTAAAAAATTTGTGAATCGTTCTTCAATTGTATTTATCTATGTTATTATCACAAGATTTATTTTTTCTTAACAGTAAATTAGTAACTTTCCGTACCCAGTCTAAAACATCTGTGATTCTAGTGATATGTTCGTCAGAATTAATTCAAGAAAACTTTACTACAAAGCGTAAAAATATAATTACAGAGTCTCCTGCCACCTAATGAAATAGATTTTTATGCCTTTATAAATGTTTGCTTTTCTACCGAAGATGTTAACACTTTTTAAAATTGAAGAAATTTGTTAAAAAAAAAAGTCTTATTGCAAATTTCTAAGAAAGAGCCTAAGTTACGAATATCAATTTTATGGTGGAAACTGATAATAAGTGTGATGACCTAGAATTTTGTGAAAGAAAAATGTAAATTGACATTAAAAAGTTGAAAAAAAAACACATTTGTTGATAGTGTTACCTATGAATGATGGTTTTATGTTCAAATACAGTATTTTTTCCTTTAAGCAGAAACTAGGCGGCGTTTTGTTCATATAAACGTATTCACCAATTTCCTCCCTGCATTTTGACTCTACTTCAATTATCACTACAGTATCGACCACTAGCGTGTCGGTATTTTTCCTTTATTTTGATGAGTTATTTCTTAGAACAGTTAGGACCGTCAAAAAACAAAGGTTTTAGCGCCATCAACAGACGTTCAGTACACAAACTGGACACTGAATATTTCTTATAAAACAAAACATACAAACGAATATTTTCTTCTTATACAGTTCGTGAAAAAAAATTAAAATCAGTTCAGTTTTGGAGGAGAAAAATTGGGATTACAAAACCTCTATGTTGATGACTTTATTTAAGTATTATCAGCGTTAGGTGCTGTTGTCGCTTTCACTCAGTTTCGGGGGTGTGAGAGCGACAGTGATAGTGAGAAGGTCGCGGGATCGAATCCCGGCGTGGGCAATTAAATTTTATTTGATTAATTTGTGTTATTTCACAACTTATTCATTTAAAATAATTTCTAGTATATTTGCGGCACGTTCCAGAGTGCAAGATACTTTCAGTATCGCCCTGGTGTAAGACCACCATTCAGAATTGAAATGGCCTAAGCTGTGTTTGGTGCCCATATCTGAATAGCCAGGTACTTCCCCATCTTCCTCTTCCCTCTTTCCTTCCCCTCCCCAATACCTTCAGCCTCACAACATACCCCAATTGGGAATGCCATAGTCCCACTGGCTCCAGACGGGAGCAGTTGGGACTCTTGTGCGGTATTCATATGTAAAAAAAGAAGTTTGATAAAATACCTATTTCTTAAATTTCTCGGCGACTGGGTTTCATTTAATAAGAACTAGCTGAACCGGACACGCGTTGCTATGGCTAAAGAAAAACAACGCCATCTACTGGAACGTTTTTACCAACCAGACGTCATTTATCCAACCTTTATAACCACGATGAATTAACTCACACCGCCATCTGTTAATTTGCTTATAAATCAAATACACACCCCTTGCTTGCCAACCCACTCGTCCGCCGCATACAGACATTCTCCTTTATATTTCAACCAATTTACACAAAACCTTGACAAATTATATACCTAAAATTTAATCATGAATCACTCTATCTATTGGTGAAAACCGCATTAAAATCCGTTTAGTGGTTTTTAAGTTTATGGCGAAAAGACAGACAGACGCGGCGGAGGACTTCAATTTATAATATGTAGATTAATAATAATAGGCATTGACATTTCAGTAATCTACGCCGTGTCTTCCCCGTGTCGCGAACACGTAAAAGGAGATAATTGAGTGAAGAGTACGAATATGCGACCCAAGGGAGATATCGGGCATTCCTCTCCCACAAAGGTCACGCAATAATACTTCGATTAATCGATTCTCGCATTAAACGACGATGGATGAACATAGAATACAGAAGAACCCGAGAAATTCCACATGGACTTAAATTCCCAATGCAAAACTGTGTTTACGAAATTCATTTGGAATGGAGATATACGATATCAGGCGAGCGTAACTGAGACACAGCGTGTTTTTAGTTTTTGTGCATTATTCGATGAAAGATAAGGGACAATTTATTCGAAGTAATCTGAATGTTTTGAAAATTATTTTGAGGTACACATTATGAGAACTATAAAATGGAGTCATGCAAATGATAATTTTTCTTGACCGTTTTTTGGTTGATAATTACTGTATCATCGCCTCAATCCAAAAATGCATGCAAAACAAAATTTGTCTTCTCATAAGGGGTGACTCAGTAAGGTACCCCACATCTTATCATTTTATTCCATTTTCGTTCATTTGACTAAGAGTAACGAGTTTTTAGATACTTCATTTGAATTTTATTGTAAAGCGGAAATATGTTGACCGTCTCAAAAAATATGCCCGAGGTCTGATGAGGGGTCATTGAGGAAAGATATTTTAAAGATGACCTCTGTTAGCGTCGGGAAGGTTAAAGAAAGAAGCATTTGACATCAGGAAAGCTAGGGCTTTAACCCTTCAATTTACCTCATCCTGTGATTAATTTTAAAAACGCCAACAATTGTCTTTCATCATAATAAATTACAGATTTGTTTCCATCCCCTTGAGTGTCACGATATCGTTCGTGACACATTAAATAAAAGTTTTTTATCGATACTTACTCGACAATAAAACAGTCTTCGACATGGGATAATCAGGAAGAATAAATCACCAAAACACTATTTTTTCCCGGCAACACGCTTCAATCACATTATCACAAACTCGTCCATCACACGTAATCTCGAGATGACCCGACTTAAGTATTTGGTTTCACTGATCGTGACCTGTCTTCCTGGAACGCCCTTACTTCTTCTTCCATCTACTTCCGCATCATACATTACCCCTTGCCATCCTTCCCACGTCCATCTACTGTACGTGACCGAACCGTCTAAGCGTCTAACCTTTGCATTACGTATTGGGGTACCGCCGACAACTCTGTTGTGATATCTCCCTCTTTCTCGTAAACGAAGCATGTAACAGAAAGAGAGATTACAACGAAGCGAGGTGACAGGACAGTAGTTTTCTTGCTGGCGTCACCGCTAATATTAGTATCACAATCCTCTTCAACCCTTCTTCTATCGTACATTATTAAACTGAATGTTAGAACTCTTTGAATAAATTGACCCATGGAAATTAAGAATAAGGAACTTCAGTGAAAAATATTATGGCTTTAAAAAAATATGTTCATATAGACCAACAAACTCTGAATATATACGTTTTATTTAATAATATTAAACGCAGAGTTTTTAAAAAATTATTAAAAAGTCCATTTTTAATCGGGTCGTAAAAACACGCCGTCAAGTTGGCTTTATTGAAATTTTAGTGGTGACGTCACTGTTTGACGTGTCGTGACGTCACCGTAAAGTCATTGTGTGGCAATGTATGATATGACACAAGCCATCGTATTAATTTATTCGTTTATTTACATAGTGTTTATAGAGATTTAGTTGTTGTGTTTATTGAAACATTATTTAGGCCTAAATATTGTTTAAAAATATGGGTATCTCTTATTAGTTTATCTCTATTATTGAAAATATTCAAAAAATACTGTACCAAAAAATAGTATTGCTACTTCTAGGGAGAATACTTCGAACAACGGAATTTAAAATGGCGGCAGTTGATCAGCTGATTGCCGATCCTATAGTATGTTTTCAGGAGTGATGACGTCACACGATTCACCATACATACGGTGGTTTTCGGGGGGTCTTGAAAAATTAAAATTTTGACAATTATTTTAACTATTAAAACTAACTCTAAAAATAAAAATAAAACTGCAGTTATTTAAGTTAGAAGGTCAATATTCATCAAAAAAAATTGGACTGGAGTTCTCTATTCTGGTAAGCTGGACAATCTTACTGAAACGAAAGTACGATTGGTCTAGAACGAAAGTTACGGCAAGAGAGAGCGAGTAGAAATGTGTATAAAAAGTTGTGACCGATTATCCAATGTCTTTTCTTCATCACCTTTTACAGGAGATAACACGTTGAGTTAATGTCTGTCTATGGAATATTTTTCCACCATCCCAATCCGTAATACAAATATTTATAAGTACATGTAAAAAATATCCAAATAACAAATTATCACGCCGTCTATCCGCAAGGGTAGGCAGAGAAGACGGACCGCCAAACAACTCGGTCTTGCCTCATTGACATCCTCATTGACACTCTTTGCCTCATTGACATTCGTACATCGCCTCATACTCATATATTATTATACCCTTGACATGGCCCGCCTCAAGTATCTAATACACTTGATCGTGCTACGCTTTCCTCAGTCGTCCTCCACTTCTACCATTTCACATCTGCCTCAAAAATTCAACCAACACATGGCCATACTTTTGAGGGCCCCTTTCATTTTCCACTACGCTACATCAGCCTTGCATCCTTTGCGGTTCTCCGCATTTCTCACGCGATCATACGTGGTTTTACCACACATACGCCTCAGGGATCTCATTTCTACAGCATTCAGTCTACTTTCATCCTTCCTGTGACAGATAACTCAGAAGCCTCGGAAATAAAAAAAATCCCTTAAAATTAATGAATCTATTACAAATAAACAAAAAATATTGTCTAAAAGCCCAATCATAGATATGTTCCCATACCCACCCACTCTTCATTAATACCAAGCAACGGCTCCACCCCTACCTTAGTAATAATACATTGTTCCCATCCACTATTTTGAAACTGTCAAATCAGTTCAAATTTGCCCTGAAGAAGAACGGTCGTTCTGAAACCGGCCGGCTTTACTCAAATATAGGTACAAGTGGTTCAAACAAAGTAATATTGTTTCATTTATCTATAATTTATTTATTTATTTATTCAACGCCCAGAGAGCTTTTACATGATTAGTAGTACAATTAATTCATGACAGATGATTTTAAAACAGATAAAGAAATTATTAAAATAATATTAGATGAAAAATGCACATAAGTCACAAAAATACGGCGATTTGATGAGTTTACAAAAATACAGATATGTTTAGGAATAGTTTTTTACAAGATCTACAAAATTCGCCAAGTTGAAGTTAAATATGTCAACATCACCTAAGTACTAATTCCCCGTGGAGTGTGGAATCGTTGTATCGGAGAGTGGGCAATGTAGTTCCGCTTGTGAATGCTGCAGAAGAATAGTGTATTTTGTCGTGGAGTTATTCGTAAGTTTATGAGTTGTAGGAGTTCGCAACAGTCGAATTTAGAGTTAAGTTTTTTTTATTTTTTTTTATTAATTTTTGAGTTAGTTTATACTACATGAATATAAACTAATAAGCACAATGTAACATTTCATTTGATAAATTTAAATATTTTTACAGTAAGCATAACATTTCTTTTTTAAATACGTTCATTCTTTCTTCATTCTTCATACTTTCAGGCATTTCATCATACATCTTAAGTCCTCTGTACATTAGGCTGTTCTGTGATTTTGATTTCTTCATTTGTGGCAATCGAACTCTGTTTATATTTCTTGTTTCGTAATTATGAATGTCTCTATTAAAAAAAATTTCATCCTTAAAGTATTTTGGCATTTTGTTTTTCATAATTTTATGCACAAAAATTAACACGTTAAATAGTAGTCTCTTTTTTATTGGAATCCAATTTAGCTCCTCTCTCATTTGATTAATCCTTGCGTATTTGCCTTTTCCCAGTATACATCTCATAGCTTTGTTTTGTATAAGTGTTTTGAATAAAAATGTTAAGTCGTTTATTTTACGTCTGTCTTCTAGTGTGTGTATATAATGCAAAGAATACCTACCTGCTTGCGTTAGTGATCATACTATATATTTTAAATTTTAATATTATTTGCTTTTACATGAATTTTGATTGTAATTTCATGTTGTCTGATTTAATTTAAATTTTGTTGTAATTTCATTTTAACTATTTACAACATATATAAATCAACATTGTATTAGAGGTACTGCTGAAAACCAGCTGCATTTTGGAAAAATCCTGAATGTATATCTGAGCAATATCAGCATTTGTCAAAAGAACTAAAGTTATAAAAAAAATTTAAAAAAAGATATCTAACTTTGTAAAAATTTATTGACAATAAATTTGTATTTCTTGCAATGGACACTGATGACACTGTAACGCTGTCCGAAACGTTGACTAAACAAGGATGTAACGCAACACGGCATAACACCCCAAAACAATCAACGAGGTAATAAATTAATGCAAAAACAAATGGCTAGTAGTAGAAACTGAACCATTGGAGCAACTAAGGTCAAAATATGGACCAAACCCATGACCTTTTGCTACGGTCGACACCCTAAAGCAAGAGGTCCTGGTTTCGAGTCCCAGAGGTGTCAATATGTTTTTCTGATTTTTCTGTTTCCAGATTTTCGATTGAGTTTCGCTTATATTGTCTTCATTTATTTAAATATTACAATTTGAGGTTTTACTCATAAAGTTAAATTAAAAAAAATAAAACATTTTTTTTAGATCACAGTTTACGATTTTATAATATTTTTTTTATAATTCCTGTGAATACATGATAATGTACAAAAGATAGGAAAATTCATTGGTAATACAGAACTGAAATCAATTTGTATGTCTTCAAATTAAAATTCTGAGGTATGATTTTTTTATTGTTTGCAGAAAATATTCCAAAAAATCACGAGAAATCGGAGGAAAAGTTTTAAATCGCGCTGTCGCTCGAGTGGCTTTTCATCAAAATGCGAATTTTTTTCTGAGGATAAAAATTATGACGATTGAACTTTCAATGTTATCGAACAATATTCTCATTAACAGTAAAAAATTATCATGAAGAGGTATTATTTTTAGTAGGCGAAATGTTCGATGAATTCTACCTGTGGTTATTGTATATTTATTCCCTCATAATATCTCCCCAGAATAACATTGCCGTACGTTCTAAGGATGCCTTTAACATCTCTAATAATATCCATTTATTCAGTTGAACGAATAAGGTTTATGACTATCGAAATTGCCTTCGAGGGGTAACACTTTGATACGGGGGGTGTATTGTATTCCCATCACGACAAACTACCCTTGATCCAGATTTATTGCCTCCCTTATTTGAACGTGCATTGGCTAACGAATGATCAATACCACGGTTTATACCACGGGATACATGTTTTCATTTAGTTTCTTCGACTAAAGGTTGAAGTAGAACATATGTTTTCAATCAGTTGAATGAGCATGAAGCAACAATTTTGATTGATTAACACGTCGCTACCAAAACTTTCTTAGTACGGCTTTCTTTTGTATAACCTACGTGAACCATTTACAAATAATAGTGATTTATTTAGGTTTATTCTGCTATCTTGCTACCTCCTTCTTAAGCCAACGTTTAAGTGAAAATTATTAAAAATAATTTACGTGAAAATCTCCAATCATATATACCGTTTTCGAATCGTTTATTTTATTTATAACTAGCAGACCCGGCCACACGTTGCTGTGGCTAAGGAAACACAACGCCATTACTCAACCTTTATAAAATACACACCCCCCGCTTGCCAGCTGCCCGCTGCCCGCTTCCCTGAAATGAATATGGAATTTCTCGGCTTTTCTCTACTAAAATAAGCATGTATTATATATTTAAACCTTCCTCTTGAATCACTCTATCTATTGGTGAAAACCGCATGAAAATCCGTTGCGTAGTTTAAAAGATCTATGCGAACATACATTTTAAGCGACTTCATTTTATACTATGTAATGATGTTTGAGCATTCTAAAATGACATAACGACAATTATATTAGAAACTAGCTGGTTCCCGGCATGCGTTGCTATGCCATTTAATACAGAAATTTGATCTCCCTGCGTGTCCTTTCCCTTTCGTCCCGTTCCTCTTCTGTCTCCCCTTCCCCTCCCGCGTCTCCCCACTCCACTCCCCCCTCATCCCCCATCCCGCGATCTCTCCTCCAGAGTTCCCCTCCCCCCTCCCAGGTTCCCCTCCCCCTCCCGCATTCCATACATTCAGTCCCGGTACATTCAGTTTTCAAACAACTCGCGTGCCACCTATAGCATTTTTTTATTGCAAATTTCACAATTCCAGAGCTCACCAGTAGTTTTATCAAAACCTTGTTCTGACAATAACGAACACAAAAAAAAAAGAATTTTCCAATTTGGTGCAGTCGTTCGAAAGTTATGCGCGTACATACATTTCGGCGATTCATTTTTATTTATGTAGATAGATAGATAGAAGATAGATTATTAAGTATTATAAGCAATAACTGTCAGCCTGAAACACTCATTTACATTGAAAAATCTTCCGAGAAAAGATACTTGCCGCCAACGGGACTTGAACCCGTGTCCTTCTGATTGCCGGTTGGATGCTCTGACCACTGAGCTATGGCGGCTTATCTAATACCCGCCAAATAATTCAATATATACTGGTGTTTCATTCAACAATTATTGATTATTACATTTTTCCACCTGAAAACAACCAACTTTATTTTCGTTAAATAAAACATATAAACGTTAGTTCATAAATTAAAAATAATAATTAAGATTATTAAGTATTGAAGCTCAGACCTTGACGGTGTCTCCGATTTGACTTGACGGTGTCTCCGATTTGCAAGGTCGATTCTCGGAGTTTTTAGACCTTATCTCAGCACTAGGAGCTCTGCTGGGGTGGACCTTTTATTCCATATATACTCGTGGAACGACAAAAGACCATTCACACTGTCGACGCAATTATGTACTACATCAAACCTATTTTCGATGCGACATTTGGAACCAAAACTATGAGAAATTAATCAGTCTATTGAAATATACGGTAAAATGAACATTTACTTATGATCTTATTGATCTATCAGTTCTTTGATATCGACTATGTTAAAAAAGTCTCCATGCAAGTCTCACCAAAAGGATGATTTCTAAGTGAATTTAATTGGTGTCTATTGAAGAAACTCGTGCAATTATCACCTCCTATGGTATCTCCGTAATTTAATATTGATTTTGCAGTGCCCAACCCCGTGGCGTAAGATCTAACCTCGTAATGACATGCTGTGAAATTAAGGTAAGTCAGATTACTTCTCCGTGTACACTGTTCACCGAGCTAATCCCATAGTTGTGTCATTTTGAAAAACCATATAATTTTCATTATAGTCCATTTGATTCGTACTCAATTTACCTAAAGGGGCCTTTGTGAAACCTAGGAGGAGTGGAGAGAGGAGAGCTTAGACTACCTCGGTGTACTCTACACATGTGGGGCCTTCAGAAAACCCAAACAAAGAGGGACTTCCGATGGGAAAACCCTAACCGCCACAGATCCTCCAAGGGATCCATACGTGGGAAAACAGGGACCCTCACGGAACCAGGAAACAAATTCAAAGGACTGAAGTGAAATCGAAAAAACACAATCGGCCCATGGCCCAAGTGCTTACGGAAACCAATCGCATTTCAAATCCGATTTGACAAATAAGCTGTAAAATTATCGTTGAATAATGTAGATATTCAAACGCTTTTTATATAAATTTATCCATCCATCTACAACTCACTTTCTGTAACTTTCTAAACTGTAGTACAATATGTTTTCCATTAATTTATTTTTTTATAATAACAAAAAAAAAAAAAAAAAATCAGGATGTTTTTCTCCATATTTTTATTTTATTTTTATAATAGCTGAAAAAAACCCTTTTCACTTATTCTACCTATGTAATACTAAATTTTTATACTAACTTTATATTGTATATGTTTTTTAAGTCTATTTTATACTTTGGGTAGTTGGAAATATAGTATTTTGTTTTATTATTACCCACACTCAGGCAGTGCCTTAGTGGGTTTTCATTTCTTGTTCATACTATTTGTTAGTATATATTATTATCGTATACTATTTGCTATTATACATTATATGTACAAAGAAATGGGAATAAATAAAGTTTAAAAACAAGAAAAAATCACGAATTTTATCATAACTTCTTTGTCGTTCTTTTAAGATATTAAAACTCTTTTTAAGCATCTCAACGTTTATTATTGTTTTTGACTCTGTGAGTAAGTGTAACTGAAAGTTTGAAATAATCCAAACGTTAAACTAAATTTGTGGTCACCACTATTAGTAACACTACCATTCTATTTAATGTCACTAATGGTGTTGTAATGGAATTCGTGTTAAAAAAACACACAATGCCTAAATATATTTTGGTTTGGTTTACAACGTAGGTGGTTTTTAAAGGCTCTAAAATTAACTATGTCGGTAATGTGAATAACGACGAAACAATCTTTTACTGATGAAAAGAAAAAGGTTGGTTAGAAAAAAGCCAATTCGAGTAAATTACAATTATAATTACTGGTAATATTACCTGATACGATTCGTTTGACCATCAAAGGAGTCTGGCTGCCGAGTCGTACTGCTGTCAATGACGAATGACCTACTTTGTATTCTGACGTAATCCATTTCGAAAAGCTTTCTAATTAGTTGAATCGATTTAATTGTAAGTAAGTCTTTTCAGTTTATTCGGGTTATAAACGTTCTTCTCGAAGAAACCGCAAACCGAAGACGAAATACTCTGTTTCATCAGTTTTAAAGACTTTGAATAAATTTATACTTTACGAAGTCTCAGATTTTTTTTTGTTTTTTTTTTATTGGCAATGATGACTAAAAATACATTTAAAGTTACATCAGTTACATATTTATATAAGGTTTTAACAAATAAATAAAAAATTGCCTTTCCTCACCATAAAGAAGAGACAATGCTCTTGTGTTTGGTGAGAGAGTTCTAGCTTACATAGTTAGTAAATTAAAAGATCGTGATAACGGCTATTGTAAAAAGTTAGTAATAACGGCTATTGTAAATAATAAGAAGGTTAAAAAATCATGTATAAAAAATATTAAAAAATCATAATATATATTAAAAAATCATTATAAATGAAAGAATCATGTAAGTTAGTAACAAAAATTATTGTAATAAATAAGTAAAGGTATGAAAGAAAGAACGCAAGATTTATACAATAGTAGACTTAGAGATATAGAAACTAAGAAATGAAAGAAAAAGAAGGAATGAACGATTTATAAAATAGCAGACTTTAAGATATAAAGTAAACATATTTGGCACTTTTATAGCAGTTTAAGGTAATTTTTTAGTTTGGGCTTAAATTCCTGCATATTTTCGATGGTTTTTAATTTTAAAGGGAGGTTGTTATACCTAATAGATTATGCCTAGATAAAGATCGGAATTTTGAATGTGCTTTGTATTACATTTAGGGATTTTAATAGTTTTTTGGTATCTTGCTGATGTATTGAATTGGAAGTTATGAATATCTAACTGTATTTCTTTGTAAATTTGAAGTATTGAATATTTTTTATACATTTAGTTTATTGTAGGCACATTGAATATTGAAAAAAGAATTTCAGTAGCAAATTTAGACGGTTTTCAACCTTTGAACTATTTTGAGTGCATTTAAAATATTGTTCTATGTTCCTCCCCAGCCAAAAATACCATATTGTAATATAGATTGAACAGTTGCCTAGTACACTCTTTTTAGCTTTTCTAAGCTAAGAATATTTCTAAGTCTTATAAATATATAAATACATTTTCTAATCCTTTTGACGAGTTCACAAATATGTGTTTTCCATTTAAAATGTTGATCTGTATAAACATCAAGATATTTGATTTTGGGAGTTGGACTAAGTATAGCACAATCTTGATTGCAGTTAGTTTTATTACATTTACTTTGGTGTATTAGGATGTTTAAATTTGAATTTAATTTGAATTTATTGATAGAGAATGGGATAAATTTTGTTTTTTCAGTGTTTAGAGAGAGGTATGTGATGTAAAGTGATATTATGACACAAGATCCTGATGTCTATAAAATAAAATTGAACAGTATTAATACGCTAAAGTCAGTCGTGCATACTCGATTCACAAACGTATACAAACGGAAGTGCGGCCATCTATATTATTAATACGCTAATAAAGCTCATTTTGTAATTCGGTTTCGAATTCGAGAATTCGCCAAAGGATGGTGCCAGATACGTTAAAAGATCGCATGTGGATGATCCCCCCCCTAGGTATAAGTACTACCTACGTATTTGTAGAATTTGAGTATCTCTCCAGATATGGAAAGATTGACTGTAGTATTTAGAGTTGTGAATAATAGTATCACGTGGCTATATATTACATATAACGCCATTTTCTGTCGTGGTTTCCTTGTCCCGGTGACTAGCTATCACTGGATCACAGTGGACCGAGGAACCGGCTATTTGGAACCAGTTGCAATTTGCAATTTGGGAGGCGGGAATGGGTATCTCTGCCACAGGTCACCCCAAGTGGTTCGCTACGTTTGGTGATTTAGCAGGGGGGTTCATGGGGTGAGGTTTGTCTAGGTCTTAAACCCTTTTCCTTCCCAGAACTCTCCTCTCCTTCCTTTCCTTAAAAAACCCTCCACACAGCATCCCCAAAGATGACATAGGCCCTGAGGGAAATTATTTTCCTCAGGGCCTCCTGTGTAGAGCTCATGTAAAAAAAAAAGTTCCTATATACGAAATGGTCACCAACGCTCAAACTCGGCGAAGCGGAAAAAAAACCTGCGGAGCGGGCTTTTAACCGCTAGTAAGTCTTTAATAGACACCAATCAAACACGATGAGAAACCACCAAATTGGTGTTCATGGCATAGAGACGTTTTTCATAGTCGATATCAAAGAACTGAGAGATCAATAAGGTGTTCATTGCACTGGTTATTTCAATAGACTGATTAGTTTCTCTTAGTTATTGGTTTGTGGACTAACTATCACATGCGTTCCTCTCTGCCCGGAATACTATAAATATACTATAAACTATAATATACTATAAACTATAAATACTATAAATGGAGAGAAATAATTACACAGAGTTAGTGAAAATTTTCAAAGTTCACTAAAAAATCAATAAATTACTAAATAAAAACTAAACGTCGTTACTGAGGTAGTTTAGTTACATGTAATAACTACGTGTACAAACTATATATAATATACAAGTTCCACGTAAAAGCCCTTAAAAGGGCGTTAATAAATAAATAAAATAAATACTTAAATTCAAACCGACTTCATCAATATGAATCAGAAATGAACAAGTCGTTGAAAACATAATTAGGTTCGATTTTGTATGATCAAGATGTATGATTCAACTCAGGTCTCCCTTCTTAATCCTTAATACGATTTTGAATCAGAAAATTGTTTTCTCCAGCCAATTTGTTAATCTTTTATCATTGAGTACTTTGTTATTAACACGGTGGTAAATGGTTTACAGAATATTTTGGATCCTGCCTAAACGTTTCTTTTTCAAAATATTTCATTAGTTTCCATAAAGAGCTTTTTGATTAGTTTTCTAAACGGATGAATTTGTCGGGTAACCATTCGGTCAAAGCTAGAAAATAATTATTATTTACGCGAACACTACAAACGAAAACCGAACAGCACTACACTTTCGATTACTCAAGAAAGGAAATTATTTGGAAAAATTGAAAGACGAAAAAATTGAATTTCTTAGAAAAGCAATCAAAAAATATAATTCCTAATAACTTGACACTTGAATAAACACGAAGTATTGTGTACGTCAATCAACAATTTAAGTGCTTTAACTCTACAATAAAATTATTTTCTTCATAAAAATTCTTCGTTGTGAAATATTGCAGTTTTACTATCTGAAATCACTAACTACAAATCAATTATTGCTCCACATTTTAACTATTGCTCAACTATTTTTTTCCTATGTAACGAACGAGAACAAAATAAGTTTCAAATTCTCCAAAACAGGACAATGAGAATAATACTTCGGCGAAATAGATTTTCAAAAGTAAACAAAATGTTAAAGGAACTGAATTGGATAACCGTGAAACAGATGTTGACCTTGAATACGATGATATTTGTACATAAAATAATAAACAACATATTACCAAAATACATATCAAATAAAATTATCTTCAACAAGGACATTCACGGACATAACACAAGGACGTGCAAGGATATCAGGCTTCAAAAAAGAACAAGGCGAATACGCAGAACAGTTTACTGTACAAAGGGATGAAGTTATATAACACGCTATCAAAAACTTTAAAGTCCACACCAATTGGAAAGTTCAAGATGCATCGTAGGAGCTACATAAAACTACATTAAATTTAGTTTGAAATATGAAATATTATAACTAATTAGAAATTTTGTAAACCTTAATGTAAAAAAGGAGGTAGCGCAACACGGCATAACACCCCAAAAGCACATGACGAAAATACTTTTGGCCGTAAAAACGTATCTTAAATGTACAAATTACTAAAATTAAATAAAAAATTATGATATCATAGCATTTATAATGTATAAACTTTGCTATATTCCGTTGTGTATGTATTTCAGAATAGACCGATTTTTTCTCGTTGCGGAGCTCTTCAGACTAACAAAATCAAGGACTGGATTGAAATGTTAGCTGATCTAATGTACGTATAGATTTTTTTAAAATTTTTCCTTGTTCAGAAAATTTTGGTCATGGAAAGGCACAATCCATAAAGTTCACTACGTTTGGTGGCTTAGCAGGTTTATGAGATGAGGTTTGCCTAGGTCTTGGCGGTGGATGCACTTGAGTGGAGGCCAGATTGAGAGACACTGGTAGAGGGAGGCCTTTGCACCTCTCCAGCCAAAATCTCTCGACCCATCGCCTTGCACCGCAGTTGGAGGGATTGATTCATATATCCGTGCTTCCTTCCCTTAAAAAGACCCTCAACACAGCACCCCCTAAGAAGAATACAACACCCTCTTTATTTAATATTAATAATGTCGATATTTTGTGAACGGTATTGAATGAATTTGATATTATTTATTATTATTTACAGAGAGTAGAGCAATACGAAAGAAGCTCTGGATGTCATCAAATAATAATATTTTCAATATGAGATAATGCCGAATTTTTTCCACCCATTAGAGAGATTGAAATGTAATACTCGTGTTTTATAGAAATTATGGTTTGCTGATGGAGATATTATATTTATGAAAAACTATATACATTCGTTTATTTCTCTACGGCCCACGCTGAAACTTGCTTCTGACCAGTGTCAGGGAGCGCTTCACTTTATTGCAAATTATTACTGGCTTCTGATACTCTTTACTCTTGATGTAAATATTCCCAAAGAAGTATGTAATAAAGCACGACTTATTTAATCCTAGAAAGATATTCATATTTCGATGTACGGTAAAGATAATCATACGTAAAATTGACTCATGAGTTTTAACTAACTGTAATATTTTATTTCGTTAATTGATTTGAATAAAACAATTATTGTATTTTTACAAACAAATGACATAAAAATACGATAATTTGTGAATATATTATCATATACATTTATTTGTTATTTGAAAAAAAAAATGAAACGTGAAACTTCTTCAATAATTAACAAAACAGGAATAATTTTTCTTTTCTCATATATCACTTATTTCTTACTAATAATCAGAATTTTTACTAATGTACAAAATAATTAAGATATATTATATTTAATAATAACATACAATTATACAAAAATCAATCAGATACAGCTTTGGAACATATCAATATTATGTTTTTGACTCCTGCGGTCGTTATATCTCAAAACTGGTGACACCTACCTCAGTGACGAGCGCCCCGCGGAAGGTCCAAGCAGCGAGTGAGTTGTATGAAAAGCACAGCGACGGATTCGCACTAATTAAAACGATAGAGCAATAATTCTAACACGCCTGCGTAAATTTTACTTAGACTCTCTTTCCAGGGTTAAATTAGAGCAAATCTTTCTAGACAAATATCTAAAGAATCATTTAGAGAAATTCTAAGATTTTTTTCATGTGGGTATATAACTTGTTAAATGATAACAGGACCAGTTTTGTTTTTAATAATTTTCAGAGCGTGTTTTGCGATATTTTTATTTTTAATACTGACAATTCGTGGTGGAATTCCATTATAATACGTAATATAATAAAACACAACGTGACTATCAGCAGGCTGAAACCGGTTACGGTCACAAATAAATTAAGAAATAAGGAAATAAATTAGGAAATAAGTTTTACGTTGTACATTGCGATTTTTTTTTCTATCGAGGGATTTCATATAATTACTTTTCGGTTCGGCAGGGTATAGGTAAAAGAATCTACAAATCAACGACTAAATAGAAAACCCTAAGAGAGGACTTGGTATAGCAATAAAACATTTTGTCCAAACGGTTATACAAAATTGAAGGAATGTTCGAAGGCAATTTATCTCACTGTAATTAAAATTTTTGTTGGCTATTGAAACAGGTATTTTTTTTTTTTACTACCCTTCCATTTAAAGCATTGCTTGTGTATGGAAGGGGAGTGTACGCTATTAGTTTAAGTAGGTAGTGTATGCTATTAGTTATAAGTTTTCTTCTTCTTCTTTCGTATGGTGGGGGGTCAGAGGGGGACATCTAGGTCTGCGAGCCAGTCTAGGGCCTCAGGCGTTGCCCTGTGGACCTCATAAATCCCGCCGGGGAATGAATGGAGCGGGCATTCGTTGACCACATGTTCGGTGGTCTGCACCGCACCGCATTCACACGTCGCCGACTCTTTAAGGCCCCATCTATGCATCATGTGAGCGCAACGGCTATGGGAGCACCTTATTCTATTGATGGCAGTCCAGAGTTTGCGAGGCAATGAGAACCCAGGCTGTCTCTCAGCGGGGTCTTGCACGAGATCGGCGTTTTTGACGTTGGCTGATTGCCACTCAAGCTTCCACCTATCTTCTGGGGTGAGAGGTGTTCGAAGGAGTCTTTCTCCTTCCGTCCAGATGGGTTTTCGAGACTTTAAGCGGCATGCCGGGTGAGAAACGACATGATCGTGCAAGGGTATTTCGCTTTTTTGCAGCGCCTTCTTGTATTCCCTCAGTGTTGCAATCTCTCGCCTGATATTTGGCGGGGTTATATTTGCAAGTACGGGGAGCCAAGGAAGAGGAGTCGATTTTAAGGTTCCGCTGATGGTTCGCATTGTGGCATTAAGCTGAACGTCGACCATGGAAGTGTGGGCGCTTCTGGCCCATACTGGAGCACAGTATTCAGCTGCTGAGAAAACCAGGGCAATGGATGCCGTTCTGAGCGTGTTGGCGTCGCATCCCCAGCTAGTACCAGCCAGCTTATTGACTAAGTTTAGTCTTGTCCTGGTTTTTTTGCCCACTGTTTCCATGTGTTTCCGGTAATTCAGGATTCTGTCCAAAGTTATTCCAAGATAGCGGGGATGGGGGTCATGGTAAATATTTTATCCATCAAACTGAACACAGAGTTTTGCGTTTGCCTGTGAATTACTGAGATGGAAAGCTGTCACAACTGTTTTCGACCCATTTGGCTTTAGTCGCCAATTGAGGAAAAATTCTTCCATAGCCTTGAGGTCAGAATTAAGGATCTCTTCTGCTGCATTGAGGGTTTTGGCTTGGACTGTGATGGCGAAGTCATCTGCGTAAGCAAATTTTCTGCCTTCAGTGTGAGGAAGATCTCGAGTATAGATATTGAAGAGTGATGGGGCCAGCACTGAGCCTTGGGCAAGGCCATTATTCAGGTGCATTTTTTTTCTTTTTAGCCCTCCTAGAAAAACCCTGAAAGTACGGCCAGTTAGTAGTTGCTCAATAAGTCGTACTGTGTTGCCATCCTCTATGGTGTCGTAGAGCTTGACAAGGAGGCCTTTGTGCCACACCGTGTCGTAAGCCGCAGAGAGATCAATGAACGCTGCCGCAGTCTTAAGCCGTTTCTGGAATCCAGATTCGATGTTACAAAAAAAATTAAAAATTATAAAAAAAAAATTTAAAAAAAAAAAGTTATAAGTTAAAAGTACTTAAATAATTAATTGTACATAAATATATGTGAGCTGCAGTAATATTTGATAATGGTGTGAATTTAAAAAAAAAAAAAAAGAATGTAATGGGAAACTAAGGATATTTGTAAGATTAATTGACAGTAGTTTTTTTCTTAAGAATATTTTTAAAATGTCTCTTGACAGAGAGCAGTATTCGGGTTTTATCATTAATGCTTCTGATTTCTTCTGGTAGACGATTGAAAAAAGTTCTTCCCTGGTAAGTATAATGATGCTGTGCAAAAGACGTATTTAGTTTTGGGTATAGAAAAACATGTTTAAGTCGAGTTCTGTTTTCATTTAAAAATGGATATTTATCTTTTTCCTTTATAATTTGAATCAATGAATTTTTAATATATAAATCTTTAAATGTGGGTACTTGAAATTCTTCAAACAGGCATTCTGTTGGGTAGTCTAAGGATTTTTTTAATATAATTTTAATAATTGTCCTTTGTACAATTTCTATTGGAAGAAGGTTACATTTATACGCGGATCCCCAACTAATAATAGCGTATTGTAGAGTGGATTGAACTAAGGCATAGTAGATTAAATATAGATTTTTTATCGACAGAAAATTTCTAATTCTTAAAAATATATATATTAATTTTCTGATTTTGTTTACTACTTGACATATTTGTTCCTTCCATTTCAGATTTTTGTCGATAATTACTCCGAGATTTTTAATTTTATTTGTTGTTTTTAATATTGTACAGTTTGATTTGCAATAATTTTGGCTATGAATTTTAGTATTATCGTGTATGACAATGTTAAAATTTTTGGGAGCATCGTTTGGATGGATTGCAAATGGAATTACAAATGTCTTTTCACTATTTAGTGATAGTAAATTAGTGTCGAAAAAATTCTTAAGCGTGTTGATGTCTTCTGTGGCCTTTAATTCTACATTTTCCCAAGTCTTTTCACTTATTATTAATACTGTATCGTCGGCGTATGATGTAATTTGACCATTTAAATGTTGAAAAAAAATATCATTTACATATATGGTAAAAAAAATTGGTCCAAGCACTGTACCTTGCGGGATTCTAAAGCTTGAAATCTCTTGATCACTATTAACATGATTGATTTTTACCACTTGAGGGCGGTTTTTTAAGTAGTTTGTGATCCATTTAATCGCGTTGCCTTTTATGCCAATATCATTTAATTTTTTTAATAGCATCTCATGGGATATGCTATCGAATGCCTTTCTAAGGTCAATAAATATGCCCGCACATTTTTTACCTTTATCTAATGATTCGTAAATGTATGAAGTTACGTTAGCAATTGCATCTTGTGTGCTGAGTGATTTAATAAAACCAAACTGGTTTTTGTGTAGTATTTTATTACTATCTAGGAAATTTACCAATTGTTTTTTTACTATTTTTTCAAAGATCTTTCCTATGTTAGAAATTAGACAAATTGGGCGATAATTCGTTACTTGGTGTGGACCACCAGATTTGTAAATAGGTGAGATTATTGTGTTTTTGTAGTTCATTGGAAATATTCCTTTCGTTAAACTCAAGTTTATTAAATGAGTGATGGGTTTTATTAAGTAAGATTTCATAGATTTTAACATGTGTGCCGTAATAGAATCAAAACCGGGAGACGAACCTCCTTTCATATTTTCTATTATTTTCTATTATTTAACATTCTGTTGTTATTTCAAATTTTGAAAGTATATTACGTTTCTGTAGATTTTTATTTTTATGTTTTTCTGGGTTAGAAGGTTTATGAATATTTTTCGCAAGATTTTTTCCAACATTTGCAAAGAAGGAATTAAATATGTTTGCACATTGTTTAGGCTGTAAATTGGCATCTATAATTTTTTTATCATGTTCGATGTACTTAATATTTTGTGTCTTTTTTGTATTGTCTATGGCCAAATTCACAGTTTTCCACATTTGTTTATGGTTATTTTCTGAAGATAATATTTTATTTTTAAAGAACTCTTCCTTCCTTTTTTTAATATAAGATGTTAATTTATTTTTATATTTTTTATAATAAATATATGCTTTTTCATCATGGGGATTTTTTAAAGTTGTTTTATAAAGTTTTTCTTTGTTTCAGATAGATATTATAAGTCCTTTGGTAATCCAAGGTTTTAAACATCTTAATTTTGATTTTATGTGTATTATTATTTCAGTTGTCGAATTTTTAATGTGTTGTGACAGGATTTTTTCAAAGTTAGTCGAACATATTTCGGTATCATCACTCTTTAAAACATTGTTCCAATCTTCCATTTTTAGTTTTTTTTCAGAGAGAATAGTCATGTCTATTGTTGATTTTTTGGGTATTAAATTATGTTTTTTTATGTTTAATATTATTATTATACAGAAGTATGCATGAATGATGATCAGTTATGTTAGTTTTCCAAACAATTGATTTTAGTTTGTGAAGATCTTTAATGTTTACGTTTGTCCAAATGTGATCTAAACAAGATGGAATATGTTCTTTTATTTCTCTAGTATTTTTATTTATGCAAGATATGAAATTTTGTTCAGTCATACAATTGATGTATTCAGTTTTGTTATTATTTTCTATTTTTTCATTAATGTTCACATTAAAATCACCCACCACGAAGCAGAGTTTATTTTTTAATTTTAAAAACATGTATTTCAGGTCATTAATAAACGTAATAATACTTGAGCTATGCGTTCTATAGATAGCTATTAAATGATATATTGATTTGCCGAGTTTGAAATGTACTTCGATGCAGTTTACCAAATGTATTGGGTGTTCTATAATGTTAACAATACTAAATTTATTATTTGCAAATATTATTATTCCAGAATTTTTGTTGATATCTACTTTGGTAGAAATATAATTGTACTCAGGTAAGTGATAAGACGGTGACTCAGCGTTCGTGAATGTTTCAGTTAACACTATGAAGTCCGGCTTTTTAATTAAATTATTTATTTTTAGAATTAGTTCATCTAAATTTTTCTGAATGCTACGGATGTTTATGTGCATAATAATTATATCGTTGATGTTTTTAGAAATAATTTTGTTACATGAATCAGTACAAATACATTCATATTCTTGAATTTTAATATTTAATTCTAATTTGCTATTTAAGAAATCATCCATTTAATTAATGTATTTTGCAAAATTATATATAATTTTTTTATTCAATGTCGTAGTTTATTCTTTCTTTGGCTAATTTAAGCATGTAAGAACGGAACTTACATGTTTCGCTGTTTGTTCGGTGGTCTATTTCATTCATTTTACTGTTGAAGGAGTTAATTTCTTTCTTCTTGTTAGCTGAGTGACAGTTAGCGCATTTGGGCGGTAGTTCCAGGGATTTACACTCGGAGATGGGATGATCTTCTGACCAGTGCTTGCATGTTGGTTTATTCATTTTATTGTAGCATTTTTGTGCTGTGTGTCCGAATCTTTGACAATGAAAACATTGGGTAAGAACGTTACAATCGGTTACATAGATTCTCATGAATCCTAGATGAATTTTTTTTCTATTTATAAGATGTAGTCTCAATTCTGGATTTGTTTGGAGAATTAAGTTTTTGCTGTTAGTTTTTTTGTTCGTAATGATGGCTTTGACTTGTAATATATTTTTATCTTGGTATTTTTCACATATCATTTTGATGTCGTTGTTTTGTTCAATTATGTTTTCTAAGAATTCTTTTTCGGTATAGTCTTTGTCAAGTCCTTTGAATATTACGCATGGATCTGTTTTCACAAGTACCTCCGCTATTATGGTTTTGTCGACTTCATTTATCTTATCTTTTAATTTTTTTGCCTCTTCTTTTTCTGGGCATGTTATTATAATGTTTTTTTTTGTTTTTTTAAATTCACTTACTCGAATTCCCAACTGTGATATTTTGATTTTTTGTATTTTCTCTTTTATTTTTTCAGTGTCTTCTTCTTTTAAGCTTTTTATAATTATAGGAAATCGTTTTTCTTGTGTTTGTGGTATTAAGTTTTTTACTGCCGAAGAGTATGAAAATAAGTTTTTTTGTGTTTGGTTTTTTTCTTGAATTTCACATTTTTCTTGTAATTTAGCTAATTCTATTGCCATGTGGGATATCATTTCCATGATGTTATTTATTTCTTTCATCATTTTTGATTTGGTTTCTTTAGTAAGTTTATTTTCTTCTATGATTGTATGTAAGTCACTTATGTTTTGTTTCGCCTTAGTAATGAAGGCATGCGGATCAACCGCTTCCTCCATTTTCACGGGTTATGAATTATTTTATTTTCGGTTAATTTATATACTTTTAAAATTTGTCCGGGTTTGAAAGTGTTATTTTATTTGATCGCCGCTCACTCGCGTCCAACACCGTTAGAGGTTGAGGCGACACTGACTATATTATTACTTAATTTATATAAGTACTTTTTATTTCTATCGTAAATTTATTAATACTATTTTTTGCTCGATTTAAAGATGTACTGCCTTTATTATTCATGTAAAAGCCCTCTGGGCGTAAAATAAAATAAATAAATAAACAACTAAATAATTTAATATTCTTCAAAACAAGCTTGAAAAAAATTCATAATATGAATTATGTTATGTATTTGGTATATAAATGTGTAATATCTACTATTTAAGAAATTTTAAAAATCAGAGTACTTTATTGAAATTAAATAGACATAAATACATGGGAATTAATAGGTCATAATATATTAGTTTATAAATGTGTAAATTCAAATTATACAATTGTAAATGTTCTCTAAAGTGGCCTGGAAAGAATCTCGTATTTGTGATCTCACTAAAGAAACCACTTATTCACTCTGAACGCAATTATTATGGTTCTCCAAAATGACCTTTAAAAAAATCACATCCTTGCGATTCTTTCAAAGACATAAAGAAACCATTCCTTCGTCCAGAATACAATAATTAATTTTTCCAAAAGTTGTCTTGACAGAAGCTCGTTCCTGTGATATCCTCGAACGAAACCATTACTTTGTTTAGAATATTATGAACTAAATATACAATTTGGCTGTCCTTAAATGGGTATCCTTCCCAGTTGGACAAAGTATCATTTTATAATGCATTATATTATATATATATAAATAAATAAATAAAATTTAAAAAAATATGTTTAATAGGTAGACATTTGGAATGCGGGGATTAAATAGATTCAAAAATATGTAAAGTAACAACTTCCAACTTTTTGAAGACATTTGGGACTAACGTATCCCAAATTAGGGAAGGGAGGGAAGTGAGGAGGGCTAGGAAATGAGGATGAGGAAGATAGAGAAGCTTGGCTGTTCAGATTTTGTCACAAGACACGGCAAAAATCATTTGAAGTAGCATTTCGATACTAGATACAAAAAATATAACAGACGTATGGTCGGTAATTATCTGACAAATTTTGTAAACCTAATGTAATGTAAAGTTTTGTAAACCAACTCTGTGCACAGAACATAAACTAATTATAAAATAAATTAAAATTGCCTAAAAATTTACAAAACGATTACCTCCATCAATGATTGTAATATCCTTCAAGCCAATCTTGATCGCTTCCAGGATTGGTGTAATTATAATGAACTATTTTTAAATATTGATAAATGTCACTTTCTGTAGAAATAAAAATCCTATTATGTCTAATTATAGTATGAACAATATTTCTCTTAAACAGATGTCTTATATCCAGGATCTGGGTATCGTATTTGATGAAAAATGAACATTTGAACCACATATGAATGAAGTTATAATAAGGCTATGAAATGTTTGACTTTTATTTTAAGAACAGTAAAAGATTTTACGTCACTTTATTCATTTAAAATTCTCTTCACTGCTTTAGTAAGAAGTAATTTAGAATACAATTCCAGTCTCCATACTATACATAAAGCACATCAAAAGCAAATTGAGAAAGTTCAAAATAAATTTTTAAGGTTCATTAATTTCAAACTCTCCATACCCATTGAACAAATTAATTATTTTAACTTAATTAAAATACTTAATTTAACTGACGTAGGGTATAGAAGAACCAAGAGCGATATAGTTATTTTATTCAAATTGGCTTGACGCACCTGACAAAACTAATAACATTCCGATTACCAAATCGTGACACGAGACTTCCAGAGCTGTTCTTTGTTTATCCTTCTAAAACTAACTATTTCATTAACTCCCCAATCCAAAGACTACATAGGCTTGGAAATAAATTCAGTTCCGTTGATATTTTCATTTATTCCTCACCTAGAATTGTATCAGAAATTTCGAAAATTCTGATCTAAATTTTATTATTATTCTTCTAATATTGTTTTTGTTATTATTTCTTTTTAATTCCTTTCTATTAGTGTAAATGAAGAGAAATAATAATTGGTATTTTATTGTTTTTATTACTATGTTACACGATTGATGTAAATGCTCCAACGGCGTAAATAAATAAATAAATAAATTTTGTTAACAAACATCTTGAAAAACAGCATTGAATCGGAAAACTACCTTCATTCCTTATTCCAAATTTAAAGAAAATTTTATTGGTTCGCGGTTAATTTGCGTCGAAGGCACACTAATTTTCCCTTCTTTGATACAGTTATTAAATTGGCCAGCCTCAAAGACTGATATTTTATAACCGAATTTTCTTTCCGCTAATTAGAAAGACGGTTCGAAATTTCGTTTCCTTCTTAAAAAGTTGTTCAATTACTTTATTTTTGAATCCCAAATCGATGGAGAAAAATGTGCAAGATAAGCCGCTCTTGATAGAAAGATGACTGGGATCCCTAGCACGGTCGATACACAGAGATTGTATTGATTACTTTCGGTAAATTCTCATCGATCCGTAGGACAGCTGCAGATCGTGGACGTAGAATATATTAAGAATATTAGTCTTTGATAATTAAATTATTAAAATGTTACACTTACCGCCATTTGGGATAAGGATCTGTTATTGGAAGCTTAGTGTACCTACATGCTTTTGTTTTACGAGAATAAATTCCTTCTGTTCAAATCTACCTACCGTGTTTCATTAAAGAAAACTTAGTCATCGTGAAAGGTTATTTATTCGTTTACGATTTGCAGTATTTCTAGGTAACTGTAAGAAGTTACCGAAGGTTATCAATACAGTCCTTATCGGTTGACCGTGCTAGTAATCAAGGCCCTTGTGTTTTCTAATGATTTAATTCGTCGATGGATAATCCTACCCCGTTTTCTCATATCGCAATGAGAATAGTGGACGGCTGTAGACGTCCTTTTTTAATTTTACGGATTCTTTCGTAATCCTCTAACTAGCATCAGGAAGCTATTCATAAAAAAAATTATCCATATAAATTGCATAAAATCGTCACCTTCCCACATATCTCACTCCCAGAATACTAGAGCTAAATTTAACAAACATTTTACAAGTGCCAAAAATTAAATCCACTCTTGCTAAAAAACATGAATCTTACCTTGCACCTTCCATATTCAACATTTTCTTAAAAGAAACACAACACATAACTCAAACCAACAGAAAATATACATATAAAAACTTCAATACGTGGTTATTGAACAAAAAAAGGAATTGCATTAACAAGCTACTTGCAAACTGAACGTGTTAATTTTTTATACGTTGTATATTATGATTTAAACATATATTAAAATTAAAAAAAAAGAACTTTCAAAGAATGTTCAATTACTTTATATATGTTTGTAATTTTTTTTATATCTAGATTATTATATGTAGGTTATCTTTTGTATTTTTATTTATGTTTTTCTTTTGTACTTTGTATTATTATTATTTAAGTTTTGCTTTTGTACTTTGTTTTTTTATTTATTATATTTTAATTTTTTTGCTATCATCTTTATTGATATATGTAATTATAGATACTGCTACCCGGCTCAGAACAGATATTGTCTAGTGAGTCGGGTAGCGCACATATATGTAAATGTAAATAACTCTTGATATTAATAAACGCCCGGGTTACCGGCACCATAAAAAAAAAAAGCTAGGGCTTACAACAATACCGTTTAATGTTTCAAACTTACTAGTACTGCGGCTCATTTAGCCTTTTTGCTATCACCATCTGAAGATTGCATTTAATTAATTGAATTTGTAATACATTAATATCATCATGAGGAAAAATTCGTTACTAGATAAAAAAAAACCTCGGACGTCCCAAGATACAGTTTGACACGAACTGAAGAAACGAATGAGACGCGTCTCACTTCTGTTGGGATCGAGATGAGTCTAGGGATGTCTGCAGCCGATCGCTATTCTTGTTGCGATATTAAAAAAATGGGATAGGATGATCCATGTGACGAATTTAACCGTTTCACCATGAGACAATTCTGTAACATGTTTTTTTTTTTTTAAATATATTATACTAGCTTTTTCCCGGGGCTTCACTTGCACGGTATTAGGGGTTTCCCACTCCGCCTCCTCCACCTTCCCTTTCCACACTCCACCCCCCCCCACCAAACCCCCTCCCCCTCCATCCACCCCTCCCCGCACTCCACTCCCCCATCTACGCCCTCCCCCTCTCTCCCTCCACCCACCCCTCCCCCCCATTCCTCCCCCTCCACCTTCCTCAACCCCTTCCCCTTCCTTCCCTCCCACCTCTCCCACCTCACTCCGCCTCCTCTACCTTCCCTCTCTCCACTCCACTTCCCCCATCAACCCCCTCCCCCTATCCCTCCACCCACACCTCCCCTCACCCCCTACCCCTCCACATTCCCTCTCCCCACAACACTCCCCCATCAACCACCTTCCCCCCACCCCCTACCCCTCCCCACACCCTCCTCCATCCTTCCCCTTTCTCCTTCCTTCCCACCCCCCTCTCCCTTCCCTTACCCCTTCCCGCCACCCTCTTCCCCCTCCCTTTCCCCCCTCAACCAATACCCTCCCAACACCCCCTCACCTCCCTCTCACCTCTCGCATTCCACACATTCATTCCCGATACATTAAGTTTTCAAACTGCTCGCGTGCCATCTGTTATATTTTTTTACACAAATTTCATAATGCCAGAACTCAACGGTAGTTTTATACAAAATAACGAACAAAAAAAAAAAAATTATTTATTTATTTATTTTAACGCCATAAAATGGCTGTTACAATACAGTGATACATGATACACAGTGGTACACAGGAGGGTAATTACAACGATAAAAATGTACATTAGACAAAGTACATATGTATGATAACAGCTAAAATTTAGTAATAGGATACAAAAATGTTTATGCAGAGTAAAAATATGTAAATAAAGGTGACTTAGAATAATTCTCAACATCAAGTATAATATACCTACTTTACTTTTATTTGTACATATTGTTGGATTCTAGGATTTGGCTAAAATGGAGTAACTTAGTATAATGATATTATTGTTACCTTCAGTTGAAATTACTGCAGTTTGAAATGACTATGACACTAAAAGTACTGCTAATTAGTTCTGCTTTTCAGGGCTGTCAGTTAGGCTACGTCCGCACAGGCAGGCGGCTTGCTTAGCGCCTAGAGCCTAGATAGGTAGTAAATAGCCAATGGATAGCCGCTTAGCGTGTATCCAGGTAAACCAACGTGTTGGTTTTTTGCCACTAGGCTCTAGGCGCTAAGCCAGCCAACCTGCCTGTGCGTTCGTAGCCTTAGAGAATCAATAATAAATCCTTGGTTTAAAAATACTTAATAATTTTGACAAAAAATTATACATTTACTAGTCTGTCTGATAGTTGATATAAATGAAGTAAGTAGTTTGGAATCTATAGAGTATGATATAGACGCTGTGATGACGAATACTTTTATGCCTAACATTAATAAATGTGATTGAGGTATGATATTATAGCCTTCTTATAACTGTATTCAGTTGAACACATCTACTACTTCTGAGAAAGCATTGCCAACTGCATGCAATCTAGGTATAAGCGATGACACGCATCTTATCAGTTAGCAGATAAATTCCGTTTGCATGAGCTCTCATCGTCATCTCAGGGTCCTGCGTGGGATAAAAAGAAAGCTACTATCTGATGTAAATAAAAGAACTTGTTAGGGTTTTGATTCGATTAATCAAATAATGTAAGTTTTTAGGTCTTCAAAAAACTTCAACAAGAAATTCAAGGTAGATACAAAATTAATTTATTGGCAATAATGTACAACAATTCCAATCCAAATAAATTATTAAATCCCCCCAACGGACTGATAATCTAACGTTTCCTTTTAAAGGCAAACTAATGCAGAAAGAGGTAGAAAATAATGAATTCATCCTATTTATAAATTTACAACAGGGTCCATTTGGGAGGGAAGACTATAGCCAACCCTGACATCTATGTGTAAATCCTCGAACCACAACTATGCCTGACCTCTTTGTTAAAAGCGGAGAAACATTTCAACCCTTGCTCAACTAAATATCAACTTTAATTTCTTAACATATACTCCCCCCGAAAAAAGGAACGGAGGTCACTTTTTCTAAAATATCAAAAAAAAATAAGGATAAAAAATGAAACACCTAAATATAAACATATGCTAAAATCAATTTGGAAGAAACAAAAAATAATAATAATTTAACTTTAACTAAACCATAAAAATTTCCAAATAAAAACTATCCTATTTCTAAGAACTATTAATAATAATCTAATTATTAATAAACATTATAACTTCATTTAAAAGCAAAAATTTATAATTTTAACAATAAAAAATAAATAAATAGCAATCTTGAGATCTTGACGTGCGAAGCTCCTTGGTCTTCCTTCTAGGTTTGAATGTTCGGATATGGTTCCATCTTGAATCTTGAAGTGTGTAGAAAAATTGATATTTAAATTTGAATTTTAAACCTCTTGCTGTTTTTGATTTAAATTAAATTTGTAGTTTTGCTTTAAATTAATTATTTAAATCTTGATTTATATCTTGAAACATTGTTTTTTTTTAAAAATAACTTTTTTAGAAAATAACTTTTCACTGCCACTTGGTTTTACTTGCGGGAAGTTTATTAGATTTCTGCGTCGAGTTTTTTCTTGTGGAACCTTCAATTATTTTCTTCATCGGTTTTTCTTGTGTGAAAACTTCAATTATTTTCTTCATCAGTTTTTGTATGAACATCATTTGCGTCGGGTCCGTTGTCTTCTATTGGTAGTAGACATAATTTTGAAATAGCCCTCTGGATTATGCCCTTCGAAGTGATGATGGTCGCCACGCGAACTCGTCCATCAGCGCCAGGATGTACGGCGCTCACCCGTCCCAGCCTCCAGTAGCAAGAAGGGACGTTGTCCTCCTTCAGTATTACCATGTCGCCAGGCTGTAACTGTCCTTGACTCCTGTTAGTCCATTTGTTCCTGGTTTGTAGCTCTGCCAGGTACTCCTTCCGCCACCTCGACCAAAACATTTGAACAATTTGTATTAGTTTTTGGTAATTATTTAATCGATTGAACGTGATATGTTCCAAATTTTGCTCTGGAATCGCTGCCATACTAGTTCCTATGAGAAAGTGACCAGGGGTCAAGGGATTAAGGTCATAAGGGTCATTTGATAAGGGAGTCAGTGGCCTGGAGTTTAAGCAAGATTCAATTTGACATAACACCGTACTAATTTCTTCGTACGTTAATGAAGCGATACTTGTTATTCTTTTTAAGTGATGTTTAACTGATTTTATCCCGGCTTCCCATAGCCCCCCAAAGTTCGGGGCACGAGGCGGTATAAATCTCCACTGAATACCTAATGTGGATAAATATTTATCAATTTTATCATTGGACATATTTAAAAAATTATAAATTTCCTTTAATTCATTATTAGCCGCTTTAAAATTGGTTGCATTGTCTGAGAACATTTTACTTGGTCTACCACGACGCGAGATAAATCGTTTCAAAGCGTTTAAAAAACTTTCTGCGCTCAAAGACAGCACAACTTCTAAGTGCACTGCCTTAGATGCCATGCATACAAATAAGCAAATATATGATTTAACGCTATGGGTTTTTCTGTGAATACCCGATTTTATCAGTATTGGACCGGAATAATCGACTGCCGTATTTTGAAATGCCCGGCATTCAGTTATTCTTTCAGCTGGTAGGTCGGCCATCAACTGCTGTTCTGGTTTGGGATTGCATCTATAACAAATTATACATTTTTTAATTATCCTTTTTACTACATTCTTTCCCTTAATCGGCCAAAATTTCATTCTAATCAACGCCAATAATGACTGCGTTCCCGAGTGTAAGTTCAAGTAATGATAGTGTCTTACAATTAGCTCTGTTATTTTATGATGTGAAGGTAATATAATTGGGTGCTGCTGGTTTTCATCTACCATTTTACCTTTGGAGAGTCTTCCCCCCACTCGAATTAGATCCCTTTCAATAAAAGGATCTAATGATTTTAAAAAACTATTTCTAGGTATATTACTGCCATTATTTAAAGCTCGAATTTCGACGCTGAAACAGTATGATTGCGCCCGAGATGTTAATTTATTTACTGAATTTTCCAACTCACTAACTGTTAATTTACCATAGCGGCGCTGCAAAGGGTTTTTACAATTAAACTGAAATCTAATAATGTATGCCGTTACTCTTTGTAATTTGGAAAAACTAGAATATCTATTAAAAATGTCCCAGTCCTGTTTCACTGCAGACAACAGAACCGAGCTTGTCTTGATCTCTGGTGGATCAATACAAAATGTGTCGGCATTCGGCCAGCACGCTGAATCCAGTATCAGCCAAGCTGGACCATGCCACCAAATGCTGGAAATTAACAATTGTGAAACACCGGTTCCTCTGGAGAGCACATCTGCTGCATTGTCTTCCGACCTTACATGTTTCCATTGCTCCGGCTGACTGGTTTCCTGGATTTCCGCCACCCGATTCGCAACGAAAGTGTTCCATCTTGCAGGCTGCTCCCTGACCCAGCACAGTACTATTTGAGAATCGCACCAGTATGTTGTATGTATATCCGGTGTACATATGGCTTCTTTAATATAATTCACTAACTTTGTCAATAATACAGCTCCACATAATTCTAATTTGGGTAGAGACACGCTTTTCAAAGGTGCTACCCGTGACTTGGACATTATCAAATTGGAGTATCTCTTACCCAATTTATCAGTAGATATCAGGTAGACACAGGCCGAATATGCCTTCTCTGAGGCATCACAAAATCCATGTAGCTGTAAATTTACATGATCTTGACATTGAATCTTTCTACCTATTCTTAAATTATTTAATTGAGGCAGTTCACTCATATAAGCTTCCCATGTCTTCAACATGTCATGTGGAATAGGCTCATCCCACTGAACCTTCGTCTGCCACAATTTTTGCATCAACAATTTAGCAACAACAGTGACAGGACCTATTAATCCTAAAGGGTCAAATATGGACGCAATGCTTGATAGCATTTGTCGTTTGCTAACAATTGGATTTTTTATTAACTTCACCGTGTATAAGAAATTATCCTGTTGGTTATTCCATGACAAGCCTAATATTTTGCTGTCATTTGAATCTGTACTAATAATCATATCCGACATGCTTTCTTGCTTTGAACATAATGAGGGCAAATTTGATCGCCATTTTCTCAAGTTCATTCCAGCGGATGCCATGATAGATATTAATTGCTCTTTAATTAATAAACAGCTTTCTTCTGTTTCATCACCAGTAAGCAAATCATCCATGTAAAAATTATTCTTTATAATCTGACTGACCTTGTGATTTGATGACATATTTTCATTTCCCAACTGCTCAAGGCATCTAGTTGCCAAAAATGAAGACGGCCCCAGACCGTAGGTAACGGTGTTAAGTTGATAATGCTGAATTTCCTCCTCCGGGAAATTTTTCCATATTATACGCTGTAGATCCCTGTCTTCGGGTCGCACCAATATCTGTCTGTACATTTTCTCTATGTCTGCTGTTATCACGTACTGGTGCTTTCTGAAACATATCAATTGTGCAGCTAAATCTTTCTGTAAAACAGGTCCTATCATGAGCGCATCGTTTAAGGATATACCAGTGGATGATTTTGCAGAACCGTCAAATACTACTCGAGTCTTCGTGGTAGTGCTTGATTCTTTTATTACTGCATGATGTGGTAAATAATAATAATTTTTTTCATTACAAGGTGCCTCGCACCGGGTCATATGACCCAAGTCTATGTATTCCTGCATAAATTCTTTATATTTTTTCATCAGGTCAGGATTTGAAGAAAATTTTCTTTGCAAATTGCAAAGTCTCTTTTCTGCCATAGGCAGTGTTTCGCCTAACTGTTTAACACAGGGGCGCTGCGGTAAGCTTACCATAAAACGACCTTCGTCATTTCTTTTATGCGTGTCCTTGAACATTTCCTCGCACGCTCGCTCCTCATGGCTCCGGTGCTTCACCGGCGGGAATTCTTCTAATTTCCAGAAGTTTTCCATTTGTTTATGTAATATATTTAATGATAGGTGACAAGATTTTACTGGCCTTTTTGTTTTTGTTGTGACGATAGGTCCTGACACCAGCCACCCGAATTCCGTTCTCTGCAGTACAGGTCCTGAGTCTCCATTTCGTAGTTGATCTTGTTTCAAAATTTCCCAAAAGATTTCCGCTCCGAGTAGCATATCTATGGAGCCTGTTTCGTAGAAGGTAGGATCCGCTAACTGTAGACCATCAGGTACGCTAGCATCCTTTTTCTGAAAAGAAATTTGCGGCAGATTACTCGTTATTTCCTTCAAAACGAGACATTCTATGTCTCTTTCATAAGGTGAATAGCTTGAAAAAATCCTTAAATTTACACTTTTCTTAATATTCAATATTCTGTTTTGTATTCCGGTAATCGGTATGTTTGCACTTTTGGGTTTTAATTGCAACCTAGCTTCGAATTTCTCTGAGATAAAATTAGACTGCGCTCCGCTATCCAATAATACTCTTGCCTTAATTAAGTTTCCATTATTATTCAACACTTTAATAACGGCCGTAGATAACAAAATAAAATTATTAGATACCTTCGTTGAATGATTGGTAACTAAAACTTCATTATTTGATGTTGATTGTGTATCATTATTCTGAGGAGACTTATTATGAGATGAATTATCTATTTCCTTTTTTAAATGTAACAATGTATTGTGCGAATTATTTTCGCATATTCGACAGTTGTATTTACTTTTACATTCCTTTAGTTTATGACCTAGGCACAAACATTTCAAGCAAGCACCTAAATGACGTATCTTTATAATTCGATCCTTAGCATTTAATATTAAGAATTTTTTACAATTATAAATCCTATGATCGCCTTTGCAAACAATACATTTTATCATTTGCGGCGTTAATGAAATCATAGCTTCCTTTCTGTACTTGACAGGGAATGTTTTATTTTGATTAACCTTTGCTTCAGTAATCCCGGCAAATTCTAAAATCTGGACGCGATCTGATAAATATTTTATAAACTCCTTATATGTAGGTAGGTTATCTTTGGTTGCAAATGTTTCCCAATGATTTCGAGTTTCGCTATCTAGTTTATGTGACAATAAATATATTAAAATAATATCCCAATTTTCGGTGGGTATATTTAAATTATTCAACGATTTTAAATGTAATTCGGATTCATCAATAAGATTCCTTAATGCTGTGGAATTTTCAAATTTTATTTCAGGCAATTTGAATAATGCTTCCACGTGCTTATGTATAATAAATTTTGTATTTTGGTATCGGCTGGTCAACATTTCCCAGGCCGTGTAATAATTGTCTTGGTGATTTGGCAATGATATCAATAATTTAGCCGCGTCACCTTCCAGGCATGATCGCAGATAATACAATTTTTGAATAATTTCTAAGGATGGGTTATTTTCAACCAGAGCTACAAAAGTATCTCTAAAATTTAACCACTTTTCATAGGAGCCGTCGAATTTAGGCAACTCTAAAATAGGCAATCTAATATTGTGTGAAATTGCATTCGGAACCTTAATTAACAATTTATCTTTAGCCTTGGCAACAAGACTATAGTAGGAATTTTCAAATGCTTGCCTTTCCAATGGTTTAGCCAATTCGTCCGCTGAAAGCGCTTCAATTTGATCTTGGATTATATCGAAAGAATCTAAAATTGGTTCGAGTTTCTTTAACCTGACTTCAATTTCAGATTGCGACAAATTATTTCCTTGGATGTATTCGTTGAATCGAGTTAATTTAGCTTTACAGATTCCCCTCTGGGCCACTAATGTTTTGAGATCCATTTTTTAAATATCAAAAATAAGGTACTCACAGAACACAAACGTTAAATTATAATCACTTGTAATTAATCACTACACGTGCACTGCCCTTGATCACAGAATTTTACTTATTAACCGATAAACAATGAATTTTAACCATGAAATGAATCTTATCTCGCAAAATGCCACAGCCCGTTAGCTGTCAAAATTAAGAATAATATTATTTGTTATTTGTTCCTACCGCGCATGCGTTAGGCTTACGGCTGCGTTTAAACAACCGCCTCGCGGTAAAATTCGAATTTTAACTTACGGATTTTCAAATAATCATTCGTAATTAATCATTTATGAAATTTAAAATGCTTTCTCAGTATTCTAAAACTTCTTTTTACATTGATGTAACAATTTTTATCGACAATGTTGCTGTTGGGTATGAAATCAATTTAACACCACAGCAATAATCAGCCCGTTTTTTTTAAATAAATTTAAAACAAACAAAGAAATACGGTTATGTACTCCATCAATCATGCTCTCCTGCCTGGGAAAATAAGGTATATAGGAATGGGAATTGGTCACTTGCCCTTTTCTCTGAAGATCTCTCTTGATGAATGTTGAAGATGCTGGTTCTTTTATCACTCGCGATTCAATCGTTAATGCGGCACGAAGGATCAAATGTTAGGGTTTTGATTCGATTAATCAAATAATGTAAGTTTTTAGGTCTTCAAAAAACTTCAACAAGAAATTCAAGGTAGATACAAAATTAATTTATTGGCAATAATGTACAACAATTCCAATCCAAATAAATTATTAAATCCCCCCAACGGACTGATAATCTAACGTTTCCTTTTAAAGGCAAACTAATGCAGAAAGAGGTAGAAAATAATGAATTCATCCTATTTATAAATTTACAACAGGGTCCATTTGGGAGGGAAGACTATAGCCAACCCTGACATCTATGTGTAAATCCTCGAACCACAACTATGCCTGACCTCTTTGTTAAAAGCGGAGAAACATTTCAACCCTTGCTCAACTAAATATCAACTTTAATTTCTTAACAGAACTCACATAAAACAAAATGAACTTATTATTATTGACAAGCAAAAACATAATCTACATAAATACCTTTGTAAACTCATAAAGAAAGGTGTAGAAAGAGAGAGAGAGAGAGAGATAATTCAGTTATTTTAGTAGAATCCACTCCAAATGATCATTCGTAGCTTGCCATAGTTAAAATGGCGCACCTCTTCTAACCTCAGCGACAAGGGCTCCAGATAGCTGGAGAAGAGCCCCAGAGCTGCCGCTTCGCATGTCCATGATACAGTGAAGCAGCCGAGATTCCAGTCCATCCACAAAGGCGTCACAATGCGTCCGATGGCCATCTCTGAGCATTGAAAGGATATAAACCGCAGTTCTAGACTGTTGACGTCATTTAAGAAGCGCCTGCAATCTACATCAAAGCTGTCCTCGGTGATATTGGATTGTACGTGGCTGTAAACACGCCCGACCAAAACATCAATGTATCAAGCTGTGATCAGTAAATCCCAATGGCTATTTCTCGATGGGCTGTTTGCTGCGTCATTACGAGTGTCAAGCAATATTTCTTCACAGCACCATTTTAGCATAATATATACATAATATTACAAATTTACACAATCACTTACGAGTATCAAAACTCCTTACAACTCAAAACTTCCGACCAATCCATCGTTATGTCATGACGTCGCCCTTACAACAGTTTCTTTTTTTCTAAAACAAAAAACAATCGAACAATGTTCCGGCAATTTGAATTTGTTATCAATCGTTCCAACGGCACCCGAAATTAATAAAACTCCTTCTGAGCAAGTAGGTACCGATTGAGTAACTACCATGAAAATAATTACGTTACAATTCCCCGCTTCCCCCAGAAATTTTACGCCGCAGAGTGAAGTAAAATTATACCAAAACAATATGAAATATCTCTACTCCTGCACTTGTACATAAGGAGCAAAAATAATTAAAACATTAAAGAAAATGACAGAGAATATCATAAAAAACAAAACAATTATACATATATATATTCACAATAACAAGGAAACCCCAAAAAGAAAACCAATACGCAGATTGGAGTTACACAACCTATTTGTTTATATATTCTATTTTATAATTTTATATTTATTATTATAACTATTTTACATATATTTATTTTAATTTTATTTTAATGAGAATGGAATCTCCACTTTTTCATCTCCAAAATAAGATTGGAAAACACTTACTCACACAAAAGGAGTCAATCTCTCAGAAACACTTGTGAGTACGGAGGACTCAAGCTCCCACTTTTGAGATCTTTGAAGAAGATGAGAAAAAAAATCACTTGGATATTATTAATGGAAAAAATAAACAACCAAATAAAAAGATTACTTAATTTTTTCTCTCTCTTCTCCCTTAATTTATATTAAACTAAATGTCTGACTAAGCTAAAGACCTAAAACAATACATCTCAACAACTAACAATATAGCTAGACTTAAATATGTCAATTATTATTTTTTTTTATTTCGTTAATAATTATATGGGCTTGACAAATAATTGGCTCTTTTTATGAGTCTAATATAGTATAATGTATAGGATTGGATTATGTATGTTTTGACTTGTTTTTTTTTTTTTTTGAGAATGTTCTAGTGATTTAATTATCACTTGTAGTAAGTTCAATGATGATCAGCGTGACAACGGCCCTTCTGTCTTCTGCAGGGAAAACATCCGCAGACAACAGATCCTCCGTCTTCACTCTGGTCGGTTCCGAAACGTCAGGCAACGGCCCTGCTATGGCACAGACTCTCATATCAATCTGTCCATAGTTACTCCGTCTCCTGGAATGAAGATGAACGATCGAAGAATTCGAAACGTTACGAGTAGGTAGCGGCATACACTACTCTCATCTCTTCGGAACTTGTAAACAAAACATGGAAAAGTATTATTAAAAGTATTAACACTGTATTAGCACAGCACTGGTATTAGCAGTGAAATACTTAGGAGTATATTACTGTTTAAAATTAACAAATTATACTTATGACTAACAAAAACTGTACAAGAAAAACTACACTCTCCTGTATTAAAGGTAGAGTGTCAATTTCCAGATCGGAATTATTTAATAGTGGTGCACGCCGAAGCAGTACTTCCCTTTATTTGTGACAAAACCAATTTCCTAATGAATAATGTCTTAATTACTTAACTTAATATTAACAGATTGTCAGATTCAACATTTAATTAGGTATATTAAACAATAAAACAGATTTAGTTATAAACTAAACTAATTTTTTGGGCGCCACTGATCACTAAGATCAGAGAAACATCTCTTGTGAAGATGTTCCTACTCTAGTCCAACGAGGATAAATAAATGAAGTCTATCATCAGTACACTAGAATGTAGTGCTAACTCCGAGCACATGCCTTGCAGGTACCAAGCTCCAAGACACGTGAGCAAAGTGTCACACAAAAGAAAAAAAAATAATGAAGCGGTATGAAGGCTTGGTATTCCTTCATGCCACCGCATAAAAAGAAAAAATATAAAAAAACAATAGTTTTTTCATAAACCTAATTAAGTAAAACCAGTATTATTCTAACAATATTCGCATAGTACTAATTATAAAGATAAGTACACCTATAACTAAATATAGCTAATTATATATAAACGCCTATCTATGAATATGTACAAGTAACCTAAGATTTTAATTAATATAAACACATGAGGGCTAATATTCTCACCAAAAATTGTCATCAAAATATACGCGTCCGTATTTAATTTGATGAGCGGTGATCTTCTGCGATTCTCGCACGCAGAATGCAGAGGACCACGATGTAATTTTGTATATAACGCCATCTTTTTTTTTCAAAAAAAAAGAATAAGTAATGAAATATTAAAAAAAAAAATAATTTTATAACTTAAAAATATAAAATATTTTATACTAAATAACAGATAGTAGCCTCTTATCGTGCACCAAGAGAGTAATCTACCCTCTTTAAAACGTTGGGCGCCAAAAATGACACGCATCTTATCAGTTAGCAGATAAATTCCGTTTGCATGAGCTCTCATCGTCATCTCAGGGTCCTGCGTGGGATAAAAAGAAAGCTACTATCTGATGTAAATAAAAGAACTCACATAAAACAAAATGAACTTGTTATTATTGACAAGCAAAAACATAATCTACATAAATACCTTTGTAAACTCATAAAGAAAGGTGTAGAAAGAGAGAGAGAGAGAGAGATAATTCAGTTATTTTAGTAGAATCCACTCCAAATGATCATTCGTAGCTTGCCATAGTTAAAATGGCGCACCTCTTCTAACCTCAGCGACAAGGGCTCCAGATAGCTGGAGAAGAGCCCCAGAGCTGCCGCTTCGCATGTCCATGATACAGTGAAGCAGCCGAGATTCCAGTCCATCCACAAAGGCGTCACAATGCGTCCGATGGCCATCTCTGAGCATTGAAAGGATATAAACCGCAGTTCTAGACTGTTGACGTCATTTAAGAAGCGCCTGCAATCTACATCAAAGCTGTCCTCGGTGATATTGGATTGTACGTGGCTGTAAACACGCCCGACCAAAACATCAATGTATCAAGCTGTGATCAGTAAATCCCAATGGCTATTTCTCGATGGGCTGTTTGCTGCGTCATTACGAGTGTCAAGCAATATTTCTTCACAGCACCATTTTAGCATAATATATACATAATATTACAAATTTACACAATCACTTACGAGTATCAAAACTCCTTACAACTCAAAACTTCCGACCAATCCATCGTTATGTCATGACGTCGCCCTTACAACAGTTTCTTTTTTTCTAAAACAAAAAACAATCGAACAATGTTCCGGCAATTTGAATTTGTTATCAATCGTTCCAACGGCACCCGAAATTAATAAAACTCCTTCTGAGCAAGTAGGTACCGATTGAGTAACTACCATGAAAATAATTACGTTACAGCGAGTATCTAAATTATCCAATTTGGTGTAGTCGTTCGGGTTTATGCGCATACACACATTTCGGTGATTCATTTTTAGAGATAGTTATTAGTACGACGCCAACAAAGCACTCTTTTTAGGGTGAATTGCCTAATTAAAAAAAAACATCGTTTCCAAGGCGACAATTGATTTGCTTTTTTTCTGCCGTTTGCAATAAAACGATTTTGTTAGGGACAGACATAAATAATTTCATAACGCCAGAGATTATTTACATAACGCCAGAGCTTACCAATATATATAGCCTATAAATCTCGCAAATAATGTATGTAGCTTTCTATTAGTGAAAGAATTTTTAATATTCATTCTGCAGTTTTTGCGTGAAAGAGTAACAAATATACATCTATACCAACTTTTGCCTTTATAATATTAGTAGGATTTTAAAACAATTTCAGCCAAGCGGATGAGTCGGTTATGCATCGACGTTCTGAAGCCCGAAGATTCACGGAAAAATTCTTATCACCAACCCACATATTTTCGGAATGATTTTAATCTTTAAATCAATTATTAATATTTGTATATTACAATAATTTGTGTTCTAAGTAACTGCCCGTATTTTTTTCCTGGAGAGACATTGATGTTTATTATAAGCAATAATTATCAGCCTGAAACACTCATCTACAGCGAAAAAAATTTCCGAGAAAAGATACATGCCTCCAACGGGACTTGAACTCGTGTCCTTCTGATTGCCGATCAGGCGCTCTACCCACCAAATAAATCAATATATACTAGTGTTTCATTCAACAATTACTGCTTATTACATTTTTCCACCTGAAAACAACCAACATTATTTTTGTGAGAGAGGCATTGTAGATGAGTGTTTCAGGCTAATAATTATTGCTTATAATCATTGTTACCCTTTGTGCTATGCATAAAAATCTTGTCTTAGACGTAAGTTTATCAATCAAAAATAATAAGACATTGATGTTTTTTAAACGTTATGTTACGCTCAACATCTCAAATTATATTGCCTTATAGATTTCTACGTAATACATACAATGAAATGTAGTTATTTTCAAAACCCGTGCTTACTCTTTCGTTTGTATAATAATTTATCCTTACGGTTTCTTCGAAAATGTTATCAACCTGTCGGGAAATAACATGGCTAGATTTGGAATATTTCTTTCGAAGCGAAAAACTCATTACAAGGTTAGTTTTGGTGTCATAGAGGTTTTGTGTTGCATATTCTATTAAAAATAGACGATAATGAATTTTTAGCTCCCAATCTAATTTCTAACAAAAGCCCTAATTAAGCATAATATCTGAAAAACCATTGGCACTCCGGTGATAAAGTTACTAAAAGTTTTAAGTGCAAAGCACATCTGGTGAAGTTTATGCCAATGGCTCAAACAGATATCACTTTTGACGATAAATTAGGTTTTAATGCTCCTTAAAATGAAAGCTTTCAGAGCAATTGATTTTTCATTTTCTTTTATTTCGAAAGACGATATTTTCAAATAAATTTCCTATGATTATGTGATAAATTGATTTTGGTCATTTGAAAATATGAAGAACTTTTTATCGACTTTTAATTTTTCAGTCGAAAGCAAAGTGAAGGCATTATAATCGTACATATTTTTTTTTCCTAAATTTATTGTAACGAACTTAAATTATTTTAAAGGCATTATTTTTTTTATTAAATAGGACAATTCACAAAGTATTAAAGAAAATTGATGCCCAGATCATTGGCTCCAGAATGTCGCAATAATAAAAATCTGTTTGGGAAATATTTCGTTTGCAATCAAGAAACATTTTGGTGCTGCTTAAGAAATACATTGGTATACTCCTATTTCTGCTCTTCAGCAAGTATTTAGAAATTATTCTGGTGCTCACCTACTTTTTTCCGTTTTTTACAAACCTCTTCATAATGAATAAAAAAGATTTAACGCATTTATTTTTAAATTACATTGGTCCCCTCCATAATCAAACCTAAGAAAATATGTGTAAATAAAAAATAAAAACTTACCATTGATTTCTCTCAAATCTCTGATATTTTACGCACTTGTTAAATATCCATCATTCCACCGGATCTGCAAAAAAATAAATAAAACATTAGTTCTTTAATTTTAGTACAAAAAGAAAATATATATTAATAAAACATGTTGCTATTTCGCAATAGACAAACTTTATTTTTCTTAAATATGTTACACATCCTATTAAATAGATGTCGCCACTTACACATTTAACAATTTTGTTATCTATATTCTAACATGTATTAATTGGGACTTAGACACAGCCACCTGGCGCGAGTAAAATTTTAACGTCCCTTGTCAAAACCAGTAGATGATGCCTGTGTAGGTAATCACTGTAATCAATAATATATGAATGTGGAATACCACAAGGTACTAAACTGGGTCAAATATTATTCATCGTACGGGATATTCTTTCAATCACTTTATGTTAGTAGGCTCTTGTGCTGGCGATTCATTGAAAGTGATAATACATGGGAAATAGTAAAAGAAAATGTAACAAAAGACTAAAATATCCTTAAACACTCGTTTGACAAAAATCTACTATTCCAAAATAGCGAAAAAACCCATTTCCATTAAAATCAAATTAACTTCACCAAAATGTTAACATAATTATACATAACGACTCTAAAGAACATAATGTAAATAGCTGTATGATAAACCATTCCACATTAAAAATTTGGAATAAAGTTAAATATTTTCGAACAATAATAGACAAAACCTTAACTGGAAAGTTCAAATCAACCTTACCGTTAACAAAATAAGAAAATTAATTTATATGTTTTTTGAGAATCCGAATCTTTCTCTTATTGGAAAATTTAAGAACAGTCTACTATGCTACAGTACAATCAAATCACTTATATGTTATAGTTAGCCAAGAAGCTGCATACAAAACAAATCTACCCACTGTTGGAATTATAAAAATAATATTGAAAAAATCGAGAGAATATCCAACACACCTTTTTTGAAGACTTTAAAGCTTTAAAATTGAATGATTTGGTCCGAAAAAATATAACAATTCAAATAATAAAAGTAACCAAAATCACAGCATTTCAACTGAATGTCGTTGTCGTCAAAACATTTATTTCTAACACAAAAACGTTACATCTCATTTCGTCCCTTAGCTTACAACACCGCTCAAGTCGAAAATTGGTGGTTTTCACATTTTAATGCCATTGGATGGAGCTGCTCATTGCGCGTCTAACCATTGGTCACATGATATAGATTTCAGTCAATCAGAAGCCGTTATTCGAAAAGTAGTGACAGCGCGCAAGTCGGTTGGCCTCTCAACACCGCACAAGTCGTTAGTCCATCGTTAGTCTGTCATACATTTCTCGCAAAAGTACTTCGCGCTCCTTGATTATTATATTTTTACGTGAGTTTTATCGCTGAAAGGTCCATGCAAGAAGTTTTAATAGAAGGCTAAGAGGTAAGCTATATAATAAAGTAATGTTTATTGATTTACGCGTATTCATATAGAAAGAAATGATAATAGAATATCTTCATTTACTTAAGCGGTGTGTACTAGCTATCTCTTTTTTAACTTAGGCGGTGTTTCAAAACGTATTTTATTTCTTTTAGGAAGCTCAATAATTGAAATACACTATGGAAGGAAAAGAAATTGATTCCTGGAGTTCAGGTGATGAATTTTTGTGTTCAATTACAAGAAGCAGGACTGCGAAAGTAAACAAAGTTGCAAAGAAGATAAAAAAGAATTAAACCAGGTTAGTAGCATAGGTTAGATTTGAGGTCCGCATTTATTTTTTTGTTATTTTTATTTTTATTGCAATAATTCATAAGTATTATTTTTTTACATTTGAATTAAAACTATAACACTAGTTCTTCTGAAATATAGACTCGGATATTAAAAACACTGACATAAACAATCTACAAGTTATAGCAAAAGTTGGTAATGACTTCTTTGATCTGCAACAGGAACCCCCCGAATTCGCTACGGTGGCCATCGAGTATCTTCAGCCTTCTGTATTGAATGTTGCCAATATCACGGTAGAAAGTGAGAACGTTGTGCAAGAACTTGGAAATATTGTCCTTAATATAAATTCTATAAATTTAAATCTTGACAAATTTTTCCCTACTTCAAACCAAGATATTCTCGTATCTAAGAACACTCAAGACCCAATATCTGATATAATTATTGATAATGAAAACAATACTCAATGTACAGATAAAAATAATATAAACCAGAATAATATGCAGCAATCAAATGCCTCTGCTGTTCCAAGATCCAAAGAAACGCAATGTAATAAAGAATTACGGATTAAAGGTGAAAATTATTTAGGATACAGAAGAGACAAAGACTAATGAAACATTTAAAGAGAAAGAAGACCTATTTAAACCTGCAAGATCCATGAAACCACCGTGCAATTCTACGTTTTCACGATTGAACTGATAGTCGAACTTACGTTTTCACGATTGATAATGTACGTCACCAAGTTTGTAAAAAAATATTCTTGGCCACTCTTGGCATTGATTGGTTTGTCAAAAACAAAAAAATTGGCTGACAAAAACAGACTGTGCCCTGCCTCCCGGTTTGTCTACTTTAACCAGCAATCGCAGAAATCCAGAGAAAATTGAAGACTACAAAATTGTTGAAAAGTTTTTAGCAGGTCTTCTAAAAGGCTATAACTAAAACTGCTAGGGGTGATCCTATGTCTTAAGAAGCTCATTATTTGGACTATACCTTTACCCAACTTTTCGAAAGAATTAATTTATAAATCTATACGGCCTGGTAAAAAAGCAGGAGATCCAGTCGTCACAGATGTACGTATGCTAGAATACAGACCAAATGGCATAATTTGGTATAAAATTGTTTTTGATGACGAGCTCCAGCCGTTACCACGCCAATTAACACCTGCAAACAAATAAATCACCTGCAGAAATTGTATACAGCTAGAATACCAATTACAAAGTGGAAGTATAAAGATTTGCAAGACCTAAAAAGTGTATTACCATCTAGTTGCCACTCTTTTTATGATGACCTTCAGTACAGCAATAGCTAAAAACAGCAACTAACTATTAGACTAGAGATTTCGAGTATTATTTTTTATAATTTTATTACTATTATATCTTGTTGGAGTTTATCAAAGACTATGTTTTAAATATTTACCTATTAAAATAAAAAATAATAATTGCACTTACGCTCTAAAGGTTCGTGTGTCACCAAATAACTTTAAGCAATTGATCTCAATAATGTGATTCTTAAGATTTAGATTATAGATACCTATGTTATAACGATTGTTAATTATTCTTGAAATATTTCTTAATGAAAACTTTTCTTTGTAAATCATCTATTAATACCTTATTCCATAACACTTTCACAAACAACACAGCTTTAATCTAATAAAATATCAGTCAACACAGCTCAAGTCATAAAATAAATTTTAAATAAAGTAAATTTTCAAAATACGTACAAATAGTTATTTCTTAACCGCTAACTATGGTATTTATTAAGTAATAATAGGAAAATTTCACCGATTTTTCAAAATAGACAGTTTTTTCGTCTCCTGAAAAGTTGGTAAAAATGACTTATGCGGTGTTGTTAGCTAAGGGACGCTTTGCACAAAATCATTACATATATCCAGGGAAAAAAATACTTCAACAGTCTACCCGAAAATATTAGAAAAATCGAAGATGATAAAAGCTTACTAAAAGCGATCAAATAACACTTTAAAAAAATGATTTAATTACTTTGGTAAGGTGAAGTCAGGTTTCATTTTTTCCGTTTTTCTCCAAACAAGAAATTTGTTGGATACAACCTTTTTTCGGGCAAGAATTCAATTATTGCCCTCATTCATAAAGATGCAAATAACGCATTTATCTTGCATCTCGTTCGGTCTTCGTTGACAGCAATTGAACGAGGTCAGGGCATGCAGTGATAATTTAATCTACTGCAGCGAAGGAAGCAAAGCTGCAATTCTGTTGAAAATGCAACCAACTACTAGTACTACAACACATGCATATTTCATAAGTAATTGGACTTCGTTAATCCGGTTTAAAATCCGAATGCCGCCTGCTTTATTGAACTTCGTTCCGACTGGGATTTGCGGGACGGGGTAAATTACATTCCTTTGTTGCGAAAAGTCTTGCGATACGATTGAGTTTAAAAATATTTTAAATTACTCTTTCCTCACATTTTATTTAAATGCGTCTCTGAACGGAAAATCTGAAACCTTTCAAAAACGACTGCTTCCTAAATTAGTATTTATTTTTAAATATTGCCGTCTATATATCAGTGGCGGCTGCTGCCCTGAAAATATGGTGGTTAATCTATTATTATTTATTATCTATTATTATCTATTATTATCTATTAAAATATGGTGTATAATCCGTACTTATGTTACGACAATTACTAAGCAACATTAGATAAAAATATTTCGACTAATCTTATTTGGAGAGAAGGTCTATTCTAAGCTGTTTTCGAAGGGAGAAAACTTCCACATATCGCTTTTTAATTAAAATTTTATGTTTTTTCAGTATTAAGAAAAAAAAAACAAATTAGTCGTAAATAAATCTTAAATTTTAATCCATAAACTTTTTTCTTTTTATATTGTTTAATTAATTTTATTATAAACAGCATATAAACAGTACGTGGGCAAAATTGTCAAAGCCTACAAAACCTACAAAAAAATTGAATTCCTTAATGACCTGCATTTTATAATTTAAAATACAAATCAATAAAATAGAAAACATTTGTTCAATGTAGGTATTTGCTATACCTTTTGATTAAAAAAGAATTATTCAGTTTGGTTAAGTATTTTTGCCTCATATCCAAATTTGAGTTTTGTATGATAAAGGTCGTGAAGTCGATCGTGTAACACACGCCGATAGCTTAATTTTTGTTCATATGGCCGACGTGACGCGCAGGGATGTTCGAGATATTATACACAAAAATATAATTCGTTACGCTTGCAATCGGTCTGCACACGCGATCGGGCAACTTCGCGCAGAACTTTGAGAATTCGAACATTCATATCAGGCTAATATTGGTAGGATTAATGAGATTCGTTGATTTTATATTTTTCGGTAAGATATTATAAAGTAATTTTAGGCGATATAATTTACCAGTGCTGCACACGAACAGCCCTTGGTAAACATCGATCGTCCAGTCGAATAGTCAGATATCTCCAAAAAATCAAAATTTGAGTTGAGTTTGCAGTTTTTTTTTTTAAATGTTTTTATTTATTAAATTACAGAAAATATTTTGTACAAAAAATTGAGTAGACCCACAAAGCTGTCATACGGCAGCTTGTCTGCAGGTTCTAACAATTTAAACATTCTTAATACAATATCTAAGAAAATATTTGTAAATACATTTATATTTTTAAGGAAACATTAGAATAGATCACATAGTAATATTAGATAATTTAACTTACAACTGTAAATATATAAGATATTTCAATATACCTGCCTAATAACTAGATATGTAGGCAGCTGTATTAAGATATTCAAAGATACATGGAGTTTTCGTTCATTAACCATAGTTTTATCATTTTAGGACATAGTCTCTCAATTTTTTTTAAATTTTATGTTTATATTGATTTTATTGAAAGTCACTGGTATTAGATATTCAAGAGTACGGCTTCCATATTTATTTAATATTCGAGGAGTTTTTAGGCCGTTTCCTTCTCTAAATCTTGTGGTATGTTTGTGTACAAGTAGGTGTTTGTAAGGGCTTTCCCCCATATTATCCATAATAGTAGTGAACCAGTGGAGACCTTTTATTGTAAGTAGGCTCTCTGAGCCATACAGTAGTTTTAAGTTATGTCTCTGTTTGTAAATATTTGTTGTGACAATTTTTTTATTATGGCAGTTTGTAAATTTTCAACATATTTAATGTAAGTAGTGCTTGCATGTCCCCAAGTTCGAATACCATATCTAAGGATGGATTCGGCCATAGAAAAATATATGAGTTTAAGAGTACAATGAGGCAAAATAAATTTTAATTTGTAAAAGTTACTAGCTAAGGATCTGAGCTGGTTACAAATTTTAGCCACTTGTTTATCCCACTTAAAATTGTTATCAACAATTATTCCCAGATAAGTATATTCATTTGTAAATTCGATTTTTTCACAGTCACAAACATTAACAATTCCTCTATGTATACAGTCAAAGCTATGAGCGGTTATTTTAGGAACATTCCACATTTTCAAACTTGGTGATTTTATGTACATGCATTTGGTTTTTTAACATTAATAATTAATCCCACATCATGAGACAATTTGAGAAGCTCGTTAAAATCTCTTTGTTATTCTTTTATAGCTATTTCAGGATTTTCATTTGATACAAGAGCAGTATCATCAGCAAAAATGAATCGACGAGCTTTTTTGAAAATCTTACACATAGCAATTACATATATAATATATAATTTTGGACCTAGAATTGACCCTTGCGGTACTCCCGATTTGATGTATCTTGATTTACTAATTATATTTAAAATATTCACATTCATTTTTCTATTTGACAAATAGTTTTTAAAGAATAAGAGGAGTTCACCCCGGATACCTATAAATTTAAGTACTTTAATTATTTGTATATGGCTAAGTGTGTCGAAAGCTTTTGAGAAATCAAAAAATAGAACCAATACATGTTGTTTACAGTTTAGTTGTGAATTTATATGATTAGAAAATTATTCGAGCAATTTGTCGCAACTTTTATTTTTTTGAAAGCCATACTGGCATTCATCAATAATACTCATACTATCTAAATTCATTGATATATATTTTTCTAAGATTTTTTCTAATGCAGGAAGTAAGGAAATCGGCCTGTAATTGTTTATTAAAGAGTGATTTCCATTTTTAAAGATAGGCCTTACAATGCTACATTTTAAGTTCATCGGGAATATGGCCCGTATCAATTATTCTGTTAATTAAGTGGGCGATTATAGGACTAAGTAATTTTACATGTTTTTTCAAATCATACATATGAATTAAATCTATACCTGGTGTCTTGGAATTTTTCATACCTCCGATAATTAATTCGATTTGCTTTGTATTTGCTCGTGGTAGATACATTGTGTGATTTAAATATTCCGGCGTGTATTCTGACGCTCGGACATCACATACATATAATAACGTATTTACGCCCTCATCAAAGAAGTCTGCAAAATTTTCTGCCACTGCATCTTTCGATTTGGATTTTAAGAAATATTTTGATATGACTTCATCACAACCTGATTTATCTTTCCTTCCTAAAGTTTTATTAATTTCATTCCATGTTTTTTTAATGTCTTTGAAACAGTGATTAAATTTATAGTTATAGTATATTTTTTTTGTTTTTATTATTTGTTTATTTAATTTATTTCTGCATTTTTTGAAATCGATATCATATTTTTTGTTGTAAGGTGAGTTTTTCCATTTCCTCCAAAGAGTATCTAGTGTTTGTATATTTTCAATGAGGCTATCATTCATCCAAGTTTTTTGATAATTGCGATATTTTTTATTAAATTTTGTGATGTTACTTAGTTCATAAATATTTTTAAATTTCGATTTCATTTCTTCGTACAATACATTTGGTTCAGATAATTTTAGCATTTCATTCCAATCAGTGATTGAGATAAATAGATTAACTTTTTTTTTCAGAGAGTGCAGTATAGTACTCAGTGTGCGATTTGTCTGAAGTGTGTTTGTCGTAGGTAGAGAAATAAATCGTCGTTGCAATTAGGTAGTGGTCAGCTATTATTGTTTCACATACGCACGAACTGATTTCTATGGTCTCCCTCTCTCTTATATAGATATGGTCTAGACAAGTAGCCGTTATATAGTTTGACAATACTGCTTCTCATGTCACATCGTTAATAGTTTTGACCAATCCGAAGTTGGCCATTAGGTTTTCGTATTGGATTACAATCGGTTTGAGTTCATTTAAAATGTATATGTTCGTATCGCCAAGTATTAAAATGGATTCTTTAATGTCAATATTGCCCAATATAGTTTCCAGTTCATGGAGAAATAATTTTTTATTTGTGTTTGGAGGTCTATACATTGCCAATAGATATATACGTTTATGTTTGTGAATAGAAATAGTGCCGTAAACGCATTCAAAATTAGTTGTTACTATATTTATTTTTTCGAATGTAAGATGATCCTTCACGTATACAATAATTCCGCCACCCGATCTTTTTGTACGATAAAAAAGTAAAGTTGAAACCCGATATTTTGTATAGATTTACATTTTTTTCATTTTTCGACGTTTCACATAGCGTTATTATGTCAATTTTTTGCAAGGAACTAGAAATAGTTAGGAGGAAAGTATCAAAATTCTTTGATAAGGATCGAATGTTAAGGTTAATGGCAGTTATATTATTAATTCCTAATACATGTTTGTTTGACCAATTTTCAAAATTGTGAGTACGTTCATAATCATTTTCTGATATGTCAAAATCTTCGTTCAAATCGCCCATACTGAATAATATTTAAATATGCGGAAATAGTATGTAAACATGAGTGAAGATTTATAAAGGCAAATTATAAATATCAATGTTTTTACAGCAGTAAACATTAACAATATATTCATAGTTAGATTTTGATTTTGATCAGAACATATTTGGTTTAATAATTGACAACAATAAATATTTTTTCTGCATGTACAAGTAAACAAAGGATAGACTAACATCAACATACATTTCAATTCTAGCGTGTTAACACTGTGATTACCGGACAATACTTCAGAATATAATATAGTTTGAGAAGAAAAAAATTGCAGGGATATGAGATACTCATATTTCGTAAGTAGAGGACATATATTATTGAGCTTAACAGAAAAGGAGGTTAAAAATTTAAATAGAGTTTTGGTTAAAAGCATTGAATTTTGTTTTTTAGAATAAAAATACATACAAAACATACCTAATCATAATCGATGCGACTTTGCGCGATAACATCATCTTTTTAAAGTAAGTGCAGTGTGGGGTTTGCTTTATGATTAATGTTAAGGGTCATCTTGAAAGTAGTGTTTGATTATACAGTTGCTACATTTTTCTTCCGAGTTTTTGTTTGGGCATTCTTTCCAATCGTGATCCTTAGCACAATGTAAGCAGGTCGCGCTTTTACCTTTACTCAAACATTTCAGTGCAGTGTGTCAAAATTTCAAGCAGTGGTAGCACTGCATCAGGGGGTTGGCATCTACCACTCGTACGCTGCTGAATACCATATTTATTTTTTCCATTTCAATGAGGTAAGACCTCAGTGCTCCGCTGGTTTCCAGTATGTAGTTAGTTAGTCCATTTTGAGATAAAGGTTTAAACATTTTTATTACTTTTATAGTGTTTTTTGTATCATAATCCATAATATCGTTGAAACCATCATTTTGGGTTTTTAAAGCCTCGATTAAATCTTCTTCTGTCAGATCTGCCTGATTATTTCTTTTCTCTCGAAAATTTTTGGGTTTTTCTTATTTAATTCTTCAGCAGCCATATTTTTTTTTAGCAAAATATTTATTTTTAAAATATCCCATGCATAAAACATCCCCGGAACAAAATACGACTCGAAAATATATCCCTTACAAAATATTCTACGGCCCAAACATCCCGGAACAAAATACTCTCCGACAATATACCACCTACAAAACTATCTTAAGGACTTAACATCCCACGACGAAATATCCCACCGTCAAAACATCACGGAACAAAATACCCCCCTACAATATACCCCTTACAAAACAATCTTATGGACAAAACATCCTCCGACGAAATATCCTACACTCAAAACATCCCCCAACAAAATATCCCACGGACACAACATCCCGGAACAAAATACGCCTCGAAAATATATCCCCTACAAAATATCTTACGGACCAAACATCCGAGAACAAAATACGGCTCGAAAATATATCCCCTACAATATATCCTACGGACCTAACATCCGGGAACAAAATACGGCTCGAAAATACAACCCATACAAAATATCCTACGGACTAAACATCTTCAGACAAAATATCCCATGGACAAAACATCCCGGAACAAAATACGCCTCGAAAATATATCCCCTACAAAATATCCTACGGACAAAACATCTTAAGACAAAATATCCCACGAACAAAACATCCCGGAACCAAATACGCCTCGAAAATATATCACCTACAAAATATCCTACGAACCAAACATCCCGGAACAAAATACGCTTTGAAAATATATGCGCTACAAAATATCCTACGAACAAAACATCTTCAGACAAAATATCCCATGAACAAAACATCCCGGAACAAAATACGACTCGACAATAATATATCACCTACAAAATATCCTTCGGACCAAACATCCCGAAACAAAATACGGCTCGAAAATATATCCCCTAGAAAATATCCTACGGACTAAACATCTTCAGACAAAATGTCCCATGGACAAAACATCCCGGAACAAAATACGCCTCGAAAATATATCCCCTACAAAATATCCTACGGACGAAATATCCCGGAACAAAATACGAATCGAAAGTATATGCCCTATAAAACATCCTACGGTCAAAACATCTTCAGTCAAAATAACCCACGGACAAAAAATCCCGGAATAAAATACGCCTCGAAAATATATCCCCTACAAAATATCCTACAAACCAAACATCCCGGAACAAAATAACAAAATACGGCTCGAAAATATATCCCCTACAAAATATCCTACGGACTACACATCTTCAGACAAAATAACCATGGACAAAACATCCCGGAACAAAATACGCCTTGAAAATATATCCACTACAAAATATCCTACGGACAAAACATCTTAAGACAAAATATCCCACGGACAAAACATCCCGGAACAAAATACGCCTCGAAAATATATCACCTACAAAATATCCTATTACCAAACATCCCGGAACAAAATACGCTTTGAAAATATATGCCCTACAAAATATCCTACGGACAAAACATCTTCAGACAAAATATCCCATGAACAAAACATCCCGGAACAAAATACTAATCGACAATATTATATCACCTACAAAATATCCTACGGACCAAACATCCCGCAACAAAATACGCCTCGAAAATATATCCGCTACAAAATATCCTTCGGACTAAACAGCTTCAGACAAAATATCCCATGGACAAAACATCCCGGAACAAAATACGACTCGAAAATATATCCCTTACAAAATATTCTACGGCCCAAACATCCCGGAACAAAATACTCTCCGACAATATACCACCTACAAAACTATCTTAAGGACTTAACATCCCACGACGAAATATCCCACCGTCAAAACATCACGGAACAAAATACCCTCCTACAATATACCCCTTACAAAACAATCTTATGGACAAAACATCCTCCGACGAAATATCCTACACTCAAAACATCCCCCAACAAAATATCCCACGGACACAACATCCCGGAACAAAATACGCCTCGAAAATATATCCCCTACAAAATATCTTACGGACCAAACATCCGAGAACAAAATACGGCTCGAAAATATATCCCCTACAATATATCCTACGGACCTAACATCCCGGAACAAAATACGGCTCGAAAATACAACCCATACAAAATATCCTACGGACTAAACATCTTCAGACAAAATATCCCATGGACAAAACATCCCGGAACAAAATACGCCTCGAAAATATATCCCCTACAAAATATCCTACGGACAAAACACCTTAAGACAAAATATCCCACGAACAAAACATCCCGGAACCAAATACGCCTCGAAAATATATCACCTACAAAATATCCTACGAACCAAACATCCCGGAACAAAATACGCTTTGAAAATATATGCGCTACAAAATATCCTACGAACAAAACATCTTCAGACAAAATATCCCATGAACAAAACATCCCGGAACAAAATACGACTCGACAATAATATATCACCTACAAAATATCCTTCGGACCAAACATCCCGAAACAAAATACGGCTCGAAAATATATCCCCTAGAAAATATCCTACGGACTAAACATCTTCAGACAAAATGTCCCATGGACAAAACATCCTGGAACAAAATACGCCTCGAAAATATATCCCCTACAAAATATCCTACGGACGAAATATCCCGGAACAAAATACGCCTCGAAAGTATATGCATTATAAAACATCCTACGGTCAAAACATCTTCAGTCAAAATAACCCACGGACAAAACATCCCGGAATAAAATACGCCTCGAAAATATATCCCCTACAAAATATCCTACAAACCAAACATCCCGGAACAAAATACGCCTCGAAAATATATCCCCTACAATATATCCTACGGACAAAACATCCCGGAACAAAATACGCCTCGAAAATATATCACCAACAAAATATCCTATTACCAAACATCCCGGAACAAAATACGCTTTGAAAATATATGCCCTACAAAATATCCTACGGACAAAACATCTTCAGACAAAATATCCCATGAACAAAACATCCCGGAACAAAATACTAATCGACAATATTATATCACCTACAAAATATCCTACGGACCAAACATCCCGAAACAAAATACGGCTCGAAAATATATCTCCTAGAAAATATCCTACGGACTAAACATCTTCAGACAAAATGTCCCATGGACAAAACATCCCGGAACAAAATACGCCTCGAAATAATATCCCCTACAAAATATCCTACGGACGAAATGTCCCGGAACAAAATACGCCTCGAAAGAATATGCCCTACAAAACATCCTACGGTAAAAACATCTTGAGATAAAATATCCCATGGACAAAACATCCCGTAACAATAAAAGCCTCGAAAAAATATCCCCTAAAAAATATCCTACAATATACAATATACAATATACCACCTACAAAACTTTGTTAAAGACTTAACTTCCCCCGACCATATATCCCACAGTCAAAACATCCCGGAACAAAATACATTCCTACAATATACCCCTTACAAAACTATCCTACAAAAAAACATCCCCCAACAAAATATCCCACGGACAAAACATCCCGGAACAAAACACGCCTCGAAAATATATGCTCTACAAAATATCCTACGGACAAAACATCTTCAAACCAAATATCCCATGGTAAAAACATCCCGGAACAAAATACGCCTCGAAAATATATCCCTTACAAAAAATCCTTCGGACTAAACAACTTCAGAAAAAATATCCCATGGACAAAACATCACGGAACAAATAACGCCTCGAAAAAATATCCTCTACAAAATTTCCTACGGAATAAACATCTTCAGACAAAATATCCCATGGACAAAACATCCGGGAACAAAATACACCTCGTAAATATATGCCCTATAAAATATCCCATGGACCAAACATCCCGAAACAAAATACGGCTCGAAAATATATCCCCTAGAAAATATCCTACGGACTAAACATCTTCAGACAAAATGTCCCATGGACAAAACATCCCGGAACAAAATATGGCTCGAAAATATATCCCCTACAAAATATCCTACGGACGAAATATCCCGGAACAAAATACGCATCGAAAGAATATGCCCTACAAAACATCCTACGGTCAAAACATCTTCAGACAAAATATCCCATGGACAACACATCCCAGAACAAAATACGCCTCGAAAATATATCCCATACAAAATATCCTACGGACTAAACAACTTCAGAAAAAATATCCCATGGACAAAACATCACGGAACAAATAACGCCTCGAAAAAATATCCTCTACAAAATTTCCTACGGAATAAACATCTTCAGACAAAATATCCCATGGACAAAACATCCGGGAACAAAATACACCTCGTAAATATATGCCCTATAAAATATCCCATGGACCAAACATCCCGAAACAAAATACGGCTCGAAAATATATCCCCTAGAAAATATCCTACGGACTAAACATCTTCAGACAAAATGTCCCATGGACAAAACATCCCGGAACAAAATATGGCTCGAAAATATATCCCCTACAAAATATCCTACGGACGAAATATCCCGGAACAAAATACGCATCGAAAGAATATGCCCTACAAAACATCCTACGGTCAAAACATCTTCAGACAAAATATCCCATGGACTAAACATCCCGAAACAAAAAACGTCTCGAAAAAGTATCCCCTAAAAAATATTCTACGGACGAAACATCCTGAAACAAAATACTCTCCGACAATATACCCCTTACAAAACTATCCTACAAACAAAACATCCGCCAACAAAATATCTTACGGACAAAACATCCCGGAACAAAATACGCATCGAAAATATATGCTCTACAACATATCGTACGGATAAAACATCTTCAAACCAAATATCCCATGTACAAAACATCCCGGAACAAAATACGCCTAGAAAATATATCCTCTACAAAAAATCCTTCGGACAAAACATCTTCAGACAAAATATCCCATGGACAACACATCCCGGAACAAAATACGCCTCGAAAATATATCCCCTACAAAATATCCTACGGACAAAACATCTTCAGACAAAATATCCCATGGACAAAATATCCCGGAACAAAAGACGCCTCGAAAATATTTCCCTTACAAAATATCCTACAGAAAAAACACCTAGAGACAAAATATCCCATGGGCAAAACATCCCGGTACAAAAAACGCCTCGAAAATATATCCCCTACAAAATATCCTACGGACCAAATATCCCGGAACAAAATACGCCTCGAAACTATATCCCCTATAAAATATCGGACGGACAAAACATCTTCAGACAAAATATCCCATGGACAAAACATCCCGGAACAAAAAACGCCTCGAAAATATATCCCCTACAAAATATCCTACGGACAAAACATCTTCGGACAAAATATCCCATGGACAAAACATCCCGGAACAAACTACGCCTCGAAAATATATGCCCTACAAAATATCCTAAGGACAAAACATCTTCAGACTAAATATCCCATGGACAAAACATCCCGGAACAAAATACGCCTCGAAAATATATCCCCTACAAAATATCCTACGGACCAAATATCCCGGAACAAAATACGCCTCGAAACTATATCCCCTATAAAATATCGGACGGACAAAACATCTTCAGACAAAATATCCCATGGACAAAACATCCCGGAACAAAAAACGCCTCGAAAATATATCCCCTACAAAATATCCTACGGACAAAACATCTTCGGACAAAATATCCCATGGACAAAACATCCCGGAACAAACTACGCCTCGAAAATATATGCCCTACAAAATATCCTAAGGACAAAACATCTTCAGACAAAATATCCCATGGACAAAACATCCCGGAACAAAATACGCCTCGAAAATATATCCCCTACAAAATATCCTACGGACCAAATATCCCGGAACAAAATACGCCTCGAAACTATATCCACTATAAAATATCCGACGGACAAAACATCTTCAGACAAAATATCCCATGGACAAAACATCCCGGAACAAAAAACGCCTCGAAAATATATCCCCTACAAAATATCCTACGGACAAAACATCTTCGGACAAAATATCCCATGGACAAAACATCCCGGAACAAACTACGCCTCGAAAATATATGCCCTATAAAATATCCTACGGACAAAACATCTTCAGACAAAGTATCACATGGACAAAACATCCCGGAACAAAATACGACTCGAAAATATATCCCCTACAAAATATCCTACGGACAAAACATCTTCGGACAAAATATCCCATGGACAAAACATCCCGGAACAAACTACGCCTCGAAAATATATGCCCTACAAAATATCCTAAGGACAAAACATCTTCAGACAAAATATCCCATGGACAAAACATCCCGGAACAAAATACGCCTCGAAAATATATCCCCTACAAAATATCCTACGGACCAAATATCCCGGAACAAAATACGCCTCGAAACTATATCCACTATAAAATATCCGACGGACAAAACATCTTCAGACAAAATATCCCATGGACAAAACATCCCGGAACAAAAAACGCCTCGAAAATATATCCCCTACAATATATCCTACGGACAAAACATCTTCGGACAAAATATCCCATGGACAAAACATCCCGGAACAAACTACGCCTCGAAAATATATGCCCTATAAAATATCCTACGGACAAAACATCTTCAGACAAAGTATCACATGGACAAAACATCCCGGAACAAAATACGACTCGAAAATATATCCCCTACAAAATATCCTACGAACCAAACATCCCGGAACGAAACACGGCTCGAAAATATATCCCTTAGAAAATATCCTACGGACAAAACATCTTCAGACAAAGTATCCCATGGACAAAACATCCCGGAACAAAAGACGGCTCGAAAATATATCCCTAACAAAATATTCTATGGATCAAACATCCCAGAACTAAATACTCTCCGACAATATACCCCTTACAAAACTTTCTTACGGACATAACATGCTCCGACGAAATATCCTTCAAACACAACATCCACCAAACAAATATTCCATGGACAAAACATCCCGGAACCAAAAAACCCTCGAAAATATATCCCATTCAAAATATCCTACGCACTAAATATCTTCAGACAATATAACCCATGGACAAAACATCCCGGAACAAAATACGCCTCGAAAATATATCCCCTACAAAATATCCTACGGACCAAATATCCCGGAACAAAATACGCCTCGAAACTATATCCCCTATAAAATATCCGACGGACATAACATCTTCAGACAAAATATCTCATGGACAAAACATCCCGGAACAAAAAACGCCTCGTAAATATATCCCCTACAAAATATCCTACGGACAAAATATCCCATGGACAAAACATCCCGGAACAAACTACGCCTCGAAAATATATGCCCTATAAAATATCCTACGGACAAAACATCTTCAGACAAAATATCCCATGGACAAAACATCACGGAACAAAAAACGCCTCGAAAATATATCCCCTACAAAATATCCTACAAACCAAACATCCCGGAACAAAAAACGCCTCGAAAATATATTCCCTACAAAATATCCTACGGACAAAACATCTTCAGACAAAATATCCCGTGGACAAAACATCCCGGAACAAAATACGCCTTGAAAATATATGCCCGACAAAATATCCTACGGTCAAAACATCTTCAGACAAAATATCCCATGAACAAAACATCCCGAAACAAAAAACGCCTCGAAAAAATATCCCCTAAAAAATATCCTACGGACAAAACATCCCGAAACAAAGTACTCTCCGAAAATATACCACCTACAAAACTATTGTAGAGAATCTTTATTCGCAGTCAGCGGAATACTTACTTGGCCTCCAAGGAAGGGGATTGCGTGTATTTTGTATGAGTGAAAGAGTCCCCTACGTTTAATAATTTATTCTGTCTTTGTTAAAAGTATTTACAGATTTTGTACATCGCGGGAAAAGAATGGAAGTGAAATCAAGCAGTGTACAATCGTGGTCTCGGGCCGAGGCCAGTAGCTGGAATGCTAGCCCTCTCCGGCGGTAGCTGGGAGAACTACATTGGTCACGTGACCAATGTTTTGTTTTGTTTTTGAAATTTTTATTTAGATGTACGTAAATATTTTCATACATCTAGTGGGAAAATATAAAAAAATACAATTAACGTGGCCATAACGCGGCCATAACGCGGCCATAATGTGGCCATAACGCGGTTTCGCCAAAGATTTAAATAAATGATAACCGGTACTTGGTCGCATTTCCATAGCCTCCTCTCCAGTGTTAACGATAATATGAACAATGGAAAATCGTTAAAGGAGATTATATTGCTGATACTAATCTTATCTTGACTGAGGCACCATCAGTCAAAACAAGAATAGCCTCCAATGTGTTCGAAAAATTATAAGGGTTACGTTACTCGAGCAGAGTAGAATGATCAGTTAATGAAGTAGACTGTTGTTATACTTTCAAGAACACATTGGAAGGTATTAAAGGTTTAACCAAAAAGAAATTTTTGCTGAAAATCTTAATTCTAGTACATGAAATCATAAGATTAATGTGTAACCATGACACGTTATGTTGAGAATTACTACACTATTGTATACTATAACCATTTTATTTGGTGTTGAAATCAGTTAATTCTGACGTGAGTATTTACAAGTTAGTTTTAAATAATGTTTTTTTTTAAACTTGTCAAGCTCTATGAGCTCTTTACTTTATTTACCGTGGTAAACGCATCGACGAACTAGGCGTTCGGAGCATTGGTGTACATGATGTAGTGTGGTACATGGAATTTGAGATATGATTCCAGCTGATTGTAGTGGTACATGGAATTTGAGAAATGATTCCAGTTGATTGTTTTTCAATTAATGCAAGAACATTGAATGTTGTTGCCTCAATGAACTATGTTCAGAGCTAGTAGAATTGTTTTACCAGTGCTGGTTGTAAAATCATTGTACATCGATTGTATAAAAGATAATATTTAAGACTATGACTTAAAGTAACCTTAAAATAACATTATACATGTTTTAAAAAAAAAAAATATATATATATATATATATTCGCAAATGTATGGCCAAAAGTTGTAATTTACTTGAGAAACATTTCGAAGGTAGGTTGTATATAGCAGAATGCTGTATTTTTCATAAGTTATATTGAAAAAGAAAACTATAGTAGTAGGTATGTTTAACAATAAGCTATATCTAGTGTAAGAAATATTTAAATTGATACATAAGTAAATATGGTAGAGTTTTCTTCCTAAAAGTATTATATTTTTTGGAGCCCTAGTTAGGCGTTCATCATAAAATTATAAATAATAAGGATTTATGCTATTCTGTAGCGAAAAATGATGATTTTTAAGTCAAAGGGGCTGCACTTTGTCTTCAGTACGTAAAAGTGTGTTTTTTTGTTGATGTGAGTCGAATAACCATGTTCTTTTACGTACGTAAGACAAAGTGGCTTTAACTTGTAAGTGTATAAACATGAAAGAGAAAAGTATATTTAAAAATAAATGATTTCAACCACATGATTCACTAGATGTATAAAAGTGCCGTGTACATCCAGAGAAGCGTGGTTAAAAGACAAAATGCATGAATAACAATGTTTATCATGTGGTAAAGAGTTACCTACTATGTACATAGTTTGTAGAGTAGATAGTGTGTACCTTGGTACATAATATTATATAAAATGATGATTTTAATTGATTGTTTGGAAGGTTGATTACAATTATTATTACAATAATGCTGTAATACTTGTAGTAATGCATAAACGCGTTTGTATGATGTGAATTTTACATTTTTTATTATAACGTTTTTAATTATAACATTTTTTAAGAATTGTAAAAACACAGTGGTGTTTGTAGTACCTTTGAAGTGCACAAAGTATGCAGTTGAATGATGAAAAGTTTTCATCTAATTAGGAGTGATTTAAAATTGTAATAACATGCTTAATATGTAATGTTTTTTTAAAATGCATGAGTTATGCAGTTAAATGATGAATTGTTTCATCGTATTGAAGGCGTTTCACACTTGTGAATACACAATAATGATCTAAGTTTTAGATTATGTTGATTGACAATTTACAATATTATAGGTAAGATTTCCATAAAAAATCGGTGCATTTAAATATTGTGTTATTCGCAGTATTTTAAAGAAAAGTGTACTTTATGAATATGGTTTGCAATACAAAGCTATGCGAAATTTATAATTTAATTTCTATCATGAGTTATGAATGAGAAAAATGTCAAAATAAAAAATATCTTTTTGTGCGTTATTCCATCCCAAGTCTCTTTGGAAAATGTACATGTCGACCTGAACGAGTTGTGATCTTGTGACCAGTTGTGGATGTGGTCTTGGTTATCGGTGTAACGGGGACTGATGGGTGTTTAGTGACATTTTCTTCAACCGGAATGAAAGCAGGCTTGAGTCGGTCACACTCCTTCAAAACCACATCAATTTAACAAAATAACACGAAAACCATAAGATAAAATGAAAAACATTTAAATCACGATAATCAAGACTAACATAAACACTTCTTATATTATCCCATCGAACTTCTCCTCTCCAAACACTTGAGGATCGTATTCACTGTTTATTTATGAAGCTCTTCCCAACCATATGACCAAAAACTAATGACAACATAACATAATTTCACAAAAATTTCAATGTACCAGGATGGGAAAGGAATGGATGCATACGTACCACTTCAGTTGATTCTCTCATCATTTCCGCTGGCGTGTCTGAATAGTAATAAAAATCTATACCTACTTGCGCATTGCTCCTTTTTAGTTTTACTCTTAATCTCTTAACCCATTGGCCACAAACCCCGGCAGCCTGCCGGGTGTGCAACTCAGGTACTTAACCACAAACCCCGGCACGCTGTCGGGCTAGAGTAGGTCCGCCAAAAAACTGAAAAACGAGCTCAACAATGACATTTTTGAATAAAATTTTAAATGCCGAACATTCTGTAGGTAATTAATCATTCATTTCGTAGAATTGGCAATAAAATGTTTCTTATGTTTTTTCCCTGATATTTGTGTTTCAAGTTTTGTTTGCTGCCAGCCGCCATTTAATTTCTTCAAAATTGCGAGTGTTTGCATGCTTTTGGTAGTGACCCTGAACGTCCCTGATTGCTTTGAGGACTATCATATCAACATATTTTATTAGTTATTAGTATACATGTATGTAAAAAACAAAAATAATTTTTGTTCGATTTATGAATATTATGTTTTTTGTAACTTTTTGAATAAAAATGGGGAAAAAAACTTAAGAAAAAAGAGAAGGTTATGTTTGTATCCTTATTTACACATATTTCAGTATATTTTTAAAATTTTATTTTAATGTTTTTATTTACCTTAATCGAATACGTAAATAAATTTAAAGAAATTAATTCATTTCAATATATGGTTTAAAAGTTACAATAGATTAAGTACACCAATGCAGGTTTTCAATTTTTGGTACAAAATTAATTCAGTGGTGAAGGAAAATTTTTTTGCTCATTAATTCTGTGGCCAATGGGTTAATCAAACATAACTTTAGTAAAGGAGGCCGTTACTAATATTTATTCACTCCTCCATTACCTATATTTTTTAAACACCTACATCATCGATAACAAAAAACAAGAAATCTGGTGTACATGCATAGTACGTCTGAGAATGGATGAAAAAATTAAACAAGAAATGATAACAGAGTTGGAGTGTATCTCCCGACGCGATACACAATGAAAATTAGGCGCCAGGTAATTTCTATTACACGGAGAAACCACCAAAACCGGGTTGTAGAATCTTTCGAAACACGTTTTTCCTCTTCACGCGTTCTCTCGCATTCTTTCGCATTTTTTTTTACATTTCTACGCATTATTTGCACTTTTACACAATTTTCGGTCTTTTCTCACGCGCGCAGACTACTACTCAAGTATGGAGACATTTAGGTACACACATATTACTTTTCATCGAACGCGCGTATTTGTACCACTCAAATCGTGCAAAGTTCAGTGCTCGCATTCGTTTGACGACAACACTAACACCGGCCTTTTATCATGCCTGCAGACTACTATTCGTACAAATTTCGTCAAACATGCATATTTGTACCACTCAAATCGTGGGACATTTAGTGCTCGCCTTCGTTTTCGCATTTTAACTCGCTTTTCGCATTTTTTCGCTTGCGGACGCACTACTACCAACACCGGTCTTTTATCACTCACGCTGATTACTTTTAAAATATGGAGACATTTAGGTACTCGGCATACTTATTTCGTCAAACGTTCGTATTTGTACCTCTCAAATCGTGTCAGTGGTAGGTGCTCCATTCTATCGCTCTCATAAAACGTACCTAACGCAGTTCATCTGCACATTCACGCACGCCCCCTTATTTTCTCATCTGCGCAGGCTTTCGAAACATCGCGAGACTTTAGGTGCAAGATAATGTTCGGTTTCGCCAAACGCAGATATTTGTTTTCCTCAAATCGCGTTAGTAAGTGCGTCTTAACCTTAACCCTTTCTCTTCCCTGGACATCTTTCGCCTTCAATTTTGAATTATCGGATTTTTACCGAACACATAAAATTGATCAAAATTGTGGTATGGAAATATATTTCTCCGAATGACATTTAGAATTATATTTTTATTCTTACACCGTCCATACACAGCAAATCTATATTACTGATTCTATAATTTATTTGGTTCGATGACCTTTGTCAACGGGACAAAGACGTATTCCCTACTCGGGGGTCAAACACCCTGCCTAAATATCAACAAAAAATAATCTCGACTATCATTAGCCCAAACACATAAATTTAGGCAAACAAACAAAAAAAACACTTGACATCGCCCGTCTTACTTGTGACCGTATGAAATCTAAAACACTCTTGAAATTATTATTCAGCCGATCGGTAATAAAAGGTTTGAACTCCAGGTACCTACAATCCCGAATAAGTCATCGCGCCGATTTGTAGAATGATTTAATAGCCTCCCAACAAAAAAATAACACTTGATAATCCCGCCGTCAGATAATACTCGTATTACGTCTCCGACCTCGCCGCACATTTGTTTATAATAACAACGTTAACAGAGAAAGATTATATTCAAAATAAAACAGATCTCATATTATCAAATAATATTATGAGATGGCAACGATAAAAATCTAACCCAAACTAAACGAAGAAAAGGATATACCTAAACAAGGTTATACAAGACAAAGGGAACTCATATGAGTATCGAGAAAAAGTACAAGAAATTCACTATAATAAAAACATGCAAATATTTACCTTCTTTTCAGGGACGGAGTTCATGAATGTCGATAACATAAGTTATAGGTATAGTAAAATACCTAAAACCGCCACACGTTGGGCGACATTGTAACGTATCACCTTGTTACCGGAAGCTAGCTCAGGAAAATTATTGATGTAAGGCTAAATAAGTGCAGTTTTTGTACCTACCTCTGTACTTTCTCCACTCTGCCTTCTCATCAGTTCGGGTCGCTTAGGGTGGGACAAAAGGGGGATGAATTTAATTATAGAGATTTTAAATGTTAGGATTTAATTAGGTTTGGCAAGGATACATGATCTTAATTATACTTAGATCTACTTATATCTAAATCTTAACTAGTTATCATATGGTTCGGGGTTGCTTCTCCATTGTTCACATCGTCATAGTTAATTGTTCACTGAAACTACCTTCGTGTCACTGGGTTCTCTGCGGGTGCCTTGGTAAGGCCGAGGTCCTTGATGGCAGCTCCTCCGGTTCAGCAGCTCAGGCCTTCCTAGCCGAGTTTCCTGCCTCTGAAGTCTGAAGTCTCCTGAAGTCGTCTGCTTCACTTCGCACTTTGGCCACTCGCCGTATATGGTCACCGCACTTTCTTCGTCTCACGCCCAACTTTACGTCGCCGGGCGGAGGAACGTATGTTTTGCGAATCATTTCCTTGAACTCCACTATAACTTCTTCATCCACCGCCCAGCACCACCTCGCTGGGCGGGGAACCCGTACTTGCCGTTGTATACTACACGTGTCTCCTCTCCGTCCCGGTCTTGACTCCTGTTTCTTCATCCACCGCCCAGCATCACGCCGCTGGGCGGGGAACGCGTACTTGCCGTTGTACACTATACGTGTCCCCTCTCCGTCCCGGTCTTGACTGTTTTTCTGCGTGCCCACTGAACTCGTAGGATCCGTGGCCCTACCCCGCACTTCTCCCTTCTTTCGTTCCTGTCCTTGCACCCTCATCTGTCGTCACTTTCTTTGTCTTTGGTGCACGGGGCGAGACTCTTTCATAACACAAAATTATTTATTCAAATTTATTTGTGACGAAATTTGATTCGTCATAAGACGCATTTGGGTTTGCCTTTCATTGATATGACAAATGTTTTGTCATCACGTTCTTCAACTTTGTAAGGACCCTCGTACTGGTTCTGGAGGGGTCGTCTTACGCTATATGTTCTCAGGAACACATGAGTGGCGACAGGTAGGTCTTTGTGCACAAAAAATTTCCTTGCGCTGTGATTGCTGGCAGGGGTCGATTTGATACTTTCGAACTTTCTCTGTAGGCGTCCTACATACGTATCGGGTTCTTCGCGAGGAGTTTCTGAGAAGAAGTCGCAGGGAAGTCTTAGTGTCCTGCCATACGTAAGTTCTGCGGGGGAGCATTTTAGTTCCTCACGCACTGTAGCTCTCAAACCGAGAAGTATTAGGGGTAGGTTCTCAACCCAGTTTTGTTCTCCACATGCAATTAGAGAAGATTTCAAAGTGCGATGCCATCTTTCTATAATACCGTTCGCTTGAGGATGGTATGCAGTGGTTCTTGAGTGTTTGATGCCAAACTTTTCTGCGAGTTTTTTGAAGAGACAACTCTGGAACTGTCGTCCTTGGTCAGTGGTGATGCTGTCAGGTGTTCCGTGACGTGCGATCCAATGCGTAGTCAATGCTGTAGCTACGGTTTCTGCTGACATATTCTTCAGGGGAATTGCTTCGGGCCATCGAGTGAACCTATCGATCATGGTTAGTATATATTGGTAATCATTGCATAGCGGTAGTGGTCCGACCAAGTCGATGTGAATGTTACGGAATCTATCCTCTGGTAATATGTAAGTTGCTAGAGGTGCGACCGTATGTTTTGATACCTTTGCTTTTTGACATGGTATGCATTGTTTGACGAAGGTCTTGATGTCTTTCGCCATGTAGGGCCAAACAAATCTTTGTTTTATCGTATTTGTAGTTCCCAAGATACCAGGGTGGCAAACGTTATGTATGCTTGCTATGACTTGTTGTCGCATGCTGGGTGGAACGAGTGGTCTAACATGACCTGTTGAAATATCACACCACAATCGAGTGTCAGTGCCAGGGATCACTATTTGACGTAAAGCAAGGGTGCTGCCATCGTTTGCCTTGAATTGTCCGTCAGGTTGGCATTGCTCTAACCGCATTTGCTCGAAGTCAATTACAGTGGGACAGTTGATCTCATCGATGCGAGATAGGGTGTCCGCGACTACGTTCTCTTTTCCAGAGACATACCTTATGTCGGTTGTAAATTGCGCTATGTAATCAAGCTGTCGCTCTTGCCGAGAGGAGCTAGACGCGCGTTTTTTGTTTAATGCGAAGGTGATTGGCTTGTGGTCTGTGAAAATGCTGAAATGACGGCCTTCGATGTGATTTCTAAAGTATTTCACGGATTCATAAACGGCGGTAACTTCGTGGTCAAAAGTGCTGTATTTCTGTTGAGCAGGGGTGAACTTTTTGGAGAAGAATCCTAGCGGTTCCCAGGTGTTTCCTTTTGATTGTTGCAATGAAGAGCCCAATGCTTTGTCACTGGCGTCGACCATCATTGCAAGCTTTGCGTTTGGATCTGGGTGCGCAAGTAGAGCTGCGTTCGCTAGATGCTGTTTGCAATCTTCAAATCCTTTGTCTGCTCCTGGTTCCAGTTGAGAATCCGCTTGTCATTCTTTTTGTAACCGGCAATACTGTCGTATAGAATTGCTTGGGTGTTGATTGAATTTGGTAGGAATCTGCGGTAGTAGTTCAACATACCTAAGAAGCGACGTAGTTCTTTCGCAGTTTTAGGTTGAGGGAATTCTGTCACTGCTTTGACTTTATCCTTGATTGGAGTCATGCCCTCTGGAGTAATTGTGTGTCCGAGGAAGTTCACTGTTGCGGTTCCTAATTGGCATTTCTGGATATTAATGACAAGTCCGTTATCAGCGAGTCGTTTAAGAAGTAAATCTAGATGTTTTTTATGTTCCTCTTCGTCAGCGGAAGCTATGAGGATGTCATCTAAGTAAACAAAACAGAAATCTAGATCTCTTGTTATTGCATGCATGAATCGTTGAAAACTCTGAGCTGCGTTTGATAATCCAAATTGCATGGAGGTGAATTCAAACAATCCGAACGGTGTGATGATGGCCGTTTTAGGGATGTCTTCAGGTTCAACAGGTATCTGATGATAAGCGCGCGACAAGTCGATGGTTGAAAAAATCTTCGCTTTTGCCAGTTTATGGGCGAAGTCTTGAAGTTGAGCTATGGGATATTTATCGGGGACTGTTTTTGAGTTTAAGAGTCTGTAGTCGCCACACGGACGCCATTCGCCGTTTGGCTTCTTTACCATGTGTAAAGGGCTGGCCCAGTTGCTTTTAGAAGGGCGGCATATCCCTTGTTCCATCATGTACTTAAATTCACGCTTGGCTGCCTCGAGGAGCGCAGGTGCTAATCTGCGTGCACGTTCAGATACTGGAGGGCCTTTGGTTTCTATGCAATGAGTCACAGAATGTTTAATTGCATCCGGTGTCTGCATGGTAGGCCTTGTCAAAGAGGGGTATTTCTTCAAAATGTCAAGATACTTTTGAGAAGAGGAAATTGTGGCGATGCCTGATGCTGGTCCTTTGTAGGTAGATCCTCTAATTTTCAATCCAGTAGACTGGTCTTCAAGTTTGGCTCGTCTCAAATTGACTGTCAAGTTGTAGTGGTGAAGAAAGTCTGCGCCAATGATGGGTTTGGACACATCGGCTACGATAAAGCGCCACTTCATTGTGCGGCGTAGGCCGAAGTAGAGTTCGACTGTTCTCGTGCCGTACGTTCTTATTGGCTTCCCATTCGCCCCATATAATGTGGAAGGGCAGTTGTCGGAGGTCAAGTTGCCTTTCTCAAAGGTCATGTTCCTAGGGATGACTGAGATGTCCGCGCCGGTGTCTACTAGGTATTTATGTCTTGTTCGCAGGTCATAGATGAAGAGACGACAAGAGGTATTAGGGATCTTACATGTCTCTACTGGGAGTTCCCGCTGTCGTTTCCCGACTTCTTCTTTACATAAGAACATGGTTTGGAGCATTTATGAGCGTTTTCTCCAAATCTTGCATGGTAGTAACATTTTCCATCCTGATTCCTATTGGGAGATGAATTGCGTGACCCGAAACTTGAGCGGCCAGGTTTTCGGCGGGGGCTCTGGTTTCTCCGTCCTCTATAAGTTGATGTGGGCTCAGTTTTGGCTATGCGTAGCTGGGCTACTTCACGCGAAAGTGCTGCTATTTGTTTCTGCAGTTGTAGTAATAAGGAATGTTGAGCTGGTTCCTGACGAGATGAACTAGGTTTGTTGCGATCTTCCATGGCACTGCAATCGGTTGATTGATAGACATCTAGTATTTTGTCTGCAGCTGTGGCAAGTTGGTTAATGTCGTTATCGGGAAGTGCTGACAGTATTCCTTGCACATGTTGAGGTAATCGTTGTAGCCATAATGTCCGCACAATTGCGTTATCCGCTAAGGTAGGTCCTGCTAGCTCTAGCATATGTCTCAATAGACCGGTTGGCTTCCTATCCTCCAGTTGGATTCCTGTTAGTAGGCGTGTGAGGCGTTTTTCAGCAGAGTCTTGGAGTCGGTCAATAAGGGCTGCTTTCAAATTGGCGTATTTGTCATTGATCGGTGGATGTGTCACGTTGTCGCTCACACATTGTAAGGTTTGTGAATCCAAGGCTGCTATAATTATATTGTACTTCGTGAAATCCTCTTTAATGCACGAATTCGCGAATTGAGCCTCAGCCTGTATAAACCAAAGCGAAATTTGATCTCTCCACAGATTTGGTAATCTCACGGACACGTGATTTACTGCTGTCGCAGAGATCGATTCGCCAGTTGATTCCATGTTGGTTGATTTTGGTTCCGGATTTATTGATTGTTGAAACAAAACCTTGAGTTGATGAGTCGGTGTGGTCGCTGGAGATTCTTCATCCGAGGTCATTTCAACATTTATACGGAAATAAGCACGCAAAGATAGTGATTTTTTGAAATATTTCAAATTATGTATTAAAAATCCGTAATAATTTTAGAGGAAAATTAGAGCTGTTGACATCTATGTGAAATCTACGGAAGTTACTAGAAAATCATCCAAGACGCAAACCTTTACGAAAATAGACTGTTAATATTTAAGTAGAAATCTTCAATCATGCGACAATGATTAACCCTAGTAATTGATTTGAGCATTTTGCTGTTCAAAACATCCCGGAACTAAATACTCTCCGACAATATACCCCTTACAAAACTATCTTACGGACATAACATCTTCCGACGATATATCCTTCAAACAAAACATCCCGGAACAAAATACGCCTCGAAAATATATCCCCTACAAATGATCCTACAGACAAAACATCTTCAGACAAAAAATCCCATGGACAAAATATCCCGGAACAAAAGACGCCTCGAAAATATTTCCCTTACAAAATATCATACAGACAAAACATCTACAGACAAAATATCCCATGGGCAAAACATCCCGGTACAAAAAACGCCTCGAAAATATATCCCCTACAAAATATCCTACGGACAAAACATCTTCGGACAAAATATCCCATGGACAAAACATCCCGGAACAAACTACGCCTCGAAAATATATGCCCTATAAAATATCCTACGGACAAAACATCTTCAGACAAAGTATCCCATGGACAAAACATCCCGGAACAAAATACGACTCGACAATATATCCCCTACAAAATATCCTACGGACCAAACATCCCGGAACGAAACACGGCTCGAAAATATATCCCTTAGAAAATATCCTACGGACAAAACATCTTCAGACAAAGTATCCCATGGACAAAACATCCCGGAACAAAATACGGCTCGAAAATATATCCCCAACAAAATATTCTATGAATCAAACATCCCGGAACTAAATACTCTCCGACAATACACCCCTTACAAAACTTTCTTACAGACATCACATGCTCCGACGAAATATCCTTCAAACAGAACATCCACCAAACAAATATTCCATGGACAAAACATCCCGGAACCAAAAAACCCTCGAAAATAAATCCCATTCAAAATATCCTACGCAATAAATATCTTCAGACAAAATATCCCATGGACAAAATATCCCGGAACAAAATACGCCTCGAAAATATATCCCATACATCATATCCTACGGACAAAACATCTTCAGACAAAATATCCCATGAACAAAACATACCGGAACAAAATACGCCTCGAAAATAAACCCACTTCAAAATATCCTACGGACAAAACATCTTCAGACAAAATATTTCATTGATAAACATCCCGGAAAAAACTACGCATCAAAAATATATCCCCTACAAAATATCCTACGGTCAAAACATCTTAAGACAAAATATCCCATGGAGAAAACATCCCGGAACAAAATACGCCTCAAAAATATATCCCCTACAAAATATCCTACGGACCAAACATCCCAGAACAAAATACGGCACGAAAATATATCCCCTACAATAAATCCTACGGACCAAACATCCCGGAACAAAATACGGCTCGAAAATATATCCCCTACAAAATATCCTACGGAATAAATGGGTTCAGGCAAAATATCCCATGGACAAAACACCCCGGAACAAAATACGCCCAAAAAATATATGCCCTACAAAATATCCTAAGGACAAAACATCTTCAGACAAAATATCCCATGGACAAAACATCCCGGAACAAAATACGCCTCGAAAATATATCCCCTACAAAATATTCTATGGATAAAACATCTTCAGACAAAATATCCCATGGACAAAACATCCCGGTACAAAAAACGCCTTAAAAATATATCCCCTACAAAATATCCTACGGACCAAATATCCCGGAACAAAATACGCCTCGAAACTATATCCCCTATAAAATATCCGACGGACAAAACATCTTCAGACAAAATATCCCATGGACAAAACATCCCGGAACAAAATACGACTCGACAATATATCCCCTACAAAATATCCTACGGACCAAACATCCCGGAACGAAACACGGCTCGAAAATATATCCCTTAGAAAATATCATACGGACAAAACATTTTCAGACAAAGTATCCCATGGACCAAACATCCCGGAACAAAAAACGCCTCGAAAATATATCCCCTACAAAATATCCTACGGACAAAACATCTTCGGACAAAATATCCCATGGACAAAACATCCCGGAACAAACTACGCCTCGAAAATATATGCCCTATAAAATATCCTACGGATAAAACATCTTCAGACAAAGTATCCCATGGACAAAACATCTCGGAACAAAATACGACTCGACAATATATCCCCTACAAAATATCCTACGGACCAAACATCCCGGAACGAAACACGGCTCGAAAATATATCCCTTAGAAAATATCCTACGGACAAAACATCTTCAGACAAAGTATCCCATGGACAAAACATCCCGGAAAAAAATACGGCTCGAAAATATATCCCCAACAAAATATTCTATGGATCAAACATCCCGGAACTAAATACTCTCCGACAATATACCCCTTACAAAACTTTCTTACAAACATAACATGCTCCGACGAAATATCCTTCAAACAGAACATCCACCAAACAAATATTCCATGGACAAAACATTCCGGAACCAAAAAACCCTCGAAAATATATCCCATTCAAAATATCCTACGCACTAAATATCTTCAGACAAAATATCCCATGGACAAAATATCCCGGAACAAAATACGCCTCGAAAAAATATCCCATACATCATATCCTACGGACAAAACATCTTCAGACAAAATAACTCATGGACAAAACATACCGGAACAAAATACGCCTCGAAAATAAACCCACTTCAAAATATCCTACGGACAAAATATCTTCAGACAAAATATCCCATTGATAAACATCCCGGAAAAAACTACGCATCAAAAATATATCCCCTACAAAATATCCTACGGTCAAAACATCTTTAGACAAAATATCCCATGGACAAAACATCTCGGAACAAAATACGACTCGAAAATATATCCCCTACAAAATATCCTACAAACCAAACATCCCAGAACAAAATACGGCACGAAAATATATCCCCTACAATAAATCCTACAGACCAAACATCCCGGAACAAAATACGGCTCGAAAATATATCCCCTACAAAATATCCTACGGAATAAATGGGTTCAGGCAAAATATCCCATGGACAAAACACCCCGGAACAAAATACGCCTCAAAAATATATGCCATACAAAATATCCTAAGGACAAAACATCTTCAGACAAAATATCCCATGGACAAAACATCCCGGAACAAAATACGCCTCGAAAATATATCCCCTACAAAATATTCTATGGATTAAACATCTTCAGACAAAATATCCCATGGACAAAACATCCCGGTACAAAAAACGCCTCGAAAATATATCCACTACAAAATATCCTACGGACCAAATATCCCGGAACAAAATACGCCTCGAAACTATATCCCCTATAAAATATCGGACGGACAAAACATCTTCAGGCAAAATATCCCATGGACAAAACATCCCGGAACAAAATACGCCTCGAAAATATATCCCGTACAAAATATCCTACGGACAATACATCTCCAGACAAAATATCCCATGGACAAAATATCCCGGAACAAAAGACGCCTCGAAAATATTTCCCTTACAAAATATCCTACAGACAAAACATCTACAGACAAAATATCCCAAGGGCAAAACTTCCCGGTACAAAAAACGCTTCGAAAATATATCCCCTACAAAATATCCTATGGACCAAATATCCCGGAAAAAAATACACCTCGAAACTATATGCCCTGCAAAATATCGTAAGGACAAAACATCTGCAGACAAAATATCCCATGGACAAAATATCCTGGAACAAAATAAGCCTCGAAAATATATCCCCTACAAAATATCCTACGGACAAAACATCTTCGGACAAAATATCCCATGGACAAAGCATCCCGGAACAAAAAACGCCGCGAAAATATTTCCCTTACAAAATATCCTACAGACAAAACATCTACAGACAAAATATCCCATGGGCAAAACATCCCGGTACAAAAAATGCCTCGAAAATATATCCCCTACAAAATATACTACGGTCCAAATATCCCGGAAAAAAATACGCCTCAAAACTATATCCCCTATAAAATATCCTATGGACAAAACATCTTCAGACACAATATCCCATGGACAAATTATCCCGGAACTAAATACAACTCGATAACATATCCCCTACAAAATATCCTACGGACCAAACATCCCGGAACAAAATACGCCTCGAAAATATATGCCCTACAAAATATCCTACGGTCAAAACATCTTCAGACAAAATATCCCATCGACAAAACATCTCGAAACAAAAAACGCCTCGAAAATATATCCCCTACAAAATATCCTACGGAATAAACATCTTCAGGCAAAATATCCCATGGACAAAACACCCCGGAACAAAATACGCCTCGAAAATATATGCCCTACAAAATATCCTAACGACAAAACATCTTCAGACAAAATATCCCACGGACAAAATATCCCGGAACAAAAGACGCCTCGAAAATATTTCCCTTACAAAATATCCTACAGACAAAACATCTACAGACAAAATATCCCATGGGCAAAACATCCCGGTACAAAAAGCGCCTCGAAAATATATCCCCTACAAAATATCCTACGGACCAAATATCCCGGAACAAAAAACACCTCGAAACTATATGCCCTGCAAAATATCGTAAGGACAAAACATCTGCAGACAAAATATCCCATACACAAAACATCCCGGAACAAAATAAGCCTCGAAAATATATCCCCTACAAAATATCCTACGGACAAAACATCTTCAGACAAAATATCCCATGGACAAAGCATCCTGGAACAAAAGACGCCGCGATAATATTTCCCTTACAAAATATCCTACAGACAAAACATCTACAGACAAAATATCCCATGGGCAAAACATCCCGGTCCAAAAAATGCCTCGAAAATATATGCCCTACAAAATATCCTACGGTCAAAACATCTTCAGACAAAATATCCCATGGACAAAACATCTCGAAACAAAAAACGCCTCGAATATATATCCCCTACAAAATATCCTACGGAATAAACATCTTCAGGCAAAATATCCCATGGACAAAACACCCCGGAACAAAATACGCCTCGAAAATATATACCCTACAAAATATCCTAACGACAAAACATCTTCAGACAAAATATCCCACGGACAAAATATCCCGGAACAAAAGACGCCTCGAAAATATTTCCCTTACAAAATATCCTACAGACAAAACATCTACAGACAAAATATCCCATGGGCAAAACATCCCGGTACAAAAAACGCCTCGAAAATATATCCCCTACAAAATATCCTACGGACCAAATATCCCGGAACAAAAAACACCTCGAAACTATATGCCCTGCAAAATATCGTAAGGACAAAACATCTGCAGACAAAATATCCCATACATAAAACATCCCGGAAGAAAATAAGCCTCGAAAATATATCCCCTACAAAATATTCTACGGACAAAACATCTTCAGACAAAATATCCCATGGACAAAGCATCCCGGAACAAAAGACGCCGCGATAATATTTCCTTTACAAAATATCCTACAGACAAAACATCTACAGACAAAATATCCCATGGACAAAACATCCAGGAACAAAATACGCCTCGAAAATATATCCCGTACAAAATATACTACGGACAATACATCTTCAGACAAAACATCCCATGGACAAAATATCCCGGAACAAAAACGCCTCGAAAATATTTCCCTTACAAAATATCCTACAGACAAAACATCGACAGACAAAATATCCCATGGGCAAAACATCCCGGTACAAAAAACGCCTCGAAAATATATCCCCTAAAAAATATCCTACGGACCAAATATCCCGGAACAAAAAACACCTCGAAACTATATGCCCTGCAAAATATCGTAAGGACAAAACATCTGCAGACAAAATATCCCATACACAAAACATCCCGGAAGAAAATAAGCCTCGAAAATATATCCCCTACAAAATATTCTACGGACAAAATATCTTCAGACAAAATATCCCATGGACAAAGCATCCCGGAACAAAAGACGCCGCGATAATATTTCCCTTACAAAATATCCTACAGACAAAACATCTACAGACAAAATATCCCATGGACAAAACATCCCGGAACAAAATACGCCTCGAAAATATATCCCGTACAAAATATACTACGGACAATATATCTTCAGACAAAATATCCCATGGACAAAATATCCCGGAACAAAAGACGCCTCGAAAATATTTCCCTTACAAAATATCCTACAGACACAACATCTACAGACAAAATATCCCATGGGCAAAACATCCCGGTACAAAAAATGCCTCGAAAATATATCCCCTTCAAAATATACTACGGTCCAAATATCCCGGAACAAAATACGCCTCGAAACTATATCCCCTATAAAATATCCTACGGACAAAACATCTTCAGACAAAGTATCCCATGGACAAAACATCCCGGAACAAAATACGACTCGACAATATATCCCCTACAAAATATCCTACGGACCAAACATCCCGGAACGAAACACGGCTCGAAAATATATCCTTAAGAAAATATCCTACGGACAAAACATCTTCAGACAAAGTATCCCATGGACAAAACATCCCGGAAAAAAATACGGCTCGAAAATATATCCCCAACAAAATATTCTATGGATCAAACATCCCGTAACTAAATACTCTCCGACAATATACCCCTTACAAAACTTTCTTACAGACATAACATGCTCCGACGAAATATCCTTCAAACAGAACATCCACCAAACAAATATTCCATGGACAAAACATTCCGGAACCAAAAAACCCTCGAAAATATATCCCATTCAAAATATCCTACGCACTAAATATCTTCAGACAAAATATCCCATGGACAAAATATCCCGGAACAAAATACGCCTCGAAAATATATCCCATACATCATATCCTACGGACAAAACATCTTCAGACAAAATAACTCATGGACAAAACATACCGGAACAAAATACGCCTCGAAAATAAACCCACTTCAAAATATCCTACGGACAAAATATCTTCAGACAAAATATCCCATTGATAAACATCCCGGAAAAAACTACGCATCAAAAATATATCCCCTACAAAATATCCTACGGTCAAAACATCTTTAGACAAAATATCCCATGGACAAAACATCTCGGAACAAAATACGACTCGAAAATATATCCCCTACAAAATATCCTACAGACCAAACATCCCGGAAAAAAATACGGCTCGAAAATATATCCCCTACAAAATATCCTACGGAATAAATGGGTTCAGGCAAAATATCCCATGGACAAAACACCCCGGAACAAAATACGCCTCAAAAATATATGCCATACAAAATATCCTAAGGACAAAACATCTTCAGACAAAATATCCCATGGACAAAACATCCCGGAACAAAATACGCCTCGAAAATATATCCCCTACAAAATATTCTATGGATTAAACATCTTCAGACAAAATATCCCATGGACAAAACATCCCGGTACAAAAAACGCCTCGAAAATATATCTTCTACAAAATATCCTACGGACCAAATATCCCGGAACAAAATACGCCTCGAAACTATATCCCCTATAAAATATAGGACGGACAAAACATCTTCAGACAAAATATCCCATGGACAAAACATCCCGGAACAAAATACGCCTCGAAAATATATCCCGTACAAAATATCCTACGGCTAATACATCTCCAGACAAAATATCCCATGGACAAAATATCCCGGAACAAAAGACGCCTCGAAAATATTTCCCTTACAAAATATCCTACAGACAAAACATCTACAGACAAAATATCCCAAGGGCAAAACTTCCCGGTACAAAAAACGATTCGAAAATATATCCCCTACAAAATATCCTATGGACCAAATATCCCGGAAAAAAAAACACCTCGAAACTATATGCCCTGCAAAATATCGTAAGGACAAAACATCTGCAGACAAAATATCCCATGGACAAAACATCCCGGAACAAAATAAGCCTCGAAAATATATCCCCTACAAAATATCCTACGGACAAAACATCTTCGGACAAAATATCCCATGGACAAAGCATCCCGGAACAAAAAACGCCGCGAAAATATTTCCCTTACAAAATATCCTACAGACAAAACATCTACAGACAAAATATCCCATGGGCAAAACATCCCGGTACAAAAAATGCCTCGAAAATATATCCCCTACAAAATATACTACGGTCCAAATATCCCGGAAAAAAATACGCCTCGAAACTATATCCCCTATAAAATATCCTACGGACAAAACATCTTCAGACACAATATCCCATGGACAAATTATCCCGGAACTAAATACAACTCGATAACATATCCCCTACAAAATATCCTACGGACCAAACATCCCGGAACAAAATACGCCTCGAAAATATATGCCCTACAAAATATCCTACGGTCAAAACATCTTCAGACAAAATATCCCATGGACAAAACATCTCGAAACAAAAAACGCCTCGAAAATATATCCCCTACAAAATATCCTACGGAATAAACATCTTCAGGCAAAATATCCCATACACAAAACATCCCGGAAGAAAATAAGCCTCGAAAATATTCTACGGACAAAATATCTTCAGACAAAATATCCCATGGACAAAGCATCCCGGAACAAAAGACGCCGCGATAATATTTCCCTTACAAAATATCCTACAGACAAAACATCTACAGACAAAATATCCCATGGACAAAACATCCCGGAACAAAATACGCCTCGAAAATATATCCCGTACAAAATATACTACGGACAATACATCTTCAGACAAAATATCCCATTGACAAAATATCCCGGAACAAAAGACGCCTCGAAAATATTTCCCTTCCAAAATATCCTACAGACAAAACATCTACAGACAAAATATCCCAAGGGCAAAACTTCCCGGTACAAAAAACGCTTCGAAATTATATCCCCTACAAAATATCCTATGGACCAAATATCCCGGAAAAAAATACACCTCGAAACTATATGCCCTGCAAAATATCGTAAGGACAAAACATCTGCAGACAAAATATCCCATGGACAAAACATCCCGGAACAAAATAAGCCTCGAAAATATATCCCCTACAAAATATCCTACGGACAAAACATCTTCGGACAAAATATCCCATGGACAAAGCATCCCGGAACAAAAAACGCCGCGAAAATATTTCCCTTACAAAATATCCTACGGACAAAACATCTACAGACAAAATATCCCATGGGCAAAACATCCCGGTACAAAAAATGCCTCGAAAATATATCCCCTACAAAATATACTACGGTCCAAATATCCCGGAAAAAAATACGCCTCGAAACTATATCCCCTATAAAATATCCTACGGACAAAACATCTTCAGACACAATATCCCATGGACAAATTATCCCGGAACTAAATACAACTCGATAACATATCCCCTACAAAATATCCTACGGACCAAACATCCCGGAACAAAATACGCCTCGAAAATATATGCCCTACAAAATATCCTACGGTCAAAACATCTTCAGACAAAATATCCCATGGACAAAACATCTCGAAACAAAAAACGCCTCGAAAATATATCCCCTACAAAATATCCTACGGAATAAACATCTTCAGGCAAAATATCCCATACACAAAACATCCCGGAAGAAAATAAGCCTCGAAAATATTCTACGGACAAAACATCTTCAGACAAAATATCCCATGGACAAAGCATCCCGGAACAAAAGACGCCGCGATAATATTTCCCTTACAAAATATCCTACAGACAAAACATCTACAGACAAAATATCCCATGGACAAAACATCCCGGAACAAAATACGCCTCGAAAATATATCCCGTACAAAATATACTACGGACAATACATCTTCAGACAAAATATCCCATTGACAAAATATCCCGGAACAAAAGACGCCTCGAAAATATTTCCCTTACAAAATATCCTACAGACAAAACATCTACAGACAAAATATCCCAAGGGCAAAACTTCCCGGTACAAAAAACGCTTCGAAATTATATCCCCTACAAAATATCCTATGGACCAAATATCCCGGAAAAAAATACACCTCGAAACTATATGCCCTGCAAAATATCGTAAGGACAAAACATCTGCAGACAAAATATCTCATGGACAAAACATCCCGGAACAAAATAAGCCTCGAAAATATATCCCCTACAAAATATCCTACGGACAAAACATCTTCGGACAAAATATCCCATGGACAAAGCATCCCGGAACAAAAAACGCCGCGAAAATATTTCCCTTACAAAATATCCTACGGACAAAACATCTACAGACAAAATATCCCATGGGCAAAACATCCCGGTACAAAAAATGCCTCGAAAATATATCCCCTACAAAATATACTACGGTCCAAATATCCCGGAAAAAAATACGCCTCGAAACTATATCCCCTATAAAATATCCTACGGACAAAACATCTTCAGACACAATATCCCATGGACAAATTATCCCGGAACTAAATACAACTCGATAACATATCCCCTACAAAATATCCTACGGACCAAACATCCCGGAACAAAATACGCCTCGAAAATATATGCCCTACAAAATATCCTACGGTCAAAACATCTTCAGACAAAATATCCCATGGACAAAACATCTCGAAACAAAAAACGCCTCGAAAATATATCCCCTACAAAATATCCTACGGAATAAACATCTTCAGGCAAAATATCCCATACACAAAACATCCCGGAAGAAAATAAGCCTCGAAAATATATCCCCTACAAAATATTCTACGGACAAAACATCTTCGGACAAAATATCCCATGGACAAAACATCCCGGAACAATCTACGCCTCGAAAATATATGCCTTACAAAATATCCAAAGGACAAAACATCTTCAGACAAAATATCCCATGGACAAAACATCCCGGAACAAAATACGCCTCGAAAATATATCCCGTACAAAATATCCTACGGACAATACATCTTCAGACAAAATATCCCATTGACAAAATAACCCGGAACAAAAGACGCCTCGAAAATATTTCCCTTACAAAATATCCTACAGACAAAACATCTACAGACAAAATATCCCATGGGCAAAACATCCCGGTACAAAAAATGCCTCGAAAATACATCCCCTACAAAATATCCTACGGACCAAATATCCCGGAACAAAATACGCCTCGAAACTATATGCCCTGCAAAATATCGTAAGGACAAAACATCTGCAGACAAAATATCCCATGGACAAAACATCCCGGAACAAAATAAGCCTCGAAAATATATCCCCTACAAAATATCCTACGGACAAAACATCTTCAGACAAAATATCCCATGGACAAAGGATCCCGGAACAAAAAACGCCTCGAAAATATTTCCCATACAAAATATCCTACAGACAAAACATCTTCAGACAAAATATCCCATTGACAAAACATCCCGGAACAAAATACGCCTCGAAAAAATATCACCTACACAATATCCTACGGACAAAACATCTTCAGACTAAATATCCCATGGGCAAAACATCCCGGTACAAAAAACGCCTCGAAAATATATCCCCTACAAAATATCCTACGGACCAAATATCCCGGAACAAAATACGCCTCGAAACTATATCCCCTATAAAATATCCGACGGACAAAACCACTTCAGACAAAATATCCCATGGACAAAATATCCCGGAACAAAAAACGCCTCGAAAATATATCCCCTACAAAATATCCTACGGACAAAACATCTTCGGACAAAATATCCCATGGACAAAACATCCCGGAACAAACTACGCCTCGAAAATATATGCCTTACAAAATATCCAAAGGACAAAACATCTTCAGACAAAATATCTCACGGACAAAACATCCCGGAACAAAATACGCCTCGAAAATATATCTCGTACAAAATATCCTACGGACAATACATCTTCAGACAAAATATCCCATGGACAAAATATCACGGAACAAAAGACGCCTCGAAAATATTTCCCTTACAAAATATCCTACAGACAAAACATCTACAGACAAAATATCCCATGGGCAAAACATCCCGGTACAAAAAACGCCTCGAAAATATATCCCCTCCAAAATATCCTACGGACCAAATATCTCGGAACAAAATACACCTCGAAACTATATGCCCTGCAAAATATCGTAAGGACAAAACATCTGCAGACAAAATATCCCATGGACAAAACATCCCGGAACAAAATAAGCCTCGAAAATATATCCCCTACAAAATATCCTACGGACAAAACATCTTCAGACAAAATATCCCATGGACAAAGCATCCCGGAACAAAATACGCCTCGAAACTACATCCCCTATAAAATATCCTACGGACAAAACCTCTTCAGACAAAATATCCCATGGACAAAACATCCCGGAACAAAAAACGCCTCGAAAATATATCCCGTACAAAATATCCTACGGACAAAACATCTTCGGAAAAAATATCCCATGGACAAAACATCCCGGAACAAAATAAGCCTCGAAAATATATCCCCTACAAAATATCCTACGGACAAAACATCTTCAGACAAAATATCCCATGGACAAAGCATCCCGGAACAAAAGACGCCGCGAAAATATTTCCCTTACAAAATATCCTACAAACAAAACATCTACAGACAAAATATCCCATGGGCAAAACATCCCGGTACAAAAAACGCCTCGAAAATATATCCCCTACAAAATATCCTACGGACCAAATATCCCGGAACAAAATACACCTCGAAACTGTATGCCCTGCAAAATATCGTAAGGACAAAACATCTGCAGACAAAATATCCCATGGACAAAACATCCCGGAACAAAATAAGCCTCGAAAATATATCCCCTACAAAATATCCTACGGACAAAACATCTTCAGACAAAATATCCCATGGACAAAGCATCCCGGAACAAAAGAAGTCGCGAAAATATTTCCCTTACAAAATATCCTACAGACAAAACATCTACAGACAAAATATACCATGGGCAAAACATCCCGGTACAAAAAATGCCTCGAAAATATATCTTCTACAAAATATACTACGGTCCAAATATCCCGGAACAAAATACGCCTCGAAACTATATCCCCTATAAAATATCCTACGGACAAAACATCTTCAGACAAAATATCCCATTTACAAATTATCCCGGAACTAAATACAACTCGATAACATATCCCCTACAAAATATCCTACGGACCAAACATCCCGGAACAAAATACGCCTCGAAAATATATGCCCTACAAAATATCCTACGGTCAAAACATCTTCAGACAAAATATCCCATGGACAAAACATCCCGGAACAAAATACGCCTCGAAAATATATCCCGTACAAAATATCCTACGGACAATACATCTTCAGACAAAATATCCCACGGACAAAATATCCCGGAACAAAAGACGCCTCGAAAATATTTCCCTTACAAAATATCCTAAAGACAAAACATCTACAGACAAAATATCCCATGGGCAAAACATCCCGGTACAAAAAACGCCTCGAAAATATATCCCCTACAAAATATCCTACGGACCAAATATCCCGGAACAAAAAACACCTCGAAACTATATGCCCTGCAAAATATCGTAAGGACAAAACATCTGCAGACAAAATATCCCATACACAAATCATCCCGGAACAAAATAAGCCTCGAAAATATATCCCCTACAAAATATCCTACGGACAAAACATCTTCAGACAAAATATCCGATGGACAAAGCATCCCGGAACAAAATAAGCCTCGAAAATATATCCCCTACAAAATATCCTACGGACAAAACATCTTCAGACAAAATATCCCATGGACAAAGCATCCCGGAACAAAAGAAGTCGCGAAAATATTTCCCTTACAAAATATCCTACAGACAAAACATCTACAGACAAAATATCCCATGGACAAAACATCTCGAAACAAAAAACGCCTCGAAAATATATTCCCTACAAAATATCCTACGGAATAAACATCTTCAGACAAAATATCCCATGGACAAAACATCCCGGAACAAAATAAGCCTCGAAAATATATCCCCTACAAAATATCCTACGGACAAAACATCTTTAGACAAAATATCCCATGGACAAAGCATCCCGGAACAAAAGAAGTCGCGAAAATATTTCCCTTACAAAATATCCTACAGACAAAACATCTACAGACAAAATATCCCATGGACAAAACATCTCGAAACAAAAAACGCCTCGAAAATATATTCCCTACAAAATATCCTACGGAATAAACATCTTCAGGCAAAATATCCCATGGACAAAACACCCCGGAACAAAATACGCCTCGAAAATATATGCCCTACAAAATATCCTAACGACAAAACATCTTCAGACAAAATATCCCACGGACAAAACATCCCGGAACAAAAGACGCCTCGAAAATATTTCCCATACAAAATATCCTACAGACAAAACATCTACAGACAAAATATCCCATGGGCAAAACATCCCGGTACAAAAAACGCCTCGAAAATATATCCCCTACAAAATATCCTACGGACCAAATATCCCGGAACAAAATACGCCTCGGAACTATATCCCCTATAAAATATCCGACGGACAAAACCTCTTCAGACAAAATATCCCATGGACAAAACATCCCGGAACAAAAAACGCCTCGAAAATATATCCCCTACAAAATATCCTACGGACAAAACATCTTCGGAGAAAATATCCCATGGACAAAACATCCCGGAACAAACTACGCCTCGAAAATATATGCCTTACAAAATATCCAAAGGACAAAACATCTTCAGACAAAATATCCCATGGACAAAACATCCCGGAACAAAATACGCCTCGAAAATATATCCCGTACAAAATATACTACGGACAATACATCTTCAGACAAAATATCCCATGGACAAAATATCCCGGAACAAAAGACGCCTCGAAAATATTTCCCTTACAAAATATCCTACAGACAAAACTTCTACAGACAAAATATCCCATGGGCAAAACATCCCGGTACAAAAAACGCCTCGAAAATATATCCCCTACAAAATATCCTACGGACCAAATATCCCGGAACAAAATACACCTCGAAACTATATGCCCTGCAAAATATCGTAAGGACAAAACATCTGCAGACAAAATATCCCATGGACAAAACATCCCGGAACAAAATAACCCTCGAAAATATATCCCCTACAAAATATCCTACGGACAAAACATCTTCAGACAAAATATCCCATGGACAAAGCATCTCGGAACAAAAGAAGCCGCGAAAATATTTCCCTTACAAAATATCCTACAGACAAAACATCTACAGACAAAATATCCCATGGGCAAAACATCCCGGTACAAAAAATGCCTCGAAAATATATCCCCTACAAAATATACTACGGTCCAAATATCCCGGAACAAAATACGCCTCGAAACTATATCCCCTATAAAATATCCTACGGACAAAACATCTCCAGACAAAATATCCCATGGACAAAACCTCCCGGAAGAAAATACGCCTCAAAAATATATCCATTTCAAAATATTATACGGACCAAATGACCAAATATCCCATGGGCAAAACATCCCGGAACAAAATACGCCTCGAAAATATATCCCCTACAAAATATCCTACGGACCAAACATCTCGGAACAAAAAACGCCTCGAAAATATATGCCCTACAAAATATCCTACAGACAAAACATCTTCAGACAAAATATCCCATGGACACAACATCCTGAAACAAAATTCTCTCCGACAATATACCACCTACAAAACTATCTTACGGACAAAACATCCTCCGACGAAATATCCTTCAAACAAAACATCCCCCAACAAAATATCCCATGGACGAAACATCCCGGAACAAAATACGCTTGAAAATATATCCCCTACAAAATATCCTATGGACTAAATATCTTCAGACAAAATATCCCATGGACAAAACATCCCGGAACAAAATACCCCTCAAAAATATATCCCTTACAAAATATCCTACGGACAAAACATCTTCAGACAAAATATCCCATGGACGAAACATCCCGGAGCAAAATACGCCTCGAAAATATATCCATTTCAAAATATCATACGGACCAAACGTCCCGGAACCAAATACGGCTCGAAAATATATCCCCTACAAAATATCCTGCGTACTAAACATCTTCAGACAAAATTTTCCATGGACAAAACATCCCGGAACAAAATACGCCTCGAAAATATATCCCCTACAAACAAAACATCCCCCAATAAAATATCCCACGGACAAAACATCCCGAAACAAAAAACGCTTCAAAAATATATCCCCTACAAAATATCCTACGGACAAAACATCTTCAGACAAAATATCCCGTGGACAAAACATCAATGAACAAAATACGCCCTATGCCCTACAAAATATCCTACGGACAAAACATCTTCAGACAAAATATCCCATGGACAAAACATCCCGGAAAAAAATACGCCTCGAAAATATATCCATTTCAAAATATCATACGGACCAAACGTCCCGGAACAAAATACGGCTCGAAAATATATCCTCTACAAAATATCCTACGGACCAAACATCCCGGAACAAAATACTCTCCGACAATTTACAACCTACAAAACTATCTTAAGGACCTAACATCCCCCGAAAAAATATCCCACCGTCATAACATCTCGCAACAAAATACCTTCCTACAATATACCCCTTACAAAACTATCTTACGGACAAAACATCCTCCCACAAAATATCCTACAAACAAAACATCCCCCAACAAAATATCCCACGGACAAAACATTTCGGAACAAAAAACGCCTCGAAAATATATCCCCTACAAAATATCCTACGGACAAAACATCTTCAGACAAAATTTCCCATGGACAAAACATCCCGGAACAAAATACGCCTCGAAAATATATCCTCTACAAAATATCCTACGGACCAAACATCCCGGAACAAAATACTCTCCGACAATTTACAACCTACAAAACTATCTTAAGGACCTAACATCCCCCGAAAAAATATCCCACCGTCATAACATCTCGCAACAAAATACCTTCCTACAATATACCCCTTACAAAACTATCTTACGGACAAAACATCCTCCCACAAAATATCCTACAAACAAAACATCCCCCAACAAAATATCCCACGGACAAAACATTTCGGAACAAAAAACGCCTCGAAAATATATCCCCTACAAAATATCCTACGGACAAAACATCTTCTGACAAAATATCCCGTGGACAAAACATCAATGAACAAAATACGCCTGGAAAATATATGCCCTATACCCTACAAAATATCCTACGGACAAAACATCTTCAGACAAAATATTCCATGGACAAAACATCCCGGAACAAAATACGCCTCGAAAATATATATCCATTACAAAATATCATACGGACCAAACATCCGGGAACAAAATATTCTCCTACAATATACCCCTTACAAAACTATCTTACGGACAAAACATCCTCCGACGAAATATCCTGCAAACAAAACATCCCTAAACAAAATTTCCCACGGACAAAACATCCCGGAACAAAAAACGCCCCGAAAATATATCCCCTACAAAATATCCTACGGACCAAACATCCCGGAACAAAATACTCTCCGACAATTTACAACCTACAAAACTATCTTAAGGACCTAACATCCCCCGAAAAAATATCCCACCGTCATAACATCTCGCAACAAAATACCTTCCTACAATATACCCCTTACAAAACTATCTTACGGACAAAACATCCTCCGACAAAATATCCTACAAACAAAACATCCCCCAACAAAATATCCCACGGACAAAACATTTCGGAACAAAAAACGCCTCGAAAATATATCCCCTACAAAATATCCTACGGACAAAACATCTTCTGACAAAATATCCCGTGGACAAAACATCAATGAACAAAATACGCCTGGAAAATATATGCCCTATACCCTACAAAATATCCTACGGACAAAACATCTTCAGACAAAATATTCCATGGACAAAACATCCCGGAACAAAATACGCCTCGAAAATATATATCCATTACAAAATATCATACGGACCAAACATCCGGGAACAAAATATTCTCCTACAATATACCCCTTACAAAACTATCTTACGGACAAAACATCCTCCGACGAAATATCCTGCAAACAAAACATCCCTAAACAAAATTTCCCACGGACAAAACATCCCGGAACAAAAAACGCCCCGAAAATATATCCCCTACAAAATATCCTACGGACAAAACATCTTTAGACAAAATATCCCATGGACAAAACATCCCGAAACAAAATACGCCTGGAAAATATATGCCCTACAAAACATCCTACGGACAAAATATCTTTACACAAAATATCCCATGGACAAAACATCCCGGAACAAAAAAGCCTCGAAAATATATCCCCTACAAAATATCCTACGGACCAAACATCCCCGAACAAAATACCGCTCGAAAATATATCCCCTACAAAATATCCTGCGGACTAAACACCTTCAGACAAAATATCCTATGGACAAAACATCCCGGAACAAAATACGCCTCGAAAATATATCCCCTACAAAATATTCTACGGATCAAACATCCCGGAACAAAATACGCCTCGAAAATATTTCCCCTACAAAATATCCTACTGACAAAACATCTTCAGTCAAAGTATCCCATGGACAAAAACATCCAGAAACAAAAAACGCGTCAAAAAAATATTCCTTACAAAATATCCTACGGACCAAAAATCCCGAAACAAAATACTCTCCGACAATATACCACCTACAAAACTATCTTAAGGACTTTACATCCCCCGACAAAATATCCCACGGTCAAAACATCCCGGAACAAAATACCCTCATACAATATACCATTTTTTTTTTTCTTATTTAATTACAGAAAACATTTTGTACAAAAATTTGAGTAGACCCACAAAGCCGTCATATGGCAGCTTGTCTGCAGGTTCTAACAATTTTAACATTCTTAATATAATATCTAAGAAAATATTTGTAAATACATTTGTATTTTTAAGGAAACATTGGGATAGATCACATAGTAATATTGGATAATTTAACTTACAACTATAAATATATAAGATATTTCAATATACCTGCCTAATAACAAGATATGTAGGCAGCTATATTAAGATATTCAAAGATACAAGGAGTTTTCGTTCATTAACCATAGTTTTATCCTACATGGTGGAACGAAGAGGTAAAGGAAGCTCTCAAAAACAAGAAAAATCTCTTTAAGGTCTGGCAACGCTCTGAGACAGACAATGATCGAGATAAATATATGAAAGCTAAAAAAACTGCTTAAACATGTGTAGCGCAGTCAAGAGCCAAATCACAACAGGAATTCTACAACAACCTTGAGAATGCCGAAACTGATGCTGAAATATTCAGAATAGCCAAAACTAGAAACAAATCAACCCTAGACTTCAAAACCAATAAGTATATCAAAAATAAAAGTCAGACGCTGCTTACTTCAAACGAAGATATCAATCATATGTGGTTCGAATACTATAAAGAACTTCTAAATGAAGAATATCCAAGTAACAGCTTCAAACCCTTACCTCCAGTCGAGGGCCCGATCCAGGAGATTAGCAGAGATGAAGTCAAGCAAGCCATCAAAAGGATGAAGAATTGTAAAGCTGTAGGACCCGATGAGATACCGGCAGATCTATGGAAGTCATTAGGAATGGTAGCAATAGAATGGCTCACAAACCAATTTAATAAAATAGGCAGAAGTAAAATTCCTGAGGCGTGGCGGCAAAGCTTCCTTGTACCATTCTATAAAAATAAAGGTGACGTTACATAGTGTGGTAATTACAGGGGCATAAAGTTAACCCCACACACTCTTAAAATCTGGGAACGCATACTGAATAAACGAATATATGATCTTACCAAAATCACACCAAATCAATTCGGTTTCACTCCATCAAAATCTACGACAGACGCATTACAGGCGGTGAGAATAGTAATGGAAAAATACCATCTCAATAGGGAAAACTTACACTTCATCTTTATCGATTTAGAAAAAACTTTCGACCGAGTGCCAAGAAGACTTGTGTGGCAAGCTATGAGAGCTCAGGAACTACCAGAACATTATGTGAACCTCATAGAAGACATGTATAACATTGAAGTACCCACCACTGTCCCACCCCGGTATAGGCAACTTATGGTCGCCCCTTCGGAGTTCTCGCAAGAATCTAATTTTTTGAATAAATGGCTCTACTTTTAATGTAACGAATCTAGACCTTCAATGTCCCCTCATACTGTGTTAGGTGGCGGTATGCGGGCGCGCCTACAGGACTGTACTGTAATGGTCAATCTCTACAATTCTAAAGCCCATGGAGGTGTCAATGCAAAAGCAGTGAGCCTTATGGACAGTCAAACAAGTTGTTAGTAACATCAACAAATAAATAAAGTAATCAAAAATGACAGCAGCCGTCATGAGTAATTAGCTCATGACAGCGGGAGACATGACCATACATAATCCGGCGGGCGGCACCGAGCACTGTACGTTAAAAAGAAGGAAACAAAAGTAAAATAACATATATACAGATAAGAACCGGTGTCACCGCAACCTGGCTGCCGGCAGTCCCCGAGACAGTGAAGGAGGCTGATTGACCGGCCTCCCCACAACCGGCAGCGTCGTCCTTAAGCCAGCTAGCCGGTGGTGCCTAGACGACAGTAAGTGGAAAACATGAAGAAGACCCTAGGGAGAGAAGCGTCGGGTCGCCGGAGGCGGGACGGACAGCTTTCGGATGTCGTTCAGCCTTCTCCCCAGCCTCTTCATGTCACGGGGTGTGGCGCAGCAAACAGGTGCAGCTCCACCAGTTCTAGAAGACCGGCCATGGTACGTAGGCGGGGACACGGTCCAGGGTCCAACCCCTTATATGGGGAGAAGGACGGTACAAAAACGAACAACGGAGTTCAGTTCTCATAGTACAGCATAACTGAAAAGAAATGTATTTGTATAAGCGTAGAAAACCGCAAAATAAAAAAAAATAAATAAACAAGAGCGTGTGGGAGTCATCGCTAGGCGTTTAATTGCACCAAATAACGAAAAATAAATCATAAGCATGTAAAGTAAAGAAAACATAAAATAAACATGAGCGTTGAATAACGCAGGGCCTGTGTAATCAAGAAAAAAATAAACATAAAAATGTAAAAGCATAAAAAACATAAAATGTAAATGCAAACAATAAACATAAAAATGAAAAAAAAAAAATAAAACTGTACATCCTGGGCAGAGTTTGTAAAAGAATAGAAGCAAGAAAAGTCAGTGGTAAGTCAGGAACAAGTACACCTGGTGTCAAAATCTACTAATCAGCGACTCTAAGCTCAGGCCATCTCTCAACCCAGATCCTTGTAAAGTTCCTCAGGCACTCGAAATTCGTCTTATTCGAAACCAGATCAGTGTTCCACACTGGTCTGATTGGTACGTCCAAACCATCGAGCATTTCCTCTCTTGCGTCCGTCATTATCTCACACTGCCACAGAATGTTCTCCGCCGACTGGTTCGTGCACCCGCAGGCACAGTTGGGGTGAGGGGACAGGGAGAGGGCGTGAAGTCTCCCCCTGAATTCCCCGTGGCCGGATAGAAGCTGGGTGATGTGGTGGTCCAACTTGAGAAAGACCCCTTCCATTCTGACTTTAACTGATGGGAAGAAGGAGAAAGTCCATCTTCCCTTATTCGTTCTATCCCAACGGACCTGCCACTCTTGGAGCGACAGATCCCTCATTTGACGAAGCAGCCCAGGGAGAGTCCCCGGCCCGCCCGGTGTCAGAACAACGCCTAGGTGAGTGGCCGGGGTTCCTCTGGTTAATTTCTGCTTAGTGAGCACTTCCCTGATTTCCAGATCGATTGGCAAAATGCCAGCCAAAACGGGTAAAGCGTCCGAAGCAACGGTTCTATACGCACCAGAGAGTGCCAGCAAGGGGGTTCGTTGGCCTCGCCTGAGAGCTAAGAGAATCAGCGAATTGTCCAGGCGGTGCTCCCACACAGAGGCGGCATACGAGACTTGCGCCACGTACACGCACCTATATAGCGTTCGCAGAGCCGGATTACGCAATCCCCACTCAGCTGTGGAGAGTCTCCTCAGCTTCAAGAAGAGAGCCTGTGCCTTGCTGGATACTTCTTTGACGTGAACCAGAAAAGAGGACGATCGATCTAGAGTAACTCCTAAATATTTCACTGTTTCAAAAAAGCGGATGTTAGAATCTCCCATTCTGATGGTAGGATTTCTTGCTCTACTGAGAGAGCCCTTCATCAGGAGGCCCTTGGTCTTGTGGGGAGCGAAGGTCATCTTGTTTCTTTCACCCCAGTCCAGGAACATCTGCAAACCTTCACTGCCTTTACTCTCCACTTCCTTTCTGCTGTCCCCAGCGACCAGATACAACTTATTATCAGCGTAGTCGACAGTGATACATCCTTCAGGCAAGGGTAACCTGGAGGAGTCGTCAAAGGAGATGTTCCACAGGTCGGGTCCAAGGATGGAGCCCTGCGGGCATCCCATGTCGGCTTCCCTCTGGATACAAAACTCACCGAAACTGATCGTAATCGTACGATCAGAAAGGTAGTCATCGATGGCTTGGAACAGTAAGTTGGAACACCGCCTGTTTTTCACCTTTGTACGTATCATTGCCCACCAGGCGTGATCGAAGGCACCAGTGATATCGAGGAATATTGCTACTACATACCTCTTTGGGCAAGCCTTCACCCATTCAAGCGCATACGACAGGGCGTGCACCGTGGATTTCCCGGGGACGAAACCGAACTGGAGGTCACTGGCCGGGGACAAGGTTTGACGGAGCCGCTCCCTCAGTAATTTCTCCAGGATCTTGCCTAAAACGGGAAGCAACGTTATCGGCCGGTAGGCCTTGATGTCGATGAGTGGTTTATCGTTCCCCTTAGGTATAATCCGGAGCACGCCACGCTTCCACTCAGAGGGGAAAACTCCCCTCCTCAAGCACGTGTCCATAACCTGGAAGAGCTCCTCCTTGGCGTGGACCCAAACTTGCTTCGCTATTACGCCATTGAGCCTGTCATGCCCTGGTGCCTTCTTAGGACCCAAACCCTTAATTATCACATCAATTTCTGCCTTAGTGACTCTCATGAAGTTGTCCTCTTGGGCGAGGACTCTAGGTGGCAGCCGTGACAGATTTCTTATCTATTTATGGTGGTCACTTTCCCCAATTACTGATTCTACAGGAACTAACTCACCCAATAGTGTTTCGAGTGTGGAGGCCACATCCACTGTCTCAGCGTTCCTCCCATCTGTTATCCCAATTACTGTTAACAAATATCCGTCAGAAACTTTCCCGGATTTTTCAATCGCGCTGTGGATTTCCCACGGGTTGGCGTTACCCACGTTTTTAACCCAATTATGCCAAGCAGCTCGTTTCGCTAGGAGAACAGCCCGTTTGAAGGCCGACCTGGCAGATCTGAGGCCCACCTGAAGTGCAACCGTCTCCTTTTCCGTACAGCCGCCACTCCTGGACAGCCCCAGCGCCCTGTAGGCCCTCTTGTAGGCCCCCTTCAGTGAAGTCAGCTCAGGTGACCACCACGGCGTCCTAATACTAGTCTTTGGGTTTAATCTTCCCAAAGACGAGTTGGCAGCAGATACAACCGCCCTATTAAAAAAATTCCCCAAATTATCCGGATCAGTAGCTGCTACGTGGTGAAAATCCCTTAGCGTATCTCGTAGCGCTTCCCCAAAGTTATCCCAGTTCACCCTAGTGGTGTTGAAGTTCCAGGAGGATCTTGGAGCTTCAGTTTTATTTACACCAACCGTAAAAGTGATTAACCTATGATCCGAATTTATTGCGCACTCATGGACTGTCCACTTTGAAATCCTGGTCGCAACAGATCCAGAGCAAAGAGTTAGATCAATGTTGCTCTCACCATGTATGTTCGAAAAGGTACAAAAAGAACTCTGTTCATGACAAGACATGACAAGACATTCAGTTCATGACAAGACAAGACATGTATAACAATACCCGCACAAGGGTCAGAAGCCCGGTCGGTCTGAGCCAAGAATTCGAGGTTGAGGTGGGAGTTCACCAAGGTTCGGCGCTGAGCCCATTACTGTTCAACTTAGTAATTGTGAAGTCTGTAGATCGGGTAGTAATAACATCTATTAATGTTACAATGTTTATTGGTTGCCAGGTTAATATGGAGAGAGCGCTCAATAGCGGGTACATCCCTTTTATACTTCCCATACTCGCTATCTCGCTCTCATGCCGTCACCCTCATACACATACGTCACACCCCCATACTTAAATCCTAATTACATAAATATCTCATACTCAAATTTATACATTGCTTTTCACTATATTTATCAATGACATTGTAAAATGCTTTAAGCACTCTAAAGTTTTGCTCTTTGCTGATGACATGAAAATATTTATTTCTATCAACTCTATTTTTGACTGCTATAAACTTCAAGAAGATCTTAATAGACTTAATATTTATTGCACTGCCAACTATCTCCACTTGAATAGCGACAAATGTTACGTTATTACCTTTACAAAAAAACAAAAAACAATCGAACATGATTATCTTATTACAAACAGTCAAGCACTTAAAAAAATCAATCAAATTCGAGACCTCGGTGTTCTTATTGACAATAAACTTTCTTTTAAGGCACATGTGGATACTATTGTTAAGAAATCCATGAGCATGTTAGGATTTTTATTCCGTATTGGAAAAGAGTTCACCAATATCCATTCCCTCAAAATATTATATTACTCCTACGTTCGTAGTCATCTTGAATATGCTTCTCCTGTAAGGAATCCGCTGTATAATATACACACAAAGCGCATAGAAGCTGTACAAAGAAAATTTGTACATCACTTGAACTTTAAGAGACATGTGCGTCATTATGACATAGACAGCTCTATAAAACACTATGGACTTAAAACTCTAAGAAGTAGGAGAGACATCGCGGATATGACTTACTTATACAAAGTCTTGAGTGGTCATATTGACTGTCCAGCTCTTTTGTCATCAATTAATATTAGAATCCCGAGTAAGAAAACTAGAGACAAGTCATTGTTTCATATCGAAAGTGCTTCAACCAGTCTCAGGCAAAATTCTTTCCTATTAAGAACATGCAATCTTTATAACAAAAAATGTATCGATACCGATATTTTTTCTTGCACTTTAAGCACTTTTAGACAAATACTTAATGGAGCCTTATAATTACCCATCAATTAACAAATAACTTAATTCATTGTAACGAAATTGATACCGTAATTTCTTATGTATTCTTTGTATTGAATTTTTTTTATGTATTTTTATACTGAAAGTTTAAAAGAATGTATATATGTGTATGTATGTGTACATTTATATATTACTTTTCCATCTTACACTTTTAAACACGTCCGGTGTTTTTCAGTTTTTTTTTTAAATTTATTTTGTAATTATCTTATTTAAAAATACTTATTCAATCTAACATAAAACTGGAACACTTTATTTTAATATTTTACTTTCATTTCCCTTTTATTTTTCTTTTCCTTATATTTTTATATATATATTTACATATAACGCTTTCGACATTACGTCTGGTGTTTTTCAATTTTCATTATTATTATAATATATGTTTATACATTTAGTTATTTTTCTACTCTGTTTTTTATCTTATCTTATCTTGTCTGTATCTTTATCTTTATATACTAGACAGTATAGCTAGGTTATCCCTAGACATATCTAGTTCCTAACTATATATTATTAAGCTAAACAAAAAAAAAACTTTATAATTATAGACTTTTTAATTATTATTGGTGCATGATGTGAACATTCGTTATTGGGTTTATAACCTAATTATTGTAATTTGTGATTTTTTTTAATGCATGTAAAGTTATAAACCTGTAAATGTTCCTAATAAAGAAAATAAAAATAAATAAAATAAAACAATGCAAATATTTAAATATTTCAACCCAGTAAGTATATGTAATTATTCTTGATCTTCACGTGTAGCGTGGGCGTTGACCCCGAGGGCGTAACCTCCCCTCCCATGGTGTAGGTGACCTGCAAAAATTAGAGGAATTAGGAAATTTGGTCATGTCCACATCCGAGAGTGGACCCAGGTCCAGCAAATCATCAGACCTGTCACACTCCCCCCACCTAACCTTCCTCTCTGAAATCTGATCATGGTGGCGTTTCCAAATTTGACCCGTAGACATAATTTTAACTAAATAAATCCTATTCCCCAATCAAAAAATTTTCCTAAAATCCATTTATTATCATTACTTCTTAAATCCCTGGTTAAAACTTTAGAACCAACCTCAAAGTACTTTTTAAATTTTCTTCCTCTATAATACTTTTTCTGTTTATGCTGGCTCAATAACATTTTGTTTTTAACCGTGTTGTCAATTCCTTTAAAACCTTGACTCTCAACATTATCCACTATTGGAATAATCGTATTAAAAATTGATCTAATCTTCCTACCCAACATTAATGTACTAGGCTCAATGCCCGTAGACATTGAAAGCGTATTTCTAATATCAACTAAAAATGTCAAAAGTTTATCTTCAAAATCAGTAGGAAATTTATTATTTACCATAATTTTTTTTTTTTAAATTCTTCACTGTTTTAACCCCATTTTCAGCTAAACCGTAAGAAGCAGGATGCTGTACAGCTGAAGTCAATGATTCTATATTATAATTACGACAAAATTCCTTAAAAACTGTCGAAGTGAAAGCTGTACCATTGTCACTTACTATTTGTTCCGGGATTCCGAACATAGAAAATAATCTTTTCAAAACTTTTATTGTACAAAACGAATCTACCTTATTTACAATATGACAGTCTATCCATTTTGTAGTTGCATCAACAATAATTAAAAAATTATGACCTCCCAACGGTCCCATGAAGTCAATATGCAATCTACTCCAGATTAAACCATTGATTGGCCAAGGTGCCAACTCAACTTTACACGGAGTAGGTAAACATTCCATGCATCGAGCACACTGTTTCACCGTTGCTTCTATATCATTGTTCATTCCGAGCCAAAAAAAATAATTTCGAGCAAGACTTTTCGATTTTACAATGCCTAAATGTGATTGATGTAAAAAATTCAATATAATTTCCCTTAATTCCCTTGGAACTACAAATTTATTATTATAAAATAAACATGAATTATAAGTCGATAATTTATCCCTAAAATACCAGAATTTCAATAAATCATCCTTTAAGAACTTTTTATCCGGCCAACCATTTGCTGTGAACTCGATAATGCTCGCTATATTTACATCATTAATCGAAAACTGTTTCATCGTTTCCGCATTTAATGTTGTTTCTGACTCGATTATGTTCACAAACTCTGACTCAACCGTATTTACGTTTAAAGTATCAATATAATTTAAAAAATAATCGCTAGCATCAATATCGTCGCTACACACATCTAAATTATCCTTATTATTAATCGGCATTCGTGATAAGAAATCCGCTTTGTTATCACCTGACTTAATATGCTCTATACTATAGTCAAAAGTCTGGAGTATTAGGGCGTACCTCTGCAGACGGTTAGCGGCCAGCACAGGTACTTGCTTATCCGTGTTCAAAATGTGTACTAACGATTTATTGTCGCAAGCCAAAACAAATTTATTGCCGTATAAATACTGAAAGAATTTCTTCAACCCAAAAATTATAGCACACGCTTCCTTATCTAAAATAGAGTACTTTAATTCTGTTTCTGACAATAATCGGCTAGCAAATGCGATAGGTCTCTCTAAACCATTATCATATACATGGCAAATCACCGCTGCTAACGCTTTTTCAGATGCGTCTGAAATAAGTTTAATTGGTAAATTAGGATCAAAATGCACTAAAATATTATCTGACGTCAGCAGTTTCTTAACTCGCTCAAACGCAATATTACATTCCTCAGACCACACATACTTTACTCCCCTTTTTAACAAGTTATACAATGGAGACAAAATACCTGAAATATTGTGAACAAAAGTCCTATAATAAGAAATAACCCCGAGTAAACTCCTAAGTTCCGAAACATTCCTCGGTATTGCCATTTGAGTAATCGCACAGATTTTATTTTCTAAAGGCATAACTCCTTTCCGCGAAATTCTAAAACCTAAATATTCTATCTCAGTTTCTAGAAAAGAACACTTATTTTCATTAATAGTTAAACCACAATCACTTAACTTGCTAAGTACAGATTCACAAATAGAAAATAATTCCTCTTCAGAATTTCCAAACAACAAAATATCATCTAGAAATATACGAACGTTACGAAGTCTACCTACTACCGCCTGAATAACTTGCATAAATATAGCCGGGCTTGTGGTCAAACCGAAAGGCAATACTTTATACCTGAATAAACCTACATGCGTAGTATGCGTACTTATCACACATAATTTTCTCGACTTCTCGTTTAACGAAATCTGACCAAAAGCATTACGCAAATCTATTTTCGCAAAAAATTTCGCACCATTTAAAGATGAAATTAAATCTTCTATACGAGGCAATGGGTATTTCAACTTCGCTAACATAGGGTTTAATGTGGTTTTAAAATCGGTACAAATTCTAATTGAACCGTCTTTCTTTTTTACAACAACAATCGGACTAGCCATATCACTTATTTCTACCTTTTCAATTATATCTTCACGTAACATCTTATTTAATTCCTCCTCTACCTTTCCACGTAAACTAAAAGGTAACGGTCTTGGATTTACAAACTTTGGCCTGAACTCCGAAATAACTTCGATGTTAGCTTCATAACCTATAAGCCTACCCGATTTTTCTGAAAACACATGAGCATATTTTTTCTTTAAACTATCACGAAAATTTAATTGATTATCACAACTAGTCTCACTGGTATTTACCGAATTTATTCCACTTAATCCGATACCGAAAACTTGTAAAAAATTTCTACCAACAATCGTAGAATTACCGTTTTTAATTATTATAAACTGCGTATCTACACTTTTATTTAAAAATAACACACTTAAATTAACTTTACCTACAATATTTAACCGTTTCCCGTCATATCCTGACAATTGAATATCGCATCTTTCCAATTCATAAGAAACAAAATCTTTTAAATACACTTCATATGGAATTGCATTAATTTCTGCACCGGTGTCAACAATCGCTCGCAGAACAGTGTTACCAATAATGAGATCTACGAATATTGGTTCCGGCCCCGTGCCGTCATGCAACATAAAAACCGAATTTAATCGTTTATTCTTATTACCTACATTAATTTTACTGTTTTTACACACATTACTAGGATGACCCGATTTATTGCATCGATTACAAAAAATATTCTTCCAACAATCTTTCTGCAAATGATTCGTTTTTCCGCACAAAAAACATTTTTTTAATCCAATATTTACTGGCGTCTTACTACGCACTGCACTTTTAAATCTGATCGGACTATCCGACCTGGATTTACGGACAACATTACTATCCTTATGCACAACATTTAAATTCGTATCAACTTTCTTAAAATTAACAACATGTTCCCATGAAGCTGCTAACTGAATGCATTCCGAAAAAGAAGTATTTACCCCCTCAACGAACAACTTATGTTTCAATTTTTCATTGAAAATTCCAATAATGAATATGTCTTTTAAACAAGGTTCCAGCCTCAATTCAAAATTGCACGTCAAACTCAGTCCTCGCAACCTAGCAGCGTAATCTTTAATAGATTCGTTAGCTAGCTGTTTACACTTATAAAATAACTCACGCGACTCGAAAATATTTTGAATAGGTTTGCAATGTGAATCAAATAATTTACATAAATCATCAAAAGGACAAACAGAAACCTTTTCAGGGAAACATAGATCACATAATAAAGAGAAAGTTTCTTCGGTGAGGCAACTCAGCAAAAATGCTCTTTTGCGTTCTTGTGATAACACTTTATCATCATGTAAAATGAGGGCCTGATCCAGTCGTTCCTTGAACAATGACCAGCTTCCCGTTCTGTAACAGAACGTCCCCAGATTCTTACAAACCCCCTCCATTGGGGGAAGAGCTGAAACAAAATAATCTAGACTACTTATCTCAGCACTTCCAACACTCCGAGGTCCACGTTCCACGTTCCACGTGCACGCCACCCAGAGCCGTAGATCACCGTCCCCATCTGGCTCCGTCTCCCGACAGCTGCGGATCCAATCCCTTCTCCGAGGTCGAAAATTCCCAGACTGCAGCGACGGAAACCACGTCCCGGTTTCCGGCTAATCCACTCGATGATCCGATCCTGACCTTGACCCGATCCTTGATCCTTGTACCCCGTTACACGGTGTACCCTTGTGTATCCTTGACACGATCCTGTACCCCGTTACACGGTGTACCCAACGACAATAATCTTGCAAATTGCCGTACCCACACACGCGTGTACTTGCGTGTGGCTGCTCCAAATTCTTCTTAACGCGATCGCTCCTGCGATCGGCCAAATTCCTGACAATCCTTTCCGATTTCGATGGAATCTACCGCGTAGATTCTTCCGTATTTTACGTATTCCGTATTCCGTACCGAGCTGAGCCAACTGTGAAGTCTGTAGATCGGGTAGTAATAACATCTATTAATGTTACAATGTTTATTGGTTGCCAGGTTAATATGGAGAGAGCGCTCAATAGCGGGTACATCCCTTTTATACTTCCCATACTTGCTATCTCGCTCTCATGCCGTCACCCTCATACACATACGTCACAGTAATGGATTACATCACCAAAAATATTCAAAAGAAACTATCCTGGAACCTTCTGTATGCAGACGATATCGTACTGATTGCCAAAACTGCGGAAGATCTGCAAAATACCTTGACAGAATGGATAACAGCACTTGAAACATCAGGACTTCGTGTCAGCAGGTGAAAAACGGAGCACTTGGAATGTAATTTCAGTAGTACAGCGAGCAACACCACCGTTTACTATCCAGACAGAATGCCGGTGCCAAAAGAAGAATCCTTCAAATACCTTGGCTCAGTAATAACAAAAAATGCAAATGTAGAGGCCGATGTATCTCACAGAGTAAATGTTGCGTGGCATAAGTGCCGATCACTCACTGGAGTACTGTGCGATTCAAGCATGCCCATTCGCACAAAAGGCAAAATATACAAAACTGCAGTGAGACCAGCAATGCTGTATGGGGCTGAGTGCTGGACAGTGAAGGAAAATCACGTCCAAAAACTGCACGTTGCAGAAATGAAAATGCTTAGATGGTCAGGTGGGGTTACGAAACTGGACAAAATACGAAACGAACATATAAGAGGTAGTTTCAAGGTAGCCCCCCTTCCTGAAAAACTAACAGAAAGTCGCTTACGGTGGTATGGTCATGTAATGAGAAGAGACAAAGAACACGTGTGCCATAAAGCGCTAGCTATACCTGAAATAAAAAGAGGAAGAGGACGCCCCCCTCTGACATGGTGGACCAGCATGGCAAAAATAGCTCAAAATTTCCCCAACCCAACAACCCAAGACCGGTCGTCTTGGCGCAGATTGATTAGGATAGCCGACCCCACTTAAAGTGGGAAGTGGCAAAGAAAAAGAAGAAGAAGAAGACAAACATTAACAATTCCTCTATGTATACAGTCAAAGCTATGAGCGGTTATTTTAGGAACATTCCACATTTTCAAACTTGGTGATTTTATGTACTTGCATTTGGTTTTTTAAACATTAATAATTAATCCCACATCATGAGCCCATTTGAGAAGCTCGTTAAAATTTCTTTGTAATTCTTGTATAGCTATTTTAGGATTTTCATTTGATACAACAAGAGCAGTATCATCAAAAGTGAATCGACGAGCTTTTTTTAAAATCTTACACATAGTAATTACATACATAATATATAATTTTGGACCTAGAATTGACCCTTGCGGTACTCCTGATTTGATGTATCTTGATTTACTAATTATATTTAAAATCTTCACACTCATTTTTCTATTTGACAAATAGTTTTTAAAGAATAAGAGGAGTTTACCCCGGATACCTATCAATTCAAGTACTTAAATTATTTGTATATGGCTAAGTGTGTCGAATGCTTTTGAGAAATCAATAAATAGAACCAATACATGTTTTTTACAGTTTAGTTGTGAATTTATAAGATTAGAAAATTTTTCGAGCAATTTATCGCAACTTTTATTTTTTTGAAAGCCATACTGGCATTCATCAATAATACTCATATTATCTAAATTTATTGATATATATTTTTCTAAGATTTTTTCTAATGCAGGAAGTAAGGAAATCGGCCTGTAATTGTTTACTAAAGAGTGATTTTCTTTTATAAAGATAGGCCTTATAATGCTATATTTTAGTTCATCGGGAATATGACCCGTATCAATTATTCTGTTAATTAAGTGGGCGATTATAGGACTAAGTAATTTAAGATGTTTTTTCAAATCATACATATGAATTAAATCTATGCCTGGTGTCTTGGAATTTTTCATACCTCCGATAATTAATTCGATTTGCTTTGTATTTGCTCTTTGTATTTGACTCCGGTCGAACGCACTGGAAGCACACACAACGAACTACCTACAGTTATTTTACGGCCAGCCGCGTCGCCTCGTAAATAATTCCGCCACTCACGCGAAAGGCTTAGAACGTCTGGCTGTACCTTATAGGTGCCCACAGAAAGTTCGAGCGATTTTTCACCTTTGCGTGAATTCACGGCATTACCTACCGCGAGAGTAATTAATCGCCGCGGCTATATAGGCAGCTGATCGCTCGTCCGCAGCAGTCAGTCAGTATTCATTCATTGGCCGGGCAAGCTACATAAGAACGAGCAGTGTCGCGATCAAATACATGCCTGCGCGGGGCACCGGTCCGCGCAGTTAGCATCTAGTGATTTAACGCATATCCAGTGTGACTTCAGGAACATTATTAACACCTTCGAGGCCTCCATCTCCAACTACCATCTCGACATGAGATGTCAAGCAACCAGCAACCGGCAACAAGCCAGCAACCAGCAACCAGCATCCTCATCGCCTCTCAGGGTTCCTTCCTGCGTCACGTGTGTGTGTCGACTCAAAGCCACACTCAGCCGCCATACCTCGTCAACACGACGACGGTCGACCGCCTGGACCAAGGTCACTTCTACACCGCCATGGTGTAGAGTAACACGCCGGCTCCCTGAAGACCTGTGATCTTCACCGCCGTAGTCTCCTGACCTTCATCTTCACTCATCATCACGCAACAGCAACACTCACGGCATCACTCCACTCCGCTCCGCTTCGACCTCCGCTACGTAGCTTCAATAAAGACTGACTCACTACACCGACTGACGCCTTTTATTTCTCGCCCCGTCTCTACCGATCTGGACCGCTCCCTCACTCATAAATACCACAACATCGATTATAAGGCAGAAAAACTGAAAATCAATTAAATGAAAAGGTATTTGTTGGCGTACCTGGGTCACTAGTATGATATTTTAAAATGTGATTCTAATGTGGTATTATTTTATAACACATTTAATTTTTAATACATAGACACGGGTAAATAATATTTGATTTATGGTCAGCATTCGAATATTAGTTTTAGAGACGTCTGACTAATCAAATGGACAATCGATAAATCACCTGACCCAATCATCTTAATCCCTCCATTTTCAATACTACGAGAGAAAAATATTACTTGGGTAAAGATAATTTAGAAGAGTGTTGAGTAGGAACTCGACGCCTTGGATCACTCTGCTACTAACATCTATTCAAAAACATTCAAAATAGTTACCTTGTAATGTTTGTTGACAGAATGGTCTATAGTTTAACGTTACAAGTTGATATAAAAAACTATATTGTTAATTTTTTTTTTACATTAGACTAAAAAGTTAATTTAGCCGAAGGTCATAAGCCTCAACATAACATAAGGTTCTTTTTCTTTTTTAAATGTCAAACATTTTTCTACTTTGGTTTTTTTCTTAAATGAATATAATAGTTATCAACCTCCTTCCATTCTACTGTCAGTCAAGAGTGCCACCGGACTATCGGCCACCAAAGCAAATAATTTGAATAATAGCTTACATGATGACCAGATGATAAACACAGCAATTCTTACTGTGGTACTTTTATACCTAAAAACAATGGGCTATTATTTGGCAGTAGAGGTAATCCACCACTCACCCGCCCTGGTATAAGTAACAGATGGTTACTCCTACAAGACTCTCGCAAGGACTCTAATTTTTTTTAAAGAACGAATCTACATTTAAGTTTGAACGAATCTAGACCTCCAGTGTCCCTGTATACAGTGTTAGGAAGCAGTATGCAAGTGCTTACATGATTTACAAAATGCGAATAATATAAAGCAAGTCAGGGATAAACTAATTAAGAAAGATAAAAGAAAAACATAAAAGGCGGCTGCTTGCAAGATAATGGCATCTTGCGTATGATGCAAGCATCTGCAAGAAAAGATAATGAAAACAAGTATTGTGATATGAAGAACGCTTGTGTCGGGTGCGATACCTCTCTCGTCATCTGGAAGTACAAGCCAGAATGTGTATGGTGGTTGGTCTGCCATGAATGAATCTCAACGTCCGCGCCCTTTAGCCGGTTTCTCGGTTGTGCCTTGACGATAGTAAGTGGGAAGTAGGGGAACTTACCCCAAGACCCTAAGGATGGAAGCGTCGAGTTGCATGAGGCAAGGCGGATGGACGCCGAGTTCGCCCAGCCAAACCTCAGGCCTACACATGTCGCTGGGGGAGGCGCAGATGAGTTGTGAGGATTCCATTCCGAAAAACGCCAGTGTATGCAAGAGCGAGGTCTAACTCACCCCCAAAATGGGGAAGTTGACATTACAGAACATTTACAGTTCAGTTTCAGCCACAAGGATCGGAGCTTATTGCTGAATCGCTAGAACAGAAAAAAAATTGCAAAAAAAAGAAAAACAATTATTTGGCAGTAAAACTTTAACCATTTACCTAAAAACTTCGTCTTGTAATGTTATACCCTACGGCCTACATCATAACATTCTTCATAAAACCAGCTGAAGCACCTACATAACCGAGCGTTTTTGTAGTACCTTATAAAAATAAATATAGGCTCATTGCTTGTACCAATTCCCTTTATACCAGCCAAGTTTTATTGTGGGCATAAAAGCCTTTTCGCGGAACACCATATTTTATTGAAAGTAGGCATAAGTCGATGTTCTAATTCAGTAGTAATTCAGTCTATGTTTAAAAATCCAACCCTGCGCCTGTGAAAGGTGGTGATATTCCGAGATGGAGAGGTCAAAAGTCTCCCTCAACAGTCTCTCTCGGTCCGGCCTGCACGCAGTTGGTGGGCAAAAGCTTGTGGAGCCACGATCGTACAAAACTTATCTCGGGCACCCGTGTTAAGTTATCAAACGTCACCACTCAGTTCGGGCGTGACCTATGGCAAAGGTGTTGGTAATACAATAAATGTTTCCCGGGGCGGCCCATGCCCGCCTCCCAAATTGGTATTAAGACGATACTATATCCTAAATTATATTCAGAATCTTAACGACGTAAGTCTAGAAGTCGTTTATACAAATTGCGACTCGCGACCCGTGATTGGACGGACCTAATGTGGAATTTTCCCTATCAAAGAAGAAGAAGAAAAATAATGTGGGAATATCAACGACGTAAGTGAAGAAAACGTGTAATCAAATATGCGCCCGCGGTATGGCGTATTGGACGGACAAACGGTTGAATTCAGCCTTGCAGCTTTCCGCCGAGTTCATAATACTCGTAGAAGGTGAGCAAAATTATATCAATCTTCTTCGTAATAGAAGGTGAGCAAAGTTGTACCAATCGTTTTCATATTAGAAGTTACGCAAATTTAAACCAATCGTCTTCGTAATAGAAGGTGAGCAAAGTTGTACCAATCGTCTTTATTGAAGATAAGCAAAGTTTTACCAATTGTCTTCGTAATAGAAGGTAAGCAAAGTTGTACCAATCGTATCCATAATAAAAGATAAGTGAGGCTGTACCAACCGTTTTCGTAATAGAAGGTAAGCAAAGTTGTACCAATCGTCTTTATAATAGACTGTTAGCAAAGTTGTACCAATCGTCTTCGCAATAGAAGGTGAGCAAAGTTATACAAATCGTCTTCGTAAATATTTATTTACTTATATCATCAAGTAAGCAAAGTTGGACCAACCATCTTCGTAATAAAAGGTAAGCAAAGTTGTACCAATTATCTTCGTAGTAGAAGGTAAGCAAAGCTGTACCAATCTTCTTCGGAATAGAAGGTTGGCAAAGTTGTACCAATCGTCTTAAAAATAGACGGTTAGTTAAATTGTACCAATCGTCTTTATAATAGAAGGTAAGCAAAGTTGTACCAATCGCATTCATAATAAAAGATAAGTGAAGCTGTACCAACCGTTTTAGCAATAGAAGGTAAGCAAAGTTGTACCAATCGTCTTCATAATAAAAGTAAAGCAAAGCAACGCTAGTATTTTGTTATTTTAATGTACATATAATATGGAGTAATCAATATATTTTTATTGCATCTAAAATCTCTAAGATCTTTCCACTCACTGTGATGTTATTTTGGGATTGATTTTGGCCTTTTCTTTCGGATTTCTAAAACGTGAAAGACGTAATTATTTGAAAATCATTTTCCCATCATCCAAGCCATCGGGTGAAAATCGTGTTAACTTGTAAGAGTGTTAAAATGTGTGATTTTTGCCATCAATAATCTTTAAATAATATTCAAGAAAGGGTGTTTTCAAAAAAATCTTTGGACAGCATCAACCTATAATAAATTCATTTACTTTAACTCGCTTTCATGCAAATCAATAAAATAATAATATAACTGAATGTATTAAAGTACGTTCATCATTAATCACTCAATTTTTTTCACCGTTGACGTCTCACTGACAGATTAATTTAGTTTTGACTTCTTGGGTCGATATTATGATATTATTTACAATGTACATGTACAAACTGGTGATAAGTTTTTTTAACACCATAGTTATGATTAAAAATATCTTTTTTTCATTCTATGCTTATAAACCTGGTTTGGTTCTTATCAAAAATGTGTTATTATCCTCATCCAAAAGTAGTTTGATTATGAAAAGTGTAAAGAATTCAGACAATTGGTCTGCGTGACTTGTCTAGCCCCTATAATCACAGGAGACTAAATTTGTTCCAGCTCACGGAGGTCTCGTTTAAATCTTCGTACCTCCCTTACTGTCATCATGAGAAATATAATGATCTCGACTTTGTTAGAAAGAGAAAACTCCACGCTGTATTTTCAAATGTAGAATTTGACCATAGACAAATTTAAATGTATGTCTCTATGAAACCAAAGTTCTCGATAGCAATTTGAGGAAAACGATTAAAATTTCTAGATTTTTTTTATGAAATGTAAAAAATGATGATAACGTTTAACATATTAATAACTAGCTGGTCCCGGCATGCGTTGCTATGCCATTTAATAAAGAAATTGTTTCTCCCTGAGTGTCCTTTCCCATTCGTCCCGTTCCCCTTCCGCCTCCCCTTCTTCTCTTGCGTACTCTTCCCCCGTCCCGCGAACCCCCCTCCCAAGTTCCCCTCCCCCCTCACACGTCCCCTTCCCCTCCCGCGTTCCCCGCCTTCCCTCTTCCTTTTCCCGCTCCCTCATCCTGCCAACCCTCCTTCCGCGTTCAATATCAATCCCAGTACTTCAAACTATTAGGGGAGTACCTACTTTAAATAAATTTATCAACTTAACGATTTTCAAAAATAGAATCCCGATTAAACAATCATTGTTTTGCAAAATGTCATTCTCAAACACGCGAACTGTCAAAGGTGCGATGTTTTCTGAAATTATCCAATTTTCTGCGCGATTTTCTTAATTTTTCTCTCCTTAAGAACCATCCTCGTACTTCAAGGAATATTCTAAAAAAAGAATTAGCAAAATCGGTTCAGCTGCTCTCGAGATTTGCGCTTAGCAACAAATTCAGCGATTCATTTTTATATACAGGGTGTTAAGGGACGTACTTGACTTACTTTAACCAGTGATTCCTGACATTATTTGGAGTAAAAAATGTAAATGAAATTTTGTCTCCGGCGACATTTTTGATGTTTTTTTTTTTTTTTTTTTCTACAAAAACATAAAAAATGGTAGTTGTTGAACAGTTGGAGGCGGGGTAAGGGGTTCGTCGGACACCCGGCTGAGTGACCTGTGACGACATGCAGAAGAAATTTTTTTTTGTTTGATTTTGAAGAAAAAAAAAATTTATAAAAAAAAGTCACCGGAGACCAAAATTTCATTTATATTTTTAACTCCAAATAATGTCAGGAATCACTGGTTAAAGTAAGTCAAGTACGTCCCTTAACATCCTGTATAAGATTTGCCTTATAAAATTTGTCTGTGGTTTTCCCTTTTTTCGTTATCAGTAATTTAAGATAGACAAAACGTAAGGTTAGCAATTTTTAACACATTTAATTTTTGTATTTCAGAAATAACATATTACTAGATGGTACCCGGCATGCGTTGCAATGCCATTGAAAGAAATCTACATGTCCTATCTCGTGCATCCCCGTTCCCTTCCTCCTTCCCCGCCTTCCCCTCCCTTGTCTCTTCCCTCTCCGCAAACCCCACCTTCCCCCTGCCTTTTCTCCCTGCCGCTAAAATATATGAAATACGCACATTTTCAACTATACACATTTCATAATGCCAGAGATTACTATTATATACAGCCTACGTCACTCGCTGATAATGTAGCTTTCTATTGATGAAAGAATTTTTAAAATCAGTTTTGTGGTTTAGGCGCAAACACGCATTTTCGCATTTATAACATTAGTATGGATTTATAACAATAATATTTAAAATCGTATCTACCACCTTTCAAAAACAGTTTTTATTTTTCGGATATGTTCAGAAATATTCCGTTTATTTGTGTTTTGTTGTAAGCCGGATATTTTCTCTTGTTTAGATATCCGAACAATTTGTTGTGACTTGTGATATTTTTCGATTTATCCATTTACAAAGAGGTTTCAAACTGCACTCCTGAGAAATATCATCATACTCACGTATTGGTTAGGGATCACAATATGTTTATTTTGTTTGTTCGAAAATTTAAATAAATATATTTATATCACAAGAATGGTAGTTAGGCACTCTTTGGATTTAATAGAGACACCTGAAATGGATTGTTTTGAAAATAGTATCCGAACAAGTGAATAACTGTCATCTGTTGTTTTGGAAAATTTTGCTGTTTATTTTTTCATTGTGAAAACTAACTAGTTGTGTATAGTTGACTTTAACTACTTGTGCATATTTCAAAGTCACAAAAGAATTACTGATCTGCAATTTAAGTGGACAAATTTACGGAGGCCTCCCCAGCTAAAAAAAACTGCATACAAGGTTGATGAATCTGTTATTTTCTTATTCTATTCTTTGTGATATATATATTTGTCCGCGCAAGTAGATTTCATAATCAAATCTGTGAGTATTATGTTTAGAGGGTTTGGGGTTATTCACACACATCAGGCTCGCATGTTATAAGCACGTATAATCCTTATAATACAGAAGAGTTACTGTTTCGTGTTTAATAAAATATTAACCTTTCTATTCATTTTCGATTGAATTATAGTGATATTATCTGATTCCTGATATAGAAAATTACCAGAGGTATGGCGTATAAAGTTGATGAAAGAAATTTGTATTTACGGCGAATACACACATTGGAATACTCGTGTATATAGGTGCGAATTCACAGAAGAAGGTAAAACGTAATTAATTCCATTCCCACAAAATTATTTACTGAGAAATCAAATTATAAACACGCAAAAAAAACTTACGATTCGCTTCTCAGAACATTCGTTCTGTTTGTTTCCCAAATTAATAATTATTTATGTAAATGAAACAAGTGCTCTGTTTTATACAACAACTTTGTCTGAATTTAATGGTTGAAATCAAAACAATAAAATAGCTATTTTATGTGTCCGAATAATAATTATTTGTTTTAGGAAGCCACAAAATATCTTATTTTCGCTAATATTTTATTAATTATTTTGATTTTAAAATGACTTGTTTATAAAGGTAGTTGTACATTATTTAATTGCACGTTTAGCTGTAATTTATGTACATTTTTAATAACGTGATTTAAATTAAATGCTAATATTAAGATTGTTCCTAGCTTTGAGATAACAAACACCGTCTTAAATATTATTCAGTGCAACACCCACACAAATATAAAACTGAACTATAACAACGACGTTCACCAATGTAATATACGACAACACAACCAACTACATATATCAAAAATACACTCAACAAAGTTCGGACTGAAATCATTAGAATACATTGCCTATACTAACTATATCAAATTTCCTGAAGAATTAAGACAGGTATATTCTTCTAACAAATCTCGAAACGATATATTGAAATCCTATTTTTTTCAAATGTTATTTGAAGAACGAGTCATAAGTAGGTACAAAAACTCTGTTCTGATAGCTGTCCTAATTATCTCCAAGTACCAAACTTTGTACAATCCAGATATGATGGGCGCAGTTTATATCTTTTTTAAATCTTGTCATGTATATTGTATGTAAGTATCTTGTAGATATTAGGTCTATATATTTTTGAGCCCGTACGTTTTATTGTATTTTCCTGATTTTGTTTTTTTTATGCATTTCTATAGTCCATCATGGAGGATACTTTATTTTAACTTTTTGACACCAACAGTACATAAATCAAATAAGTGTTTTTTTTTACATGAGCTCCACACAGGAGGCCCTGAGAAAAATAATTTCCCTCAGGGTCTTTGTCATCTTTGGGGATGCTGTGTGGAGGGTTTTTTTAGGAAAGGAAGGAGAGGAGAGTTCTGGGAAGGAAAGGGGTTTAAGGGGTGGGTAGGAATCTAGGGTTCAGTATGTCCTGGTCATCCGCCTCCAAGACCCAGACAAACCTCACCCCATGAACCCGGGCACCCCTGCTAAATCACCAAACGTAGCGAACCACTTGGGGTGACCTATGGCAGAGGTGTTGGTTATTCAATAAAGGTTCCCGGGGCGGCGTACCCATTCCCGCCTCCCAAATTGGTTATAATAATGCATAAAATCTTATAAGACATGTTTCTGTGAAATAGTGATTCTTCATAATTTGTGTCTGTATGTTGCTTCTGTGAAATGTTTAGTAAAAATTTTCTTCATATATTGTGTCTGCATATTGAGTTGGGTTGGGTTTAACTTTTCAAAAGTACCAATTGGCGATCCCTTGATTAGTTTTGATAACTCATGGGAGTGCAATTTCGTTGTACGTTTTATTTAATAAAACATTACAAAAATATATCTATACATATTTGATGAAATTTAAAAGTTTATCCAAGGACACGTGATACGTTTTTGATGGAAGTCTATTCAAACAGCTGTCGTGTTTTTGTTCATTTCGTGAAGAATTCAATAGATAAACTCGTCGTTGTTGTTTTGTTCTGATATCTACATAATGTAAACTGGTGATCTACAGAACAACAATGGAGAATAGACTTCAATAGAAGCCACAATATACGCTCATTAAGGCCCAAAGTCAGTAATTTCGTTGGTTTTCTATAAGAATACTCAGGTTTCGTACAAAAAGATATTTCATTTACTACATTTATTCAAGGGCGGATTTTTTTTTCTCAGTTGTATGTAATAGATAGATACCTTACTATTTAATTGAAAATGAAATTAAGGGGTTTTCCGTTCTGTTTATTTTACAAAAAATATATAATATTTAGCTTCTCTGCGGAAAATAATTTCCCTCGGGGCATGTCATCTTTGGGAAAGATCTTCGGAGGGATTTTTGGAGGAGAGGAAGGAGTGAACATGAGTCTTGAAGAACCCCATGTTGTAGGAGAGAGGAAACACATAAACCGACAAATCGTTCCATAACCACGTGACCAGCTCAAGTACGGGGCTCCATCGAACCCAGAGTTAAGTTAGCCTCTCAAAAACTGGGCGTACTGTACAGGGCTCGCAGATTCTTTAATATTTTGTATTTTTATATTTTTATTCTTGTAGAACTGGTAGCCCTGACTAAATCGCAAGTCCACCTCACGGTAGAATTTGACAGCCACCTCTCTGATCTGGATCCCCAAAATACCTGAAAAAAATCTCGACTCTGTGCGGAAACGGGCGGTCCGTTTGATTGATTCTCCCATCTTAACTAACAGATTGCAATCCTTAGAGCAAAAGCGTCGGCTTAGAAATGATATCCTTGTTCTAACGGTATTTCAACGGAAGATGCTCCTCGGAACTAGCGTCATTGATCCCCTAGGCATCGGTGCATAACCGATAAACAAGCCGAACGCGCGCCCTACATGTGTACACAGTTGACATTTGACACATGAGAATGGGTCACATCTATGACTCATTCTTGAGTTCAACAGCTCGATTTGGGGGCCTCTGTATTTCCTCCTTCCTACAACATGGGTCAATTCAAGACCCATGTTCAATCCTTACACTTATCAAAAGACCCTACACACAGCACCTTTAAAGATGACATAAAATGTGAATAGCCGAGCTAACGCATATTGAACGATTCGTAGAAACGACCCGTTTTCATGTGACAAATTTAAACCGTGTACGGATGTTCCTCACGCTTGTTTGAGTGTTTCTCTACTATGCACCGGTGCCGAAAAATTATATTTCTTATTATATTGAGAATTTTGGATTATGTTCGAAGCTTTTACAGAGTCTTTACGACCAGCAAGAGAAGCCATGAATTCTTCTTCTTCTTTGGCGATCACTCTAGTAAATGTATCTCTATCTTGCGCTGCCCGAAACAGCTCCTCCGCACTTCTAATACCGGTTCACTCTCATACATTTCGCAGCCAAGACATTAGTCTCCTACCAGGCCCTCGGCGACCCCTCTATCTTGCCTTTTAATATTAATTGGAGCAAGTGATATTTCTCCCCTGGAAAAATATAACCAATATTATATTAAATTTTGTTGACTTTTGCTAATTTGAGCGGCTCAAATTAGTAGTTCTCCTCTAACCCGCCTGAGAAATTCTGTTGTGGTGATCATGTCGGTCCATGGAATTTTGAGCATTCTCCGGTGAAGCCACATTTCAAAAGCCTCTAACCCGTTCATGGTATTCACTTTCAAAGTCCATGTCTCACAACCATACAGCAAAACCGACCACACTTCTCTCTTCTCTTTATACTTTATATACTCGTACATAAATAAAAATTATGTATGTACGCACATAAGTTCAGAACGACTACATGAAATTGGATAATTCTTTTTTTGTGTTCGTTATTGTCAGAACAAGGTTTGATAAAACTACTGCTGAGCTCTGGCATTATGAAATTTGTAAAAAAATGCAATAGGTGGCACGCTAGCTGTTTGAAAACTGAATGCACCGGGAACGAATGTATGTAATGCGGAAGAGGGGATGAGGGAGGGGGGGAGAGGAAGGAGGGGGAGATGGGAGTTGTGAGGGGGGAGGGGTTAAGGTGGTAGGGATTTGGGGAAGGGGAACTCGGATAGGGGTTCGTGGGAGGGGGGGAGGGGAACCCAGGCGGGTGGAGGGGAACCTGGAGGGGGAGGGGAACTCTGGAGGGGGATTCGCGGGATGGGGCAATGGGGGAGGGGAGTGGGAAGAGGAAAGGTGGATCAGGCGGAGTGGGAACGCGAGAGGGGAAGGGGGCGCGGAAGAGGAAGGAGAGGCGGAAGGGAACGGAATGAATGGGAAAGGACACGCGGGAAGAAACAATTTCTTTAATAAATGTCATAGCAACGCATGTCAGTGGTTTTGACCGGTCAGTGGTTGAGTGGGCATAGCGCTTGGGTCCCACCCGAGCGTCGCGTGTTCGATTCCTCGACTGGATAAGTCCTTCATCACAACACAAGCAACATTTTCAGCTTTCTGTGGTGGTAGTAGGAGATTTTCAAACATTGTTGGGTTATTCGTAACCTGGGAATGTTGGTCTTTCTTTTAAAAAAAAAAATGTCGGGTACCAGCTAGTCACATTATACATAAGTCATGAATAAGTAAAAAGTACTTAATATAAAAATAATGGTCCAGTATTTTATTTGCCGATGGTAGATATTCAATATAAGCATTACATACTTCGAAGTTATGATTTCTTCATCACTTGCGGTGAACTTATCCAAAGGTATTAGCGTATTTTTCTTTCTCCAAGTTAGACAAGTGGGACGCCTTAATCGATTTTTCGAGCTTTCGCGTCGCGTCGCAAGATGTGATCTTCTTATCGTATCTCCTTTTTTAATTCCTCGCGTTTCATGGTATTTACACGAGATAAATTATTTATTCCTCGAATTGCTTTGGCGAAGGAAAAAATGTTTTCGAGCACTTATTTACATATCGGAGGAAGGATTTGTGTTTGTAAATGTTTTTTAAAGGAATTTCTGCTTTTTCATTAACTTTCATAAGAAATGTGGAAAATTGCAATTATAATCATCGCCTCCGGGAATGATGAAAGTCACTGAAATAAATCACTGGAATTATAAAAATCATCGTGAAAAGAATTTTTAATATTGTGTTGACAAATATTCCTTACGAATGCCTGTTTATATTGCCTCTGCCTAGTAATATTGTATAAGTTGATATTTATTCACAAAATATTAAACAACATGTTACCAAAATACTTCACAAATAAAATCGTATACAATAAGGACATTCACAGACATTACACAAGGACTTGCAAGGAAATAAGATTAAACAAAAAGGACAAAACGAATACGCAAAACAGTCTGCTGTACAAAGGAATTAAGTTATATAACACACTACCAGAAACTCTTAAGTCCTCACCAATTGAAAAGTTCAAGATGGATTGTAGGAGCTACATAAAACAAAAACAAAAAATTTTGTGATTTCAAAAATTTTGTGAATTTAAAATATTATAATTAAAAAAAAAAAAAAAAAAAACTGCAATATGAAATATTATAATCAATTAGAAATTTGTAAACTTAAATGTACAAATTACTAAAATAAAATTCAAATAAAAAAAAAAATAAAAAATAAAAAAAAATATTAGCATCGTAAAATGTAGCAAATAATTCGTTACTTGTGAACTTGTGTTTGACTACTGAGTAGACCTAGTATGAACTGTGTGTTGGGAAGTGTTTTACAAAAAAAGATTAACTATAGCAAAAACAAAACATATACATGATCTTAAGCTCAACCCGTAAAATAATTCCTCCTCATGTGCCCTTAAAAATTGAAAATAATGACCTGCAAATCCTGTTTAAGGAAAAATATCTAGGGCTATGCATTGATCAGCATTTGACATTTAAACAACATATAAGAGGTATTAAAGACAAAATCATCCACTTAATTAGCCTATTTGGCCGGCTATCATATCTGTTTTTTTTTTTTTACATGAGCTCCACACAGGAGGCCGTGAGGAAAATAATTTCCCTGAGGGCCTATGTCATCTTTAGGGATGCTGTGTGGAGGGTTTTTGTTAGGGAAAGGAAGGAGAGGAAAGTTATGGGAAGGAAAAGGGTTTAAGGGGTGGGTAGGAATCTGGGGTTCAGTGTGTCCTGGTCATCAGACGTAGACAAACCTCATCCCATTAACCCGGGCACCCCTGCTAAATCACCAAACGTAGCGAACCACTTGGGGTGACCTATGGCAGAGGTGTTGGTTATCCAATAAAGGTTCCCGGGGCGGCGGTACCCATTCCCGCCTCCCAAATTGAATGTTGCCAAATAAATTTAAAAAAAGGTTTATAATATTATAGTCTCGTGCACTCACATTTAAATTATTTGATTAAAATCTGGTGAAACAAAACTATTAACATTAAGAAAACTATATGAATACATTACATTTCTCCTTATTTACAAAATAAATAATAAACTCGTACATACAAACACAGAATTCATTAAAACTTCTCAAGTACACAAACGCTTTCCACGTCAACACATAATATATATTTAAACACCATCCAAACTAACTATGGTAAACAATCCATTAGTTACGAGGGGGGCAACTTATATAATTGCATCCCAAACGACATTAAAATGAAAAAAAGCAGGGTAAATTTAAAAAAAATTATTAATGTTTATTATTGATAAACAAATTAATGACATAGAATAGCGCTGTATCGTTATATTTAGTTTAGTTTAATGTGTTTAATTATTTATTGTTAAATGAGTGAGAATGTAATTGTCTTTTTTACCGGAATAAACAACAAAAATAGCCTAAAAAGTCGCAGTCATTACATCTTTGTAACAATCACCGCATTTGCTTGTGGGGATATGTAGGGAAGATTATGTGATCCCATTCTTAACCCATTACCTCCATGTTGGCCTGTAGACTGTAGACATCTTTCAAAAATTTTCTCTATGACAAAAGCTGAATCGGACAAAGATGTTATGCAGCATTTAAAGATTGGTATTTAAGCTTTCAATAAATGATGTGGTGGTAGACGTGGTCAACAAAATACTCGTATATTGTTGGTAAATCAACCAAGAAGTAATACTGGCAACGAATTATGAACGAATGGAGCCAGTAAGCCAAACGCACCGTTGGCGTAAATCGAAGTGCAAAAGAAGTTACAGAAGAAGCATGAAAAAAAAATCATTTGCCCAGCGCCAAAATGAAATTATAATTGCGATTGGGTGGTGCTGAGCTCTATGACAAGGGAACATTAAATAATTTGTGTTCGGCGCAAAGATAATATCTTTTCGTTGGACCTTGAGGAAATTTGAGTGAAAGTCAGAAAAACAGATGACCAGGCGACAGAGAATACCTTCTCAGAAGGCATTGTGTGGAGGGCATTGCCCGTACTATTTTATTTTCTTTTCCGTAACAGTCAATACTGAAGACGAGGAATCCCAGGAGAAGCAGAAGATATCTCTAATGCAAAAATATCATAAGCCTTATCGTGGCGAATCTCGTCCTCGATGTACCCCATGCAATAAAAACGCAACAGTCTATTGATGTGGGGCTTTCAACTCTTAGCGCTTGGGGTTCTTCACTTTGAACAATATCGCCTGGAAAATCAATTGCACTAATTTGGATAACTTTCATCATTCTTCATTGATGCTAAGATTTTAAATATTTGTGATTAAATGGATTTTCCATTAATTTAACGTCCTTGTAATAGGGTAATGAACAAAACATTAATTGTTTCCTTTTGGAGTATTATGCCGTGTTGCGCTACCTCCTCCTTTAGCCAACGTTTCGGACAGCGTTACAGTGTCCATCATCAGGGCAGATGTGTAAATGTTAGAGATGAAATGTGTGCTTAAGTACTTCGAAGCAATACCGTGTTGCCAGCACCAATCCACTGCGGGCTGGCATTACAGTATACTTCAAGATGGTTTTTTGCATTTAGCTTTGGTGTAGCCGTCAATTACCGGATACCAAGAACTATTGAGCTTAGCTCCGTCGTCTCTATTAATGTTAATAGGATTTTTATGAATTTCAATTGCCTCTGTAATTAAGCGTGCTCTATAGGTTTTGGGTCTTCCCAGGACTTCAGGAACAAATCCGAAGTAATGGCCGGTTTCAATTAAATGCTCGGCGATTGCCGATTTGTCAGGGTGGCCAAGTTTACATGCTCGAAAGTGTTCCGATATCCTTTTGGAGATCGTCCGCTCTGTCTGGCCAACATAGACCTTATCACATCCGGAACAGCTGAGTTTATATACTCCATCTGTTTCCAGAGGAAACTTGGTCTTTGCAGACCTCAGTAGGTCTTGTATTTTGGTCGTGGTTCCGAAGACAGTCTTGATGCTTTCTTTCCTCAACAGTCTGGCAATTCTGTCTGTCACATTGTGAACATAAGGTAGGAAAGCACAGCCTTTAGACTCTTGTTCAATTCTGTCTTCGTTTGGTGTAGATTTGGCTCTTATTATTTGCCTTGTCTGCCTTGCCGGGTAACCGTTACGCTCCAGTGCATCGGTGAGCTTAGTAAGTTCCGCTCCGATTTTTGTTTCTTCACATATTCTGGTCGCTCGGGTTACCAGCGTATGGATAAGTCCTCTCTTCTGCGCTGGGTGGTGATGCGAATCAGCATGTAGATACCGATTCGTATGAGTTGGTTTCCTATACACTGTGTGTCCTAGGCTACCATCTTCTTTTCGCATCACTTCCACATCTAGAAAAGGCAGGATTTTGTGGTTATTTTCCAACTCCATTGTGAACTTAATTTTACTGTGAAGTGAGTTAAGATGGTCTAGGAATTCGTTCAGTTTCTCTATTCCATGAGGCCAAATGGCGAAAACATCATCGACATAACGCCACCATACCTTTGGAACAGCCGAAGCTGTGTCAAGTGCCACTTCTTCAAACTTCTCCATAAAGAAGTTAGCTAGAACTGGCGACAACGGACTGCCCATCGCAACTCCTTCCACTTGTTCAAAAAGCTCACCCTGAAATGCAAAATATCCTGTTTTGAGACAGAGTTCAAAAAGTTTGCAAATGTCTTCCTCATATATCTCCCTGAGCATTATCATGGAGTCTTCTAGAGGCACATTTGTAAAAAAAGAAACTACGTCAAAACTGACAAGAATATCCCTTTCATCAGTCTTAACCTTCTTAAGTTTACTGATCAGATGTGTGGAATCCTTAATCCACGATTCAGTTTTTCCAGTTTGCATCTGCAGTAGTCTAGATAGGTATTGGGACAGTTTGTAAGTAGGTGCACCAATAGTACTGACAATCGGTCTCATTGGTATATTCTTTTTGTGAATTTTTGGAAGACCGTATAGGGCAGGAGTTCTGGAGGCTTTTACGAAAAGCCCAGATCGATCCTTTTTCCTAATACTGGAAGCTTTAACTAGCTCTCTTGTCTTCAAGTCAATTTTATTGGTGGGGTTGTTTTTAATCTTCTTGTAAGTGCCGGCATCGCACAGGAGGTCTTCCATCTTTTTGATGTAGTCTACCGTATTAATCACCACAGTGGCATTACCTTTGTCGGCAGGCAGAACTAAGTTTTCCTCGTTGGCGCGCAATTCTTTTAAGGCCACAAACTCTCCTTTTGTGATGTTTGGGCGGGGTATTTTGGCCCTTTTCAAAATATGGCAAGTCTCTTGTCGTATATCTTCTACTTGGGTCTGTGACATTTTATGGACTTTCACCATTGAATGCAGTGCTGTCTCTACACCACATACGATAGATTCCACAGGTATCTTTTTGGGGGCAACTGCATAGTTCATCCCCTTGGCAAGCACAGAAGTCGCCTGTGAGCTCAACGCAAGGGACGAAATGTTAATAACAACTTTATTTTGATCAAGCTGTTTTCGATCACCTTTTTTATCTTGGTTGAGCCTCTCGAATTTTTGTTTCTGTCTCGCATCTGTTGACTGCTTACATCTCTGTGCTTGTTGGTAAGTCATGTTGTCAACTTTCTTCCAATCGTCATCGATCAGGATTGCACTCAGGTGCAGATGTAAATAGAAAAGGTCCCGAGATATTCCATCCAGTTCGCTGCGCACATTGTGGATTCTTTCCCTTAGTAGCGCTGTTTCTGCTCTTTGGAATACCCTATCGGCTTTCCGAGATGTGATATGTCTTTTTATGCGAATGTGTACTGGTACAATCGATTCCTCCTTACATGTCTTGAGGAAAGCCAGGCTGCCCAGTAAGAGGTTCCTTCGCTTTCTCAGATTCTCCAATCGTCGTACCATTCTGTGAACTTCCTCCCCATAGAGGTTCGTCAGATATGATTTTAGATTTTCACGGCCAAAAATTTTATGGTTATTTCCTTTTGGGGTATTATGCCGTGTTGCGCTACCTTTTGAACACTGTCTCAAAACAGGATATTTTGCATTTCAGGGTGAGCTTTTTGAACAAGTGGAAGGAGTTGCGATGGGCAGTCCGTTGTCGCCAGTTCTAGCTAACTTCTTTATGGAGAAGTTTGAAGAAGTGGCACTTGACACAGCTTCGGCTGTTCCAAAGGTATGGTGGCGTTATGTCGATGATGTTTTCGCCATTTGGCCTCATGGAATAGAGAAACTGAACGAATTCCTAGACCATCTTAACTCACTTGCGGAAGATGTTCTAACGCACACGATACGTCAGACTGCAAGTAAAATATTGAAAATATCAAGTGTGTGAATTGCAAACTCACAAATGATAAACTTTCTTTAAACTTAAATGATAACCACCATGCATGGAGCAAGGAGTGTCCTATTTACAAAAGAAATATAGAATCGGAGAAGAGAAAAATTGATTTTTTAGGATAAAAAGAAAAGCGATTATATACTACTTAAACATTTCAAGTCTTTTGGCTCATGTAAATGAAATTGAAGTATTATTACAAGAACTCAAACCAGAAATTTTAATGTTAAGTGAAACGTGTATAACTAGTGACATTTACGATTCTGAAGTATCATTTATAGGATATTCAACTGTAAGATGCGATTCATTTAGTCGGCATACGGGAGGAGTTGTTATGATTATTAAAAATAGTATATCTTTTAAAATAATATCTAATGAAGTGTTTGATGAAAAAAATACATGGATACTGGCAGTACAAATCAGAAAAAACTTGATTAAAGGAACATACGCTGTACTATATCACTCACCAAACCAAAGCCATTCTAAATTTTTAGATTTCTTCGAAAGTTGGTGTACTAAAAACATGAAAAATCACGATATGTTTTATGTAACCGGTGACTTTAACATTGACATGAAAGCCAAAAATACATGCAGTAATAGACTCCAAAGTTTAGTGAATAATCTAGGACTGAAACAACTTGTGACCAAACCAACTAGAATCTCAAATACATCAGCAACCATTATTGATTTAGTTATAACAAATAATTTTTACCTGAATGTTAATGTTGTGGATACTCCAAGAATATCAGACCACGAAAATATTTCAACAACATTTGAAACGAGTGTAATTAAAAATGAATCAAGGGAAATCACATATAGAGATAAAAGGAAATATGATGAAATTTTTTTTTGTGAAACTCTACAAAATAGTATTTGTCGAGTTACCGAATCAAATCACCTAAATGACAAAGCAGAGAACTTCGTTAATATTTTGACTACAGCAGTCAATGAAATTATGCCAATGAAAAGGATTAAGTTTAAAAATACGAATAAATGGTACTCTAAACCATTACTCAATCTTCAGCAACAAAGAGATAATGCATACAAATTGGCAAAATTGGAACCATCAGAAGAAAAATGGAATGCATATAAAAAATTTCGTAATATTTATTCCAAACAAATTAAACAACAAAAATGCGATTATTATAAGCAAAAATTAGAAAAACAACAGAATGAACCAAGAAAACTTTGGATAACACTTAAAGAAATCATAAAGGGCAAACAAAAAGAAATTGTAAAGTCACTTGATTTTCCAGATGGAACTGAAGAAGAAGTAGAGAAGATAGCCACTAAATTTAACAAGCATTTTATTTCGAGCATAGATCTTATAATTCAAAGTATTCCACAAGATCCAGAGAACCAACTAGACGAACCTATATGCACCGATGAAGAATTTAAGTTTAAAAATATAGATTTACCGTACTTGAAGAGGGTGCTGAGTAATATGAAGTCGAAGGAATCACCAGATGGTATTACAATAAATATAATCAAAGACTCTATAAATATTATTGGCGAATCGATTGTTCAAATTATCAATGAATCTTTGAATAGTGGAGTATTCCCCAAAACTTGGAAGACATCTGTAATAACTCCCATCCCAAAAATTGATAACCCAAAAAAATTTGACGACTTTAGGCCGATCAATTGTTTACCCAAATATGAACAAATACTGGAATACATAGTAAAGGAGCAATTAACTGAATATATTGAGGCCAAGCAGATATTAGTTCGACAACAATCTGGTTTTAGAAATAAATGTTCTTGTGAAACTGCTATTAACTATGTAATAGATGAGTGGAAAAATTTTAGAGATAAAAAAAGTAAAATTATTGCAGTATTTCTAGACTTAAAGCGGGCATTTGAAACAATCGACAGAGATAGATTAATAAAAAAATTAAGTAATATTGGAATTAATGGTAAAGAAAATAAGTGGTTTGTTGATTACCTATCAGAAAGAACACAAGTAACAAAATATGGGGGTATAACATCTGAACCACATAGTACTAACAAAGGCGTTCCGCAGGGTTCTGTCTTAGGTCCATTGCTGTTCATTATATACATGAATGATATTATCAAAGTGTTAAAACATTGTGCAATTAAACTATTTGCTGATGATACATTGTTATACATAGCCAGTAAAAATTTACAGGACGCCATTGAAAAAATGCAAATTGATTTAAATAATGTAACGCTGTGGCTAAACCAAAACAAACTCAAATTGAATGTTACGAAAACTAAGTTTTTAATTGTGGATAACTTAGGTGGAAACGAGCAGGCAACACTATAAATTGATAACGAAAACATAGAAAGGGTAAGCAGTATTAAATATCTGGGTGTGATATTGGATGATAAATTAAAATTCGACGAACACTTAGAATACATAACAAAAAAAATTGCTAAAAAAGTTGGATTCCTAAAAAGGATCAGAAATAACTTGGATCTCAAGACAACGCGCCTTGTCTACAATTCTATTGTAACTCCGCATTTAAATTATTGTTCTAGTGTATTATTCCTATGTAACGAAGCCCAAAATAATAAACTACAGGTTATACAAAATAGGGGGATGAGGATGATTTTAAAATGCAACATTTTTACAAGAGTTAAAATTATGTTACAAAATTTAAATATGATGACAACCAAACAGCATATAATATATAATACATTAACAATGATTTATAAACTTAAAAATAATATGCTCCCAAATTATCTGAAGAGTACTATTATGTTTCAAGAAAATGTTCACAATTATCCTACGAGAAGACGCGGAGACTTTAGGCTTCCCAAAACTAAACTTTCGTGCACACAAAATAGCGCATTTTATAAAGGGCAAAAACTCTATAACAGTCTTCCAAATGCCGTAAAGGAAGCCTCAAGTCTCAGCAATTTTCGTAGGATGTGTGCATTATATGTAAAAAATATTTTTTGATTACTCACCAATGTTATTCTCAGGTCTTGTTCTTTTATAATGTATTTTTGTAGAGTTATCTTTTTTATTTAGTATTCTTTTTTTAAATGTAGTTGTGAATATTCCTGTACCTACTTCGTAAATTGTATTTTTTATATTTTCCTAATAGATGTATGAAAATATTTACATACATCTAAATAAAAAATTCAAAAACAAAAAACTTCACAGTAAAATTAAGTTCACAATGGAGTTGGAAAATAACCACAAAATCCTGCCTTTTCTAGATGTGGAAGTGATGCGAAAAGAAGATGGTAGCCTAGGACACACAGTGTATAGGAAACCAACTCATACGAATCGGTATTTACATGCTGATTCGCATCACCATCCAGCGCAGAAGAGAGGACTTATCCATACGCTGGTAATCCGAGCGACCAGAATATGTGAAGAAACAAAAATCGGAGCAGAACTTAATAAGCTCACCGATGCACTGTAGCGTAACGGTTACCCGGCAAGGCAGACAAGGCAAATAATAAGAGCCAAATCTACACCAAACGAAGACAGAATTGAACAAGAGTCTAAAGGCTGTGCTTTCCTACCTTATGTTCACAATGTGACAGACAAAATTGCCAGACTGTTGAGGAAAGAAAGCATCAAGACTGTCTTCGGAACCACGACCAAAATACAAGACCTACTGAGGTCTGCAAAGACCAAGTTTCCTCTGGAAACAGATGGAGTATATAAACTCAGCTGTTCCGGATGTGATAAGGTCTATGTTGGCCAGACAGAGCGGACGATCTCCAAAAGGATATCGGAACACTTTCGAGCATGTAAACTTGGCCACCCTGACAAATCGGCAATCGCCGAGCATTTAATTGAAACCGGCCATTACTTCGGATTTGTTCCTGAAGTCCTGGGAAGACCCAAAACCTATGGAGCACGCTTAATTACAGAGGCAATTGAAATTCATAAAAATCCTATTAACATTAATAGAGACGACGGAGCTAAGCTCAATAGTTCTTGGTATCCGGTAATTGACGGCTACACCAAAGCTAAATGCAAAAAACCATCTTGAAATATACTGTAATGCCAGCCCGCAGTGGATTGGTGCTGGCAACACGGTATTGCTTCGAAGTACTTAAGCACACATTTCATCTCTAACATTTACACATCTGCCCTGATGATGGACACTGTAACGCTGTCCGAAACGTTGGCTAAAGGAGGAGGTAGCGCAACACGGCATAATACCCCAAAAGGAAATAACAATAAAATTTTTGGCCGTGAAAATCTAAAATCATATCAAAACATTAATTGATTTAATTTTGTCAACATATTTCATAGGTTGAATGCGTTTTATCCAAAGCAAACATCAATTTAGAATAAACCTAGAAGGATTACATAATTACGTCTTCCCATAGGGGTTTAATAAAAACCTGTTAGACGAACTTTCATATAACCTCTACCACCGCGCTCATTTTTGATATACGTTTTAGAACAGTGTCTGATGTCTTTTGTCTCGGCGAAGTGTGCAGAAATTTTGAAGCGAGGCTTAAGGAACATTTGAGATGTCTAAATAGCAAAAATTATTCGGAATTTGCTAACCATCTAATTGAATTTAACCATTCATTTGATATAAACACTGGTTTTAAAATTGTACACACTAACATTTGTGGTTTTCTCTTAGATCTTTTAGAAATATTCGAAATTTGGAAAAATGTCAGTAGAAATTTAAATATTATTAATAATCAAATTAATTTTGTGAATAACCCTATCTTAAACATATTTCCATTGTAATTTTTTGTCTTTGTTCTTCTTTCCCTTTCCACCTCTCTCCCTCCCCCACTACTTCCTTTTCTACCCACGCCTGTCTTTCAATACTTGATAATTTAGTTTTTAGTACATATAATGTCCTGATGAAGAGAACGTCGTTCTCGAAACATGTTGGTTTTTATATAAAGATTATCGTGGTAAAAACAGAGTGTTTTTAATTGTTTCATTAATAAAATACTCAATCCCAGCCGATTCCAAAGAACCGGTATGGGGAGGGGGAAATAATACGCTTTTATCACTTAGGGCAGGTCTACTAATATTCATATGTCTATAGCCTACCCTTATTATTTATACAAACTTCTTCTTCCATCCACTTTTACAGAAAGACATAGACATAAAGGTTATATTTATTATTATTATTTAAAATATAAATAGATACAGTTATTAAGCTAGAATACAAATAAAAATTATATATCTAAAATTCAGGCATTTAAAAATATCATTACTAACGTAATTATGATGACAGTAAGAGAACCGATTTCTAGAATCACTTTGTCTTTTGCTTCGACATTTTAGAAGTTTTGGATCTACGAAAATACATATCGTTGGGATAGGGTGTTCTACCCTTCTCATCAAAGACTATTTTTGCAACTAATTTCATTCCACAGTCCTCGTGTTTGTCGATATTTTCTTCAGGGACCAATTGTACCCTTTGCATGTAAAAATGCATATCTTGATTCATTGGTAAAAGCATTGGCATGAATTTCTGATATCGTCTTTTTTTCAGATATACTTCCCACTGTTCTTTCAGTTCTGGATTATTTCCCATGGTCAGTCTCGTCATCTCTCGCCTTTTTAGAATGTTATCGTTGTAAAGCGGAAGAACATCGAAGGTTTCATCCATTATGAGATTTGATTTCTTCACAAATTAATGTTTTTTTTCCGTTGTATCGAAGCTGTCAAAGTAAAGACAGAATGGTTTCATTTGTTTACACGTCAAAAAGCAGATAGATTCTGACAAAAGAATTTTGTTTTGGTAGTTACCTACGTTTAACTGAAATTTATTTTTTGTTTAATTTAATGTGTTTGTTTAATTAGTAGTTTTTCCCGTTATGGTTCCCGACCTAGCTTGTATTTACGACGTCTTCTTTATCTATCTTTTACTCTTAATTGGCTAATTGGTAACCTAACTTATGATGGAAATAACGAATCGAGCTGGAGACGGTTGTCACGGAAATTACAAAAAAAAAAATGTTTGCAGAATTCCTGACGCCAGAACTCACCGTTGTGAAATTTGTAGTATTAGGATTTCCTTCCACAATTACCTCCGCCAAAAAAATATCCCAATCGACTTTTGCATTGACACCATGTATTTTATTATAACATGAGTTTTTAAAAATTAAAATATTTATAATTTTTTTTCCAAGAAAGATAAAAACAAAATCGAAGTGTGCAATTCGCAGGTAGAGGTGAAACTCGAAAATAAAAATGCTTATTTTTTTGGATTTCGTAGGATTCGAACCTCCATTCGCTAGATGTCTGATAATTGAATTTACCGCATTATATTAGAACCGAGGGCCGTCCAATAATAAATTTTAGTGACGCACTTCCGTTTCATCCGAATTTCAAATCACAACGAGGTTAAAGAAGTTTCACTTCAATAATATAGAATTTTTAACTAACTAACTAACCATCACGCCGTTTCCCCGCAGGGGTAGGCAGAGAGGACGGACCGCCAAACATCCCGGTCTTTGCACACATTCCTTTCCTCGTTTACATTCATACAACGTCTCATACATTCTCTTCTATTATTCTGACTCTTGACATGGCCCGACTTAAGGATCTGATTCACTTGGTCGTGCCATGTCTTTCTTGGGCGTCTTCGACTTCTTCTACCATTCACATTTGCGTAATATATTCTCCTTTCACTCCTTTCCTCGTTCATTCGCTTTACATGCCCAAACCATCGGAGCGTTCCTTTCTTGATCTTACTCATTACGCTCACATCAGCCTTTGCATTCTTTGCGGATTTCCACATTTCTCACACGATCATACATGGTTTTATCACATATACGTCTCAGAGATCTCATTTCTACAGCGTTCAGTCTACTTTCATCCTTCCTCTGCCAGTTCCATGCCTCTCTGCCATACATCAGGGTAGGTACGAGTACTCTATTATGGACGGCTAGTTTCGCATCTTTGGACAGTTTTTTGTTGGTGCCAACAACGTTTAGTCCTCCATTAATAGAGTTACCTGCATTCAATTCTAAATATGTTTATTTGCACTTCAATGATAAAGGATTTTTAAATATGTTTAATTTTTAACACGGGAGGCTAATCACTAATGGGAAAATAATTAACCTAATTGCGTTTGTCGTCTTATGAATGCTCAGCGGAGGGTCTCTTTGAGAAGAGGACGGGGCGTAGGAGGGTTTTAAGAGATCCATGTTGTAGGAATCATTCTATAGCTGAGCTACTACTTAAGAACGAATCGGTGTACTAATCGCACCCGGGGAATAACAATGGCACAACTCCAAAAATGGCATTTTTGAGTTAATTACGCAGACGTGTTCCTGCATATATTTTTTATTCTCGAAATTCTTAAAAATATTATGGTGGCCTTAAAAGCGAACATTTTATTGTCAATTTATAATGTCTTACTTAAATTCAAGCGAAAATAGTGGCACAATGATCATTGAACCATTATTATAATATTAAACCTAATAAATATTAATATCCTGCTTTTCAACTTTAGTAAAAACTATTTTTTATTGGCTAATAAACTGATTTAATACACTCAAACGAAATATTCAATATTTTGCTTTCCTGAAAAAAGAGGTTTTTTTGAGTTGCGCCATTGTTATTCCCCGGGTGCGAAATGTTGGGCGCGATTTTGGCGTGTTTCCTGACGTCGACGCCGAAGCGATTAATGAAGCCGGTTCCTCTGAGCATGAACCATTGAAGTAGAGGTATCTTTCAACGGTAGCAATCTTCCGAACGGGCCCATCATTGATAAGCTTGGTGTAACCCTAAGTGACCAGCTCAGGTATGGGGACTCCATCGAAGCACACAACTGCTAACCCTGTACAAATCACAAGTTCGCCCCACGGTTGAATTTGGCAGCACATCTGGTCTGGAGCTCCAAAATTCCTGAAAAATACCCTCGACTCTGTGCAAAAACGGTTGGTCCGCTTAATAGATTCTCCCATCTTAACAGACGGATTGCAATCTTTAGAACACAGGCGTCGGGTGGGAATGCTATCCGTGTTCTACCGGTACTACAATGAAAGATGCTCCGAGGAACCAGCATCATTGATCCCTTCGGCACCGGTGCATAGTCGGGAAACACGCCAAACGCGTGCCCAACATTTGTACACGATTGACATTTGTCACATGAGAACGGGTCGTTTCTTCGACTCGTTCTTGTGTTCAACAGCTCGGCTGTGGAATGATTTGCCGGCCTCTGTGTTTCCTCCGTCCCACAACATGGGTCTCTTCAATACCAATGTTCATTCCTTCCTCTCCTCAAAAAGACCCTTAACACAGCATCCCAGATGACATAGGCCCTGAGGGAAATTATTTTCCTCAGGGTCTCCTGTGTGGAGTTAATGTAAAAAAAGGTAGAAAAGGATAGCATTCTCTCATGACGCCTGTTCTAAAGTACTTAAAAATTACAAATATTTTACTACTAATTATGTAATTTTTTATCGTAAGTATCTTTATCGTAAGTGCCAGACTCACACAAAACACCTAAAAAATCGCATTCTTAAACCGTTTTACGTCGTTACCGGAAAGAGAGAGTATAAGTTAACGTAATTCATGTAAAATTTATACTGACTTAACGTTAACGGGAATGTCTATCAGGTTTACTTTAAATTTAAGTTAACTTTAACGTTAACGGGGTCGTTCTATCACGTTTACTTTAAATTTACGTTAACTTCATCTTTAATGGGACCATTCTATCACGGGGATGCAATAACTAGATTTGCGAGGAGACGTGAAACTTGATCCGTGGGGACACGAAACGGTGGGGGAAGTGGTGTAATCTAAAACCTTTTTATTGCCTGATATACGGACTCGAGATGGTGAGGATTTTAAAAATGTTATCCATGCTTAAGAACTTTTTTTACCTTGAAATTAAATGTTTCATTGAGCCTGTAATGGCCCGAGGTAACGTTATGTTTTTATGTTACGTGATTTTAGCATTAGAGAGATTGTTTAGTAAGGTTCTAGGAAGTGTAGAGGGACAGGATAAAAATTTTCATTTTTATATATTTATTGTTATTAAGTTTATTTTGTAGAACTCCGTTTTAATTTTTTATTTATTTCATAATAATATTATTATTCAATGTACAAAAACAGTTTATTATAAACAAGTTCTTCTTCTGCTTCGTAATTATTATTATGCGTCACAGCTGTTTCGCCCTCTGAAGGCATTATCAAACTGTGGTTGTTACCACCTACATACAGTCGATGTATTTAGGTCATTTCTAGACAGGTACTTATGATGAAAAATTAATAGATTTTTTTTATGTGCCCCTAAACTTCTAAGTAAAATGACTCAAATATTAATGGTTAAGTTTCCCAATTACTGGATTATTTAAATTTGACTGAAGGTCGTTAATTATTCCATAAAATAAACCCGTGATGAATCATCAGGATTAACCTCATAAAGTCATAATACAATTGATCTTTGAAATTTGAAATGGACGTCATTATGCTCTTGAATAAACCCACGATGACTCATGGATTTACTTCATAGCAGAGTTAGGTATTTGCACTAGGTTTGAATGTATCTAAAAGTCGCGAGCGAATTATATTTGTTTGTTCATTAATTAAAATAGTTTTCTGATAATTAGAGTTTTTATTAATTTTTAACTGCTCTAACAGATTGAGTTGGCGTCTTAAAATTTTCATTTTTATTATTTTTTTATATGAATACCGCACAAGAGTCATAACTGCTTCTACCTGAAGTCATTGAGACTATGGCATCCCCGATTGGGGTATGTTGTAAGGCTGAAGGTAGTGGGGAGGGAAAGGAGATAGGGAAGAGGAAGGTGGGGAAGCACCTGGCTATTCAGATCTGGTCACCAAACACGGCTAATGCCATTTCAAGCAACGTTTCAATTATGGTAATGTATGTTTCGTTGAAACGAAGTCCCTGGCTATTCAGATTTACTACCCGCGGTCTCTTCCCCTCCCGTTTTCCCCTTCCACATTCCTCGACTCCCCTCCTCCCAAACTTCCACCCTCCCTTGTCCAATGTCCCGCGAGCACCCCACCACTCTTCTCTCGTTCTCCTCCCCCCCTCACGGATTCCCCCCCCCCCACGAGGATTTCCCTCCCCCTACCGCCTTACCACCATGCCCGTAAACCTTTGAAATATACAAATTGTATTTAAAAATTTCATGACTGAGCTCACCATTATACATAGAAACCTTCGAAGGCGTGCGCAAAACAAATTTCTGAAGTTTCATCGCAATGAATAAATGATTTGGCGACCGCGTGAAAAAAGAAAAATGTATTTTTATGTATTAAGAAGATAAAATTATTGTAATGTATAATCATTGTTGGATGATTATAACAGCGTCCTTTTCGTGAGGAAATCACCTCAAGGGCGTATGAATTATAATTTAATTAATAATATTTTAAATTTACGAACAATTTCGAACTGGTACCGCCGCCCGGTGACTATTAATTCGATTACCAACACCTCTACCATGGTCACAACAAGTGGTTCATCACGTTTGGTGACTTAGCAGGGATGCTCGGGTTCATGGGGTAAGGTTTGTCAAGGTCTAGGTGGCGGATGACTTGAACACACTGAAACCCAGAATCCAACCCCCCTCCCGTACGTTTTTTCTTTCCTGATCTTCCTTTCGTTTCTTTCCTTAAAAGTAAATTCCATGCAGCATCCTCAAAAATGATATAGGCCTTGAGGGAAATTATTTTCCTAAGGGCCTCCTCCTGTATGGAGCTAATGTAAAAAAATACATATACCTAGTTGTGGTGTCTTGAAATCGGGTAGTAAATATAACATCTGTTAATGTTACAATGTTTATTGGTTGCCAGATTAATATGGAGAGAGCGCTCAATAGCGGTACATCCCTTTTATACTTCCCATACTCGCTATCTCGCTCTCATGCCGTCACCCTCATACACATACGTCACACCCCCACACTTAAAACCTAATTACATACATTTCTTTATTCACAAATTTATACAAAACAAAATATCTAAATATTTCCATTCCATAGTATATGTAATTATTCTTGTTCTTCACGTGTAGCGTGGGCGTTGACCTCGAGGGCGTAACCTCCCCTCCCATGGTGTAGGTGACCTACAAAAATTTGAGGAATTAGGAAATTTGGTCATGTCCACATCCGAGAGTGGACCCAGGTCCAGCAAATCATCAGACCTGTCACACTCCCCCCACCTAACCTTCCTCTCTGAAATCTGATCATGGTGACGTTTCCAAATTTGTCCCGTAGACATAATTTTAACTAAATAAATCCTATTCCCCAATCTTTTAAAAATTTTTCCTAAAATCCATTTATTATCATTACTTCTTAAATCCCTGGTTAAAACTTTAGAACCAACCTCAAAGTACTTTTTAAATTTTCTTCCTCTATAATACTTTTTCTGTTTATGCTGGCTCAATAACATTTTGTTTTTAACCGTGTTGTCAATTCCTTTAAACCCTTGACTCTCAACATTATCCACTATTGGAATAATCGTATTAAAAATTGATCTAATCTTCCTACCCAACATTAATGTACTAGGCTCAATGCCCGTAGACATTGAAGGCGTATTTCTAATATCAACTAAAAATGTCAAAAGTTTATCTTCAAAATCAGTAGGAAATTTATTATTTACCATAATTTTTTTTAAAAAATTCTTCACTGTTTTAACCCCATTTTCAGCTAAACCGTTAGAAGCAGGATGCTGTACAGCTGAAGTCAAAGATTCTATATTATAATTATGACAAAATTCCTTAAAAACTGACGATGTGAAAGCTGTACCATTGTCACTTACAATTTGTTCCGGGATTCCGAACATAGAAAATAATCTTTTCAAAACTTTTATTGTACAAAACGAATCTTCCTTATTTACAATATGACAGTCTATCCATTTTGTAGTTGCATCAACAATAATTAAAAAATTATGACCTCCCAACGGTCCCATGAAGTCAATATGCAATCTACTCCAGATTAAACCATTTATTGGCCAAGGTGCCAACTCAACTTTACACGGAGTAGGTAAACATTCCATGCATCGAGCACACTGTTTCACAGTTACTTCTATATCATTGTTCATTCCGAGCCAAAAAAAATAATTTCGAGCAAGACTTTTCGATTTTACAATGCCTAAATGTGATTGATGTAAAAAATTCAATATAATTTCCCTTAATTCCCTTGGAACTACAAATTTATTATTATAAAATAAACATGAATTATAAGTCGATAATTTATCCCTAAAATACCAGAATTTCAATAAATCATCCTTTAAGAACTTTTTATCCGGCCAACCATTTGCTGTGAACTCGATAATGCTCGCTATATTTACATCATTAATCGAAAACTGTTTCATCGTTTCCGCATTTAATGTTGTTTCTGACTCGATTATGTTCACAAACTCTGACTCAACCGTATTCACGTTTAAAGAATCAATATAATTTAAAAAATAATCGCTAGCATCAATATCGTCGCTACACACATCTAAATTATCCTTATTATTAATCGGCATTCGTGATAAGAAATCCGCTTTGTTATCACCTGACTTAATATGCTCTATACTATAGTCAAAAGTCTGGAGTATTAGGGCGTACCTCTGCAGACGGTTAGCGGCCAAAACGGGTACTTGCTTATCCGTGTTCAAAATGTGTACTAACGATTTATTGTCGCAAGCCAAAACAAATTTATTGCCGTATAAATACTGAAAGAATTTCTTCAACCCAAAAATTATAGCACACGCTTCCTTATCTAAAATAGAGTACTTTAATTCTGTTTCTGACAATAATCGGCTAGCAAATGCGATAGGTCTCTCTAAACCATTATCATATACATGGCAAATCACCGCTGATAACGCTTTTTCAGATGCGTCTGAAATAAGTTTAATTGGTAAATTAGGATCAAAATGCACTAAAATATTATCTGACGTCAGCAGTTTCTTAACTCGCTCAAACGCAATATTACATTCCTCAGACCACACATATTTTACTCCCCTTTTTAACAAGTTATACAATGGAGACAAAATACCTGAAATATTATGAACAAAAGCTCTATAATTTGAAATAACCCCAAGTAAACTCCTAAGTTCTGAAACATTTTTCGGTACTGCCATTTGAGTAATCGCACAGATTTTATTTTCTAAAGGCATAACTCCTTTCCGCGAAATTTTAAAACCTAAATATTCTATCTCAGTTTCTAGAAAAGAACACTTATTTTCATTAATAGTTAATCCACAATCACTTAACTTGCTAAGTACAGATTCACAAATAGAGAATAATTCCTCTTCAGAATTTTCAAACAACAAAATATCATCTAGAAATATACGAACGTTACGAAGTCTACCTACTACCGCCTGAATAACTTGCATAAATATAGCCGGGCTTGTGGTCAAACCGAAAGGCAACACTTTATACCTGAATAAACCCACATGCGTACTTATCACACATAATTTCCTCGACTTCTCGTTCAACGAAATCTGACCAAAAGCATTACGCAAATCTATTTTAGCAAAAAATTTCGCACCATTTAAAGATGAAATTAAATCTTCTATACGAGGCAATGGATATTTCAACTTCGCTAACATAGGGTTTAATGTGGTTTTAAAATCAGTACAAATTCTAATTGAACCGTCTTTCTTTTTTACAACAACAATCGGACTAGCCATATCACTTATTTCTACGTTTTCAATTATATCTTCACGTAACATCTTATTTAATTCCTCCTCTACCTTTCCACGTAAACTAAAAGGTAACGATCTTGGATTCACAAACTTTGGCCTGAACTCCGAAATAACTTCGATGTTAGCTTCATAACCTATAAGCCTACCCGATTTTTCTGAAAACACATGAGCATATTTTTTCTTTAAACTATCACGAAAATTTAATTGATTATCACAACTAGTCTCACTGGTATTTACCGAATTTATTCCACTTAATCCGATACCGAAAACTTGTAAAAAATTTCTACCAACAATCGTAGAATTACCGTTTTTAATTATTATAAACTGCGTATCTACACTTTTATTTAAAAATAACACACTTAAATTAACTTTACCTACAATATTTAACCGTTTCCCGTCATATCCTGACAATTGAATATCGCATCTTTCCAATTTACAAGAAACAAAATCTTTTAAATACACTTCATATGGAATTGCATTAATCTCATCGCCGGTGTCAACAATCGCTCGCAGAACAGTGTTACCAATAATGAGATCTACGAATATCGGTTCCGGCCCCGTGCCGTCATGCAACATAAAAACCGAATTTAATCGTTTATTCTTATTACCTACATTAATTTTACTGTTTTTACACACATTACTAGGATGACCCGATTTATTGCACCGATTACAAAAAATATTCTTCCAACAATCTTTCTGCAAATGATTCGTTTTTCCGCACAAAAAACATTTTTTTAATGCAATATTTACTGGCGTCTTACTACGCACTGCACTTTTAAATCTGATCGGACTATCCGACCTGGATTTACGGACAACATTACTATCCTTATGCACAACATTTAAATTCGTATCAACTTTCTTAAAATTAACAACATGTTCCCATGAAGCTGCTAACTGAACGCATTCCGAAAAAGAAGTATTTACCCCCTCAACGAACAACTTATGTTTCAATTTTTCATTGAAAATTCCAATAATGAATATGTCTTTTAAACAAGATTCCAGCCTTAATTCAAAATTGCACGTCAAACTCAGTCCTCTCAACCTAGCAGCGTAATCTTTAATAGATTCGTTAGCTAGCTGTTTACACTTATAAAATAACTCACGCGACTCGAAAATATTTTGAATAGGTTTGCAATGTGAATCAAATAATTTACATAAATCATCAAAAGAACAAACAGAAACCTTTTTAGGGAAACATAGATCACATAATAAAGAGAAAGTTTCTTCGGTGAGGCAACTCAGCAAAAATGCTCTTTTGCGTTCTTGTGATAACACTTTGTCATCATGTAAAATGAGGGCCTGATCCAGTCGTTCCTTGAACAATGACCAGTTTCCCGTTCTGTAACAGAACGTCCCCAAATTCTTACAAACACCCTCCATTGGGGGAAGAGCTGAAACAAAATAATCAAGACTACTTATCTCAGCACTTCCAAGAAGGCTACACTCCGAGGTCCACGTTCCACGTTCCACGTGCACGCCACCCAGAGCTGTAGATCACCGTCCCCGTCTGGCTCCGTCTCCCGACAGCTGCGGATCCAATCCCTCTTCTCCGAGGTCTTCCTTCCCAGACTGCAGCGACGGAAACCAAGTCCTGGTTCCCGGCTAATCCACACGATGATCCAGTCCTTGACCCGATCCTTGATCCGGTCCTTTTGTACCCCGTTACACGGTGTACCCGAACGACAATAATTTTGTAATTTGTCGGTCCCACACACGCGAATACTTGCGTGTGGCTGCTCCAATTTCTTCTTAATGCGATCGCTTCCTGCGATCGCTTCCTGCAATCCTGACAACAATCCGTCAGATCCCGAAATCTACCGCGTAGATTCTTCCAATTTACGTAAAAATTTACGAACTACCGAGCTGCGCCAACTGTGGTGTTGGCGGGTAGAAAATAATATCAAGATGTTACGATGTTTATATGTTGCCAGATTAATATGGAGAGAGCGCTCAATAGCGGTACATCCCTTTTATACTTCCCATACTCGCTATCTCGCTCTCATGCCGTCACCCTCATACACATACGTCACACTAGTTGATATAATCTACATCGTTATACTCAGAAAAGGTAGTATACCGTGTGAAGTCTAAAAAAGACAAGATTTTTGAACAGGACAATCGATAATGATAAACCATAACGGCGCCATTAAACAAGAATCAATATAACTAAAATATAATATAGAATAGGAGGCAGTTCAGGTAATTCGGAGTGCACATACCACTATATAAGGAGGTAATCAAAACCAAAGAATTACCGGAAACTTGAGGAATACGGCTTATTATAGTATATTGAAAAGGAGTTAAAATTCATGAAAGGTACGATTTTTTAAATAAGTTTGGTTTTAAAGCCCGTTTGAATTCAGCCAATACAACGATAATGATTTCAAAAAATTTCCCTGAGCCGCAGCCGGTGGAATTTATATCGTTCCCAAATTGAGGAAAATTGAATTAAATTGAGAGGTAAGGGAGAATAATGAAACAAAAAGGTAGGGAACCACCTTTCTGTTCAGACCTTCTCAATTCACACGGCTTAGGCTATTATGAACACACATTCGATAATTTGGTAACATTTTACATAATTTCAATTCGTTGGTAATAGGAAACTAAAATTTTATAAAAATCTTACCAAGTCAATGAAAACTATGGACGAATTTAAGAATTAACATAATTTCCTTACCACATAACGAAACTCGTCTCCCTTTCATAAAACAGCACATTTTATTTACCTTGGATTAAACCAGCTGTTCTACCCTGTTGACAGGGACTCATCCAATTTCTCGTCCCCATTATACTAAGCGCATTTAACTAGAGTGGATCTCCAATGCACTTAGTCAGGGCTACACCAGCGCGAAGGGAACATCACAAAAGCAAAAAAAACTGTAGAATAAGAATTGTTGACATTTGAGGAGTGAATAGAAACATTACTTAGCTTTCTTTACGGAAATTTTCTTCTTATGTTACGTGAAGGGGGTTAAAAGACACGAATTTCTTTTCAGTCCAACTGAGGTAGAAAGTTTTTTGTTTAACCGTTACGCGCCAAACACAGATAGCGGGGGAGGGGAGTGGTCTCAAACGGCTTGTTTAGTTTAGTGATAAGAATTCGCTTCACGGGACCGCGGCGTGCATTTTGCGTGCGAGCGTTTTATAAAAACAACGATTCCTACTATTGTTCGACGTTTCTACAGGATACATTTTCATCTAACCACTGAGAAATGTGCCAAATGCAATTTAATCACGCTTTGGGTGCGCATGTTTAAACAGACTCGGAACACAATTCCGGATCAATCAACTGGGTTCAAAAGGACATCGAGGATGAGCACGAATGCCGACCGCGTTCGCAAGTCAAGGAATTGTCTGTCCTTACTTTTCTGAAGACGACCGTGGTCGCGCTCGGACAGTTAATTCTGATCGATATTGCGATATGATCAGGACTTTTCTGGCTGCAGAAATGCAAAATCAGATCGGCTACAACTGCAACACGTTTTTCCAACAAGATGGAGCCATTTCTCATGTTACAAATGACTCCTTAGCTGCTCTTCACGAATTATTCCCTGAAAGAGTAGTAAGTCACCGAGGAGATATGTACTGGCCACCGAGGAACCCAGATTTAACGCCTGCTGATTTTTTCCTACGGGGCGACTTAAAAAGTAAAGTTTACAACCCATCGCCACCCAATCTGGATGTTTTAAAGCAAAGAATCGTCGACGAAATTAAAGCTATTCCAAGAATGATGTTCCGGCGAGTGATTCAAATTTTTAGTGCCAGGCTAAATGAGTGTGAAGAAGTGGACGGTGCGCACTGACAAACGGTGTTTTTTTATAAATAAAATTTTAAAATATGCTCTTTAATTTAACAACAACTTTTAAAGAATTCTGGTGTTTTATTTTTAAGTATCAAAAACGAAATAAAATCTGAAACACCCCACATATTTTCCGATTACTCCGTATTCAACGAATTCAAGATGTAATTTATGAAAAAGCTCAATTTTCAATCCGTTTTTATTATCCGGGTCCATTAGCTTAATGTTATCATACGTGAATGTCCTTACGAGGCGTTCTAGGCACACTATGCATCTTTGTGTAGAAACTAACAACACTAATTACAAAGTCTACCCACTTCGAAATATTACTGCACTAAAACATTTGTAATGATTCCTCGCTGATCCAAGACAAATTTGATAAATTTGGGAGGCGGGTATCGGTACCGCCACCTCTGATTCCCAACACCGCTGCTGTAGGTCGCCTCAGGGGGTTAGCTGCATTTGGTGATTTAGCAAGGGTGTTCGGGTTCATGGAGTGAGGTTTGTTAGCAGATGCATCTGACCACCAATTGCTTTGCAGGCCCGATCGAGAGAGACTGGTTGAGGGATATATTTTGACTTCTCCAGCAGAACTCTCGTGGAACATTGCTTTGCACCATAGTGAGTGAGATGGATTCACACATCCGTCACTCCTGGATTTAATGACCGCCAAATTCTTACCTATCCCTCGTACCTTTTTCTTCCAAGACCTCCCTCTCCTTCCTTTCTTAAAAATATCAAAAACATCGCCAAAGATTAACAAAGGCTCCGGGGTAAATTATTTTTTCAAAACCTCCTTCCTGTGTGGAGCTAATCTAAAAATATTTACATAATTGTTTTAAACAATACATAAATAAACTCCTTGGTGTTAACCATCATCCAGAGTCCATTGCCAATCTTGACAAATAGTCATATTGCGGTGTATACAGATGTTTTTATATCTATGTATGTACGACGTACGTGCGAGTTCAAAACAATGCCTGTATTCAGTCTCCCAGGGGATGGTTTAGCCTTGTCGTCAACTGAGACCCGTATCTGAGCTAGTCCCTCATGGGTACACTGACAGTGTAAATAGAGTGCTTGTTGGGTCTGTCGCTTCCAATAAAGGATAAGATTTTACATTTATTTCCAATCAAATGAACACGCTTTACTTCAGTGAGTATCAAAATAGCACGTTTTCATCAGAATCTTATCAAATTTGGCGCCTTTATTATTACCGTAACGATTACGATTACGGCACCGTGACGGCAAAACAAGCATTAAACATAAGTTTCTTATCGCTTTAATGCTGCAGCTTTTTCTTACACATTAAGTAATAGTGATTCACAAGAAAAGACACACAAAAAATATCTGTGAATGTTTCCTCTAAAGTACTATTGTTTTTCCTTTGGAGGAAACAGATATATCTTATTACGCCTCAGCTACGGCGACGTGAAGTTCGTTTCAATTTCATTAAGTTTGTGAGGGAGATGTATGATAATGATCATATGTTTCCTTTAAGGGGTTGCAGACATACGTTCACTATTTGTCTCATTTTCGATTGTTGTTATTTAGTGTGTGAAAAAGAACTGCTGCATTATTTGTTTAAAAACAAATGCAAAACCATCAGCGCATTGACATTTGGCGTTTACGAATTTTTAGAATTCACTCACACTTCAATATTAGCTTTGTAATTATATTCAATACTTTCAAAATTATCCTGTCGGCTAATAATATTGTAGGGGTCTACCGAGACGTCACAATGCGGTGTGGAGAGAGATCCAAGGAAATTATGACTTTTTTTCCTCATCTTTTGAAAGAGCTACAGCATTTTTGTGATAAGAAACTTATATTTATTGCCCTTTTCTTGCCATCATGGTACCATAATCGCGAATCATCATGGTAATTATAAAAGCACTCAATAAGTTCTCTTGGATATTTAATGCGCTAATTTTGAAGCGTTAAAATGCAAATATCTTTGAAATATTAGGTCCTTACATATGAAATTGGCGTTTGGCCGTACTGGCAACTTTGATCTCAAATATCTACTCTTTGGTTAGGAATTTCAAATTCAAATTAATACAGCTATTTACTTATGTATTTGTGTTTCAAAAAATATAATTCATTTGTTTTTTCCTTAATTATTTTTTTTCTTTGCGTCACTTAGTTTCCAAATGGAAAACTTGGCACCAATGCTGCAGAAACGGCTCGAAGGATTAATGATGTGTATGGCGATGGTACCGCAAAATAAAACACAGGTTACCAAATTAGATCAGCTTCAATTGGAATGTCTAAGACATCCACCGTACTCTCCGGACCTCGCCCCAACAGATTACCATTTTTTTCAAAATTTGGAATACTTCTTGCAAGGGAAAAAATTCAACTCCGATGGGGCAGTCCAAACCGCCTTCAAAGATTTTATTTATTCCCGTCCGAATGGTTTTTTTAGTAAACGGATCGATGAACTACCTATGAGATGGCAAAAGTGCATAGATAGCAATGGTACAAACTTTGAAAATATATTATATTAAAAAAAATTGACTTCGTGTTCCTCCCATACAAAACGCTAATTTCATATGTAAGGACCTAATATTTCAAGATGTGGATTTAATGTATTATCATATAGCTACACAATAGGCCACTTGCGTGGATTTCATAATAACTTGGAAAAAATCGTGTGGATAGATTTTTACTAAGATTACGAAAATGTTACTAAAAATTTATAGAAATCTTACAGGTTTTTTAATTTTTAAATAAATAAAACCGTTATTTTGGCCCGTGACGTCACTACATGAAAATGTTCCGTTTCTGAAAATATGCAATTAATTTTATAAAATTCCACACTGAATAATTTTTTTATATGGCGACACTTTGATTTCCGACGAATTTTTGTATTTGACATTTAACATTCACTAGATTTATTGTTTATTTTCTGCGAACTTATCGTTTAATTTGACGTTTTGACAGATGTTACGAAGAGAACCTCGTACATTTTATGCCTTCTGTACAAGTTTTAGACGCGTAAAGGTGGTGGAGCAGATTTTAACAAAATCAAATTTTATAATTTATTATTATTATTGTAATTTACAAGCACAAGTTCATTACTTTGGATTTTGTCATATTTAATGTTGAACATTATAACGATTAATGACCAATAAGATGGATCAAGGAAAAAATATTTATGAGTTGTAATATTTTTGGTATATCTCGTTATTCTCCTGTGCCATTCGTTGTTTTTTTTTTAAATGATTTTCTGTAAATTTCTTTACTTAAGCTTTACTTAAAAGACTATGTAATTATCATTTTTTTTGCACCTATAAAATTATGTCTTTTCGGTTTATAAAAAATGGTCTGATTATTCGGATTGAAATTTTCAAAAAATCGCCAGGGTTTCAAAAATCCGATTAAAAAAAAACAAAAATACGGAATGTCTTAGAATACCTGTCTAAGCCGGAAAAAAAATGAAAAATGTGATGCAAGTGGCCTATTTGGGTGCTACTATGGAAAGCCGTATGGCGTATAGGATTCTGCGCAATAGTCTTGCAATACGGCGCGGCGGAGAAGAGTGCTCTGGAGTTCAATCATCCCTTTAGGAATATTTTCGTTTTGCTGAAACCGGAAGAAGTTATATTATATTCATGCCATTTGGATACATTGCCTTAAAAGATAAACCGATGAAAGTATGTTATGCCCGATGTTATCCCAAAACCTAACCTAACCTAACCTAACTTTACGAATTTCTTTCTTAAACAATTTGACATTGGCGTGTCTGGAGGAAGCAGACGTAAAGTTTTAACCCTTCAGGCTAATTTGTTCGCTTTTCGGAACAACTCATGTAGGTCTCACAGAAATCGCTGTGTCTCTCTTACTATCATGGTTAGAAATATGGTGAATGATGTTAGAATAAGAAAACAGCACACTTTGTATTAAAATCTAAAAATTTACCACAAAATAATTCAAATGTACACCTTTATGAAACCAAAGCTTCCGAGAGCAATTTGAAAAGAAATAATGAGAATTTGGGAATATTTTTATTTCATTGAAGAAGAAGATAACAATAATAATCTAAACGAAAATATGAAAGAGAACAAGACACAGAAAAAAGATAATGGTCGCAACTGGGACTCGAACCCAGACCCTCGTCTAACCGGGATGTGCACGTTAACCAATTTCGCCATTGCCACCCTCTGTCAAACCGTCATAAATTGTCAATCTCATATTTCAAATTTTAGAATTAACAATATTATCTTCAACTAATTGTTTTTCCATATTATGGGCAACTACCCTTTTTATTGAAAGCAATCAGTCTAAGAATTGGTTTGTATCCTGGATAGCGTCTCGGATAAATGTATCTGAATTTATTCATATGGAACTATTGACTGTTTATGAAAGTCAAAATGAATATTCAATTTTTTATAAGAAAAACTCTCTTTTATAACTTTTGAAGGTTATTCCCATCAATGTAATATTGAAGAAGAAAATAACAATAATAATCTAAACGAAAATATGAAAGAGAAGGTTAGACGAGAGGTCTGGGTTCGAGTCCCAGTTGCGACCGTTTTCTTTTTTCTGTTTTTCTGTGTCTTATTCTTTTTCATATTTTTGTTTAGAATATTATTGTTATCTTATTCTTCAATGATACATTACATTGATAGGAATAACCTTCAAAAGTTATAAAAGTGAATTTTTCTTATAAAAAATTGAATATTTTTATAAATATTTTCATGTTAACCGACAAAAAAGACAGTGATTTTAATTTTAAAAAAAGGAATAGGTTATTCATTTTTGAAGCTTTTGTGTTGGCGTTCCAAATTTTTATATTTAAAAATAGTATATTAAAATATAAGTGGATAAACAGGTCTTTAAAACACGCGCGATTTTTCGAGCACGACGGCGTAGCCGAGTGCTCGAAATAAAGCAAGTGTTTTAAAGACCAGTTATCCACGAATACTTTACGCTATTTTTTTTTTATTGGTACACTTTGAAAACGTAAATATTGATATTATTATTAAAAATTTGGAAATAAGAACTATTAATGAATTCGTGATGTGACATCACAATATCTTGTTGTCATGGAAATGAAAAACACAATCATTAATTTGCAATCTGTCACATAAGATTAATAGTTGACATCACAGTTTTTACTAGTTATTGTGTGTTGTAAAATGAGTTCTAACATTGATAATTTATTTATTTATTTATTAACGCCCTTTTTCGGGGCTTTTACATATGAATAGTAAGAAATACACAGTATTTATTGTACATAACTGAACTGCCTTCGTAACAATATTTTATATTTGTTTAAAGATAAATTGAAGATGTCCACTGACTTGGTATACTTGTTTCCCTCCATTAGTATTCTGGGCAAAGAGGAATACATATGGTAGTTAGTTCCAGAATTACTGCACTGAAATAAATCCTGACTTCTAGTATTACGTATTGGAATCCGGAAGCTTATCAATTCGAGCAATATCGGACTGTCAACTAAATCATTTAGAATTTTATACAGAAATACCAAGTCAGTGAAAGTTCTTCTGTCTGACAATTTGAGCATATTCATATCATTCAAAATAGTATTGTAGTTCAACATAATTGCTGGAATACCCATTTTAAAATTAAGAAAACGTAAGAATTTGTTTTGTATTCTTTCAACAGCTTGTACATGTATATTGTAATATGGGTTCCAGACGGGAGAATTGTATTCAAGTTGACTTCTAACATATGCAAGTGACAAAGTAAGTTCTAGACAAGTTCTAAAATATGACAAGTAGGGTGAGTTAGTAAATGAGTTCTAACATTGATAACGACAAGTAGGATGGAAATCGGCAGCTGTGGCGACTGGTTACGTGGAAGAGAGCATTAGCAATAAGAAGAGTGTTTCAAACATTATTGGAACTGCCATTAATGGAAGTGCAGCCTCATTGACTTCCGAGAATACTATTAATTTGAACAGCATTTCCTCCGATTTAAAAAACGGAGGTATTAATATTTCAAATAATATGAACTGCTCTTTTCACATCCATTTAAATAATTAGAATGTAAACGATATAAAAAAGAATGTAAACTTTGAATAAAATTTTTGAAACATTTATTTGACGTTTAAAATATTCCTGTCAGATTTATAGTTAAAAGTTGACATTTAGACTTCACATTTTGTTGATTTGTTGATGTTGCCATGGTAACTTTAAAAAACGCGCGTTCCATAAAGTGCGATTTAAACACGCTAGAGCGTACTTTAAATGAGTAAAAAAGGGCACCAATTAAAAAAAAAATATTAATTTTGAATTAAATAATTTGAAAGCGTATTTTATCATCTTTTCAAATCACATTTTTAGTTATCGGACTCGTTAAGAAATATTCTATTTATTTGGGTTTTATTGCAAACCAGAAATATTTTGCCTTCGACCAAATAGGTCCGAGGCCTGAGGGGATGTAAAAAGGCAACATCACTTTTCTGTTACATAGGTTTGAATCATAGTTGTTGCCTATAATGATTCTCATCTATACAAAAATGTGCAAAATGCGTTTAGCAGAATTTCAAATTCTTTTCAAATCTGTGCTCCAGAAGATAAATGAAATAATTTTTCTTTGTGTCCTTGCTTATTCGATGCGATGAAACATGTTGTAATATTGTGCTTGCATTCCATATAACAAAATAATGTATCCCTTAAATGCGACATACATCCTAAGGAATCTGCAACATGTTCTTGAAACGGCAAAGGAAAACGAGTGCTACAATTGCGATCGTATCACAAAGCTCCTCTTCGCTAAGCGCCTTTGCTCTAACAAAACATCTTGTGCTTGAAACGAAATCAACGGCAGATCAAATAGCTGAAATAACCGGCGTTGCCCGGGATTTATGCAGAGTTTTTCGAAATCAGAATTAGTTAGTGTTTTTCCACAAATTTTGAACGTCAAATGTGTAAAAATTTATTTCTCCGAATAAAACTGTAGTTTCAAGCAATCTTCTTTATATACATATCTACACAGGGAGTAAAGTTGGGATTTACCGGGAGCTACCTACTTTATCAAGTGATTTCTGATATTATTTTGAATAAATTTTTGCACTACAATTTTGGTTCTAGAGTTAATTAAAATGAATATAAGTTGCTTAACGTAACTCACCCTAAAATCAGCAACACCAAAATGTCCTTATGCATCTTCATGTAGAAGTTATAGAGGCAAGTATTTTGTGGAGGTCACCAGTTATAGAGGGTCCCTCTGTATTTTAATAGTTTATAGTTAAATATTAATGATGTATTATGTATTTTAAAGTGTGTAAAGGGTGTGGTAAATCAAATAAGTAGAATGTCGGTACATTACTTACAGGTTTATTAACAATTTACAACTTATGTATGATGAAGGGTGACCTTCTCAGATGGATCAAATAGGGTGACCTTCTCAGATGGATCAAATCGTATGTGACAAACAGAAGTCAAGCAGTTAGAGCTAAGGGTTTCTCCTCTCGTTTTTTCAATATACCTTCAGGAATCCCGCAAGGATCACATCTCGGACCTCTCTTGTTTATTTTATATATCAATGATATGAGTGAATGCTTTAAAAATTCCAAATTCCAAATTTTTGCTGATGACACTAAAATTTACAAAAAAATCACTAATATTAATGACAGCCTAGAATTGCAAGATGATATTAATAGGCTTGGAATATATTGTGCGAACAACCAACTGTTCCTTAACCTAGAAAAATGTAACACAATATCATTCACCAAAAGCATAAATCCCCTAATATTTTCGTACAAAATCAATGACGTAGAGATAAAAAGATGTTGTGAAGTGAAGGACTTAGGAATAATTATGGACTCCGGAATGTCTTTCCGAACACATATAAATTCCATCTGTGACAGGGCATACAAACTTCTAGGATTCATCATAAGAGTGACCAAACCATTCAGGTCACCACACGTAATCAAAATACTGGTCTCTTTTGTTCACTCAATATTAGAATTCGGATCAGTCATATGGAATCCCCAATACAAAGTTAATATTGAAAGGTTAGAAAGAATTCAAAAAAAGATACTGAAACACCTAGACTTTAAATCCTTTCGAACATCAGAAAGCCTAAAAGACTCATTAACATTCCATAATTTATCAACCTTAGAAGATAGAAGAAATATATCCGACCAGAAATTTCTATTCAAAATTATTAACAACGTTGTTGACAACAACTATCTTCTGGAACACATTAATTTCCACTGTCCAATAAGAAACACAAGGTCAAACCAACTATTCCACATCCCACACTCAAAAACAAATTACACACAACATTCATTTCTCCGAAGGACGTGCACAAAATACAATGATATCTTTTACGACGCTGATTTTTTCCATTTGTCCTCAGGCCAATTTATTAAATTCATAATAGAAAAAATCAAAACAAATTGTTAATTATGAACTCTCCACCCCTGCTGCATGTTTTCCTTCTTTTTATAATAATAATAATATTTGGATGATTTACATATCCCACATGCTTTAATTTGTGTATTTTTTTTTCATTTCTGTTGTACATATATATATTTTTTCTTTTTTTCTACCACTTATGTTTTCTTTTATGTTTTAATCTATGTTTATATATATTATAAATTTTAGCGGAAACTTCGCTGGTTAATGCAACCATGTAATATGTTACTCTATTATGAAAATATGTATAACTGTTTGTTTCCTTAATAAACTAAAATAAAAAATTAAATATTCCTCTATATTTTAGTATTTTACAATAATAATAATGTGAAGGGCGATCAAACACGATTTGCAAGTGAATCTTGACCGGCAGTTTAAAACAGAATGAGCGGCAGGTTTTTAATGCCTCGCGGAGAAAGTTCTTGTGACTTAAAAATGGATTGGATTGGCTGCTTGGGGACCAATCGAATAGCCAGCCGACTGCGATTCCGTGTCCTTTGTTCGACCTCCACATCAGCCACCTTCCCGACCTCCACAAAGTCAATAACATAAATCACAACATGTACCTATTGCGAAATATTACTGCACTAAGACATTTTTGGTGGTCCCTTGCTAAGTTAATAATTATCCAATGAAACAAGACTAAAAGTACAGACCGAAGGTCTTGTGGAAGAAAAACTTACACTGCTTACCGTTGGCGTTAGTCAAATAGTAATGCACGCCGCTGTGAAAATACTGAACACAAACAAGTTTGCAACCGCACGCTTGTTTTGGTAAGTGATCAGAGAGTGTAATCAACTAACCCTTGAAAACCCTTTGCAAAATCAGGCAATAACTTAGGGATAAATATTAATTATTTTATGTCAGAAGTAAACTTACAAATAAAAGTAAAGTTAAGTGTGAGAATGGTTTTCTTGGTACTCCTGCATTTTGAATATGCAAGAGCGAGACGGCAGAAACAGTGTATAAAAGGTGATGGATGTTCCTGCTCGCTCTCCTTACTCACAGGCAGCTCCGATACAGCACGTAGCTTAGAACGCCGACTTTATATTGTGTAAATAATTGTTCATCTCGTCCACGCGCGTTTCATTACGATCTGCAAGATCACATGTCACGCCTACACGCAAAAGTCTAAATAACATAAAGAAATCCTGCAAATACGAAGTCTTGTATTTGTATAGGGCTAGCAGATTCTTCAACGATGACCAGCTGCTAACACTAAACATATCTCAAGTACGCTAACAGTAGAATTTGGTGCAAACCTCTACTTGCGCCCTACAATACTTGATAAACCTACTCGATTCTGAGCAAATGAGGGCTGTCTGTCTGATTGACATTCCATTGTTAACAGACCGATTGCCATCTCTAATGCACCAACGCAATTTGGGATTGCTGTCTGTCCTAGAGGTGACCCGGTGGACCGGTGCATGAGAAATGCCAAGGACACGGGCGGAACACCCGTTATTGGTGTTCTATGAGGGATAAGATAGAACCAGTTTTATGAGATGTCAAATGATGAAAGATATGGCGTTAAGTGGTTCAAGTGGTTAAAATAATATTCATTTTTCGATCTAAAATCTACCATTCAATACATAATGGATGGTTACCTCGAGAGTGTTTTCTCTTGGGGTAAAAATAATCTCGTTGAATTTAATGTTTCAAAGACCCAATCTTGTCTGATTACGTCTAAAAGGGAACGAAATGAAAATTTAGTCTCCTTCAACGGAAGTAATCTTCCGAACAGGCACTCCATTGAAATGCTTGGTGTAAGCCCTGGCGCAAATTGAGCCCAGTCCACGCATGTCCACGCACAGCACCGCGTGACCGAAACCCAGCCTACGTACACGTTTTTTTAATAGTAGCGCACATTTAACACAGCCCACACCCACACCATACCCAACCCACTTCTCGCAGTATGCAAGATGACAGCAAGGCAGCAACTTCTTGTCGATTTAGAATCTGAATCTGAGGATGAAAAAAGATTTTTTTTTTACTTGACCTTCACACTAGAGGCCTTGGGAAAAAATAATTTCCCTCAGGGTCTATGCCATCTTTCGGGATGCTGTATGGAGGGTTTTTTTAAGGAAAGGAAGAAGAGGAAAGTTCTGGGAAGGAAAAGGGCTTGGGGAGTGGGTAGGAATCTGGAGTTCAGTGTGTCCCGGTCATCCGCCTCCAAGACCTAGATAAACCTCACTCTATGAACCCGGGCACCCTTGCTAAATCACCAAACGTAGCGAACCACTTGGGGTGACCTATGGCAGAGGTGTAGGTTATCCAATAGAGTTTCCCGGGGCAGCGGTACCCATTACCGCCTCCCAAATATAAATATATGGATTGTGTGATATCAGTATAATTTACTATTTATTATATACTGATATCAAATTCTTCATTATACTATTTATAATGTAATTTAATTCTTTGGCTATCTTCTCGAACAAATCATCCTTCAGTATTGCTCTAATGTAATCTTCATGAGTTGAATCATATAACACAAGAAATCCTCTAACCATTTCAATTAATTTTTTCATGTTCTAGTAACAAAAACATTGTTCACACAGACAAAACAAGGGAACCACGATCCACGAAACTGTGTCGAAAGCACAACACGCCCACGCGCGACGAAGCTTGGGCCGGACTGGCCGTGGAATGTGTTTAATATGCGCCGCTCCAACAGAAACCATGTTCTACAAAATAACCACGCGAGTGCTGTGCGAGAACTGTGCGTGGACTGGGCTCAATTTGCGCCGGGCCTAACTCTAAGTGACCAGCTCAGGTATGGGGGTTCCATCGAAGCCAGAGTAAAGTTAGCCTCTCAAAAACTGGGCGTAGTGTACAGGGCCCGCAGGTACTTTAATAGTACACAACTGCTAACCCTGTACAAATCACAAGTGCGCCCCACGGTTGAATTTGGCAGCCACCTCTGGTCTGGAGCTCCAAAATACCTGAAAAATACCCTCGACTCTGTGCAGAAACGGGCGGTCCGTTTGATAGTTTCTCCCATCTTAACAGATCGATTGCAATCCTTAGAGCCTAGGCTTTGGGTGGGAATACTATCCTATCGGTATTACAATGGAAGATTCTCCGAGGAATTAGCGTCATTGATCCCTTTGGCACCGGTGCATATTCGGGAAACACGCCATATGCGTGCCCAACATTTGTACACGGTTGACATTTGTCACATGAGAACAGGTGGCTTCTTCGACTCGTTCGAACAACAGCTCGGCTGTGGAATAATTTGCCTGTCTCTGTGTTTCCTCCTTCCTACAACATGGGTATCTTCAAGACCAATTTTCATTCCTTCCTCTCCTTAAAAAGACCCTCCACACAGAATCCCAGATGACATAGGCCCTGAGGGAAATTATTTTCCTCAAGGCCTCCTGCGTGGAGTAAATGTAAAAAAAAAAATAAATAAAAAAATTATGACCGCTCGATGGGTTAATTATCGCCATATTGTAATAAGGTATATTGTGAGAACCTGTTGTTTTCTGGCACAAAACACTCAACTTCTCGACTTCACCCGCTCGCGAGTGGGTTAACAGTTAGACATTAGGTAGTTTTAAGTTACTCGGCAAAGCTTTTCTCAGTACAAACAACGGTAAAAGCTCTCGAGGCAAAAGCACAGTACAAACTAGATCCATTAATATTCACAGCTAAATACAGATGTGTGAATATTATCCGGGTGTTATGAATGTGGTTTAGTTAAGGTTCCTGTTGCGAATTATATGTGAAAATCAGTTCCTCGGTCGTAATTCAAAACACAAAATACACGAGCAGGTAGTATGGTATTACTTCCATAAAATAATAAATAAGGTAATGTAATCATATTTTAAAACATCTATTTTGTAACAATAAGCTACTATTTGTTAAGATAAATGAAGGTATAAAGTCAAGAAACTATTAAACAGCAAAACAACTACTAAACAATCATACTTCCTGAATTTTGTTCTTTGACCCCCAACAGTTACGGAAACCTGAAGTTTTGCCTTAAGGATAAAACTAGAGTAAATGCGGGAAAATTTACGGGTTGTCAATTTTCTTTACAATATAACTAGCGAGAAATGCCACTCAAATAATGCGAGTGTTTTTCCTCACCCATCTCCCTTGTTCCCCGCTTCACCCGTTTTTCCTCCCTGCCACTAAACTATATAAAATACATTCTTTGCGGTGTGTTATGTGTGCGGATGTGAATGTGAAAGGACCTTGTATGTGTTTTGACCACTGCTCAAGTAAAAAGAATGCACATAAGGAAAGGAAAAAAAGGACCCACTGCAGAACCTTGTGGCACTCTGCTATCTTGGCTGGGTTTATTATGCACTTATAACTATATTAGTTGCGGTATGCGGGATTGATTACGGATGCGGTAAGCGGTATATTAGAGATGTTCATGGGGCGATGGTCGATTAAAGACTGAATGTGGGTATGATAAAATGACAGGTATACAGGGATGGGTAGGAAAGGAACATGTGACAATACAAACTACAAATACATGGTCTACGATGTGAGTAAAATGTAGGTAAAGTAGGTAAGTAGTATGTATGTAGGGAAGTGTAGTATGTAATGTGTAAATGTCCAATCACTCACTTTTCAAACAACTCGCGCGCACCTATTGTAAAAATTTGAAACAAATTCCATAACACCAGAGCTCATCAAAAAATAAAGAATCCTTCGCGGGCGTGCCCAAAACAACTCACCAAAGTTTCATTGCAATCGGATGAATAGTATAGGAAATGATAACGCCAGAACTTACAATGATACATGTATAGAAACCATTGCGGGCAAGCGCACACCAAAGTTTCATCGCTTTCACAGAGGTTCAACAGAGGTAAAATATTCATTTTTTTTTATCCTTTTTATTTTAGTTTATTGAGGAAACAAACAGTTATACATATTTTAATAAGAATGTAACATATTACATGGTTGCATTAACCAGCGAAGTTTCCGCTAAAATTTATAATTTATGTATTTAAAACATAGATTAAAACATTAAAGAAAACATTAAGTGGTAGAAAAAAAGAAAAAAAATAAACATATAAACACAAATCAAAGCATTGGGATATATAAATCATCCAATATTATTAGGTCCTTACATATGAAATTGGCGTTTTACCGTACTGGCAACTTTGATCTCAAATATCATATCTTTGGTTAGGAATTCCAAATTCCAATTTATACAGCTATTTACGTTCCTTAATTGTTTTTTTTCTTTGCGTCACTCAGTTTACAAAATTGAAAACTTGAAATATCGCGTTATTTACGAGTACGAGTTCCACCGTGGCACCAGTGCTGCAGAAACGGCTTGAAGGATGTGTATGGCGACGGTGCCGCAAAAGAAAACACAGTACGTTTTTGGTTCCAACGTTTTAGTTCTGGAAATTTCGACCTGCAGAACAAGCCCCGTGGACGACCGGAGACCAAAGTTGATAATGAAGAATTGAAGGCTATTGTGGAAGCGGATCCATCGCAATCCACGTCCGAGTTAGCTGCAGGCTGCGGTGTTAGTGATAAAAGTATTTAATCCACTTGAAGCAAACTGGGAAGGTGAAAAAGCTTGAAAGGTGGGTACCTCACGAATTGAGTGAAGCAAATCAACAAACGCGCGTTAGAACGCTAGACCACATACTGCACAACAGATGGCTACCAAATTAGAGGAGCATCAATAGGAATGTCTAAGACATCCACCGTACTCTCCGGACCTTGCCCCAACAGATTACCATTTTTTTCGAAATTTGGATAACTTCTTGCAAGGGAAAAAATTCAACTCCGATGGGGCAGTCCAAAGATTCAAAGATTCAAGGCAGTTCAAAGATTTTATTGATCGATGAACTACCTACGAGCTGGCAAAAGTGCATAAATAGCAATGGTACATACTTTGATTAAATAAATATATTATATTTAAAAAAATCGACTTTATGTTCCTCCCATACAAAATGCCAGTTTCATACGTAAGGACCTAATATTATTATTGTAAAAAGAAGGAGAACCAACATAATGAGAATGAAAAAAAAAATAACATGCAGCAGGGTGGAGAGTTCGTAATTAACAATTTGCATTAATTTTTTCTGTTATGAATTTAATAAATTGTCCTGAGGACAAATGGAAAATATCAGCGTCGTAAAAGATATCATTGTATTTTGTATAATAAGCGAATTATGTACATACTACATAATTCACTTGCAGGCTCCCCAGCACGGTTGATCGATAAGGATTATTTCGATAAATTTCGGTAACTTCTCATCGATCCGTGGCATTACTGCAGATCGCCAACGGATAAATAACAATAACTAAGTGTTCTTAATATATTCGATATCAACTGTTGTCTGTACGTTAGCGATCTGCAGTTGTCCTAAGGAACGATGAGAAGTTACCGAGTGTTATCCTACCAATCCTTATCGATGCACTACGCTAAGGAGCCAAAAACATCTAGTATAAAAAAAATCTAAATAATACTTTAAAAGAATATTTTTAAGTACATTTAAAATCAGACTTGTAATGTTTTGTACTAAATTATTTTTTTTTCTCTCCTTTTCTTTTCCCTTTGTCTTTAATCATTCATATTCGTATATCGTTGTTTTGCTTTATTTGTTTTCTCTTGTTTTTTCTACTTAAGCAGTATTTTATTTTTATGCTGTACTGTTTGTGAAACTTATATTCAAAATTGTACCTTTTACCGTCCTCTTATGAATTGTACCTTTTACCTTCCTCTTATAAATTGTATGTTTCTACCATCCTTACATGAGTTTTGTAACTCAGCAGGATTGTTCCTGCAAGAATAAAACTATAAAAAATAAAACACACCATTTAATTTGTTGGTTAAAATTGCTCTTTTCGTACACGTCTAGGATTGAATCCTAAAACCACTCTACAGCTTAAAAGCTTTTAGGTTTGTGCTATGGCTACTGTCTTAGTTCTTATTTACAACAACATAAACAACTGTTTTTCGCTGGCAATGTAATTTGTATCAAAACTTTTAAAAACCACATTTAACTGCCTAAAAATCAAACCATCGCAATGTTTGTTCCATTTCGTTTAATAATTTTTCGATAACGGTAACAAATGTTGGAACATTGAGTGACGCGGGGTTGTAACAAATGAATGTATCGTAGGTACATAATTAATTAACACAATTGAAAAATAATTTAAAACTCATTTAACTATCAAAAAGCCAACATTTCGCAATGTTTCTTCCATTTTAATAATAAAATGGCCAATGAGAAGAATAACGAATGTTGAAATATCGGGTGACTTATAATTATTGTAACTAAATACCTAATTAAATAACGTTATTTGTAAAAAATCGGCATTCTGGTACAAAAGCAGTTTGCCAATAAATCAGTGTCGCCCCATTCCCAATCTCAACGCAATTTCTCTATTTAATGAAATACCTGCTCGTTACAGGGCCCTAATCTAAGACAAGCTATCCTCGTCACTTGTCAGCTTGTAGAATGTTTTCACAGCGGGAGTAACCGATATCTCTTGTGTATCTTCTGGTGTCCAATGAACCAATTTAACGAGAATTTGGTATTGACGGACGTGACACTTGACCTCTGAATTATTACTTTATTGAAGACCTAAGAAGTTTCGTCTCTCTTCTGGTAAATATTTTGAACCTGTCTAATTGTTTTGTGAAATTGATACATCTGGTTTATGGTTTGTTACTCAAATTGTTTGATAAACCTGTCCCAGCGAGAGCTCCAACGGACGTCATCGACGTTTAAAACAAATGATCTGACAACTGACGCATCGTGAAATAGCGGCAGATTGTGACAAAGAACAAAATATGCCTGCATTCCCTCCAAAGTGCTCTCCGCGATTTGTAGGTTTCGTGAAATTCAAATGTTTTTTTTTATTCTAGCGTACACGTTTGAATGGTAGTAAATAATTGAAAAATTCGGGAAGTGTAAATGAATTAACAACAAAAATCTAGATGCGTTTAACTATTTTTATTCATTTACGATCTGTGTCACGTTTACTTCGGGATTTCAGAAGGATTTTTAAAAATGTATCTGTAATAGGCACTAAATTGACTTCAGCGAAGGCATTTTCGAAGGTTTTACGTAAAGTTGCAGTATGTATTACAAATAGAATTAAAAAGTTTACGATTAAAAAATTTCATTCACATGTAACATTAGACATATATTTTTAACTACCCCCATAAAGATTTTTTAGATTCATTATTTGAAGTATTTCCTTGTACTATGATAATTCAAAGTGATGTTTAGTGTTATTTGGGAAACTTGACCCGTAAGACAAATATTTACCAAATTTAAAAGGAAAAATGCAGGAAGTGATGGAAGTAGGGTCAAGGAGGCGAGACTCTTTCAAGAATCAAAAGAATTTACCCTTTGAACTTCTTCTCAACGACGCAAAATATATACCTACATATTCGAAGAAATTTGGTTCCGTAGTAATATATTATATACTCTTCCCCACCGGGAGAACTGTTGTCAGGGTGGTCCTGCAAGCATGATGATGGAATAACCTGTAAGGACGCTGTCTCAGACAGTCACCAAGAACATAGAGATGTACGCGTTCTACAATCACTGGATTCTGTTTACAGCCTCGCACCTGTCTAAACAAGTAGGAAGTGGCATACCACTCTCTTAGCTGCACTTAGGGAGTGGAATTCAAGCATGCCCAGAAGAAAGTTTGTTGGATGTATCCACGAATGTAAGTCGAGCTCCTCATGTGCAGAAATCTAAAAAACTTTTTCTGAACACTCTTCAATGAGAGGGAGCATCTCACCTCGTAAGGATACCAAATAGCCGAGCCAAGAAGCACAATATTCTTGGAGAATGGGTGTCCAAATGGATAACCAAAATATGTTAGGAAGGTACAGAAAAAGCAATAATAGTAAAAATAAAAGAGCGTGGAAGGAATTGCGTACATGAAGGAGAAACCGAAAATTTGCGATATTTTATTCTTCGTCGATGAATAAAAACACATCAAATTGATTATCACAGACCTTAAAAAATGGTTTTATTCGGAGCCGTGAAAACGATTCCTGATATTTTGGTTAGCAGGATTCAAAAATGATTTCATTTATTTCATTTGAAGGCGTTGCCACCGGTAGTTTTCACATACATTTGAAATCCGCAATCCATCCACATGATGTGTGTTTTTATACTTTAAAAAAGTATACTTTTCATGAGTAACAAAATTTCACATAGTGAATAAATTTCTTTGGAAAGCCCCTCCGACGTGACACGATGAATTTGGTATGTAAATCGTCGCAAATAACATTTTTATCAATTGTTTTCCGGGAGCATTTACATTTAAGTTTGGGGTTGAATTTGGATAAGTTCCTCCCTTATTCCTAGCTGCGGACGGAAACAAACCGGGAAGAGGGAGGGGGTGCAGCGTTTATTCCCTTTGAAGCGGTTTGGCTAGCACTGGGTGCGGGTAAATTCGGCGTGAGAACATCGCTCATGCGGACAGTGGCGTGAGCTCCGCCCCGGCCGCGGGGACGCGGGGCAATTCTCACCGCTAAGGAATGAATTTCTCCGGGCTGTGGTTTCGGTGGTTTTTTGTTCAAAATAAACAAAGGATGCTGTTTTACTGCTTTATTACAAAAGGTTAGAATTATAAGTCTCCTGGATATAATTAACGATAAAAGTCATAAACTTTTAATAACGAACCTTTTGTGGTAAAACTTTGAGCTTATATGGAAAAAGCCTAGCCAAACAGCTGCTTTATGTGTAACTTCCACGAAAGGGGATAATAAATATAGCGTAATAATTTCGTTGTTTTTTTTCAGAGTCAATGCATTTTAACATTTATTTATTTAAAATTTACGGCACAAAGTGCCATTTACAAACATGTATTATTATTATATTTAAACAGTCATAGTACAGTGAAGAAAGATTGTTTTTTTTTTAATTTCTTATAATAAGAGAAAAAGAGAAAAAATTTCTAACAACTAATGAAAACTTCAAAAGGATACAGTGAAATAAAAAGAATAACTTGTTATGAAGTAACCTCGTTACAATACGTAAGGCTGAAATGTTTGATAAGTAGAGCCTTGTATTTTAATAAGGAAATATGGAAAATATCAGCAACATTGGCATAAAAATTACCAATGGTGAGTATTCTATTTATAACAGAATTATATCCAGCGACAGACGTATAATTGTCACAATAATACATACTAGGGAACCTTGATCTAATGGTAGGTACATGAAAGTGAATCAACTTTAATATATCAGGGCTATCCAACTGATGATTTACAATTTTGTATAAAAACATGAGATCAAAAATTTTTCTTCTGTCACTTAACTTCGACAATTTCAATGAGTGTAATAAAAAGTCATAATTTATTGATTCTAAAGGGATTCCAAGTCGAAAATTAATACACCTCAAAAACTTGCGTTGAACTTTTTCAATGATATTAATGTGACTATTAAAGACAGGTGACCAAATTGTAGAGTTATATTCTAGAATGCTTCTAACGAGAGATGTGAACAGAATTTTTTATATGTGAATATTTTTAAAATCTTTGGAAATCCTTAAAATAAAACCTAACATTTTCATAGCCCTGTTGGCTATAGAAGTTACATGAGATACAAAGCAAAGTTTCTGGTCAAAAATGATGCCTAGGTCAAGTATTTCGACTACAGAGATTAAGTCTACATTACAGATTGCATAATTATATATTAATGGGCGTTTAATTTTGTAGAACCTCATAACTTGGCATTTGTTAATATTTAGCTGAAGTTTATTACCTGAACACCATTTGAAAAAACTATTGAGATTCTCTTGCAAGATTATACAATCGTGCACATCATTAATGACTTTAAACAGTTTCATATCGTCGGCAAAGAGAAAAACTTCGACATCATGGAAAATGCTAGTAACGTCGTTGATGAATAGGATAAATAATAAAGGTCCCAGGTGAGAACCTTGCGGCACACCGCTGGTAGCAATAAATTCGTAGGATAAACAGTCATTGATCTTTACAAAGAGTAACCTATCAAATAAGTAGCTGATCAACCAAGCCAAAAAATTACCACTTATCCCTAATTTTTTTAGTTTATTTATTAATATTTTGTGGCAGACCTTATCGAAAGCCTTGGAAAAATCAGTATAGATGGAATCTACCTGTAGCCTGTTAGTCAATGCTGTGTTTATATAGTTTTCATATACTGTAAGGTTTGTGAGAGTAGATCTAGAAGAGACAAACCCATGTTGGCAGTTGGTAATTACATGTTTAATATTAGAGGATATTTTGCTAAGAATGATTTTTTCAAAGAGCTTAGTAATGCTAGACAGAATACAAATAGGTCTGTAATTGCAAACATCGTTTTTTGAACCCTTCTTGAACACGGGGGTGAGATAGCAGGATTTCCAGCTATTGGGGAATTGGCCTGTTTTAAGAGATTTGTTAAAGATTTTGTACAATGGATAAGAAAGAGAATTTATACAATTTTTTAAGAATATGGATGGGACATTATCAGGACCAGAACTTGTTTTTGGTTCCAAGAGTTTAATCGCGGCAATAATATCGTTACGTTCAATTACTAGTTCAGATAATTGCAAGTTTATATCTATAACAAATTCGGGAATACTATCAACAGGGACATCTTCCTCATATACACTTTTGAAAAAGTCTGCAAATAGATTGACAATATCATCAGTTTTGGAACAAGTCTTGCCACCATAGTTCATAATGTTAGGGATAGAAAAATAATTGTTTTGTAATGACTTAGAATAATTAAAGAAAGATTTAACATTACATTTTATAGAGTTTTCAACTTCTTTTATATAGTTTTTGTAACATTTATCTGAAGTTACAGCACATTGCTTACGCAACTTATGAAATTCAGTATAATCATGAAATGACCTCGTTGTTTTGAATTTGTGGTGTGCAATCTTCTTTTTAAAGACTAAGTTTATAAGATTATTGTTGAACCATTTAGGAAAAGTTGATATATTACATGACGTAACAGGTACATGGCTTATTATACTTTGTTTTAAAATACAGTAAAATTGTTTGATATTGTCATTTAATTCACCATCATTTAGAAATGACCAATCAACCTTAAGGAGGAAGTCACAAATTTCAGTATAGTTGGCTTTATGAAAGTTGTGAGACATTTGTTTAATTTTAGGATTTTCACCTATAGTGTTGTTTATGGTTATATCTAATGATGGGTGGTAATTGTCCAAAGGAAGAAGAGTATCTAAGAATTTAGTTACGGTTACCGATTTGACATTAGAAAAAACTAGATCCAGAGTTCTGTCATTACTGTTTTTGTTTTCATTTAATTGATTTAAATTTAAAACATTGGACATTTCAAGTATTTCACTTTCAATGTTAGATAAGTTAGAGCGATTAGTTCCGGATAATTCTGAGGATATAGGATCCCAATTAATGTTAGGTAGATTGTAGTCACCTGCGATGATTATTTTTGTTTCGGGGTATTTAGATATCAATAGTTGAATCTCATCGATATGGTTTTTATAGATAATTAGATCCGATGAAGGAGGAATATAAACACAACCTAATATGATTTTATTTGTTTTGTTAGTGTTTATCATAATAAAAACATGTTCCACATTTTTATAGGTAGTGTTAAGCTGCTTTGAGACTAATTTCTTAGAAATTGCTAGCAAGACACCACCACCTCTTGATTTAGAACTAGTATTCTTGTTTCTATCAAGTCTGTAGACATTGTGAGTTGGTAGTCCCAGTTCAGCTGTGTTGATGTCGGAAACAAGCCAAGTTTCTGTAATAATGATGACTTCGTGAGGAAGAATTGATGCAGTTTTGGAAAATTGTTGGAGTTTTGTTCGTATCCCTCGTACATTTTGATAATAAATTTTTAGTGGTGTTAATATCCTTAGTTGTTTGGCAATGTACTTATTATTTTTGGACAAGAGTTAATGTATTTAATTGTTAAATTCGTTTCTCCACCTTGTAGGCGATCTTCTAATTCCTTCCTCAGGTCGGACAATTGTTTCCGCTGTAATATTGTCTGATCACCTATGATTTTTATATCATTAGAAATAACATATCTATTCTTGAGGATTAACTTAGCTTGTGACTCTTCTCCAAACTCCATTTTAATGGGCCGAATTTTGTCACTGCGCTTGGCCCCTAGTCTGTACAGTTTTATTTTGTTGGCATCCAAAGAGGTGACCTTATTTAAAATGCTTGTAACACGGTTTGTGTCTTCGACAATACATTGCGCTTGAGTTGTTGACTGGCTCTCAGGAACATTAAAAAGAATTATATTTTTTGATCTAGTTTTCCTATCTTCGATTTCGTCGAGGGCCTCACATAAATTGGGGATATTAGCAAGTTGAGTGTTGGACTGGAGTGGTTGGTTTTGTATAATTTGTTTGTAGGCGCCTAATTCGCCTTCCATGATTCCCAACTTTATGCCCATTTGACCAATGGTTCCTAGCAGCTCAGATAGTTTAGGCAATAATTTTGCCATTTGTTCTTTATTAAATCTGTTGGTAGGGTCCATAATAGCCGTATTTAAAGAACTCACCAAGTTATTGGCATTGGCCATGTACTGCTGGGCGTTGTCGTTGGAGCACATGCTGAATGTAATTATTTTAATTTTTTTTATTAATTAGTAGATTATTTTTGTTGTTCGTAGTTAGTTGAATAGCCCTGCACTGGACTGTACACACTTGATGTCACTGGTAAGATGTTATTGATACAATATATTTTGACAGTTACTCCGTGAATCTTAGTGTTTCAAGTTATTAGAGATAAACAACACCTTTTTGTAGTTTATAATTAATACAGACGCAGTTTTAAATCAAATCTACAATTGTAAAGTAGCATATAATGAGAATAAATGCAGTTTTAGTGATATTTAATCGCGCAATATAAAAATACGTGCACTATGAACTGTTGCCAGTGTTGCCATTGTTCACATGTTCTCTATTTCGTAGCTTTTGGTTATTCTAATTAATTATTTTTATTCATTTAAAATAAAACAATAACTTGGTAAACACTACTTTTTTATATACTCTATGCCGACCGGGTTTCGCTACAACCGTTGCTTCTTCGGGGCAGTATAATACTCTACTAACATTAAGTTAAATGTGTGTTATAGATAATATATGATTTAACAAAATGGGCTGGACTCCTCAAGTGAAGGAGGAAGAAGGCATAAGTGTAGATGAAAAATAGGGATGAGAACGGGAGAATTCTTTGTCAATAGGGAACAATCTTAGTATTGGAATTTTATTTAAATTATTTGCTTTATAATTACCGTTTTATTAATGTTTTTGGTTTTCCTTAGTTCTAGTGCTTCTAAGTTATCCATCCTGATACCTATCACGTTTTTATGAATTAGGGCCCGAGTTTTTATTGTGGTGTTTACGAAATTATGATTTTATTTTAAATTATACCTAATGTCACATCACAAAGTATCTGCTTCATAGGAACAAATAATCTTTTATTCAAACAAAACGTTATGTGAGCGTCAGAAGTCGTGGTCTACAAGAAAAACATTTGATATTTTAAAAAATACATTCATTACGTTATAAACGATTGTTTAATATCATGAGTTCAAAAATTATTATTCTTAAGGAAATCATCCTGTGTGAAGGCACTTTTTTCGCTTTTTTGGGAAAACTAAGTAAACATGCAACTGTGAACGTTTCACCACGTGATATTTATATTTTTACACACTTTACAAATTTTTCGGCAGAAATCGCCGCTCATTGCTAAAGTAAACAACTGGCATCTTTTAAAAAAGTGTTTTGCAGTGACCATGATTGCGGGCATTCTACGTATCTGAAACAAAAAATCAAATGGCGTTTTTATCTGTGAAGTGTAAACTAGGTTTTGAAATAGGATTATTTAAAAACAATACCAAAAGTAATTTTTTGAATCCCATTGATCATTTTTTGTGAATTTTGATGATTTGTTTGGTGTTTAATTTGAAAACTAGTTTCTAATATGAAAACTAGTCCATTCATCATGTATTAAAATTCCGTTAGATTTTTTTTTGTTTCAGATAAGCAGAACCCATCATAAGCTATCGTGTAGGTACTTTAGTAATGAGCGAAGATTTCGGGCTGAAAAAAATATTAAATGGGCTCAAAATATGAATTTGTTTGTAATGAAACATTCACAGTCGTAAGATTATTTAGTTCACCAAAAAAAATCCCAAAAAAGCTGAAAAAATAGCTGTCACACGGGATGACCCCTTTAACTTTTTAAATGGTAGATTTAATTTACATGATTAATTGTAATTTTTTTATGTAAAAGTCCACCAGGGCGTTTCTCTAAAAATCTCCCCAACGGTTCTCATTATTATTATTCGAACACAAAACATAGTCAATATTTTTTCACGGTCTTCATTTATTTATTTGTTTTACACGATCTTACGCTTTTTAATACATAGCAAATAGATCGTTTACCTCAACGTATATCTATCACCCAGTTGATTAGTCAAACATCTCCTAAATTCGAAATTTGAATAGGGCATGCAGTTATATGTAAAAGTGTACCCTCTATCTGGTACAATACTCAGATTACTCATCAACACCACCGAATAAATTATAATTCACAAAAACCTTAGTAAATTAAAAAAAATGTTATCTGGGTCACTAGTAGGATCTTTCAAAATTTCATGCTAATGTACCATACCGTTATAGTTCCAAAAAGTTATTTTATAGAACATTTGCTATAAAATAACACCGCCCTTGAAGTGGTTTTCCACAAAACGGCGCTCTACAAATTATCCAATTATAATTATTATTTAATATGTAAAACACAGACACATTTTATTTTTTATTAGTTTTTAAATATATATACATGTAATATAATCATGAGTAATTACATTTTCAGGTTACAATCGGATTAAACTCAAATAAATAAATACTAACATGCAACATTGATCAGAAACTTTATAAGTATATATCATATAACCTTTACGAGAGTGTAACTAACTTATCGTGTGTAAGGGGAAGAAAAAAATTTTAAAATTAAAATTAAAAATTATAACACATACTTATACATAGTATATACGTACATGAATCAAATATAAAAAAAATAATGAATACGGATTCGGTGTCAGCCAAGGTACCCGGCCCGGCGTGTTCACTTGACAGCTCCCCTCCTGCCGCGGCCCCGCTCTCTCCTCTCGCCTCTCGCCTCGTCAAGTCTTGCGTGCGACACAAGCACATTATATCACGTATAACTATGTTTTTAGTTACAAACCTACCTTGGCTGACACCGACTCCAAAAATAACAATCGTACCTACATATTGATAAGTAGAAAAAGTAAGTCGATTATTAAGTTGTAGAAGAATACGAAATTATTTTTTTTACGTTTTAGTGCATGTTTTGAAGTCGTTTTTTGTTCTGTTAAAATTTTTGTTTATTAGAAGATGCATAAATGAAATATCAAAATAAAAGAGACATAGATTACTTTCTTAATCCTCCTCACCATGAGATCCCGTGCTAAGTTTATTTCGAAAAAAATTTCAGAGATTTCTATGGTGCAACTTCACGGTTTGGAGGTTTTTTATTAACTTCTTCTACGACGACGCAACGCTTTTAATATGCTCAGTTCGATTTCCGATAGTTTCTGAAACCAAGGTTTGATGTCAATGAATACGTTTTGCTTTAGTTGTTTTGATACTATGTGGGAGTTTGTTGTATAACTTTACTGCTAAAAATTCAGAGCTTTTTTGTCCTAAGGTAGTATTACAAATTATCTTTTTCAAATCTGTTTGCTCGGCTTTGATTTTATAATTGTGTTAGGTATTCGCCACTTTGCCTTTTTTGAAGTGATGAACCATAATAATTTTCTTATAGATTTGGACATCAAACTGTTTATAAATGTCTGTCGTTGACGTCCTTATGGAGACAATTGTTATTTTCCTATGGTCCGGTAGTGCCCAAATATTTTTTTGAACCGGAGACAAAGTTCAAAGAAACTGGGACGAATCGCTAAACAAAACAACAAAAAAAACTTTTTAATGACCTTCAAGAGAACCTGCAAAAATGATTTGACCCAATTTTATAATGACATGGTAAAGTTACGCCAATGGTGGCGGATGATTTGAGCAAATTGATTTGATTGCGCACCGAGCCGTACAAGGCATGGCGGCTGTATTCTGTGTGGAGGCTCCACTTTCAACAGGGACACAGGGTAAAGGCAGTGAGCGAGTTGTCCTTATTTTTCCTTGTTGCTGTATCCAGCTACACGTTCAGGTAAACCGTTCATCTGAACACGTACGATAAACCGGGAAAAGGGGAAAAATATCGAACGTGTTTATATTTATATTTTGAAAACATCGATTTTTGCCTGTTTGTTTAGCACCATTTGGGTTCGCTACATGATATTATTATGTTGTTCTAAAACTTATTGCGCTCTTATTTGTATGTTTACGGTGAGAAAACTTTCCATCGTTACAAAATACATTTACAAAAAACGTGTTTATGCTTTAATTTAAAGTTTTTACCATCTTTAGACTAATTGGGGTTGAGGGCGGAGAATACTTTAAGATAGTTTTTGAAAAACACCTCTGTTTAATGAATATGTCATTGAAAATGATTTCAGTCACTCCAATAATAAGAAAATAAATAAAATCACGGTTAAATGAAATAATGTTACTTTGTTTGAACCACTTGTACATTTGAGTAAAGGAACGACCGTTTCTTCTTCAAGGCAAACGTATACTGATTTGACAGTTACAAAATAGTGATTGTGAACAATGTATTATTACTAAGGATTGTGGTAGGAGTGGAGCCGTTCCTAGGTATTAATGAAGGGTGGGTGGGTAGGGGAACATATCCATGATTGGGCTGTAAGACAATATTTTTTGTTTGTTGACAATAGATTCATTATTTTTAAGGGATTTTTATTTTTTATTTCCAAGGCTTCTAAGGTATCTAAGCGTGTACATTGTTCCCATCCACTTTTTTATAACTGTCAAATCAGTACACGTTTGCCCTGAAGAAGGAACGGTCATTCTGAAACCGGTTGGCTTTACTCAAGTATACAAGTGGTTCAAACAAAGTAACATTGTTTCATTTATCTATAATGGATAACCACAAAGTTATAGCTGCATTCAAAAGTATAAAATGACGGTTCTTTCAACTATTCTTGCATTCATGTATGTTTTTCTTAAGACAAACATTCCCGGCCTACAGAAAATCTGATAATATTTAAATTTCTCCTGGTGCCATCATTACAGTGGGAATATTTTGCTTGTGCAATGATGAGGGATGTAGAGTGTTGAACCTTCGATGGTGGGCTCTTTGACGACACACAGTCGAAAATCTTGTCCAAAAATCCGAATAACTGAACCGCCTAAATGTGTGGATGAACTCTTGCGTCTTGCTCTTGCGTCTCCTGTGTGGAAGAACTCTTGCGTCATTAATTTTGCAATTATTTAGAGAATAGTTGTAGTTTATCTCAAAATTCACTTCTGATTTTTTTTTCTGTTCACTCGCTTTATTGCATCTTCCCTTTTTATGTGAACATTGCACAAGAGTCCCATACGCTCCCAACTACCTGGAACCAGTGAGACCATAGCATCACCAGTACGGGTATGTTGTGAGGCTGATTTTTTTACATTAGCTACACACAGGAGACCTTGAGGAAAAAAATCCCTCATTGCCCATGTCATTTTCAGGGATGCTGTGTGGAGGGTCTTTTTAGGAAAGGAAGGAGAGGAAGTTCTAGGAAGGAATAGGGTATAAAGAGTGGGTAAGAATCTGGGGGTCATGGAGTCCAGGAGTGACTGACGTATGAATCCATTTCCCCCACATTAGTACAAAGTGATGTTCGGAGAGAGTACGGCTGGAAAAGTCAAAGGGCCTCCCTCAACCACTCTCTCCCTATCCGGCCTGCCATGCAACTGGTGGGCAGAAGCATCCGCCGCCAAGACCCGGAAAATCTCACACCATGAAACCGGGTACCCATGCTAAGTCACCAAACGTAGCGAAACACTTGGGGTGACCTATGGCAGAGGTTGGTTATTCAATAAATGGTTCCCAAGGCGGCGGTACCCATACCCGCCTCCCAAATTGCAGAAGGTAGGGGAAGGAAATGGGAGAGATGAAGGTGGGGGGAGTGGGGAAGTACCTGGCTCTACACTCTACAGATCTCATCACCAAAGACGGCAAAAGCCATTTCAAGCAACGTTTCAATTCTGAATGATAGTTTTACATCAGGGCGTCAATGAAAGTATCTTCCATTCTGGAACGAGGCGCAAGTACGCCATATTATTATTTTTGCATGGTATTAACTGTGAAACAACACAAATTAAATAAATAAAATGTACCTGCTTGTGCCCGACGGATTGCGAGTCAAGAGTCTTACCGTTTGACCAAAGAGGCCGTCAAAATTCATTAATTATAATTAATTATTATTATTTAAATAAAACATTCAACGAAGTTGCATTCCCATGAGTAATCAAAACTCATTAAGGGATCGCCAATTGGAACTTTTGAAAAGTTAAACCCAACCCAACCCAATATGCAGACACAATACCTATATGAAAAAAAAATTTACAAAACATTTCACAGAAGCAACATATAGACACAACATATGAAGAATCACTTTACAAATATTTCACAGAAACATGTCTTATAACATTTTATGAATTATTATAACCACTCATTTGATTTATGTACTGTTGGTGTCAAAAAGTTAAAATAAAGTATCCTCCATGATGGACTATAGAAATGCATAAAAAACAAAATCAGGAGAATACAATAAAACATAAGAGGCTCAAAAATATACAGACCTAATACAAGATGTTTACAAACAAAATACATGACAAGATTTAAAAAAAGATATGAACTGCGCCCATCATAAATCTGGATGTACAAAGTTTGGTACTTGGAGAAAATCAGGATCGCTATCAGAACAGAGTTTGTACCTACTTATGACTCGTTTTCCAAATAACATTTGAAAACATTGGATTTCAATATGACTTTGACTTTGATAGAATGGCAAATAGAGTAATTAGCTTGGTTTACAAGCTCTAGCTCCTTTATAATGATGGGAAAATGATTATAGGGGTAACTTAATTTTTTTTTTTTTTTTTTACGATATAGTTAGTTAGTGGTTAGTATGAGCGGAATATGGCTGCTATTTTTTTTTTAATCCTTCCGAAGGATTTGTTTGGGCAATTTATATTTTGTTCGGACACTTTCGTCATACCGGGCGAGATTATTTATAGAGTTGTTCTTATGGTAGGGAATGCCGGCGTAAAAGCGTTCGGCTAGTTTTAGAATGAAATCTTTTAGCATGGGAATTTCTGAATCTTTGTGGATTTGGGATAACCTCATATCGTTTCGAGATTTATTAGAGGCATATATACCTGTCTTAATTCTTCAGGCAATTTATTATAGTTAGTGTAGGCAATGTATTCTAATGATTTCAGTCCGAACTTTGTTGAATGTATTTTTTTTTTATTTTTTTTTTTATTAGTTTTTGTATACATATACATGTAATATAATCATGAGTAATTACATTTTCAGGTTACAAACGGATTAAACACAAATCATTAAATACTAACATGCAACATTGATTATAAACAGTATAAACATATATATGTATATAATATATAACCTTTACGAGAGTGTGTAAAGGGAAGAGAAAAAAAAAAAAATATTTTTTTTAAATTAAAAAAATTAAAATTAAAAATTATAACACATACATTATATTTACGTATTTACATAAATCGAATGTGTAAAAAAAATAAAATAATATAAAAAAAATAATAATAATTTAAAATAAATTTTTGAATAAGTATTGTTAATTAAAGGTTAATGCGGTTCTAAGTGGCTAAATTATTTAAGATATTATTGTTTAATTTATTTTTGAATTTATTGTAGTCAGGTTCTAATCTCAGCTCTATTGCTAGTTGATTAAACCACACCACTCCATTGTACGTGTAGTAGTGTTGTGCAAAACTGGTATGCATTAATGGCGTACACAAGCGACCCACTGTGTTTTGCCTATTGCTCTCAACGCGGACCATGGCGTGGTGCGACTTATTAGAATAGTCTTTTTGTATTTGAAGCAGTGTATTTTTTATATATGTATTTTTTAGAGGTGAATGTAGTTTGTTGTGTTGTCGTGTATTATATTGGTGAACGTAACGTAACGTATTTGTATTTTATTTCATTCCAAATCGGGTAAAGTACGTGGTGAAGCTATTGTTCGTGTTATTAGCAAAGAAGTAAATAAAACCGATAAAAGCGTACGGGAAATTTAAAATAAAATATAATTTAGATACCCATTAAGTAATAACAGATCGTTGGTTCCACACCGTAATTTCATACGTACGTGATCGGTGCATTAAATGGGGCTAGTCATTTTGATAAAATATCAACATTTTATACCCATTTCGGTCAAGTCGTTGTAGGAAACGTGACCTGGGGACTAATAACAAGGTGAGCTGAAATACCTACCATCAGAGCATTGACCTGACTTTACCAAGACTGGTCGTTATCGTTGAGTATAACAGAGTATTTTTTTCAGTTAGTGGTCCCATATTACAGTTCCAGTAAAATGCGCTTCTACACTCTTAAAAGCATTCCTTTGTTTGCTTAGTTAATGGTACTTAAAATTCTCTCTTTTTTGCAACTTCTCTGTTATTATTACAAAAACCACTATTAGTTAACTATTATTATGGTAAAAATTAGATGAGGAAAGTATTCACAATTTTGACTTTTAAATATGAGATCAAGATGGACGTAAAAAAAATAGTTCGCAATGGCCGAGTGGTTAGAAACATTGTCCCAGTAAGACAGAGATTCTGGTTTCGATTCCCGGTTGCTACTGTTATTATTCCTATTCCTGCCTCTGACTATCTAACGCTGAAGTTGCTTTTCTTTTAGTCTTCGGGTATTTTACCCCAAATATTCAGTGAACATTCTTTGATGCTTCACTGAGTGGTTAGCTAAATTACAGGAAAGCTAAGTGTAGTTTATGGTCAGACCGAAAGCCATTCACATTTTTTTTGGTACTTGCCAATTGATTTGAGATTTATTGTATTACTTATGTTCTATATTTTAAGCGGATGCTTGCAGGTTTTTACAGATGCCATGCCGCCTCATGGAGCCTCATGAATGAGTTTTTCTTTTGCCCTGTTTAATTTATCTTTGTCTTGCTAACCTATTTTTATGCATTTTGTTTTTCCTGTTAAGTATTTGCATACTGCTTACTAACAATGTATGCAAGGACACTGGAGTTCTAGATAAGTTCAAAATAAATAAATGTAACTTCGTTTAACAAAAAAATTAAAATCTTGCGAGAGCCTTGAAGAAGTAACCATCTGTTACTTATACCAAGGCGGGTAAGTGGCGGATAACCTCCACTGTTCTTATCTTCAACACAAGTTCAGTGCCGTGACAGACTTCAAATAGTTGACAACCGTGTTTCGAGATAATTTTCTATTATTCGAATAACTACTTGATTATAATACGAGTTTTTGTGGGGCGTTAAATTGAAAACTATCTAAATAAGCACATAGAATCGGTATAAAATGAATTTAACACCATTATCCTGCTAAGTTTTATGAGTTTATATGAGTTTTGTGCCATTCCATAATCCTATAATTTGCTGAGAATTTCTAACAGCGACGCTACCTTTTTTTATTTTCTGTGTCTTGTTCTGTTTCATGTTTCATTTAGATTTGTAGAATAAATTATCTTCTTCAATGATTAAATATTAACAAAGCATTTCACTGTCAGCATCGAAGGAAAAAAATTAAATCCATCAAATCCTCACTCTATTAATGAAAAAACTGATATTTTACGTTGTATTCAATTTTTTCATAGTGTATTCGGAATCAAATCTTTAGTAATTTAGAAAAGCGAAAAAAATGCAAATTGCGATAGCAATGATTTTCTAGCAATACATTTCAGCGGACAATGTCTAAATTGAAATTGGAAACATCTTGAACTTGACATAATTTTCATCTTACCTTGCCAAAATGAATCTGCGGCGGTTGTTTTTTTTTTACATTAGCTTCACACAGAGGCCCTGAGTAAAATAATTTCCCTCAGGGCCTATGTCATCTTTGGGGATGCTGTGTGGAAGGTCTTTTTAAGGGAAGCAAGGAGAGGAAGTTCTGGGAAGGAAAGAGGTATGAGGGGTACATAGGAAACTGGAGGTCAGTGTGTCCAGGAGTGACGGACGAATGAATCCATCATTTCCACTGCGGTCAAGGCATTGTTCCGTGAGAGTCCTCCTAGAGAGATCAAAAGATCTCTCAACCAGTCTCTCCCGATCCGGCCTGCCACGCTGTTGGTTGGCAGACACATCCGCCGCCAAGATCCGGACAAATCTGATCCCATGAACCCGGGCACCCCTGCTAAATCATCAAACGTAGCGAACCACTTGGGTTGCCCTATGGCAGAGGTGTTGGTTATCCAATAAATGATTCCTGGGGCGGCGGTACCCATACTCGCCTCTCAAATTGAAAATTTTTCCCGGATGCATATTAAATATTTATAAAATTAATAATAAATGCACATGAAGCTATCTTTCAGTAGCAGAAGGGCCTTCATAGTGAATTAAATATCAATGATATCGGTCAATTTCTCAATGTCTGTAAATAGGCCGCAGGTCTGTAATTCAATAAAAGTCTTAATAATTTGATGGAACTGCGGGGATTTTTTATTTCATTGGGGTCATAAAAATTGGCATAATTCATTCCATATAACGCTTATTAAAAGGAAAAAAAATCTGAACGACCATCATCAAGAATCTAGAATCAGCAAATGTGATTATTGGATATAATTTATGGTCCTAGCAGGTGAAGCTTTCACAGTGGAACAAGGATTTTTATTTAGTCAGCTGGTATTTTTACTGACCTATATTTTAGGGCGACCTGATTGTCGAGATTAATTTAATAATATAATGTTTATGAAAAATTTATTAACAATTTTCAAAGGACTCTAATATTTTGTGGCTTTCCATAATTAATATGCAGTCAGGTCCTTCGCTCAGATAGGCAAGTACAATGTATAAAATAATATATGCATTGCATGAATCTATAAAGCGGTCTTTAACTTTATTTTATACTTCTTCAAATTTTGCAAATTCACTTTGTGGCACCATTTAATTAATGAAATAATTAAAAACACTTTGTTTTTACCACAATAATCTTTATTTAAAAGTCAACATGTTTCAAGAACGATGTTCTCTTCATCAGGACATATAATGTACTAAAACTAAATAATCGAACATAAAAAGACAGGCGTGGGTAGAAATGGTAGTAGTGGGGGAGGAGAGAGTTGGAAAGGGGAGGTGCTTAGAAGATCAACAAGGGGGGGGAGAGGTGGAAAGGGGGGTGTTTAGAAGAACAAAGACCAAAAATTACAATGGAAATATGTTTAAGATAGGGTTATTCACAAAATTAATTTGATTGTTAATAATATTTAAATTTCTATTGACATTTTTCCTAATTTCTAATATTTCTAAAAGATCTAAAATTTTACACACTAACGTTAGTGGTTTTCACTTATATCTTTTAGAAATATTAGAAATTAGGAAAAATGTCAATAGTCAATGTATAGAAATTTAGATATTATTAACAATCAAATTGATTTTGGGAATAACCCTATCTTAAACATATTTCCATTGTAATTTTTTGTCTTTTTTTGTCTTTATTCTTCTAAGCACCCCCCTTTCCACCTCTCCCCCCTCCCCCTTGTTGATCTTCTAAGCACCTCCCCTTGCCACCTCTCTCCTCCCCCACTAAAAAAATTTAATTAAATTTTTGGAGGTTTTCATAGAAGTTAGAAGGCTGATTGCATTCAGTGTCCCGGCCTTGTGATCTAGGAGTTTGGTGAGATCCACATAGACTTTCACGACGTACGCTTCCGAAGGCAGTCTGGATAGAACTAACAACTCTTCATATAATGCTATGGTAACGCATTTGAGGCAGCTACTGAAATGCGTGACATTTGCAGGCAAATTTAAATCATTGCATCTGTTTTAAAATGCCCTGGGTCTCTTAGAACCTGCCTGGCATTCCGAGCGTTAAGTAAGTATATTTGTACGTTAAGTCCTTAACTGTTCACTCAATATTCTGTAATTGATTCCGCTAATGCATTATGTATTTTTATATGAATACTGCACAAGAGTCCCAACTGCTCCCGTCTGAAGCCAGTGAGACTATGGAATCCCTAATTGGGGTATGTTGTGAGGATGAAGGTAGTGGGGAGGGGAAGGAGACGGGGAAGAGGAAGGTGAGAAAAGTACCGGGCTATTCAGATCTGGTCACCAAACACGGCTAATGCCATTTAAAGCAACGTTTCAATTCTGAATAGTGGTCTTACACCAGGGTGATACTGAGAGTGTCATCCACTCTGGAATGTGTCACAAATATACTATATATTATTTTAAACGAATAAATTGTGAAATAATACAAATTAATCAAATAAAATTTATTTGCCACGCCGGGATTCGATCCCGCGACCTTCGGTGTGCAAGTCAAGAGTCTTACCGCTGGACTACGCCGGCTGTCAAAATATTTAAGACGGAAATATTTCCCTGCTATGGATTTTAGTCTATTATATACATTTTCTAATAGTTAAAGTATGCAACAAATAATACTCCTTTTATTCATTGCCTAGTTTATTTAAGAAAGTCATAAAAAGCAATAAACTGTCTCTACGCTTCGAAAAAATATTTGAATTTCTCTTCTCGAATCAGCGTCAGCCAATTAAGATGATTAGCTGCTGTTCGTTAGGGAAACATCGAAAAAGTTCGTTCTCTCGGAAACCTTATTAAAAATACTGCAGAAAAAATATAGGGCGGGTTAATTGGATTACTGAGTTCTTCCGATTTTTAAATGCATTTTTCGAATATTTAAATTTTTTCTAGTAGGTACCTACTAATGGAATTTGTACTAGTATTCTTTTGAACCATGTAAATGCAGGGGCATTGTTTTTTGTTATCGAACTTAAGTTGTAAAAATATCTTATCAATTGTTCACAGTCTTTCTGCTACCTAGTTGACATGTTGGTTTTTTTATGGAAAACATTAAGCCTCCCAACTTGATTGGGAGTTTAACTCTCGACAGACCAAGTTGCCAAACATAAAGTTCGTGATCAAGTGGGTCGGTCGATGACCCCACGATTTTTTTTTGCATTTCAACCATGAAAACCCCCTTTTAAACGACTTCAAAAAAGGAGGAGGTTCTCAAATCGACCGTTTTTTTAATGTTCGTTACCTCAGAACTTTCGACTGGGTGAACCGATATTGATGATTTTTTTTTATTTGAAAGCTGGTGCTTCCCATTTGGTCCCATTTCAATTTTTCCCATTACAATGGCATCCATGAGAAAAACATATAAGTTTTAAATTTGTATTAAGTTTGTGCGCGACAAATGGACGAATAACTCAATATCACTCCAACCGATTTCGATGATCCTTTTTTTTAGAAAGGGTAGTTTGATTGAGCTGTCAAGTGAACACGCGTGCCCCGCTCTCGCCTCTCGCCTCTCGCCTCTCGCCTCGTCAAGTCGCGGGTGCGACACAAGCACATCTCAACTATATTTATTTATTTATTTACGCCCTTTTACGGGGCTTTTACTTTAGTATGAAATTAACAAATTACACTATGATTAAATAATATATGAATACTATACATTTCTTCAACAAAGAAATATAATATGTATTTTGCAACGAAATTTATAGTATTTATTGTACATAACTTAACTGCCCCAGTGACAGTATTTTGTATTTGTTATACAGGGTGTCCGGGGGTAAAGTGCATTAACTTCGGGAGGTAATTCTACATGATAGTGTTAGTAAAAAAGATAAATAACTTTTTTCGAAATTCCAACTTTTAGGGGTAGTTTTTTGGTAAAAACGTAAAATTTGACCGGCGTGCGCGGCCAGCTTTATTATTTTTCACTATTACGATACGGGCCAGTCACCACCATTTATTGTTGCCACGATAGTGCCCGGCAGGCTCCCGGCAAGTAAGATCGTACCTCACACTAAGGATTTTTAGTAGGTAGATCTTTTTGTATGGGAAAAAAAAAGTTGGAATTTCGAAAAAAGTTATTTATCTTTTTTACTCCTGCCATCGTGTAGAATCACCTCCCGGAGTTAATGCACTTTACCCCCGGACACCCTGTATAACTAAATATGTAGTTACAAACCTACCTTGGCTGACACCGACTCCAAAAATAACAATCGTACCTACATATGGATGAGTAGAAAAAGTAAGTTAATTATTAAGTAGTAGAAGAATACTCAATTATTTCTTTTTAACTTTATAGTGCATATTATTTTGTTTTGGAATAGTTTTTTATTAAGTTTTTTTTGTTATTTTTTTATTATTCTTATTTTTCTTTTATTTGTCCATTTATTTGGCAGGTAATATTACCTATATTTTACAAAATATTTTTTCCTGCGATTAACGATTTTTTCACTTTTTTTTTTAAACGGCTCTTTATATATTCATCCATTGCGCAGGAATACTTAAAATACTAAAAATATATTTCATGTATTTAAGTAGATATAAGAAGGACAGTGATTTTGGGGTCTTCTTTCGGCTCCAGTTGGCTGCGGGAGAGTTAAGACACCGAATTCCGGATGTATATTACGAATTATAACATACTTCCCTTAAACACTTAATGTTTCAGCTCCTAAAATTTTTTTTATCTGTCACATGTATATTTATTATGTTTTTTTTAATATGATCTCTATTCAGGTGCCAAGTTTAAAAACTAATTACATGATTTTCCTCAAAAAGAATAATATTATTACATAAATCACGTTTGATTCGGTTATTTAACGTATGATTTATTTATTTATTTATTATAGTATATATAAAATAAAGTATTTCTACAGCTATAAATGAGGTCAAGTGATTTTTGTTCTATTTTGAATAAGTCGTGTTTTACTAAATATTTTCACGCAGGTTTCTGACGCGAAATATTTTTTTTATTAATATTAGCGCGCTGCCCTGATTACTTGCATATCTCCCAATATTTTTCTTGGAACGCTTACAAAGGAGTCTTCATTATAACGGCCTTGTTGGCACAATCAATCCTACAAATCCAGAGGTTCCTAGTTGTGTCACCAAATTATTTTTAAATAATAAATAATGAAAATAAAATAATGATAGCCTTTATTCAGACAGTATATTACATTACCTTATTTATAACAAACTTTTCACATTTTTAACACTTATTATGCATCCCTGCCTGCATGTCACTAGTTACTACCTCCTCCAACTGTCGCCATTTCTCTCTATCATTAGCTACTCTTGTCCATGTACCACCTACTATGGCTTTGATGTCGTCAACCCATCGTCTAAAAAGTCTGGTTTTAAATAGTGCGTGTTATTTATTGTTGATTGAGGAAAAGCAGTTCATTATTAAATTTCTGAGTCTGCGAGATATTTTATAATAACTAAATACTCATCAACATAAAACAAAAATAAATATTACTATTATGCTAAATATTTTCTATTTTGTTCAATGTGCATACGTGTATCATAAATGAAGCGATGAACACAAACCTAAAGTTTTTCTTTTATTATTTTTCTGTGAAAATGTTACAAAAGACTCTGGTAAAAACCAAATATCATTTCAACACTCATGACGTCTGAACTTCCAGTGGGATTTTCTTTCGAAAATGAATATATCATGCGCCGTAATTTATTACCAAAAGGCAGCAAATCCACGAAATGTATTTGATTTTATGGCGGCTTGCTAAGCTTACAATGTACACAAAAGAGGCTTCATTTATAATATTTGTAAAGAAGACGTATGTGTGAAAGCCTTCCCAAAGAAACTCTGAAAGCCCCAAACCCTACATTGATACCATCCTCCCCTAAGAGATGATCAATACGAAATATGAAAATAAGTCATTCGTCGAATAAAAATAATAACAATCTTGTTCGGCATCCTGAACACATTACGAATATTATATATTTTTGGTGTAAATTTGATTTTCCTGGCCTTAAAAGAAATTTGTAATATCCGAAATATTTTTCCGAAGGTTGTAATTTATTATTTTCATGTATATAATATTATTATAAGATGATGCGTATACCTCAAGGTGACATCGCACTATCAAGTTAATCAAATGACTACGTGATTCTGGTAATGTTAAGAAATCTTCTCAAAGAGACTAATTGTTTTTTTTACGCAAATGAAACAATTTAACCTTGTTTGAACAACTTATATATTTGAGTAAAGCCGACTGATTTCGGAAAGACCATTCCTTCTTCAGGGCAAACGTATACTGATTTGACAGTTACGAAATATGGATGGGAACAATGTATTATTATGGTAGGAGTGGAGCCGTTGCTAGGTATTAATGAAGAGTGGGTGTTTATTTTTTTTTTACATTAGCTCCTGTGTGAAGTTAATGTAAAAAAAAAACTTTTGATCTTTAATAACGCATCAAAGGTCTTCAAAACCTAGACAAAATAAACATTTGGGAAACATTGAAAAAATTAAGCTAAACTCCGAGTTCCATACTAAAATTGAGTCGTTCAATTTCTATATCCGCTATATCAATTCACTGATTCGGGAAAACCGCAAAAAACTGTCACATCTCTAGCGTAAATAAAAAATTGCATTTTATTTTATGTGACAAATTGGAATAGTAATTTGGATAAATGAAATGGATATAGCGGATTTTGATACTCACTTCGTGATTTATATGGCAAATAGAGGCTTTTCAAACTCAACTGACCTGAGGGGCGTATTTCTACCCCCGCCATCTTGGCAAAATAACTGTTCGTGATTGGTTGAATTCCAATGCTGAGGGTTTTGATAGTAACTTCTTGAATAATATAGCGGGTTTTGTTTCTCACTCGCAGTTTAAACCCTAGATGTAGTAAAACGCTCATAGAGCGCAACGCGAAAGAGATGGCAATACGTGCGTCTCAGTACCCCCGGACACGTTTTAAGCTCAGTGTGGCGCCTGGGATCTTGGCGCGTAAAGTTGCGCAAATACTAAACCTAAGGTGTCTGAGGTACTACACATGTTTATGAATAGTGTAACAATTTTTTTTAACAACTTTCAAACCAAGGAGGAATAAAAATGTTCTTCTTCTGTCCACGACTCATCGAACTGACACTTTAGCACCATCTGCTAAGCCAGATGTTATGGAATTTTATAATTCGACTAAAGGTGCTGTTTACACATTCGACCAAATGTGTCATATATCGTGCAATAGAAAAACCCAAAGATGGACACTATGCTACTTTTAGGATATGTTGAAATGTCCATATTCTTCGTTTGTCATCCACGTCCGCAATAATAGCCGTAATCAAAACAAACCACTGACAAGGAGAGTTTTTGTCAAAGAAGTATCAAATAAGTTGATCGAGTATTGGTTACGGCGTCGCCGTGAAACTCCAACTTTGAAGCGACGCCTAAAACGGAACATCGAAGTGATTTTAGGCGATACTTTGCCTGATGTACCAGTCGATACTGGGATACAAACCAGGAAGCTATGCAACTGCTGTTGTTACAAAAAAAAACGTTTGACTAGATTTATCTGCACCTCTTGCAAACGTCACATGTGCATGGAACATCGGGGAGATTGTGCGTAGAATGCTCGGAATGAACTCAAAAATTATTTTTGAATGTGTTGATCTCAAATAAATCTTCCTATTATTAATATAATGTAGTATTATTTATTATTATTCTTATGGTTTAAAAATGTAGTGCACTTAAAAATTTTTGGTCATGATAAAGGAAGTTTTGAAACTCAATTTTAGATAAGTCTAGTTCCTCGCAAAAATTGTGAACAAGGTGTCATACTCAGATCATTTTGTCAAAAAAATGGATATAGCGGGTATTGAAATTATAGGACTCAATAATTAAACTCGCTATCATGACTCATCCCTTCCTTCATTTTTATACGGATTTACAACATAACTTAATTTCACGTCGCTGTCGCTTGCATTATTAACGAAAACAGGAACAAGTAATAATAAAGTGGATTACGTAGATATTTTATTAATGACTTTTGCAGCACAAATATTATAATATTATTTACAATTACCGGAAGCACTCTATTACAGAGCACGGATTATCAAAATGAAATCCTCACCTAAAAGTTTGGTATTGTAAATTGTTGTATGTCTCTACTGTAGTGTAACAAGTAACATCACTTTAAGATGAAGCTTGTCTGTACGAGTGAAAAAACCAATGAACGGAACTCTACACTTAATCCATACCCTTCTGTGTATTTTTATATTTCTCAACCATAGAGCAAAAACTTTGAATCATCGCTTGCAAATTTATTCACAAATCCTGATTTTTTATCACTTTTTGGTGGCATTGATAAAACCATAACAAATGCCATCCTTAGCAATTTTATGGTTCCTCTAAAATTTCTGTGCGCAATAAAGAGCACATCAAATCCCACATTTATCTGAAGCAGTAAGGCATATTATCAGCTGAGTTTTATGTCCGTGGTACATATATCTGAGATTAAATAAATATGGGCCCTTAATACGGGAAACATAAATAGTTATGTCTATCGATTTTTTCCTAACTGCTCAATGGTAGTATAAAATAATAAAGTAAATAATCTCGCAACAAACTCTTATCACGTTTTTTTATAACTTCATTCAACTTCGAAATTGCGTGAAGGGTCATCAGCTAGAATTAAAGCATAATAAAAGCACCTGTTCAATTACAATGGCCTTATATCCTACGATAAAAGGTGGCCTTTCGAACGTTGCCCACAAGATACAAAATAAGCTTTTTGTTACCGTGAACTTAATGTTTTGCTTTCACCCACATTTTTAATAATTTTATTAACTTTTCCAAGGCCTGTCCTTCGTCTAAGGATTTAAAAATACAAAGGATCGGCCGGTAAAATGCAGAATTACCGACAAGTCCTTTGGAAATTGCGATACGATTTGTGACACGGCGTTGAGTGATTCGCCAGATATTTTGAATCAAATCGTCAACGAGTTTGCGATGTTTATCGTCTGTGGAAGTGATCGTACCTCCGCTGCATGCTTCATCTACAATTATGGCTTTTCAAGGCTCGCAATCACGAAATTTTACTAACCGTCGATTAACAGTTGAACTACCAAGGGCATCGTCACCATAAAATTCCATTAAACGACGATGAATCTCGGTAGAAGTAATTTTTTCAGCATTTAAAAATTCGATAACACCATGCTGTTTAACTCGCATTGACATAGCACTAGAACATGTTTCCATACTTCTCTCAAAATACACTGGATGGATTCAATGAATAGAATATTGAATACAAGTAGCACGTACATAGTTCTGAACAAATACCCTACAATCCAATATTAAATATTGGCGGTATCAACACTTCTCATCGCTAGGGGCGCTTGTTTAGCACCTTGATATGAGTTTCAATGAAGGCAAATCAAATCTATTTAGTATTTGTTGGCGTTGTTTTACGCTTTCTTATTCGTACTTAGAGCAATGTTTTAAAAAAGTTATACACAAATGTACCAAAAAGTTGGTTCTTTTGCAGATTACAGAGGTAATTATAAAAAATAAATAAAAAAACTAAAACAGTCGTAAGTCGTTTTTCCGGATAAAAAAACTTGATAGGTTAGTTTATAAAATATAATATGAGTTCTTTAAATGCTAGCAAATACAAAGTGATTAAGTTAAAAAATTATTACATGAAAAAGTGAATTATAGATACCATAAAAATATAATAATAAAAAAATTATGGTTATTATTTCTTTCATTAGCTCCACACCGGAGGCCAAGAGGAAATAATTCCCCTCAAGGGCAATGTAATCTTTGGGGATGCTGTGTGGAGGTTCTTTAAAGGAAAAATAGGAAAGGAAGTTCTGGGAAGGAATAAGGTATGCGAGGTACGTAGGAATCTGCGGGTCAGTGTCTTCAAGAGTGACGGATGTATGAATCCATCCCTTCCACTGCGACTCAAGTTGTAGCGGGTAGCTACCGGCTGCTTCCTAAATAATGTCAACAACGCCATTTGTTTCCCGATGTTGGTACGCCAGAGCTTCTGGGTTCGCTAGTTCGAGATTTAATCGCAAGCGCCAGTTGTGAGGAGACCGTGCTGACAGGAGGGGTTCGTGCTCAGCGCCGTGGTTTTGGTGGATTCTGGAAACTTCGCATCACGTGTGAGACAGATGAATATATTTTAGTTTTATTGGGATAACTGTTTATAAATTATGTCAGGATGTTTTCCCTGGCTGGCGCCCTGTTAAATTTAAATTCACTATAGCTTTGACGGCATAATCTTCTTACTGATAGCAATCTAAATCTTTTTACCTCTATCAGGTCATTACCTAAATACCTAACACGTGCTGAGATTATTGTCTTGCTCTACCATGTTCATTTTAGTTGCATATCAATAAATGTCCTTGTTCCATATCAGACTTATTATTATTTTATTAATATTGTGCCTATTGTTCCAACTTGCCGGCGAGAGCTGTAGGTAGTTGCACACATTTTTTATCACGTAGTTATCGTGTTACAAAGTATATGAGAGATTAAAAGACAAGACCTGGACAAATCTCATCCGCGGATGCGTTTGCCCACCCACTGCATGGTGACCCAGAACGGAGAGACAAATATGACATGGACCTCGACGGAAATTATTTTCCTCGGGGTCTCCTATGTGGATTTTTACTTTTTTTGTTAAATACCAACCTTATTAAAAATATCCTGGAACCTGTTTGTGTCCACCAATATACGTGGGAAAGAGGAAATGAAAGATCGATAATTGACTTTGTGGTAATTGACTCTAGGTTGAGAGCCGTTACCGAGGACACCAGAGTTTTCAGAGGGGCGGAGGTTAAAACTGACCACTTTCTGGTGGTGTCGAGAGTAAACCTCTTTCGCGGCTGGCGCTCTAAAGTGAAGACGATATCAACTCCAAGAAGAGTCAAAGTAGAAAAACTGCAAAATGCTAATGTCAGAAGTGAGTATGAGAATTTGGCAGAGATGAGATGGAATGAGAAGGAAATGGACGGTCTAAGCATTGATGAAACATGGAACCACATAAAGGTGAGTCTTTGTGAATCTGCTAGAGATGTATGTGGAATAAGTACGCAAGGTAGGAAGAAAGGTGACGCATCAGGGCCGCCGAGAGGGCACGTTGGCCAAGTCTGAAACTTGGGGCCCGGGGCTAAGGGGGGCCCGGGACGGGCTCACGGGCCTGGATTTTTTACTAATAAAAGCAATGACACTCGTAGGCCCTTAGAAAATGGTCTGGCCAGAAACTTGGACTTTGAGGATGTTATAAATAGCTTTGCAAACAAGAAAAATAGAAAAGCAATATTGTAGATGACAATTTTTATTTGCCTATATTATTATTTTATAGTTTTTGGAGTTTTTACTATAATTTTAAAAATATTCCTATTTAGTATTACATTACTAACGTATCTGTGTTGATATTATAATAATTTAATTTAGCCTTAAGATATAATGAACAACGAAGAATATGTAAATACACACACACAGTAGCCTAAAACAATAAACACAAGTATTTTATTTTGAGTATTCACCATAACTTTTTAAACATTTCCATTGAATAATTATGCTAAATTCGAATGATTGGTATAATGGTATAAGATACTACATAGAAAATAAGAAAAGGTAATGAAATAGTATTTCTAACAGTAGCAGGTTAGCATGACATTTTTAATTGTTTTCTCTCCCCCCCCCCCCCGGTAAGTTGTGGGGAGGGGGCCCGGTATGGTCTACTAGACTTGGGGCCCAGATTGGCTATCAGCGGCCCTGTAACGCATGGTGGGATGACGAGATCAAAGCACTGGTCTCAGAGAAGAAGAAAGCATGGTTACGTCTGATAGCGGCTGGCACTGATTCTAGCGAAGAGAGAGATAGAGCGAAAGAAGTTTATAAGGGATGTAAGAAAAGAGTAAGTGTTGGAGTGAAAGAACGAAAGAAACGCCTGGAAGAGGAAGAGGGAATAAAAATGACAAAACACTTCCACGAAAACATTAAACTGTTTTGGAAGGGGGTCAAAAGGTCCCGGAGTGGTTCAGAGAACGGAAGCCTGAAAGTCATAAAATCAAAAGATGGAAAAATGTTGACGAATGAGGAAGAAATAAAAGAGAGATGGATGAAATATTTTGAGGAGGTTTTCGAAAGCAATCCGGGTGATAATGAGGCCAGCAGTGAATCGGGTATGAACGATGACGGAGTGAATTCAATCAAAATCAGCGTGGATGAAATAAAAAAATCGATAAAATGCATGAAGAATGGTAAGGCTGTTGGTTTCGACAATATTGCTGCCGAATACTTTAAAGGAGATAGCCATATTATTCTCAGATGGTTGTGCAAACTTTTTAACCAGTGTTTAGAGGAGGGTTACACATCATTAGATTGGAGAAGGGCTGTAATCATGCCGTTATACAGAGGTAAAGGGTCACGTATGGAATGTGGGAATCATAGGGCTATTAGCCTGCTAAGTTCAGTCGGCAAGCTGTACGGAAGAATATTGATTGAAAGGAGAATGGAAACAAAGGATAAAATATGGGATGTGCAAGGTGCCTTTATGAGTGGAAAGGGATGCGTGGACCAGATTTTCTCCTTGCGTATGCTTACTGAGAAGTTTCTGGCGAAAAACCAGAAACTTTTCTGCGCCTTTGTAGATCTACAAAAAGCATATGACCGAGTCGACAGGAAAAAGCTGTGGAAGGTTTTGTCCAAGTATGGAGTGAATACAAATCTCATACAGGCAATTGCGTCTCTGTACGAAGGAAGCGTTGCGTGTGTTAGGGTGAACGGTGGTTTTACGGGGTGGTTTGACATCACAAAAGGTGTCAAGCAAGGCTGCGTAATGTCACCATGGTTATTCAATCTATACATGGATAATTGTATGCAAGAATTGAAAGAGGTGGGATTGGGCGCGAAATTGAGTAATCTGAAAGTATGTTGCCTGTTGTATGCTGATGATGCGGTGCTGATTTCTAACACTATGGAAGATCTACAGTCTCTCGTATCTAGGATGAACGAAGTATGTGTGAAGAATGAGTTAATGATGAATGTAAGTAAGTCTAAAGTCATGGTGTTTGAAAGAGAGAGTACGAAAAAAGTATACAACATAGTTGTGAATGATGAATACTTGTAGCAGGTGGATGAGTTTGTGTATCTGGGTAGTATGTTTACGAGAGACGGGAAGGCTGAAAGAGATATTGAAAGAAGGGTGAATGCCGGTAACTCCATTAATGGTGGACTGAATGCCGTTGGCACTAATAAAAAACTGTCAAAAAAAGGGAAGCTAGCAGTCCACAATGGAGTCCTGGTACCTACCTTGATGTATGGCAGTGAGGCATGGAACTGGCAGAGGAAGGATGAAAGTAAACTGAATGCTGTTGAAATGAGATCCCTGAGACGTATGTGTGGTAAAACAATGTATGATCGTGTGAGAAATATGGATATCCGCAAAGAATGTAAGGCTGATGTAAGCATAATGAGTAAGATTAAGAAAGGGACCCTCAGATAGTTTGGGCATGTAGAGCGAATGAACGAAGGAAGTAGTGTAAGAAGAATATACGACGCGAATGTGAATGGTAGAAGAAGTCGGGGGCGCCCGAGGAAGACATGGCACGTACAAGTGAATCAGATACTTGAGTCGGGTCATGTCAAAAGTCAGAATAATAGAAGAGAATGTATGAGACGATGTATGAATGTGAGTGAGGCAAAGAGTGTGTGCCGAGACCGAGTTGTTTGGCGGTCCGTCCTCTCTGCCTACCCCTGCGGGGAAACGGCGTGATGGTTAGTTAGTTAGTTAGTTAGTTTAGTTTATTAAAAATATTACTCAATCGGTATGCTCATACAATCTGATATGAGAATCTTTCGGCATTTTCTGGAATCATCCCTGGCAAACAATATTGTTGGTATATTCTTTTGTTTGATCTTGAAATATTTTCAATAGGAATTTTCCAGAAAATTTTTCTTGTATGAATAGTATTATAAGTTCCAGCTCAATTTTCTTGCCATTTTTTCTCGTGTCTCAATAAAGGTAATATTGACATTTTGTTATGAAAGGGATATCTATCGTGATATACGAGTAGGTTACATTAGGGAATAAATAAAAATACGGGTATTAATAATATCATTAATACCATTTTAAATGCATCTAGGATAACAAAAGATTTTTCAAATATTTATATTGAGGGATCAGTAGGAGTTATAGGTCCAAGAAAAAAAAAGTTAGGAGTTCCACCAAGCCGAACCCTCTGATATAAAAATGTCTGGAGTCGGTAAATTATTTTCCCATTTTTGGTCTCTGGTAGGTTGACATGTTATGCTCGTATTATTTTGTATTTATTACACTTGTATAGTGCAATTGCGTAGCGTGAATTGACTACATGATCATTTGTCGAAAAGTGTGTGAAAGGGTTTAGTTTTTCCTGTGGCGAAGATTTAACCCGAACGTAAAATCTGAAACTTAAGAAGATTTGACTAAGTACATATCGAGTCAGTACAATTTTGGAAGTAATTATTTTTTAATTGCGTAAATATCGCACAAGGGTGACAACGCTGCCAACTGCTCCCATCCGATTTGAGCTAATGAGACTACGACATTCCCAATTTTGGCATATTGTGAGGCTAAATGTTAATGATGTTGTAGACAGCCTTGGTTTGCTCAGACTAAATATTGTCCATGTCCATATTACAACTAAAAACGCTCGATAGAAAATTGTTTTTAATTTCAACAACAATATCTGGACTGAGTCATTAAGATACTCGCTCGTCGTGTATAGATTGTACGAAGTTGGCAATTATTTTTAAGAAAACTTGCATGGACAAGAAGGCTATAATAAGATACTTTACAAAATTTTATTTTTCTTTTGCTTGTGTTCTATTTTATAGTTTTCTTAAATAATATCTTTTGAATCCTGTTTTATAAATTTTTATCTTTATCTTTACTAAGTATAAAATGAAGTCGCTCACGATGAATGTGCGCTTATCATGCGGTTTTCACCAATAGATAGATTGATTCATGGGAAAAGTTTTTAGATATATAATTTGTCAAGGTTTTGTGTAAATTAGTTGAAATACATAATATATCTGGCCAAGCGGCAGCGGGCAGCGGCAGCGGGCAGCGTGATGTGGATTTGATTGAACAGATGGCGTTGGTTATAAAGGTTCCGTTAGCCAGAGCAACGTGTGGCTGTGTCTGCAAGATTTTTTATTTTTTATTTCACCTGTTTGTAAAAGCCCCCTCAGACGTATAAATTAAATAAATACATGGTGTTGTGAAGATGGCAAAGAATCGAGATGGGATGAGTATTGGAAGAACCTACCTGGCTATTTATATAGTATAGTCTTCAAATACGGCAAAGAATATTTTTCCGTCGTTTGATTGACGAAATATTAAGAGCCAATTGCTTGCTCGTTTTGTTTTCGTCAGAAAATCTCTACATCTCTACATATTATAAATTAAAGTCCACCACGTCGTCTGTATGTCTGTCTGTCTGTCTGTCTGTCTGTTCGCGATAAACTCGAAAACTACTGAACGGATTTTCATGCGGTTTTCACCAATAGATAGAGTGTTTCGTGAGGAAGGTTAAGGTATGTAATTTGACAAGGATTTGTGTAAATTGGTTGAAACATAACGATAATTGTTAGAAGTGTCGGAAAAAGTCGAGCCGCCTGGTAGCTTTTATCGAAAACGCTGCCTAATCCTTTCGGGATATAACAAAACAATGCATGGTGGGATATTCCTCTTTTATAGATCTAGAAAAAAGTCCGCGAAGGCATATATATGTATCTTTTACGGATAGCTTTCTATACCCATTCTATCTTCTAAAAAAATGGTCACGTACATTGCAGCGTTTGAAAAGTTATTTAGACGGATACAGTATTAATCCTTATTAACTTAAATACGTTAGTTACCCCAAGCATTTCATGCACGTTATTATAATCTTTCACACCATCTCTACGTATTATAAATTAAACTCCTCCGCGGCATCTGTCTGTCTCTTCGCGACAAACTCAAAGACGGCGGTGGTTATAAAGGTTGGATAACTATCCAGTAGATGACGTTGTATTTTATTTACCACAGAAACGCATGGCCGGGTCAGCTATCTTGTTTTATAAACTTCGCGGTAAAACAATAAACTGGATTTTCGAACAGTTTAAGACTTGGTACATGTACCAATTATACGAGAATTATAGAGTACGCGTCTCTCAGCGAACACGGACGGTGTAAATCATTGTGCGATAAATAAATTGTAAAAGTGATTTAAAAGTAAACGAAAAGCGCTCAAACTACTTTAAAATGGTGCAGTGTAAAAAATGTAAAAAATATGTCGCTAAAGACAGTGAATTAATCAAATGCAACGACTGTAATGGGACCTTCCACAAACTATGTGCTATTGCAGATCCCGCCATTAACGTGGGTAATGAATTTATTTGTACAAACTGCGGAACCCAGCGACTAATACAAGCGGACGGAGGAACAACGGCGAACACGAAATCCGGAGGCAGCGGGTCACAAGGCCCGAACCCAGAAAATCTCCCAGAAATGAAACAAATTCTCAACGAAATAAATAATAAAATTAGCATAATGTACGTCATGAAAAAAGATATGGAGACTCTTACACAGTCAACTGAGTTTCTATCCAACAAATATGACGAACTGATATCGCTACATTTAGAATTGGGAAAAAAACTAAAAGATAACGAAAATAAACTCAATGAAGTTATAAACAAAAACACATATCTTGAAAAATGTAATAGAGCGCTGGAACACAGGATTCAAGAAATTGAACAAATAGAAAAAAACTGTAATATTGAGCTGTTTGGTCTAGAAATGAAAAAAGAAGAAAATATTGGAATAACCATAAAGACAATTGCAGAAAAACTAAACACAAATTGCGAAAATATTGAGAAGGTTTGGAGACTTCCTAATAGAAAGGACTCCAAACCGGCTAACGTAATCGTGAAGTTTACACGTCAAACTTATCGAGACGAGTGGTTACAAAAAAAAAAAACCATACTAACCAACAACGACATATACAAGAATGGAAACAACGACCGAATTTATATCAATGAAAATCTCACCAAAGAAAAAAAAGATCTCCTATACATTACAAAACAAAAAATGAAAACAAAATTTAAATACATTTGGGTACAAAATGCCAAAATATTAATAAGAAGTGAAGGTGATGGAAAAATTATCCATATAAAAAGTGAGAGTGATATTAACAAATACATTTAGAAAAATAAATAAAATAAAAATTCCTTTTGACTCCGAACAGTTATTTTATCAGTTATTAAATCAACGTCATGGAAGATTCGACACCATTTCAAACTCACAAATTTATCAAATGCTATAACTTGGATAACTGGATAAACGACAAAAACATCAAAATGAGGTTTGTGGCTATTCATCTAAATATAAGATCATTGAAAAAGAATTTTAATTCATTTATTGCACAAATAAATGACGTTCTGCAGTATATAGATGTAATTTTTCTAACGGAAATAAATATTAGAAGCGAAATGATACCTATGTTCAATATACCAAACTTCACATCGATTGCAAATACTCGAGAGAATAGAAGAGGAGGGGGATTAATCATGTACTTAAAAAACCATCATACTTTTAAGAAAACAAACATTTCTTTTAAAAGCTGCGAGACAATATCTGGAGAAATCACCACCGTTTATCAAGATATCATAAATATACTTGCGGTATATCGTCCGCCGAACAGCAACAAGAATATATATTTGAAGGAACTAAAACAAATATTACAATTGACTTCAACTGATTCAAACTACTTGTATTGTGGTGATATTAACTTGAATTTGTTGGATACAAAAAATAGTGTAATTACAGAATATCAAAATCTACTCAGTGAAAATGGTTTACAAAATGTAATATTAGATGTGACCCGGGATGAAATTTTAAACGGAAAAAATGTTTATTCATGTATTGACCATATTGCAATTCGTAACCGTAATAACACTGTATTTTCATGTATTGTGACTAACAAAATATCTGACCATTATATAACAGGAGTTGCCATAGGGAAAGAGGTACTTACAAAGGATTTAAATAAAAAAAGTGAAATTATTGATAATAAATTAGTATATTCTAAATTAAAACTAGTAAATTGGGGAAAATTATTACAAACTGAATGTCCTTCAGAACTGTACTATAATTTAAAAAATATTTTCGATAATATCTATTCGTCCTCGAAGAAAGAAAAATTATTTGAAAGTAATCTTAGGCACAGCAATCCATGGGTTACAGAAGAAATTAAAAACATGATTAAAAAAAGAGATTATCTTTACCGAAAATGCAAGAATAGCCCAAATAACCCGGTATTTCGTTTAGAATATACGCGATATAGAAACAAAACAAACAAACATATTAATATTACCAAAAACACATTCCATAAAAACTTAATAAATAGCTTAAATGGCAACCCGAGGAAACTCTGGGACGAAATAAATAATCTAATAGGAAAACCTAAACAAAATCTAGATAAAATAATCCTTCAACATATGGGAAGTCAAGGAGACACAAAATTTTTATGCGATAAATTTGCTACAACATTCGTAAATGAAATAAAAGACATAAGACATAATTGTACTAAAAAATTCCTAGATCGTAACACGTATACAACTCCTGCTATTATGTCAATGAGATTTAGACCTGTATCACAAAAAGATGTTAAAAAAATAATTAATGATATGGATGTTAAAAAATCAGAAGGCAATGACCAAATAAGAATTAAAGACCTAAAGTTAATTGCTGATAATATAATCCCAGTACTGACTAAATTAATTAACCTTTGTGTAAGTAAAAGTATCATGCCTGACGAACTTAAAACATCCATCATCAGACCTATATATAAATCAGGAAACCACAAAGATTTCACAAACTATCGACCAATAGCGATTCTCTCGTGTATTGATAAAATTATTGAAAGAGCTATCTTTAACCAAATACAGAATTTTATAGAAAAAAATAGAATCATTAATCCCATACAGTACGGATTTCAAAAAGAAAAAAGTACTACACAATTACTTTCTAAATTCACTGATTATATAAATTGTCAATTAAATGAAAAATATTATATTGGTATAATTTTTATAGATTTTAAAAAGGCCTTTGACACTTTGGACCATGAAACACTATTAAGGGCAATGGAGGAATGTGGTATTAGAGATCCTTTAAAAAAATTGTTTAAAAATTATCTGTTTAATAGAAAAATTAAAGTTAAAATTGACGGAATTTTAAGTGATGAAATGTTGGCAAGCACTGGAGTAGCTACGGGCTCGATATCGGGACCTACGTGTTATATAATGCAAGTAAACAGTTTACCAAACGTAATAAAACGTTGTAAATGCTACATGTTTGCAGACGATACTTGCATTATATGCGCTGACAAAAATCCACAAAAAATTGAGGAAATTTTACAAGAAGACCTAAACAACATAATTAAATGGTCACACGATAATGGCATTATAATAAACGCAAAAAAAAACCAAATATATGCTTATTCACTCACCATATACAAATTGTCAGGATAAGGAATTGCATATAAAAAGTCATTCATATGATTGTTTACACACAAAAAACCAATCCCTGCAGTGTAATTGCCCAAATATTGAAAAAGTGTACCAATATACATACCTTGGTCTTACAATAGATGTCAATTTTAACTGGTCAAATCATATTGAAAATGTATGTAATAGATTAAGATCCATATTAGGGAAATTTTATCACTTAAAAAACTTTGTTGATAAAAATATATTATACTGTATATACAACGCATTAGCAGAATCAATTATAGGATACGGAATAAATAGTTACGGATTAACGTACAAAACGTACTTAAATAAAATAGAACAATTACAAATCCGTTTCCTAAAATTGATATCAGGCAAAAAAAAAGTTCAATTATGTGAAGGCGATTATAAAAAAATTTTCTCCTTGTGTAATGTCCTCTCTATACACAGTAAGGTAGATTATCAATTAACGCTAGATGAATTCTGGAATACAGAATTCAAAAAACCTGTAAACCACAACTACCCTACTAGGCATAGAGAAGCACAAATGCTTATTATTAATAAATCTCAAAATGTATACGGTGATAGAACAAAGAGGCATAGAATTCCGAAAATATTTAACGCATTACCTGAAAATATTAAAAATGAGACATCTTATTCAAATATAAAAAAAAATGTTAAATCATTCTATCTCCGTGAACATGAAAGCAAATAATATTGTATACAAATACCCAAATCGAATATTGATCAAATACCTGGAAATTACTATCACCCACTGTATTCGTAATTAGTAGTTTATAATAATTAGTATTGTAAATTTTACACAGTTATTACAATGTAAAACATAAAAGTACAATAGTATTAATTAAATAGGAAAAATGAGAGATTTCTTACAATCAAACTGATTGATCAGTTTTGTAAGATTTTTAAGTAAATATTGTAAAATTAAAAAAAACTGAATAAACATACTTAAAAAAAAAAAAAAAGTTACATTTTAAAAGGAACACAAATTATTTTATATAACCTACCAGGAACTCGCTCAAAATCGAACAGTAGCTTGAGAGAATATTTAATTGTTGAAGCCTTCGACCAAGGGTCGATGGTTGAAGCTAACATTTACCACTTGATTTCTGTTTCACGCTTCGTCTCTTAGCTTCCTAAATCATCTTCATTTTCTTAGCGCATAGTTTTTGGTTGATATCTTTATATATAATTGCAAGATTCTACTTGAAGTAAAGTTCAATCCAGATAGAATCTTAGATAAATATTTGTTCATATGAAGCGGATACTTTGTGATGCGACATTATTAATTTAAAATAAAACAATAACTTTGTAAACACCACTTTTATTTTTTATACTTTATGCCGACCGGGTTTCGCTACAACCGTAGCTTCATCAGGGCAGTATAATTCTCTACTGTATCTTATTGTAGAGAATTATATTTGTTCATATGAAGCGGATACTTTGTGATGCGACATTATTAATTTAAAATAAAACAATAACTTTGTAAACACCACTTTTATTTTTTATACTTTATGCCGACCGGGTTTCGCTACAACCGTAGCTTCATCAGGGCAGTATAATTCTCTACTGTATTCTTATTCAGTAGAGAATTATATTTGTTCATATGAAGCTACGGTTGTAGCGAAACCCGGTCGGCATAAAGTATAAAAAATAAAAGTGGTGTTTACAAAGTTATTGTTTTATTTTAAATTAGATAAATATATTCATTTTCATTTTAACGTGCAACATCTCTTGACTTTTTTACGATTCTTAAATAAATATTCAATATTTTTAAGAAAAACAACTTAATCAGAAGAACATCAAATAGCAACGATATTTAATCATCGCATATAATATTAAGGCGATGGAGAGATAATGAAATTGCGAATGTTAGAGGAGAGCGCTAGTATTGATGCGAAAATTGTGAAAATGTTTAATAAAACACGGCTCGTTTAAAAAAGAGCAAAAATCTCACGGCGGTTGTCTTAAACAGCATTTAAAGAAACACTGTGATTTTTTTCATATATATAACTTGTAAAATAACTGAAACAAACCTGTTTATAATAATTTTTGGAGCATACTTTAGGATTTTTTTTTCTATCGAGGGAATTTTATATAATTTGCGTTTCGGCGCGATGAATGTCTAGATATTATCTTCAAAAATTACATATATTTTTTTAAAGAGCTTAAAAACTTCAAATGTTTAATGGAGATTTGCCAGAAATTGGTAGAAATTCGGGTAACGGCGTCTTAACGGCTTGAACAAAAAACGTGAAACAGAAAAGACAAATAGATTCAGTCGTACGTGGAAATTGAACCTAGGACCTCAGTGAATGCTTTTCTGTCTTTACTGTATTACATTTATCGTTTGAGTCGTAAATATTGTCTTAAATTATAAAATACTAGCTGGTTCCCGGCATGCGTTGCTATGCCATTTAATGAATAAATTGTTTCTCCCTGCGTGTCCTTTCCCATTCGTCCCATTCCCCTTTCGCATTCACTTCCTCTCCCGCGTTCCCACTCCGCCTCTTCCACCTTCCCTCTCCCCACTCCACTCCCTCCCTTCCCCCGTCCCGCGAACCCCCCTCCCGAGTTCCCCTCCTTCCTCCCAGGTTACCCTCTCCCTACCGCGAACCCCCTGCCCGAGTTACCCCCCCCCCCTCCCCCCTCCCGCATTCCATTCATTCAGTTTTCAAACAGCTCACGTGCCACCTATTGCATTTTTTTAAATATAAATTTCGTAATGCCAGAGTCTACCAGTAGTCTTATAAAAACCTTGTGCTGACAATAACGAACACACAAAAAAAAATTTATCCAATTTGGTGCAGTCGTTCGGAAGTTATGCGCGTACATACATTTCGGCGATTCATTTTTATTTATATAGATAGATAGATAGATAGATAAAAGATTGAAGATAGATTACAGTTTGAGGTTTTATTCATTAAGTTCTTGCGCAATAAAAAGTAAGAATATCTAAAATGTAATGCTGTTTTTTGTTCGATAAAATTATGTGATATACAAGCAATTTTCCGAAGGAGAAAAAGTTGACCCTTTCGGAAAGCTTTGTTTTCAGAGGGTGTGTTCATAAAAACCTCCATAACACACCATCATGTCCTTCTTTTTTCAGCTTCATTTGTCTCTCCGTAACGCACTCATTTTTTACTGGGTAAACATTGCTTCACACATGACCAAGTATATCAGAAAGATTCTCAAAATTCTCTACCTCTCATTATTTAAAATCAAAAATTGTTATTCTTGTACAAAATTTATTCAGTCGAATTTTTACACACCCGTATGCGCAATATTTCACTGTAGGCTTTCATGCAATTATTGTCAATTCATTATACTCGTATAAAAAAAATATTTGTTCAACAAATTAATTCCAAAAAAACTAAACACATTAAAATTAACGCAGTGACGTATTAACTTTTTTACCGATATCAATACAATATACGATCAATTTACTTTGTTGAGTAAATATACAGGGTGTCCGGGGGTAAAGTGCATTAACTTCGGGAGGTTATTCTACATGATGGTAGGAGTAAAAAAGATTATCAACTTTTTCCGCAATTCCAACATTTTTTTCCCACACCAAAAGAAGCACCTACTAAAAATCCTTAGTGTGTGGCACGATCTTACTTGTTGAGAGCCTGCCGGGCACCCGACTCGATTGTGATTGGCCCGTATCGTAACAGCGGAAAATAATTAATCTGGCCGCACACGCCAGACTAATTTTGTCTTTTTACCTCAAAACTATCCCTAAAAGTTGGAATTTCGAAAAAATTTATTTATCTTTTTTACTTGTAACTGTCATGTAGAATCACCTCCCGAAGTTAATGCACTTTACCCCCGAACACCCTGTATATTTAATTGTATAAGGGACGAACCACGTTGTGATATTTTATCATTGACGAAGCTGGAGTAAGCGAGCGATGTTTGGGCACCGTACCGCCAGAAGTACATTGCCACGCTGGAGCAAATCCAGAAGAATTTCCTCAGGAATGTTCTTACATTTGTTTTAGGGGTGTTGCGTTACCTCCTTCTATAGCCAACGTTTTGGACAGCGTTGCAGTGTTCATCATCAGGACAGATCCGGCAGATGTGTAACTTCCTCAGGTATGTTTACATGCGGACGCATGAAACCTATCCAAGTTTCATGCACCATATTGACTTACTTAAGGAAACTGATTTTGTGAGTCTGGTAACTAGGTGGAAAGCAAATCTTGCTATTATGTCTTTCAAAATTTGGAACAATTTCATCGATAGCCCATTTCTCTTGGGATGCTATGATTTATTACGTACCAGACCACTATAGCTTAAGTCGACATCATGACTTATTTAAAGTACCGAACTCCAGAACAGACGTCTTGGCAAGGCACAGCATGACGAGGGGAGTGGTGCTGTTAAATGAACTTGCTAACCATTTGGATGTAAGTGACTGTTCTCTCTATATGCCTTAAAAATATTATTGAAGAGTCATTTGCCTAAATGCTGATATAGTTACTTAGTTGTACTGTAATTGAAATAATTCTGTTGTACGTTATTAATGTAAAAAATAAATATATAAAAAATAATGTCAACAATTCTATTATTTTTTTACGTAATGAGTAAAACCTTAAATTGTAATATTTTTATAAAATGAAGACAATATCTGAAAACAGAAAAATCAGAAAAATATATGGTCACATCTGGGACTCGAACCCAGGACCTACGCCTTGCCGGGGCAGAGTTTACCAACTCTACCAACTGAGCTGATGTGTCTCTAACCGATTCGGTCATATTTAACTATCTCTCTCTCTCTGGTTTCAATCCTGGGATTGGTTTGCAGCAATTTCCTTTAGTTTCCTCTTCCATTCTTCCCTGTCTTGTGCGGCTCTTTTGAGGTCTGCATATGATAAGCAGCGCACGTCCACCAGCAGGTCCTCCAGGTACTCTTGGCGTGGGCGTCCCCTAGAGTTTGTCCCCTCGGTCATACCCTCCATTATGGAATGCAAGAGGCCTTCTTGTCGTATTACATGGCCGATCCATCTTGCACGCCTTTCGGACAAGGTCCTGAGCAGGTGCCTTCCTCCTTCGATTCTTTGGAGAACCTCCTCATTTGTAATGTGGTCTCTCCAGGAAATTCCTAATAGTTTTCTATAGGACCACATCTCAAAAGCCTCTAGTCTCCGTTTATCTCTTTTGGATAGGCACCATGTTTCGCAGCCGCACATCAAGATACTCCATACATAGGTCTTGATGAGGAGTATTCTCAGCTTTAGGTCTATATTATTTGATTCAATTATTTTCGACGTTTTATTGAAAGCAAGCCTAGCCTGGTGTATACGGCTGTCGACATCGCTCTTAGACCGACCGTCCCATGTTATTTTGCTCCCGAGATAGACAAACTCCTTGGCGTTCTTTAGTGGAACTCCTGACATCTCTATTCGCATCTGATGTTGTGTTCGGCCTACAGTCAGCAGCTTTGTTTTGTCTTTATTTATCTTCATGTTATAGTTATTTTGGAGAATGCTTTGCATGGTTGTTAAGGCCTCTTGCAGTTCTTCTTCGCTTTCAGCAACCAATGCAATATCATCAGCAAACCTTATCATATCCACCTTTTGCCCGTGTATCTTTACACCTTTTCTGTGACTCATTCTCTCTCTCAAGTCGTCAATTGCACTTTGTATATAAGCGTTAAAAAGAACAGGTGACAGAGAGCATCCCTGTCTCACCCCTTGTCTTATACTGGCTTCTTTTGTATCATTGTCACATCTAATTATAGCGGCCTCATTCTTGTATAGCGCCTGGATTATTCGTCTATCTCTATATTTGATATCAATTCTCTTCAGAATCTCGAAGAGTCTTTTCCATTCTACTTTGTCGAAAGCCTTTTCCAGGTCTATGAATGCGATGAATGTGTTTTGGTTTCTTTTTATTCTTTTTTCAAGTAGTATTCATAGCGACAATATTGCTTCTCTAGTTCCTACACCTCTTCTAAAGCCATACTGATCTCCGGAAAGGATGTTCTCTACTTTTGGTTCGATTCTTTTTAGAATGATATTAGTCAATATTTTTGAGGCATGATATATTAGGCTAAGAGTTCTGTGTTGTTCACATTTCGTCGTGCCTGCTTTCTTTGGTAATGTAACAATTAGGCATTTCTCGAAATCCTCTGGTATCTTTCCAGTCTTATACATTGTCTGTATCATTTTAAACAGGGCATCTATAGTTCCTTTTCCTGCTGGTTTAATTAGTTCAGCCGGAACGTCATCGATTCCGGGTGCTTTCCCGTTTTTGAGGTTTTTCAGTGCGAGATCAAACTCTTCTCTAGTGATGGGATCTCCCAAATCATCTGCGTCTACCTCATTTTCTCTTTCTATCAATGTTTCGTTGTCACTATTTCCCTTCCCATTGTACAGCATTTCGAGGTATCTTTTCCACCTCTCTCCTATTTGGTCATTTTCGAAAAGTATTTTGCCGTCTTCTCCTTCTATTGCATTACCCTTTCCAACTCTCATCCCAAAGAAGTCTTTCACCGCAGCGTGAGCTCTTTCTATATTTCCTCTCTTGAGGTCGTCGTTTATCTCATCGCATTTATTCTGGTAGAATGTTTCTTTGGCTATTCTTGACTCTCTATTTATTCTGTTTCTCAGCACTTTATATTTCTCTTGTGATTCAGTTCTTTTATCATTTTTGAGCTCTCTTCTATCTTTTATCATATTTAGGATCTCATCGGTTATCCATTCCTTCCTTGCTTGGGGTTTTTCCTTGCCTATAGTTTCCTCTGCCGTAGTAATGATCTTCTTCTTTATCACTTTCCAGATCGCATTCACGTTCTCCTCTTCCATTAGGTTGCATTCTTGCGTTTTTTCCCTAAAACTGTCGCTGATCTCTTTTATCTTTAATACTTTTGTATCCCATTTGAAATTTTTTCTCTTTTTTATTTTTTTCAGTTTTAGAATACTTTTGGCCATTACCATATTATGGTCACTATCTATATCTGGACTGGAATAGCTTCTACAGTCTTTTATTTGGTTTTTAAATCTATGTCTAACCATTATATAGTCTATTTGCAGTCTTTGTCTGTCTCCAGGGGATTTCCAGGTATATCGCTGTCTTGGGTGGTGTTGGAAACAAGTGTTTGCTATCACTAATTTGTGTTTTTCGCAGAATTCTGTCAATCTGTTTCCTCTGTCGTTTCTTGCACCTAGCCCAAAGGGCCCAATGCAAGTTCCTTCACGTCCTTCTCCTACAACAGCATTCCAATCTCCTAGGAGAATCAGATTTTCGCCTGCTTTTATCTCTAATATAAGTTTATCTAGTGAACTGTATACCTCCTCCACTTCTTCTTCGCTGTGACTAGATGTTGGCATATATACTTGGATAATTACAGTGTCTACAGGCTTAGTTTCTATTTTGAATAGAATAATTCTTCCACTATATTGCACGTATCCCTTAACCCGTCTTCCCCATTCCTTGCACAGCACAACGCCTACTCCTCCTTGGCCAGGTTTATCCTTTATGCATCCTGTGTGGATGATTCTGTAGTTGCCACTCCAGAAGTCTCCACAATTGGGCCATCTCATCTCTGCTATACCTAGGGCATTCAAATTTACGTTTTGCATCTCAGCTTTCAGATTATCCAGTTTGCTGTTTTGCAGTAATGTGCGGACATTCCACGTTGCCCATCTCGCTATTTGGTTCTTTGTATTTGACTTTGACTTTGTGTTTCTAGCATCTCGAGCAGTCCCCACCCGGAGATCCGAACGGGGGACTATTTTACCTCCGGAGAATTTTACTTGAGATTGGGTATTCATGTTTTGCTGGTTCTTGGGATGCCACTTGGACCTTTAATGTGGTAGTTTCCCGTTTCTTTCCACATCCTATGCCGTTGACCTCGAAGGTTCTTCCGCCTTTGGAGATTATTTACTTCTCCAGGACAAGAGGGTGCCCTAGACAACAGACGCCTGGTAGGGCGAAAGTTGGTGGTCAGCTTATTCCGGCCAACGCTCAGTCCCTGTCTATATTTGCCGACACGAGGTCGTTGCTCACTCCCCACCACGATTTAATTTAACTATATCATACATCAAATAACACTTACCAACATTATCTTTATTTTCTTACCGGATATTTTACTGGCTGTTGTTTTGTATATGTACGACTGAAAATAATTCTGATAGACGAAATCGCGAAGACATAATCGCAAAATACAAAAACACGATAAATTTTCTTTTTGGATGCTGTAAATAATACCCGATACATTCCCATTGTGCGTACCCAATTTCCTTACCAATTTTTAAAAAGTAGGTTGTACTCTTTCTATTTCAATTATGTTTTTTTTTTTACATTTTTTAACTGTGCTAAACTGTTTTTTTTTAATTACCCAATTTGTAGTTTATTTTAAAATGTCGTCAAAAATGAAAAAAACGTATAAGAAAGGATTCTTATAAAAAACATGTGTTTTCTTAGCAATATTTTCAGAACCGCTGAAAAGGGCATTCAAGCCCTAGCCAAAACACCCCGAGACATTATTCTTGATTCCGGTTTCCGGGCGGTCGCCGCGCACCCCTAAAACCTTAGGGCACTTGGCTGGCTATAGTCAAGCCCGGGGTTATGGCACCAACAGATGCCATTATCGTAAATTACGTGTTTATTCTGTCAAAGATGCAGAATTTTGTCATATCTCTAGGAGTTATGATGGGTTTATGTCGTGTTTTATCTTAGGGTTGACCTGCATTTTTTCTAATAAGAAAATTCTTTGGAAAATTGTATCTTATTTTCTGTTTATTTTTAAAGGATTTAGAAGGGCGGGAGATGAAAGTTAACGACCGCTGCTGAGTTATAATCAAATTGGACATTCTATCAAATCGGTGGATCTAATGAAATTTATTAATTTTGGGTGTAGATAGATACAAAGGTGCCTTAGTGGGTCAATGATATGTGATGTATGCGCTGTTATATACCTACTTTGAAAGTTTTTTTTTCATTAACTCCGCATAGGAGGCCTTGAGGAAAACAATTTCCCTCAGGGCCCCTGTCATCTGAGATGCTGTGTGGAGGGTTTTTTTGAGGAGAGGAAGTAATGTCGAAGAATCGACCCGTTCTCATGTGACAAATATCAACCGTGTACAAATGTTGGGCAAGCGTTTGGCGTGTTTCCCGACTATGCACCGGTGCCGAAGGGATCAATGACGCTGGTTCCTCGGAGCATCTTCCATTGAAATATCGGTAGAACAAGGATGGCATTCCCACCCGACGTCTGTGCTCTAAAGATTGCAATCCGTCTGTTAAATTAGGAAATCTATCAGACGGACTGCCCGTTTCTAACCCTATACAAATCACAAGTGTGCCCGACGCTTGAATTTGGCAGTCACCTGTGGTCTGAAGCTCAAAAATACATGAAAAAACCCTCGACTCTGTACAGAAACGGGCGGTCCGTTTGATAGATTCTCCCGTCTTAAGGCGGTACACAAAACTCACATTTTAATCATTTCCGGCAAATTCGTAACTACAATAAAAAAAAATTTTCCATCCCGCACAAGGGATGCGAGTTATTTATATTTTAGATTAATAAAAACAGTACCTTACCATTAATATATTTTACACACAACGATTTTAAAACTTTATAACCCGTTTTTTAACTATAAAGTTAGCATCAGATTTTATTTTTCTAGACGATGAATTCATAACTTCGGGAGGACAACATGGAGACACATTTTAAATGTTTGTAATACGTTCTTCAGATTTAACTAAAAAGAACGCGGCGGAAAGGTCGTATCCCCAGGCCTGCTAGGGTGAATTCGACCGTACGTTCGTACAATACGCCGTGCCGCGGCGTACATTTGTTCACACGCTTTCTTCACTTACATCGTTAAGATTCCCACATTATCTTTTCTTCTTCTTCTTTTCTTTGATACGGCAAATTCGACAGTAGTTCTGTCCAATACACGAGTCGCGGGTCGCAATTTGTATACACTGCTTCTTTACTTATATGTCGTTAAGATTCTGAATATATTTTAGGGTATATTATAGTCTTAACACACGGGTTGAAATCTTTGGAGCACAAGCATCCTCTGGTGAGAATGCGATCCTTTTTCTATCGGTATTTCAATGGAAGATACTCCGAGAAACTAGCGTCATGGATCCCTTCGACACCGGTGCACAGTCGGGAAACTCGGCAAACGCGCGCCCAATTTATGTACATGGTTGACATTTTTGTCTCTTGAGAACAAGTGTCGTCTTCGGCTCGTTCTTGAATTCAACAGCTCGGCTGTGTAACGATTTGCCGGTCTCTGTGTTTCCTCCTTCCTACAACACAGGTTTCTTCAAGACCAATTTTCGTTCCTTCCTCTCCTCAAAAAGACCCTCCACACAGTATACCAGATGACACAGTGAAATTATTTTCCTCAGTGCCTTCTGTGTGGAGTTGATGTAAAAAAATGTCCAGGTTCTCTTTGAAAAATTATACACATTAGAACAGACGAAAAAAAGGCTATTACCGTAAATCGACATGAATGGTGCAATGTTAAGCCAAACGTTACGTAAGTATTTAAAAAAATGATTTACTTATCTGTTATATACAAAAAAAAATTAAATACTTTCAATTCATCCAGTATTAATTTTTTTGATTTTTTTAATTACAACTAGCTGGTACCCGGCATGCATTGCTATGCCATTTGATAACGAAATTGTTTCTCCCTGCGCGTTCTTTCCCATTCGTCCCGTTCGCCTTCCTCCTCCCCTTCCTCTCCCGCGTCCCCTTCCCTTCTCACGTTCCCACTCCTCCACCTTCCCTTTCCTCATTCTACTTCCCTTCTTCCCCGCCCGCGAACCCCCCTTCCGAGTTACCCTCCCCCCTCCCATTATAGCCTCCTCCCTCCCGTGGATCCCCCTCTCGAGCCCCCCTCCCTGCTCTCGAGTTCTCCTCCGCCCTCCCGGGTTCTCCTCCCCCCTCGTGCATTCCATTCATTCATTCCCGATACATTCAGTTTTCAAACAGCTCGTGTGCCACTTATTGCAATTTTTTATACAAATTTCATGATGCCAGAGGTCGCGTTCTTTCCCATTCGTCCTGTTCCCCTTTCGCCTCCCCTTCCTCTCCCGCGTCCCCTTCCCATTTCGCGTTCCCACTCCGCCTTTTCCGCCTTCCCTCTCCCCACTCCCCTCGCCCGCTTCCCCTGTCCCTTGAACCCCCTTCCGTGTTCCTCTCCCCCTCCCAGGTTCCCCTCCCCACCCCTCCCATGGACCCCTTTTCCCGAGTTCCCCTCTCTAGTTCCCCTCCCCTCCCCTCCCTCATCTTTCACCCCTCTCCCATCCGCTCCCTCTCCTGCATTCCATACATTCAGTACCGGTACATTCAGTTTTCAAACAGTTCACGTGGCACCAATTGCAATTTTTTATACAAATTTTATAATGCCAGAGCTCACCAGTATAAACAGAAACTCACCAAAGTTTCATCGCAATCGGATGAACGGTTAGCAATTCCCAGGAAAGTAGGTAGAACAGTTTGTATGGGAAAATCAAATTGTTGTTTTTACTATCTTCCTCGCAACTCTTCCATATTTTCTCACCGTTTAAACCTTTCCTGGACCACGATAAACATTTCAAAACAAACATCAGCTAAATCGGCCCAGCCGTTCTCGAGTTTTCGACAAACGAACAGCAATTGATTTATATATATATAGATATTATGCATATTACATTTTGTAATATGTATAATATATATATATATACATATTTTATGCCGAAATCACAACACCGTGAAGTTATAAATTCTGCAAACAGGACCATCAAATTGAGAGCATATGAGAATAAAATTGGTTGTTTGATTTATTGTTTTTAATTTAATCCGCCCCGGCTTGCCCTATCTGTTCCATATCGGTGTTTAAGAGCGTTTAACCAGCCAGCGGACGAAAATCCACATTTCGTCGAAAGTTGTTCTTCCGATCGTGCAGGGCGGTTACAATGAGAAAGATTGATTAATCTCCGTACCAGCTTTTTTAAATCATAACTCAATATCGAATTTATTTCAATCCAAATTAGCTTTAATTTATACCTTCATCCAAAAATGCTGAAAGGCGTGATGATAAAACTATTAAAATAGTGTACTTTTTGTAGTTATTTTTTGATTATAAGTATTTATCATTTTTTAATAATGTCTAAATTTAATAAGAATGTTAAAAAAATCCGAAATATATTAGTTTGTAAGTGCGCAAATAAATACACAAATGGACCAATTTTCGTCAAGAAACACATGTACGTACATATTTTTTAATGATTTTATTGAAACTAAAATTAAAATTCTAATACATAACTTTGCTAGATAATGTATTGATTTATTTTACTGCATGATTACATTATTTGAAATGGGTGTGGTATAATACAAAAACTTTTTTGAAAATTTAACAAATCTGCCAACGACCTATGGAATAACCTTATTATACTAAAAATTAAAAAAAAATCTCAAAATTTATTACATAACTATGCTAGATAAAAGAACAATCTTTCGAAATCCATTTATAATTTTTTGTGGAAAAGAGTCAATACGTCTAAAAACTTTTTTGAAAATGACGTATTTCCGGCTTTCTCTGGTAATGCCCTCTTAAATATGAACAAATTTTTGTTCCTTTAATTCTCGTTTACATTCAGGGAAAAACATTTTAATCCGTGAGAAATATTCCCGCCACCAAAGTGAAAGCGGGGAATCCTTTGTGATGGGGATTGTTCGCCCACAATGGGAATTTTTAATGGAAAATACTCAGATTTAATGACGAAATTTGAGGGTAATGGATGTCAATGCATTAATTTTGACGGTGTGTGAACAGAACATGTCGTAAAGGAGCTTACGCAAAGAGCTTTAAACTCTCTATGGATTATTGCGGTATTCAGGATGTACACATTTAGAAATTTCTAGTACCTAATGAGTTGTGAATAGTAAAAACTACATCTACCGGACAAGTTTTTTTGTGTAATATTTTGTATTTTTCATTTATGGAACGTATTGCCTTTGCTTTTATTTTGGTATGAGCATTAATATTATTACTGATTAACAGAAGACCAAAGATATCCAACAAAGCCCTTTCATTATCATCTTTAGTGAATTTAACAAGTATAAAAGCAACACAATCAGCACGTTTGATTTAAAAGCAAGTAGCTTTTCATACATTTTACTTATTAACAAAAATTACATCAATATTTAAAAAATTCATTTGATAATTTTATTTATTGTTATCAAGTTGAATTTGTAGAATTTCATTATTTTAATTTTATTTTATTTATAGATAGAAGGTAAAAATCCTCTTAAGTTTTCCTATGATATGAATGGTGTTAATCTTCTTCGTGTATCACAAATTCGTGCTCTTGGTTTTATATTCCACGAGAGTCTACAGTTCAACGTTCACATCGATGAAATAACAAGCGATGCAATGAGAATACTAGGTTTTATTTTAAGAATGGGTGCAAATTTTAAAAGTATGTCAACATTAAAAAAATCTGCATTGCTCATTAGTGCGAAGCAGATTAGAGTACAATTCCACCGTATGGTCACGATAGTACAAAATCCATTCTCAATCATTGGTAAAGGTACAAAACAAATTCCTTTGGTACATCAATTTTAAAATGAAAATTCCAATCTAACTTATAAATTATAATTACTTACGCGCAGAAACCAGACTCCTTAAATTATCAGATAGAAGAGTGTTAAATTAATTTGTTATTTTTATACAAAATTATCAAATCTTTAGTCGACAGCCCTAATTTGTTGGAACTTATTTGCTTTCATATACCTGCCAGACAAACTCGAAGTAAAGATATTTTCAAATGTAACAATAACCTCAGCACTAATTACTCTATTTATTCGCCAATTCCAAGAATTCAATAAGGCGATTCCAGACTCACGGCGAGAACAAGCACTTATCCACACTCTCATTTTTCTCACTCGTGATCTGTTTCCCATCCGGTATGGACGATATTCAAAATGCAGCAGGTTTGGCTCTGTGCGCCATGGCATATTATAATTTTGTGAACATTGTAACGTTGTAGTTAGCCCTTGATTTAAAAAGGAATCCAGAGCGTCATATGCAAATCATATAGGTTTATAAATTTGATTTTCACCAGCACCCGATTTGGAGGAATCATTCACCATTTTTCTATATTTCCGTTAACTAGCAAAAAGGGAATCTTTTTTCTTTTTGAGTTCAGGTGCTTGCATCTCCATTATTTCTTCAAGTCTGTTCCACCCATCGTGGTTCAAACTTTTGTCGTTGTAATTCGATGTTTTGCATCCCATAACACCGGTTCAGATTGAAAATATTCTATAAATTGCAACTCTTGTTGATTTTTAATGCAAGGAAACAAAATTTTCGAATCAAAAAGAAAAAAATATAACGCACGTCTACTCTCAACCGCTCACTAAACAACACTGAGACAAAACGTGAGTGGAGTAGTCTTCTCGCTTCTTGCCCGAGAAATCCTTTGAAGCGGCCAAATTTACCGACAGCAATCCGAGAACAGGCGAGCCCGAGAAAGAGAATGCGAGAAACTCATCACATTCATGCTTCTCGGGTGTTCTCGGGGCTTCTCGCCGTGAGTCTGGAGGGGCTAATAGAATAAACATTGCGAATGTATAGATATATTTGGTGTTGACATTTTGGCAATTTTCAAGAGGCAACTTATCTCGATTTTATCTGCTAATAATTTACTTTTATTATTTTTGTTCTTTTCATAAAACCTTCTCTCATCTAAAAAAACCTTAAGAGTAATTTATTTCCTTACATAATTTTATTTTAGTTTTCTGTCTAGTTCTGTTTTATTATCCTACAATAATATACACACATACAACTATTTGTTTATGCCTACTAACTAGCTCTTACACATTGCACTTTATTTTATTTCAGGTCTTATTAGTGATTATATATGTTTCTATATATATTTTAAGCTAAATTGTATAAGTTTTTTATAAGTACTACTCATACTATTTCATTTCTTTTAATCTCTGTTATGATGTTCTGTAAATAAATATAAATACATAAAATAAATATCTAAGAATGGCGAGCGAATTATATTTTTTGTTCATTTGTCAAAACAGCTTTCGGATTATTAGAATTTTTGTTAATTTTCAACTGCTCTACAAGATTGAGTTTGCACTCCTTATTAATATCACTGAGTGATTTTTATCTATCATTAGGAGAAGTTTGACAAATTGTGACTGTATTTTATTATTACGTCAGAGTGGAAGATACTCTTAGTATCGCCCTGGTGTAAGACCACTATTCAGAATTGAAATGTTGCTTGAAATGGCTTTTAGCCGTGTTTGGTGACCATACCTGAATAGCCAGATACATCCCCACCTTCCTCTCCCTATCTCCTTCCCTCCCCACTATCTTAAGCCTTACAACATACCCCAATTGGGGATGCCCAGTTTTTTTTTATATGAGCTCCACACAGGAGGCCCTGAGGAAAATAATTTCCCTCAGGGCCTATGTCATATCATCTTTGTGGAGGGTTATTTAGGGAAGGAAAAGGGTTTAAGGGGTGGGTAGGAATCTGGGGTTTAGTGTGTCCTGGACATCCGCCTCCAAGACCTAGACAAACCTCACCCCATGAACACGGGCACCCCTGCTAAATCGCCAAATGTAGCGAACCATTTTTTGTGACCTATGGCAGAGGTGTTGGTTATCCGTTAACGGTATTCATGTAAAAAAAAATATGTTTTTTTTTTAAATATCGCATATGTTTTTATAAATACATAATTGCGTAGCTATACTAGTTTATAAATATACTGTTTTTAAAAATTAAATAATAATATATTTGAATACATCGAGGAAATAAAAAATAAAATACAACAAAACAAAATTTTTATTTCACCCCGTGGGGCGACAAGTGCTCCACGTAGATTTCCCATCTGTTTATGCATGTAAATTTTGATGGAATACATGGTAGAGGAAGACGCCAATAAGATAGGACATCAAGAGAAGTAAGCTGTTAAAATATAGTAACGGCCAATAAATTGATCATTCTTGTTGAATTTAAACAAAAGCCACGTGCGCGATAGTAAATAACTACTTATTTGATACTAGTTTTCCTTATTACCTGATCAGTGTTTTAATTAATCATTTGCTCCTCATAAGTATTGTACGACTTATCAACTAAATACAAAGAAATTACAGTACAGTAGGTTTGGTTTGTGACAAGTTCTATTTAAAATTAGCATTGACGGTTATGAATTGCTATAATTTACATACGAGTATGTGAATTTGAAAGTCTAGACGAGAACAAAACTTGAACTACTCACCGGCAATCAGGAAAGAAGTTTCCGGTTTTGGCTAGTTCGGATCGCGGTGCTGTAGGTTCAAAGGGTTTGTTTGCCAAAGAGCGTTTTTATTGTTACCGTGACGATCCATGATTACGGCACAAAGGTAAAAAGGCAATAAACATACGTTCCTTATCACAGAAATGGTGCAGCTCGAATGGTTGAGCATCACATCGCCTAGTACCGCAGTGGGAGGGATGGATTCATACGTCACTCCTGGAAACACTGACCCCAGATTCCTACCCACCCCTAATACCCATTTCCTTAAGCGGTTAGTTAGATGAATACCGCACAAGAGTCCCAACGGCTCCCGTCTGAAGCCAGTGAGACTATGGCATCCCCAATTGGGGTATACTGTGAGGCTGAAGTTAGTGTGGAGGGGAAGGAGATAGGGAAGAGGAAGGTGGATAAGTATCTGGCTCTTCAGATCTAGTCACCAAACAAGGCTCATGCCATTTCAAGCAACGTTTCAATTCTGAATGGTGGTCTAACACCAGGGCGATACTGCCGCAAATATACTATATTATATTTTAAATTAATTTGTGAAATAACAAAATTAACCAAATAAATTTATTTGCCACGCCGGGATTCGATCCCGCGACCTTCAGTGTGCAAGTAAAGAATGAACGCGGCCGTCAAAGTGTGAGTGAATTCCAAAAATTCACTCACTGCTGCAGTAACAAAAATCTAAAATGAAACAAACGGAGAACGTGTGTCTGCACCCCCCCAAAGGAAACATACAATCATTAACATAATATACTTCCCTCATACGTATAAAGAAAATGAAACGCGATTACCGTCACCCTAGCTGAGCCTTAATAAGAAACGTATGTTTCCCAAAAGGAAAAAGAGTACTTTGTAGTAAGCAGTCACACGTATTTTGAGTGTCTCATCTTTTGTCTCACCATTATTTAATGAGTAAAAAAGAGCTGCAGCATTGTAACGATAAGGAACGTATGTTTATTGCTCTTTTTTCGTCACGGTACGGTAAACGTGGATCATCACCGTATTAATAAAAGCGCCCATTGATGACATACGCTCGTGCTGAAGTGTTCGCTTGCCACGCTTCTTTACCTGCTAAGTACATGTATATATGTATAAGATATTCAATTGCATAGCATCGTAGGAAACTTCCTTACATTATGTAATATGATAATTGAGGAGCTAGTTAAGTTCAGAAGAACTTCATAGAAATTTTACTTGGGAAAAAGTAAGGCGTTAGAGCTTCAGTCAACAATGGTCCGATGCTGCCTTCCTTGAAATAGCGGGTGATTTCTTTTTTTACGCGCTGCGCTGGGAGTTTTCAAAAGGTATGAGTAATATTGAAAGGGATGAAATGTGCTGTTGGGGGTGAGAATAACATAATCCCTTAATGGAAGAGATTGTAGATTTTGTATGCAGAAGGTACGGCTTTTACTGAAAATGGATAGAAGAGGGTTTGTGCAAATACGTATGGTTAGAGTAGGTTAGTCTACTAATGATATGTTTTTAAGTGGGTTAATATTTTAACGCGACATTTTAATTTGTGAAATTATTGCAGTGAGCGATCGTTTTTAGGTGACTTTTTTTTCTAACATTTGCTCCACTAAGAAGGCCCTGAGGAAAATAATTTCCCTCGGGGCTTATGTCATCATAGTAGAAGATGCTGTATGGAGGGTTTTTTTTTAACATGAGCTCCACAAAGAAAGCCTTGAGGAAAATAATTTTCCTCGGGGCCTCCAAGACCTAGACAAACCTCACCCCATGAACCCGGGCAACCCTGCAAAATCACCAAACGTAGCGAACCACTTGGGGTGACCTATGGCAGAGGTGTTGGTTATCCAATAAAGGTTCCCGGGGCGGCGGTACCCATTCCTAGCCTCCCAAATTGTTGTGGAGGGTTTTTTTAAAGAAAGAAATTAGAGAAAGTTCTGGGAAGTAAATAAGTTGGGTAGGAATCTGGGGATCAATTTGTCCAGGAGTGACGAACGTACGAATCGATTCCTCTAATTGCGGTGCAAGCTGATGGATAGAGAGATTCGCTGGATTATTGAGTTTAGCTGGAGAGGATAAAATACGTCTCTTAATTAGTATCTCGATCCTGTCCACAACGCAGCAGGTAGGCAGACGCATCGGCCGCCAAGACCTGGACAATCCCCTTGAACATGGGCACCCCTGCTAAGTTACCAAACGTAATCTCCCTCTTTGCGACCAACAAAACAGAACTGATTTATCTACAGATCCACACACTCATTTAACTTAAATTATTACCACTCATTGACATTTTTAATTCGACTTTACGTGACGTCAAACGAAAACTCGCTAAGCAACATGACTCAAACTAGAAAGTTCAATTCCTATATATTTCCGTCCTTTGCCTCTTAATCCTATTTCTTTGTTCCTCCTCCCCCTCCCCCCCTTTTTTCATATATTGTAATTAAAAAATAAATTAATTAAGAAAACACCCTTACAATGTCACACTTTATCATTCACTATCATCAGTGGAAAGTTCATAATTGGCATAATAATATCTTCTTATTGTATTATTATGTAATCTCTGATTTGCTGTCAACTTTCTCTAAAATAAACAGTTCCTGAGTTAGATACGATTTTAGATTTTCACGGCCAAAAGTATTTTTGTTCTTAATTTTTGGGGTATTATGCCGTGTTGCGCTACCTCCTTCTTTAGCCAACGTTTCGGACAGCGTTGCAGTGTCCATCATCAGGGCTGATGTGTAATGGTTAGGAGTGACGTTTGTACTTAGTTCCTGAGTTGGCAGGCGGGTACGGGTACCGCCAACAGTTCCCGAGTTGGCGGTACCCATACTCGCCTACCAAATTGTACAGTTAGGTTGACTGAAAGTAAAACAGCATTGTATTGTATTATAAAAAATATTGTAGTAGGCATATCCAGAAAGTATGTGTACTGTTACCCTGACCAGAAAGAGCATCGCAGAAACATTGTTGTACGTAAACTCACGTTTTAGTGTCCAGTTGCGTGAAAGTTGTCGGCAAAAAATCCCGCCAAGTGCCGTGATCTGCTTTTTACTCACGGAAGAAATAACACCTACAAGAAAAAAGTATGAGGTTTTCTGAGCTCTATTGTTACTGGAGATGAAAGTGGGTGACTCATTACATGCCTGGAAAAAAAAACAGTCGTCAAAGTGGCGTCACACCAATTCCCAATCTGTGAAAAAATTGAAAACCACAATTTTTAGGCCTCAGGGTTTTAGGACCGAAAAGGCATTATTTTGTTCAAATTTCGGCCTCAGATTGAGATCATCAATGCACAACAATATTGTGTATCCTAAAAAATCTCAAAAGGAGCATTCAAAACAAAAGGAGGGGAATGCTGACCAGAGAAGTTTGCCTTTTTCACGAAAACGTCCGACTTCACAAAGCCTTACCCACCATTAAATCATGGACTCATTTGATTGGGATGTTTTGAACCACTGCCCGTAATCCCCTGACTTGACGTCTTCAGATTATCATCTTTTCACCTTCCTAAAGACATGTATGGATGAAAATAAATTTTCAACCGACGAGCAGGTGCAGAAAGTGGCCCTGAAGAGGGGGAAGGAGCTGGCGGGAGAATTCTTCGAGAAGGGCAAAATAAACTTGTGCCACGGCTCACCACATGCATTGAACGGGTTAGCAATTATTTGGAAAAATAGTCAACAAGTTTTTTATTTTTTTTATTTATTTATTTTTTATTTATTATTTTTTAGCATATAAAATATAATGTACATTTAGATGATGTATTAATTTGCTTACATGTTCATATTCAAATATGTTAATACCACTCTTCCATGGAAGCGTTAGCTTGTGTCTGGAAGAGTAGTGTACATTTTTTAATGCTATATTTAAGTTCTTAAATTACAATGTGAATGTAAAAAACAATAAGTTGTAAGTTCGGTGATATGTGATTATAAGTATTTATCTACTATCAAAACAATTTTACTGTTTGGATAATGTGTCCAGAATTATTGTAATTAGTTGCTAAAAACAATACAAAATTTAACTTATTTGAAGAATGGAGTATCACTTGGAAACTGAGTTATAAGTAGATTAGATTAGTCGGAAACTGTTTTTTTTTTTTTTTTGAGATTATCTTTAAAATATTTTTTTACAGTGTTTATTAATTGGATTTTATCATTAATTTTTCTAATTTCATCCGGTAATCGGTTGAAAATAAGTCTTCCTTGATAAGTATAATAATTTTGTGCAAAGGAAGTGTTTAATTTTGGGCATGAAAAAATATATTTATGTCTAGTACGGTTTTCAGTTATAAATTGATATTTTTCTTTTTCTTTTATAATTTGAATCAATGCATTTCTATTGTATAGATCTTTGAAAGATGGTACTTGGAATTCCTTAAATAATTGATCCGTTGGGTAGTCAGAAGGTTTTTATAATATGATTTTAATTATTAGCCTCTGCACAACTTCGATTAAGGAAAGATTAGTTTTGTATGCGGATCCCCAGCTAATGATAGCATATTGTAAAGTTGATTGAACCAAAGCGTAATATATTAGATATAAGTTTTTTACAGATAAAAAATTTCTGATTCTTAAAAATATATAAATCAATTTTCTAATTTTTTTTACAACTTGACAAATTTGTTCCTTCCATTTCAAATTTTTATCGATAATGACTCCTAAATATTTGATTGTGTTTGTTGTTTTTAATATTGTGCAGTTTTGGATACAATAATTTTTACTATGTGTTTTGGAATTATCATGGATGATGATGTCAATGTTTTTAGGGGTATCATTTTTGTGTATTGCAAATGGAATTACAAATGTTTTATCACCATTTAGTGATAGTAAATTTACGTCGAAGAAATTCTTTAAAATATTTATGTCTTCGGTGGCTTTAAATGTTACATTTCCCAAGTTTTATCGCTAATTATTAGTACCGTATCATCGGCGTATGAAGTAATTTGGCCATGTAGTGGTTGAAAAAAAATGTCATTAACATATATGGTGAAAAGGATTGGTCCGTATGTGTATCAACAATATCCTGTATTTTTTTTCTATTACACTTTTTCAAAAGAAAAATAAAATTCAGTACACTTACTTTCTGGATAAGCCTCGTATTATAAAGTTGGTTAATTTTACAATGTTCCTCACATCTAGCACAGCTCTTTATTTACGACAGTTTATAAGCATACTGTTGAATCTCAATTTGTTTTGAGAGTAGTGTCGTTTAACAGATTAGTATAATTTTTGGTACATTTTGTACCAAATTTATGCATGGAGTAAATTGCCTATTTTAAGCAAAATCTGTTGTTGAAGAAATTTGGAATATTCCTTTCTGTAAAATATTTAATTTTTGTACAAATTTGCATTCAGCCATCGTATAGAGGTAGAACAGAATAATCTCAATTATACTTTGATAATATACATTATGCATATCTAAAAATATAACTGGAAAACAGTTTTTGAAGAATTTAGAAAGGCAATTATTTTCACTAACCAAATAAATAGGCTTTGTGGGATCTTACAAAAAACCCAACTTCCCAGAGTAACAATTATCATTAGCAAACAACATAAAAGATGATTATATTTTTTTACTAACGTTTTTCGTATTTTCTCTGATGTGGGTATACGAGTACAGAAAACAGGTTCAAAGTTTTTAAGCCATTGTGTAGCCCATTTTTATAACCGCTACTAAAGTTGAAAAGTTACCCCTAAAAATATACGGCCAAAGAGTTTTTTTTTTAAATTATTATTTGTACTATTTTATTCCTTTTTTTTCAGATTTTGTTGTAACTTGTTTTAAAATTGTCATCTTTTATCTGAGTAATAATTATAATCACGCTTACGTAAATTTCCAACACAAATTCTTTCATTGAATATTGTCGCTGATTTGAATTAGACATTTAAATTTGGGAGGCGGGAATGGGTACCGCCGCCCCGGGAACCTTTATTGGATAACCCACACCTCTGTCATAGGTCACCCCAAGTGATTCGCTACGTTTGGTGATTTAGCAGGGGTGAGGTTTGTCTGGGTATTGGAGGCAGATGATAAATTCTCCAATCCTAACAGACGGATTGCAATCTTTAGAGCACAGGCGTCGGGTGGGAATGCTATTCATGTTCTACCAGTATTACAATGGAAGATGCTTCGAGGAACTAGCGTCATTGATCTCCTCGGCACCGGTGCATAATCGGGAAACACGCCAAACACGTATATGTGCACGGCTGACATTTGTCACATGAGAACGGGTCATTTCTTCGACTCGTTCTTGTGTTCAACAGCTCGGGCGTGGAACGATTTGCCGGCCTCTGTGTTTCCTCCTTCCTACAACATGGGTCTCTTCAAGACCAATGTTCATTACATCCTCTCCTCAAAAAGACCCTCCATACAGCATCTCAGATGACACAGGCCCTGAGGGAAATTATTCTCCTGTGCGGAGTTAATGTAAAAAAAAAAAGTCGACCAGGGTACACTGAACCCCGAATTCCTAACCACTATTTAATCCCTTTTCCTTCCCAGAACTCTCCTCTCCTTCCTTTCCTTAAAAACTCCCTCCACACAGCATCCCCAAAGATGACATAGGCCCTGAGGGAAACTATTTTCCTCAGGGTCTCTTGTGTGGAGCTCATGAAAAAAAAATATTTACAAAAAAGTATTTCCATTTGACTGGTGTCATTTATCTTCGTATTATGTTAAAACTAGCTGGTACCCGGCGAGCGTTGCTATGCCATTTAATAAAGAAATTGTTTCTCCCTGCGTGTCCTTTCCCATTCGTCCCGTTCCCGTTCCCCTTCCGCCTCCCCTTCTTCTCCTGCGTTCCCTTCCCCTCTCGCGTCCTCACTCCGTCACCTCCACCTTCCCTCTCCTCATCAACCCCCCTCCTGAGTTCCCCACCCCCCTCCCAGGCCCCCCTCCCCCCTCCTAGGTTCCCCTCCCCCATCGCTCCCTCCCTCCCCCTTTCCATACATTCAGTTTTCAAACAGCTCGCGTGCCACCAATAGAATTTTTTTATACAAATTTCATAATGCCAGAGCTCACCAGAAGTTTTATACAAACCTTGTCCTGACAATAACGAACATACAAAAAAAAGAATTATCCAATTTGGTGCAGTCGTTCGAAAGTTATGCGCGTACATACATTTCGGCGATTCATTTTTATTTATATATATATATATATATATATATATAAATAAAAATAAATATATAGAAGATAGAAGATAGAAGATATCATTATATTATAGTTTATGGGTTTTTTTAATGACATGTTATACGTATTCTTCTATTTCCATTCTATTCGTACAAGTATTATATTTTATTTTATCTAGGCATTATGAATTCAAGTAGATCATTTTATGTTCATTTTCTAGTTTCAAAATTGTTTCGAGGTTTACAAATTTCGTTTTAACCCAGACTTTACGAATCTTTTGTATAATCTACAAAAGTTATTGGTTTTTACTAAACAAAGACTTCAAACAAGTAAAATAATATAAGAAAATGCAACCTCATCGTCCAAGAATATTTTCATAAAAGAGCTTATTGAAAAAGGAATGGCTGAATTATTACTATCGACATTTTTGTTAGTTTCCAGGGCAAAGTTTGTACATAATATTAATATCAAGCATATTATAAGAATAATGTTTCAATTTAATAATGCCTTCAGAAATCAAAACAGCTATCACGTCTAATAATAATTACATAGCAGAACTTGTTTGGAAATAATATTATTGAATTTAATTTGCAATTTGGTTGTCAGTCAGTTTGCTTAGCCGTTTTTTACTTTAGTTTTAAATATTTTAGTTTCTGTTGTTTTTGTTATGTGATCTTATGTTATGTAGTTTCGTTATGAAATTTAATATTTCTCTGTCCAAAAGATGTAAGTATGAAAATTTTGGGATAAATAGTATATTTTGGCTTGTTGCCCTGGTTGAGTATTTATGTTACAGTGATGTTTAAGTCTAAATAAAACATTTTGTGAAGAAAGTTTACGTGGACATTGAATGCTTGAAAGTTTTACATATTTAGTCTGTTAGAGTTCCAATCAGGACTTTCCGAAATGTCTTAAGTATCTACTCATTTTTGGGAAATGTTCAGCCGTTTCGTGTAAGAGGACTCGGATTTGTTTAAAATCCGAGTCGTCGGTGATCCACTCTGTCAGTGCGGTGTGGAGGAATAGATTCTTGACCGTATTGTCTTCTTCAATTCAATTTAAAACAACCAACATTCCCTTCAGCATCATTGTTCAAAATTTTCCAAGAACCAAAAATTGAAGACCTCCATAAAAAAGACTCAAAACTACAAATATTCAAAGAAAATGTAACTAAAAAATTTAAACTCAACTCATCATTAAGGCATAAATTTAACATCCAAATCCCTCTGTTTTCAACACAACAAATGCACAATAATTATATTTACAAAGGCATAAAACATTTTAATAGTCTTCCCGAAGAAATTAAAAAAATTACAGATTTCGTATCATTCAAGAAAAATGTCAAATTAATCTTTAAAAAAAAACAACAAACATAACATCACCAATAACTTCAATTCATGTCAAATCAAAATTAACATCACAACATAGTTTATATTTATTGTATTCACTGAGCAAAATGTATGTTATAAAAATGAAATAATAGTAGTTTATATATTATATTTATATAAAGTTTATATTTACTGTATACTGTAAGTAGAATGTATGTTATAAAAATTAAATAGTGTAAAATAACTCCTATGCCAAGCTCAAGAGCTAGTACTCTTCATTGGCGTAGAAATTCATTAAACCATGTTCTTTTCATTCAATAAAAAAAAAAAAAAAAAAATTGTAAAAATCATTCTTCCTTCAAAAGAGTACATAATTTGCTAATTAAAATCACCACCATTCTTCCCCTCAGTGTTCCGTTCTATCTCTCAACAATTCTCACATTTTTTCACACTTCTATATAAGTTCATCGATTTGAATGACTTCAATATTTAATTTGTCCTGTCCCCTCAAAATTATAACCAGCTTTTTTAACTTTATCTGCACAAACCACTATTTTTAGGGTGAATATCCTATTTAAAAAAAAAACTATATTATTTATCGTGTTATACATAAATATTGAAATGAATGGTAATAATATAGTTATGCCAATAAAAAACTAATACAATTTAGTCATTAAGCCTTCACATAAAATGTATCAAAGCTCGAACGTAGTTATACCAATAAAACAAAAAATAAAGATTTGATAAACTCGTAAGGTATCGAATATTAAAAGAGATGATTTTATGAAAAGAAGAAAAATAATCAAAGTTAATTATCTGAAACAAAATCGAAGTTGATTGCCTCTTGAAACTAGAAAAATTGTCTATACCAAAAATATTTGTTTTTTCGCAATGTTTATTCGCAAGGCGATAAATTCTAGGAATTGTGTACAGACCAATGAAATCCATCCATCATTTGCATATTCAAAGAATCAAAAATGTTGAAAATGAAACTACGTTGTTTGATTTATTCTAAAAACATGAATCTGACTTTTCCATAAAAGCAAGCGGAAGCGACGCAATGTGGTAATATCCTGACATCAAGATTTCCACTTCCGCCAGCAGTCTATCTAAGATAAGGTAGTTTCTGGGTTAAATCCTTATTCCACAGGTTAGACTAACATAGATTTTTTCCAAAAATTTCAGTTTACGAATATGAGATCAAATCTTTCTTCCGTAGCCGCGGACTACTTGCAAAGCCCATAAAAATTAACACCCAACTTAAAAACATCTTTATTTACGAGTATTTTAGCAATGAAAATGCTTTTTTTTCTTACATAGTTCCCATCAGGGTCAATGTCATCTTTGAGGATGTTACGTGGAGGTTTTTTTATAGAAAGGAAGAGGAGGAAGTTCTAGGAAGGAAAAAGGTATGAGGGGTCAATGTGTCCAGGAGTGACGGTCGTGTAAATCAAGAAATATGGATCAGTGGAGGTTATCCACCACTTACCCGCCCTGGTATAAGTAACAGATGGTTTCTCCTTCAAGGCTCTCGCAAGATTCTAATTTGTTTGATAAACAAAGCTACATTTATTTATTTTGAACGATTCTAGACCGCCAGTGTCCCTGCATACATTGTTAGAAAGCAGTATGCAAGTGCTTAACAGGAAAATAAAACATAAAGCAAGCAAAATAATATTTAAAACAAAATAAAACACATTCAAGAAGCTTATGAGGCAGCATTGCATCATGTGAAAAACCCTGGAAGCACCTGTATAAATAGATAGAGAACATACAAAGAGAGATGGATCAAGAGAGTCCAGCTAGAGAGGAGAAAAACCTCCTTAAACCAGTCTCCCTCAAACCGGCCTGCCACACAATAGGTTGATAAACTCATCCGCCGCCAATACCTAGCCAAACCTCACCCCATTAACCCAGACCCCATCCCCTGCAAATTAATCAAACGTAGCGAACCATTTGAGGTGACCTATGAAATAGGTGTTGGTTATCCAATAAATAATTGATGGTACCCATTACATTACTGCCTTCCAAATTGAGTTGTTAGGTGTCAGGTAGCATGTTAGGTACCATAGCAAGATTAAGGATTATCTCGATATTAATTGCATGGAAAAGCCTTTCAACGTTTATAGTTGAAATCTCTGGGACATTGATGATCTCGTTACATTATCATTATTCCATATAAAGGGTGTTTTTTTTAGAGGCATTCAAAATCGAAATGAAAAAAAAAACATATACAAATAAGATATGATTTTAGATTTTCACGGCAAAAAGTATTTTTGTTATTAGTTTTTGGGGTATACTGCAACTCTGTCCGAAACGTTGGCTAAAGAAGGAGGTAGCGTAACACGGCATAATACCCCAAAAACTTATAACAAAAATATAAAAATAATGTCAATGGCTATGATATTGGCTTTATTTAATAGATAATTTTATGCAATTATTGTTTAAATATGATTTCGGGCATAAGAGCGCCACGACTAGCTCGAGCGCAATCGTGAAGTCCAATTTTCGACATCTTTATCGAGCAAGTGGGGCCATATATCGGCAATAACACGGCGAATGTTGACTTCCAAATGGTTCAACGCCTCTGGTTTATCAGCATAGACTAGTGACTTCACATACCCCAAAGAAAGTAATCTAATGGTGTGAGATCACACGATCGTGGTGGCCAGTTCACAGGTCCATTACGTGAAATTATGCACTCACCAAATGTTCCCCGCAATAAATTGATGGTGGCACCGGCCGTGTTTTGTACAATTTTTCAAAATTTGCACAATAAGGAACTACATTTTTTTAAAGACCTTCTAACTTATGACTGCATATAGTCCATTTTTATTTTTAGAGTTAGTTTTAATAGTTAAAATAATTCTTAAAGTTTTAATTTTTCAAATCCCCGAAAACCACCATACGTGTACTGAATCGTGTGACGTCATCACTCCCGAAAAGTTACTATAAGTTCGTGCAATCAGCTGTTCAACTGGCGCCATTTTGAAATTCAGAGTTCGAAGTATTCTCCCTAGAGTAGCATTATTATTTTTTTGTGAAGTAGTTTTGAATGTTTTCAATAATAGAGATACCTTTATTTTTGAAACTGAATTATTTTGGCCTAAATAATGTTTCAATAAACAGAACAACTAAATTTCTATAAACAGTATGTAAATAAACGAATAAGATGAAACGTTGTTAATTCGATGGCTTGTGTCATACCTACATTCCCACACAATGACTTTACGGTGTTCAGTAACATCACCACTAAACATTTCAATAGTACCAACTTGACGGCGTGTTTTTATGACCCGATTAAAAATGGACTTTTTAATAATTTTTTAAAAACTCTGCGCTTTAGAGCGTTTAACCAGCCAGCGGACGAAAATCCACATTTCGTCGAAAGTTGTTCTTACGATCGTGGAGGGCGGTTACAACGAGAATGATTAATTATTCTCCGTACCAGCTTTTTAAAATTGTAACTCAATATCGAATTTATTTCAATTCAAATTAGCTTTAATTTATACCTTCATCCAAAAATGCTGAAAGGCGTGATGATAAAACTATTAAAATAATGTACTTTTTGTAGTTATTTTTTGATTATAAGTATTTATCATTTGTCAATAATGTCTAAATTTAATAAGAATGCTAAAAAAATCTGAAATATATTAGTTTGTAAGTGCGCAAATAAATACACAAATGGACCAATTTTCGTCAAGAAACACATGTACGTACATATTTTTTAATGATTTTATTGAAACTAAAATTAAAATTCTAAAACATGCGTTTGCTAGATAATGTATTGATTTATTTAACTGCATGATTATATTATTTGAAATGGGTGTGGTATAATACAAAATCTTTTTTTTAAATTTAACAAATCTGCCAACGACCTATGGAATAACCTTATTAAACTAAAAATTAAAGAAAATTCTTAAAATTTATTACATGCGAATGCTAGATAAAAGAACAATCTTTCGAAATCCATTTATAATTTTTTGTGGAAAAGAGTCAATACGTCTAAAATCTAATTTAAAAATGACATATTTCTGGTTTTCTCTGGAAATGCCCTCTTAATATTATTAAGAATTCAGAATCAGCGTTTATTGGTCTATATGAACATATTTTTTTAAAGCCATAATATTTTTCACTGGAGTTCCTTATTTGCAAGCGCTGTTTTGACGTCAGTCTATTCATGATGACATGGCAAAACGTAATGACTACAAATGAACTGTCAAATTGACCGCCTGTAGAAACAAAGTTGCCAGTTTAAAAATCATACCTCTAAATAAACACCCTTTACAAGATATGAGAGTAGCTAATGGGGAATATTTTCGCAATAATATATTTTACGTTAAAAATAAAAGAATTGTCGAGGTGTCTTCTTTTATCACGCTACTTTGAAGATAAAGGGGTATCTAGTAAATACGAGTCGAACTGTTTCCGTATTAATACACTTGTTTAACCCTTTCTTATCTCAGCTACGTTACATACCCACGTATGCGACATGACAGATACGAATTCCTACAAAGAAGGAGGATATTTTAATATCATCTTGAATCTTCTTTTCTGCGCAACGCAAAGCGTAAAGTGAAATATCTTGACGTTGTGTTACGACATCTCAGTTACATATACATAGTATGTGTCAAAATTGTGCTTTCGCCTGAGAAATAAGTTATCAAATGGCTTACATAATTATTATAAGCAATAATTATCAGCCTGAAACACTCATCCACATTGAAAAATCTTCCGAGAAAAGATACATGACGCCAACGGGACTTGAACCCGTGTCCTCTCGATTGCCGGTCGAATGCTCTGACCACTGAGCTATGGCGGCTTATCTCGTACCCGCCAAATGATTCAATATATGCTAGTGTTTCATTCAACAATTACTGCTTATTATATTTTTTCCACCTGAAAACAACCAACTTTATTTTTGCGAGAGAAACATTGTAAGTGTTAAATCCCTCGCTAGGTGGCGTCGAGACAAATTATGTCTTCATTTATTGGGGAAATACTTAAACTTGTAAAATATTAATTATTATTTTTAATTGTAAAACTAACGTTTTTTTTTTTTTTTTTTTTTTTAAGACAAGATTTTTTATGCATAGCACAAAGGGTAACAATTATTATAAGCAATAATTATCAGCCTGAAACACTCATCCACATTGAAAAATCTTCCGAGAAAAGATACATGACGCCAACGGGACTTGAACCCGTGTCCTCTCGATTGCCGGTCGAATGCTCTGACCACTGAGCTATGGCGGCTTATCTCGTACCCGCCAAATGATTCAATATATGCTAGTGTTTCATTCAACAATTACTGCTTATTATATTTTTTCCACCTGAAAACAACCAACTTTATTTTTGCGAGAGAAACATTGTAAGTGTTAAATCCCTCGCTAGGTGGCGTCGAGACAAATTATGTCTTCATTTATTGGGGAAATACTTAAACTTGTCAAATATTAATTATTATTTTTAATTGTAAAACTAACGTTTTTTTTTTTTTTTTTTTTTTTTTAAGACAAGATTTTTTATGCATAGCACAAAGGGTAACAATTATTATAAGCAATAATTATCAGCCTGAAACACTCATCCACATTGAAAAATCTTCCGAGAAAAGATACATGACGCCAACGGGACTTGAACCCGTGTCCTCTCGATTGCCGGTCGAATGCTCTGACCACTGAGCTATGGCGGCTTATCTCGTACCCGCCAAATGATTCAATATATGCTAGTGTTTCATTCAACAATTACTGCTTATTATATTTTTTCCACCTGAAAACAACCAACTTTATTTTTGCGAGAGAAACATTGTAAGTGTTAAATCCCTCGCAAGGTGGCGTCTAGACAAATTATGTCTTCATTTATTGGGGAAATACTTAAACTTGTCAAATATTAATTATTATTTTTAATTGTAAAACTAACGTTTTTTTTTTTTTTTTTTAAGACAAGATTTTTTATGCATAGCACAAAGGGTAACAATTATTATAAGCAATAATTATCAGCCTGAAACACTCATCCACATTGAAAAATCTTCCGAGAAAAGATACATGACGCCAACGGGACTTGAACCCGTGTCCTCTCGATTGCCGGTCGAATGCTCTGACCACTGAGCTATGGCGGCTTATCTCGTACCCGCCAAATGATTCATGAAATGACAAATGACTCGACGCCACCTAGCGAGGGATTTAACACTTACAATGTTTCTCTCGCAAAAATAAAGTTGGTTGTTTTCAGGTGGAAAAAATATAATAAGCAGTAATTGTTGAATGAAACACTAGCATATATTGAATCATTTGGCGGGTACGAGATAAGCCGCCATAGCTCAGTGGTCAGAGCATTCGACCGGCAATCGAGAGGACACGGGTTCAAGTCCCGTTGGCGTCATGTATCTTTTCTCGGAAGATTTTTCAATGTGGATGAGTGTTTCAGGCTGATAATTATTGCTTATAATAATTGTTACCCTTTGTGCTATGCATAAAAAATCTTGTCTTAAAAAAAAAAAAAAAAAAAAAAAAAAAAACGTTAGTTTTACAATTAAAAATAATAATTAATATTTGACAAGTTTAAGTATTTCCCCAATAAATGAAGACATAATTTGTCTCGACGCCACCTAGCGAGGGATTTAACACTTACAATGTTTCTCTCGCAAAAATAAAGTTGGTTGTTTTCAGGTGGAAAAAATATAATAAGCAGTAATTGTTGAATGAAACACTAGCATATATTGAATCATTTGGCGGGTACGAGATAAGCCGCCATAGCTCAGTGGTCAGAGCATTCGACCGGCAATCGAGAGGACACGGGTTCAAGTCCCGTTGGCGTCATGTATCTTTTCTCGGAAGATTTTTCAATGTGGATGAGTGTTTCAGGCTGATAATTATTTCTTATAATAATTGTTACCCTTTGTGCTATGCATAAAAAATCTTGTCTTAAAAAAAAAAAAAAAAAAAACGTTAGTTTTACAATTAAAAATAATAATTAATATTTGACAAGTTTAAGTATTTCCCCAATAAATGAAGACATAATTTGTCTCGACGCCACCTAGCGAGGGATTTAACACTTACAATGTTTCTCTCGCAAAAATAAAGTTGGTTGTTTTCAGGTGGAAAAAATATAATAAGCAGTAATTGTTGAATGAAACACTAGCATATATTGAATCATTTGGCGGGTACGAGATAAGCCGCCATAGCTCAGTGGTCATAGCATTCGACCGGCAATCGAGAGGACACGGGTTCAAGTCCCGTTGGCGTCATGTATCTTTTCTCGGAAGATTTTTCAATGTGGATGAGTGTTTCAGGCTGATAATTATTGCTTATAATAATTGTTACCCTTTGTGCTATGCATAAAAAATCTTGTCTTAAAAAAAAAAAAAAAAAAAAAAAAACGTTAGTTTTACAATTAAAAATAATAATGGCTTACATAAATTTTGGTTATTTTAAGATTTTAAATTGTTTGAACTTTTTTACACTAGATCCACACAGGAGGCCCTGAGGAAAATAATGAGGGCCTGTGTCATCTTGTGGATGCTGTGTGGGGGTCTCTTTAGGAAAGGAAGGAAAAGAAGTACTAGGAAGGAAAAAGGTATAAAGGGTAGGTAGGAATCTGGGTGTCAGCATGAACAGAAGTGACAGAAATTTGAATGGGTATTTTTAGGAAAGGAAGGTACCCCTCCTACTGCGGTGCAAGACGATGTTCCGAGAGGGTCCTGTTGGAGAGGTCAAATTGTCTTCATCAGCTGGTCTCTCCCGATCTTGCCTGCCGCGCAGTTGGTGGGCAGACGCATCTGCTGCCAAGACCTGGACAATTTTTCATTCACTCCACACAGGAGGCCCTGAGGAAAATAATTTCCCTCAGGGACTATGTCACCTGGGATGCTGTGTCTTTTTGAGGAGAGGAAGGAATGAAGATTAGTCTTGAAGAGACCCATGTTGTAGGAAGTAGGAAACACAGAGGCCGGAAAATCATTCCACAGCTAAGCTGTTGAACACAAAAAAGATTCGAAGAAACGACCCGTTCTCATGTGACAAATGTCAACCGTGTACAAATGTTGCAGTATCCCGACATGTAGTATCTGAGTGAATAAATTCGTCGGTTTCTAACAAGGCTTCTTGGGCTCAATTCTTCCGATCAATAAAACCTCCACCAAGACTCAAATCAGTAACTTTGGTTTATAATGATGATATTCTGAAATTTTCAAATATTTTAAGGTTATTAGTAAAAAGCAATGCATCATCGTCATCACTATTGGCTCTACAACCCCTGGTGGGTCTTGGCCTCCTCAAGAATCTTCCTTCACTCATCTCGGTTTTGTGCCAGCTCTCTCCAGTTTAGAAGCTCCAAGATAGATATGTCTTTGAGGACGTTGTCGCTCAATCTTAGTCTTGGTCTTCCCAGGTTCCTTTGCCCTATTGGTTGCTAGCATTGGCGCTACTTGCGGCCAACGCTAAACCCAAAACCTGGAAAGGACATGCAATAAACAAGCCGGCGGCTAGCTCTGCACAGCCGGCGCGAGCAAGGTCCCTCTTAAACCCAGGGCGAGTGTCTGTGGTTCGCTTGTTAATTCCTACTCCCCTTCCTTTCCTCAAAATCTCCAGGTCTCCTTCCTCAATCAGAACACAGTTGTTATGCACGAAAAAGGGTTTTATTCAATTAAAGGTGAACAGGGTTCTACAAAAGGCCAGCATCGGCACTACACACATGAGTATTTGGCTATCTCTAATTAATTCTATCATAACGGGGGGAGCTTCTCTCAACTCTGTCTACACGTGTTTAGTGAATTTAAATGTCAGTTCTTAGCACACAGAGGGGTAGCAAGGTTCATTGGTACTCACAAGCAGGAGATAGGCGGTCGGCAGACAGGATTCTGGGTAGGCGTAAACCTCTTTAAGCACAATACACAATTAAAGTAAAACATCGTGAGCGTTTACGGAGAGCGCCTAGCGCGAATCACGGGGAACACAGTTATTCTGCCGAAGGCCGGCGAAGGAATGGCCGCTGGGAGCCGCTCGGCGCTTGGCTGCGGACCTCCGCGTGCGGAGAGGGGGGGAGCGGGGGCGGTACGGCGAGCTGTGCCCTGGAGGCCAATTCATTAGCTTTCCGCACGGAACCCAATTCCGTAACGTAACACTTCCCCCCTCGCCGCAAAAAAAGCGACGTGGTAATGGAGCAGTAGGGCTAAGAAATCCTCTTACCCTTCTAGCACTTGTGCCAAAAAAAAAAAACATCCAAGAGAAAGGGGGGAGAGAGAGAGAGAGAGAAAAAGAAAAAGTTGCTAGCTACAAAATAGTAGAAACAAAAACAAAAGAGAAAAAAAACATGGTGAACAAAGAATTATACATGAATGTACATGAAAGAGCAGTGGCATACATAAATATAAACAAGGACCTGCTGGAGAAAGGTACAAGGGTTATGCAGTGATAGAAAAAAAATGACTCTAAATTGTATCATTGGTCTGTGAGCTAAGTTTGCGTAGCGTGGTTTGCGTAGGATGTTTGGGGTGTTTGAACGTTGCACTGAAGTTATAAGGTTACTTTGTCACAGTAACCTGGCCCGTTTGAGATTACACTCAAGGAACACTAGGGCCTTAAAGAAAACACGAAGACGAGAACGCAGGATGAGGCTTCTTGGTGGTGGAGAGGGTTCTACCTGTCACAGAGGTCAAAAAGGTAGCTGCTTCCGGATCCTGTGGGTGGGCCAGTATGACGTCATTGAGGTACTGGAGAGTGGAATTGTAATTGGTGGTTGGTCCTTTATAGATGAGGTGGTTTGTGTGCATGACAGCCGTTGTTGTGATGGTGGTTGGTACACTGGTTTGTATACAGTGGGATTGTTGGATGAACAATTGTTGGTATTGTTATTTGCGCAAGGGCACAGGAGCATTGGCATGATGGCAACAGAGCAATTTGCAAGGTGCAGCTGGAACATTTGCAAGATGCAGCAGGAACATTTGTACAATGGCAACAGGAACATTTGTACAATGGCAACAGGAACATTTGCGAGATGCCGCAGGAACATTTGTACAATGGCAACAGGAACATTTGCGAGATGCCGCAGGAACATTTGTACAATGGCAACAGGAACATTTGCGAGATGCCGCAGGAACATTTGTACAATGGCAACAGGAACATTTGCAAGGTGCCGCAGGAACATTTGTACAATGGCAACAGGAACATGAACCAACTTAGAGCTGACGTGCTCGGGTTTGTTTGAGTGATGGTTTTGTGATGATACAATTCGCAACTACACGCACGACTCATACTAGGTTATGTTAGGTGTGGTCGGGTGCTTTTGGTACGTAGGGTTTGAAGGCATGGAACCTCCGTGACGGTAGTGAAGGCAGCATGAAGAGAGGCGCAGGTGTAGATAGGGTGAAGAGCTGCTGGTCTTCTTATTAATCCGGCGAAAAATTATTATTAGAACAAAATTCTTGAAGTTTACCTGCCTGGTAGACCAATGATGAAAAGGTTTGGAGAGAAACAAGGTGTGCATATTGAGAAAGATTGGATTAGTTTGACGTGTAGAGAGAGAGAGAGACGGAGAGAGAGTTAACTAAGTGTAACTACAGACTTATACATATTACAAAGGTACGTATTCAAGGAAGGTTCTGTTTAACCCATTTAGTTTTTTTTAAACTAAATACATTTCCAAGAACACGTAGGTAAGGGTTTGTACGTATGACAAAATGCCCCCTTTCGAAAGAAGTTGGTCTTCCATGACCTATGCTCACGTCTATACGGTAGCATTTTTTCTACTTTCGAAGAACAAAAACATTGAGTACAAATAAGTTATAAAATTGGGAAAGGAGTAGGAAGTTGAAAGGATCCGTGTATGAAGGTTGTCCCATTTGACAAACGAAACGCCAAGTGCGTAACGCATATATCCCCATTCACGGATAATTTCGAGGAAGGGAAAGGGTGACAATTGGGAACATTTGAACGAAGAAAACTGCTGAGGACTCGGCTATTTCCGAAATTCGACCTCTGAGTGGAAGGTGAAACAAGGTCTACAGCAGTTATCCTGGCACATTACAATACCATTTGGTAGTGTGGGACAAAAGGAATACACTGACATAAAAGAGTCTAATCCTCCACGTGTATTGGGTAGAAGATTAGAGGGTCGTTTTATTCTCCTACTTGTTTGCGAGAAATGACAGACCCTTGCTCAAATCTCACAAACCTGGGGGTTTTCTTGTTCGTCCCCCAGACAACGAGTTAGGTGTTTTTGTGTCCATCAACTTAACTCCTACGACACGATGCCCCATAATCATGAGTGAAGCGTATGATTAGTCCTTTTGAGATAGTGGATAGTTCCTGGGTTCTTGTGACAGGAAGTCCACGGGCATGTTAATGAGTACTCTGCTGCAAAAGCAATAATTTTCTGATAACAGAAAATAAAAGGCGTGTGATCTACGCTTGGTAGGTCACACAAACATGGGGTAGATATTATTTCGTTCGCACGATTCATGGTGAGTATTGTAACGTCTTCACGTTTGGTGCACAGATTATATAAGTACACAGTTATAACAAAGCGGTTCTCATGCCAAAAGACACACGACCAAAAAGGGGCGGTTCTCATGCCAAATAAATGACACACGACCAACAAGGGGCGGTTCTCATGCCAAAAGACACACGACCAACTCAATAACATTTAGTTAAGAGTATAAAGTAATTATAACGAACTTCTCGTATCATGGCGGATGTTTTGAGGATCTCTCCTATGATGGTAGATATTGTCACGTTTTCACGTCTCACGTGACAGGAATGAACGATTTACAACAAATTTTGCCCAGTATTGAAAGACAGTAGCCCAATTACGTTCGAAAATGTGGGTCCCCATTCAATACAGACGGCGGTTTTGCAATGATGTAATTAATACGGCACTGCTGTAGCTTAATAATTTCATATTAGCATACGTTACAAGACTTGCCAAAAGGCGATAAACACAAATTTTATTGAAGATCTGGCCAAGATTTTAAACTTCAAACAAGAATAATGGTACAATAAAGGACAAAAGAAACTGATGTCATGATAAAATATGTACCTCATAATGAAGTTGTATATGTACAAAGAACAATGTTAATGAAGGGACGAAACGTATTGTCACTTTTATAACAAATATTTTTCTCAGAATCCGACAAAATACGATTCTGGAAAAAAATAGAGCAATTGGGTTGAGCGCCATTCTAATTTTTTGGAAAAAGAAGAAAAACCACAAGTAGCAACAAGGTTGCCCTTGAATTGTTTCGAATCCAGCGAATGTGACCTGATAGGTGTGTACATTTGGTGTATTCGAAACGATCCCCAATATACAACATTACTATGAATGTGTTAGGATGGTTTTAATGAGTCTAGTTTTTGCACTGATAATTCGTGGTGGAATTCCATTGTATTATAATTTGAAATTAAACACTTTTGTACTTTCTTCCACTAATTTTTATTTCACCAGGACCGGTTTCATCCTATTACGGACATTTTCAGACTGGTAGTTGAAATTCTTATGCTACGGTATTTATACACTCTTAAAAGTCCTCGTTTTTTACATTCACGATTGAACCAAAGGTGTTGTGTTGCCATCCGTCGCTTCAGATTGAGTTTCTTGTATAGTCTCTTCAGTGTTGCTGTGTTCGCTGCTTTTAATGAGTCTAGTTTTTGCACTGATAATTCGTGGTGGAATTCCATTGTATTATAATTTGAAATTAAACACTTTTGTACTTTCTTCCACTAATTTTTATTTCACCAGGACCGGTTTCATCCTATTACGGACATTTTCAGACTGGTAGTTGAAATTCTTATGCTACGGTATTTATACACTCTTAAAAGTCCTCGTTTTTTACATTCACGATTGAACCAAAGGTGTTGTGTTGCCATCCGTCGCTTCAGATTGAGTTTCTTGTATAGTCTCTTCAGTGTTGCTGTGTTCGCTGCTTTTAATGAGTCTAGTTTTTGCACTGATAATTCGTGGTGGAATTCCATTGTATTATAATTTGAAATTAAACACTTTTGTACTTTCTTCCACTAATTTTTATTTCACCAGGACCGGTTTCATCCTATTACGGACATTTTCAGACTGGTAGTTGAAATTCTTATGCTACGGTATTTATACACTCTTAAAAGTCCTCGTTTTTTACATTCACGATTGAACCAAAGGTGTTGTGTTGCCATCCGTCGCTTCAGATTGAGTTTCTTGTATAGTCTCTTCAGTGTTGCTGTGTTCGCTGCTTTTAATGAGTCTAGTTTTTGCACTGATAATTCGTGGTGGAATTCCATTGTATTATAATTTGAAATTAAACACTTTTGTACTTTCTTCCACTAATTTTTATTTCACCAGGACCGGTTTCATCCTATTACGGACATTTTCAGACTGGTAGTTGAAATTCTTATGCTACGGTATTTATACACTCTTAAAAGTCCTCGTTTTTTACATTCACGATTGAACCAAAGGTGTTGTGTTGCCATCCGTCGCTTCAGATTGAGTTTCTTGTATAGTCTCTTCAGTGTTGCTGTGTTCGCTGCTTTTAATGAGTCTAGTTTCTAGTTTCAGATTGAGTTTCTTGTAAGGAGACTATACAAGAAACTCAATCTGAAGCGACGGATGGCAACACAACACCTTTGGTTCAATCGTGAATGTAAAAAACGAGGACTTTTAAGAGTGTATAAATACCGTAGCATAAGAATTTCAACTACCAGTCTGAAAATGTCCGTAATAGGATGAAACCGGTCCTGGTGAAATAAAAATTAGTGGAAGAAAGTACAAAAGTGTTTAATTTCAAATTATAATACAATGGAATTCCACCACGAATTATCAGTGCAAAAACTAGACTCATTAAAAGCAGCGAACACAGCAACACTGAAGAGACTATACAAGAAACTCAATCTGAAGCGACGGATGGCAACACAACACCTTTGGTTCAATCGTGAATGTAAAAAACGAGGACTTTTAAGAGTGTATAAATACCGTAGCATAAGAATTTCAACTACCAGTCTGAAAATGTCCGTAATAGGATGAAACCGGTCCTGGTGAAATAAAAATTAGTGGAAGAAAGTACAAAAGTGTTTAATTTCAAATTATAATACAATGGAATTCCACCACGAATTATCAGTGCAAAAACTAGACTCATTAAAAGCAGCGAACACAGCAACACTGAAGAGACTATACAAGAAACTCAATCTGAAGCGACGGATGGCAACACAACACCTTTGGTTCAATCGTGAATGTAAAAAACGAGGACTTTTAAGAGTGTATAAATACCGTAGCATAAGAATTTCAACTACCAGTCTGAAAATGTCCGTAATAGGATGAAACCGGTCCTGGTGAAATAAAAATTAGTGGAAGAAAGTACAAAAGTGTTTAATTTCAAATTATAATGTTAGGATGGGGTGAAGAGGAAAAAGAAAAAAGAAAAAACGGGAGGATTTCCTATTATAACGGAAATCGTCGCGACATTCTTACAATATGGTGCTGTGACCATAGTAGTGAGCTGCGGCAATGGTCTGAAACCAATGGTTATTATACAGACTTGCAATTAAGATTTTATATTTACAACATTAGGGTAGGGACGTACTGGTACGACAAAAACCCGACACAAAACAATTAAAAAAAGGTGATATGACAAGATGAGGCGATGAGGTGAGAAAAAAAACGCGCGGATGCTGCAAGAATTGTGAAAAGGAAAGCGACGTCTTGGAGCAGGAGTTTTCCGGAACCGTTGATGGTAGGAGGAAAAGGAGGCCCTTTCCCGAAGTGATCAATTTCAGGAAGAGGATGCATACAAGTATGAAAACGGTGCCCCAAGAGGTGCTCTTGTGGTACAGCAGGCAAGGCACGCAGGATGTACAAGAACATATAAAATTATGCAAAAAGAAAAAGAATGTACAGGAGTTAGGCTACCGTTGACATTAATGTGCCTTCGGGTATAAGGATTACCTTACGAATGCCCATATGGGTGATTATTTACATTTAATATTTACAAGTAACTCACGTCACTTATGACAAGAGTTTTGCCAATTTGATAACGCCTGAGAACTTGATGTGATGGAATTTACTGATTCCGTCACAGTAAGGCATTTTGGAATTATTCCTAAGAGAAATCTTTCTATTTCTCTGGGCCTGTAGTAATTCTTCCTTTCTTGAAGTAAAGACGTGCGGGATTATACCCAGCGTAACTTGAGGAACTTCCATAGTGTATAGGATTGTGTTAGAGTGACCTTATGTTGGAAAAAGTGAGAACTAGACTCGCAATTGGAAAGAAATTGGGCAGAGATTGACCACTGGGGACGTATTTTTACAAAAAGTTTTTGAAAAAAAACGCGTTTTTTTTATAAGTGTTTGGTTTATTTGAAAATTTGGGCAGGGGTTTGCCTCAAAAAACGCGATTTTGAGAAAAAATCCAGATGTTTTGGAAATTTGTTGAAAATTTTTTAAAGTCCAAAAACGAGAAAAATTTGCGCAGAGGTTCCCCTCAAAAAACGTGATTTTGAGAAAAAATCCAGATGTTTTGGTAATTTGTTGAAAATTTTCAAAGTCCATAAAATGAGAAAAAATTGGGCAGCGGTTTCCCTTAAAAAACGTGATTTTGTGAAAAAATCCAGATGTTTTAGAAATTTGTTGAAAAATTTTCAAAGTCCATAAACGAGAAAAATTTGGGCAGCGGTTTCCCTTAAAAAACGTGATTTTGTGAAAAAATCCAGATGTTTTGGAAATTTGTTGAAAATTTTTCAAAGTCCAAAAACGAGAAAAATTTGTGCAGGGGTTTGCCTCAAAAAACGTGATTTTGTGAAGAAATCCAGATGTTTTGGAAATTTGTTGAATATTTTTCAAGTCCAAAAACGAGAAAAATTTGTGCAGGGGTTTGCCTCAAAAAACGTGATTTTGTGAAAAAATCCAGATGTTTTGGAAATTTGTTGAAAATTTACAAAGTCCATAAAATGAGAAAAAATTGGGCAGCGGTTTCCCTTAAAAAACGTGATTTTGTGAAAAAATCCAGATGTTTTGGAAATTTGTTGAAAATTTTCAAAGTCCGGATATGAAAATTTCACGGGCCGGGATTCACCTTAATGAAACACGTTTTTAGAATTTATTCCGATGTTTTTGAAAAATGTTTGCAAATTTGCAAAAGTCCGGAAATGAAAAACGGAAACGAGGTTCGCCTTAAACGAACATGTTTTTAGAATATTTCCATTTCCTTTCCAAAGGGGGGTTCTTCAGAAAAGGAAAGAAATATTTTTTCTTTTATACAAGTTTTCGTGGAAGTATTTGTTTGAAAATTCAACAATGTCTTGGGGAATCGTTTCTTTATTTACGTGGCTAGACTGTAGCCTGATTTGAGCATCACCAATTATTGGTATTTATCCGCCGACTTCCTTTTGTCATAACAAGTTATATGCAGAAATGTGCATACGTAATGTAATGCCTGACTCGAGGAATCGACGTCAACGCGAACCGAACGTCTTTCAAATTATGTCGTCTGTTTCTTACGAAAGAAAAAAAAGCTAAATGATGAAACAGGCGGCAAAATTAGAAAAATGCTCAATTGTCAAAAGGTAGAAAGAATTTAATCCACTTGTTTCCCTTAAGCTGCAAAATATGCCGTTATATATACAGGCCAGTATTTTGCGAAATAGTCCCCTATTCGCAGAATATGTCGATATCAAATACAGACCAGCACAGGAATAAGTTTATTAATAAAAACTGGTTAATTAACTTTCGGGAAACGAAGCGGGTAATTGGTTTATCACATACAGGATTTTAATTGTTGAATAACTTTGTTTTAAATATTTGTGTACATTTCCACTATTAATCTTGTATTTGAAACTAGCAAATTTAGTCGGTCGACACTTGTAAACACTATATTATTCACGACGGCAACTTTCTTGGTTGAGCACTTTACGTAGGAATACCGGTGATAATGTTTTGTCGAGTGACGACTCGAAAATGAAGGAATCGTGCCCGTGATAATTTAAATTGCAATTCGAAGTTACAATCGCGCCGGGGTTCTTGATGGAAATGCTAGACAAATTGGGAGTAACAAGACAAAACATTATACATTATAAAGTTTAAACAATTGCTGATTGAAGAACGAGACTGTGGGACCGTGAAGAGGGAGGAAAAAAAAATGCCACACGTCGGGCGACAGTGCTAGCATTAAAACGCAAAAAAAAAGCACCACGTTGGGCCCAGTGCTAGCATTGGCGCTACTTGCGGCCAACGCTAAACCCAAAACCTGGAAAGGACATGCAATAAACAAGCCGGCGGCTAGCTCTGCACAGCCGGCGCGAGCAAGGTCCCTCTTAAACCCAGGGCGAGTGTCTGTGGTTCGCTTGTTAATTCCTACTCCCCTTCCTTTCCTCAAAATCTCCAGGTCTCCTTCCTCAATCAGAACACAGTTGTTATGCACGAAAAAGGGTTTTATTCAATTAAAGGTGAACAGGGTTCTACAAAAGGCCAGCATCGGCACTACACACATGAGTATTTGGCTATCTCTAATTAATTCTATCATAACGGGGGGAGCTTCTCTCAACTCTGTCTACACGTGTTTAGTGAATTTAAATGTCAGTTCTTAGCACACAGAGGGGTAGCAAGGTTCATTGGTACTCACAAGCAGGAGATAGGCGGTCGGCAGACAGGATTCTGGGTAGGCGTAAACCTCTTTAAGCACAATACACAATTAAAGTAAAACATCGTGAGCGTTTACGGAGAGCGCCTAGCGCGAATCACGGGGAACACAGTTATTCTGCCGAAGGCCGGCGAAGGAATGGCCGCTGGGAGCCGCTCGGCGCTTGGCTGCGGACCTCCGCGTGCGGAGAGGGGGGGAGCGGGGGCGGTACGGCGAGCTGTGCCCTGGAGGCCAATTCATTAGCTTTCCGCACGGAACCCAATTCCGTAACGTAACATGGTCTTGAGTTCAGCAGGGACTTTGGTACTTGATGCTCGGTCATCTCGGTCAAAAAGCAATGCATACTTCGTGTAAATACTAACTAATTGTGTTTGTTTCAACTCTTTATTGCATTACCTTTACCTACGTAGATACGACATCCATGGTCGTGGGGTTAAACTCTTGACTTGTAATTCGAAGGTCGTGGGATCGATCACCAGCGTGCGTAAATAAATTTTATTTGATTAAATTTTGTCATATAGATATCATCGCACGCTCAGAATATGAACTAAAATCGGCGTTTAAAAGCTTAGCTACGTCGGCAAGGAACATGGGATTGGTCATCAACGAGGGGAAGACAAAATATATGCCCGTACATGGACG